>OY856413.1:333083080-334400580 GCA_963693085.1 Alisma plantago-aquatica
ACAACAGAAGATAGGTGGAGCATACTCAGGAAACTCAACAATGGCAAACACAGAAGAGAAAGGGAGGAAGGAAACTGAGGGCGACCCAGTCGGACAATACAACAACAACAAATTTTGAAGGGGCAAACCGCTTTGCCACATTGGGCGAGGAAGACAACACGGAATCAAATTTGAAGGAGAACAATATAGAAACCATGGCTGACAGTAGCCAAAGCACTAGACACAACACCAAAGTTTGGAAAAAGAAAGCGGCCAATGTCTCATCAAAAGCACGGGAGGTTCTGGGGAACATTACCAACATGTAGGTGGATACCTCAACAAACAAGGAGAGTTACAAAGCTGTGAACCACAGCATGGATTAGGTTGTGGAGGTAATCAATGTCAAACATGTGGATAATCCTATTGTCATAGGTGAGAAGCTACAAAGGCAGGTGGAGGAAGTCTTACCGCCCAATATTGTGGAGGTTAATGATGCAATATCATCCTTACACATCACTAATGGTTGTAGGACTAGAGGCAATGCGACCAAAATGAAGAGGAAGGGAAGGACAAGACAAACTCCCCCAAAAGAGAACCCACAAAGGAGTAGCAGAAACATGCAGCAAGGGGTTCCTGAACTGGAGAAAGAGATAAGCCTGGAAGAGGAGGAGGTATAAATGGTAGAGGGAGATCAAGATGAAAACAAGGAAAACCAAGCACCTCAAAACAACACATAAACCAGAAAGTACACCAATCAAAGTTATCTTGATGCTCGTTATTTTGTGCTAGAATATAAGAGGAATAGCTAGAGAAGAAAGCAAAAGGGCACTTAAAGAACATTTCCAACAACACAAGCCCAAGGTTATTGGAATACTGGAACCCTAGATCAGTGGAAACAAAGCTACTAGAACCATCAAGAGCCTTAGTTTCTCAAATTCTTTTAGATTGGAGGCTCCCGGTTTCTCAAGCGGAGTTTGGGTATGCTGGAACAACCAGACTGCAACATTGAGTTAGTCAATTATCACAGACAGTTTGTAACCTACTGCTTGAACAAGGAGACATTGATCACCTTCATCTATGCCATCCCATACATCACAACTAGAAAACTCTTGTGGAAACACCTTATTAAGATGGAGAACATCTTCGACCTACTGTGGGTAGCCCTTGGCGATTTTAATACTATTGTGAACCCCGAGGAAAGAAGCGGTTCTAGCCACTACAACTACAACAAGGCAAGGGTGTTTCACGAAACCTTACTAGAAGCTAGTTTATCAGACCTGGGGTTCTCGGGACCCAGGTTCATGTTCAAAAGGGGTGCCCTACAATAATGCCTTGATAGAGAGATGGCTAATGATGCTTTTATTCAAAGGTACTCCCACTTTTCAGTTGCTCACCTATCTCGCGTGCCATTTGATCATAGCCCCATCCGTATAAAATCTAACAAGCAAAAGGGCCACCATAAATGCTTCATTGCCAGAGCCACATGGTCATCAGATAAGAAGTTCAAATCTCTTCTGCAAGCAAACTGGCAAGGCGGCAACAATTTCAATACATCCCTGGAGGGCGTGAAAGAGGAGATCCTTTGTTGGGATTGTACTGAAATGTAGAATCAAAGAAAGAAGAAATCCCAACTTATTAGAAACATAATTAACCTTGAAAAAGAGCTTGCTGATGCATATAATCCCATCACGAATGACATCTACATATCTAAGTAGGCTGAACTGAATGAAATTCTGAAATTAGAAGAGGAAGAGCTCAAACAAAGAAGTCATTTGAACTGGTTAAAGAAAGGGGACATGAACACCAAGTTCTACCATGCTTACATCAACCAATGAAAGAGACGCAACTCCATTGCCAAATTCAAGAATGTCGAAGGCACATGGGTTTCCAACGAACCTGATCTTCAGAATTTAGTTTGTGATCATTTCCAACAACTCCTTATGGAGACATACTTCAGCCACAGTAGCTACATTACGGCGATGCCAGGCTAGTTTACACATCTCGACGAAGGCCAGAAGAACTGAGTAGGTGCCAAACTAAGCGAAGTTGAAATGTTTAACATCCTTAAAGAAATGAACCCTTACAAGGCAGTTGGGCCTGACGGAATTAATGGATTGTTTATCCTGAAGAATTGGCCAATCATCAAGAGCCCAGTGATGGACACCTTAAACAATGCACTAGCAGGGAGAATGTTAAGTGATGACTTGTGTAATTCTACAATTGTGCTGATTCCTAAAGTTCCTAACCCCGAATCATGTGAGCAACTACGCCCAATATCCTTAAATAACATATGTCTGAAATTAGCCTCCAAGATCATAGTGGAACGCCTCAAAGGGTTTATGCAGACGTGATTGGACCGTCCTAAAGTAGTTTTGTACTGATTCGGCGGATTACTGATAACATAGCAATGACCCAAGAGGTCATCCATACAACGAAGAAGAAGAAGGGGGCCAAGTACATGGTGATTAAAATTGATTTATCTAAAGCCTATGATAGGTTGTCTTGGAAATTTATATCTGACACTTTGTAGAGACTTGCACTTCCTCCAAACATAGCAAGGTATATTATTAATTCGATGACGACTGGTGAATGTTCGGTCTTATGGAACGACAACCTTACTAAGGCGTTCAATGCGAGCAGGGGTCTATGCCAGGGAGACCCCTCTCACCATATATATTTGTGTTGTGCATCGAGCATTTGAGTCAAATGATCGTACAACTTTTCAGCAGTAAGAAACAGAAGCATGTTTCCATTGGGAGAAGAGGAGTGAAGCTATCCCATTTATGCTTTGCGGATGATCTCATCCTATTTAGCAAGGTGTCAAGCAAGTAGATGAGAGTCATTAAACAATGCTTCAAAAGCTTTGGGGAGGCATCGGGCCAATCTAAATCTATTAAGAAGACAGAAATCTTCTTCTCTACTAGTGTACCCAGAATTATGAGACAAAAGGTGATCAAAATTGGTGCGTTCAAAGAAACAACCGATCTCGGAAGATATCTTGGCATCCCCATCATCCATTCAAGAGTCAACAAATGAATGTATGTCGACATTCTGAATGGAGTAGACAGCTAGATCAATAGTTGGGCAGTAAGAAGTCTCTCCTTTGCAGGTTGATGCTGCCTGGTGAAGGCCACGCTCACATCCATCCGCACGAAGGCTATGCAGACTACACACCTTCCTTTGGGACTCTGTGATCGAATCAACGACAATATAAGGAAATTCATATGGGGCGGAAGTCAGAACGTGCACCCTATGCCTCTTGTAGCTTGGAACAAAGTAACATGTGGGAAGGAGGATGGAGGGTTGGGCATATAAACCATGAGGGAATGGAACTTGGCCCTTTTAATGAAAAATGCATGGGAAGTGTCTGTGGGAATAGACATTGTGTGGTGCTGATACATTAGACCCACGTATGAACAATACATAGGCGGTAACCTCCCCAATGTGTCCAGATTGACGAAGGTTGTACTCAAAGGAAAGAGCTTCATTGAGGAGAACACCTACAAAGAGGTGATGAATGGCATGGGAACAAACTTCTAGAAAGATTGATGGTGTACAGAGGAGAAAAGATTAGAAGACATGGTCATCTGTCCCATTCTAGTAGAGATCGTGGACCTACAAGTTGCTAGTGTCAGCTTGGGCAATGGAGATTGGGACATTGATTTTCTGGAGCACTGGCTTCCTAAGGATGGGGTTGACATGGTCACGGCTTTTGCAACACCCCTACTGCAGGAGGGCATTGACACCTCGGTGTGGAGGGCCACCATGGATGGGTTGTATTCAACCAAATCTTCCTACAAATCCTGAGAAGATCACCCGATCTGTGAACAGAAGGTGAGTGGGATACTTTATGGAAATTGAGGGTGGCGGAAAAGATCAAACATTTCATGTGGTTGTTGATGCATGGGGCTCTTCTCACAAATCAAAAGTGAGTGCAGCATCATATGTCCACTGATGCAAGGTGTGTACATTGTCAGGAGGACGAGGAGACTGACATTTATGCCATTTGCGACTGCAGGCTAGCAAGACTGGTATGGGAAAGGTTGTTTAGGGGGGCTCATTTCTCCTCCTTTTTCATGACCGAGACTCATCCTTGGATCAACCACAGGCTACAACTAGTAGGGGACAAACAAATCTCATTTATGATCACTTGCGGGTACATCTGGCAATGTAGGAACCAGTAGATCTTTGAGAAGATTGTCAAACCCACAGAACATATCTATCGTTTCATTTGTTCGGAGGTTGCTTCTATGGTGAAAGCCTGGCAGAAGGAGGAAGATGACTTGACTGGATAATCCCTCGAGACAACTGACGCTGGCTGGAGAAAGCCGAACACTGGGAGGCTGAAAATGAATGTCAATGCAACTATCCTCAGATGGAAAAGTGCAGCAATGATGATCGTTAGGAACAACGCAGGTGATTGGAGGTGGGGCTTTGGCACACTGCCATCCAATGTCTAATCAGCGCTACATGGCGAGTTTCCGACCTTGCTCTATGCATTGCAGAAGGCAGAGGAGCTGATGTTGGAAAAGCTAGACATAGTGTCTGACTACAAATTGGTGATCACTACAGTTATGTGACAATCTGTTGATAATCCTAGGCACATGCAGATCATATCTGAATTCACACAGATTTATGCAAAGGTTCACGAGTTAGGTAGTGGTGTGGCAACTAGAGCCTTTGAAAAGAAAGAGTTTACAACCATCTTACAACATTTCCATGACACTTACCCAGATGCCCCCACTGTTGTGTTTACAACACTTGTGAACGCCATCAAGGACTCAACAAACTGCACCATCTACCTCAGCCTTATAGACACACCTCAAAAGATAACCATATGGTTGCAAGACCTTTGGGAAAGGTCCCAAGCTGCCAATGCAATAGCAACACCTTCAATGCCATCCTCGTTTATGCCATCTCACCATGCATTTTTCCCGCAATCCCCAACACCCAACTTCAGCAACAGACCAAGTATTCCATCGTCGTTTGTGTCATCTCACCGTGCATTTTTTCCTTCGTCCAATGAAGCTGGCCCTTCCGGATCACCAAGCATTAACATCCAGACATTTAACTCAGCAAATCAGTAGAAAGTTCTTTCATTGTTGTAATAATCTATTTCCCATCCAAACATTTTCTTTGGGCATAATCTAATTTGCTGAATTGTTGTAATATATTTATTCCCATCCAGACATTATTTTACCGCACAAACTAAATTGATTAACTATTGTAATATTTTATTTCAGCGCCATGCTTTTTTATTTTGCATTCAATCTAATTTGCTATGTATCCTGCAAGCCATTATTTGTCATGTCCACAGTTACATATGATTGTCGAGTAGTTATTTTCCTTGTCGTTGCCACGACAACCTTGCTATGCTTCCACTTGTAGGCATAATGTCAACCACTGACCAAACAGAAACACCTGACCTCCTCACGCACATTCTACATACATTGTCTGGTCCAGCTAATCACATTGTTGATACAATAGCTGAGTCCATAGCAAACTCCATCATTGACGACATTTTCGACATACCACCTACAATACCTAGGTTAGTTAGCATTAGGAGTGGCCACCAGAAGATAGCAAAAACCATCGTTATCCACAAGAATGCAAGTACAAAAAATTCCATTATCTAGCAAGATTCATGCACAAACTTTAAGGTTTGCCCAAGAAGATACAATGTTTAGGAATTACCATATAAACACAAACCCTAGGTAAAAGATACTACCTTTCTACTTGGAACAACATTTTAGGGCAAGATCATGTACATGCAAGGTAAGGGTAAGAAATTATCACGGAGAAAGTTATATAAATCACCTTAGAGAAGATGAAAAAATTGTAAATAACAAGGTATCTCAAAGGAAAGAGGATAGAAACTCTAGCTTGAATACTCCTCTCAGCTGAGCTAGTTCCTCAACCAAAAAGGAAGCAAACCCTAGATCAAAGAAGTAAGGAAGGAGTGTTCTTCAACTGCTAGATCAAGCTACACAATGTATCTGACCAAGAAGAAGAGAGGAAGAGGTGTAAAAGCAAAGAAAACAAAGGTAAGGAGGGAGATATCACTTACCAAGATCAAGAAGCAAAGAAAGGAAGCTTCATAAGCACAAGGAGAGGGTAGATCTGAACCCTAGATGTACATGCAGGCTGGATCAACCACCTTCTTAAACCTTGAGCTCCTCATTCTCCACCAAGAAAAGGGTGATGATTTCAAAGCACAAGGGAGAAGAGATAAAGGGATAGGTGTGTAAATAACTTGCTTGCATGCAAGTAGGGAGGTATATATATGTTTTAAAGGTGAGAGAGAGGAAAGGAGAGGTGTCTTTCCATGCATGCCCTGTGTCTAAGATCTTGCCCATGCAAGCATCTCATACATGCAACCGTGTCAAAAATGTGGTCAATAAAACTAGAAAACACAATAATAAAACTCATCAACCAAGAGGATCATAAAAAATGACCACTTAGTATTCTCAATGATTAAGATGGTCAGAAAAGCAAATGACCGCCAACCCTAGAAAAGTTGGCGACCAAGAGAGATACAAATATCATTGTCTACCAACCCTAGATGGACCATAAAAGACCTTGGAAACCGTCAACACTAGGTACCTCATCCTTGTTGTCTGCCAAAGCTAGGTGGTTCATCGGGTCCAACACCCTTGGTCAACCATGAGCTAGGGCATCCATGATAGCAAACCCTAATCTCATCATGGCTAGGTGTCATCATCAAACCAAAGTGGAACAAGGCTCCCCAAAGAATACATAGATCAAGCATGCTGTGAAAACATGTAAGTCAAAACAAGCATGTGACAAATTGCAAGAAAAACCCTAGATATGGGTAAATTGCATAAAAGCCCAAAACAAGCATATAAATGCATAACTTGCTCAAATAGTGTCCAAACTGAACCAAACTTGAAACTTAAGCTTCTCACATGATATAAAAGCACATATTAGGGTTATATTAAGGTTTTAAGTATGTAATATGATAATAAAGCATGTTCAACCATAAATCCAGGTCAGGGGCCTTACACTTACCAATGTTAGATGATGTCTATATTTGATTATCTTGTTTTATTTCTTTTACTACTACTACTAAAGAACTCGCTTCCCTTGTTATTGTAGGATGCAGGCATGGTATCCTAGTCATGATTTGGGCTAAATTCTCTACACCAGTGATAGAGGATCTGTAACATCCCAAATTTCAAGGCTAATTTAAGTCTAATAATGTGGTTTTCCTTAAAAATATTATAATTGATGCTCTTAATGCAAAAAGACCTTGAAATAAAATTTCTTTTATAATAATAAAGTGCGAAGAATTAAATGAGACCCAAAGTAAATTTTCTCTTTCATATGCATTGGGTGTTGCACTCAACTCAAAAGGATGAATATTAGCCTCTCCTTTCCTTTTTCTCTCTCCTACCATTCATGATGTTTAAAAGACGCAAAAGAGAAAGATAAAAGATTTGAAGTTCAAAAATGACTTAATTAGTGAGCAATAAGTTATTACCTAGTTTTTTACTCAAGGAAAAGGAATTAAGGGAAAAATATACCACATCACACATTTTAATGCATTAAAACCAAGTAAAATGACATTTATAGATATTATGGTAAAACATGTAAGAAATGGAAATCTAAGGACATATAAAGAATCTAGACTCCTTAATGGACATGTAGTCCAAATTTGGTCAAGTTTTTCCCACGTTTGACCCTCCAAATGAATCAAACAATTTATCATATAGTTTTGACTAGGATTTGAATATAGAAACATTTAATGCATCAATTAAAACTAAGTTTTAGTTATTCTCAAGTGTCAAGCTCACCTGCTTTAAATAGAACCCTTATATAGTACCATATGATAGTTCTTATTTAAGTCTTCCCTGATCTGATGATTTTGACATTATCACCTTCCTCCAGTGATTCTGCGAAACGATAACCATTCAGTTGTTAATCGTCCTCACGATTGTTCTTCCTCATCTCAGCATGATTTAGTGAGATTATTTCTCCTTTGGCTTCACCTCTCTCCCTTGAATATAGACTATACACGAAACACCCATTTTAGGGCTCCAAGATCCTCTCACGCTGCTTGTACAGACGCCATCACAGCCACACCCACTCTTGTTTTAGGGTTCCAAAAGCTCCATCGACACTCACTAGGTCCTCCTCCTCAACTAATTGATCTTTTTGTGCATTGGACAACACCAACCTACTCGATTTTGATCTCCGACTACCATGACTTCACTGGAGCCCTCCTCTCTGCCTTTGATGAAATAAACTACCTAGTAAGTATCCAAGATGACCCATCGACATTTTCTGAGTGCCAATTTACTCTATTCTAGTCCCAGTCGCCGTACCGTATAGCCTCCACTGAGGTCCTCACCAGCGACTCACCTTTGTGGCTCCTCAGTCAACCAAAGATCATGACAATGCCACCCTTGACCCCAACTTGTCTTCAAGAATGTGTCTGATGTACTTGTTGACACATTGATTTGTGGTTTCATAGGTTTGTGATCATGATCTGACTCCCTTATTTTCAGCCTCCCTTCAATGAATTGTAGTGCATTACTAAACCCTGGATTTACGCGATGGTACCCTTATCCTCCGCATGAGTATGCATAGTGCTTTGGCCGGTCTTCATGCTTCTTTCTCCCCGTTGTCTGTGATTTTGGTTGGCCTCTTCTTTTCTCCTGTTAGCCATGGTGGCAAGCATGAAGTTTGGTCTCCAGTGCACGCCAGAGCCCCTAAAATGGCTCCCTCGCTTCGTTGAAGCATGGTGAGTTCGCTAGCATCCTTGGTTGCCCTAGAACAACTACAATCGTCACGTAGGATTGGAGCAAGAGACCTCCAGGTCTACTCGAGAGCCATGGATTAAGCCAGCAAGAAGCCAGGTCGGTGAATTACGTTAACGTCCTTGCAAGGTCAATCACATTATTGTTGTCACAAGGGTATTATAGAGATTTTACGCGTGTTATTGATATTATCCACAAGATACATATTTACGTAAATGATAAATTTTCCCTCTCCTATTCGATCAAATGTCACATGCCCATGATTTTTCAGTCTTTCTATGTATTATTTACATTGGATTTATGTTTGATTTAAATCGATGTCACACTAAGGTTTTCCTGACTCTGATTGGTCCATCTTGAAAAATGCATAACTTTTGCATATGACCTTAGAAAACTGTGGAAAAATATTCGTTGGAAAGCTCTTTTGATTCTATACCGATTTAGCCTATTTTCAAATGCTATTTTACATATTGAAATCCTTTAATAATTCCATGAACGAAATTAGGGTTTCATGATTATATACTTAAGTACATATTATGATTTTAATTAGATTATAGGTGTTTAGAGGCTCAATGAAGTGAATAGGACTTACTCTTAAGGTGAACTATGCTAGGTAAGCATGCATGCATGTTTGGAACAAGTAATTTGGTTTAATGCATGCTATTTATGATTATGCACTTAGTATGTTTCATGAATTATGAATGTTTTGTCAAGATGATATCATGTATACTTATCATTGTTTGATTGATTGATTGGTTATGATCTATGGAAAAATCCTTATTATGATTATTGATTATGAATTAAGGTCAATGAATCATGTTCAATAAGGGGAAACGCTATTAGGTTTATGAGGGAGAAATCCCATTATGATTCAAGAGGATAAATCCCATCATGTTAAAATTCAAGGAGCATGCTAATGATAATGATAATGTTAATGATCAAGTTAAATGAAATTTAATTAGTTTTTATATTCTCCCCAATCATGGACCTCAAGGGGTTGTCAAGGAATTTCCTAGCATCAAGGGCTTTCCCAGCAATAATGTGCTCCTAAGGGGCATTATAGAGGGATGTATATATTTGTTGTTCAATTATTCATGTAATTTATGAATCATGAATGCTTAAGAAAATCCAAGTTCAAGTTTATGTCAAGTATGTCATATCAATTTATTCATGTCAATTTATATTTACTTTTATGTCATCTAAAGTGCCAAACACCGCTTATTGATGTGATGTTTGTTTTGCATGGCTGGGGATGAGATGTCTACAGGACTTGGAGCAAGTGAAAGACAAAAAGGAAAAATCAAGACTAGGAGATCCTCATGCTTAGCCTATTGGTTTGCCGTTTACCACGTAGATCTAGAAGGTTTAGATGTAATTCATGTTATGCTTAGTCATAGTGTCATCTAGATTAGATTTGATAGCTGAGCATTATGTAATCAAGAACTATGTATGAATAAATTTTAAATCAATGCAAGTATTTCATTTACTTTAATTGCATGATTAGCATATTGTGACACCCACATTGAGTAAAATGCTTTTGCTCATGTGAAATGGAAATATGGTGTTACATGATCCTCTTCTTCCCAATCTAGATTATGTAATTTTAGCAAGCATGCTAATCACAATGAAGATAAATGTTGGTTAAAGCATGGGACACTAGAGTGTGCTAATAAAGTGTAAACTACTGATGCTAATGGAAAATATACTTCTATCCCTAGTGGTACCAATAATCATATGGTAACGTCGAGTTTTGCTGACATTGAAAAAATGATCAAGGCTGGTTTTTCTGCTACTATCACACCTCAATAACATATTGCTCAACATGGAGGTGACTGTTCATGTCTTAGAGTTTCTGCCTCTTCATCAAAAGATGATTTAGTTATTGATTTGGGTGCTACAACCCATATGACTGGTAATAGGAAACTATTTACTTATCCTGTCATCCTCTTATGCATCTAGAAGATGGATCCACTTCTCTAGTTATTGGGATAGGATGCATGAATAGAAATCTTCTTAAATCTATTTTCTTTGTGCCAAAACTTCTGTTAAACCTGAAGTCCTTTAGTAAAATTACCAAAACTTTAAACTGCAATGTAACCTTCTTTCCTTACACTGTCTCCATGCAAGATTTTAGGAGAAAGAAGATGATTGGTGAGGGACATGGAGGTGTAGATGATCTATACTACCTATAGACCTTGTGAACCACTCCTCCTACTACTCTTGTGGCCAAGTCTAGCTCTCTTCATCGATGGCAGTTGAGGCTTGGTTACCCTTCTTTTTTTAATTGAAGTCTTTTTTCCAACTCTATCTCCAGAAAACTTTTCATGCCATTCTTTTCATCTTGGAAAACACTTTCCTACTGTCGAACGATGTTTCCTCCTCACGGTAACAATAGGAGTCCAATTTTGTTTTATTTAGCTGACTCTTTTGTTTGGACACTCTTTAGTATTGATAATTGTATTGATTTATGATATTTTGTAACCTTGATTGATTATTGGTATTTTGCTACTTGGATCTATTTATTTGAAGATTGTTATGAAGTTTTAGCTATCTTCTTCAAATTCCTAAATGAAATAAAGACTCAATTTTCTACTACTACTAAATGTTTATGCACGAATAATTCTTCTGGATATGCACAACATTGTTTTCAAGATATTTGTATTGGCAAGGTGATCTTTCATCAAACTTCTTGTTCCTATATACCACAAAAAAATGGAGTTTTTGAGAGGAAAAACATGCATATCCTTGATTTATCTTGCACTCTCGTAATTGAAATTAATGTTCCCAAATTTTACTTGGAAGATGTGATTATTTTAGCAAATTACCTCATTAATTGGATGCCCTCTTCTATTCTCCAAAATAAGATTCCTTTTCAACATCTCTATCATCATGAACTGATCTTTGCTTTACCTCCAATAGTTTTTGGCTACCTATGTTTTATTCATAATCACCAACTTGGGTGTGATAAACTGTATCTTCTCTCGTTTTGCTAATTTTTCCTTTGTTACTCTCGTACACAAAAAGGATATAAATGTTTTGATCCTATTGCATGTCATTTGTATGTTGGTGTGGATGTCACCTTTTTTGAAGATACATCTTTATTTTCTAGAACTAAGTAAACTTGTAGAACTTCCAACTTCCCCCTATCCTGATCCCACTATGTCTGTAACTCTACCTAAAGTATCCCCAATTATGGCATCTTTTAATATTGATGATCCACCTCAAGACAATGGTAATATTATTGATTTTATTACAACTTCTAATTCTGACATTCCCATTGTATTACTAAAGGGATAACAATCTGGTACCATATATTGTATCTCTTAACATGTTTATACAACTCATCTAAATTTGTCAACTCAATAGTGCTGGTTTATTTGCAATTTCTATCCCAAACAATGCCCAAGAAGAATTGCTACAGTCTAGGTAGAAACAAGCCATGAATGAGGAGACGGATGAACTTTACTTCTGTGGGTCATGGGACCTTGTTGATCTCCCTATAAGTAGTAATCCTGTTGGCTACAAGTGGGTTTTCACTGTGAAATACTTGAATGGTAGTATTATTGAACGTTTAAAGGCCATACTTGTTTCTAAGAGACACATACAAGAAGTTGGGATTGATTACTTTGAAACCTTTTCTCCGATTGCTTTCCTTAATTATGTTCACATTTTGATTTCTATTGTTATTAATGAAGGATGGCACATACATCAACTAGATGTCAAGAACACCTTTCCATATAGAAATTTACATGAAACTATCTATATGTCACAACATCTGAGTTATGTTTCTCAAGGGGAGGATTCTGGGGAAGTTTGTCTTCTAAATAAATCCATTTATCATCTGAAATAGAGTGCCCAATCATGGTATGACAAGTTATCCCTTATACTAAATAAATTTGGTTTCATATAGTCTTAATGTAACCACTTTGTGTTTATAGAAACCACTACTTCTGTTATAACTATTTTCATTGTTTACATATATGACATCATCTGGTCATGTAGTGATAATGCATGGATTGTTGATACAAAGAAATATCTTATGAAGAATTTTGTAACCAAAGACCTTGGCGTCTCTGGTATTTTCTTGGCACCGAGGTAGCACATAACAAGGATGGAGTATCTTTATCTAATATAAAGTATACTCTAGACTTACTTAGTGAAACATGAACTCTTAGTTTCCAACCATTACTCTCGCCTATAGATCAAACATTTGACATATGGGGAGAATCTACTCAGCCTTAGAAGATAAATTTAGCTATAACGCTTTGTTGGAAAAATTTTATATATAATTGCCGCTAGCCCAGATGTATGCTTTATTATTAGTGTTCTGAGCCAATTTATGGATTTTCCCAGGCTATGTCACTAGGAAGCTACATGATGAGTATTGAGATATTTGAAGAAACCACCTAGATAAGGACTTTTTTATAAAAGAAATGGGCATCTAGATGTGACTGGATATTCTCATACTGATTATGCAGGTTGTAAATCTAATAGATCTGAGTCTAGATAATATACCTTTATAGGGGGTAACTTGGTTACTTGGAGAAGTAAGAAAAAAATGTTATCCCTGGATCCAGTGCATAATCTGAGTATTGTACAATGGCACATATTACTTGTGAGATATTATGGATCAAATCAATTCTTTTTAGCTTTGGGTTTTCTGTAACTCATGGTATTTTGATGTATTGTGACAATCATGTTACTACCTTCATTACTAGTAGTCCCATTTTTCATGAAAGAAGAAAGCATACTAAGGTAGTCTGCCATTTTCTCTGAGATGTTGTGCAGAATAAGCACATTTTTCCCATTTTCTATGTACACATGAGCAAACTGTAGATATGGTTACAAAGCCTCTCTTTACCAAGAGAATTTAGGAGCTATACTACAAGTTGGGAATATTTGGTATCTATGCTACTTCTTGAGGGGGAGTATTGAGATATATTTATCTACAACTATTGATTATCAATTGGTATATTAATTGATTTTCAATTAATGTTAACATTAAGTGTCTATATTGGCGACCATTGACTTCATTTATATTGTTGACTATCAATTTATATCACACATTCATTGTGTTTATTATTTCTCTCATGTCACCTAGAATTCTTAGTCCCCTCTCATATCATATTGTAAAGAGGTTCTCCTCCTCTATATAAAAGGATATACTCATTGTAACACAAATATTGAAACATACTTGTATCTTAAGTTTTAATCCATTCACAAATGACACACCACCACTGATACTTCACCAAAAAACAATAAAATAGGAGAGGTAGAATGTGACATGGTTGGGTTGCCCAAAAAATAGGTTGTTTCTGAAAATGTATTACAAATGTATGTTGTATTTGTACGTCTGAGTATTTTCTATTTTACTATATATGTTGTCAATTTGATTTGAGAATATTACCAGACTACAATACCTAAGAAGCCCCCCTACAGTTCCTCCTCCAAATCTGTCTACACCTATATATAGGACCTATTTGAATTGGTATGTCCTTAGGGGCTTATGCCAATGATTAGAGAATCTTCTACTAGGGTTGAACATACTGAACCCATAAGCTACATGACATCACATGAAAAGATCATAAAATAGTGTAATAGTTGAAGGTATTATGGAGATATTTCAGTATATTTGGCTAAATAACTTTGTACTAGAACTTTGTAAATGATGAGATCTTATGGCTAAATACATTGTTATATATGAATATAAATCTTGAATTATATCTATACGTTAAAGTATTACATATGTTCTTATAACTACTTATATGTAATGACTACTCCTTTTCAAACGATCAATGTCGAATTCCTAGTTTAGTCATTGATTAGTAGTGTAGATAGAGATCAACAATCTATATTTAATTATTTCTCTACTTCATTTAAGTATTTTTCTAGTGCATGAAAGGACTTGATTTTATCTCCTTTCAATGTTGGGTAAATCCTCATTTCTTTGCTTGTAATTTAACTTATGAGTTACCTTTATCATAGAATTTGGTTTTTTTACCTTATTATTTGTTTCTCAATTAATGCTGAGAATTGTTGGTAATTGTCCCAAGAAAACTAACTATGAATTATCTTGACTCATTGGGTAGTAAATTACCGGGAGAAATGAACATAGTATGCTCATGGTAGCTCATATGGGGTCATGCCATTTGCTCACGCGAGCATGACTAGAACCACTTCAATGATTTGATACCTCTCTCGAGGATATCAAACCAATGCCCCCTCCTGAACATTTTAGATACCCTCTTGGGTCCATAATATCCAAAAAATGTATAGAATAGTAAAAAATCTACACAAAACACATGTTGTGAATGTGACTTGAATTCAGATGAGTGCGGTCGCATTCAGATGAATGTGCTAAAATTTGGCTAAATGTGGCCAAAATAATAGCTCTAGGTCAGATCTCTCTGACTTTGTGCTCTGGACAAATCCTCCCTTGGACGTCCTCCTCTTGGATTTCCATTCAAACTACCTCCTCTACCTCTTTCTACAACAAATCTCTAGATCTTGGTAGATATAGGGGTTGTCGTGAGAAAGAGACCAACCATACCAACAATCATAATAAAAAAGAAAAGATAGAAAACATGATAGATCTGGAAGAAAACTACTTGCTTAAGGTAAACATATATAAATCAAAGCCGACCAAAAAAAACATATATAAATCATGCACAAAATGGGCTACATAGCTGATAAGGAGATCAATCAACAATGGACAAGCATAGTTGACATCAAATAAATATGAAAATATATTATTTGTATAGAAACAAATGAGAATAATAGAAGAAAGAGGAGGAAGAATAGATTTACCATATGGAAGAGAAGTTCCTCTTGCTCCTTAACCTCTCAATGGTCTAGATCCCATCCTTGGGGTCGTCCTCCTTACTCTTCTGGACATCAGGACCTCCTTTCTCTTTGATTCCACCCCAACATCAGCTCGAAGGGGTGAATGGAGGTGGAAAGTGGCATGGAAATGAATGGAAGGTGGCTCATGAAGGTGGAAGATGATGGAAACCAAAGGTAGATGACAACCCACTAATGGAGAGGGTGCATGGGTCTTCTTTTTAGTCCTCTCAAGCGTTGGATCTCTAGGATGAAGCTCTAGGACCAAAGGCAAAATTGTAGAAGAATGTAGAATCAAAGTTCATAACCCTTGTCTTGGTGGGCATGGGGGTATTTATAGTGGTAGGAAAAAAGTCTTTGAATGTGGGGGGTGAATTCAACTGGAACTGGGGAAAATGAATTCAAATTCAATCCTACAATTTGCAGAGTTGGGTGTCCATTGGTTTTGATTCCATCAGAACAAACCTTTATGAGATGCCATCAGAAGAGGGGTCTTCAGAAGGCATCATCAGAAGTAGGGACCTTCAAAGGAAATCTTTAAAAAATAAACCTCAAAACTAGCTTTTGGATGGCACCATCGGTAAGTAGCTTTAGTATATGGGCCAATAGATGGCGAACTCATGGTAGGAAGTCCTTTGTCTGCCTTCAAAAGGGAAAAGGTCGACGTCTAGAGGGAATGAAATTAACTCAAATTTGGGGAACTTGATTCGATTTTTCACCTATGGTAGGTGGTCATGGAAGCACTCCTTTGGTCATTTGTTGGCCTTTGGTCATGACCTTTAGAAGATAGTCCTTCAGGAGTGACCCGAAAGGCAATCCTTCAGAAGTGGACACCAAAGGGAACAATCAAAAGAGGGAACTTTTGGGTCATCCTTCAATTGTTGCATTTGGAAGATGGCCTTGGGAAGATGGTCCTTCAACTATCTTCTGAAGAAAAAGAATTAATGGAGTGCCAATGTGTACTAATGTAAAAAGGGCAATTCGATTTGAATTAGGGAAATTCAAGTCAAATTCATTGGGCTGAATTGGTTGATCGATGCCTTCATAACTTTGGTGTCTGTATGTCATAAAATTGGCTAGTTGAACAACTATATCTTCAAAAAGGGATAAGTAACAAATAGCTAAGTATCTATAGTTATTTTGGGCCTATCAAGGCTATAACAACAGACAACTAAAGATAAATACTTAGCATATATGGATTAATATGGTTGTTATGAAGATGCCAACTGATGTTTCAAATTATGGAGTAAGTATAATTTTTTATGTCAACATATTTATTTATTAATATCCACATCACTATATCACTACTTAGTCATGCAATTACATGTATTACTTTAACTTATAAGGTTATAAAAGCATTATGTAAGGGGGGCATGAGTTGTAGATAAATAAAAGAAAATATCATCCTAGAGGGATGTTAGGTAATTTTATGACTACAACTCTAATGAGCTCTACTTATTTTTATTTATTAATGTCTCATTAAACTATGAAATGTAGTTCTGTACATAATATAATGATTGGGTGTGCATATAATATGTAAAGAAGTATATGGATGTGATTGATAGAATAAATTCATAGAACATTTTTAATATACAACATGTAATATAGACTTCAATCACAACTATATAATCTAATTTAATTTGTAACCATAATTTATTTAATATTATTCTACAGTTATATCATTCTTTTTTCCGATCTTTAACACCCAACTGGCTTATGCATGAGACACTCTAGATGACTTATGCAAAGAGTGGATAGAGTGCTTCATGAAAGAAGTTCAATTTGTATTCAATTTTGATTTATGATTACTTATGAAACTTGAATTTGATTATTTGTATGATTATGTGATAGTTCATAAGTTTTTGAATTACATTTGAATTGAAATGACAATGAATGCAAGTGACTTCACATCAATTGAGAAATGAAAGATGTGAATGTGAATGAAAGCATGTGAATTGTGAATGTGTGTGCATAGAGACGAGTGATCGGACCTGAGAGCATGTCCAAAATGCACATGCACAATCTCAAAGGTTAATCGAACTTTTAAATTTATAACTTAAAACCTTCAAGGACCTCTACAACTCAATATGGGGTTGAAGTAGATGTACGAGATCAAACACATGGATGTGGGATGTTCAAGATGCTTAAGATCTCTCTCTTCTGTTAGTTAAGCCAATTTGATAGTTGATATATGTAGAGAACAAAAATTAGTCTAGGAAAATGATATGAACGAAAATAAAACAAAGTAAAAAAATAGAGTCCTTCAAATCCTACTAATTAGGAGAAAGAGTTCCTGGATATGTAACCTCAAGTTGGGCAGTCTATGCACCTGTTCTCAAGCATAGACAACCTTAAAACACCCTAGCAAGCGTCTAACCTTCAAACATAGCACATATCATGGTAACAACTCCTTTGGGGGTCATCCCACTCGATCTTGTGTAGTGTAACTAAAACCCCATCAATGATATGAAACCTCTCTCAAGGATAATGGGTTAACACTCCTATATATTACAAATTCTCTCTCAGGTCCAAAATATTCATGGATATTAGGAACAATAGAGGATCTGTGTAGAACATAGACCGTAAACTCGAGTGGGTGGAGATGAACCCAGCCGAGTTCAAGGTTCATGTTGGATTTTTCCGAAAAGTGTCCTATGCCACTCCTCCCTTGGACACCGTTTTCTCATATTTGAATCCAAACTACCTTCTCTTATCCATTTCTACATCTAATCTTTCAATCTAGGTAGAAATAGAAGTTCAAGCAAGAAAGAGATCAACCGAACCGAAAACATAACTGAAACAAGAAATAGAATAGGAAACATACTAGATCTAGAATAAAAATACTTCCTTAGGTAAAAGTACATAAATATGTCCAAAACAGGCTACATAGCCAAGAAGGATTTCAACTAGTCATGGACAAGCATAGTTGGCACCAAAAAAAGATGAAAGAACATCATTTGTAGAAAAAAAGGAGAAAAGTAGAAGAAAGAGGTCAAAGAAGAGATTTAGCCCATAGAGGAGAGGTGGTTCTCCTTCCATAGCATATGGAAAGACTGGATATCATCCCTTAGGTTGTACTCCTTGATCTTCTTCACTCCTAGGCCTCCTTTCTTGGTGATTCCCCCCCAAACAACAACTTAGATGTGTGAATTGTTGGGAAATACAACATTAGGTAGGCAACAAAAATTGAAAATTTACTGTTATATTTCCCATTAACCGACGGATCGTATCAATAACTATGCAATGGAAAGGATGGTTTAAAGAAGACATACCTGGTCCTGGAGCAATTCCAATGATAATCCTCATTAATGTGGTTGTGCACTCTTGGATAGTGTCTATGCAGCTCTTGGTCTTCACCATGGACAACAGACTCGAACGACGTCTGCAATAGTTCCTCCATAGACTGGAAGCTGACGGTGCCCTCCTAGCAAAAGGAAATGGCCACCTCACCTATAGAGAATTCCACACAGACCAACTAGAACTCCTGTTGTCCTGCTAGAATGGATAGGAAAGAGTTGTCCCTCCTGTTGGTGTACTAGTCACCAAACTGCTATCCCACAAATATAATCCTTGGTTGTTCTCTCCCTTGCTATCCCTCCCTGCTAAGGTAGGTCTTGCTTGGGCTCTCTTGTTTACTTCAACCAGA
This sequence comes from Alisma plantago-aquatica, assembly GCA_963693085.1. Lineage (NCBI taxonomy): Eukaryota > Viridiplantae > Streptophyta > Magnoliopsida > Alismatales > Alismataceae > Alisma > Alisma plantago-aquatica. The sequence goes on from OY856413.1 coordinate 333,102,326, forward strand.
GAGGACAACAATTGTTAGAGCAACTGATTTTGAATTTTCTGTGTTGTGATCTGGGAAGCCCCAAGTACCCCTCTATTTATTGGAGGGGTTTGGGTTAGGGTCCCAGTCTATGCGGGAGTAGAAGGGACTGGAAGATAATGAATTTTCACAACTTGTAAAACTCAAAACAGTCATCTTGCAACTGAGACGATCATTTTAATTAGTGAGATGGTCATTTCACCATGTTTCCCAATCACATATGAATTGGCAATTCGAATACAATTAATGCTCAACATGTCTTTAGCACTAATCCTTGATGCAACTGAATTTCTCCATGAATCAATCTTCTCACTTTTGCAAGCCGGTCATCTTGCTCTCACAAGCCGGTCATCTCACAACCATGAGACGATCATCTTGCTTATGTAAAATAGTCATCTCGCTCCCCAGTTTAGGAAGAACACGGCCAATTCAATTCTAAACAACATGACACTCCGAAAGGTCATCTCAACACTTGAGTTGATTGTGTGGAAGTCTAGTTAGATGATTTGTTGAGTGAATTGAGTAACTAAACACTTTAGTAATCAATCCAATCATCACTCATGATTAAACTCCTCTTATAGATGAGTTCCTATGTGTAACCCTAAAGGTCCCATATAATGTCTGTAGTTAATGTCCATAACAACTTATGACATTATAAGAAATGAGCAGTGCCTAGTCACACATCACTGCTACCCATGTAAATGGAAAGTTGGAGAACAACTTCAACCTACAATTTGTGAATGGTGTTATAATGTTTGTATAGTTCCTTTGTCACTAATATCCATATTGAACTCGTGGCATGGAAAAGTCATCCTCTTCAACATTCAATCTTATTCCTTGAACCAGAGTAGACTGTCTGAGATATATGTAAGCTCAATATCACATATTGACTCATATGAGAATGGACATGCATTTCTCAGTCTCACTAATCAAGAGGCCTAGGATATCATACTCCTGTAGAGGGACAAATCCCATCTCTATCACTCACAATCAGTGCCCATGTGTCACAGTCACCCAATTATCACCTTTAAGACAACCCATGTTTTAAGATTGCATTTGATGATGTCAAAGCATATCGAACGACATTTGATGAGTGTAGTGATTTCAGGTTTAAGAACCACAAACACCACTATCACTATAAGATGTGATTCTGACTTACCTAGTTAAGGTTTCCACATATCGTTCTTATGGTGGGTCTGTCTGATACATCGTCTCTAACATGTATCTGTGTGCTTGGTTTGATATCGCCATATCATGACTAATGGGATTCTATCATCAACCAACTCACACTCATATCTTATGTATTATTGCTATCTATCTACCTTCTACAATAACAACTTATCAGGGACATAATGAGAATGCATGTACTCTTAACATCCGTATGATCTCATTCTTGTAGGTTACGTACTTGAAGACATACTTCATTGAGTATCATCATTCTCTAGATATTTATTGTGTTATTTCATCATGTCATAACTGAACAAACATAATAAATCAGAAGCTTGACTTTGTTTACTCAAATCATTTACATTTTATGCCATTACAATCATCATATGATTGGCTCTTTGGGCATATATACCAATAGACTCCCACTTGTACTTACAACCAATCACCCACGAATCTTATTTAAAGTGACCTAACATGACCATCATGATTCTAATGTAAAATTTCTTTAGTTAAGGGATACAATGTTTCTCTCAGTTGGTACTCTACAAATCTTTACATCTCCTTACTATATGATCTCTCGTATGATATGGAACCACCTTTGTATATGCTTGGAATGCTGATGCGATCTGGGTTCCTTAGCATGTGCAATAGCTCCATTGTTGTCACAATATGGCTTGATTGCATCGCTGATGCTTGGAATGACCCCAAGTTTAGAGATGAACTTCTTGATCCATACAACCTCCTTTGCTGCATTCTACACAGCAATATACTCGACCTCTATTGTAGAATCGACAACTATATCTTGCTCAAAATTATTCCAACTTATAGCTTCATTGTTTAGGCAAAACACAAATTTGGATTGTGATTTATAATCATCTTTGTCAGTTTGGAAGCTTGCATCGGTTTAACCTTTTACCACAAACTCTTCCTCTCCACCGTAAACTGAGAACTGATCCTTAGTCTTTCTCAAGTACTTCAGGATGTTCTTGATGGCTGTCCAATGAGAAACATCTGGATCTGACTGATATCTACTCATCATTCTCAAAGCATACGACACATCAGGACGGGTGCGCAACATCACATACATGATAGATCCAATTGCTGATGCATATGGAGTCATACTCATGCACTCCCTTTATTTACAAAAATGGTGACATTGAACTTTAGAGATGGAAACTCTATGTATTATGGGCATGTTTCCTCTCTTTGAGTTCTCCATGTTGAACCTCTTGAACACCGTGTCAATGTATGTGCTCTGACTTAATCCAAGAACCCTTCTTGATCTATCTCTATAGATCTTTATCCCCAAGATGTAGGATGCTTCTCCCAAGTCTTTCATAGAAAATGTATTTCCAAGACATTTCTTTACCTTTTGTAAAGTAGGGATGTCATTCCCCATCAATAGTATGTCATCCACATACAATATGAGGAATACAACCATGCTCCCACTAACCTTCTTGTACACACAAGGTTCATCTTCATTTTGAACAAAGACAAACTCTTTGACTATCTCATCAAAACAAAGATTCCAACTCCGAGATGCTTGCTTCAATCCATAGATTAACCTTTGTATCTTATAGACTTTACTTGCATCCTTTGGATTTATGAAACCCCCAGGTTGTGCCATATACACATCCTCAAGAAGATTCTTATTAAGGAATGTAGTTTTAACATCCATATTCAAATCTCATAGTCTTGATAAGCTACAATAGCAAGTATGATCCTGATGGACTTAACCATGGCCACTGGAGAAAAGGTTTCATCATAATCAATACCTTGAACTTGCATGAAACCCTTTGCAACCAATCTGCCCTTATAGGTTTGTACTTTACCATCCATGATTGTCTTCTTCTTGAAGACCCACTTGCACCCTATGGGGTTTACTCCTTCAAGTGGTTCCACTAAGGTCCATACCTTATCGGCATACATGGATTCCATCTCAGATACCATGGCCTCAAGCCATTTCTCTGACTCTTGTCCCTCAATATCTTCTAGTAGGTTGTTGGCTCATCATCTATGCCAACTCACCTCCTTCCAGAGTCACAAGATATCCAAATCCTCTTAGATTGTAGGCACGTCCTACTAGATCTATGAGGTTCCCATGTCACATGAGGAATTTGAGAGTTTACAACAATTTGTGACTCTCATTGTTCCTCCTGTACCTCAACTGGTTTAATGTTTTCTTGTTGGTCTGAAACCTCTTTGAGTTCTATTTTCCTCCCACTGTTTCCTTTGTCAATGAATTGCTTTTCAAAGAATATAGTCTCTCTGGAAATAAATACTTTGTTGTCAATTGGGTTATACAAGTAGTATCACTTGCTTTCTTTGGGATATCCAACAAAGTTACATTTATCAGATCTAGGGCTAAGATTTTTAGGAAACATTTTCTTAACATAAGCTTCACGGCCGCAGGTCCTCATAAAAGACATTTTGGGATACTTCCTAGTCCATATCTCATATGGTATCTTTTAAACCAATTTTAACGATACTCAATTAAGTGTAAACATAGTAGTTTCAAGAGCATACCCCCAGAAGGTAGTCGGAAGATTAAAAAAAATCATCATACATTGCACCATATCTAGCAATGTGAGATTCCTTCTTTCTGATACATCATTATGTTGTGGTGTTCTAGGTGGATTCCATTACGATACAATACCACAAGCTAACACAAGGTTCTCAAATTCTTGGTTCAAGTATTCTGCACCTCGATCAGAACAAAGTGCCATAATACTTTGACCAAGTTGGTTCCTTACTTTGTTCATGAACTCTCTAAAATTTTCAAGAGTTTCTGACTTAATGTTTCATTAGGTAAACATAGCCATACTGAAATCATCAGTAAAGGTAATGAAGTTCTATTACCCACCTCTAGCAGTTGTTCTAAAAGGGCCACACACATCAGTATGTATGAGTCCTAATAGATCACTATCCCTCTCACTGTTTCCACTAAAGGGAGTATTGGCTATCTTGCCCAACAAACAAGATTCACATGTCTCTATTGATTCAAAATCAAAAGAGTCTTGATAACCATCTTTATGGAGCCTGGATATGCTTTTCTCATTTATGTTCCCTAGATGATAATGCTAAAGGTATGTTTGGTTTGAGTCATTGAGTTTTTGTCTTTTAGTATTTACATTATATACACTTGCCTCTAGATCTATCGAGTATATACCATAAGACATTGGGGCACTACCATAAAAGATCTCATCTTCACTAATAGAAAATCTTCCATTCTTTATAAAAAATTCAAATCCATTCTTGTACAAACAAGATACATTTATGATGCTCCTATTAATAGAAGGTACGTAATAGCAGTTCTCTAACTCTATTACAAGCCCACTTGGTAGATATAGCTCATAGATTCCAACTGCATTGGCAACAACTCTTGCTCCGTTAGCAACACACAGTTCAACCTCACCTTTCTCTAAAGGTATACTTCTTTTTAGATCCTTCACATTTGAGAAAATGTGTGATCCACATCCGGTATCTAGTACCCATGATGAGGAAGTAGTACAATTAATCTCAATTACATATATAACATAAGTAGAGATCTTAATCCCTTGCTTCATCTTCCTAGGTTCCCTTATCCTTCTCCTTATTTTGATTGCAGAAAACTTGGACTTCATCTTAGACACAGAACACTTCTTGGCTTTGCCTTTGTCCTTGGACTCAACTCCGTTCATCACCATCACGAATCTGTCCATCTTCATTTGTGCTTTGACACTTATCAAGATGTCAAGCAACTCTAATAGCGGTCTAGCCATGTTACCTAAGTGATAACACTTGATAAACTGGCTATATAATTTAGGCAATGATTGCAAAATCATATTCATGGCCAACTCTTAGCCTAAAGGAAATCCCAGTCTCTCTATATGCTCTATATGCCCAATCATATTGAGCACATGAGCCTCTACTAGATCTCCCTCTATTATTTTGCACTCAAATAGTACCTTAGAGACATTATACCTTTCATGCTTATCATGTTGTTTATGCAACTCATTATTACCCAGTATAAGGTTCTTGATGTCAACATCATCATTGACATGCTTCAAAAAGGAATCTATGTCAGTCTTAGGCAAATATGGAGTGGATACTGGCATTGGTATTTCAGGATCATGCAGAACACTTTTCAAGGTCATGAACCATTTATGGAAATAAATCTTGTAGAATTCATCCGATCATAATGATGGAGTGCTTTCAATTTGATTCTATAAGAGAAAATTTACATTTTTTAAAAACACCTTTTTTGATTTGATTTGATTTGAAAAATGATATTAATTATGTCTTTAATTAACTATCACTCCCACTATATTGTTTGAATTGATAGCCCTTACTATCAATTTGAAAGATTGCAATGTACAATCTTCTTGTGGGCCAAGATCCATATTTCATCAAATCATGACTCAGCTTTGGATGATCACCCACAACTTGATTATTTAGGTAGGCTACATTTTCCAATTGCATATGAATGCAGCTCTTGGATAGATGATATGAACAACTCTTTGCTATTACCATCTACATGCCTATGGCGCCTAGTCTTACTAAGTTATCACTAGTTAAGCCTGCCCCAAAAGCCAACATGATAGGATATGTAACCTGCTTTGGAAGGTCTACCTACGTACCGTCACACTTCCATGAGATAGATGACGCACCATGCTTTGGCATAAACTACACTTGGTCGATCAAGCTTTTTATGTGTGCTTCTTATGGAAGGCATCTTAGACTTAATATTATATTAAGGGATTTTCTATAATACATATACATTAACCAATCACCACATATATGTAGTACATATCTTATACATGCTATAACCCACAACAAAAACATGTAATAAATAAAAAGCGATGGTTATGGCCATTCTAATGTAATTCCTTAGAGCCACAAGAATTACCACAACCTATGGTCCACATCACATGCATAAACTTGTTTTTGAGGAAGATTTGTGCTTGCCAATCTGGTTTGATCGGTTCAACCCTTATACTGGTCGTCTCACCTTCTAGCCGGTCGATTGGTCTTCACACTAGTTGTCTGGACATCAGTTCCAACATCTTATAGATACCCCACTCGATCGGTCGGGTCTGCCAGTTAATCTGGTTGGCTCGTCGTCCTTGGCCCTTCTCGGTCCTCTAACCAATTGGCTCTCCTCCGAGACAGTAAGTTGGCCTAGTATGGAGCATCTTCTTCTTTGTCATAACAAGAAAGTAAATTATCCTACTATTACATGATTTATAGAGAAACCTCAAGTTAGGGAGAAAAGGTAGGAGAGAGTAATACTTTTACATTGAGAAGATATGGGGAGGCTTAGTACACAAACTGAGATATAAAACACACAACAAGCATGCACAGATAAAGGGTATTTTCCATAACCACACTACACATCCACCATCAGAACTCACTTTTACATCGACGTGTATAATTTTGCATATATATATTGTATATATATATCTATATCTATATATATATATATATATATATATATATATATAGAGAGAGAGAGAGAGAGAGAGAGTCAGGATAGAACACACTCAAGTATGTTTGCATATCAATACTATTTTTTGCAAAATATAAAATGTAGATCTTTACTGTCATACTATAACTAGGCTACATGCAAATTTTGAGCCCATTTGGATGAGTGTAAGTCACTAATCTGAGGGCAACAAAATTGATGTGTGAAACTAATTTGAAATGCATAATTTTTGTGGTCTTCATAACATGACCTATAAATGTCCAAATGGGCTCAAATTTTGTGTATGAGCTATTCACATGATGTTTAAGAAGATCAATGGATTAGATTTTTGAAAAAAATATTACATCATGGAAAACTACTTGAGTGTATTCTATTCTGGATACACTTGAGTGTATTCTATCTTGATTATATATATATGTATATATATTCATTTGGGATCTTATTTGGTGATTATTTAGATGTACACATTAACCAATTTAAATATTCACATCGTATACAATACATAAACACGTTAAGATAAAAAATCTGATCATATTGATTATCTCAAAACATAATTAATTGACATGACTCTAATACCACTATAGGAAAATATGACATCAGGTAGGCAATAGAAATAATTTTTTTATTAACATAGGTCCCATTAACCAGCAGATAGTGTTAATAACTATGCAATGAAAAAGAAGGTTTAACAAAGATATACCTGGTCTTGGAGCAAGTCTAGCAATAATCCTCGTCAATGTGGTTGTGTACTCTTGGATGGTGTATGTACAACTCCTGGTCTTCACCACAGATGACAGACTTGGACGGCGTCTGCAGTAGCTCCTCCATAGACTGCAGACTGATAGTGTCCTCCTAGCGACGGGTAAAGGCCACCTCACCTCTAGATAAGTCCACATGGATCAACTATAACTCTTGTCATCTTGATAGAACAAATAGGAAGGAGTTGACCCTCCTATTGGTGTGCTAATCAACAACCTACTCTCCTTCAACAATGATCCTTAGTTGTTCTCTCCATTGCCATCCCTCCCTAGTTGGGTAAGACTTGCTTGAGCTCTCTTGGTTACCACAACCAAACAGGACAACAATTGTCAGATCAACTAATTTTGATTTGTCTGTGTTGTGCTCTGGGAAGCCCCCAGTACCCCTCTATTTATAGGAGGGGTCTGGGTCAGGGCTTCCAGTCTGTCTGAAGTGGAAGGGACTAGAAGATCATCAATTTTCACAACCTACAAAACTCAAAATGGTCGTCTCGCAACCGAGACATTCATTTCACATGCGAGACGGTCGTTTTTCTAAGCGAGATGGCCGTTTTTCCATGTTTCTCAATCACATATGAATTTGCAATTTGAATACAACTAATGCTCAACATGACGTCAACACTAATCCTTGATGCAATATAATTTTCTCCACGAGCCGATCATCTCTCTCGCGCGAGCCGACCATCTCACTCTTGTGAGAAGACTGTCTCACGACCACAAGACGGTCATCTCGCTTATGCGAAATGGTCGTCTCACTCCCTAGTTTAGACGGAACACAACCAATTCAATTCTGATCAATCTGACACTCCAAACGACCGTCTCAACACTTGAGCTGATCGTCTGGTAGTCTAGTTAGCTAATTTGCTATGTGAAATTAGTATCTAAATACTTTAGTAATCAATCCAAACATAATTCATGACTAAACTTCTATTGTAGATGAGTTCCTATGTGTGTGACCCTATAGGTCCCATATTACATTGGCAATGAATGTCCATAACAACTTATGACATCACAAGCAATGAGTAGTTCCTAATCACACATCATTGCTACCCAAGTAAATGGAAAGCTGAAGGACAACTTCAACCTACAATTTTTGTATGGTGTTACAATGTTTGTATAGTTCCTTTATCACTGATATCCAAATTGAACTCGAGGCATGGAAAAGTCACCGTCTTCAACATTAATCTTGTTCCTTGAACCAGAGCAGACTGTCTGAGATATATGTAGGCTCAATATCACATATAGACTCACATGAGAATGGACATGCATTTCTCATTCTCACTAATCAAGTGACCTAGGATATCATACTCCTGTAGAGGGATAAAGCCCATCCGTGTCACTCATAATCAGTCCCCATGTGTCACATACACCCAATCATCACTAAGACAACCCATGTTTCAGGATTGCGTTTGATGATGTCAAAGTGTATTGAGCTACATGTGATGAGTGTAGTGATTTCAGCTCTAAGAACCACAAATGCCACTATCACTATAAGATGTGATTTTGACTTACCTAGTTAAGGTTTCCACATATCATTCTTATGGTGGGTCTGTCTGATACATTGTCTCTAACATGTATCTGTGTACTTGGTTTGATATCGTCGTATCATGACTAATGAGATTCTGTCATCAACCAACTCACACTCAGATCTTATGTGTTATTACTGTCTATCTACCTTCCACAATAACAAATGACCAGGGACATAATGAGAATGTATATACTCTTAACATATGTATTATCTCATTCTTCCAAGTCACATACTTGAAGACATACATCATTGAGTAATATCATTCTCTAGAAATTTATTATGTTATTTCATTAACTCATAACTGAACAAACAAAATTAATTAGAAGTTTGCCTTTATTATTAATCAAATTATTTATATTCTATGCCATTAAAATCATCATACGATTGGCTCTCTGAGAATATAAACCAACATGAATGGAGGTGAAGGTGGCTGGGAATGGTTGGAAGTGGGTGGACGATGGTGGAAAATGATGGTGGATGGAGGCAAACTGAAGGAATGGACATATGTTCTCTTCAGTCCTCTCAGATGTTGGAAATCTTCCATGGAGCTTTGGAAACCTCTCGAACCTCACTGAACACAGAATTGAAATAGGAACTCAGAACCAAAAGTGTCAAAATGCGGAACCCCTGCCAAGGTAGTAGGGGGTGGGTATTTATAGGAGTGGCAGAGTTTGGTGGTTTCAGAGATTAAAATGGGTGTCAATCGGTCGCTAAGAATGGAAGATGTTCATTGATTGCCAAGATTGAACGATGTTCATCGGCTGTTGATCTTAGCAGTCGATAATGTTGGTGGTCGATGAAGTTGTGGTCTCAACGGTCGCCGAGGTTTTGGTCACTGATGTGGTGGTTACTGACGATGACTAGCGGTCGATAAGGGTGAAAATCCTTGGTGGTCACTGAGGGTGGAGATCCTTGGCGGTCGTTGGGGTGAAGATCCTTGGCGGTCACTGAGGTGGAGATCCTTGGCGGTCACTGGGGGTGAAGATCTTTGGCGATCACCAATTTTCTAGGGTCCCATCGGTCGCTTACCCACTAGATCCTCAGTGGTTATTGGTGATGCCCCTTAGGAACAAACCCACCCTAGGGGGAGTATTACTATATGTCGACATGCCTGCGTCGATAAAGCTTCTGACCGATGAGGATGCTCCCCGATGAAGGGGCTAGCCATCAAAATTTGGGTCAAGAATATCAAAAATTTCTTGGGCCCGCTAGTCGCTTAGCGGGAGCACTGTCTCCTAAACTGGTGCACATAACGTGACACTTGATGGAGCAAAATCTGGAGAATAGACGTCTTTTTGAGTTTGGTACTTGCAAGTCCCAAAATTGTCTTATTGAGCAACTATGAAAAGATATAAATTACTAAAAGATAAGAAACTATAGTTATTTTGGGCATATTAAGACTATAATGACACAAAACTATTGAGAACACCTAAATTTGGGTGTTATCAACGAGCATTCCAAACATGTATATACCAGTGCAATGGGAAAATTGAAGATGTGTACGTGTATGTGTTTATTTTTGTTATTGCAGGCTTTGTATGTTTAAAATATCTTGTTGTTAAGATGAATACAAGATGGAACCTGTTGTTCTAATGAATAACATATTATTCATGCTGTTGAACAGTTGGATAGTAGGTTTACAATTCTACTGTAAAAAAAAAAAATTTCAACGTCGATTATCTGATAAAAATTGATGCGCCAATATTACAACGTCATTTTTCTTCCACAAAACTTATGTTACTGAACAATCTATCCAATTAATTTTTTAGCTGATAAATCAGTCTACTACATCAGTTCTTATCCCAAAAATTTGACATTGTAATATTGGGATTTCGGTTGCCTAACACAAACTGACGATGTTGAACAATCTATCCAATACAACTTTCATCTTTTTACTACATAATTTTGTCCCTAAATCGAGACCACATCGGTTTAATGAAACTCACGTTACAAACCACCTATTTAGTGAAATAGCTGATAAGCAACCTCGTCGCGTCACTGTTATTTAACTTAAACGTTGATTATAGAAACGCTACGTCAGTTCCTCTTCCTCGATTAACCTATGTTGTAGTCACCGATCCGCTGCGTCGCCCACCTAGACATCACCCTAAAACCGATGTTATAAATCTTACATAACCTACGTTACATAGCACCTGTGTACTAGTGGTAAATTAAGGTATAGTTGCTTGATATTCCCTTCCCATGTCTAGTATTATTATAGAAACAAGTAAGTGGGGAAACAAGTAGATATTCAACCGTGACTTATGCCTTTTTTTTGGGCTTGAACGGATTACATGTGAATTGAATTCGGACCCCTTTTATCTTATCACAGTGATTGTACACATAACAATATATTCCATTATCACCTTAAGATATATAAAGGTTGAAATGAAAAATTGTAGGAAAAAAGATCCACAATCCCATATCATTTTGTACGTGACCCTAAAATCGATCAGGATTGATAACAAATTTAACAATATGTAGAATGATAGTGATTGTATGGCTCTCGATAGATGGTTGGTGACATTACGCAAGAGAAATGCATGTATTTTCATTGGACTAATACATGAGTTAATTTGTACCTATTTCAAGAAATTCCTTTAATCGATGTTTTGTTTTTTCTGATCCAGGCTTTGCACACCCACACACATGACTACTAACTCCCTCACATAAGACTTTGTGTACACTCGATAAATATTTGCATCGACCCTTATTCCTATATAAAGAACGCAATAATATCATGTATCGTGATAACGTTTTGTTTTTTTATATAACTATCACCAAGAAAACCTTATATCTATGCATATAAAAAACACGTAGCCCTACTGACAGGACAAATGGCAATTTACACGAAAGAGACACAAGACATCTTCCGGTGATTAGGTGGTTTCACTGTAACGAATTTTTTTTTTAAGGCCGCGGTTTCGTTGTCAAGTGGGATAGGGCATAAAGGTAGCGGTACATTGTTAATTTCCTATGGCGCTGATGTGTTATGACACTGATTATAAATTCTTTAACTGTGGGTAGGTGGGCATGAGTTTTATAAAATATAGGTATTTAATTGTCACGCATGTGATTTTGACGAGAAGGAAGATCAGAAGGCATTAGGCTTTGTCCCGAGGAGCGTGGAGTCTATATAAAAGGTTATGTTAAGCGCCTTAGTCCGCTGGCTTATTAATCTCCGCTACTGCTACAGTCGGACAGAAAGGCGCGCATACCGCGCTTCTTAAAATCACTCTAAAAGACAAGAAATAAAAATCATGGCAGATAATAGAGTATATTTCGAATTTACCTCCACTGAAAGTGATACGTCTGAAGAGTACGAGGCAATGATGGCACATGATAGAGTAACTTTCGAAATTGCCCCCATTGAAACCCCTGTAGAGAACGAGCTACCATTCGAACCGGCGCTATATACTGATGGTATTGTTGGTTATTGCACACGATGCAACACACGCCTAGATACCAAGGAAGACATGTATATGTATAGGTAAGAGATTTGGAATCATCTATTTGTTAGAATATGTGGCTTATAGTGATTTGATTGTTTTGTGTATTGATACAAGATGTACTGCTACACTATCTTAGTCAGAGAAAGAAATTGCAATATTCGCCTAACTTTTTTTTTAAATATGTATTAAAAAGAATTTGGTCATGTATATCCCTATCAGTGTTATGCTCATATGCTTAAGAGATTCATTGACGTGAGCGTGTCTAAGGTGACAGATTATAGATGTTTTTCCTTGGGATGAAAGCAAGCAGTTATCACAACTTAGACCAAAATGTCGAATGACGAGAGTATAATTGAAAATGCATTATAAGACACAGACTCACTAGGAAGTTTACATTCAAACAATGATAAATGCTAGAAAAATGAGCGAAACAATAAATTCATTATGGCACGGTTTTTGGTTAACATTTCTTCTACCCCAACCCCATTACACAACCATATAGTGTCATTTTCTGTATTTGCCAAAAACTTCATATCCGTGAATAGTTTTAAGGATATATTCAACATTTTGTTTCCATATTTTCTACTTAAGATATACAAAACGTATGTGTCGAGTATGAGACTCATGGTAATACGCAAATGTCACATGGTAACAGTTGTAGTAGATTATAACCTCAACAAATCGTCAATACTGTATTCACAAGAGAAGAAATGACAAACGGCCCATTTGGTATATCTTTAACTAGAGATCTCACACACTCAAGAAAATGCATTGAACATGTAAACTTTTTCAAGACATGACATTTAGCAAATAAGAATACCCAGAAAATAGTACTCTCTCATCCTATACCGTGGTCATCCAAATCATTAAAATATATTTTACTAGATAAGTCAATTACTAATCTGGTTACCGATAGAACATCTATCAATTTTTTTTTTGTGAGTTTACTCGAAATAACTATATATGTCTCCTATTATGCCAAAGGTATGCAATACGAACTCCTTAAAAATGACATATACTCACCTCGATGAAGGTTGTATAGAAACTCCCTAAGTACACGATATATCTGACCTAAATGCCTAATATAAGTCAACCAATCTAAGGCTGCCACAAACATTACATATCATGTCAACCATTAAACTTCCTACGTCCTAACACAAATATTACCCTGTTTTGTGTAGTCTTATCACAAGATCAATGGATTCTCCAAGGAACCATTCATAAGAATGTTCATATTCCCTAAATAGCCATCTACAATACCAACAATAGACTCCTTGCATCTTAGGTTTCACCCTTACTACGTCATGCCAAATGTCCCAAGATGTAGGCATATCTACATCTTATTTCACCACTATACAATATGTGAATCTCAATACCCACTCCATTTAAATAACTAGAGATTGACTAATATGACCATCTCCTTCTCTAACTAGGATTTCACTACAGATTCACCTACTCATTTTGCTAACTATCACGTTAAGATTTATTTATTTATTTTCATCATATTCCATTTTTGAACCATATTTATATGAAGTGATAAAAATGGGTTCACAATGTGATGCATGATCATTTATCCCTCTTTCCTACACAATTTTTCTTCAAAGTATGACTCCCTAAATATGTAACCTACCAAATTAGCTCTATGTTTCCCAACAGAACATATACTCTCTTATGGTTTATTTTGCATGTTTAAGATTATCTAGAAATCCATTCATGTCAACATTTAACCTATGCTAGAAGCCCTACATGAAGTTGTGATCTCTTCAACACCATGATTCTACGATGGGAGTTATTCAATTGGGCTTCTTTGCAAACTAGAATACAACCGATGTAGTTTCTCCTAGAATTTTGTTCAATAATGATGTCAAAAAGTTCCTTAAAACATGAAACCCCACCAATTTAAAGATATGTTAGTATTGTGCTGCTCCTTATATAAGCTTGATTCTAGAGAGCAACATCTACCACATATTTGTACTTGACATCATTGCCAAGCCTTAAATGTATAAGAAAAAAACCTTCTAATGTAGTACAAGGCCTTGGTAGTTCATATACACTGCAAATTGGTCTATTGATCCTAGGGCAACATGGATTCTTCTTGCTTATAAGCAAAGATAACCCCTTCCACACTCAAAAACATGTTATCTAGACTTAAGCTAAAGTGTTATGCTCCCATGCAAAGCCTACATCTAAAACAAGATCCAAACTCAATTTACTCAGATCTAATTCATGTAATCACTTGTATTTGTATGAGATGAGCACATAATTATGTTGACAAGTTAAAGTCATACAACTTTCTGCATATATCAAAACATAAATCTTTTACATTAGGCTGGACTTGAATCTATGTTGTTTTAAAGATCACTTGTTATCATTATAGTCTATGTTGAGTGATTTCCTTGATGTTTTAGTGACCACTTAATGTTCCACAAAATATTACCATGCTTGTTATGCAAGTATTAAGCCATTCATAGATGTTATAGCAACTAGACTTATTATTGAATTTTGTAGGGATAATCCATATTGTTCCTCGGAGTGTCGCGCAGAGCAGATTAAACATGATAAGAAAGGTTAGTATTGTATTTCAATGAGTAGAAAGAGAAGCTCTACAATAATGATTCATTTTTAGAAAGGCTTGGGGTTTCAAATTGATATTGTTGCCTAAATACGTTACAATTGAAATAAATAAAATGCAATAAGTTCCTAAACAACGCATATAAACATAGTTTGTAATAATCATTAATATTCAAGTGATAATGTTGCCTGCAGTAAATGCTACAAAAAAATTAATGTAAATATTACATTTAAAAATTCGTAATATATACAATATGAAATAAAATATTGATAATTGATCTTAGATGTGTATACAGGACAAACAAGTAAAGTTGATTTACATACTTTTCATTATTAATTCTTATAAATGATTCTTTACTTCCATGTTCAAAGTGAGTAATCCATATATATCAACAATTGCAGTGTATATGAACTACCAAGGCCTTGTACTACATTAGAAGGTTTTTTTCTTATACATTTAAGGCTTGGCAATGATGTCAAGTACAAATATGTGGTAGATGTTGCTCTCTAGAATCAAGCTTATATAAGGAGCAGCACAATACTAACATATCTTTAAATTGGTGGGGTTTCATGTTTTAAGGAACTTTTTGACATCATTATTGAACAAAATTCTAGGAGAAACTACATCGGTTGTATTCTAGTTTGCAAAGAAGCCCAATTGAATAACTCCCATCGTAGAATCATGGTGTTGAAGAGATCACAACTTCATGTAGGGCTTCTAGCATAGGTTAAATGTTGACATGAATGGATTTCTAGATAATCTTAAACATGCAAAATAAACCATAAGAGAGTATATGTTCTGTTGGGAAACATAGAGCTAATTTGGTAGGTTACATATTTAGGGAGTCATACTTTGAAGAAAAATTGTGTAGGAAAGAGGGATAAATGATCATGCATCACATTGTGAACCCATTTTTATCACTTCATATAAATATGGTTCAAAAATGGAATATGATGAAAATAAATAAATAAATCTTAACGTGATAGTTAGCAAAATGAGTAGGTGAATCTGTAGTGAAATCCTAGTTAGAGAAGGAGATGGTCATATTAGTCAATCTCTAGTTATTTAAATGGAGTGGGTATTGAGATTCACATATTGTATAGTGGTGAAATAAGATGTAGATATGCCTACATCTTGGGACATTTGGCATGACGTAGTAAGGGTGAAACCTAAGATGCAAGGAGTCTATTGTTGGTATTGTAGATGGCTATTTAGGGAATATGAACATTCTTATGAATGGTTCCTTGGAGAATCCATTGATCTTGTGATAAGACTACACAAAACAGGGTAATATTTGTGTTAGGACGTAGGAAGTTTAATGGTTGACATGATATGTAATGTTTGTGGCAGCCTTAGATTGGTTGACTTATATTAGGCATTTAGGTCAGATATATCGTGTACTTAGGGAGTTTCTATACAACCTTCATCGAGGTGAGTATATGTCATTTTTAAGGAGTTCGTATTGCATACCTTTGGCATAATAGGAGACATATATAGTTATTTCGAGTAAACTCACAAAAAAAAATTGATAGATGTTCTATCGGTAACCAGATTAGTAATTGACTTATCTAGTAAAATATATTTTAATGATTTGGATGACCACGGTATAGGATGAGAGAGTACTATTTTCTGGGTATTCTTATTTGCTAAATGTCATGTCTTGAAAAAGTTTACATGTTCAATGCATTTTCTTGAGTGTGTGAGATCTCTAGTTAAAGATATACCAAATGGGCCGTTTGTCATTTCTTCTCTTGTGAATACAGTATTGACGATTTGTTGAGGTTATAATCTACTACAACTGTTACCATGTGACATTTGCGTATTACCATGAGTCTCATACTCGACACATACGTTTTGTATATCTTAAGTAGAAAATATGGAAACAAAATGTTGAATATATCCTTAAAACTATTCACGGATATGAAGTTTTTGGCAAATACAGAAAATGACACTATATGGTTGTGTAATGGGGTTGGGGTAGAAGAAATGTTAACCAAAAACCGTGCCATAATGAATTTATTGTTTCGCTCATTTTTCTAGCATTTATCATTGTTTGAATGTAAACTTCCTAGTGAGTCTGTGTCTTATAATGCATTTTCAATTATACTCTCGTCATTCGACATTTTGGTCTAAGTTGTGATAACTGCTTGCTTTCATCCCAAGGAAAAACATCTATAATCTGTCACCTTAGACACGCTCACGTCAATGAATCTCTTAAGCATATGAGCATAACACTGATAGGGATATACATGACCAAATTCTTTTTAATACATATTTAAAAAAAAAGTTAGGCGAATATTGCAATTTCTTTCTCTGACATACTTCTCACTAAATTTTGTTGCAACCGCATAACAAAATGTTGATACATACTTCTCACCAAATTGTTGATATATATGGATTACTCACTTCCAATCATGAGAAGAAAATATCCCAAAATAGGAAAATGATGCACAACGTTTAGTTTAAACTATAAAATGCATAAAATACACACTACACATTTATGTAAAGGGATATCCATAACATATACAAAAACATACACAAAATATCAAACAAAATCAAACATATATTTAACTATTGCATATATTTGTTTCTTGATTTTTGGCTTTCATTGCATACATAAATGACTTCATTTATTAAAAAAAACTACATAGAGTATATGTTGGCAAATCATGATGTATGACACAATAACACACATGAAACATTGACCATTGTTCACTATTTTGGGTCATTACGAAGTCAGTGTTTAATAGTAAGTACAATTTCATATTTGATGATAAAAAGAATAATGAAAGAAGTATTGATGCTATTTGTAAAAAGTATAATGGAATAATACACAAAAATGGCTTTTTGTAGGACATTTCAAAAAAAAAAAACATATATTTTTGATCCAACAATCTATTTCATTTCTTACATTGTGTCACTATCCAAAAGAAAATGTTCCCAACTTGAGTTAACCCAATTGTAATGCTTTTTATGGCATGTCGGTAGAAGGAATGGATATACTATTTAAATAATTGTCATCCTCAATTTCTATCTTTAAACATTGGACTAATCCATTTTGATTGTATTCTATCTATAGAGGGTATTGTGTCTGATCTAGAAAGTGAACAGAATGAGGACCAAGAAAGCAAAGAGACTGATGACCAAAGTGATTTCTCTTCAAGGGACCAAAGTGATTTCTCTTCAGGGGAATTTAGCATGGTTACTAATCTTTGGGCAAAAACCTAGCACCATGAAGTTTAACTACTGCTTACATTCTAAGTTTGGACAAATCACCTATGCCTTGTAGCTTGGAGAAGGCTCTAATACCATGTTAGGGAAGAGAAACAACACCGAATGGTTTGTTTAAGGATCTGATCGTGATCAACAAGCATAAATATTTCATCTCATTTATTAAAATGTTTTTGGGTATTTTTAGGGTATCCCCCATTTGAACCTGGTCTTCAGTTACTTGACTCTAAGATATCACAAGCGATCGTAAGCTAGATCCTTGGACTCTTTTATCTGTAGTGTCCCAATGACATTAGATCCAAATGTAGTTCTACACTATTGATGTTTCACATTTTTTGGTGTAATTTGGTCCACCAAAAATATATATATTATCATAAATAATTAAAAGTGTCCAACATGCAATCAAAAATTGAAAATTCATCTAGAAGTTCTTATATATTCTATATTTTATTATCTTTTTTCCGGTCAATGCTTGCATACTATTTATTAGATGAAATACAATCCAATATACTCACATTGCTACCCAACACATGAATCAATGCACACACACCCCAAGGCCAAGTGAACCAAAAGCTAATTCAATCTTGGAGTCCATCTTCCAACAAGGCTTGAAAATTAGCTCATATAAAAATTTTCATCAAGTTTCTCACACACAATTACAAGAAAGGAACATAATAATAATATTTCAATAATTATTTTTACATCATTTGTTACATGTGATCCAAGTCAACTCCTATATATACAACATGCATCCTTGTCGATGAATTACAACATATGCATCAAATAGAAGGCATATAGGAAAAATTGAGTCATGAATACAAAGATGAACACACGTTCTACTCATCATTAATGTCAACCATCATGATGTCCTTAGACTAAACCCAACTTAATCTAACAAAATTCACAAACCGAATAAATGCATTGAAGCAGAAACAAAAAATATTGAAATTTATTACATATTAAAAATCAAAACACAACTTCAAATAAAAATCAAACCCTAATTCATCAACTATAATTTTTATTGCATTAAATGAAACCATATTAAAAACCAAATCAAAAGTAGATCATTTATTTACTATACACAATTCTATTTAACAACAAGCTACATATTTAAAACAAATAACATATTATAATGCTACATGCACACCCATACCCAAGAAAGCGAGTGTATAGGAACATCCATTTAAACTAGTTTCTTTTCTACTTCTTTCATAACTCAATCTTTTCACTATTGTGGTTATACTAAAAATATGTGAAACTATTCAAATGAGAGAAATGTACTAGAAAATGACAAATCACCCACAAATATACAAATATGATTATTCTTAGAATTATACAATTACTCATCAAGACTAACTTATACACAATAGACATGGCAATTAAATATAAATAACAATTGTAGAAGACATTATATGTTTTTGAACAAACCAAGTACATAAATCAAAATCTAAAAGTTTAATAATAAATAAAGATGCTACAATACTCATATGAATCTAATTGGTTGATTAAAATATTTAACATTTTCTCTGACTATCTTAGGATGAACCCAATGATATACAATTAACTAAAACATGTCCAATTTGCTTCCCGGTAAAGTCTTAGGTTTTACCAGTATAACTAAGTTTGTCCTAGCTACGTTTGTGCAAGGAACAACTATAGGGGCTCAACACCCAACGACCTACTCAAACTAGGCCTCACATTCTAGGTACTCAGGATCAAGCCCAAACATCAAAGTCAAACTAGTGAAACCATGGACAATGATGTTATATGCCATATTTCCTAATGTGTAAGTACACAAAAGAATGAGGTGTAAGATAACACTCCCTAAAAGTACAACACAATAGGATTCTTGAACTAAGCTATGGGTCACCTCCAAGTACATGAGGTCTCATACTCTACTCTTGATTTTTGTGAGGTATTGGATCACTCCACCAAGTGAAGCCCCAGCAAACCGCACTTGAAGCCATAACATTATGATTTCGGGAACCTTATCATGACCCTCTGGACGGCTACAAGGGAACCCATTTCCCTTCCCTAATATATAGAAACCAGGGAAGTTCATTTCTCAGGGCATAATAAAACTATCACAAATTAGGGTTTTACTTTATGTGAATCCACATTGTACATTTTTCATAATTATAATCCATCTAATTATTTCATTAATCTAATAGTTAGACTGATTTTGGGCTTGGAGCATTGAAAATCAGCCACATGTATCAATGTATTTTATTATATCAATCCATGAAAATAATTGTTATATCCTCAAATTTTGGTAAATCCGAAATATATTAGACATGGTTTGATAAACAAATTCTTGAATTATTATTGATCAAATAATATAATCATATTTGTGGCGTGGGCCCATGGCCCATATAAAAGTGGATGAGACTATTTGCTTTGCAAATAGATCCTTAGAGCACATGATAAAAAAATAAGAGATTTTGTGCATAAATAAATAGCAATGGCTTTATAGATTGTTGAATTATATAAATATGAGAAGATATGCCAGTTTCCAAAAGAAAATAAAATATATGGTGTTTTAGATGATTAAAAGGGTAATTATCTAGCCAGTTTGGCAACACATGTTGTGGGACATCAGTTAATATTATTTTGATCTAACTTTTTGTATACTTGGAAATAACAAGGAAGAGAAGAGACTTCCACAGTTTGAGAGAAAAAGGATATTTTTTGAAATAATGGTAATGTTTAAAAGAACAGGTTTTGGTATATGAAAGATGTGACCATGAATTAGAATTGGGAAAAGGTAAAAGGGGAATGAAGGATAAATCAAAGAGAGAGATAATGGATAATCTAGATTACACATCATAAAGAGTTTCCTAATGGTTTAATTGTCCAATATGTGCCATATATTTTTATGATTTCCATTAGGACTTTTCATGTGGTAATTAAGTAATGCTGGAAAATAATTGAACAACAAGTGGTAAATATATGTATTTTTCCAAGATGGAAACCTATGAGAGGTTTTTCCCTTTCAAATGGTGCATATTTTCCATAGTCACGAGAGAGGGAGAGACTAATGGCAAGAAAGTAAATACGATAGTTTGGCCAAGCATGTTACATGTTAAAGGATATACTAAAAGGTTAAGATTTGCGTATGAAACTTAATCCAATAAATCCCAAATATAAGATGGAAAAGGTAATAATGGTTTTTCTACAAACAATGGGTAATATTCCTAAAAATGCAAGGTAAGGAGATTAATGCAAGGAAGATAGATAACATTCTTAAAATCTAAAGATATACTTTTCATATATAACATTGAAAAAGGAAAACATGCCTTCATCTCTCTTATAGTAGCACGTGGTGCTAGATTATGAAAAAGGAAGGTACATTTTTTAAGACAATAGAAAGGGATATCTTTAGATGTAAGGAAAGTCATTGATTGTTTCTTTTCCTTATACATCAAGGTTTACCAAAACCATGTCTTAATGGGATGGTGGTAGTTTCCTACAGATTCATATAGGATTTAACCATGAGTTTTCTTAGCTTACCTACCAATTATAGGTGTTGATGGAAGGAAACTGACCGGCCTAAATCACACATTCAAAGAAAAACAAATCTAGAGTAGTCAGACTCTTAAATTTATAACCCGACACTCAGGCCCCCACAACTATTATACGGTGTCTGATTTAGTAAATCAGGGTCGATCCACATGGGCAAGGA
The DNA here is from genome assembly GCA_963693085.1 of Alisma plantago-aquatica. Classification (NCBI taxonomy): domain Eukaryota; kingdom Viridiplantae; phylum Streptophyta; class Magnoliopsida; order Alismatales; family Alismataceae; genus Alisma; species Alisma plantago-aquatica. Next base: position 333,124,198 of record OY856413.1, read on the forward strand.
GCGGCAAGTGCAAATAATGTAGAATCTTGGCTCAGTTATACCAATGCAAGATGGTAGATTAACTTTGGTGTTCCTTAAGGAACAATGCTACTTCAGTCAACAAATAAAGCAAAATAAGAAAAAAAGCAAAAAGTAAAACAAGAGAACAAGTAGAAACAAGAAGTGATGTTGTTGGTAAGGTATGCCCATAGACCCAATCATGTCATGATTGACATGTCATACACCATAAAGGATTTGATTAATAATAATAAAGGAAAGCTTCCAATTAATCTGTTCCACTTAGTTATGAGATAATGAGGAGACATAGTGAATGTCTATAGAATGGAAATACTGAATGATGTTCGTCTTCAAGTACGTGACTTGAAATAATGAGATCATAATGATGCTAAGAGTGTGTACATTTTTATTAAGTCCCTAGTCAGTTGTTACTGTGGAAGGCAGATAGACACTGATAACACATAAGACTAGAGTGTGGGTTGGTTGATGACAAAGTCTCACTAGTCATGATATGACAATATCAAACCAAGCAGATAGATACATGCTATGAAACAATGTATTAGCCAGACAAACACCTTGAGAAGTGACACATGGAAACTGTCATTGGTGGTCATTGTCATCTCTCAAATTGAAGGTGGTGATTGTGATTCTTAGTCCTAAAATCACTAAACTTGTCACATGTTGTTGGGTACACTTTGACATCATCAAATGCAGTCTTGAAATATGGGTTATTTTAAAGGTGATGATTGGGTAACTTTGACACATGGATATAGAATGTGAGTGATATATATGGAATTTGTCCCTCCTACCGGAGTATGGTATCCTATCCACTTGATTAGTGAGACTGCGAAATGCATGCGTATGCACATGTGCATTAATATATGATATTGAGGTCACATTATCTCAGACAGTTTGCTCATGGTTCAATAAACATGGATTAAAATTTGATAGGATGATGAAGAGTTCATCCTGGATAGTAGTGACCATGGTTTAAAATTTTGATCGAAATTGTGAAATTTCGGTCAAAATTTCAGTTTTGACCACTACCAAACATCGAAATGGACCGGTCCAAATAGCCAAAATTTCAAAAATTTTTATTGCATTATAATTAAAAAAAAATCTTAAAAATATTAAATAAATTTGGGAGACCCCCCTGAGTTAATTCAATCCAAAATATAAGATCTAACATGTTATTACATAAGAATATATGTATGTATACATAGCATCATCAAAATCCTGATCAAAATAGTTTTGTGTATTTTCACTAAAAAATGTAGGAGCCCCCTACCCTATACCAACATATGCTATTATTGTATAATTAGGTGTATTTATGTATATAGATCATCAAGGTAAAAAAATATGACTTAATTCCTTTATTTTTTCATCAAAAATGTCAAAATTTGCATCGAAATCTTGTGTCAAAAAAGCGTAAACTATCGAAATTTCGATAAATTTCAATTTCTGGACCAACCAAAATGACATCAAAATCGACATTTTAAACATGGGTAGTGACAAAGGAATTATACAATCAGCACAACACCTTACACAGATTGTACGCTGAAGTTGTTCTCCAACTTTCCATTCACTTGGGTAGCATTGATGTGCAACTAAGCACCTCTCCTTGTCTTAGAACCCATTACACTAAACAAGATTAATCAAAATATAAAACACAATTGATCACTAACTAATCACATACCCAAAAATATGGGTAAATTAAAACCGATTTCAACATCAACACCCGCTCAGAAACATTTGTATAAGAGCCCAACATCTTTCTTATATTCAAACTATGCAAAGAATTTTATACAAATTGTTTTATCACCTTAGCCACAACATATATACATAGGAGAAAAATATTTGTATATTCCACACAAACAAGCATTAACATGCTTACAAAAGTCTGATTCATTTGAAACACCATATAGAAAGTATTCCTGCCCATACCTAAGAGTACATGGATGACTCTAGGACACACTAGACATCTAATCAACTTTCTCAAAGATTCATTACTGTAGTTCCAATTTACTTCCACTGTTCTATTGTCGTCACCGCCGATTACTTACAAAGATGTGGCGAACCACAAGGGTGAGACCCATGTCCCAGTAAGAGATATAACCTCCAACAACATTTATTGATTCCAACATTTTTAGGTAATGAGATAGTATAATCAGTTTAATCATATATAACAAATAAGCTCAACAACACTGATGATTAACAAAATACATAAAGGAGTAGATAATAACTATCTTCATTAGCTAGAGACTATTCTCATATCCCTATTAACAATATAACAAACCTAGCAACAAGAACATCTCTAACATCATGAATAAGTCTAGTATCATATGCATAGATAACAACATCAACACGTATAACAGGTTGAAGATATCAAAATCTTAAGAAGAGCTACAACATAAGCACAACTATCTAGAGAAGTATGGTTAATAGTATATGTATCTCTAGTTACAAAGGCATAGCTAGCAATATAAGCATAGCTAACAACATGTGATAACGAATGTCATATCATAGCCAATAGTAATAATATCTCTATCAACTTAAACATGACTATTGTATGTACACATTTATAACATGAGCATATCCACAAAATAAGAATATCTACTATCTTTTAATGCATTCAACATCATCTTTATGTAAAGATAACAAACAAGAGTTATCATCCAATGTGAAACGTCATTTATAACCCTAAACAAATATGCTACACGATTGTATTAAATCTTTTATTACACCCTGGGGAGTTTGAGTCGTACCACCCAAAGTCCAACTGACCCCTATGAAGGGCTATTTTGTTCTGTACAAGATTTAGGAGTGACAATTTCCTAAGATCTCCTCCCCTCAATTAGTAAGAGTAAAAAGGCAGTGACATATTAGTCAAATCTGCCACTACAATGACATTTAGTCAAGCTGCTAACCACTAGTCCACCCTTAGTATAGGTCACGACACTAGAAACTAGGGTATACAAAACCCTCTAATATGAGGTACAATTGCAGTTGTCCTCAATCACATCAAATGTTTGAGGCATGACCATAAACATCCTACATAACCTACATTGTGGATGACAAGGATATATCCTCAACATGCCACCCCCACATACTCAACAGTATGCGCTCCAAGATTCCATTTGGAATACTCATTTCAGCATCCAACAAGTTCTGACACTGAAGATGGCTCTGTGGCATAAGGCACTTCATGATTAGAGTTGCACTTGATTAGTTACGCCAAATGGGTGAATTAAGGCTGCATCAAACAAGTGGACAGACAAACCCTAATTCACTTCTAGCAAGCATATAAATATCACAACTTCAAAAGATATAAAATGTGTGAAACATAATTTCTCATCTCATCATCACATTGTACTATTCACTTGCCATTCATGAGACTACACTAGTCATCATACTATCACAAGCTATAAATCCTTTTCACAACATCATAGGGTATCAACCCTTATCAACACAAGAGCATTACACCTCATTCAGGGCTCAACCATGCCTAAAGGTCATTAAGACCATCATACTATTCCCTATAAGAGCATCATAATCTCTTCATGTCTTATAACAAGGCTCAACAACATCACTTACACGTAATACACCAGATCAACACAATATTGCATTAATGGGCTAGGAGATATTCATAAACAATCAGAGAAGGGTTATATTAACATTAAGAACATTCCTTTATTACATTTACATGCAAGGAATCTAGATATGATTAACCCTCATCATATTCATAATGCACATGTTTAGCATAAGAAAGTATCTACCATGTGGCTAGGGGTGAGCAGAATTTGGTTAATAACCGATTAACTGAACGATTAATTCTAAATGGTTAATTTTATTGGGTCAATTTGGTTAATTCGGTTAATTTATTTCAGTTAATCAGTGAAATGGTTAATTTTACAGTTAAGGATATTTTTAGATTGGTTAACCAAATTAACCGACTATTCAGAATTTATTCATAAATAATATCCTACAGATTCATATATACATATATAGTTGTTCTTTTATTTCAAAATACTTCCTCATATATATAGTACTCAAGTTTTTACAAGCCATTCAAAATTAAATTTATAACAATACTACTATAATATAACAATTGTCCCTAATTCTATGAGTATTTCAAATAATATCATTACACGAGTGTTATTTGGTTAACCAAATTAACCGACCGAATTAACCATTAACCGATTGGACAATAACCAAATTAACTGACTCAATTTGGTTAGGTTAATGGTTAAAATTTCAAACCACAAATTAACCATTCAACTGAACCAAATTAACCGTAACCGACCCAATTAAATGAATGCTCACCCCTACATGTGGCTATATGAACCACCAATTAACACATTAAGGTTATGATCATATTAAGGAGGTTATTTCACCATCATGCCATCATATAAGAAGGTTTGACATAAATACTCATCTTTATCTAATTTCATTAGAGTTAGTTTCAACAAGATAAATTATATTAATGTTACTAATCAACACTCATACCCAAACCCTAACTCACATCATCCCCACTGGATCATGGATGCATAAGGTGAAGCATCACCATCACATTCCATATTATTATCAAGTATGAACCCACACATAAATCAAGGTGTAACCATCATGTTATAGCATACTAGGGTTTCAACAACAATAAGAGAGTAGTCCATGATTATATTAGTCATTCAAGGACTATTCATACCCAATTACCATCATTTAGTTATATCAAAGCTAGGTATAACAAACTATACCTCATTAGGGTTACCCATTAATTCATTATGGTTATACCAATCATAATCATATGAGGGTAAGGGTAAGACTACAAGTTTAAGGCATTGAACCATCAAATACTCATTATCAGAATCATAACATTACACTACACACTTCACCCAAAACAATGGGAATATTGATGCATCGACTTGTAACTATTAAATGTTGAAAATGTAAAGCCATTAGTTGTTTACATTCATAAACATATTACACAAACCACCTATGAAGTCGTTCATTTTTTCTCTAGAAAGAGTCACCATCTAACCCTAGACATCCCTAGATTATCAACACAAAAATTTCCATTGAGAGTAGGGTAAAACCCACAAGCGATTGTTTATTTAAAACAAGCCGTCAACAAATGAGCTTCTTAAGTTGATCTCATAAAGGAGACCATATAAATCACTTTATTAGGACCAACATATTACATTAGGAAACATTCCAATTTATTGGATGAAGAATCATTAGAACTTAACCATTAGGTGAATTTCATATATTAAAATCATCAATTGGAGTATAGGTCCAACCATTGCATCAAATGACCCAAGAAACCATTAGTTTAAGACTTAATTGATGCTACATATACATGCCTAATTCATCATAGGTTGTTGGGATCTGATCCACCATCAGTAGTAACCATTAAGTCACCATAGTTTGTTAGATCAACACTATATTCATTAATCACCATCAAATATCAAACTAGTATCACCATTGATTGATAGCATCATTAGGGTACTTAGTTGTTAATCACTAAGATTCTAATGAGGCCAACACCTGACCTAACGGTGAAAGTTAGTTATCACCCTTGGTCACCACCATCAATTGTCATGAAGACAACACCATCGGTTGTTGCAATGGTACCACCATTGAGTCATGTGTTTATAGAAGAAATCAACATTAAACCCTAAAATTGACCATTAGTTGATAGGTGTTTAGCACCATCGGTTGTCAAACCAACCTGAACCAAGTCATATTATATATTAGGAATAACTTACACATGATCAAAGGTTCATATAGTACTGAAATAAGAATAGGGAACATTATAAAATCGAAATCCAAGTCAAGCATAGTGTTTTAGTGCATGGATCATCATTTAAAAGCAAGAACATGAGCAAGCAATCTTATGGTAAGAAATAAATGTGGAGAAAGTTATAAAACTTGCCTATAATTAAAAGATAAAAATACAAACAGAAGAAAACATAAGTAGGTAGGGTAGAAAATCTAAGCATAAGCTGTGAACTCGTCCATCTAGCACCTTTCTTCATCAAATGAACAAACCCTAAGCATAAGGAGCAAGAAAGGTAAGGTTTTAGATCTTTAGTGCAATTTATACCATGGAACATCAAGGTTATAACCTGGAGAAAGGTAGGAGGAAGTATAACAATGAAATAAATGGAGGAAAGAAGGGGATTCTTATGCTTTTAGGTTAAGATCACTAGAAGGAAGCTTTTTAAACCCTAAAAGGAAGTCAATTGTAACTCTAGATTCTTTTTCCAAGAAGATCCCCACTTTCTTATTCCTTGGACAAGAACCTCATAAAATTATAGAGAGAGAATGATATTCATAGGGGTAGGGAAGTGGTGGAGATAAAATGGTTTGTTTGGGTTCATAAGGATAAGTATATAAAACTTTAAGATAAAGAAAAAGAAAAAGTTGAAGTTCTAGTATCTTTCCAAGTGTCCATGGCCTTAAACTATTAAGAATATACAAGCACACACACAAGTAGATCCCCCTCTATCCATATAGACCTTCTTATCTCTCCTTTTTCAAATTTCCAAGCCAATCAAATAATTCATTATTTGATAGCTACTAAAGGTAGCTCATCCATGAAGGGGTAAACCCTAAAATACCCTTAGAGAAAACACCTTCAAACCAAGGTTTAACCAGGAGAACCATGGCTCAAAAAGATCAAGAATGATGAGAGGACATGCAAATAACATAATGAAAGTGATAAATTGCAAAGAAAACCTCTCAATTGGGTAAATTGTAGAAAATTCCAAAATGTGCATACAATTGCATAACTTACACAAACAATGTCTAAATTGGACCAAACTTGAAACTTAATCTTGTCACATGATACCAAAACATATCACAAGGATATTTTAGGGTTATATGAATTAAATTATGGTAATTAAACTTGTTAAATACTTTAAGCAAGGTTAGGTGTCTAATAACCATAAACCCCCAATAGGGATTTCGCCCCTAAAATCCATGGTAAACACAGATGAATACTTCTCATGCACCTCATCCCCAATCTTCACATGGTTACTTGCATCACATGATGATGTCACATTATTCTCATAGAAGTCATATTCTTCTCCATCAACTTCTGCATGTGTAAACTTGGTTCATCATAGGAACTATTGTACCACATGTACAAGTCTGGTAGTAACTGTCAACTTTAAATTCTAGCTATCATCCTGAAGCTATATCTATTGCATCAACACATTACTCAAAAGTCATACTCACTGGCTCTTATCAAACATAAAATATTATGTATCTCTTATCGTATGTAACTTTACAAGGTTTCATCTCTATGCTCCTTTAATGGTTGTTGTAATTAACAACTCAATCAACCATGTAGGCATCCCCTAATTTTCAAGAACTATGAGGAATATGTTTTTAGAGGATTCTCCAATCATTTCAATGGTGGGCTGACCATTTGTTAATCATACACTTGTATGTAACCGTTACAATTATAACTTCCTGATTGACCTTGTTAGAGGTGGAGCAATGACATTGTCTTCATCTTATCAGGATTCACATAACATACTTAATAAAGGTATCATAACTCCAAGAGGATACTCTAGTCAACACCCAACTCACTCTTGCTAGAATTTTCACACATAAGTAAAGTTGCTTCAACATTCTTAAGGTTTAGCAAAGATGTTAACTATGTTAATGACCATCTCTAAAATATGTTGAGATTTCATCATTCAAAGCTTGCTACAACTTGTAAGACATGATCTGCACACCATGTTTCTCCTATTCATAAATTATATGCGTACATTGGTTAATCTAAAGGACATAATCCTAAACTCATTATTATCATGTAACTTGTGTCATCCACTCAAACTCTTATCCATTGATATTCTGATCTTAGGTTTATCTTAAAGGAACACGATAACACGTGTTTGCTGATCAACAAACCATCTATCCTTGATAGTGGTCTTGCCAAATTATCATTAGACCATACACAACATTATAGAATAACTTTTGCTTTTGCTTCAAAACAACATTTAGAGGGTCACCATTACTCTCTATCTCTAAGGGAGAGGAATACTTGGAATGTTCATTTAATAAACATCTCCAACCTTCACATACTTCCCATACTGTTGATACATCTTGGATACTAGGATTCATTACCTTGGTATGCACCTCATGTGATATAAGGAACTCACACCTTATCTCATCTACTTTAACCAACATAATCAAATCTTAAGGCATATAAGAGGAGTCTTCCTAATTATTGGAAGGCTCAAAAGCATACTCATCATAGACTTTATGATCTTAGAACCATAGTCCAAGCAACCTTCTACTATAATAAGCCAACCAACCTCATGTTTACAATGAATCCACACATGCCAAGTGGCAATGACCACTTGAAAGATGTGCCCTAGAAATGAAAGCCACAAAGGGAAACACACTTCCCACATCATAGAAGCATTGTTCAAGGGTCACTAGCAAAAAGGTAACCAATTCAATTTTCATTATGCAGGTTACAACTTCTTATGTATCATTTTACCATTTTTTATTTTGGATTCCTTGCCATTAGCATAGGAATAATCATGATTAACATATTTAATTACTCCTTCCTTCATGATTATTTATCCCACTAGGGGTATTTTCTCTTATTTTATTATGTTTTTCAACCACTTATCAACAAGTAAATCATCATATTCTTCATTTTCTTCATTAAACATGGATTATCTCCCTTAATTTCTTTCACATGCCATGCTATTTTACATTAACACTTTGTTACACACATAGGTTGGTCTGAGATTAACTCAGGTTCCACCTTATTCCTTTGTCATTTTTCCCATTTATCTTCTCATTTTTACTTATTTTAGGAGTTCTCTCCATCTTATGTGAATTTTATACCTTGAATCACTTTATAAGAATAGACTTTTTTGTCTTTTACTTTATTATCTTTTTGAATTTCATCTTCAAGAACTCCTCTTTTGCTCATTTGTATTCATATTTATATTTTATGGTGTTTTATCTTTCTCTTATAGTTACCAAACGTTCAAGTTTTGATAGATTATGATGCAATTCTCATCTTATATAAGGTAGGATTGAGATATTCACACCATGATTTCTTATTCATTATACTCTTTAGATTTTCTCAAAATGACTACTTGATCAGAGTAATCAGAAAGATAAAAATCTAAGAGTTCCATACTTACCTTTCTTCAATAATTGAATACCTGGCCAGGGCACCCAAATACTGAGATTGGGCAGTATGCACCATATTTTTATGTCATATTCCTATTTTTGACATCATCCAAGTCCTAAGTCCTAGTGTCCCTATAGACTCAGTGAACGTAAAGCTCTGATACCAACTTGTTAGAACTCATTACAGTAAACGAGATTACTCAAAACATAAAACAAAATCGATCACTAATTAATCACATACCCAAAATTATGGGTAAAATAAAACCAATTTCAACATCGACACCTACTCAGAAACATATGCATAAGAGCCCAACATCTTTCTTGTATACAAACTATGCCAAGAATTTTATACAAATTGTTTTATCACCTAAGCCACAACATATATACACAGGAGAAAAATATTCGTATATGCCACACAAACAAGCATTTACATGCTTGCAAGAGTCTGATTTGTTTCAAACACCATATACAAACTATTCCTGCCCGAGCCAGAGAGTACAAGGACGACTCTAGTTTACACTAGGCATGTAATCAACTTTCTCAAAGATTCATTACTGTAGTACCACTTTACTTCCATGGTTCTGTTGTCATCACTACCGATTACCTAAAAGATGTGGAGAACCACAAGGGTGAGACCCATGTCCCAGTAAGAGATATAATCTCCAACAATGTTTATTGATTCCAACATTTTTAGGTAATGAGATAGTTTAAGTAGTTTAATCATATATAACAAATAAGCTCAACAATACTGATGATTAACAAAATATATAAAGGAGCCGATAATAACTATCTTCATTAGCCATACTATTCTCATATCCTTATTAACAATATAAGGAGTCTAGCAACATGAGCATCTCTAACATCATGAATAAGTCTAGTATCACATGCATAGCTAACAACATTAGCATGTTTAACAGGTTGAACATATCAACATCATAAGATGAGCTACAACATAAGCACAACTATCTAGATAAGCATGATTAGCAGTATATGAATCTCTAGTTACAAAGGCACAACTAGCAATACAAGCATAGCTAACAAGATGTGATAATGAATGTCATAATCATAGTCAATAGTAATAATATCTCTATCAACTTAAACATGACTATTGTATGTACACATTTATAACATGAGAATATCCACAACATAAGAATATCTATTATCGTTTAATGCATTAAACATCATCTTTATGTAAAGATAACAAACAAGGATTATCATCCAATGTGAAATGTCGTGTATAACCCTAAACAAATATGCTACACGACAGTATTACATCTTTTATTACACCCTGGGGAGTTTGAGTCGTACCACCCAAAGTCCAACTGACCCCTATGAAGGGCTATTCAGTTCCGTACAGGATCTAGGAGTGCCAGTTTCCTAAGATCTCTTCCCCTCAGTTAGTAAGAGTAAAAAGGTAGTGACATATTAGTCAATGATGCCACTACAATGAAATATGGACAAGCTGTTAACCACTAGTCCTCCCTTGGTACATGTCACGACACTAGAAACCAGGGTATACAAAACCCTCTAATCTGAGGTACAGCTGCAGTTTCCTCAATCACATCAAATGTTTGAGGCATAACCATAGACATCCTCCATAACCTGCATTGTGGATGACAAGGATATATCCTCAACTTGCCACCCCCACAAAGTCAATAGTATGCACTCTGAGTTTCCCTTAGGAATACTCATTTCACCATCCAACAAGTTCTAACACTGAAGATGGCTCTGCAGCACATGGCACTTCATGATTAGAATTGCACTTGTTTAGTTATGCCAAATGGGTGAATTAAGGCTGCATCAAATAAGTGGACAAACAAACCCTAATTCACTTCTAGAAAGCATGTAAATATCACAAATTCAAAAGATATAAAATGTGCGAAATATAATTTCTCATCTAATCATCACATGGTACTATTCACTTGCAATTCATGAGACTACACTAGTCATCATACTATCACAAGCTATAAATCCTTTTCATAATATCACATGGTATCAACCCTTATCAACACAAGAGGATTACACCTCATTCAGGGCTCAACCATGCCTAAAGGTCATTAAGACCATCATGCTATTCCCTACAAGATCATCATTATCTTTGCATGCCTTATAACAAGGCTCAACAACATCACTTACATGTAATACACTAAATCAACACAATATTGCATAAATGAAATAGGAGATATTCATAAACAATCACATCAAGGTTATATTAATATTAAGAACAGTCCTTTTAAATTAACATGCAAGGAATCTAGATATGATTAACCCTCATCATATTCATAATGCACATGTTTAGCATAAGAAAGTATCAACTGTGGCTATATTAACCACCAATTAACACATTAAGGTTATGATCATATTAAAGAGGTTATTTCACCATCATGCCATCATATAGGAAGGTTAAACATGAATACTCATCTTTATCTAATTTCATTAGAGTTAGGTTCAACAAGATAAATTTTATTGATGATACTAATCAACACTCATACCCAAACCCTAACTCACGACATCCCCATTGGATCATGGATGCATAAGGTGAAGCACCACCATCACCATCATATTCCATACTATTCTCAAGTATGAACCCACACATAAATCAAGGTGTAACCATCGGGTTATAGCATACTAGGGTTTCAACAACAATAAGAGAGTACTCCATGATTGTATTAGTCATTCAAGGACTATTCATACCCAATTAATATCACTTAGTTATATTAAAGCTAGGTATAACTAGCTATACCTCATTAGGGTTACCCATTAATTCATTATGGTGATTATCAATCATAATCATACAAGGGTAAGGGTAAGACTACAAGTTTAAGGCATTGAACCATCAAATTCTCATCATCAGAATCATAACATTACACTACACACTTCACCCAAAATAATGGGAATATTGAGGCATCAACTTGTAACCGTTAAATGTTGAAAAGGTATATACATTGGTTGTCTACATAAGTGAACATATTAAAAAAACCACCTATGAAGTCATTGATTTGTGCTCTAGAAAGAGTCCCCATCTAACCCTAGACATCCCTTGATTGACAACACAAAAATTTCCATTAAGAGTAGGGTAAAACCCACAAGCATTTGTTTATTTAAAACAAGCCGTCAATAAATGAGCTTCTTAAGTTGATCTCATAAAGGAGACCATATAAATCACTTTATTAGGACCAACATATTACATTAGGCATCATTCCAATTTATTGGATGAAGAATAATTAGATCTTGACCATTGGGTGAAGTTCATATATAATAAAACCATCAATTGGAGTATAGGTCCAACCATTGAATCAAATGACCCAAGAAACCATTGGTTTAAGGCTTAATTGATTCTACATATACATGCTTAATTCATCATAGATTGTGTGGACTTGATCTACCATCTGTAGTGACCATTAAGTCACCATAGGTTGTTATATCAACACTATATTCATTAATCACCAGCAAATATCAAACTAATACGATCAACATTGATTGATAGCATCATTAGGGTACTTAGTTGTTAATAACTAAGCTTCTAATTAGGCCAACACCTGACCTAAGGGGTGAACATTAGTTGTCACCCTTGGTCACCACCATCAATTTTCATGAAGACAACACCACCAGTTGTTGCAATGGTACCACCATTAAGTCATGTGTTTATAGAAGAAATCAACTTTAAACCCTAAAATTGACCATTGGTTGATAGGTGTTTAGCACCATCGATTGTCAAACCAACCTGATCCAAGTCATATTATATCTTCGGAATAACTTACACATGATCACATGTTCATCTAGAACTAAAATCAGAATGGAGAACATTATAAATTGAAATCCAAGTCAAGCATAACTTTTTAGTGCATAGACCATCATTTAAAAGCAAGAACATAAGCTTGCAAGCTTATGGCCATCATCAAATGAACAAACCCTAAGCATAAGGAGCAAGAAAGGTCGGGTTTTCAAGCTTTAGAGAAATTTCTACCTTGAAACAACAAGGTTATGACCTGGAAAAAGATAGGAGGAAGGATAAAAAAGAAATAAATGGAGGAAATAAGGGGGTTATTATTCTTTTAGGTCAAGATCACTAGAAGCAAGCTTTTTACAACCTAAAAGGAAGTCAATTGCAACCCTAGATTCTTTTTCCAAGAAGATCCCCACTTTCTTCTTCCTTATATAGGAACTTCACAGAAGTAAAAAGGGAGAATGAGTTTCATAGGGGGATGGAAGTGGTGGAGATAAAATAGTTTGTTTGGGTGCTTTGGGATAAGTATATAAAACTTTAAGATAAAAAAGAAAAACTTGAAGTTCTATTATCTTTCCTAGTGTCCATGGCCTTAAACTATTAGAATATACAAGCACACACACAAGAAGCTCCCCCACCATCCATTTAGAACTTATTATCTCTCCTATTTTGAATTTCCAAGCCAATCAAATAATTCATTAGTTGATAGCTACTAAAGGTAGCTCATCCATGAAGGGGTAAACCCTAAAACACCCTTAGAGAAAACACCTTCAAACACAGGTTTAACCAGGAGCCCCATGGATCAAAAATCTCAAGAATGATGATAGAACATCCAAAGAATATCATTAAAGTCATAAATTGCAATGAAAACCTCTCAATTGGGTAAATTGCAGAAAAGTCCAAAGTGTGCATAAAATTGCATAACTTGCACAAATAGTGTCCAAATTGGACCAAACTTGAAATCTAAGATTGTCACATGATACCAAAACATATCACAAGGATGTTTTAGGGTTATAATAATTAAATTATGATAATTAAGCTTTTTCAACACTTTAAGCAAGGCTAGGGGTCTAACAACCATAAGCCCCTAACTGGGATTTCGCTCCTGAAATCCATGGTAAACAAAGATGAATACTTCTCATGCACCTCATCCCCAATCTTCCACATGGTTACTTTCATAACATGATGATGTCAAATTATTCTCATAGAAGTCATATTCTTTTCCCTAAACTTCTGCATGTGTAACCTTGGTTCATCATAACAACTGTTGTACCACATGTACAGGTCTAGTAGTAACTTTCAACTTTAAATTCCAGCTATCATCCTGAAATTATATCTATTGTATCAACACATTACTCAGAAGTCATACTCGCTGACTCTTATCAAACATAGAACATTATATATCTCTTATCATATGTAACTTTATAGGGTTTCATCTCTATGCTCCTTTAATGGTTGTTGTAATTAACAACTCAATCAACCGTGTAGGCATCCCCTAATTTTCAAGAACTATGAGGAATATGTTTTTAGAGGATTCTCCAATCATCTCAATGGTGGACTGACCATCTGTTTGGTTGAAGAATCATACACTTGTATGTAACCGTTAATAGATATAACTTCTTGATTGACCTTGTTAGGGGTGGTGTGATGACATTGTCTTCATCTTATCAGGATTCACATAACACACTTAATAGGTGTATCATAACTCCAAGAGGATACTCTAGTAAACCCCCAACTCACTCTTACTAGAATTTTCACACATAAGTACAATTGCTTCAACATTGTTAAGGTTTAGCAATGATGTTAACCATGTTAATGACCATCTCTAAAATATGTTGATATTTCATCATTCAAAGCTTGCTACAACTTGTAAGAAATGACCTGAACACTCTGGTTATCCTATTCATAAATTTGATTGGTACATTGGTTAGTCTAAAGGACATAATCCTAAACTCATCATGGTCATGTAACTTGTGTCATCCACTCTAACTCTTATCCATTGATATTTTGATCCTAGGTTTATCTTAAAGGAAGACACTAACACGTGTTTGTTGATCAACAAACCATCTATCCTTGATAGTGATCTTGCCCAGCTATCACTAGACCATACACAACATTATATAATCACTTTTGCTTTTCCTTCCAAACAACATTTAGAGGGTCATCATCAACTATCTCTCTCTAAGGGAAAGGAATACTTAGAATGTTCATTTAATAAACATATCCAATCTTCACATACTTCCCATAATGTTGATACATCTTGGATACTAGGATTCATTGGTATCCACCTCATGTGCTATAAGGAACTCACATCCTTATCTGATGTACTTTTACCAACATAATCAAATCTTAAGACATATAAGAGGCGTCTTCCTAATTATTGGAAGTCTCAAAAGCATACTCATCACAAACTTTATGATATTGGAACCATAGTCCAAATGACCTTCTGCTATAATAAGCCAACCAGCCTCATGTTTACAAAGAATCCATACATACCAAGTGGTAATGATCCACTTGAAAGAAGTGCCCTAGAAAGGAAAGACACAAAGGGAAACACACTTCCCACATCATAGAAGTGTTGTTCAAGGGTCGCTAGAAAAAAGGTAACCAATTCTATTTTTATTATGTAGGCTACAACTTCTTATGTATCATTTTACCTTTTTTATTTCAGGTTCCTTGCCATTAGTAAAGGAATCATCATGATTAATATATCTCATTACTCCTTCATTGATGACTATTTATCCCACTAGGGTATGTTGTCTTATTTTATTATGTTTTTCAACCACTTATCAACATGTAAATCATCATATTCTTCATTAAACATGGATCATCTCCCTTAATTTATTTCACATGCCATGCTGATTTTGCATTAACACTTTCTTACACACATAGGTTGGTCTGAGATTAAATCTGTTTCCATCTTATTCCTTTGTCATTGTTCCCATTTATCTTCTCATTTTTACTTATTATAGGAGTTCTCTCCATCTTATGTGAATTTCATACCTTGAATCACTTTATAAGAATAGACTTTTTTGTCTTTTACTTTATTATCTTCTTGAATTTCATCTTCAAGAACTCCTCTTTTGCTCATATGTATTGATATTTATATTTTATGGTGTTTTATCTTTCTCTTATAGTTACCAAACGTTCAAGTTTTGATAGATTATGATGCAATTCTTATCTTATTTAAGGTAGGATTGAGATATTCACACCATGATTTCTTATTCATTATGCTCTTTAGATTGTCTAAAAATGACTACTTGATCAGAGTAATCAGAAAGATAACAATCTAAGAGTTCCATACTTACATTTCTTCAATAATTGAATACCTGGCCAGGGCACCCAAATTCTGATATTGGGCAGTATGCACCATATTTTAATGTCATATTCCTATTTTTGCCATCATTCAAGTCCTAAGTCCTAGTATCCCTGTAGACTCAGTGAACCTAATGCTCTGATACCAACTTGTTAGAACTCATTATAGTAAACGAGATTACTCAAAACTTAAAACACAATCGATCACTAATTAATCACATACCCCAAAATATGGGTAAATTAAAATTGATTTTGACATCAACACCCGCTCAGAAGCATTTGCATAAGAGCCCAACATCTTTCTTGTATTCAAACTATGCTAAGATTTTTATACAAATTGTTGTATTACCTTAGCCACAACATATATACACAGGAGAACAATATTCATATATGCCACATAAACAAGCATTAACATGCTTACAAAAGTCTAATTCTTGTAAAACACAATATACAATTTATTCCTGCCCGGACCTAAGAGTAAAGGGATGACTCTAGGACACACTAGACATCTAATCAACTTTCTCAAAGATTCATTATTGTAGTTCCTCTTTACTTCCATGGTTCTGTTGTCATCAACGTCGATTACCTAAAAAGATGTGGCAAACCACAAGGGTGAGACCCATGTCCCAACAAGAGTTATAACCTCCAACAACATTTATTAATTCCAACATTTTTAGTTAATGAGACAGTTTAAGCAGTTTAATCATATATAACAAATAAGCTCAACAACACTGTTGTTCAACAAAATACATAAAGAAGCAGATAATAACTATCTTCATTAGCCAGACTATTCTCATATCCCTATTAATAGTATAAGGAGTCTAGTAGCATGAGCATCTCTAACATCATGAATAAGTCTTGTATCATATGCATAGATAACAACATCAACATGTCTAACAGGTTGAACATATCAACATCATAAGAAGAGCTACAACATAAGCACAACTATCTAGATAAGCATGATTAGCAGTATATGCATCTCTAGTTACAAAGGCATAGCTAACAACATGTGATAACTAATGTCACTATCATAGAAAACAATAATAATATCTCTATCAACTTAAACATGACTATTGTATGTACACATTTATAACATGAGCATATAATATCTACTATCTTTTAATGCATTAAACACCATCTTTATGTAAAGATAACAAATAAGGGTTATCATCCAAACGTCATGTATAATCCTAAAAAAATATGCTACATGGTTGTATTACATCTTTTATTATGCCCTGGGGAGTTTGAGTCGTACCACCCAAAGTCCAACTGACACCTGCGAAGGGTTATTCGGTTCCGTACAAGATCTAGGAGTGTCAGTTTCCAAAGATCTCTTTCCCTCAGTCAGTATGAGTAAAAAGGTAATGACATATCAGTCAAAGCTTCCACTACAGTGACATATAGTCAAGCTGCTAACCACTAGTCCACCCTTGGTACAGGTCGCGACACTAGAAACTAGGGTATACAAAAACCTCTAATCTGATGTACAACCACAGTTGTCCTTAATCACATCAGATGTTTGAGGCATGCCCATAGCCATCCTCTCTAACCTGCATTGTGGATGATAAGGATATATCCTCAACTTTTCACTCCTACATACTCAACATTTTGCGCTCTGAGTTTCCCTTAGGAATAATCATTTCACCATCCAACAAGTTCTAACCTGAAAGATTGCTCTACAACACATGCACTACATGATTAGAGTTGCACTTGATTCGTTATGCCAATTGGGTGAATTAAGGCTACATCAGTAAAGTGGACATACAAACCCTAATTTACTTCTAGCAAGCATATAAATATCACAACTTCAAAAGATATAAAATGTGTGAAACATAATTTCTCATCTCATCATCACATGGTACTATTCACTTTCCATTCATGAGACTACACTAGTCATCATACTATCACAAGCTATAAATCCTTTTCACAATATCACAGGGTATCAACCCTTATCAACACAAGAGTATTCCACCTCATTCAGGGCTCAACTATGCCCAAAGGTCATTAAGACCATCATATTATTCCCTACAATATCATCATTATATTTGCATGCATTATAACAAGGCTCAACAACATTACTTACATATAATACATCAGATCAACACAATATTGCATTAATGAGCTAGGAGATATTCATAAAAAATCATAGAAGGGGTATATTAACATTAAGAACATTCATTTATTACATTAACATGCAAGGAATCTAGATATGACTAACCCTCATCATATTCATAATGCACATATTTAACATAAGAAAGTATCAACCATGAGGCTATATTAACCACCAATTACCACATTAAGGTTATGATCATATTAAGGAGGTTATTTCACCATAATGCCATCATATAAGAAGGTTAAACATTAATACTCATATTTATCTATTTGCATTAGAGTTAGGTTCAACAAGATAAATTATATTAATGTTACTAATCAACACTCATACCCAAACCCTAACTCACGGCATCCCCATTGGATCATGGATGCATAAGGTGAAGCATGACCATCACATTCCATACTATTGTCAAGTATGAATCCACACATAAATCAACGTGTAACCATCAGGTTATAACATACTAGGGTTTCAACAACAATAAGAGCATACTCCATGATGGTATTAGTCATTCAAGGACTATTCATGCCCAATTACCATCATTTAGTTATATTAAAGCAAGGTATAACAAGCTATACCTCATTAGGGTTACCCATCAATTCATTATGGTGATGATAAATCATAATCATATGAGGGTAAGGGTAAGACTACAAGTTTAAGGCATTGAACCATCAAATTATCATCACCATAACCATAAAATTACACGACACACTTCACCCAAAACAATGGGAATATTGAGGAATCCACTTATAACCATTAAATGTTGAAAAGGTAAAGCCATTGGTTATTTACATAAGTAAACATATTAAACAAACCACCTATGAATTCATTGATTTGTGCTCTAGAAAGAGTCACCATATAACCCTAGATATCCCTTGATTAACAACACAAAAATTTCCATTGAGAGTAGGGTTAAGCCCATAAGTGATTGTTTATTTAAAACAAGTCGTTAATAAATGAGCTTCTTAAGTTGATCTCATAAAGGAGACCATATAAATCACTTTATTGGGACCAACATATTTCATTTGGCATCATTCCAATTTATTGGATGAAGAATCATTAGATCTTAACCATTGGGTGAAGTTCATATATTAAAACCATCAATTGGAGTATAGGTCCAACCCTTGCATCAAATGACCCAAGAAACCATTGGTTTAAGGCTTAATTGATGCTACATCTACATTATCAATCCATCATAGTTTGTAGGGACCTGATCCACCATCAGTAGTGACCAATAATTTACCATAGGTTGTTAGATCAACACTATATTCATTATTCACCATCAAATATCAAACTAATATCACCATTGATTGATAACATCATCAGGGTACTTAGTTGTTAATCACTAAGCTTATAATTATGCCAACACCTGATATAAGGGGTGAACATCAGTTGTCACCCTTGGTCACCACCATCAGTTTTCATGAAGGCAACACCATCAGTTGTTGCAATGTTACCACCATTGAGTCATGTGTTTATAGAAGAAATCAGCTTTAAACTCTAAAATTGACCATTGGTTGATAGGTGTTTAGCACCATCGGTTGTCAAACCAACCTGATACAAGTCATATTATATCTTAGGAATAACTTACACATGATCATAGGTTCATCTAGAACTGAAATCAGAACAGGGAACATTGTAAAAATCGAAATCCAAGTGAAGCATAACTTTTTAGTGCATGGATCATTATTTAAAAGGAAGAACATGAGCTAGCAAGCTTATGATAAGCAATAAACGTGGAGCAAGTTATAAAAATTGCCTATAATTAGAAAATAAAACCCCAAATAGAAGAAAACACGAGCAGGTAGGGTAGAAAATCCAAGCATAAGCTATGAACTCGTCCATCTAGCACCTTTCTTCATCAAATGAGCAAACCCTAAGCATAAGGAGTAAGAAAGGTAGGGTTTTAGAGCTTTAGAGCAATTTATACCATGGAACATCAAGGTTGTGACCTGGAGAAAGGTAGGAGGAAGGATAAAAAAGAAATAAATGGAGGAAATAAGGGGATTCTTACTCTTTTAGGTTAAGATCACTAGAAGGAAGCTTTTTAAATGCTAAAAGGAAGTCAATTGCAACCCTAGATTCTTTTTCCAAGAAGATCCCCTCTTTCTTCTTCCTTGGATAGGAAATTCACAAAAGCATAGAGGAGAAAGAGGTTCATAGGGGAAGGGAAGTGGTGGAGATAAAATAGTTTGTTTGGGTGCTTAGGGATAAGTATATAAAACTTTAAGATAAAGAAATAGAAAAAGTTGAAGTTCTAGTATCGTTCCAAGTGTCCATGGCCTTCAACTTTTAAGAATATACAAGAACACACACAAGAATCTCCCCCACTATACATATAGACCTTCCTATCTCTCCTTTTTCGAATTTCAAAGCCAATAAAATAATTCATTAGTTGATAGCTACTAAAGGTAGCTCATCCATGAAGGGGTAAACCCTAAAATACCCTTGGAGAACACACCTTCAAACCAAGGTTTAACTAAGAGCCCCATGGATCAACTAGCTCAAGAATTATGAGAGAAAATCCAAAGAACATAATGTAAATTGCAAAAAAAACATCTCAATTGGGTAAATTGTAGAAAAGTCCAAAATGTTCATAAAATTGCATAACTTGCACAAATAATGTTCAAATTGGACCAAAATTGAAACTTAAGCTTGTCACATGATACCAAAACATATAACAAGGCTATATTAGGGTTATAAGAATTGAATTATGGTAATTAATCTTGTTTTACACTTTAAGTAAGGTTAGGGGTCTTACACCTTGCTTGTGATGTCATAAGCTAGTTATACACATGCACTGCCAATGTGATATGGGACCTATAGGGTCACATACAAAGGGACTCATCTAGAAAAGGAGTTGAATATTGAATGATGATTTGATTGATTACTAAAGCATTTCAGTATTCAATTCATGCAATAGATCAATAGGTTGCTGACAGCACTTCCAAATGGCCATTTCACTGAGTGAGATGGTCGTTTGGGTGCCAGATGGGTGTCTCAAGTGTTGAGACGGCCATTTGGGTTTTCAGGATGATTAGGGTTCAAATTGGCTTAGTTATGCCCTATGAAACGACCGATTCATGCTGTTGAACTAACCGACTCAGCTCGACCCACTAGATGGGCATCTGGGTAAGCAAGATAGGTGTCCCTACTGGGGGAGATGGCTTGGTTGGTATGAATGAACGTTCATGATGTTTTTCCACTGTGATGTCCTTCATACGGTGAAGAATGGCATTGTCTTAGGATTGGCGGAACTTCTTCCTCCAGTATACACCTTCGATACAAATTGTCAAAACACCTTTTAAACAACATTGGATCGTCCCAGTAATAGTTCTTAACATCAGAGAAAAGCTTCTTCTTTTGGTTGTACGTTATGTCAGGTGGAAGCTGGCCATAAGGCAGATAGTTACAAATATTTGCGAACTACGGAAATCTCTTCTCATCATACTGGGCCATCAATAGGGCTTCATCAGCATAATTGTCATTCACGGGTAATTAATTCTCTTCATCGAACACTATTATAGACAAGTGGTCTTCTACAACATTTTCTTTCCCTTTTTATCAATGATTTCATGATCAAATTCTTGCAACAGTACAACACATCTTAGCAGTCTTGGCTTGGTATCTTTCTTCTGCATAATGTATAGTGTCATGGTCAATATACACCTTAACCTTTTCCTCTATAAGGTATGATTAGAACTTATCAAATGCGAAAAAAATATCTAGCATCTCCTTCTCAGTGGTGGTATAGTTCACTTGGGCTTCGTCCAGGGTGCGACTGGCGTAACAGATGACATGGTGCTTTTTGTCTTTCTTTTGTCCTAGGACAGTGCCTATGGTGTAGTCACTAGTGTTGCACATTATCTCAAATGTTATCTCCCTATCTAGAGCTTGTAGGATTGGTGCAGAAGTTAAAGCCTTCTTCAGGGTTTCGAAAGCTTTTGAACATTCGTCATCGAATTTGAACAATGCATCCTTGATCAACAAATTTGAAAGGGGCTTTGAGATTTTTGAGAAATCCTTGATAAACCTCCTATAATATCTAGAATGGCCCAGGAAAATTCTTACCCCAGTCATAGACTTTGGTGGCGAGAGTTTGGATATGGCTTCGATCTTGCTTAGATCCACCTCGATACCCTTCTTGAAAATTTTATGTCCTAGGACAATGTCACTTTGAACCATAAAGTGGAACTTCTCCCAGTTTAAGACCAAATGTTTCTCCTCACATCTCTACAGAACTAAGGATAAATTTCTTAGGCAAGCATCAAACTCTATTCCATAAATAGAGAAGTCATCCATAAAAACTTCAATAATGTCTTCTAAAAACTCAAAGAACATGGAAATCATGCAACGTTGGAAAGTTACAGGAGCATTGCATAAGACAAAAAGCATTCTTATAAAGGTGTACGTGCTATAGATGCACGTAAATGTCATTTTCTCTTGATCATCAGGGTGGATTAGAACATGATAGAATCCAAAATATCCATTCAAGAAGTAGAAGTAGTCATGGTGGGTAAGTCTTTCTAAGACTTGGTCAATAAATGGCAAGGGAAAATGGTCTTTCTTTGTGGCTGAGTTTAATTTTCTATAATCTATGCACATTCTCTAGTCAGTGATAGTTCTTGTGGCTACATCATCACCATTATCTCCTCTCACTACAGTCATTCCACCCTTCTTAGTTACTACATGAATGGGGCTCACCCAGTTGTTGTCGTTTATCGGGTATATAATCCCTACGTCCCGTAGCTTCAATATTTCCTTCTTGAATACTTCTTTCAACATTTGGTTCAATTTTCTTTGAGGCTGCATCAATGACTTCACAAATTCTTCTAAATTTATACTGTGCATACACAGGGTTGGGTTAAGTCCCTTGATGTCCTCAACAGAGTATCTGATTGCTCTTTTGTGCTCCCTCAACTCTCCCAGGAGTCTTTCCTGCTATTCCTCCATTAGGTTTGCATTGACGATGACGGGATTCCTTCCCTCTTCATCTAGGAATTCATACATCAATCCTTATGGTAGTGGCTTCAGTTCCAACTTTGGCTTGGGAGCTTCTTACTCTTCACTTGACTATTCCAGAGAAGCATATTTCACTGTCTCTATAACTTCTTCATCCTCACTGAGATTTTCCTCACCTTGGTTAAGAAAATCTCATATCTCAACCACTTATAGGTCTTCCACCAAAGGATTCAGAGTGTCCAGGGCTCTCATCAGTGGGTATACTATGGCCTTTTCTTCTTGAATCTCTTCACAATATTGGTTATAGTTGTCCATGAAGTAGACTAATTCTAAAAGAGATGGTCCCTTCATGGTGTCCTTCACCCTGAAGTCTATGTGGTCATTTCCAACTCAGAGAGTTATGATGCCTTCAGAGACATCTATCAGAGCTCTTCCAGTTTCCAAAAATGGCCGTCCGAATATCATAAGTCACTTAGGGTCCTCCACAGTGTCTATCACAACGATGTCACAAGGTATGAAGAATTATACCACATGGATCAGGACATCTTCCACTATACCAACAGGTCTCTTAAATGTATGATCAGCCAGTTCAATCCTCATATTTGTCTTGACCATGTCGGTCAATCTAAGTCTTTGTGGTAAACTTAGGGGCATGAGGCTAATGGTGGCTCCCAAGTCTGCTAGACCTTTCCTTTCGACATTATCACCAACACAAAAAGGAATGTTAAAAGC
Source organism: Alisma plantago-aquatica (assembly GCA_963693085.1). Lineage (NCBI taxonomy): Eukaryota > Viridiplantae > Streptophyta > Magnoliopsida > Alismatales > Alismataceae > Alisma > Alisma plantago-aquatica. The sequence goes on from OY856413.1 coordinate 333,148,203, forward strand.
TCATGGGTCTTTCCTCTTAGTTGGAAATTCAGCTTGTACAAAGGCACTAGACATATTTTCCAGGTGTACAGTCTCAACATGGTTTCCCCTTCTCCTCTTTGTGATGAGATCTTTGAAAAACTTTGCATATGTGGGCATCTCCTCCAAAGCATCAAGGAATGGAACATCTATGTGCAACTTCTTCACTACTTCCATAAAATTTTCATATCTTTTCTTTAGGTGAGCCTTGATGAGCTTGTATGGTAACAAGATTCTTGGCACATAAAAATTTTCTTTGTGAAGATTTCTTCAACAAGATCTGGATCCCTAGCTTCTCCATTTTTCTTTCTGCTTTCTTCACTAGACTTTCCGTTGTCAGCAGCCTTCTCAAAAGAAACTTCTTCCTCTAGTTGTGGTTCTTCCTCTTTTCCATCCTCATTCTGGTCCCTAGCTCCAGAGTTGATCAGTGTCTTCCCAGATCAGAGGGTATTCATTTTTGCAGTCTCTGTATTTGATGGAATTTTTCCCGAGGGATTTTTTACTAGCTCTGCCAATTGTGTGAGCAGTTGGCCAATTTGGCATTGGTGTGTCTGTATATCCGCCATCTGAACTTGCATGGTTGTCAATATGCCAGAATTAGCTAGAGCACTTTGGGCCAGTTGATCGTTCACAGTGGCTTGCCTCTTAGCAAAATTGAATAGTTGAGTTACTAAGTCTTGTTGGCTGTTATGTTTTCCTTGACCCGATCCTTGGCCTTGGCCTTGGCTCAGTCCTTGGCTTGGTCCTGCCCCTTGGTGAGTATGATTCTTGCCTTGTGCTGAATAGTTATTCTTATTGGTCTGGTAATTGGTTGTTTGAGTATACTGCGTTTGTCTGCTTCTCTTTTCGAAACCTGGGTGGTTTTTATGAATTTCTTAGCTGGTGTGAATTCTCAGTTGCATCCTTGTTTCCATAGATGAAACCAGGGTAGTCTGGCCTCTTAAAGTTGGCATAGGAAACATTATATGTAGTCTCCTCTTCACTTTTGCTTTCTTCACTTTCCTCTGGCCTGGTGTAGATACAATTATCGAAACCATGTCCTCCTTATCCATAGGTGACACATTTCATGACTTTGTCAGTATGCTTCTTGCCTTTGACTCCAGTATATTTCAGTTGTTTCACATCAATTGCTATTTTCTTAATTTGAGTTGTTATTGTTTCTAAAGCCTTGGCATCCATAGATGGTACTTTAGCTCTTACCTTCCTTGATGGGCCTCTGTCATTCCTTTCATAGTCTACTCCTGCTTGTAGTGAATCCATGTTTTCTATTATCTTTATATTTCTTCTTGGCTTTTCCCTTGAGAAATCACTACCTCCGGCAGCATTCAATGAAGTCCCTTCCGTATGAGTTAGCCCATTATAGAAAGTGGTCACTAGGAACCCCTTGCGATAATTATTGTGTGGGCAATCCCTAAGGTACTATTGGAAATGCTCCCATGCCTCATGCAAGTTCTCTCCTGGCTTTTGTGTAAAAGAGGTGATCTTCTGCATGTTACAGATTGTCCTCTCTGTAGGATAAAACTTAGTAACAAAAGCATCCTCCAGGGGTATCCACCCATCTATAGACTGGTGGGGGAGATTTGGATACCAAGATAGAGCCTTGTCGTCCAAAGAGAAGTTGAAACCTTTGTAGTAAATCACATCTTACGGGACTCCCCTCATCTTGATAGTATCATATATATTTTTAAAAGCAACGAGATGATGGTACATATTTTTAGTGGAGCTCCTGCAAAAAAGGTTTGTTCTGGATCATAGATATGACAGCTGGTTTTAGCTCAAAATTTGTTGCATTAAAGTTTGGTATGATGATGGGACACCTAGACTCGTTGGCCCTTGTTGATGCCAACTCGCGAAGAGTATTCCCTTCTTCGTCATCCTCACTGTCGCTATCCCGACTAACATGCTCCCGTTCATTGTCATGATGGTTACGATGGTGTCTTCTTCAACACCTGTGGTGTCATTCTTATTCTCATTGGTCTTCTTCGTGACGATTGTCTTTATGATGATCTTCATCCCTGATGTCTTCTCCATCTCAAAAATCATCATTGTAATGTCTGTCCCTATCTTCATCTGAGCCTAGTGGTGGTGGGTTGTGTTGATTCCTCATATCCATGCGCGGCGGCATGGTGAAAAGTAGTAAAGTCAAATGAGTCTGCTTCTTCCTGGGTGCCTGAATAGACCGTACAGTCGAGTTAGCAAACTGGAAATGTTAAACCAAACTATTCTACACAAATTCAGCATAGGGTGGTAGACTTGAAGTAGTTGTGCTATCAAGCTTCTTGCTAAGCTTGAGGCACGGGAGTATAGTGAGTGGAATCGAGTTCTTAACAGTGCCATTTTGCCTTGTCCCTAGAAATGGTGCCAAAAAGTGCACTGGCCTAAATCACACATCCAAAAGGAGCGGACTCAGAGTAGTTAGACTTTTAAAGATATAACCCGACTCTCAGGCCCCCGCAACGATAAATGAGTCCGATGTAGCGATCAGGGTCGAACACATGGACGTCAAGGTTGGCAGTGTTAAGCACACTAAATCTAACACTTGTATACTCCAGGCAAAGAGGTTATGTTAAAGGTTGTTCCCTAAGGAATGATGGCACACAAACTAAAGCTAAGACAAGCAAAACAAAGATAAAAAAAATAAATGAAAATGAAAATGAGGTGAAGCAAGAGTATGGAAGTAAACTCGGATTGGGTTTCACCGACTAAGACTTCTCTCCAACATACAACATCGTCTCTCTCTCTCTCTCTCGCATACTCTTACCAAGATTACAAGCAACAATCCATAGCATCTTTTCCACTCTCTCTCGAGATGAGGATAGAACTAAGTCTAAGGGTGGCCTCTCTTTCGAGATGACTACATGTAAACTTTGCAATATAACATATGGTTTTAAATCATTAGCATTCCAACACTCTCATTCATTCGTACTACTCCATAACACATGATAAAATCAATATTACTCTCTCAAGATATCAACTATCAAACATCACAAGATGGTAGATAAGCATACAAGTGAAGAATTAAGACAAGCATATGGAGATAATATTGATAAGAGTATATGTATATTCAACAAAGAGAGACAATATACATGTTGGGAGAGCCTTAGTGGCTACTCCCAACCCAAGTTAAGGTATTTAGCTGATCATGCTTGCGGGCAGCATAATGGTATTACATAAAGATATATACATGAAGTTCACAAAATGAGGAGGGAAGTACAGTGGAATGGAATGATAGATCTAGAGAGAAGAGGCGTGATGTGACACAATACTTCTTCAGATCTGGATCTAACACATCATTGGCGTGAACGATCTTCTTCTCTTGAAGAAGGAGTCTTCAGTCTTTTTTCTCCTTAGCTTCCACCTTTGGAGGTCCAAGACTGATGGATGGGATGGAGTGGAATGAGTTTGGGATGCAGCAGCACTTCGTGGTCCTCAGGATCCAATCTATGATCTAATGATTTGACAAGACATGTGGGTGTGCTATTTATAGGCACATTCCACCGACTTAAGCCTAGACCACAACCACGGTCTTGGTTGGGTGAGGTGTTAGACCGTGATTGCGGTCTGCTCTTTATTCCTATTTTCATCACGGTCGACTGAGTCGGGGTCTACCAGTTGCTCGTTGTCTAGCAATGATCATGGTCGAGGTCAATTTGTGTGTTGTGTTGGAGAGGAAAAGGTTAGGGCCTTCTCACTCGGTCACAGTATGCTAGGATCATGGGCTTAGCAATGACCACAGCTTCAGTATGACCATGGTCTGGCTTGATCGTGGTCTGCAGGGATCATGACCTTGTTTTAGTCGCGGGCAAACTTGGCAGCTGCAGTCTCCAAATACGCCGTGGTCCCTGGTTTGACTGGTGCCTTTGTACTAATCACGAACTCCTTGTGATTGTGGTTTAGCGGTGATCGTGGCCCCAGTAGGACCACAGTCTGGCTCTAATGCATGATGACCTCAGTCTTAAAGTGATTCAGAGACCTCGACCGCTGATGTTGGATGAGTGGGTCGCGGTCGAGGCAAAGACTATGACTTGGTCTTTAAATTCATCTAAAATCGTGTAAGTGAGGTTTTAGTCAAAAAGATGGTAAAATAGCGGGCAAAGCTAACAAAAGATATACTAAAAGAGGTATAATATATATACAAATAGTACGTAAAATAAGGTGTTATCACTTACCACCTATCATGGCCAAGAAACCTTGATTTCATAATATCATAGAACACAAATTTTCTAATTCCCTACTCAAAGTTGCTCATGACTTGCTACCATTTCTAGAACCACAAAGAAATGAAGTACCTATCTTTTATACCTTTTGTACTCCTAAAATTTCTCACATGTTCTTCAAAAGAACATGGTTCATAGATTTGGTTGTTAAGGTTATTTAGATACCCTTAGGTAAAAAAGTGGAGTGATATGGAGGAAGGATATCTCTCCTCTATTCAACTTGATATATTTTTATTTTCTTTATTGCAATTATAGTGATTGCATTTTTACATGCACTTTGGCATCTTTTCATGGTGGAGTGCCCCTATTAAATTTTTGAGGGCTATGAAAGAAGCAATAGAGGGGGGAGGGTGTGCCACCCTAAACTTGTAGTTTGGCATTTTTTTAATTTTGATTATTTTGTAAATAGCGGGGTAAGAAGGTGGTGGATGAAGTTTTGAAAAGATTGGACTTGTGCATCCTATGTTTTAAATCCAAGGCATTGAGAGTATGAAGGAATGAATTCAATTCTCTTTGTAACTTGCAACAATTAGGAAATTTTGCAAGTAATTTATGAATTTTTTAGTAGATACACATCACTCTTGATTCCTATCTATCCATTATGTCTTGCCACCTTTTCTGAGCAATAGTGCTATTAAAGGTTATCATAGGGGACCAGATGATTTCTAGAAAGGGTAATTTACAAAAATGTTGCAAGAAAATTTACTTATTCTGTAGGGGGTGTTCTTGATACACATGCATAAATGGACGACTATATAAAGGCCAAAAACTTATCAAAGGGAACAGTTTGAAATTTTTTAAATTAATATACATCACAAAATAAAAAAATGATAAAAAGGGAAGATATAGTGGTGGAATGGATATGTAGCATCCACCATCACCACAAACATAATTTTTTTTCATCCCGAGCTAAACATAAATCCAGAATGGAGGTTAAATATGCACTAGGTTGCCTCCCCACAAGAACCATCTTTAACACTGAAGATCTGTGGACTATGTGGTCCACCATGGAGGAGCAGTAGTTGGACCTTAAATGGGATGCTCGTATTATCCTTGAAGCTTTCCTTTCATCCACTCTCTGATTCTTATTTGGATTCATGTATCATGTACCTTACCACAAATGGTGTAATACATGTCAAAATACCAAGGTAAAAAATTGCACTCATACTTGGTTGGTTCCCATTGCTTGATGTATGGTGGTGAATGAGGGTTTTGGGAAGAATCAATATGATAATATTGAGGGGGAGCATGATTAAGGCTAACTGGAAGCATTGTAATCCCATCATGTTGGTAATGGGTGTCTATAGGAGTTGACTCTGGAGGTTAATACTTGGGAAATTGACCAACCATACCCCTGTTGTATTCTTCTTGATAGAAATATAGCATACTCAATTCATGCAGTGCATGGTAACCTTCATAGACAAGGAATTGGTGAGAGAGGGGGGATCTAAGTGGGGACTAATTGATATACCACTGGGTTTTGTAGATAGACAAATGTTTGCAAGCATATGGCTCTTGGGCACTCGACATGTGCTACACAAGGGTGGCTTCAAGGGAGAGGGGTTCCTCTTCTATGGATGAGGATTTTTATTCTGGATGGGAGTAGACAAGTGCACTCTCAATCTCCCTTACACAATGATCATCTTCTAAAAACATCTAGAAATTTGAAACAGATGGGCCTTCAAAAGGGAAGATTTTTTTGTTGGAAAAGAGTAAATTTATCAATTTTTTTGAGGAAGTAAGCTTCTTCTTATCTAGTATAATTCATGAAGCCTCCAAGCATTTGGCCCGAAGAGTCAAAAGTCCAACTTCCACATAGATTAAGGCCTTAGTTGTGGAAAGGAACAACCTACTAAATATAAGAGGTAGAAATGATTTTCCTTGATGTCAAGCACTACAAAGGTTTTAGAACTCCCAAACTATTACTGGTACACCTTCAATGATACCAATTGTCTTAGTCATAGATAATTTAGCAAGTTGGATAGTCATGCAGATGGGTTTAGCATTGGTTAGGATGAGATTCGTGCATAGGACAAGCAATATGATAGAAATACTAGCACCTAGGTCAACTAGCCATGTTTGGTAGGTAGAATCACTAATGGAGCATGGAATTTCAAAGAACTGGGGTCTTTGTGCTTATAAGGAATCTTGCTTTGAACAATGTCTAATTACATCCTTGCCAATTTAACAGTTTCACATTCTCGAGCTGGCTATTTGTGATTGAGTAGGAGCTTGAAAAATTTAGTCCGCTGAGGAATTTCAATCATGGCATCAAGTAACAGAATGTTAATTTTTTTTTCAGTCTCTCTTATAAATTATTGAAGATATTATCTATTTTATTTTGGTTCATTCAAGCTTGGTATGCACACGTTGTTTGTAGATGGGGGAGTCTCAAACAGGTGTGGATGTTTCTGGACAAGATGTTTCTACATTTTGGTAAATGACTGCCCCATCGTCATCTTCCTCACTCGCTATCATATGCGTCACATTCTTTGGAGGGGTAAAGATAGAGAGATTTGTCATGAGCTTGAGTTGTTCCACCAGCGTTGGATTTGCTTCAGGTTGTCCTATAAAAACTCATGCAGAAGGGTGTAGAGATCAAGTCAATTAGGCCAATTGGTTGTCAATGGATTTTAAATAGCCTTGCTAACTTGCGATTATGGCTTGCAAATTAGAAATCATGGCTTGTTGAGCCTAGTGCATTATTTCAACAGTAGAGAACCTCTCATCTGTAAAGGTAGGGGAGGCTAGTTGTTATAGTTGAGGGCCTTGATTTAAATTTTAGAACTATTGACTCCCTTGGTTTCTATAGTTTTGTTGGTTAATGTATTGGAACTAGAGGACAATAGTTTTGGTTGTTCATTTGAGTGGCCTCTTTTTTATTCTCTACAACTGTTAATTTACCATACTAGAAACCACGGTGACTCCTAGTTCAATTAACATGGTAATAAGACTGACCCCATACGCTATTGTTGGAGTTGAGATCCTCCATCTGCTGTCCATTCATGGGACTATTGTAGATAAATTGGTATTGTGAGTGGAGTGACCATGTCCTTGGTAGATCACACAAAGATAATCTATAGATTTTTCTTGTTTCTCTAGATACTGAGGTTGTTGTGGTTATCCTCTTCTTTCATAGTAATTGAAAGAAGGCTCCTGTTGGAATTTTTCCAAAGTGAGCATCTTTAGTCTTAGTGAAATATCTTTTAGCTGAAAAGCTATCCTCGACATTGGCAAGTTTGAGAATGCCCCCTTTTCCCTCTGTTGGATTGGGATTGGTTCTCAACACTTCTTTTGACAACTTTGCAAGGATTGACATAGCTTTTGAACATGAAGTCACCTCCATATGAGGTGTCAAGGAAGGTCTTGGTGTCCTAGTAAACCCCCTGATAGAATGTCTCAATCAACTATACATGGGATATGTCATGATGTGGACAAGGGTGAATAAGTTCTTTAAATCTCTCCCTAGCATTTCCAGAGGTTTATCCTAGAACCATAGAAAATTGGGCAATTTTTTTCTAGATTTGATAAAGGACGGGAGCAAGCATTTTTCAAGGAATTTTGCTTGGAGGACCTCCCATGTGGTGATGCAGTCTCCCTCCATAAAATTATACTAGTTGTTGGCCTGATCAGTCATGGATTATTTAAACAACAATAGCTTGAAAGTGTCATCTGAGACACATGAAGTCTCATATAAAGAACAAAAATTGGTGAAGAGCTAGAGATTTTCTTAACACTTTCTCCTATACTTTCATCAAATGTACTACCTTGAAGCATTATGATCCATTGTGTGTGGATTTTGAATTATGGAGTGGCGATAGTATGAGGCAATACAAGATGTAGTGCATCGATGGACTTAGGGACCGAGAAGTCCTTAAGTTGTTTTTTCTGCTCTACTTCTTATTGCGTGGCAGATTGGGATTCTAGTTTGGCTATCACAACAACCCTCAATTCAGCTAACATGGCTTCTCTCTGTGCTGCCAAGCCCTGCTTTTTCTACTGGTTAGCTTCCTCTTGATCCATAATTCAATGATGGGTCAATTTTAGGAAATGGAAGGTCTTTTTTATTTTAGGGTCGAATATAATTGGTGTAAAATCAACGCCCTAGGAGCGTTTCAAAAACTATTAATACATGAAAAATAGATCAATACATTAAGCTCAAAGAATTAAAGATTCAAGAACATAAGAGTGATTATCGATAAAAAAATAAAAAGTCAAAATCGCTCAAAGTAAAGTGGTTTTGAAATAAAACTATGTTGTCCCCAGCAACGACGCCAAAACTTGATGTGTGTCATTTGGACACCAAATCTACAAGAGAATTTATCTCCATAGTTTAACCTTTTGACTGATGTTAACTCAATTGCAAACAAGTAGGGTGATTTTAGTCTGTAAAAATATCAATATCATGGGAAAGCATCATTAAGAGTTTAATTTTGAAGTCATTTGCAATAAACAATATTTAAGATCCATGTCAGAAGAGATTGGTTAAACATACAGTGGGTAATCAAAAGTGCTTAAATAAAACTAGTTAAATGGGTTTTAGATTGATTTACAATAATAATAGATATTGGGGGTCTAAAGGTCTACCACCATAGACCACACTCTTACTTAAATCAATTCAACTCCTTACTTTTCATGATTAAAGAATCACCATGTGGATTTTTGTCCTTACAGAACACAAATCTCACAAGGTTTGAAGTTCTCTTTATCCAGAGATTTTAGGGTTTGAGGATCCTTGTTCAACCATCCAACAAGTTCTATTAGGCGATCTCTTCAAGAATAGGTGATTTCCAATTTGGTGTTAAAACTCATGGATCAGGTGATCTCATCACCATGAGTTGTAATAGACAAGTTAAACTAGGTTAATAGATCATAAAGACCACCAAAGGGTCTCATTATGATATTATGGGTTCATTCTTGTAGGGATCAGGTGATCTCGTCACCCTACAGATAATGTAATCTATCTAACTTGAAAATGAGTACACGATCGAGTGGAAAATATCCACTGATTAAGATATCATAGTTATAGACAATCGTAGTAAGGAACATGTTATGATGATACTCCCCATGCCCCAATAGAGAAACTACCTAGTCATTGTAGAAATATATATAGAAGTAAGGATAGGGGTAAAAGGAGGCATGCCATTGATATGCAACACTAAAGAAAATCCATGAGGATGATGATGACACTTTTCTCCCTTACTTGCTCTGTACACCTAAGGAGATCTCTAAGATGGCCAAACATGAAGTTTAAAATATGATGTGTCAATGAGAGATCACTTTGTGCTTGAACTCCCACTCCTTTTATAGGAGGGAAATGGGAAAAAAACCCTAAAAATGGTTGTTGGAGGTGGATGGATTGACTTGGTCCACTATGTAGGTCGGTTGACTAGGAGTCCTATCTTTCTATTGGCGTAATTTTTTTCTTTGACCCAAAGGCAGGCTTGACTACAATAATGACCCTTCTCAATTCAGAGTTTTACCGGGTCTTGCTGACAAGTCGATCAATTGGAATGCCAGTAAATCAACTGGATTTACTACTTTATTTGACTTGGAGGTTAGTCAGTCAACTGGTTAGTGATCAACCAGTCAGTTTGTCTGTAATAAAGAGTCTTTGTTTCTAAGTTTGATTGTGTCTTTTCTGATGACTAGATCAAATGGTGTTTTTGGACTTGAAAACTTATTGCATCCAAGTCTATTGATTGTGATGTCAGTCGATCGGATGGAATATCTAGGAAACTGAATGTGGTGCAAATGCAGTCTCTAACTCTTGGGTCTTTGTGGTCTTTGAAATGATTGGTCCATTTATCATGCAAAAGTTCAAGCAATTATATTAAAAACTCCAATTATATGATTTGATTGATAAAGTCATCTTCCTTACTTGGAATTTGGAAGGAAGAAAGGATAGTTAATCTCCCACTTCCTGAGCATATGGAAGATGGCCAAAAGGGTAATCTTCATCGAATAGAATTGTGCGCTAACCATGTTCGAGATGTGTGAAAAAGGAGTGGATTCAATTATGTTCAAACTGATGAGATGTATGATTGTGTGATGTTTTCTCTATATATATATCAGAATCAATCTCAACCTTGGGACATGGTCCAATTCTCTACCACCATTCCTTTCCTCTCCCTAAAGGTCGAGTCACATTGTACCTCTTGCTTTGCGTGATTTGTACCTATCCCTGACAGTCAACCCTCTCCCTGAAGGTCAATTCGTTGCTCAAGTGTAAGAAAACCTACACTAAGATAATTTACTATAAAACTAGGGAATGATAAACAAAATGTTGCTAAGAAATGATCTAAAAGATGGAAATAACTATCTAAACACTTCTGAATGATTTTTTGTAAATTGAATAGCATAGGAAGAATACATGTACACTTGGTCAATGGAAGAATTGATGTATTGAGCTTAGATACTATTTTCCATATCCTACTAGTAGAAATTATAGGATCCACTCAAGTGTCCTACTCCCAAAAATATCCTATGTCGTACTCCCTGCAAAAGGTCTTACAATATTGATTATAGGATCTTTGTGATAGTTATGACCTAAATTGGTACTTTCTTTCTGCAACCTTATCCTTAATTTTTCTTATCTTCAGAGATGCTTCATGTGATAAGGTATATCTGGAGGCTTTATAGTAGAAGGAGTATTCTCATTGGTTCTATTTTACAACCATTAAATAATCAGTGAAGTATCAGTGCCCTTCTATAGTCGTTAAGAGAGGGGAAGTTTTAGTGTTCTATCACAACTATGAAAGAAGAGGTGTCAGCAGTTGTACTTTGTATATGTCCTTTTGAGGTAAATATAGGTAAATTATAACAAATATTTGTAGGCAACTACTAGGGGAAGATGTATAACTTTTTATGCTGGAACCACCTTAAATTGTGTGTTTCTTTTGGTGGTTGAATGTCCACACTTGAAATTTACATTTCACTTGCATTTGATGATTTTGTTTTTTAGAAATAGATTTGTGCTATTCAACCCCTCTATAAATTTCAATTTGTGTCATAGTAGGTCTTCATGAAGACTTCATAGTTCTTGAGGAATGGAGGACAAGAACAATGTACTCGATCATTTGAACCTTGAGGGTTCTCACATTAGCAGACCACCAATGTTTGATGGATATAATTGCACCTACTGGAAGGGAATGATGCAATCCACTTTAAAAGCATGAAATTTGATATATGGAATATGACAATTCGACCATATGGTCTATAAACTATAGAGTTGGAAACTTGGCATGAGGATATGGCAAAGAATGTCACGTTAAATTGGAAAACTATTAATATTCTCTATAGTTATCTCTCTATTAATGAATTCAATTGAATAAATTCATGTAAAATTGCTTACAATATATGAAAAAAATAATATCTAAAAGAATAAGGGACCAAACAAATTATGGTGTAACATATCAGACCTTGGACCCTACCCTAGAAGTTGGACCTTTTGGGCTTAGCCAAAAATGGATGGGTTGGATGTAAAATATGTTTGGTATAACTCTGATGGGATAATGTTTGACCTTTTGGGCTTAGCCAAACATGGATGGGTTGGATGTAAAATATGTTTGGTATAACTCTGATGGGATAATGCATGTAATTACGTAATGTTCTCACATTAGTCTTAAGTCGATAATAGATGCATAAAATATGTCACATGAGATAATAATGAATTATATAAAATTTCATGCAAGTAATCACACCTAATTCATTTGGTAATAAAATTAACCTATGGAACATAAATGGATGAGCAATAAGGATAATAGTGAAATAATATGATAAACTAAGTAATAATGTGTTAATAATGACCAAAAATATTAATTGTGGCATAACTCATACCAAAAGTGGAATCTAAATTAATAATCGTGTTCCTTGGGTCCCAATTAACTTGGGAGTCAAGTTTCACCTTATTTACATAATAATAATTCTTGTAATATATAGGAAAGGAAATATAGGTTTATATCCAAATAGAAAATAAAATATTAAATGACTCCAAAATAGGAAAATAATCTTGGATTCGTAATCTACATAATAAATATAGCCTTTGGGATAATTTTCATCCAATTTGGAAGATGTTTGATTAAAAGGTGAAATCAGGAGAGAGAAAGTGGGTGTAACCTTTAGAGTATTAAATAAATGTACAAACCTCTCCAACATGTAAAATTGATTGCAAATTCATTTTCCTAGAGTTAAATTTTACTTGAATGTCAAGTTTCACAATTTTAGAAAAATTAATAATTATCTCTGCATTAATTGGAATTGGAAAATATGAATTTTTTCTCCAAATTTTTAAATAAATTATTAAATGACTTGAAAAGTGAAAAAAAAACTATAAATTCATAATCTTCATGTCAAAATGAGTTTATGAGTGAATTTTTATCTAAATTGAAAAATGAAAATATTTTATTTTATCCAGGAGAGAGAAAATGATTTAAAGACCAAAAATATTAAATATATGTTAAAATCATTTAATTAATGTCAAAATCATGATCAACATATTTAGTATTGCTTATGGGCCAAGTTCCATATTGTTAGAAAGTTTCTGGATACCTCTAATTCATTAAAATGATAAAATAAGTGATTTGATTTAAATATATTAAATAAAATATTAGAAATTTTCAAAAAATATAAACTAATACTGAAAACAGATTCTTGACCAAAAAATTAGTTAACCTACCAAATTTGGATTGATTTGGACTTCATTTTCACCCTCAAATAAATATAGAAAGTTGTGTACATTTAATGGATCAAAAGACCAATGTTGGATGGTTGTATTAAATGTATCCTGGTCACCTCCTACCTATGCTCCATGTGAACAGTAAATCCCGCGGATGTGCAATTTTCAAAATGCAATAACTCACTCATTTCTCCATCTTTTTTCTAGATTCTTTATCCTACAAGTTGCAAATTCGATTGCGCTTCTTTTGAGTCATTACTCACACGATTTCATTTTGGTTCTGAGAAAGGCCCAAACTCCCCTACAAAGAGCATTACGACTACCTTCTAATTCTTTATGTCTCACTTCTCCACTTATAAATATCTCTACCTCAGTCTTCCTCAGTTGTTTTATGAACCTCCTCTCATCTTAATTTTGTCCTTTATTGAGTGTGTGGCTAGTGGTGATCGTGCTTTGATTTATCCTTGCATTGTCGTTTCACCAAAAAGATGAATGTGGTTCTTGGTTTGGGTTTGTGGCACCGCTCCTCGATGACATGTTTATTTTTTGGAGCATAATTGGACCTCAAGTAAACAACTCTGGCACTTGTTCTTCATGATCGGTTAGTTAGTTTCATGAACGAATGATGAACGAAGTTTTCCCCCAAACTCTCAGATAAGTTTCTCCTTCTATATCTGATCTTTCTTCCTCTCTCACAAATTAACTACTGATTTGACTTTTTCTAATTTTGTGATTGGTTCATCATAAAAATTCATATCTTTTAATCTACTAGTCTAAAAATTAAATATAAATATGTTTTCGAATCAGAAAAATATTCTTTATCTAATAAAAATACTTTCAGAGTCTGATTTCAATATTGTTTGAAGGATGATTTTTGGAGAATAAAATACATGTATAAAACTCATATAAATGTAACTTAATTATATAAACTCTAAATTGAATAAAAAGATATGTTTTCTTAATCAAGAGAATCTAATGAATCATTTGGTGATATTTTCAGAGTTTAATTCGAATTTAATAAAAAGGTGATTTTCTTAGGTTGCAATATAATCATCAATTAATGATTTGCATCTAATATAAAATTAGGTGAAGAGACATTCTATTTGGATCTATGGTGTGGACCCTAACCTAATATTTACATAATTAAGGTATGTTTTCATCCCCAATTATTATTTTTGAGAAATTAGCCTATGTTTCTTCTTTCTCTTGGTCCTATGGACATTATCCTATACACAATGTCTTTTCTTTTGAAAATCATGGTTCTTGTGAACTATCTTATTTTGTTACTGATCTTGTGATCATGGATAATCTTTTGGATTCTTTTCATATGTTTTGTACATGATGGAACTCTATATGATGACATGTAATGTCTTTTTCCCACTCACGAGGTGGATGTATATGTTGGTCACTTATGTGGTGACTAGTTGGTATAATCTTACTATACTTTCTACTTGCCTCTACATTTAACATGCTATGTGATTTAGTAGCACTAGAGTAGTGTAATTGCATTGGTTTTGGGTTATATACCCTTTATGCTTTTGGGATGGAGGTTGTGTGCCCCATACCCGAGTTTCAAATTTATGAGGTTTGGCCCATATTTTTATATATTGGGAGTTTGGTTATGTGTCATTCTCTATCAGGTTTCAAGTTTATGAAGCTTGGCTTCCATTGTCTTTATATTGTTTTATCAGGATATTTACTTCATTTCCCACCATGGTAGTGGATGTATATATGGGACAATATTTTTATGTTGTTTTATGGCAAGTATCTCCTTTAATTTGATTCTTTTCTCTTGATACCCAATTGGGTGGTACTTTTCTTTTCTATGGGAAGCCTTTTATATTGATGTCCTTATTTCCAATTATATTTCTCAATTTTACTTTTTAGTATGCACATACTAGCCTTTGCTGATGTCATATATTTTTCTCATCTGCAAGGGTATACTTTCAACCCTAGGTGAAGGACAAGGAGGACATGGCATAATGTTAAGGACTTAGCTTAAGGAGTTTAAAGCTTGGAGACAAAGTTGTTATGGTTTAGACTTCCCTCTGTCTTGGATCGTTATGTGGTATCATACATGTAAACCCTTTGTGGGAGATTATGATATTCTGTTGTAACCTTAAGAGAAATTGAATATAGTCAATGTTTTATTTCACTGCTACACTTTAGTTGTTTTGAATATCATTAATAAGATTTGAAAATTTTACACCCACTCCATCATACCTTTTTGAGTATGTTTGGATTGGAGGTTCTATTCTTCAAATTTTTAGTAGGGAGTGGCTCCCCTCAGGGATCCCACTCCTTACATATGGATTCTTGGACTAATATGCTACAACATAAACTAGAATTGTTTTGACCAAAATTGAAACTATTGCTTAAATATATTCTAGATATTTTACTATTATCAATGGTTAGAGTGTTTTAGGAAAACACAGTCTGGAATATGAGCAATTAGAAAAGATTCTTAGGTACTTGAAATCTAAGTATGAAAAGAATGTAACATCCACAGAAGAATAAAATGATCTATCTACATTGTTGGTGGAGGAATTCATTATCTTGAAGACACATTAGGTAAAAATTTAAGATAATACACATAGAGAAGAAGTGGAGAATCAAACAAAAAACAAAATCCTTGTATTAAAAAATACCATCCAATGTGGTGGTGAAACTAGTAATAAAGATGCACTTATTGTGAATGGTATGAAATACAAGGGATTCGTCCTTAAAAAAATTCCTCCTCTAGATGATTTGAATGTGGAAAGAAGATACATTTAAAAAACGAATGTCCAAATCTATACAAAGGCAAGAAACTCTTCAAGAAGAAATATCACAATAAGGATTAAGGGTAAAAAACCTACACAGCCTCTTGGGACTCATTAAGTGAGGAAAGTGGAATTGAAAAAGAATATAATGCAGAGGTTGAATGCTTTTTGGCCAATCAAGTGGGGAAGAAGAATGAAATGAGGTAGAAATTTTTTATTTACCTTAAGAAGAAACCATTAGTATTCTTGAAGGAACACATAACAATCTTATTGAATATGAAAATAATAAAAAGAAGTTAGCCAAAATTATTGATGGTTTATATGTTGATATTGATATCTTAACTTTTGAGAATGATACTTTAAAGTTCTCCAACTATTCTTGCAAATATTAGATTTTTGGACTTGAAGAAAACAATGCCCATTTATCTTATCAAACTAGTGAGTTTCTAGCTAAAGTGAATAACCATCAAACTCAACCTATGTAACCATTCAAATGGTATAGGTTGATAGTTGAAAGGGATACATTAAAACCAAAAATTGAGCATCATAAAAAGGATGTATCTAGATTAATTAATGAAATTAGTTTAAAACAAAATATCATCTAGAGAATGATGAAAGGAAATAATTTTTTTGGCAATGTATTGAATAATTCATATAAACAAGTTTGAAGAAGAGGTTTGGTTTATGTACCTAAAAAGACTCAACCTAGATATAGAGCAGTCACTCCCTAAGTTTCTCCCGAAGTTATTCCCCAAGTTTCTCCTGAGACCAATATTATGCTTCATATATCATGTAAGTGTTGTGACTATCTTGGACATTATTCTTTTCAATGCTCTTATCACAACAAGGGATCCAAGGACAAGCTTTGGGTTTACAAATGTCCTAGTCAAGATTAAGTAAGAAGGATTGCTTGAGATTCTAACCAAACCATAGATTGAATGTCATTAGTTAGTATCTCAAGTTGATATCATAACATTGTATGTATTCACTTAAATAAACTGATAGCGGATTAGAATTTTGTTGCAAACCACCTCTTTTTCAAGAAATATTTCAATCAAGGGGCCCCTTGGCTGAACTATAGATTGAATAAAAATGGTTATGTTATTTGTGTTTCTTACATCTTCTATTGGACTAATTATCGTATAAATTATTTCTAAAGTAAGTCGAATTTTTTTTCAGTCACTATCTAAATTATAAGAATCCAAGATATGAACTTATTTCCTCACTTCCTATGTAAAGAAACTGAGGAATATATTTAGTTACCAAAAACTCTTATAATTTTATTAATAGGTTGTTGATAGTGGTTGTTTAAATTATATGACTAGAGATATAAGTTTCTTCATAAAATTTGATAAGAAAATAAGTGGATCTGTTACATTTGGGGACAGTGGAAAAGGAACCATCATTGGAATAGGTAATTTTGGATCTAAACTTACAATAACAAATGTGCTTCTAGTTTGTGGACTATATCGTAACTTTCTTGGTGTGAGTCAACTATGTGATAGTGGATATAATGTTCTTTTCAATATATCTTATTGCAAATTACATGATGATTACACTCGTGATGTTATTTATGAAGGAAATAGACCAGGAAACTATACATTATTAGACCTAATTATATTGTTCCTATACAAGGAAAATTCCTTATTGCAAAATATGATGTTAAATTATTATTGCATAGAAAATTAGGGCATGCTAGCATTCATGTTTTAAAGAATTTATTAAACATGAATTGGTTAGAGGTTTTCCTAAAATTTCTTTTGACAAACCTAAAAAAATGTGAACCATGTACTATATGCAAGCAAACAAAAACTTCTTTCAAATCTATAATAGGAAAGAGAAAGAGTAACAACCATTTTCTATCCTTTCATACTATCTTGAGGAGTTGTCTCAACATTGGTAATCTGATACAACTATCTCAATTCCTATGTCTTAATCTATTTTGTTGTTCTGTATTACCTTCGAGTTACTAAAGAGAGTTCACCTTGTTGTTTTAAAGTTTACCATTGTTCTACTTAGAATACAAAGTACTCATAAGCAATAAGCCTCAATTAAACAACAGTCGTACATTACTTAGTTGGATTACTGGTATGAATGACTAAAATCATCACAATCATTCAGTTAATATATTCCTTGCACATATACAACTAAAATCATATCTAAGACAAATTTACAGCCCTTGATATACCTTCAACAAATTATGGTTTTGAAAACAAATTCAGATATTACTGAAAGTCATTCTTTTTCTCTAATTTCACTTCTTATTCATGATTTAGGGTTTACTTTGTAATTAGGGATTTTACTTCATTTTACTCTTTTAAACCCTAATTTCTCATCTATCCTTCACGAAAGTTATTAAGGTTACCTTTTAACAACATATAACCTTAATTTCAGAAACAACACAATTAATCATCAATTAAGTCCATTAAGCCTCTTTTACATTTCTTAATTATCCTTCTCATATTGATCATATAGTTTTAACATCTCTAATCATTAAAATATTTGAGGAAAGAATGGGTTATTCATTATTCTTGCTGTCACTATAAGAATTTATTTCAAATCACATTTTGCTCATGTCACACTTCATCTTTTTTTCAAATCACACTTATCACCCATCAAATCAATTTCTTATCCTCCAGTCTTAGTCATTTCCATATTATTTATCTATGTTTCCCATTTTCTACCTTTAAACCCTAATTTACTATCATTGCAAATTTGCTTTCTCATATCGCTAATTTCAAGATCTTATTTTATATTATTGTTAGTATGCAAGGTCAAGTCGCTAATGATATCCCCTGAACTGATAGAACCCTAAACATTCCAGGTTCTAATCCATACCAATAAGGTGATGTTGTTGTGATGTGATATTACTCCATCAATTCAAAATTCAGACTATAGATCTCATGAAGTTTACTAAAGTCCTCCTTTATTTATCACTTGAATTTCCTTTCTCTTACTTGGCCTTTTGGATAGGTTACTTTCCCGATTTATGCTATTGGATTTCCATCATTATTCTATATTGAGCTATCATTATATTCATTATATGTATCTACCATGGTGTTTATGTATCATTTAGAGTCCATTCTCTTATCACTTTAGCCCCACATTATTCTCATTTGGAAGAATATAAAAGAGAAGGTGATTCTGATATTTAGAATTCCAATCTTCAAGTATTCACTTAGCACATTTCTCATATCTAGGTTTAATTACTGATCGTGAAGGAGATTAGACTACTTAGAATCTACTTGCATATCCCAATATCTCTCTTTTATCATCTATATTACTACCTCATGCTTTAAATACTTCTTTAGTTTTGATAATCCTCTTACCATATGCTACTCTTTCATCTATCATCTTTAGCTTCTGCTTTTCTCTTATAATCATATTTCTCACTCTCATGTATGATTCCATATTCCATGCCATATATACTTCTAATTTTCCTCTTATGTTTATCAATTTGAAAGTCTAAATATTCTCCTTACTAGTTTATATTCTTCATGATACACTACATGTCTTTCATTTCAAATCTAACGACTCATGAAGGGAGCAACCATAGTTTCTCTTTTAATCAAGCTTTTTTGTTATAAATATAGTTTACCTAACTTGTTCATTTATTTAGCTGCATCTTTGTTCTTTCTTTGAGAACTAGTTCCATTTCATTGCTAGGAAATTATTAGATACATCTAGTGAAAATGAGGTTGTTATACTACAAAGACTTAGAATCTAAAGGTAGTAAGGATGAATGCATTAAACTTCATAATATAAGTAGACAATCCATGCTCTGAATTATATCATATAACCCTCATTTCTTAATCAAACTCATCATTTCCACACTTCTCTGTATCTCATCTAAGTTTCTTATCCTAGTTTGATAATTTAGATGTTCATCTAGCTATCTTCACTATAATTCTTTTGAAGACTCTTGAATTCTATGTACTTATTATATACACAGCTCTTTTCTATTTTCCCTTTGTTTTGGAGTACATAAATTCATTTTACTTGATTATATGATTCATCCACCACAATTGATTCTTTCTATCTTGGCTTCCTATGTACTTTTCTCTTATCTTTCCTTGATTTCAAATTAAATAAAGTGCCCCAATTAGTTATATGATTTGATTCTATTTATCCATCCTTTCATATTTATTTTGTATGTTTAGATACTAATCGATTTCTTGTATCGATATTCCCTCTTCCTTCATTCCCAAATTAGGGTTTCTTATCTATGGCCACAAAGTTGGATCAGGATATCAGTTCCAACTGATTACTAGTTATCCATGTCTTTCCCTTATATTTCAACATCTTAGTGTATGTACATAATCACTACATTTTAAATTTACCTTTCCATAGTTTAATTACTCTTATTATTTTCATAGATAGGAGTCACTAGATCCTAGTAATGCATCCTGCCAACCAGACTAGGCCGAACTTGCAGTCCTGAAGCCAAGAGCTACTTAGGATTAAACGAATCATATTCATCTCAAACATGTGCAGAGAATATCCATTTAGAGAAAACTCATTTAAATATAGCTTCTGATCTACTTGATACAAATCATGCAAGGAATAACTGAATTAGCTTCATAGTGTACAACAATGTAAAAGGACCCCATATGTTTCCTAAAAATCAAATATCTAAATTCAAATATATAAGAGAATTTCTATTGGTCTCCAATCAAAGAAACAATATAAAGAAAAAATTGTATCACATTCTATCTTTATACTCTTATTCGTTTACTACTTTCTATCTTCTAACCCTAATATATCTAGGGTTTCTCTCTAGTCCATCCTCCCACTGCATACATGACCACTGCATTAGAGAAGAATAGATAAAGTAGCTTGATACTGGTCAACCTAAGTATTCATATATCAGGCCAAGGTATCTAAATACTCAAACTTCCTAGATAAACACATCAACTCCTAACCGCTACACATATGACTCTGACTTTATATCCTAATGGTGCCTAATGACTCAGCCTAGGCTCTAATACAAAGTTGATACACCCACATCCACTATTACCACTGATCGTGAGATTAGGGCATATGTTTTGAAATAAACATAATATGAAGAATACCCTTAACTTTTTCTTTGGTATCAAACTCTTTGTTTACTCACAATCAATCTCATAACAACTTTACAAGAGAAATTAAAACTTGATTACTCTAATATGATTTCAACAATAAAGATACATATGTAGACATTCATTCTATTTCTCACACTTCCATGTACATACAACATGATAATCTAATACATTCTCTATTATCAAGGAAAAAACATTACACATCATCATATACAACTCTGTAACTACTCTACTAGGACCTAGAGTGATAGGGACTAAGTGACTTATTTAATCTAATACTTAAGTCTCCTAGCAGATGTAACGCCCAGGCCCACTGCCCTAGGCTCTAGTAGAGTTTCAAGAATGATGACTAGCCCCACAAACCGCCACTAGCCTTAACTGCACACTTTGTCCACACTGACGCACAAGCCATGATCAACTTCCTGACTAGTCATCCATCCTAGTACTACTCCAAGTTGAGCATGCTTAACTATGGAGTTCTTTAGTGATGGGATCCTGGAAAAGGAGGTGCACCTTAATGATATGGGTAGTCCAATCATTCCTTTTAAGATCAACTTATCCGAGGCCTCAAATCCTTGGATGTTACAATCTCCCCCACTTAGACTCTTGACGTCCTCATCAAGGCTCAACTATAAGGCCTCATAATCCCTTCCCCATTTCAGTGCAAACCCACAATGGCCCATAGACACCCAACTCCCGATCACGGAACACCAGCGCAAGGGTGGCTACGTCAACCATGGACAACCCTTTCCTACATGCCTGGACCACACAGCTCAAGACTGGCATGCCATGCCCATGTGGGCCCCACCTACTGGAGGAGAATTGGCTCTGATACCATTTGTAACGCCCGAGCGCATTGCCCTAGGCTCTAGTAGAGTTTTAGGAATGACGACTGGTCCCACAAACCACCACTAGCCTTAACTACGCACTTTGTCCACACTGACGCGCAAGACAAGATCAACTTTCTGACTAGTCACCCATCCTAGTTCTACTCAAAGTTGAGCACACTTAACTATGGAGTTCTTTAGTGATGGGATCCCGGAAAAGGAGGTGCACCTTGGTGATATGGGTAGTCCAATCATTCCTTTTAAGATAAACTTATCTGAGGCCGCAAATCCTGGGATGTTACAACAGATCTATTCTGGCATGGACATTCTTCAGATCCAATTTTTTCCCTAAAATATGTGAGTAGAGGAGTGATCATACTCACTCAGTGAGTAAGCACTTCAAATAAATAGTTTAAAGCACTTAAATAAGTACAAATATAGTATTGAGAAACTATTATGAATTAGAACAACAACAAGATTTAGAGGGACTAATCATTCATAAACATAAATATGGAAGGGTACTCTAGATTTCCAAAAGATTGAATCGATATCTTATCTTCTTCATTAATCATAAAGAAAACTAATAATTAAGAGACATACAAAGAGTAATTGAATAACTACACAAACTCAATTAGCTTCTAAATTCAAGTTATTATGTGTTGAACCAACATGAGGCATACAACAACATGTAAAGGAATCACAAAAAGCTACAATCTCAATTTACAAGACTTAGAAGCATGCCCAGGATCTTAAGTCTTTAGTTTCAATACCACATCTACAACTAGCATGGGCACATCTGCCTCTCAGTGGCTAATGGGAGTGGCCAGATATCTCAGACTCCACCTCTCAACCTGTATACTCAGGTAGTGAGTCAAAGCCCTCAGGCTTGTTATGCACCAGTGGACTTACCAATGATGTCCACTAATCACCACAACTCATATCTCAGGTACCACTGACATCCCTAGTTGGTGTTGGATACCAATCATTTAAGGAGTCCACCCTCACTGGCCTAGACCCCCACAACCCTCAATGATGCACTCTTGCTTACCTCGACCTACGTGAGACCTCATGTCGAGAAGAATATTTTCTCCTCACCGTGCATGCCTCCTGTGAGGATTCTAAAGTGTTTAAGGAATATAAATGTCCAATCCACTCTTAAAATTCACCATTCAATCATCACATTAACTTTTCTTAATTTAACCTCCTAAACAGTCCTTTTCACAAATTATCATATATAAATTATCATCTATATGTAGCATAAACTAAGCAATTGTGTAACTCCAGTTATCCTACTGAAGAACAGTAAATTGAAAACACTTGACTCAAAAAATACCCTATCCTTAGGGTTTCATTCACCTTATTCACATATCACGAAACTCACATAATGACTTTAGGCATCATAATCTTTCACAGATAAAAGACTGATTTTAACAATTCACATACAACCAACATATATATGAAACCCTAGAATAAACAGAATTAGGATTTTCAACCCATTTTATGAAATTTCATGCATTGATAATAATCTTGAATAATTGATCTTATAACAATAAAATAATCAAATCAATTGAATTTCATGATGTTTATTCACAAACTTTCAACTTTCCAATCATCTAGGGTTTCACCCTCTTTACAGGGTTATTGAGTAAGTAGTAATAAAATCAAATTAAATATAACATAGTGTCCAACTTATTAGTACTACACACTCAGACAAAAAATCATTCATGAACAAGGAAATCCAAATTGGAAACTTCTTTATTCAATTATACATCAATTTTAGACCTAACCAAAAACTCTAGAATTTGGTATATTGTTCTATATTCTATAATAACTTCACGAATTCTTATCTAGATGATCATAAACCATTTCTAATGTGATTTTATCATTTTAAATTCATTATATTACGAAAGTAATCCATCTCCAAACCATTTTCCACAAGCTAGAACTAAAAACCATTTAAGGTTTATTGTCGTATATAAGACAATTGAAAAGTTATGGTGGATTTAATCCAATTTCATGCAATCAACTGTTTAAAGGAAGTATCCACTCACCCTAAGGTGCAAAAAAACCTTAAAAGCACAACCCACATCCGAAATTCTCAAACTCATACCAAAACCCAAGAAAATCACTTTTTTCTTCTTCTTTTCAACTCAAAAAACCTAGAAATGGGGAATCATGAAGAAAGAGTGAGAAAAGGGGAATATTCGATATCATTTCAAATCAAATCAGAGGAGGGATAGAATCTTGACATGTGAGAGAAGATTCACCCTGAAAGTCTATGCAAAGAATCTAAACTTACTTGAGTACATCATATCTCGGATAGTGAAACCCTAGGTCAACATCTCGACCACTTTCTCCTCTAAAAACCCTGGCGCTCTGCTCTCTCTGGAATTTTGAATTTTTGGAATAGATCATGCATTATGAGAGCTACTTGGGTTCTAGGTTTTTCATATAGAGCAATTGAGGTGATTGGGTCAATTGTAAATTGACCCTACTAATACTTTCTTTTATTTCAACAAAATTTTCTACCATTAAAATGTTACTGTGAATGGTTTACTTCAAAGTTCAAAACTCCTCTAAAATTATGAAAAGTTAGCATGGTGTTAGACTTGTATGTTCAGAGATCCTTTAAAAATTTTAGATCATTTTTAGACACCAATAAATAAATAAAAATCAAACCCTACACCTCTAAATAGCAGTCTGCAACATGATCGGTCAAAGTATAGTTTGACCAATAACCACATTAAAAGAACATCTAAATATTCTAAAATTTTGGACTAGAATGAATGATGGAGTTATCCATATCATATCCAAAATACAAAAAAGTCCAACTCATACTGAAAATATGAGAAATCATTTACCATACTACTATACCTATCATTTTTTATGTACTATTAGAATCCTAATATTAGAGATTAGGGTTTATACTTGTCAAACCCTAATCCTTCAAACTAAAATCATGATTGAAGTTCCTTCTTAGTCGGAAATCATCACAATTGAGATACCATCATTAATTAGGTTTAAGCGGTGATCAATCTAATTAACCATGTAATCATCTAAGTAAACACTAGTTTACCAATTAAGATAAGATGCAGTCATAACAAAGTTTTAATAGTTCTTTTTGTAATTATGTGTTGAATGGTGAGCTTGTGTTGTATGGCTTTTTCCTTTTCATGCACATTTTATATTGATGTTTCCTTATGTTTTTTCTATATATGTTACTTTCATGTCTTATACTTATCTTATTTCCATGTAAGTAATAATTAGGAATAACAATCTTGTAGATCACTCATCACAATATTCTTATATTGTGCTAACATGTACCCATTGTTATTTTTTCTTTAGATATTATGGATATATGATCTCAAAAATCATGATAGTTGGTAGTTGTGTGAAGAGATGTATAAGTGGACCTATTATCTAGAAGATCCTATTGTAGATGTAGTATTTCTATATATAAAACTTTACTGTTCAATATGTAATCTCAAAATTTGTAATAATTATTTTTGTAATTATATGTTAAATAGTGATATTGTGATGTATGGTTTGTTCTTGTTCATGTGATGTAGTGAATTTATAGAATTCTCAGATACCCAATTGGAAAATCAAATTCACCAGTTTGAGATTGAAATGGTTGTTTTAAAAGTATATCTATATATGTGTTGATGATTTTACATGGTCATGTTTTAGTTTATTATGAAGTTAATGATGAAATTAGAGGTTTTATGTTGTTGAATATATTGTAACAACGGGCAAGCAAATTTTCATGATTGTACCAGGATGTATCGACTGGTTATATAGTATTGATAATAGTTGACATGAATATGATGATTCATATCTCTAATTTTACGCCTTTCAAAATATTTAGTTGATTGGTCGAAAAGAGGGAATTATGGGACCTAACTTTCATATAATATTTATTAGGGAAGGGAAATTTGTTTTACATGTTTGTTTACATTCATACGTTTCTAGAAGAAGTTATTGAAGTTAGAGATCAACTAAATAATACATATTTTCTAGTATGATCAAGGTTTCTAATTGTTTTGGATCAAAGTTTAATATATATTAGCTACACTATTAAAACATTTCTGTCAAGTGCAAACATCATGGATGTGAGCCACAAATAAACTTATGTGAGAGATTCTATACTTTTTAATGTCCTGATCGAACATCTTCTGAGTTGTCTTCTTCATGGAAGTTGTGTCATGGTCATAATGATGATCGTCCAAGACATGATGGCATAAACAATGTGGATTGAGAGGGGGGACCTAATTAGGAGTCTAGTATCATAGATCACTAAGTTCATTCTATTTGTGCAGAGAAGAGAAAGTTCTGCCTTCTAGTGCTTCTTGTTTCTCCATTATAAGTTGTAAGTGGGGGGGGTAGGAGAAGGGAAGGAGATGGTCAGAGAAATTGAAATGAAGAAATCAAGCTTGAGACAAGAGTAACTCAACCTAGTCACTACCATGGACTATGATTGTGGCTACCATGGCCTCCAAACCCTCTTGGAATAGGATCTTATAGAAATAGAATACATCACTGGAGGAATCACCTTTGGCATGGAAGGATGTAGTAGAGTTTAGTGGGATTCCATGGAGATTGCATGACATAAAGAGAAATGGGAGGAAAACCATAGTGGATTCTCCCAATTTCTGGAAACTACTTTTTCATAGTGGCAAGCTAGAGATGGAGCTCATGTCTTCCATATCTTGGCACCACTGGGGGCAACCATAGAAGACAAAATGGTGGTTCATAGGAGGTTAGATGCATCTATGTATGAGAGGGGGTATATGTGCACCCTGAGCCACTCACTAAATTAGGGCTCTGCTATGAAGCTGATAACTGGGAACACATATAGATCAATGAGTGCGAGGAGAAATGAGAAAGAGAGAGGAGATCATGGACTAAGTTGAGAGGCTATGAACTAGTTGTGTCACTGCAAGACAATAGACTAGGGGTGTACCAACTGGACGAACCACTGACTGCCAATCGACAAACCTTTGAAAAATAAGGTAAATTACCTCCTAAATCCCTTGGAAATTACTAGATCTTATATTGTTCATAGTAAATAGCTATGATGTCCAATTAATTCTATAATTATATTTTTATTCTTAATAAAAAGATAAGAACAACATGGAACCATTGGTGGTATGTATGCCTAGAGAGCCAATATATGATGATTTTAATGGGGAATCATATACTTGATTTGAAAATAACAAAGTTAATTTCATCTATTGTGCTTGTCTCAATCATGACATGATGACACAAAATAATAGATGTCTATAGAATGATGTTACTTGATGACATATGTCTTTAGGTTGAGGACCTAAACAAGGAGATCATATGTATGATAAGAGTACATACATTTTTTTATGTCCCTAGTTATATATTAATGTGGAAGCAAAATAGACAACAATAATACATAAGACTGGAGTGTATTATGGTTGCTGAAAAAATCTCATCAGTCATAATATGTGATATCAAACAAAACACATAGTTACTTGTCAGAGAATAGTGTATCAGACAGACCCACCTTGAGAGTGATACATGGATACCATGTAGTGGTAGTAAGAATCAACTCTCATAGTGATAGTGGTGATTATGGTTCTTAGACATGAAGGTGATGCTTCGGTACATTGAATATGGGCTCCATAAAAGTAATGCTTGGATACATTGTGACACATGGGGATTGAGTGTGAGTGATCTAGATGGGATTTGTCCCTCCTACATGATATTGATATCCAAACCATTTGATAAGCGAGACTGAGAAATATATGGCCATACTCAAGTTACGTAATATGTAATATGTGAGCTCACATGCATCTCATACAATCTACTCTAGTTCAAGAAACATGGATTGAACGTTGAAGAGGATGATGATTCCATGCCTTGAGTTCAATTTAGATATCAGAGACAAAGGAATTATATGGTCAAAATAACACCGATCACAGATTGTAGGTTGAAGTTGTTCTCCAACTTTCCAATTACTTGTAGCAATGATGTGTTGCTAGATACCACTAATTACTTTTGGTGTCATAAATTGGTTATGGACATTCACTACCAACGTACCTTGGGACCAATAGGGTCACACACATAGGATTCACTTAGAAAAGGAGTTTACTCATGAATATGGTTTAACTTGATTACTAATGTGTTTAGGTATTAAATTTAAACCAAAATTGACTGACAGAACTGTGAACTAACCGACTCAAGTGTTGAACCGATCGATTCAAAGTGTCACATCAATTTCAACCATTGGCTGAACATTGCCTGAACATTGCCTGAACTAGGACATGAATTAGCATGTTTATTTAGTGAACCAACCGGTTCAAAGTCTAAAATGGATGTTTCAACTTGTGAAGTGCTCGGTTCAATAATCAATATGATTGGATCAAGGATTGATGCTGGCCTAATGTTGTGCATTAATCAAATATTGAAAGCCAAGGGGATTGAAAATAGGAAAGGAAGTGAACCGATTAGTTCAAGTGTTAAACTGATTCTAACATGTGAATCGACCAATTCAGTTGTGAATTGATTGTTTCATAGTTCACAACTTCTAGAAAAATTTATGAAATTCCATCTCTTCGACTCCTAGTTTATCTGGAAACCCTGTCCCTATCCCTCCTATAAAGAGGGGCAATCAAGGCTTTTAGAAAACATGAGACTCTTTGACAAGTGTTGTCCTCTCTAGTTGTGGTAACTAGAGATCCCTCGAAAGTCTTATTCATAAAAAGGAGAGACATAGACAACACATGAGAGAAAATCAACGCTAGCACCTTAATGTTTGAAGCGACAACTCCTTCCCATTGCATCTGGTAGCGCAAATGCAATCTACTGGTTTGGAAATCAGGCATTAAATTTTTGTTTCTGCTTCCTTTTCTACTACCTCGATTTCCCAATAATGGTATCCGAGCCACATCAATTTACGATGTATTTGGATTTAAATTAATATGATCAAATTTATTTATTGCATATGATATGTATATTAAAATGATTAATGTGCATATATGATTAAATACCACATATGATAACAATATATATACATACACACACAAACACACACACACACACACACACACACACACACACACACACACACACATATATATATATATATATATACATATACATGAAAGTGTTTTGATGGTGGATGTATGCATGGTTATGACCAAAACCCATGTGGGTTGTGTGCATGGTCGTTTGGTTTATTTCCTATTGTTATTCGATTTGCATATTGAGCCTCTCCCTTGCTTTCCAAATGTAAAGTAATGCTCCTCTTCCTATATTCCCCTCGAATAAAACTCAAGGTTTTCCCTTTTACAATGTAATATGGAATAGGATAGTTTTAATTTATATTTCATCATGAGAAGACATTCTATACTTGATGATTTGGCCAACTGACTCAATTGACTGGAGGACCAAGAAGGCCAATGGACAAGGAGGAGCCAATTGATCAACCTGAAGGCCAACTAATCAAATGAATGATTTCGACGACCGATCGAGCCTACACAAGTATTCTAGTATAGTTTTCTACATGTGATGTCAAACTTAGGCGGTAGCAATTCTTTTTGTCTCCAAAGAATTGCATTAGTATGTGTACAACCACCACTTGTATATTTGTAATTGCATGTGTATTGTTTTTTAGATATAGCATGTGTATGATACATAATATAAGTATGTGGTTATTGGATATATATATGTATTTATATATAGTTTCCCTCTATAAATATTAATATGAAATGCTTTCCATAAGAAAAACTGATAGGGCTCTGAACATCACACCAATAAAACCCACAAGGGAAATATCCCTAGGTTTAATTGAAAGTTGTGCACTATTTCCCCACTACACATGAATGAAAGTCTTGTTGCAATATACTTAAGAATCAAACTCAAAGGAAAGCCTTTTTCACAGTTACATATGTATTCAGACGTATTAGGGAAATATTTATCGTCGAGAAAGGTGGTTGAAAAATTAAACTAAATTGTTACCAATAAGCAACAAGGATTAAGGAAATAATTAAATGATAATAAAAGGACCTAGGCATGGGATTTTTCTCGCCAAATCCTACATAATTATTCTAGTAAGATTTCACTATAAATAACAATTTCCTAGATACAAGCTTAGCTACTAGACCCTTGTGGGTTACAGTTCATTACATGGATTAAACTCCCTTGGAACCGAACAGTCTTGGTATCCAAATTCCTAGTTCATTTGGTCGAGCTCTCTAACTATGGCCGACTAGTCTAGGCACATTAGCAGATTGTAACCCAATCACCTCACTATCCCATGTTAAAATTTCATGGGGATAAAAACGTTGTTCCAAAGCTCTAATCACGATTACAACAACCTACACATCCAAAATTGTAACATACATGCAAAACAATTGATCAATTTGCAAAGCAAGGATATAAGAATAATGATACTTTATTTAGCAATAGCATTTTTGAGTTTAGATATTGGCTAGAATAAAATACAACCTATTGGAGCTAGTCCCAATTCCCCAGCAAAAACATCTACATGCTCATGATGAGAGATAATAATGAAAAGATAGAAAGAACGATGGAGGGGGCTAGGAAGCCTGGAGCAGGAAGACTAGTCTCTCCACTGCGTCTGCTACCTCCTTGCTCCTCTATAGGGTTTATGCTGCACAATATGTGGCTTCTAATAAGCAATTAGAGACCCTTAGAATGTATGAGGGTTCCCTTTTATAGATTCATTCCTCACTAGTAAAACCCTAATGTTAGATTCTTGTGGTCAAAGGTAGTTGTTTGCATGGACCATACTTAGTCCACCAGGCAACTTGTGTGGCTTTCTAAATCTAGATATCATATACGGTCCTCTTGCAAACAAGTGTGGGTTGAACATGGGTAGGATGGATAAGGAGAGGGCACATCACAAATGAAGAGTCTTCGAGACTTCAGGTATAAATGGCTTGAGTTGGGTGACTAGCGAGGCCTATCACCTAACTGGGTGATTGGAATGTGGGCGCTGGAGAGCTTCTAGGGCCTTCCTTCCCTTGAGGTATGACATCTTGAGGGATTTATCATCCTTCTAGGAAATGAAGTGTATATTTGGTTTATTCTGCATAAAAAGAATATAAAATGCATTGAAGTCCAGATAAGTAAAGATAATTGCAATCAAGTAAATCTAAGACTAAAACTAAGGAATAAAAACACAACAACCCCTAAAAAGAAAATAAAACTGCATGCAAAAATGGGTGTAAATACACTCATAAATAATATACCATACTTAAACCTCTGCTCAATTTGAGTAAATCAAAATAAAAAGGGAGACAAACAATTGATACTAAGATCTAGGATTCCTTTCCAACTGAGCATACTTTGACGTACCCTTCCACCAAACATGATCAAGCGACCTGATACTTTGAGGTCATGTAGACATACTTGGATATACCCCCAATGGGGCTTGTTTGTCCATTTCCTAATCCACATAATATGAAAAGAACTGATTTCATCTCAATAATACATTTGATATGTCCGCACAAGGTAGAAGGGAGAACAAGTTAGGGATGATTGGCTATATTTTTCTTCCTTTGGGGGAGAGTTTTAATAAGTCCCCTGGGTATAAAAGTTGGAAGAAGGGAGGAGAAGAAGGCATATCATAAACCTATTTCCCTTATCTGTCCTCTATTTGACTTGAGACCATATTGGGATATAGTTATTCTATTTGTCTATCCTCTATTTGACTCGAGACCTTATTGGTTGCAATTACATTGATCACATGTTTTCTTTGGGCTCATTGGACTCTTCTATTTATGTCATTCATGCAGGAGAAAAATGAAGAGGAGACATTTCTTAAAAGGGGATGCCACCCCAAACTTAGGGTTTGGCATACAATGGATATTTTTTTTCCTAGATGGCGAAAATAAATGAAATCATGGAAGAAAGGTGGAAATGAAAGGATAACTTGTGCTTCTTCATTTTATTACTACATCGAAATCAAATTATCATATTATATTAGTTATTTCAGTTAATGTGAGGTAGAGAAGTGTTTACAAATTCCATTGCAAGTTATATTGGGGGAGCCTACAACTTGGCCTTTGTGACTATTCCTTCTTATCAACATTCCAAGGGGAAAGGATGCTCAATTATTTTCCTTGGAGCTCAGATCTATTCAAGACATGTATGTTCCTAAAAATTTTCTTTTTGCACGAGTTAGCTCAAGAAAAAGGGGATATTTCCACTTATATATTTCTCATTTTCCATAAAACATAGTAGATGACTAGATAAAGGCTACAACTCACACAAAACAAAACAAATGTAATAAATAGAAGAAGCATAAAAAACAATACAGATGCAAACAAAAGAGAGAAAAGAGGTAGTTAAGGATGAGAAAGGGAAAGGTTAGAGTTGGGAGCGGTGGAGACAATTACCACCCACTGTCCACCCCAAACTTCAAAATTTTTCCTATCCTCAGGCAGAACTGAGTTATGGATGAATGAGATTTGATATAGGCATAACTCATCTTCTCGTTAGTTAGGCCTTCTCCCAATCTCCATCTAGGCCACTAGTTTCCATGATCCTAGTTTAGTGGGGGAGAGGGGTGCGTGTTTGCACACCCCATTCTCCACATTCCGCCTCCTACCAATTCCTTGTGTCGAGGGCGATAGGATGCTGATCAAACAACCAGTTCACAATTGGATCCGTATTGGGTAGCGGGAGGCCATGATAGTTCTTCCATTGTGTGAAGTAGGATACACAGGGGAAATAGTTGTCCTGAGAGTAGTACACTTGGAGTTCCCAAGCGGATGTCCATGATATCTCTTTTGTTGCTGATGGGGCAGGTTGTGAATATTTCAGTTCACCGTTGTGGTTTCTGGATGAGGATGTGATCAATGTGTCTTTGCAAGGGAAAAAGAAGAAATCCTAGCCTTTGATATCACTAAGATGGATATGTATGTGGTCTCTAAATGTTGTGCCTTGTTCCCTTGTATAGATGCAAAAGAGGGACGTTTAGGTAAATTGAAGAGTTGGCAATTAGGCAATCTAGGCATGCATTAGAAGATGCCTCCTGGGTCATAAAGGCCACACATTTAGTCTCAAAAGGTCTCAATTTTGTCAAGAGATTTGGGCAGTGGATATTAATCATAAGAATTGGAATAATAGATGTTGTAATTTCCAAGTTAGAAAAACTTCCCATGAAAGATAAAGGTGAAATTATTGTAGGGAAAATGCTATTTAAAATAATCATCTAGCTGGGATAACATATGCTCATTGGCCCACATGACATGCTCCCAACATGCTCATTGATTCATGAGATTGTGAGGTCCTTACGATGTCATTCGGTCGACTGGGTGGACAATTCAATTAAAAAATGGCAAAAGTGCATCATGATCTTGCTACATCACATCATATATCAATCAATCAGAATGTATTGAGTTTTCAAGAATATAGAAATTTTTAATGGAATGAAACAAAATTTAAAAAAAAAATCAAAGATAAAATAAAGAAATTAACAAAACTAGGTTGCCTCACAACAAGCGTCCTAGTTTAATGTCATGGATCCAACTGATGATATTGTAGTGCTCATGTGGAGCGCATGAGTAGGGTTGGAAAACCCTTAGTTTATAGACTCCTAGGCCCTAGATCATGGTTTGATAGATTACATACCTTGTGCTAAGGATGATCCTTGTTACCTTTAGGGAGTTTTTGGTGCTCTGATTGTACGAGTCCTAATTTACCTTCTTCCTTAAAGACAGTGGTCAATTTATGTAACTTCTTTAAGTCTTGGAGAACTTGATACTCGATGGTTTTCTTTCCTTGTTGAAGGATGAGCTTTCCAGCTTCAACGTCTACTAAAGCTCTCATTGTGGCCAAGAATGGTCTCCCCTGAATTAGTGAAAAATGAAGATCTTCTTTGATATGCATTATGACAAAATCATATGGGACATAAGTGTCTTGTTTGAGATTGACTGGGACGTCTTTAGTTATCCCAAGGGGCTTTATTATAGAGGTGTCATCTAGTTGAAGAGTCATGTCCATTAGAAAAATATCAATGAACCCTAGACATTGTCATAAAGTATATGTCATAATTGATATGTTTGCACCTAAATTAGCAATTCCCTAGCGACATGTGTCATCTCTAAGGAACCAATATATCCCAAACGAGCTGAGAATTTTTGCTTGCTTGGCATCTGGTTGTAGACTATATCATAGACTATCTGTGCTTGCTTTAGAGTTTTACATTGCTCGATCATGTACTTCCTGGATAAAAGGCTCTTAAGGTATTTGCACCAGGTTAGCATTTCAGCTACTGTGCTCTGTCTTGAGTAGCTTGTAGTGAGGTCTATTTATTTGGATTGTAGTACTCTTGCCCTGGAATAGTATGGATAGAGTTATCATATTCGAAAAGGGTGACTATATATTGTTGCTCAACTTCGTGTTCATCAATGCAACATTTAATTATTACAAGTGACTTGTGTTGTGATTTACTGCATGATGGAACTCACAAGATGGTGCAATTATCTGCACTTGGGGTGTCATTGGCTGGTTCTTCCTCTCATATGTGATAAAGAATTTCAAGATTGTCCTATATAAGAGAGAGAGAGAGAGAGCCTTTAGTGATTTAGATATGGACTTGAGTTCTACATGATCTTCCATCATGGCTACTTTTAGAAAGCCTTTACTCGAAGGCCTTCCCTAATGAGTATGATTTTTGGCAAAAAGGTTGATGATCTTCAGTATGCTGTCAAACACTGCTGCATAAAATTCCCATTAGAGGAGGATTCAAGGAACTTCTTTATCTCATCATTGACACTCCAATAGAAAAATTTTATGATTTGATTTTCACAAATCTTATGATGTGGGAATTTACGTAGAAGTTTGTGGAATTGTTCCCATACTTCATATAGGGATTCATGGCCACCTAGTTGAATCTTGTGATTTGACCTACAATCGAATATGTCAGTGAGGGCAGATAAAGTTTCTCTACAATTTAGCTTTCTAGATCTTTCCATTATGTGATCAGATCTCCTCGAAAGGGCATTGTAACACACTCTGTCTTTATTGGTAATGGAGTATTCAAAAAGATGAAATCACATGGCATCATCAGTGGTGCCTATTGATTTTGTTATCGAACAAAGATCGATGAATTTGAGAAGGTGTTCTTGACAGTCATCTCCGATCATTTCAGTGCACATAGTATTTTACAGATACTGACCCACTGGGCCCTGATCTCAATTGGATCACCTAGGGGTTGGACTGAATGAGTTAAGTAGACACCTTTAGGGATAGAAAAAATCCCTCAATTATTTGGTGTGTTCTGTGGTTTGGGCCACTTCTAAGTTCATCTTTAATTCAGCTTGTGCTTGCATCCTGGCTTCTATGGCAAGTAATTCTCATATAGTCGTGATAGCCATATCAATTCACACTAGAATAGATGCCTCCACAATTGCTGAGTCTTCCATGGCTTTCTCCTTGCAAAGTTTTTTAAGAGTTCTCTTCATTTGAGGATTGTATAGCAATCCCAAGTCAAAGATTTTGAATCTTTGGATGGGCTAGAAGTACCTACAAGAAAAAAAAACCATTGGTAAGCTAATGAGTAGAGTTATAGAGGTTATTCAATAATACCAAGCATAAAAAGTAAAACCCTAATGACACCTAAACTTCTAAAGAATATATAAATATCATTGTTCCCAATAATTACACCAATTTGATGGGGCTCAGAGCGTTGCACCAATGAAAACTCTAAGGGAAATACCCCTAGGTTTAACTAAAAGTAGTGAACTAATTCCGCACTACACACAAATGGAAGACTTATTGCAGTATACTTAAGGATCAAACCCAATGGAAAACCCTATTAAGTAGTTATATATGTATTCGAAAGTATTAGGGGTAATATTTATTACTGAGGAAGTAGGTTGATTGATTAAACTAAATTATTTCTGATATGCACAAGGATTAAGGAAATAATTAAATGGTAATAAAAGGACTAGGGCATGAGAGTATGCTCTCCAAATCCTGTGTCATTATTCTAGTAAGATTTAACTCTAAATAACATGTTACTAAATAGAGGCTTAGCTACTACACTCTGGTTGGATATAGATCATTGCAAGGATTAAATCCCTTGGAACCGACCAGTCTCAATACCCAAGTTCCAAGTTCATTCGATCAGAC
Source organism: Alisma plantago-aquatica (assembly GCA_963693085.1). NCBI lineage: Eukaryota > Viridiplantae > Streptophyta > Magnoliopsida > Alismatales > Alismataceae > Alisma > Alisma plantago-aquatica. Next base: position 333,183,918 of record OY856413.1, read on the forward strand.
TCCCTAACTATGACTGACTAGTCTCGACATGTTAGCAGATTGTAACCCAGTCAACTCACTATCCTTGCTTACACTTTAGATGAATAAAAAGACCAGTCTAAAGTTCTAATCATGATTACAAAAACATGAACATCCACAATTATAGAATACATACAAAGCAAGTGATCAACTCACAAAGCATAGAGATCAATAGAATGATACTTTATTTAGATATAGCATTCTTGATTCTAGATACATGCTAAAATAGAGTACGAGCTAATGGGTCTGGTCCCTATGCCCTAGAACAAATGTTTACTTGCTCATGGCGAGAGACAATAATGGAAAGATTGAAAGAACAATCGAGGGGGCCATGAAGCCTGGTGTAGGAAGACCAGTCTCTCCACTCATGTTGCTCCCTCATTGATCCTTGCTAGGGTTTGTGTTGCGCAATATGTGTCTTCTAGTAACTGATTAGATACCCTTAGAATGGATGACAAGGGTTCCCTTTATAGATGCATTCCTCACTGCCGAAACCCTAATGTTAGATACTTATGGTCGAAGGTAGCTATTTGCATGGCACATACTTGACCCCCTAGGAGACCCTCATGGGTTGCTCTATCTACACCTCATATTCGATTCTCTGGCATACCCATGTGGGTTGAACTGGGGTAGGTTGGATTTGGAGAGTGCACGTTAAAACTGAAGAGTTTGAGATATTTTGAGTAGAAAGAGGCTTGAGTGGGGAGACTGGAGAGGCCTATCGCCTGATTGGGTGATTGGAAGGTGGGCACTGGAAAGATTCTGGGGCCTTCAGTTCCTTGAGGTATGACATCTTGAGGGGTTGATCATTCTTCTAGGAAATGAAGTTTATGTTTGGCTATTTCTGCATAAAAAGTATATAAAATGCATTGAAGTCTAGAAAAGGGAAGATAATTGCATTTAAGTAAATCTAAGACTAAAACTAAGGAATAAAAACACAACAACCCCTAAAAAGTGAATAAAACTACATGGAAAGATGGGTAGAAATATTCTCATTAGACACACATGAAAAGATGATTAACTAAGCGTAGGTTAGACCAAAGTGTGGTTCACCATGTATCTCATGGAAGTGTGATTGTAGGTATGTCGATCTACCAAAGTAGGGTACATACTCTACCGTGTCAGTTTGTGGGTCTGGCTTAACTAGGTGGCCTTAATGACATTAAGTGCCTAGATGAATGCATATAGATTTTTACAAATAGTTGTGCACATTATCTATATAAGAGTTGCACGTGATGCAATTGACAAATGTTGTCTACCTAAATAATGAAGTTTTAGTCAAAATTTACTCATTATTTGATGAAATATGAATTTTGCCTCACTAGAAGGTTGTACGCTTCAATCTTCCAAAATGGTAGTGAGGTCTATCACTTTGAACAAAATAGTGAGAGCGATAATTAATTAAAAGCCTAATTATTTTTTTCAAACTTAATAAAAATAAAGTTTAATAAAAAAAATGTTTTAACAAGTGAAAATTTCATTGTCGAAACAAATGGCAAAGATACATTTATTTGTTATCGGTCCTTGAGAAGGACAAGTTGAATGGGAACAACTTCCATGATTGGTTTTGGATGTTGAGAATTGTTCTCGCTCAAGAGTTCTAGCTCTAAATCTTGGAGACACTAGATGAACCCACTCCCACTGTGCCTAAGGTTGAAATGAATGCTTATAAGAAGCAATCTACAGATGTCATAGATGTCAAGTGCATCATGCAACACTTAATGAACTATAAGTTGTAGAGACAAAATGAGAACATGGATGTTATTGATATGGTAACACAACTTAAGAACATGCACCAAGACCAGACAAGACAAGAGAGATTTGATGTCTAAAAGGCATTGTTCAAGTGAAATATGGATGAAGGAGATCCAATTGGCACCCATACATTCAAGTTTATTGGGTATGTGAAGAACCTTGATAGATTGGTATTTCAATTAGGTTAAGAATTGACCATAGATGTGATTTTACAGTCACTTCCAGAATCATACAACTAGTTTGTCATGAACTACAACATGAATGATTTTGAAAAGTCATTGTCAGAATTACTTGGCATGGTGAGGATAGCTGAAGCACAAATGAAGAAGGACAAACCCAAATATGTGATAATGATCAGTAGAGGGAAGTCCAAGTGAAAAGGCAAAATTAAGAAGAGTTCTAAAACTAGCCAGAAACCAAAGTCTTCTGCATTGAAAGCAAGGGAGGAGTGACTAAGGAAGGGAAGTGCCACCACTGTCACCAGCCTGGACACTAGAATAGGAACTGTTCTCTTTATATAGATGAACTCAGGAAGAACAAGGAGACCGAGATTTCCACTTTCGGACCTGAGAAGAAGTAATCTAGAACTTTATGGAGCAAGAGTTGCTGCCATTATAGTTGGAATTTTTCATTCAACCTGACGGGCATGTAATAAAATTAGTGAATGGCTATTATGTATCTGCAATTGATGAAAAGATCATGTATAACATATATGTTGAGTGAATCGATGACTCAAATAATGAATACCTATGGTATTTTCATCTAGAGAACATAAATGAGAAATGAATATCTAGAATCCATAGTGATAGTTGTCTAGACTCTTTTGGTCAAATGAAAAATGAATTTCTAGAAAAGTTTGAGGACCTTCTGGAGACCGCGATAATGTATCACAATGAACACCACCTGAAACATAATGATGTTTCTAAAAGAAGGTATCACACCCAATTAGTTATGGTGCGATCATCAATGAATCAAGTTGATCTTCCAAGTTCCTTTTTGGTACATGCTTTACACTAAAACAATGTACCATCTAAAATGGTTCAAAAGATACCATATGAGAGATGGCATGGGAGGGGTCCCGACCTATATTTTATAAGGATTAGGATTGAAAGCTTGTCTAAGAAAATAGTTTCTTCAAAATATTTTTCAACAAATCATATGAATATTATTTTGTTGAAATACTACTTTTATATTCCAATTCGAAAACAAACGTGTTTGTTCCCAGGATGGCTGAATTCCTTATGAGGAATTTAATTCCAAAGGAATATGTGGGAGTAAAGTAGAACTAGAAAAGTTCAACACCAACACGAATACATTGAACCTAAAAGTGGTATAATAGGAACAACAAGAATCACAAATTGTCGTGGAATATCAAGTTCCTTACAGAGCACAAAACTTCATAGATCTATTAGGACACACCTTGAACTTGAACTTGAAAGATTAAGATATCTTATGGATCAAGAAGGTGGCAAGTTGATCATAGATGATTAGCCAATAACCTACCTAGAAGCTATTGAGGGACTAAAGTCTGAGAGATAGTTTGAGCCCGTTATATCTATAACACCCCTGACCTGGGTTTTGGGATAACCCTAGAAGTTTTGCTAAGTAAGTTTCTTATAATCTTGTCCTAATTGTTTTAAAAGTAATTAAGACTTTAGAAGAGTTTATTTCTCAATTTTGAACTTATTTGGATTTTTTTTGTTCTTTATATGATAACTTTGGTAAATATTGCAACTTACCCAAATGTGGGTTTATGTGCAAATTATCACCGCTAGAATGTTCCTTCTCTCTCTTAGCATAAACTATAGGAAAGATAAATAAGGGGGCACCTTGTTTGAGTCTTGGTTGAATGATAACACTCTTTGTGGTGAAAGAACCAAAGAAGTGTTGAGTGTTTTGAACACTAGATGAGGTGGTGTCTAGTTATGAAGTGTATATGGGAGTACCTATCAGCTTTGAATCCATATAGGAGATCCCATATCTATTTGGAAACCTTTGAAAGTGTTCAAAATGGGCTAAGCACCTCAATTAGGTGAAACCTATTGGTTTACATTTCCTTGCAAAAGTTGAATTGGTTTGCTCATAAAGTAAGGTTGGGTTGTGATATCTTGTCAAGCAAGATACCCAAATGGCCGATCTCTTATCTATGGATTATCTTCAAGAGTTTTGCATGGCAAGATAATTATAGATGCAAGAAATCACCATGCATGGACACGTGTCACTTAAGTGCACATGGTGATGACACCTTATTCATATTATTTCTCTTAAACCTCAACTATATATACCTCTTTCTTTACCTCCTAGTAAACCTTTCAACTCCTTTACCATCTCTTGCTTGGAGGACAATCCTAGGATCTCAAGGAGAAAGGGGAAAGCCGAGCAACATTTCCAAGGTAAAGCCATGCTCAACTTCAACCTTGGGAAGACTATGCTTCTCTGATCATGATTTTTTCCTTCTCTTCTTTCTTTACCATGTTCCTAACTATGGTATCTTCTTTCATAGAGAAGTGTTGCGATCGAGTCTTGGACTTTTGATAAGTCATATTCAACCTTAGGAATGTGAGCTTTGGATCTTGAAGCTCTTGTGTTGATCTTGAGGTGGGATATATAACTTGAACCTGATTTTATTATTATTCACCTTCGATCATGTAATACTTGGTGATTCCTTTTCTACTTCAACTTTTCTTATTTGAATGATGGTTCTATGAGCTCTATTGGATATATGGGCCCATTGTCCATGAACTAGAATAGTAATGATGAAGTGATGGAGCTTGATGATGATGAAAATGATATACACACACTAATATTGGTTTGTGAAAACCCTACCCCGATACAAGGATATAGGCATGGAAACAAATACACATGAACTCCTACTCCTTTTAGTTTGTAACATGAGTAGGAATACTGTCCTCTCAATTTTTTAACCTTGCACCTAATGCTAAGAATAAGGTAGGCGAATATCTAGAAGTTAGCGAAGTCGACACACATACAACATCACATGGATGGATGACATGACTTGTGATACACTAAAACATTACATTGTTGATAGGCTGTAACATACTGAATCTCAGGGTCCTCCTTGCAATTTACCCACTTTTGAGCTTTTCTTTGCCTTCTAGTCCATGTAGACTTTTTTCATAAATTTCCCTTCTTTAAATATTATTTTTGGACTCCTTGTGCAATTTAAGCACAATTCAAGATTTAAATTACCTTTTTCCCTCATTTGTATAAATGGAGGGGTGTTTGCACAAATAACCCACACAATGTAATGATTGGGGTCTTAATATGCAAAGTGTACACTTATGAGAGATAATAAGTGGAAAATATTAATTTGGAGATTTTTGGATAAATATATTAGTAATAATGTGTATTTGAATTAATTATGGGTGTAATTAACCTAAATTCCTTCTCTCTCCTCAAAAATGATAATAATATATAAAAGTAGAATATAATGGTGAGTTTTGTTCTTAAAGTTAATAATGGTTGTATATCTCGAAATTCACTCATGCAATTCATTAAAAGAAGTCTTTTCATATAACTCATTCATTTTAATATATTAATAAACTCTTTAATGAGAAATATATTTATTAAGGGTCATATTATGAGTAAAACGAGAATATATTTGCATAGCATGGTTCTAGCCTTTAATATGAGCATGTGGTTAAAATTTGGTGACTTTTGGAGTTGGTTTGACCCCTCAAATCATTTTTACAAGTTTGTAATATGGTGTAGCCTTAGATATTAAATCGATTTCATTTATTAAGTCATGTAACGCCATAGTTGTGCTGTAATTGATGTGTCACGTGCACCCCTTAGCTGGCGCGCCATTGGACGGCCAGGATCCGATAATCATGGACCCAGGCGCGATCGGACGGCCACTAAGTCATCCCCTACCTCCGACGCCTGAACAGTTGGGCCTCTCGAGCTCCCCAAGCTCCTTCCTCTCTCGTTTCTCAACCGTTCTCATGATTCGAGTTGCTTCGAATTCGTCTTGGAATTACGGTTCGTTTGAGCACCTACTCGACTTCTTTCGTATGCTATGCGAGAAACGCCCAACTCACCCCTTCTCCCCTTCTCTGCCTCTAGTTCACAACAAGACCTAGGGCTCGTCTCCCGACTATATAAAGCGCCCTAGAGAACCCTCGCTCCAACCCTGTTGCTCCTCTTCCTCCAATTCCTCCCGACATAGCCCGAGGTACCTGGTCCTGGCCACTCTTCTTCTCCGGTGACCTCGACCCACTGCTCGCAACACCGACCACTTCTATTCGATTGCCTCCTGGGTGAGTATCCCTGATGCCTGTTCTTTACTTCCCTCTCGTTACTTTTGCTCGTGGTGCCCCAAAGTGCTGGGTCCTATGGACCACGATAAGCACCTCACCGACGCCGTGTGGTTTTTGGGTTTCTGGTGCACCTCTACCCTCATTTACATGAGAATTCAGTGTGTCGGGGATCCACGAATGTTTTCGGTGCTTTAGTTGATATTTTCCTCCTTGTTCTCAAAGATTTTGATCACGTTTTCTTCCCCTGTTCCTTGGTTGTTTCCGGTGTGTTTGTGAGCTACTGTGGTCCCCGCCCTGTGGCAAGGGTTCCTTCGGCTTCGTCTGGTCTCATAGGACCCATTTGTATCATTCCTTGGCTGAAGTTCGACCTGGTGAGGTTAGACAAGATTGGAGTCGAGCTCCAGATGCCTGCCATCGCCATGGCTGCGGGCTGGAGCATACCTGGTCCGACAATGACTAGGGTGCCCATTCCCTTGCAAACAAAGGATTTAATCCCCAGGGGTAGTACATACTATTCACAATGGGTTTTGTTTTCTCGCTGAAGGTCATTGCGAGGTTCAAATGACCACTTTACCCTCGCAGGGTCAGTTGATGGTATTACCCGACCATGGGTATTTTAGTAATTGCCTCTTGAGACTTGTTTCTCGCTTTGCAAGGTGTGTTACATACGAATGACAGTACTGCCCTCGATGTTTTAAACGAATTTCATTTTATACGCAAGGGCAGTTTGGTCATTTCACCTGTTATTTACAATGAATTGTATTTTGATTTAAATTACTATCACGCTATGGTTTTCCTAAATTCTGATTGGCTGAGATGATTTAATTCATAATAAATCATTCCCATGTCAGAAAAATTCGAATAAATAGTCAATGGAAAGGATTTTTTTAATGTAGAACATGATTTTATGGGTTTTGAGTCATGATTATGATTCCTTTTTCGAAGTTTGCTTTGAATGCCTTTTAAGTGTATTAAATGTTCTAAAATGCATAAGTAATTCATTTTAACTCCAATTTGGAAAATAAAATATGTTTTATTAATTAGGAGAATATGAATAATCTCTTGGTCAAGGTTTTGAGTCACAAATCGAGTTTTGGTTTTGAAGGTGGAAAATTAGGGTTTTTCCTTTGTTTTATGTCTTTATATATATTAATACATGTGTAATGATGTAACTAGGGGAATATGGAATGGTGATACAATCAGATTGGTGAATGTGATGGTAATTAATTAAAATAGGTATGTGGAGCCTATTTTTGTATCTGAAGCCTATTTTAGTATGTGACATCTATGATGAATGTGGAATGTATATGTGCAAATCACACCTATCCTTATGTTGGGCTTTTATCCATCTGTACCTTCATTACGTGCTAGCCTTGTTATCCTTCTAATTGCATTTATTGGCTCTTTACTTATTTAATTCTTCTATTTCCTTTGTGGCTCATCCATTTGAATTATATGAATCTTGCTACTACCTATGTTGGCTCATTTACTTGAAGTTCTTGAATATTGTAGTTGCCTATGATGGCCTATTTATTGAGATTGTTTCTTGGGTTTTATTCCCAATGCTATGATGCAAATGTTACTTTTATATTTCTCATTACTGCCAAGTGACTATTTAAGCATGATGTATTTTAGGCCAAATGACAATGTAGTGTAAATGAGTACAAACCACCCATAGGGCACTGAGGTTTTAGTCCTCCTGCCGGGCACTTGGGTTTTAGTCCCCCTGCCATTTTATATATTAGGCACTGGGGTTTTAGTCCCCCTGCCACTTTTTAGGAACTGGGGTTTTAGTCCCCCTGCCACTGGTGAGGTCCGGTAGGTGCCTCACCCTACATTGAGATGACTTTGTGTCTTAATATATTCATGCTATGAGATTATTATTGTGGTGATTAATTATGGCAGTTTTCTCTCTCTTATACATGTAATTGCCTCATTTCTTTTGAAATCTCTTATTGTAGAGAATCTTTTATATTGCAATTCTTTATATTATTTAATTGTCCTATTTCTCTTGAATAACACATACCTTTTATCTTTCTCTTGCTGGATGACCCCAACCATCCAGGCTAGGAGCAGAGTGTGTATGGAAGCTTGGTGAACCTAAGACTAAGGATAAGACAAGAAGAAAAGGAACATATATCTTACATGATCATAGTGGCTTTTATGTAATAAGTTGTTTTGTTTGGAGACAATATTGGCTTAGTCTAAGTCTTCCTCTACCTAGATCCTTATTCTTGTATAAAGATGTACCCCATTTGGGAAAAAATTTGTAATGTACTCTTTATACATTTTGAATAAAGTCAAGTTTTATTTCTTCCGCTGCCACACAATTGATGATTTTGGTTTCCATGGTTTATAGTAGAGACTATGTCTTTACATAGGCCAATAAGCTAGATGCTTGAAAAACAATATGCCCCAAAGGAATTAGCCTTCCATGATGAAGAAATGTCTAGTGAAGATGGAATATCAAACTATCAAGCCTTAGTTGAGTATGGAGGCCAACATGGCCAATCCTAACCCTAATCTGATACACTCTTAAATCTGATATCCCTTTAGCCTGATCCATGTATGATGGGGAATATACTTAGCCTGGAATACTTTATGAAAAGTATGAGTAAACACATACCTTGAGGTCTTGGCCAATACATCAAGTAGTGTTGGGGCCAATAGGTGAAAGAACTAAGGTATTGAATAAGGGTTCATCCAATACAACCCAAAATCTTAGAGGCTGATACCCCCTTATCGAGCAATTGCCTATACACAAAGGGATAAACTTGGATGATATCATAGTTGATGGTGTGGCCGATACCATAGTTGATGGTGAGGTCGATATACGATGGGTTGAGGTGGCCGATACCCTAGTTGATGGTGTGTCTGATACCCTAGATACTGTAGTTGATGGTGTGGCTGATACCCTAGTTGATGGTGAGGTCGATATATGATGGGTTGAGGTTCCTCTTACCCTAGTTGATGGTGTGTTCGATGCCCTAGTTGATGGTGTGTCCGATTCCTAGTTGATGGAGAGGCTGATATACAATGGGTTGAGGTTGCTGATACCCTAGTTGATGGTTTGGTTGATACCCTAGTTGATTGTGAGGCCGATACACTAATAAATTTAGTGGCCATTATACAATATGATAGTATGGCCGACACATAATAACACTCTATGGATGATATACCTCAAACAACATACAAACGATACTACTCGAAGCATCTATAAGCCGATATCATTTGATATGTCTTGGCTGACACAAGTAGATGTGTGTAGGATGACTCAAGTCGATGTGTGTAGGCCGACACAAGGATTAAAGGGGAGGCCGATACACCTTATTGAATATAGGTCGATACACCTTGATGAGTGTAGGACGATACACCTTGAATGTAATCAATGGATACATCTTGAATGTAATGAGATGGATACACTTTAATAAGTGTAGGTTGATAACCCTAAATAAGGTTAAATCAATTTAATGTGTCTGTTAAAGTCAATATCCTAGTAAAGATAAGAGAGAAACTTGTACTACTCACATGAGAAAGGTAATACTTCATTTTGATAATCAAGTGATGATATTTGATGAAGTATGCTAGAACACTTATGGCAACATTATAGCTCTTATGATGTGAATTTGGGTTTGATTGATAATTATGAACTTGAAAACCCTAAATTAGTTACAAGGGAAAACCCTAACCCTAATTATGAGAGGGTTGCAATTTGAATGATTCTCTTTATGGCATGGACATGATATTTACTTGATATTGCATTTGCTATAAAATCCTAACCATGCAGGTGTTGTGAAATAATGAGCATAGAAAGGTATGGGCTATGATGATTTAGCATTATACAAATTATATAAGGCCTTGTGAGCCATGTGATATACTTGAACAAAATGTATGATGTTTATATGGATCTTATGATGTAGAGTTGGTTGATGCCTGATGAGAGGTGACACTGTTTAATAATGAAATGAGGGTTTAAGACCCAACCATATGATCATGATAATGATAATGTTGAAGGGCTGAAATTCCCAATAAAGTTTTCAAGGGATTGAGATCCCAGGATAAGTGTAACAAGATATGTTCCAATTGATACAAGATTTCTTGAAAGATATATTACACCTTTCTGTGTAGAATTTATTTACAATTCATGCTTGTAACTTGATTGATGCAATAAGATGTTGTAATGCACTTATCAAGTGAACTAAAAATGTAGTTAAGCAGGTCATAGATCCATTCAGTGTCAGAACTTGCTGGATGGTGAAATGAGTTTTACTCATAGAACATAATTTTGAATATGCGAGGGTGCAAGATGAGTATTCCCTTGCTTCCTTAAATCCCAGGATTGTCTTTGAGCTATTTTCCTAAAAAGAGTGCAGTTATAGGCCATAGATCTAGTGTAACATCGAGATTGGTAGTAAGGACATACCCTGAGAAGAGTATGGCGGTAGGCCATGACTCAATATATATATGCAGGATTGACTATATGTCATACCCTGAATAGATATCATGCTATGTGCTATATCTCTATAGTGAAAAGCCTCTATACAGTAGGCTAACTAAAATGAAGATTGACTCATAGGTCACTGCCATTAATCTTGTATTGACCGAGAAAGGAGAGGTCACAGATTCCGACTCTTCCATAGACCTATATGGCATTGATGCTTACTTTGTAGTGGTTAGTTGGAGCATGGAAGGTGTATTCCCATCTCCACAGGGCATAAGATTGATTTTTCAAAGATGTAATCATCCGTATAAAGTATTTGTTTAAAAATAAAATAAGGAAACATTGGTTGAAGCCTTTCTTTGTTTTTATACTCTTTAGTTTATAACAAGTATACATGTTCTTCATATTCCTTTTAAAAGTGATTAAATGATCTGTTTCTCAATTGTAGATAACTAAACTAATGAGATATTGAGACTGCTCTATCTTGTATATAATCAGTAGTTATACATGTTTAATTCAATAAAGGTTTCTTCTACTCTAATTCATAAAAGTTTATCTATGAGAATCATACTATTGGCGGAGACTTATATCTCTCATCGAGACTAGTTGTCTCACCCCGTGGGTTCCACAACTTTTTAGGTGGACGTGTACAAAGAGGTAGAGATCATGTAGAATCAACAGGAACAGTAGTAACAACTTAGGTTGAATGTGCTATTATGTATCTTGAATATATAGAGTCCTATGTGTCATCCCTGTACTCTTAGGTCCTTTGGGAGATAGTGGGTAAATAGTTTTATAATCGATCTGAGATTTTGGCTAGTATGCCTCGATGCATAATGTTGCTTTTATGTATGTTTTGGTAAATCAACTTTTTTTTTTGAAAGAGGGACGGGAAACCCTATGATTGGGGCTCCCTGTTACTATTACTAACTAATCAAATCAAGGTTTACAAGAGACTACAAGTTCAAAGGGAAAGGACTCGACAAAGAAAAACCTAGCTACATGACCCCGACGAGCCAAGTTGGCCACCTCGTGGGCCACTCTATTACATCTATGATTAACATAATGTAAACTATAGAAAGAAAACTGATTATTCAACTCTTTGACATCTTCAAAAATAGCTCCAACATAGTCCCGATGCTCCTTCTTGCTTGTGCATGCATGGACGACCTCCAAGGAATCTGTCTCAACTTCAATGTCATCGTATCCTTTCTCTTTTGCCCACTGCAACACTGCTCTTACTGCTAACAACTCTGATATAGCGACACCCGTCCCTGTGCTAACCTTCTCCCCCACAACCCCCACCAATCTACCCGCATCATCCCTAGCAGCCAAACCAATTCCGGCCCCCATCCTCCCCAACAGACCCATCGACGTTGATCTTCAACCTGCCTTGCAATGGATTCCTCCATCCACAACGCCCCGCCAGCTCTCCCCGCCACACCGTCCCCCTCACTTCCCTGCTGGGCGTTGACATCCCTCCCATCACACTCCATGGAAACGTTGCCTCCCTCCCGCAGCACAACGTCGTTGCTACTGTCATGCAACACTACGTTGGCACCCTCTTCATCCCCCCTCCCCACGATGTTGCCTCCATCCTGCAATGCAGCATCGTTGCTGTTGTCACACAACACTACATTGGCGTCCTCATCATTCCCACTCCCTTCCTCGACACCACCATCTCATCCATGCATTGCCTCTCGCCCCAACCCCTCTCCTTGTAGTGTGATGCCTGCCCATGCACATTGCTGTTGCCCTGTTAGTCAGTGTCCTTCCTCTCCCCCCTTCTCACTTTGACACTTCCCTCCCCGTCGTAGCATCGATAATGCACCCCTCAACATGTATCCACTCTTGACGTCACTATTTTGGAACATCCTAATGCATCTAGATCTCCACGCCGTCCACATTCCAGCCACTAAGTATTCCTTTTCTTTTATAGATCTCCTGTCCAGTGTAGCCCCCACTGCTGAGGTGATTTCCTCGTCCCTTACTTCATCCACCCAAGATTGCACTCCCCGTGGTGTCTGCTCCCAAACTTCCACAGCGTTGGGGCAATGAAATAGCATGTGAGGTATTGTCTCCTTCTCGGCACCACACAACATGCAAGTACCATCCTCTAAGAAGTGTCGATCATATAGGCGCCCTCTTGTTGCTAAACATCCTGTGCATGCCCTCCATAGAAAATGGGCTATTTTTGGACTCCATCCCGCATGCCAAATTCTTTTCCATAGATCATCACCTTGTCGCTGCACAAAACTCCTTACTTCCTCTTTCCCAAGTAATCCCAACCAGTACGCTAACCATATCGAAAACTCTCCATCCTTTGAAGGCCACTACATTAGGCTGTCCTGAGTTCTCCGCCAGCTGAGTTGGATCGTGCATATTCTTTTAACATAGTGATCCGGAAAGCATTCTCTGACTTTATCAACCTCCCATTGAGTGTCGTCTTTTGTCATCAATTCCCTCACTGTCCGGTAATCTGGTCCATCCTCTCTTTTGAAATGTGCAAGAGTTTCATTTTCTTTCGGCAGCCAGTTATCCTCCCAAATATCCACCTCCGTTCCGTCACCCACCCTCCATTGTGTCCCTTTCTTAAATAGTGCCTTTGCTCCCCATAGACTCTGCCAAGAATAACTAGGATTGTAACCCCTTCTCGCTTCCCATATGGATGACATTGGATAATACCTGACTTTGAGTACTCTAGTCACGAGGGATTCCGGGTTGTTTTCTATTCGCTACAATTGCCTAGCCAGGAGGGCTTGGTTAAAAGTCTGGAAATCTCTGAATCCAATACCCCTCTACCTCTTAGGCCTGCACATTCTCTCCCAGCTTAGCCATGACATCTTCCTTTCTTTATCTTTTGCTCCCCACCAGAATCTAGCCGCCATCCTCTGCATCTCCGCTATGGTTCCCATGGGTAGCTGAAAAATACTCATAATGTATGTGGGTATTGCCTGGGCTACTGCTTTCATTAGAACTTCTCTCCCTGCCTTTGACAACAATTTTTCTGACCACCCTTGGAGTTTCCTCCAAATCCTTTCACGGATGAAGCTAAACATCTGCTTCTTGGACCTTCCCATGGCTTTCGGGAGACCCAGGTAGTTGGCGTGTCTATCCACAACTCTCACACCTAGTACCTGTCTCAATTCCTCTTGGTTGTACACCTTCATCCCTTTGCTGAAAACAACCTCCGTCTTAGAGAAATTTATCATTTGTCCCGATGCTTGTTCATATTGGCTGATAATCGCAGCTATCTTCAGACATTCAATAGTGGTTTCTCTTGCAAATAGGATGCTATCATCTGCAAAGAAAAGATGTGAGATACAGGGCACGCCTCTACATGGCTTGATTCCATGTAAGAGGCCATCACGAGTAGCAGTAGAGATCAAGGTTGAGAAAGCTTCAGCACACAAAATAAAAAGATAGGGGGAAAGAGGGTCACCCTGGCTAAGTCCCCATGCAGGCTTTGAACTTTGGGTCCTGTCTCCATTAATGGAGAAGGCATGCTGGACAGACGTTATGCATTCTTGGACTTTAGACCTCCACTTCCGACCAAACCCCATCTTCTCCATGGTGACATTTAGAAATCTCCACTCCACTCTATCATATGCTTTGGACATGTCCAATTTCAGCACAAGGCTGCCTTTTTTCCTTCCCTTATCTCTCTTCATAGAATGGAACACTTCATATGCTATGAGGGCATTGTCCGTTATCATTCTTCCCTGTACGAAGGAACTTTGGTTCTCAGACACAATAGAGTTCATAAGAGGCTTTAGACGGTTCATCAGGACTTTGGATGCTATCTTGTACACCACATTGCAAAGACTAATCGGTCTGAATTCCCCTATGGTCTTTGGCTTGTCGGTCTTCAGAATGAGCACCACTAGAGTATCATTTACCTCCCCAATGGTTTTCTCTCCTTTCCACCACCCTTTGATGTAGCTTGCCACATCCTTTCCAACAATTCCCCAATAGTTTTGATAGAACATTGCCTTCATACCATCCGGACCAAGAGCTTTATTAGGATGCATCTGTTTAAGTGCTGCCCATACCTCCTCATCCTCTATGTCCTTCTCTAGTGCCTCCCTTTGAGCCACTGTCACCATCTCCCACAGCCCCTTAGTAGCCACATCAAAACCCGAGGGATTTCTAGTTTGAAAAAGATTTGTGAAATGTTTCATAATGATTGCAATTATGTCCCACTCTTGTGTCTTCATAACCCCTTGCTCATCCTCTAAACATTCAATACAATTTCTCCTCCTCCTATTTGATGCTTTTTGATGGATGTATGAAATATTTTGGTCTCCCTCTTTCAGTTCTTTTACTCTTGCTCGAGCAGCCCTATATTCCTCATTCTTCTGTAGCCAGTATTGTAATTCTTTTGATTTTTCCTCCGCCCAGTCAAGGTTTGTTTGATCCGGAAGAAGAGCTTGTAGCCCCTTAAGTTCGTTCTCCAGTTCCTTCACCTTCCTTCTCCTTTGTCCAAACTTTTCAGTTGCCCAAGCTTTTAGGCTCTCCTTACATTTCAACAGCTTAGTTCCCAACTCCCTCCCCTCAGCAGCTTCCCATGCCTCCCTAATAATAGAAGAGCAATTTTCCTCCCCCACCAACATAGGTTCAAACATGAAGTGACCTTTCCTCTTCTTATTGTTGTTCCTCCTATCCACCTTTAGGATGATGGGTGCATGATCCGACTCATATATAGGCAGATTTAAAACCTTGCAATATGTGAATAAGTTCCTCCAGCCAAGATCGGGAAGAAATCTATCAAGTCTCTCCTCACTACTACAGAAATAACATTCAGTGTCACTTTTCTGGGCGTCGGTTATTAAGGAAAACCGACGCCTAAAATATAAGGCGTCGGTTGTTTAAGAAAACCGATGTCTATATTCGAAGACCAGCCAGACACGGGTACCGCTTTGTATTCAGCGTCGGTTGTTTATAACAAACCGACGCTTATAGTCGCCCGCGAAATCCAAAAAAAATAGTGTCATTTTCAGCGCCGGTTATGTAGGTATAAACCGACGCCTATGTGCGATGAAAATATGCACGAAAAGTGTCACTTTCAGCGTCGGTTATCCTTGTATAACCGGCGCTGAAGGTGGTTCCCGCCAAACAATTTCATGAAAATATCGTCCAATTGGACGTCGGTTGTTGCAAACAACCGATGCTAAATATTTTTAGGCGTCGGTTGTTGCAAACAACCGACGCTATTTGGGAACTTTATATCCCGCGATCGCCCGACTCTTCCCCTTTCTTCTGTTCCATTGTGAGCCGATTTCCCTATTTCTCTCTACCGCCGATTTCTTCTCCGGCGATTTCTTCTCCAGCGCCCCCTTCTCCGGCTATTTCTTCTCCGGCACCCCCTTCTCCGGTGCCCCCTTCTCCGCCACCACTCCTGCTACCTTCTTCTCTTCTCCGCGCCCCTTCTCCGCCGCCCTGTTGCTCCAGCGCCTGAGAACTGCTGCTCCAGCGCCTAAGAACCGGTGCCGCCACGCCGTCGCGCCGCCGCAACCACTGGACACCTACTGCTCGCCACCGCTGGACACCTTCTGCTGCTCGCCGCCGCTCCTGCCGCCGTTGGACACCTGCTGCTCGCAGCCGCCGATTGACACCTGCTCGCTTCTCACCGCCGCCGCTGTTGCTCATCACAGGTACCCTCTTCCTCCTCTTCTTCCACCTACGAGAGAGTAGAATGAATATGGATGTGTTTCTTTCATTAAACCCACTTGTCGGGCAAGAGGGGCAAATGGAGGAAGCAAACAACAATACATTAGGGTTCTAATCTACCCTTTTGTCCTATATTTGATGCTGATTGTGCATATATGTTGAGTTTGGGACTTTAGTGATGGACTTTGTCCTAAGTTGCTAATTTTTATTCTAATATGAACTCTAGTCTCATCTATCCATGTTGCCTATAGTTTATAACATTGCATTGTGAATTATTGCATGTTTGAAACTATTAAATTCTTGATTTATTATTTAATTATGCTCTATAGATTAGGTACTTATCATGTCTATTAAAATCCTACTAGTATAATTATGTGATCCCAACATATTAAATTGAATTAGAATGATTTCATGAATTATAGGGTTTTAAAGTTGATAAACATGTACATGCGGAAATAGGGTTATTAAACCAATGGTTATAACATAGTATGATCTTAATCTGATCTGGATGTTCATAATAATGTAGTATGTTAAATATGATGATTTGGGATACATATAATGTCTAGTAAAGATTCCTAGACCTTTTGTTTGAAACTATTGATTTCTTGATTTATTATTTGATAATGCTCAATTGATTAGGATTAACCATGTTGCCTGTAGTTTATAGACAATTATTATATATAAGAATGACAACACATGTATTTGTTGGCCTAGAAACCCGTCCAAGATTTACTCATTAGGAGTAAATCTTGGATAGTCCCCGGTTTGGGACTGTTCTTGAACACCTAATCTCACTTAGGATGTAAGTGTATAATGTGTATTGGGTTTTCGAGAAAATTTCGGTAGCATTCCCCGTTTGTTCTCTAAGTACATATGCACTTAGAGAACAGCGGGGAAATGCTGCCGAAATTTTCTTGAAAACCAAATACACATTATACACTTACTAGTGAGATTAGGTGTTCAAGGATGGGATAGGTGGTACACATTTATTATATATAAGAATGACATCAAATGTGTTTGTTGGCCTAGAAACCCGTCCAAGATTGACTCATTAGGAGTAAATCTTGGATAGTCCCCGGTTTGGGACTGTTCTTGAACACCTAATCTCACTTAGGATGTAAGTGTATAATGTGTATTGGGTTTTCGAGAAAATTTCGGTAGCATTTCCCTGTTTGTTCTCTAAGTACATATGTACTTAGAGAACAGCGGGGAAATGCTGCCGAAATTTTCTTGAAAACCAAATACACATTATACACTTACTAGTGAGATTAGGTGTTCAAGGATGGGATAGGTGGTACACATTTATTATATATAAGAATGACATCAAATGTGTTTGTTGGCCTAGAAACCCGTCCAAGATTGACTCATTAGGAGTAAATCTTGGATAGTCCCCGGTTTGGGACTGTTCTTGAACACCTAATCTCACTTAGGATGTAAGTGTATAATGTGTATTGGGTTTTCGAGAAAATTTTGGTAGCATTTCCCCGTTTGTTCTCTATGTACATATGTACTTAGAGAACAGCGGGGAAATGCTGCCTAATCTTTTCCTAATATATACTTGTTTCCTAATATATACTTGTTTTCTCTGATCATAGAATGGATAGATCATGGATGTCCATTGATGCGATGATTTTGAGTCGCATTTATAGACCTTTTTCATATGTGTTTTGTGCTCTAATTACTCATCTTTATGGATAATATTGCATAATTCACTCATTTCGGTCTTTGCCTTCATATTATGTCAATTCCCCTTTGTTTTACTATTTTGAGCATTATTTATCATAATATTATTATATGTGTGGATTTACTTGGTCTTGTTGTGAGATTTCAGGAAAAACAAGTATTTGCTTCCGTCGATACCATCGACCAAGCCACATATTTCCAGACGAGAGGAGAAGCACATAGTCGATACCATCGACACCCAAGTCGATGGTATCGAGATCCCTTCAGATTGCTGGCGAGGAAACTGTCGATACCATCGACCCAAGTCGATGCCATCGACACATGGAGGGCTACAACATCGCTAAACGACAACAACTGACGCTAAAGAGAGTCGATACCATCGACCCAAGTCGATGGTATCGAGATGACCACAGGCGCTCAGACTAACAGAAAGGAAAGCTGTCGCTAATCCGCTGGGTCGATACCATCGACCCGTGTCGATGGTATCGACGCCGGCAGATATGCGTTGGATCTATTTTGATCTCGATCGGACGGCTGTTGTTATTTGACGACCTAATTAGGGACTTATACCTAATGACGGCTGCCCAGACGGAAGGGGGATCTCAGATCGCATTGCACGAGTGCCGAGGAAGGAGAGAAAGGAGAACGGAGGCCAGAAGCTCATCCCGGGTGATTCGGACGCTGCCGAAGACGAATTCCACCACCGACAGGAGGGGAAGCTCGTATTCCACGCCAAGGATCTGTCGGTTCTTCTCCGTTTAGGGGTTTTCCCACTTGTTTCACGTTTTTCTTATGAATTCCCCTATTTCTACCATGTATTCGTGTGAGATGAACATGAGAGGCTAAAACCCTCCATCTTTAGGACCGGGAGTAGCCCGGGAATGCATTGTATGACAATTTTATATTGATAATTCACATTTTCTTTCTCAAATCTGTGGTATAGATTTGTTTTCTCCATATATATTGTTATGCTTGATCACCATAATAATAACTTAATGCCCTTAATCACTTTGACAGAAGGATTAACAGTTGAAAAGAGATGAAACCTACATTAATCAATAAAACCCTTGACAAAGGAGTTGTAAAATTAATGGTGGGAACTGAGAGACCGTTTATAATGCACTTAGTTTAGGGGAATGATTACTACGACGGTGGAATCAACCTAAACCTAAGTAGTGAATTACACCACGACAGTGGGTAATTCTATTTTCAGGCCACTACCCGGATAGAGAGAGAAGAGTGAGGAATTATATAAAACCTAATACAATGTTGACCCGCGGTGAAATCGCCATCCTAAAGATATCCTTTTGAATTGATTAAACTAACCTTTAATCAATTGTTTTCTTTATTTCGTTTGATTTTCTTTTAATTTTGACAACAACCCTTACTTTGTTATTCGGCCTAGATGATTGCGATTAGTTAGTAGAAGTCTCCAATAATTCACGTATCCCTGAGTTCGACTCGGGCCTCACAAAGGCCTATATTACTCGACGCGTATACTTGCGTTTAAGCGCGTAGTAAAATACACGTCAAGTTGTTGGCGCCGTTGTCGGGGATACGGCGAATTATTGGCACTTTGAGTGCTAAGAGCGGCCACTCTAGGCCACATTTTTTTAATTATTTTGAAACAATTTTAAATATTCTTAAATTTCTCTATAATTGTGTTTACTCGTTCAAAGCATAGTACTGAACCCCGATCTTCTTATTTCAGGTACTTTGCATGGTGCATACACGTAGCACAGACTACGCGAATCGCACACCTGAGGTTCCATCTCCGGGACCAGAGGACGAGGACTACTACGAGCAAGATCACCAAAGCGACATAGATTCTGAATCTGAGCAAGAGCAAGTAGAAGAAATGGCCGAACCACAGACGATATGGGAGAAGATCAAAGCGTCTTCTTCATCAGCTTCAAAGGGGCCTATAAAGAAACAGGGGCTCAACATTCCAACCTACAAGATCGATCCAGCATTGATTAACTTGGTTAAATCAAACACATTTCACGGGCTGAAGAATGAGGATCCAGTGGCACACATTAGTCAGTTTGTTGAAAACTGTGATATGGTGAAGATAGATAGGTTCCCACAGGATGTTCTGTACCTCAAGTTATTCCCAAGTTCCCTGGCAGGAATAGCGAGAGAGTGGCTACATAACCTCGACGATGAGTTTGTTGAATCATGGGATCATATGCTAGAGGTTTTCTTCGAGAGGTTTTTCCCTCCTGAGAAGACCAATGACATGATTAGGAAGATTCACAATTTCACCCAACAGGCGGTTGAAACATATTCTGAGACTTGGGAGCGATTCCAGGTCATGTTGAGGAGATGTCCACATCATGGACTGGACAAGGAGACACAGGTGAAGATCTTCTATTTTGCTCTCTCCGAGCATGATAGAAGCAACTTAGACTCAGCCGGTTCAGGATTTTTCTTGAACAACACTGATACGAGATGCTGGGAAATACTGAAGAACATGGCACGGAAGCAATCTTGGGGAGAAAGAGAGAGAGGTCCAGTTGAGCAAGCAAGAGTTGCCAGTGAGTCAAAGGCAATGAGAGAGTTAAATGAGAAGATGGATCTTCTCGCAAAGAAGCTACTGCAGAAGGAAGACAATGAGTCCGAGGAGGAGGCTCAAGTCAAGTACATGAGGCAACAACAAGGGTACAAGAACAATGACTATTCATGGCGAAAGGACAAGAAATTTTCATGGAAGGATCCAAATAATTTTCTGCAGGATCCGGACGCCAAGCTTGCACCAGCCACAGAGGACAAGAGCACGGAGTTGCTCAATCAGGTTATCAAACAAAACCAGGAGTTAATGAACACATTTGGGCAACAAATCAAGCAACAGGGTGAATTCATGAACCAATTTGGGCAGACTTTGCAAAGTCATGGGGTTCAAATGAGAACTATAGAGACTTCCATGGCGCAGATGGCGGCTGAAATTGCAAGTTTGAAGAAGCCGGCGCATCCGGGTTTTCTGGGGAACACCAATGTTCCCGGGGGAAACCAGCAGGCCAAGGCTATCCTACTGAGGAGCGGTAAGAAAGTGTTGAATCCAAGGGTGGATGACACAAGCACACCGCAGGACAAAGTTGAAGATGCAATCATCAAGGAGCAGCCCACACCTGTCACGGGGCAAGGTGAAGACATAGCTGTGGATGGCAATGAAGAACAAGCTACTGAGGAGGAACCGTAGAAATTGACACCCTATGTGCCACCTCATCAAAGGGCACGTACTGTTCCGGTCCCCTATCCCAATAGCGCAAAGGCAAGGAAGGTGGATGCACAATTCAAGAAATTTCTGGACAGCTTTAGGAAGTTATCAGTGAATATTCCTTTGTTAGAGGCAATTGAGCAAATCCCGTCTTACGGGAAGTTCCTAAAAGATGTCATCACTAAGAAGAGGAAAATACCCGACACTGAGGTCGTGGTGCTGAAGGAGCAAGTAAGTGCTTTCATTATGGGCACTTTGCCACCAAAGAGACAGGATCCCGGATGTTTCAATATTTCTTGTTTTATCGGGAAGTTCAAATTCGGAGAGGCACTTTGTGATTCTGGGGAAAGCATCAATTTGATGCCCCTTTCTACATTCAAGAAGCTTGGATTAAAGGAATCAAGGCCAAGCAACATGACTATCCAACTGGCCGATAATTCTGTGGTGAAACCGTATGGAATCGGTGAGGATGTCTTGGTAAAGGTAGACCGCTTTGTTTTTCTGGCTGATTTCGTGGTTATGGAAATGTAGGACGAGCATGGCAATGAGTTGCTACTTGGACGCCCATTCCAAGCAACAGCCGATATGATCTTGGAGATGGGAAGAGGTCGCTTGACCTTGGGCATTGCAGATGATCGCTTTGAGATGGTCATGCCCGCTAGTAATGCATCCACTAAAGCAAAAGCACAGTGTAACATGGTGAAACATGTGGAGCACAATATCTCACTTTGTCTTGGGAAGCCATTCTTGGATATGGCTCATGTGATGATCAAGATGGATAGAGGGACCTTAGCTGTAGACATTATAGAGCAAACAAAAGTTGTCTCTTTATGCAAGGTTGTTGGATTTCCAAATGATGAGAATGAGGACATTTCACCTTCTTGGGAGGATGAGGCTATCAGTACTTTAGTTTTTGATGCATATCCAGAATTGCCGTTGGAGGCGTGTTTGCTAAATGTCACTTATGATTGGATGCGGAGTACTTCACTCAAGGAGTGCGCCAAAATGCTTCAGATGCTTCCATGTTTCTATATGAGGCACTATGAAGATTTAGGTACACTTCCCCCACCGTTGCAATCATCTCTTATTTGTCCGCCGGAGTTGGAGTTGAAGCCACTGCCCCCGCATCTTAAGTACGTCTTTCTAGCTGAGAAGGACAAGTTACCAGTGATTGTATCTGCATACTTGAGTGCGGATGAGGAGGAGCAACTACTGATAGTGCTCAAGAACCACCGTGGAGCCTTTGGGTGGTCAGTCGCGGACATCAAGGGGATCTCCCCTACACTTTGCCAGCACAAGATTCGGCTCGAGGAGGGAGCCAAACCAGTCATTCAGCCTCAAAGACGTTTGAATCCGAGCATGATGGAGGTCGTGAAGAAGGAAGTCATAAAACTTCTTGCTGCAGGGATCATATATGCTATATCAGATTCGACGTGGGTGAGCCCCACACAGGTAGTCCCCAAAAAGGGGGGAATCACTGTCACTAAAAATCTTTTGAATGAACCTATCACCACCCGATTGGTAACCGGGTGGTGTGTTTGCATTGACTACCGCCGATTGAATGCCGCAACTCTTAAAGATCATTTTCCATTGCCATTTATCGATCAGATTTTGGAACGTCTTGCCGGTCGGTCACATTTTTGTTTTCTAGATGGATATTCGGGGTATAACCAGATTTCTATTGATCCTTTGGATCAAGAGAAGTCTACGTTCACTCGTCCCTACGGGACTTTTGCTTACCGACGGATGCCGTTTGGATTATGTAATGCGCCGGCGACTTTTCAACGCTGCATGCTCGCCATATTTTCTGACATGGTGGAGCGTTGTCTTGAAGTTTTCATGGACGACTTCTCGGTTTATGGAGCGTCTTTTGATGAGTGTCTTTATAACTTGGACAAGGTACTGTAGCGGTGCGAGGACACACACTTGGTCCTCAATTGGGAGAAATGTCACATGATGGTGACGGAAGGAATGGTGCTAGGACACAAGGTGTCTAGCAAGGGTCTTGAGGTAGACCCCGTGAAAATTGAGGTGATTTCTAAGCTACCCCCACCAAACTCAGTAAAAGGGGTGAGAAGCTTTTTAGGACACGCCGGGTTTTATCGGCGATTCATCAAGGATTTTTCTAAAATCGCAAAACCTTTATCGGAATTGTTGGAAAAAGATGCAGTTTTTGATTTCAATGAGAAATGTCTTCACGCATTCGAGGTTTTGAAAGAAAAGTTGATTTCGGCTCCGGTTGTTCAAATGCCGGATTGGACAAAGCCATTCGAATTGATGTGTGATGCTTCTGATTATGCAGTGGGAGCCATTTTGGGGCAAAGGGTAGATAATAAGCCCGTTGTGATTTTCTACGCCTCCAAAACACTTAATGATGCTCAATTGAACTATACAACTACAGAAAAAGAGTTACTTGCCGTCGTGTTTGCCTTTGAAAAATTTCGGCAGTACTTAGTGGGCTCTAAAGTAGTTGTGTGGACCGACCACGCTGCGATAAAATATTTGATGGAGAAGAAGGATGCAAATCCTAGACTCATTAGGTGGATTTTGCTTTTACAAGAGTTTGATATTGAAATCAAGGACAAATCGGGAATTGAAAATGTGGTGGCTGACCACTTGTCTAGGTTAGAAAGGGTAGATGAACAAGGTTTACACATACCCATAACTGAGACGTTCCCCGATGAACAACTTTTGAAAACTAATTCTAAGGAACCATGGTTTGCTAATATTGTTAACTATTTGGCTTGCGGGATCATCCCGGAAGATTGGTCGTATCAAGAGAAAAAGAAATTCTTTCATTCTTTGAGATATTATTTTTGGGATGACCCAATTCTTTTGAGGCAGTGCAGGGATGGCATTCTTCGCAGGTGTGTGCCGGAGGTGGAGTACAAGAGTGTTCTCCACCATTGTCATGCGTCGCCTACGGGAGGACACCATGCTAGTTCACGTACAGCAGCCAAAGTGTTGGAGAGCGGCCTCTATTGGCCCACTTTAATCCGGGATGCCTATGATTTTGTGAGGCAATGTGACCCGTGCCAGCGCGCAGGTAACATTTCAAGGAGACAAGAAATGCCCCTGAATGTATTTCATGAAGTTGAGGTATTTGATTTATGGGGCATAGACTTTATGGGACCCTTTGTGTCCTCAAATTTAAATTTATGTATCTTGCTTGCTGTTGATTATGTGTCGAAGTGGGTGGAGACAATCCCCACAAGGACTAATGATTCGAACGTAGTGTGCAGGTTTGTCAAAGAAAACATATTCTGCAGGTTCGGGATACCCCGAATGATCATAAGTGATGGGGGCACACACTTCCGGAACCAAAAAATTTCGACACTTTTGAAGAAATATGGGGTCAAGCACAACATCGGTACCCCATATCATCCACAGATGCAAGGACAAGTGGATGTTTCAAATCGAGAAATCAAGAAGATTCTAGAAAGGACAGTGGCATCCACAAGGAAAAATTGGAGTGCCCTACTACCGGACGCACTTTGGGCGTATAGAACGGCGTACAAAACACCTATAGGCACCACGCCTTTTAGGTTGGCGTATGGCCGGGCTTGCCACCTTCCGGTGGAGTTGGAGCATAAGGCCCATTGGGCGCTAAGAAGGCTGAACTTGAGCTATCCGGGCGAAAGAGGATGTTCGAATTGAACGAATTAGATGAGTTACGCACGACGGCATATGAGAATGCCTGCATCTACAAGGAGCGCACAAAGCTGATCCATGATCGACATATCGAGACACGCACGTTCAAGAAGGGAGACAATGTTCTATTGTTTAACTCCCGTCTCAAGATGCATCCCGGGAAGCTGAAGTCCCGATGGAGTGGACCCTTTGTAGTGGAAGAGGTGAAACCGCACGGTGCGATTCTTGTGCGTGATGGAGATGCCACGTTCTTGGTGAACGGGCAGCGCTTAAAGTTGTATTTTGGTGAAAACTACAAGAGAAAAGTGAATGAGGTCAAACTCATTACACTTGTGGATGAATGAAATGATGGGAAGACGTCTAGCCTAAGACGCTAAAGAAGGGCGCTTGTTGGGAGGCAACCCAACCATTGGTACATTAGGATAGTTTAGTTGTAGTTATAGATTGCTTTTATTTGGTTTAAATTTTAGTTTAAAGAAGATACCTTGATCCGTTTGTTTAATGTGCAGGCACAGGCAGGGTCGATACCATCGACACACTGGTCGATGGTATCAACATGGGTTCAGGTTGACAGTTGCAAAAATCACACTGAGTCGATACTATCGACGCCGCCGTCGATGGTATCGACATACCTACAGGCAGGTCGCAACAAAATGTCGATGGTATCGACACGCCAGTCGATACCATCGAGATCTCTGGAGAAGTTCAGACGAATTTTGCTCAGTCAACTCGATACCATCGATGGCCTCGTCGATGGTATCGACATGGTCACAGGTTGAATGCAACAAAACGACAGTGTCACAATAAAAGCAAGTCGATACCATCGACCCTCGTCGATGGTATCGACATCCATGTCACCGATCCGCGCCAAGACATTGACGACGATAGCGAGTCCACGTCAGCGATCCGGGTGCTGCGTCGATACTATCGACTTCTGTCGATGGTATCGACACGTCAGCAATCCGGGTTTCTCAATCCAGCAAACGTCAGCCGTCGATACTCGCGAGGGAGGCGGATACCAGCGAGACGCGTCGATACCATCGACCCGCGTCGATGGTATCGACGGGTCAACAGTGGCGCCGGCCAAGTCTATTTAAGGAGAATTGCAACGTCATTTGACGTCACACCTTCAGAGCAAACATCCTCCTTTGCGCCGAGCACTCCCCCAAGCCTTCCAAGACTGAGAGCAGCGAAAACGAGCATGGATCTTCACCGAGTGGAGAATCACTTCTCCATCTTCCCCGAGCTCTCTTTTTCTAATCCCATCTTCTCGCAAGCATGGTGCATGCCGCCGGAGCTTCGTTATCGCGTGCAAATCCCATGGAGATCGAGGAGTTTGTTCCTCCCCCGACCGCTTCCGTTCCTCGCCCATGCCTGATTCACCCTTCCATGGAGGCGAGGAAGGTTTACGAGGAGATTATGAAGCGGAAGATTGAGCCGACTCCGTATGTGGACCGGGGCATGCTTCCGGAGCTTGGTTTCGAGGCCAACTTGGCCTATGTGCTTCACGGACAAGCACGCCACACCAGCATAAGGCCAGGCGAGCTGGAGCGCCATGCGGATGGGCAGCCGTTTTTCGGCGAATGGGCCACCTACAAGGAATTGGTGGCGGAGTTTATGGCGTCCCTCGACATCTGCGTCGTGCCCAATGACGTGGTGGCATCGGATCGTGAGTGGATGAGGGGCCGGGTGTCCTTTCGGCTGTTCAACAACAACTACAACATCACGCTGGTCCAGTTCAACAACATCTTTAACTGGAACCACTCCCAACATGATCACCGACGCCCAGATTCCCGCACCGACTACGACAAGATCTTCGCCGAGCTAGTTACAGTGCCGGCAGGAAAGACTGTGAGCTACCATAATGCAGCGGTAGTAGATTTTGAGCACCCGTTCGTCCGGGTCCTTCATCGGATGTTGAGCTTGACGTTCTTCGCTCGGAGTGATTTGGCGTTGAGCAAGTTTCAGGAGAGCGATCTCTTCTTCCTCTACGCACTCCTGAAGCGAAAACCATGCAACTGGGGGGCGTTCTGGCTACAGCACGTCCTGGCGGTGAAGAGGAGTACAAGGAAGGCTCCGATCCATTTTGGTGGGCTCATCACCAAGTTGGCGTCCTACTTGGGGCTGAATCTTCAGTCCATGACTCTGATTTCCACAAAGAGTAAGGTGAACGTGCAACACTTGCATCGTTCAAACCTTATCCTTCTCCGGGATGGGTTGGTGTACGCACATTGACACGTCAACCAAGCTTACCAGGAGCGCTCACTGCCGGACGACGTCTTCAACATCGAGGGTGCGCAGCATTTCCGGTGGCCAATCATAGCCATCGAGTCCTCCGAAGAAGAAGGCGGCAACAACGAGCAAGGAGGCGAGGCTGACGAGGAAGAGGAGGCTTTCACACCTCTTCGTGCACGAGTAGCACCACGGAAGCGTCCTAGGATGCATCCGGGTGCATCTTCATCATCACAGCCCCCGCCGCCATCACCACAGCCCTCGCAGTCAGCCGAGGATCCCTACTCCATGCAGGGAATGTACACGATGCTGCAGGATATACAGCAGACTCAGCAGTAGCACATGTCTATGTATACCGGTATTCATGATACTACGAGCCGGGTACTTGATAATCAACGGGCTATGTTCGAGAATGAACGTCTCATCCTCGCCAACCAAGAACAGATACACAACCGGTTGCAAAGGATGGAGATGCAGCAGGAGCCCTTTTATGACCATTACTGGAGTCAGGACTACTTTGGAGGCTATCCACAGCCTCCGCCGAGGACCCAATATGATCCAAGCTTCCAGGGGGAGTATCCGTCTTGGGATCCTACGGCCCCGCAGTACCCGCCTCCGCCTCCACAGGATTGATCAGGGTATCTCTGTTCCACCCTTAGGTTTGTTTTTGACTATGAGGCCATAGTCGGAATCAAGCTTAGGGGGGTAGCTGGAACAGCTCTATCTTTTCTTTTGTTGTTTTTAGTTTTTGCTTTGTTATTTGTTTCTTGCATTTTTAGGTTGTGTTTAGGATCCACATCTATCTAGTGTAACCGTGGATGTCGTAAAAATTGTCATCTCGCTGTTTTCATGGGAAATTTAAGGGAATTTTAAAATTTTTTGTGTCTTTTGGATAGCTTGACTTGGTTGTCCTTGGGGAACTTATCCTATGAAAATGATTGATTATGTCAACTTTAAAACAATATGTCACACTTATAATCCCATTGACTCATGAAAAGTGGATAGAAATGGTTGTTTGAGCCTAATCTAATCAAATGGTAATGAGACCTTAATCGGATGTAAGAGAGAGAACCCTCTAAACTACTACACATGTCAGTAAGGAGGGACACATAATATTCTTCTAAGGTTCAGTCATCTAATCTTGTGATCATTCCACTTCGTTTTACATAATTCACTTAAGAATTGGAAGTAAAGTACAGTTTTAATTCCTTTTTGTGTGTATAGCATTTAGATAGGAGTTGCATTGATATTTTCCATACCTTTGCATAAAAAGAAAAAAAATATATAGGGATTCATGCACATTACCTTTAGGTGCATGCCATGTAGTGGCACTCATGAATCTCATGATTTCCATGCATAAAGTACACCATGTATCTCAATTTCTCTTAAAAAGTGATCTAAACTGTTCCATACCCTCAAAATAGTACAAAGAGTTCCAATTATGAAGAAAACAGCCCAATACATGTATCGCTAAGCAATTATGGATATGTGGGCTACAAAAAAAAAGAGAAGAAAAAAGTTTTTTTGAAAATATGGAAAAAAAATTGAGAAAAGAAAAAAAAAGAAAGAGAATTTAGAAGGAAATGGAATAAGAGGGAGAAAGGAACATGATATCACTCGCATTACAGGAAAATTGAGTACATGATGTGGCTTAAGTAGATTTCCATCTCATTTTGAGGTGGAAGGGTAGTGCATGCATCATTTCACCCAATTTTAGGCATTAGGGCATTTCTAATGTGCATTTGCATCATTTAGGACATTTTGTTTTTAAGCATATTGAAACTGTGCAATACTTCCAAGTTCTTCCATGAACCACCCATTCCATCCACCCATTGCTCGGATTGGTAGGCCACCATGAATTTCTCCTCACTAATGATTATCAGGAGAACTGCTTCCATGTAGATGGTAGTGAGGGCGAGCAATGTAGTGTAGGCGATCACAAGATGCACCAATGCTGAATCGGCGAATTTTATTATGTTAACTGCCTTATGTGATAGTGTTCATCAGTTTTAAGGATAATTTCTCTTATTGATGATTATTGTCGCCTTTAGGGTAATAAATGTTCTGTGGTTAGAGAAGGCCGGTTTGAGAACGTTCAGTGGGAGTCACATGGGATGTGGGTTGGTGTGTTGATTTTTAGTTGACATCTGCAATTCTATTCTAGGGATTAGTTGCTCGAGGGCGAGCAATGTTTAAGCTTAGGGGAGTTTGATGCGATGATTTTGAGTCGCATTTATAGACCTTTTTCATATGTGTTTTGTGCTCTAATTACTCATTTTTATGGATAATATTGCATAATTCACTCATTTCGGTCTTTGCCTTCATATTATGTCAATTCCCCTTTGTTTTACTATTTTGAGCATTATTTATCATAATATTATTATATGTGTGGATTTACTTGGTCTTGTTGTGAGATTTCAGGAAAAACAAGTATTTGCTTCCGTCGATACCAACGACGGAAGTCGATACCATCAACCAAGCCACAGATTGCCAGACGAGAGGAGCAGCACAGAGTCGATACCATCGACATCCTAGTCGATGGTATCGAGATCCCTTCAGATTGCTGGCGAGGAAACTGTCGATACCATCGACCCAAGTCGATGCCATCGACACATGGAGGGCTACAGCGTCGCTAAACGACAACAACCGACGCTAAAGAGAGTCGATACCATCGACCCAAGTCGATGGTATCAAGATGACCACAGGCGCTCAGACTAAAAGAAAGGAAAGCTGCCGCTAATCCGCTGGGTCGATACCATCGACCCGCGTCGATGGTATCGACGCCGGCAGATATGCGTTGGATCTGTTTTGATCTCGATCGGACGGCTGTTGTTATTTGACGACCTAATTAGGGACTTATACCTAATGACGGCCGCCCAGACGGAAGGGGGATCTCAGATCGCATTGCACGAGTGCCGAGGAAGGAGAGAAAGGAGAACGGAGGCCAGAAGCTCATCCCGGGTGATTCAAACGCTGCCGAAGACGAATTCCACCACCGACAGGAGGGGAAGCTTGTATTCCACGCCAAGGATCTGCCGATTCTTCTCCGTTCAGGGGTTTTCCCACTTGTTTCACGTTTTTCTTATGAATTCCCCTATTTCTACCATGTATTCGTGTGAGATGAACATGAGAGGCTAAACCCTCCATCTTTAGGACCGGGAGTAGCCCGGGAATGCATTGTATGGCAATTTTATATTGATAATTCACATTTTCTTTCTCAAATCCGTGGTATAGATTTGTTTTCTCCATATATATTGTTATGCTTGATCACCATAATAATAACTTAATGCCCTTAATCACTTCGACAGAAGGATTAACGGTTGAAAAGAGACGAAACCTACATTAATCAATAAAACCCTTGACAAAGGAGTTGTAAAATTAATGGTGGAAACTGAGAGACCGTTTATAATGCGCTTAGTTTAGGGGAATGATTACTACGACGGTGGAATCAACCTAAACCTAAGTAGTGAATTACACCACGAAAGTGGGTAATTCTGTTTTCAGGCCACTACCCGGATAGAGAGAGAAGAGTGAGGAATTATATAAAACCTAATACAATGTTGACCCGCGGTGAAACCGCCATCCTAAAGATATCCTTTTGAATTGATTAAACTAACCTTTAATCAATTGTTTTCTTTATTTCGTTTGATTTTCTTTTAATTTTGACAAAAACCCTTACTTTGTTATTCGTCCTAGCTGATTGCGATTAGTTAGTAGAAGTCTCCAATAATTCACATATCCCTGAGTTCGACTCGGGCCTCACAAAGGCCTATATTACTCGACGCGTATACTTGCGTTTAAGCGCGTAGTAAAATACACGTCATCCATTCGTAATCGTTGCACCCCAGAGTTTATATCTGGTCTTGATCAGTTTATTAGATTTGCCGAGGAACATAGGAAAAAACCTACAGATAGGTTCTACTGTCCATGTAGGCATTGCGGTAACAACTTGAAAGTCAACACTGGTGAGGAAATAAAAAGTCATGTCATGTGCAACGGGATTGTACAAGGCTATACAGAATGGCACTGGCATGGAGAGATTTCAAAATTGAAACCAGTAGATGTCGATAGCAGTGCTTGGGTGGAAGAAGAAATTGCCTCCGATGACGTAAATGTGAACGAACCAGTTCCAACAGACATCATTGATGCGATGCTGGATAGTTGTAGGGTAGAGCACACCGATCCACCTCCTATCTTTAGAAACATTGTGCATGATGCTGAGATACCATTATACACAGGCTGTGCTAAGTTTACGAAGCTTAGCGCTGTGTTGAGATTGTATAAGTTGAAAGCTAACAATAGATGGAGCGACAAAAGCTTCACTTCATTGTTGACTTTGTTGAAAGAAATGCTTCCTGAAGGAAACGAGCTGCCAATCTCAACATACCAGGTAAAGAAAATGTTGTGCCCAATGGGAATGGAGGCCAAGAAGATACACGCATGCCAGAATGATTGTGTATTATTTCAAAAGAACTATGTAGATTTGAAAGATTGTCCAAAATGTGGTGCGTCACGGTATAAATTGACGACTTCGGGGGAGTCCAAAACTGGTTCTCCTGCCAAGGTGTTGTGGTATCTACCTATAATATCACGGTTTCAACGCTTGTTTGCAAATCCGAAAGATGCGAAGAATTTGAGGTGGCATGCAGATGTTAAGAAAAATAATGATGGGATCCTGCGACATGCGTCTGATTCCCCACAGTGGAAGAAGATTGATCTATTGTACCCCAAATTTGGTGAAGAAGATAGGAATCTAAGACTTGGGCTTTGTACAGATGGGATGAATCCGTACGGGACATTGAGCAGCCAACATAGCACTTGGCCAGTCATGCTTGTTATATACAATCTTCCTCCCTGGATGTGTATGAAAAATAAGTATGTTATGTTGTCATTGTTGATATCGGGCCCTAAACAACCTGGAAATGATATCGATGTTTATCTTGAACCTTTGATTGATGACTTAAAGAAACTTTGGGCTGAAGGTGTGATGACCTATGATGCTTCAGCAAGAGAGACATTTCGTTTGCACGCTATGTTGTTTTGCACTATTAATGACTTTCCAGCATATGGGAATTTGTCTGGATATAGTGTCAAAGGAGCTAAAGCGTGTCCTATATGTGAAGAAAACACTGATTCAATAAGACTAAAACATGGCGGCAAGACTGTATATCTTGGTCATCGAAGGTTTCTTTCAAAATTCCATCCGTATCGTAGGAAGCACAAAACATTCAATGGATGGAATGATGAACGGAGTGCACCTAAACCTATACCAGGGGATGTTGTTTATGAAAGAGTAAAAGACATTGTCAGTGAATTTGGTAAGAAATCACAATGTAGTATGGCCACACGGAGTGACAATTCTTCATTCAAGAAGAAGTCAATATTTTGGGATCTTCCTTATTGGAGTTCTTTGACAGTCAGGCATTGTATCGATGTAATGCACGTTGAGAAAAATGTCTGTGATAGCATCATTGGTACTCTATTAAATATACCAGGTAAGACTAAAGATGGGATAAAATCCAGACTGGACCTATGTGAAATGGGAATAAGTTCAGAATTAACAGAATTACGTGAAATGGGTAGTAAAAGAACATACTTACCTCCCGCTTGTTACACGTTGTCTGGAAAGGAGAAGAAAACTTTTTGTGAATGCTTGGTAAATGTTAAGGTGCCACATGGTTACTCATCCAACATCCGTAGATTGGTATCAATGAAAGATCTAAAGTTTATAGGTCTTAAATCTCATGATTGTCACACTCTAATGCAACAAATATTACCCGTGGCAATTCGATCTATATTGCCAAAGCATGTAAGGTTTGCAATTACCAGACTTTGTTTCTTTTTCAACAGTCTATGCAGTAAAGTTATTGACCTTGATACTCTCAATAATTTGCAAAGAGAAGTGGTTGTTACCCTATGTCAGCTTGAGATGTATTTCCCTCCTTCGTTCTTTGATATCATGGTACATCTTGTTGTCCACTTGACTAGGGAAGTGAAAATGTTGGGACCAGTTTTCTTGCATTGGATGTATCCCTTTGAACGATACATGAGCATTTTTAAAGGTGATGTTCGAAACCGTTATCGGCCTGAAGGGAGTATTATTGAAGGTTATGTGGCGAGAGAGGTTATGGATTTTTGCAATGACTTTCTCAGTGGTAATGACACTCCTGATAATGACAAGAATATTGAGGAGGGCAAAGGAATTTTGGGATCACAGGTGAAAGTAATCAGCCGTGAGCAGTTGGAACAAGCTCACTTGTATATTTTACACAATATGGACGAAGTGAGTGTTTATATCGAGGAACATACCAATTTCATAAAGAGACAACATCCTCGAGCAAGTTCAATGTGGCTTACTAGAGAGCATAATAAGACTTTTACTAAGTGGTTTGAAGATAAAGTATTACATCAACTATCTCAAACACCAAATGATATTACAGAAACTATCAAATGCCTCGCCTTTAAACCAAAACCGAATGTTATGTCTTATGAAGGGTTTGACATTAATGGATTCACATATTACACAAAGCGCCAAGATGATAAGAGTGTCGTCCAAAATAGTGGGGTCACTCTTCAAGCGTCGACTATGTACTTTGCAAGTGCAAAGGATAAGAGTCCACGTGAAGCTAAAATGTCATATTACGGTGTCATTGAGGACATTTGGGAGTTTGACTACATAGATTTCAAAATTCCGCTCTTTAAATGTAATTGGGTTGATAACACCAAAGGAGTTATAGTGGATGAATTGGGTTTCACTTTGGTGAACTTTGAAAAGATTGGCGAGAAGGGTGAACCATTCATATTGGCATCACAGGCGAAACAAATATTGTATATCGATGATCATGCGAATGATAAATGGTCGGTTGTTCTTCATGGTAAAAGACAATTCATTGAAGATCCTATAGATGAAGAAGAGTATTATGATAAGTATGATGACTCCAGTCCATTCTCAGTTGGGTTGCCAACTCCACAAAATATTGAAGCTAATGATGACTTATATGTGCGCGGAGATCACAATGAAGGATTGTTAATTGATAAAAGATCACAATTTTAGAGACATGTATGTTTATACAAATGCTAAATGTTTGCCTTTTTCTAGTTAATACAAATGCTAAATGTTTACCTTTTTCTAGTTAATACAAATGCTAAATGTTTGCCTTTTTCTAATTAATACAAATGCTAAATGTTTGCCTTTTTAATGACATTTTTAGACGGCTGACCATGATGAGCATGATGTCCATGATGAGCATGAAGTCCATGATGAGCATGCTGTCCATGACGAGCATGGCGAGGATACCAATGTAAGTTCTAAAAACATATCCTGTATTTCTATAAAATTCATTATCTTCTAGTTATGTCATATATCCTATATTTCTATATTGGGCTAATTTAGTGTGTTCATTTTTGTCAAATTTTAGGTTGATGATGTACCTGTACCCACTGAAGCACTGGAGCAACTTGATGCGCAGCACCAAACACTTAACAAGAAAAGGGGCATCACTCTGTTGAAGAAGTTATTAGCGCTAAGTGGTAGTGGATCCAAATTGGTGGTGGAGTTTGATAATGGAGGAAATGCAATTGGAGTGAACCGCAATAATTTTGTAAACTATCTTGGGTGTACCACTCGAAGCCATTGTGGTGTTAAGTATGATAATTGGCATAAAGTTTCTCAAGGGAAAAAAGACTTGATATGGAAGGATTTATGCGTGAGTTATTATTATTTGCAATTCTATTTTGTAGATTACAAATTCTATTATTTGCAATTCTATTTTGGATACTAGTTAATAACATTTCTATTTTACAGAATCTGTTTGTATTGGATGAGAAGTTGCATCGTAAAAGTGTGATGCAACGCGCTGGAAAGATGCTTAGGAATTATAGGACAAATCTGAACAGAGAATACATAAAAGAGGGTGTTAAGAAGAAGAAGTCAGCCCTTGAACAATGGAACTTCTTGGACAAAGAAGATTGGGACAATTTTGTTGCTTCAAGAAAATCTGAAGAATTCAAGGTATTAGGCGTCACTCCCAATTTAATTAATATACATTGTATTCACCTATTCAAGATTAACATTTAGTGCTACTAACCAAATCATTAATGTGCATACTAACTAGGCCCTCAGTGACGCACAAAAAGCAAGGCGTGCACTGAATGTGCATGACCACACTATGGGTCCAAAAGGCTATGCAAGCGTTCACCAAAGACTACAGGCGGAGTCTGCGGCTACTCAGCAGTCTGCTGCTACTCAGCAGTCTGCTGCTACTCAGGAGTCTGCTCCTACTCAGGAGTCTGTCACACCCATGCCTCACCATGATATCTGGATAGCTGGCAGGCAAAACAAGAAGGGTGAAATAAAGAAGCCTGTAACTGCTGAGGCGGCTGCAAAAATGGTAAAATACAACTCTTAGAGAAATCGTTTGAATATTGATTATTTGTGGTGTTAACTTACCAATTTCTATTTATGGTGATTAGCGGGAGCTGCACGAGCAGAGGAAACAAGGCACGTTCATCCCTCAGGGCACAAGGGATGAATTGACAGTTGCTCTGGGTAACCCAGAGCATCCTGGACGTGTTAGAGGTGCCGGCGCTGGTGTTGGCATCAAAGCATTCTTTGGGCCATCCCAGCGCAAACCCAGAGCGGGACTTTCTCAAGAAGAGGTAACCTATTGTTTTTTTAGAATGTTACTGCAAAAGGAAATTCATTAATAAGAAGCTAATGTTTCTTTTATCCATGTATAGGAGAATAAGAGAGTTGAGGATTTAGTTGCTAAGAAGGTTACCGATGTAGTTGCTGAGAAGGTCAAGGAAGAATTGCTGCGGTGGCAGGCATCTCAGGCTTCCAATCAGCCTATGGCGACCCACTCTTCTCCTGATGCACAGACTGTGAGTAATCCTGGAGACCCATCGCCTAGCACGTCTGCTATAAGTATTGTTTATGACATTGTAGCTAGTCTTTTTAAGATGATATGTTTTCAAGATTATATGTATATATGTATAACATTCTTTACGTAAATTTGTAGGCATTGAAGCCATGCCGCTTAAGAATGCAAGACTATGTTGTTGTAGAGGCACAGGCTTACGAGTCCCTTCCTGGGGCAATGTTTCATGGGACTCCAATGTCGCAGGGCTACATTCGTGTGAGCCCGATACATGTATTACCCGATTGGAGGGAAGTTACGTTGCCATATGCCCACCCAGATATTGATACACTTGGTGAGGCAAAAGGTGGGGTCATATTGTGGCCCAAAGCAGATGTCGTCTACACGACTGAAATTGTAAGATAAATTTACATTGATTTAGACTGTTAATGTGTATATATGATGTCAACTGATCTGAAATTATATATACATGTTAAAAAGAAGACACCAGGAGCACCTAGGCCTCCACCTCCACTTCCCGCATTACCAACTTGGGTTCCAACTCACCTAACATACCCATTAGGTCCTGCTTGTAGGGGAATGGCATGTTGGCTACGGGCACATAATATACATTACCCTATAATAGTTTCTTTAGATGCAGATTATGCAGGTCAATCATACGATAGCTCTTTATTTATACAAGATATTATTGAGCTGTTTATGTATGATTGGCTGAATACATCAATGATAGAGACATGGATAAGGTGAGATCTTGTTTATACATCCATATACCTTGTGTAAGATCCGGTGATCTGGTTTCTTATATATTAATGCATACGCCTATATGTTTTGTAGCTACTTAGTCGAAGATCATTGCAAACAATTTGCATTTGATCATGTGGGATTTTTGATTCCATCATTGATTAGTTTGGTAGCTAAAGACCCTGATAATGTTCAACAATACTGTATAGATGCTTTTACAATTTTTGGTCAGCAAAAGAAGATGATAATAATAGCTCCATTCAATGTCAAGTAAGTTTACTTTATTTATAATTTGGACTTAAGAAAATTCCATTTTTATTTTGCATTTTGAGTTATTAATTGTTAACTTCTTACCTCTAGCGGTAGACATTGGGAGTTACTAGTTATTGTCCCCAGGATATTCACTGTTTATTATCTAGATCCTGCGGGGAGTACATTGAACACTAAAATTGGACACGTAATGAGAATGTCATTATTCTGGTGAGAAATATTTCATTTTTATATCCGTTAACATCTTTTATTACATTACTATTTACTTATGCAATTTATTGTGTTATATTAACATGTAGGGGTTTAGATGCATTCAAAAAGGCTGGAGGAACGGTCCCAAGGAAAAAGAACCATCCAATAAATTGGCAGAACGTACAAGTAAGTTCCCGACTCGAATATATATATTACTGATGTGAATTGTGCTTAGTTGTATTATTTTGTATGTTTCAATTTATAGTGTGCTACACAAGACAATGGTTGGGCATGCGCATACTATGTGATGCGATTTATGCAGATGATTATCAAACATGCCGCATTGGACATCGATAGCATACATGAGGTATTATATATAGTCTCATTAGTTAGTATGAAATATATCAATCTTATTTTTATATTATTACTTATATATATACATCATTCTCTTTGCAGGTGTTTAAAACTGACCACACTATAGGTAAATGCTTAAAAAATATACATGCTCCATATACGATGGAAGCATTAAATGAAGTAAGAGAAGAATGGGCAAAATCCATACAAGTAGTGGCAACTGTAAGATATAATTGGGATGTTGATAGCGATAATGAATGATACTTTGTAAATGAATATTTCTGAATGTTAATACATGTATTTGAATGTTTCTATATGTGTGAATGTGAGAATTGAATTGATGTCTGAATGTATGTACTTGTGTGAAATTTTCCTTGTGACTTTTGCAGGTTTGCGACCTGTTTGTAGGCTGATATCAATGGATGTCGTAAACCTGCAGTTCAGAAAACTGAACTACAGGTTCTCATCCTGCTGACCAGCCACAGCAGGCCTGCAAACTGATATGAAAAAAAAAATAGAAATAGGCGTCGGTTATTTATAGAAAACCGTCAGCAAAGACCTACAGCGTCGGTTTTTTTCAAAAAACCGATGCCTGATGTGGCCAAAGAAGTCCTGGAAATGGCGTCGGATATTCATATCAAACCGACACCTATTTAATCTATAGGCGTCGGTCTTTTGGTATATAACCGACGCCAAAAGTGTTTGCGCCACAGAAAATGGCGTCATCTAGGGCACTTTATGCGTCGGTTATCTACTAAAAGACCGACGCTATATTCCATATAGGCGTCGGTTGTTTAGTAAATAACCGACGCAGAAAGTGCCCTAGATGACGCCGTTTTCTGTGGCGCGAACCCTTTTGGTGTCGGTTATCTACTAAACGACCGACGCCTATAGATTAAATAGGCGTCGGTTAAAAAACCGACGCCGAAGTGTTCGACCTTTAGCGGCGCCCACATAGGCGTCGGTCGGAAACCGACGCCAAATGGGGTTAAACGACCGACGCCAAAGGTTGTTTCTGTAGTAGTGCCTGTACAAGGGTTCTTTCAGTGAGTCCTATTTTCCACGTGAAAACATTTCCTTCAAAACCAATATCCATCAACTCACAGTCATCTATATCATCCCTGAAGTTCTGCATGAATCTGTCTAGCTTCTTTGGGTGGGCCCCCTTGCTTCTCCGCATTTGACACAATCTCGTTCAAGTCACCGAAGAAAATAACGGGCTCCTCGGTCTCGCCCTTTATCCTCCTCATCAGATCCCATGTCTTGAACTTTTCTACATGTTGTGCCCAGCCATAAATTCCCACCACTCTCCATGTTTCTCCCGTGGTGGTATTCTTGACAGCAGCAGTAACGTGCATGTGAGAATAGTTAATCCCCTCCACTTCTGCATCTTTCCACCAGAATCCCAAACCACCTGCCCGCCCCGCGCTTGATATGCACAAACCATCGGTGAAACTACAACTTCGCTTTACATCCTCCAATCTCCTGTCGACGATCATAGTTTCTATAACAAAAACTATATTTGGGTGCTCTCTCCAAACCCAATCTCGGAGAGCTTTGCACGTGTCAGGGTCGCCCAATCCCTGACAGTTCCAGCTGAAGATTTTCATTGTCCTTCGCGGGATTGGGCTCTGCCAATCTCCACTATTTGAGTCGTGATGACCCCAACTCTGTCCGGTGTGTCTGCACTGAGCATCCTGTGTCTTTTCCCCCCGCAATCCTTCATAGGCAGCATATCAAGGTCCATGTCACATACCTCTCCGTTCCTCCCCCTCTTTCTTGTAGCCTGTTCCCACACCACCTCTTCTTCCGGGATTCCGAAGCGTGCTCCTCTGCTCATTTTGTAGACCCAAGGTTGATGGCGTTTTTTCCCTTTGGGTTGTTTTCTCCCCCTTTCACTTTAGAACCAATTTCTTTCCTCCTCTGTGCCCTTGTTAAAATTCTTTTCGTTGTATTGAGTGTAGCTGTGTTCCGATTAGCATCATGCAGGTATCCAAGCCCGTTCACTCTATCTTGCACATATGACGCCTCCTTATAGTTGAACCTGGTTGTGCCCTCATCAGTGCAAACGACATCTGTCTTCCCCCTTTCCTTCGGTTGCTGTTCGTTAACATGGAGTGCCTCACTGTCCGTCTCCTTCTGATGTCTACTGTAATATGATGCTTCAGCGTATACAAGTATTGCTTCCTCTGACTCCACTGACGCCGTCTCCGGTGCTACCTCGCATAAATGAACATGGCCATGCAGTCCCAGAAGTTCTTCTTTGCTGTAACGCCGCGTCACCTGCTCTCGCGACGACCCCCCATTTGTGTTGCTGCCATCCTGTTGTTGGAATGCCCATGCTTCGTCAACCTCCCAGTCTATTGCATTCTTCTTCCCCTCCCCACGATCGACCCTTTCCGGACCCTCCCTTATCTA
The DNA here is from genome assembly GCA_963693085.1 of Alisma plantago-aquatica. NCBI lineage: Eukaryota > Viridiplantae > Streptophyta > Magnoliopsida > Alismatales > Alismataceae > Alisma > Alisma plantago-aquatica. The sequence continues at coordinate 333,223,719 of OY856413.1, forward strand.
CGTTACCTCTTCCTTCTCTCTGTCTGTGTGTCCCACCCCCCGTCCATCTCTTGCAACACCCATTGTCTTCCCTCAGTCCACCCCTTCCTTCCGTCCGGCAACGCCGCGCCCATCATCCCGACGCCCCCTGCTGTCTGCATTTCCCCTTGCTTCCTACTTCTTCCCCTCTCCTTCCCACCCCAATCTCTCTTCCCGTCTCACAACCCCCTTCTCTTTTTCTCCCTCGCCCCCCATCTCACCCCCGACGCTGCTTCCTTCTTCTTCCCCTTCCGTTCGACTCTCCGCCTCTGACGCTTCCTTCTTCTTGAACGTTAGCTTTCTTCGTACCCCACCCTCACCTTCCTCCCTATCATTCTCTGATTGGTGATGCTTCCACGGCGATGCTCGCAGCCATCTGCCCCAACGCTGTTGATGAGCGCCTCCCTCTGCATAGTTGTCGAAGTCCTTGTCGACATGCCCTAGCATGCCGCAGTTGATGCAGAACATCGCAAGCCTTTCATATATCACTTCCACATCCACGATTCGACCGCTCTTCACCTTTAATTTTAGAGTTCTTCTTAGAGGGCGTGTAACGTCGACCAACACGCAGACTTGGACGGAGGAGTCCCAACCTGATTCGTCTCTATCCGTTGCCACCACAGCGCCGACACGTCCCATAATTTCCCTCACTGTTGCTTCCCCTCTGTACCCCAACGGTAGGCCGTAGAGACGTACCCAAAAGGGTGTGTTGTTGATTTGCAGGCGCCCCGACCGCTCCTCCTTGTCGATTTCTTTGAACAACAACAGACGCCCGTCGAAGTTCCATGGAGCGTCATCCAAAACACATTGCTTGTCCCGCCAGTGGGAGAATTGCATGACGAAGGCGTCCCCTTCCAGTTTATTGAACACCACTGCCTCACGTAGGGTCCACACCTGCGCTAGTGTCTGTTCCATTGCCTTAAGGTTAAACAATCGATCTGTGAGCAGACGCCCCACGAGCGCCAGTTCAGTATGGTCTTCATCCTCATCACCGCTGCATAACAAACTGCCATCAATCGGCACCTCCTCATCATCCGATAGTTGAAGTCCCACACAACGATCCGCCAGCTCTGTCGCCATGGAGCCATGACCCAAAGCCCGCCTGGACTTGAACCTGCAAGGGAAAACCCTAACCAAAAGGGAGTGGAAGTTCACTTCTTGCGTAACCCTAATCGCCAGAGTGAGAGGGCACAAGGGAACGGGTGATAAATAAGAAGGAGTTTAGGATTTTTTTTGGTAAATCAACTGTTATCTTATATACTTGCAATGTGATGGATCAATGTATGTACAAAGTGAACCATTGTGTATATATATGGTTAGTTTCTTTCCGAAAAGAATTTCCTAGTAATGGATGTCTTGGTAAAAAGGTTTTGATTCTTAGTGATTTTCGGTAATTTGTTGTTAATGATTATTTCTGCATAATTTTGTGCAATAATGTTGTCGGTTTGATAGCGATCATCACAAATTTTGGTATCAGAGATTTAGGTTCGTAGAGTCTATAGGGACATAGGATTAAGGTCATTGAGTCTGTTCTAGTGTCCTCTAGTTTATCTTATAGCAACTTTAGCTTATATAGAAGTAGAAGTAAAGCTTTAAGATGTTTGGAGAACACGAAGAATATGCTGCTGAGAGCAACATTGTTGCACTAAGAAGAGGTGCAAGGGAACAGGCGAGGGAAGAACAAGTACTTGAGAATCCCCAGGTGGATCAGACTAATCTAGAGAACCCTTCTTTCCATGCTCTATTTGGATAGTTCATGATGATAGTAGCACATATGGCAGACAAGATACCAACACCACCCGCTAGGGCACCAGTTCCCAATGTAGAATCTTTGAGTTCTAGTAAGACTTTTGAATGGCTATGTCGTGTGGAAGCCATAGAATATGCTGGAAGTGCTGACCCAACAAATACAGATATGTGGCTCATTGAGTTAGAAAAAGATTTTAAGATCCTTAGCATCCCAAAAACTGACAAAGTTAGTAATGTTGTATGCCTGTTGAAGGGAAGTGTTGGCCATTAGTGGGACATCGAAAAGAAGAAAAGGCCTAATGTTGAAATCAGATGGAAAGAATTTTGACATCAGTTCACCAATAGGTACTTTCCTCATATGTACATGGATGAGAAAATCTCACAATTTGAATAGATTAGAAAAGGGCCTATGAAGAATAATGAGTATCAAGCTAAGTTCATGGAGCTTTTATGATTTTGTCAGCACATGGCTACTACAGACCAACAAAGAATTTGATGTTTTAAAAAGGTTTGAATGCTGAGCTGACCACTCCTATAGCTGCTATGGAGAATAGGGAGATATTTACTACATTTGTGGAATCGTTTAGGACGATAGAAAGGTCAGTAATCGAGAATCGTGAGGACAATTTTAGGAAAGGACCTACGCAGTTCCAAGGATAGTGGTCCAGAAACTACAAGAAACCAAGGTTTTCTGTGCCGTCAACACCATAGAGGTTCAATGCTCAAACGTAGTGGACGTCAATTAAGGGTAGATGTCATAATTTTCTACCTACTATTGCCCAAGTATGTTGTCAATGTTAGTGATAGGGCCATCTAAGCCACAATAAGAGAGCATAATCTGCTACAAGTGTGGGCAGACATGACATCTGAAGAAAGAGTGTCCAGTAAGAGATACTAAGGTAAATCAACAACCGAGGTAGAGTCAAAAAGTCTCTCAAAGACAACAGTTCAATAGTAGTTTAGGAGGATGAGGACGTGGACAGGCGTCTCAAGTAGGTTCATCACCATAGGGTAACAAAGGACGTGATCGGCAGTAGGTAATGATGAGATTCTATGCTATGAGTCAGCTAGAAGAAACATTCAACCCACTTGTCATGATAGGTTAGATTCTGTTATTTCATTCGATATGTCTTCATCTTACTTCATATCTGTTTTGATTGACTCAGGTGCTACACACTCCTTTATCACTTGTGAAGTGATTCATAACTGTCTTTTACATGTTAGTCGTAGAATAAATAACTTGTTGTTCGAAACTTTCTTAGTTGGTTCTGCAGAGTTACAAGAGGTATGTTCCCCCTGTGTTATTTCTTTCTTAGAACACAACATTCAAGTGGATCTTATACCACTTGAGATGCATGGATGGACACCTTGGAAAAATATAAGGTAGTCTTGGATTATGGTTCCAATCAAGCTATGTTCACATATGGTGATGAGTCATGGATCTTTTAGGGAGACAGGAAGATTCTTCCCACATGTCTAGTATTGACAATGATACCTGAGAGACTGTTGTGACATGGGTGTGATTCATTCTTAGCACACATAGTGGATACTAAGGTAGAAAGTCCTAGTATTATAGATTTTCCAATTGTCAGGGAGTTTAAGGATGTGTTTCCTAAGGAATTTCCTGATATTCCTCCACCCCAAGAGATTGATTTTGAGATTAATCTAGTTCTCGATATGCAATCGATAGCCTAGACCTTATAGGATGGAACCAGTTGAGATGGAAAAATTATAGAAACAGTTACAAGAATTACTAGACAAAGGTTTTATCCGGCCAAGTACATCGTTGTGGGGTGCTCCAGTAGTATTTGTAAAGAAAAAGGATGGGTCAATGATGTTTTGTATTGACTACATATAGTTGAACAAGGTGAAAATAAAGAAAAAATATCCTCTACCAATGATAGATGATCTATTTGACTACTTGCGTGGTGCAACAATATTCTCTAAGATAGACCTGAGGTCAGTATATCATCAATTACGGATTAAGGAATATGACATACCCAAGTCAGCCTTAAGGAGAAGGTATGATAATTATTAGTTTATAGTTATGTTGTTTGGACTAACTAATGCACCAACAACATTCATGGATCTAATTAATAGAGTGGTATGGCCATGCCTTGATCAATTTATAGTGGTCTTTATAGATGATATTCTAATATACAGTCGAGATAGCCAACAATATGAACAACATCTTTGTCAAGCATTGACTTTGTTAAGACAAAACAAGATATATGCTAAGTTCAGCAAGTGTGAGTTTTGGTTGTCAGAAGTATCTTTTCTAGGATATATCATATCTGGTAAAATTATTTGTGTTGATCCTTAAAAGGTAGAGTTTTCTCTAAAATGGGAAGCACCTAAGACACCAACAAAGATTCGAAGTTTCCTAGGTTTGGCAGGTTACTATAGGAGATTCATCAAAGACTTTAGTTCTGTAGCATTACCCCTAACTAGGTTAACCAGGAAGGATGTTCCTTTTTTTTGGAATGACAAGTGTTAATGCTCTTTCTAGTTGTTGAAGAAAAAGTTGACTAGTGCGCCGATATTAGTTTTACCTGAGTAAGGGAAAGGATACATATATGAAAAAGTAGGAAGGATGCCGCGACGAGGAGGCGGAAGGGGGCGAGGGCGTGGGCACTTTACTAGTGCGAGAGGGGGAAGGGGGAAGGAGCACGCTACTGCAGAGCAGTCTTCTGCTCCTCCATATTGCCAACTAGAGGCAGATGGAGAAGGAAGCAGGGGAAAACCGACCCCTCCACAATCGTCTAGTGCTGAAAGTGCTGCCGCCAGCCCCTCGAAGCCAACTCTGGGCAAAGCTGCGGAGGCTTCTTCTATCTGTCTTGCAGAGTGGTTCGCTGCCAGTAGGTTGGATAGGGAAGAAATCGAGGTGGCGATTGACTACATCGAGCCCTACAGCCGAGATGGGGAGACGTTTGCTACAATTTCTAGCCAAGAGTGCTCAATCCCTAATTGGAACGAGTACCTCTCGGTGAGATTTGTGGGTAGAAAGCCCTTCGGTGGCCAACTGAGTGGCTGGATGTGACGTCTCTGGAGACCTAGCGGCCTCATCGAGATTGTTGTTGAGGAGCACGATGGCTTCATCGTGAATATGCTGACCGAGAGCGAGAAGGACCGGGTCCTGGACGAGGCGCTGTGGTTCATGGATGGTTCACTGATCATCATCCACACGTGGCAGCCAGGTTCACCTCTCCAGCCCCTCTCCTTCCCACGGGTTCCGATCTGGTTCAGAATCGCAAACATGGGTCTGCCGTGGACCAGGCGCAATGTAGCCTGTGTCGCCAACACCATTGGCATCCCTGTTGATGTGGATGAGCAATCTGTTGCTACAGGGTGTCTCGGTGATGCACTTGTCTGCATAGAAGTCAGCTGTGAACACAAGCTTCCTAAAGCCACGAAGGTGGAGGTCGATTCTTTGCTGAAGTCCCTGAAGGTGGAGCCGATTGCACGCCCTGTGATCTGCCCCAGCTGCAAGAACTTCGGGTATTGGGGGACGTCTTTCCCTCAAAAGACAAGGAAGCCTCCACCTGAGAAGGACATTCAAGTTAAGCTAGGCAAGTCAGCTGCTCGACATAATGCCAAGAAGGAGTGCAAGCCCGCGAAGCGCCCAACGAGTAGTGCTTGTGAGATCCATTCAAACGTGGATGACAACCTACGCGACCTGATCTTCCAACAAGTCAAAGATACTGTCATTGACAGTGAACGAGAGATCCAGCAAGCCATATGCCTCTCCTCCAACATTCAAAGGATGGTACCTGTTGGAACGCCATCTTGTGTTGCAGAAGGCTCCGGGTCTGGTTCTTTCTAGTTGAACAAAATATGGAATAGTTGCGGCTCCTCGAGTCACTATAGAGAGAATATGTTTGAAGACGATGTGGTGTCCAACGCCACTGACGATGAAGCAGAACTCTAGGATTCTCTTTCCATGGACTATGATCAAATCTGGTCAAGGAGAAAGAAGAAGTCAGGCAGAAAGAAACTGGTTGAGTACTGATCATACTCATCGGTTTTGTAAAAGCATGAATCGCTTGTTTCCTGGATGGCTGCAGATGGCTGCTAAAGGCTCCTAAGATGGATGTGATGATGACTGATGAAGATCATTGGATGCGCTCTTGAATTCCATTCTTTCAGACAGATGAGCATACTGCATATGGAGGACAAGGGGGCTTCCCTTTCATGGACATAAGTTGTTTGTCATGTCCATTGGATGTGCTTATGGTTCCGTCTCTGGCTTTCTTGGTTGCTTGCCTGGTTGTAGAATCGAGACTGTCGATGGCTGACCCTTGGATGATGCTATCTTCCCTTGTAGTCTAAGGTTGTTTCGGGCGGTTTGAAGCCACACTTTGAAGGTGGACATACTGTTAGTGGTCTTGAGTCGTTTGTAGGAAACTCTACAACTGTGTGGTTGTTGCTAGCATAGGATATGCGGTTTTCATCTTTTCTCCTTCTCTTCTTGGGAGGTATTCTCTAGGCCTCTAGTGTTGTCTGGATTATATCCTGGGTTGTAAGGGGTGCTTTATGTACCCAAAGTTTTGGGATTCATTTTATAGTAACACGAGTTTTTTACCGACCAAAAAAAAGGGAAAGGATACATTGTATTTTGTGATGATTCAAGGAATGGTTTAGGATGTGTGTTGATGCAGGATAAAAGAGTGATTTCTTTTACCTCTCGACAACTTAAGAAACATGAGGAAAATTATCCTACACATGATATAGAATTGGCTACAATGATTTATGCTTTGAAAATCTGGAGACATTACCTATATGGAGAGAAGTGTCAGATTTTCACAGAACATAAGAATCTGAAGTACATCTTTTCACAATAGGAATTAAACATGAGACAATTTCATTGGATGGAACTAATCAAAGACTATGATTGTGTAATTGATTGTCATCCAAGAAAGGCTAATGTGGTGGAAGATGCACTAAGAAGAAAATCATCATCTTCATTCATACATAAAGTATATTTGAATTCTTTGGTGTGTCATAAGAGTGATATGCTAGTTTTGTTATGACAGAAGAATGTACAACTAGAAGTATCTTTGCTAGCCAGATTTTTGGCACAAATGCAAGTGAAACCAACACCAAGACAATAATTAAAGAAGGACAACATATTGATACTGTGATACAACAGATCATGTCAGAATATGGCAGTGAGAAGCATGATGGCCTTCATGAGTCAAAAGATGGAACCATTTGTTACCATGGTAGAATCGTGGTATAGGATGTTAATGACTTAAGAAAGATAGTTATGGAAGAATATCACTCATATATGTATGCTATGCATCCTAGAAGTACCAAGATGTATCATAATCTAAAAGATATGTATTGGTAGCCTGGTTTGAAGAAAGATGTAGTTGAGTTCGTTATGAGATGTCCAATGTGTCAGCAAGTTAAGGTTGAGTACCAAAAGTTGACAAGAATGTGACAACCATTACCTATACCACAGTGGAAGTGGGATCATGTGATAATGGATTTTGTAGTTAGTTTACCTAGAACAGCCAAAGGTCACAAATTCATTTGGGAAATTGTTGATAAGTTGACAAAGTCGACACATTTTCTTTTGGTTAAGACAACATGCATTGTTGAGAAACTTGCATAGGTTTATGTAGATGAGATAGTGCGGTTGCATGGAGTCCCAACAAAAATTGTGGCTGACAGTGGTCCTCAGTTTACAAGTCATTTTTGGGAACGATTACATATAGCTTTGGGTACACAATTAATGTTTTGGTACTGCTTTCCACCCTTAGAAAGATGGACAATCTGAAAGGACTATAGACACCTTGGAAGACTTGCTTAGGGCATGTGTTCTTCAATTTGTAGGTAGCTAGGATATACATTTGAGTTTGATAGAGTTTTCCTACAATAATAGTTATTAGTGAAGAATTGATATGGCACCATATGAAGCATTCTATGGTAGGCATTGTAGATCTTCATTATGTTGGTATAAAATAGGAGAATACAAAATTCTTGGTCCTAAACTTATGCGAAAGACAACATAAATTATTAAAGTAATACAACAGCAATTAAAGGCAGCATAGGTTAGATAGAATTCATATGCTGATAATCGTCGTAGACCTTTAGAGTTCCAAATTGGAGACAAAGTGTATCTCAATGTCTCTCCTTGGAAAGGTGTTCTTAGAATTGGGAAGAAAGGTAAATTGGCTCCTAGATTTATGGAACCCTATCCAATGATAGAAAGTATTGGGAAGGTAGCCTATAAGTTGGAACTACCACCTGAGTTGCATAGACTACATCCATCATTTCATGTATCTATGTTGAGAAAATGTTTGCTGATATAGAGCTTGTATTTCAACCTATAGAGGTAGAATTAGATTAGGATATATCCTATTCGGAAGGTCCGGTGTCGATTCTTGACAAAAAAATCAAGAAGTTGAAAAAGAAAGACATAGTATCATCGCGGCATTGAAGAAGCCACATGGGAGCTAGAGGAAGAGATGAGCAAGAAATACCCTTCTCTTTTCTCTTGAGATTTCTGGGACAAAATCCTTGTTAGGAGTTGATAACCCATAACACCCATGACTTGGGTTTTAGAGTAACCCTAGAAGCTTTTCCTAAGTAAGTTTCTTAGAACCTTGTCTTAGTATTTTGAAAAGTAATTAAGACTTGAGAAGAGTTGATTTCTCAATTTTGAACTTATTTACAAATTGTTTGTGCTTTATATGATAACTTTGGTAAGGATTGCAATTTACCCAAATGAGGGGTTTATGTGCAGATTATCACCTCTAGAATGTTCCTTGTCTCTGTTAGCATCAACTAGAGGAAAGAGAAAGAAGGGGGTGCCTTGTTTGAGTCTTGGTTGAATGATAACACTCTTTGTGGTGAAAGAACCAAAGAAATGTTGAGTGTTTTGAACCCTAGATGAGGTTGTGTTGAGTTAGGAAGTGTATATGGGAGTGCTTATCATCTTTTAAGCAATATAGGAGATCCCATATCGGTTTGGCAACCTTTAAAAGTGTTCATACGGGCTAAGCCCCTCAAGTGGGTGAAGCCTATCGATTTACATTTCCCTTGCAAAAGTTGAATCAGTTTCCTCATAAAGTAAGATTGGGTTATGATATCTTATCAAGCAAGATACCCAAATGGTCGATATCTTATATATGAATTGTCCTCAAGAGTTTTACATGGAAAGATAATTGTGGATGCATGAAATCACCATACATGGACACGTGTTACTTAAGTGCACATGGTGATGACACCTTATACATACTTTCTCTCTTATACCTCAACTATATATACCTCTGTTTTCAGCTCCTAGTAAACCTTTAGACTCCTTTACTATCTCTTTCTTGGAGGATGACCCTAGGAGCTCAAGGAGAAAGGGGAAAGTTGAGCAACTTGTCCAAGGTAAAGCCATGATCATCTTCAACCTTGGAAAGACTATGCATCTCAGATCATGATTCTTTCCTTCTCTTCTTTCTTCCCCAAGTTCCTAACTATGGTATCTTCTCTCATAAAGAAGTGTTGTGATCGAGTCTTGGACTTTTGATAAGTCATATTCAACCTTGGTAACGTGGAGCTTTGGAGCCTGAAGCTCTTGGGTTGATCTTGAGGTGGGTTATATATCTTGAACCATATTTTATTATTATTCACCTTCTATCATGCAATACTTGGTGATTCCTTTTCTACTTTGACTTTTCTTGTTTGAATGATGGTTCTATGAGCTCTATTGGATATACGGGGCTGTTATCCATGAACTAGAATAGTAATGGATGAGGAGATGGAGCTTGAAGATGATGAAACTGATATGCACAAACCGATATTGGTTTGTAAAAACATTAGCACGATACAAAGGTATATGCATGGAAACCAATACACATGAACTCCTACCCCTTTTGGTTTGTAACATGAGTATGTCAATTGTACTCATAATTTTTTAACCTTTCACCTAATGAAAAGAATAAGGAAGGTCAATATCTAGAAGATAGCCAAATAGATACACATACTTGCATCACACATGGCTGACTGACATGACTTGTGATACTCTAAAACAATATGTTGTTGATAGGCCGATATGTTGGATGATCTAAAAATGATATGCCCCAAAAGCATTAGCTTGTAATGACCAATAGACGTCTAGTGAAGATGGAATATTAAACTATCATTCCTTAGTTGAGTATGGAGGCCGACATGGCCAATCCTAACTGTAATATGATATACTCACAAATCATGTACATAGTTAATTTCATCTACATAACTTTATTGTTCTTTAAGTTAATTGCATCTTAGAATGTTTTGTTGTGTAGTTTCTACTAGATTTTATCAAACAATATGATATTTGATATGATTAAATAATATTTAGGCAATTAAAATACAAGCAACAAAAAAAATTCATATGAATAGATGTGAAGACCGCTATCAAACTGACAACTTAATCACACAAAACTATGTGAAATCAATCATTAACAACAGATTACCAAAAATCACTAAAAAATAAAACCTTTTTGCCAAGAGATCCACTACCAGGAAACTTTTTTCAAGAAGAACCAAATCATATATATATACACCATAGTTTTCTTGTACATACAATGTTCCATCACCTTGCAAGGATTTGAGACAAAGGTTGCTTTATCAAAGCATATACAAAAGCAACATCATGCATCAAGGCGTACTAGCAAATATCTCAAATTGATTATAAATCTCTTTAGCCTGATCCATGTGTGATGGGAAATATACTTAGCCCGACATACTTTGTGAAAAGTATGAGTAAACACATACCTTGAGGTCTTGGCCGATACACCAAGTAGTGGTGTGGCCAATATGTGAAAGAACTAAGGTATTGAATAAGGGTTCATCCAATACAACCCAAAACCTTAGTGTCTGATACCCCTTATTGAGCAATGGCCGATACACAAAGGGATAAGCTAGGTCGATACCCTAGTTGATGATGTGTTTGATACCCTAGTTGATGGTGAGGACGATATACAATGGGTTGAGGTGGCCGATACCCTAGTAGATGGTGTGGCTGATACCCTATTTGATGGTGTTGTCGATACCTAGTTGATGGTGAGGCCGATATACAATGGGTTGAGGTGGTCAATACCCTAGTTGATGGAGTGTCTGATACCCTAGTTGATGGTGAGGCCGATACATTAATAGATTGAGCGTTCGATATACAATATGATAGTATGGCCGATACACAAGAATACTCTATGGTCGATATACCTCAAGCAACATACAAACAATACTACTCTAAGCATCTCTAAGTCGATATCATTTGATATGTCTTGGCCGACACAAGTAGATGTGTCTAGGACAATAGAAGCGGATGTGTGTAGGCTGACACAAGGATTAAAGTGGAGGTTAATACACCTTGTTGAATATAAGTCAATACACCTTGATTAGTGTAGTCTGATGCAACTTGAATGTAATCAATGGATACACCTTGAATGTAATGACATGGATACACTTTAATAAGTGTAGGTTTATAACTCTAAAGAAGATTAAATCAATGTAATAAGTATGTTGAATTCAATATCCTAGTAAGGATGAGAGAAAAACTTGTAGTACTCACATGAGAAAGGTAATACTTAATGTTGATAATCAATTGATGATATTTAATGAAGTATACTTGAACATTTATGGCAATAATATAGCTCTTATGACGTGAATTAGGGTTTGATTGATAAATATGAACTTGAAAACTCTAAATCACTTATAAGGGAAAACCCAACCCTAATTATGAGAGGGTTGTAATTTGAATGATTCTCTTTATGGCATGGACATGATATTACTTGATATTGCATTTTCTATGAAATCCTAACCCTATAGGTGTTGTGAAATGATTAGCATAGCTATGTATGGGCTATGATGATTTAGCATTATACATATTATATAAGGCCTTATGAGCCATGTGATATACTTAAACAACATGTATGATGTTTGTATGAGTCTTATGATCTAGAGTTGGTTTTTGCCTAATGAGATGTGACATTGTTCAATAATGAACTAAGGGTTTGATACCCAAACATATGATCATGATAATGATAATGTTGAAGGGATTAAATTCCCAATAAATTGTTTAAGAAATTGAGATCCCAGGATGAGTGTAATAAGATATGTTCCAATTGATACACGATTTCTTAAAAAGAAATGTTACACCTTTCTATCTAGCATTTATTTACAATTCATGCTTGTAACTTGATTGATGCTAAAAGATGTTGTAATGCACTTAATTTATCAACTGAACTAAAAATGTAGTTTCCCTGGCCGTAGATCCATTCGGTATCAAGATTTACTGGATGATGAAATGAGTTTTATTCAGAGTGCATATTTTTTAATATGCGAGGGTGAAAAACGAGTATTTCCTTACTTCCTTCAAACCCCAGGATTGGCTTCGAGCCATTTTCCTAAAAAGAGTGCGGTTGTAGGCCGTAGCTCTAGTGCAACATCATGATTGATTGTAAAGCCATACCCTGAGAAGAGTATGACGGTACGCCATGACTCAATATATATGTGCGGGATTGACCGTAGGTCATACCCTGAATAGAGAACATGCTACATGTTGTATCTCTATAACAAAGATCCTATATACGCCAGGCTAGCTAAAATGCAGAATGATTCATAGGTCATTGCTAATAATCTTGTACTGGCCTAGAACGGAGAGGTCACATATTCCTTCTCTTCTATAGACATATATGGCATTGATGATTACTTTGTAGTGGTTAGTTGGAGCATGGAAGGTATATTCCCATCTCCGCAGGGCATACAATTGATTGTTGAAAGATGTAATCAGCCGTATAGTGCATTTATTTAAGGATCAACTACATAAACATTTGTTGAAGCCTTTCTTTGTTTTTATACTATTTAGTTTATAACAGTTATACATGTTTTTCATATTCCTTTTAAAAGTGATTAAATGATCAATTTCTCAATTGTAGATAATTGAACTAATGAGATATTGAGACTGCTCTATCCTGTATATAATCAACTATAATACATGTTTCATTCAATAAAGGTTTCTGCTTCTCACATTCATAAAAGTTTATCTATTATAATAATACTGGTGGTGGAAAGTTATATCTTTTATTGGGACTAGTTGTCTCACCCCACGGGTTCCACAACTTTTTTGGTGGACACGCAATAAGAGGTAGAGATCGTGCAGCAATGATCGGGTAGCAGCAACAAGAATAACAATTACAACTTAGGTTAAATGTGTTGTTATGTGTCTTGTCAATATAGAGTCCTAAGTGTCGTCCATGTACTCTCAGGTCCTTTGGGAGATAGTGCATAATTAGTTTTATAATCAATCTGAGATTTTGTCTAGTATGCCTCGATGCATAATGTTTCTTTTGTGTATGTTTTGGTAAAGAAATTTTTATCTCAAATACTTAAAATGTGATGGAACAATGTATGTACAAAATGAACCATGGTGTATATATACAGTTTGGTTCTTTCTGAATTTTTTTTCTTCTGGTAATGGAACTCTTGGAAAAAAGGTTTTGATTCTTAGTGATTTTTGGTAATCCACTATTAATGATTATTTCTATGTATTTTTGTGCAATAATGTTGTCAGTTTGATAGCGGTTATCAGAATATCCAAGATGAAGTCCATGTACATTGACAAGGTATGACCTTGGTGGTACCACCTAAAGGGGTAAAACCCATAGGGTGCAATTGGGTCTTCAAGGAGAAGACCAACATGAATGGTAATGTACAAACCTATAAGTGAAGATTGATTGCAATGGGTTTTAAACTAGTTCAATGTGTTGAACATGATGAAATCTTTTCACCAATTTCCATGGTCGAACCCATCAGGATAATGCTTTCCATTACAGATTATTACGACTATGAGATTTGCATATGGATGTTAAAGCCTAATTCATTAATGGGAATAATTATGAGGATGCGTGTGTGACACAACCTAAAAGTTTTATAAATCTATTTATTGCAAATAAAGTCTATAAACTTGAAATGTCAATCTATGGATTGAAGCAAGAATCTCAGAGCTGGAATCTTTGATTTGATAGGATAGCTAAAGAGTTTGACTTTGGTAAAAATGAAGATGGTATTTGTGATTATAAGGATTTAGTGGGAGCATATGTATATTCCAAATAATGATAGGGAATAACATCCTCTTACTATAAATGTGAAAATCTGGCTAGGAAAGTACCTTCTTTGTGAAGGGTTTAGGCAAAGTATCCTATATGATAGGAATCAAGATCTCTATATATAGATCTGGAAGGCTTCTTAGACTAAATAAATAGCACATACATTGCAAAGATGCTAAAGAAGTTCAACATGCAAAACTAAGTGGGAGAATATCTATCCATATTCCATGGGATTAGTCTCTCAAGACACTAGTGTCCTAATTCTTGTAAAGAATGGGAAAGTGTGAGTAAGATTCCATATGCATTTGTAATTTGATCTATCTTATATGCAATGTTATGTACTCATCCCGTTGTCTCATATGTATTGGACATGATCAGAGGATATTTGTCAGATCCTAGTGAAGTTCACTAAACTAACATAAAGAGCATCCTTAATTACTTGAGAAGCACTAAAATGATTAGTTCCATGGTCATGGTAATAAGGAAGAGTTGGGTGTAAAGGGTTACATGTTGGGTTTTAAGGGAGATAGAGAAGGCAACGGAAATAAAAAAATTCTTCTCCCCAAACCCAAAATAAAGGAATCGCGTCAACGTCTATACTGTAGGAAGGATGGTTTGTAAAGACATACCTTATCCCGAGGCTTGCTCGGTGACGTTACCTCGCGGCTTACATGGTGTTCACCTCTGGTCTTGGATGATGTCTCTGCATCTCCTGGTCACATCAGGACTGTCAGGATTGACAGTTGTCCTTCGAGCAGCAAAAATCTCCCACCTCTAAAGTAGTCCACACAGACCACCTGGAACTCTGATCTCCTTGTCGTATAAGGCACCAGAAGGAGTCGTACCCTCCTGTCAGTGTACAAGTCACCGACACACTCTCTTACCACTAGTTGCCTTTCTACAGTTGTCTTTCCCTTGTTGTGCCTCCCTTATCGGGTAGCACTTGCTCGGGCTCTCTTGGTTACCACAACCAGAGAGAATGACAACTTTACAGAGCAACTAGTGTTCTGAGTTGTTGTACCTAAGAAGCCCCCAATACCCCTATATATAGGAAGGTCATGGGACATGGTTCTCTACCCCGAGCAATGCGGGATTAAAGCATGAGTAGAAGGGTTCAAGATTTTCCACAAAGCAACCAACTACTCCAGCTGAACCGATCGTTTTTAGCATGAACCGATCGGTTGGGGACCTGAGCCGATCGATTCACACCTGAACCGGTCGGTTGGGACAGTTGATCCGATCGGTTCAAGTCTGAACCGATCAGTTCACTCCCCAGATCAGTTCTCGGTTTACTTTTCCTCTTTTGTTTTGAATTGATCCAAAAACCAATCCTTGTTCTAATCAAATTAGACAAGTGAAATGAAGAGAAATTTCTCACCAACCTGACTTTCCCAACTTGCTCGGTTGGACCAGTTGATTCCATTGGTTCAACCCTTGAACCGGTCGGTTCACCCTGTCCTGAGCCGATCGACTCACCAACCTGAGCCGATCGGTTCACCAAGCTGAGTCGATCGGTTCATCATATGAGCCGATCGGTTGGGAGTGCAGACTGTGCAAAATCATTCAATTGTCGTTTCAATCAATCTGACACTCTAATGAATCGGTCCAACACCTTGAACACTATGATACCGAGCTATCAATTGATTAAGTGTTTAATTGAACTACTAAACTCCTTTAGCAATCAATCAAAACATCATTTGTGGATAAACTCCTCTTCCAAGTTAAATCCTATGTGTGTGACCCTGCAGGCCCATTTCACATTGGAAGTGAAAGTCCATAACACTTATGACTTCACAAGCAAAGAACGGTGCCTAGTCGCACATCAATGAACCACAAGTGAAAAGGAAAGTTGGAGAACAAATTTCAATCCTACAATCCCTGAATGGTGTTATAGTGAATGTATAATTCCTTTGTCATTGATATCCCAAATGAACTCAAGGCATGGAACAATCATCCTGTCAACGTTCATTCACTTTCTTGATCTCAGAGTAGACTGGAGGAGATATGTATGACATCAATATCACATAATGATTCACACATGCGTGCACACACCTATCTCAATCCTACTCATCAAGTGGCCATGGATATCAAACTCCCTCAGGAGGGACAAATCCCATATCTATCACTCACCCCTCAAAAGCCCCATGTGTCAAAGCCACCCAATCATCACCTTTATAACAACCCATGTTTCAGTACTGCGTTTGATGATGTCAAAGTGTACCCAATGACATGTGTTGAGTGTAGTGATTTTAGGTCAAAGAATCACACTCACCACCATCACTGTGAGAACTGACTGTGACTACCATGTCATGGTTCCATGTGTCAAACTCACAGTGGGTTTGTCTGGTACACTTGTTCTCTAACAAGTACCTATGTGTTTGGTTTGATATCTCCATATCATGACTAACCAGATTCTGTCATCAACCAACACCAAAATCTAGTCTTGTGTGTCATTGTTGTCTATCTACCTTCCATAATAACATCTGAATAGGGACATAATAAGAATGTTCAAACTCTTAGCATCCGTATGATCTCATCATTAAGGTCCTCAACATGAAAGTATACATCATTGAGTATTGTCATTCTCTAGACATTCAATATGTTCTATCATTATCTCATATGACTGAACCAGAAAGAATTGGAATCTTGCCTTTGATGTTTATCAAATCAATCTTAATGTATTCCACCAATCATCCCATGATTGGCTCTCAGGGCATACATACCAACAGACTCCCACTTTCACTGTGAGCCAATCACCCTTGAATCATATTCATAGTGATCTTCAAACATGTCGCACAAGTTACTATGCTCTAGTGCTTACGCAATGAGTTATGGCAACACCTTGCCAAAGTCGGTATTAACTGCATGTCTCTCATCTCTTCACTGTACGTCACACGTATGATATGGAGTCACCGTAATGTGTGATCTAGTATTCTTTTGCTAACCTTTAGCCACATTGCATGACCAAGTACTCCTAACTTGTCATCAATGACCAGAATAACTATAAGTTCATCTCATGAACTTCTAGATCCATATAGTATCCACTAATGGATACTCGACTTTTCCTTTTAAATGGATTTATTGGAACATTTCCATTTATCAACAAACATTCACTTTTATATATCTCATATATATTTTGCGATTAATTTTCTGTCCTTTTCGAAAGTTCGCATCAGTGTAACTCTTAATAGTGAACCCTTCCTTATTTCCATAAAAATAGTACTTCTCAAGTACTTATCAAGTTCTTATGGTATTCCAATAACCCTTACTAGAACTAGACATACATCCACTCGTCATGTCCCACATACGAGTTATCAGGATGAGCACATCATATTGTCATGTCCTACATACAAGATGATGAATGCATTTAATTCTTGCTATGTCC
This sequence comes from Alisma plantago-aquatica, assembly GCA_963693085.1. Lineage (NCBI taxonomy): Eukaryota > Viridiplantae > Streptophyta > Magnoliopsida > Alismatales > Alismataceae > Alisma > Alisma plantago-aquatica. The sequence continues at coordinate 333,240,957 of OY856413.1, forward strand.
ATACATGCAAGATAATGGGATAATTACATACATGATATATTCATATCTATTCTTAGTGTTCCCATTCTTCATAAGAATTGGACATTTGGCCTTGGGATACTAACTTCATGTAACATGGACAAGTTTTCTCCCACTGAATCTGTGCACACTGAACCCTTCAGTATAGATTGCCAATGTATGCTATCTCTTTTTATGTCAAGAGGTTTTTGAGAATTGTCTCTATAGATCTCTATTCCTATCACATAGGAAACGTCTCTATCTTCCTTAAAGATAATTTCCACAAAGGATTCCAATCTAGAACATCTCATTCCTCATCGACATGTGGAATGCAAATATGCTCCCACTAAATCACAGATCCCTTCTTTATCCTTGTCATATCAGTCAAACCCTTTGACTATATTATCAAAGTACAGATCCCAGCTCTGAGTTGCTTATAATCAATCACATTGATTAGTCCATTGTAACTTATAGATTTTATTTGCATTAATGGATTCATAAACCTTATAGGTTGTGTCACGTACACATCCTTGTTTTATTCCCCATAGGAATGCAATTTTAGTATATGTATGCCAAATTTCTTAGTCATTAAGTTGCAATCAACAAGCATCATCCTACTCAAAATGTTATCCATGTGTCTTAATGCTTAAGACACATTCACACATATGTATTTCATCCCAATGGGTGCTATCATCAAGGTCATACCTTATGGTTCACATGGAAGTCATTTAGGATGTAATGGTCATAAACCATAACTCAAAATTTGATTCCTCATATTCATCCAGATAGTTGATTCATCACATGACCAACTCATCACATAGATAATCGAGGTGTATCTGTCAAGGATATAAGAACTCACAACTCCTTGTGATTCTTAATGTCCTTTATTAGTGTGGGGTATTCTTTATTTAAGAAGAAATTAGTTATTTGATCATCATCGTCTAACTCTTTAGAGTATGACTCCTTTTTATTTAGACATCACCATGCCTTAATCACGAGCTCACTATGATACACTATCATAATCACTCATACGGATCTCAAACATTTGGTTCAAGTATTTCATTCATTGATCTCATCAAGAATTAACACTTTACCAAATTCACACTTCATCTATGATATTCTTGAACACTTCAAGATATTCATATTGGTATTTCTCTAAACACCATTTGAAGTACTAGCATTAAGTCCAATAGGCATGTAAATACATCAAATGTATTAAACCTAATAGGATAATCAATCTCCCATTATGACTAGTGAAGATTGATCATGTCCAAGAGATTCATGTCTCTTACTGGTTCTCTAACCAAAAAGAGTCTAGACTTATCCATCATATGGAAACTAGAAATAAATTTCTCATGATTTATGCTAATTTGATTGTTTGAGTTATCAATAACTTTTAGGTAACATTTTATCTTATGCATACCAAGTACCACAACATAAACAAGGCATTGCCACAATGATTGAAACATCAACTTTATTTATTGCCATCATTGTCATACAATATGCAAAAATTAAGGTGTTTCTATCATTTGGCAAATATGAAATAGAAGTTCATAAGTCTATTACATGCCTTCAAGGCTGAAAATAAACTAAAGTACTCCTATCTATGGCGGCAACACTTGCCCCATTTATTGGGTGCTTTACATTTTATATCTTGGTATCATATAAATAAAAAATGTTACAAGTTTATTTCATGACACCTTCAGGTGGAGACGTCCGTCGCCTCCTTCTTCTTTAGTTCTTCCAAATAGAGTGGAAAATTCCTTTTCCAATGTCCTGGATTTTAACAATGGTGGCAATTGCCTCTCTTGGTCACACCTCCCTTGTCCTTGAGAGTTGAAGATGACTTGGGTTGCTGGCTAGCATTAGAACCTTTCTTAGCCTTGCCCTTGCCCTTGCTCTTGGACTCGCCTTTCTGGTTGATGATCATCATCATAGATTTCGGCTTGTCCTTATTCATCTATGCCTTAGCTTTCCTCAACATGCCCAACAACTCTGTCAATGGCTTGTTAAAGTTGTTCATGTTGTAGTTCATCACAAACTGACTGTAGGATTTTGGCAATGATTGTAGTATCACGTCACTAGCCAACTCTTGGCTCAGGGGAAATCCGAGTCTTGTCAGGTTCTCCACATACCCAATCATTTTGAGCGTGTGAGGACCAACTGGATCTCCTTCTATCATGACACACTTGAACAACAACCTGGAGACATCATATCTCTCTTGCCGTGCTTGATCTTCATACATGTTCTTGAGATGCTGAATCATCTCAATGACACCCATGTTCTCATGTTGTCTCTACATCTCATGGTTCACGGAGCACAACATCAAGCACTTTGCATCAATGACATCTTCAGAATGCTTTTTATAAGCATCCCTTTCTGCCTTTGGTGCTGTAAGAGAAGGTTCCTCTGGAGCTGGAGTATCCAGGACATAGAGCTTTCACTCTTGAGTGAGAACAATTCTCAATGTCCTAAACCTGTCGTGGAATTTAGTCCCATTCAGCTTGTCCTTTTCAAGGACCAATCACAATGAAAAGTGATTATTGTTTTTTTGTCATTTGTACTACAAAAGGAAATATATGCAATTTAGTCCAAAACTCAATTTTGACTTATTTGATTGATTTGAAAGGTTGAAGATATAATTAGGACTTTAATTAATTATCGCTCCCTCCATTTTTGTTCAAATTTATATCCCTCATCATCAATTCAGAAGATTGCAGCGTACAATCTTCTAGTGGGTCAAGATCCATGTTTTATCAAGTCATGAGTCAGCTTTGGCTGATCGCCCACAACTTGACTATTTAGGTAGGCTATCATGCCAATTGCATCATATGCAACTCTTGGGTAGAGGACATGCGCAACTCCTTACCATTCATCACGTGCCTCTGGGCTTAGACGCTCTAAGAATTACTAGTTAAGTCTAACCCAAAAGCTGACACGGTAAACATGCATCCTACTTTGGCAGATCCTACATGTCTACCCTTCACACTTCTGTAAGATGGACGACACACCACGCTTTGGCATAACCTACACTTGGTCGATCGAGTTTTTCATGTGTGCCGCTAATGGAAGGCATATAAGACTTAATATATAAATGAGGGATTTGGTTTTATAGGTACATATACATATCCAATCACCAAAATACATAGTATGTATCATATACATGCTATATCCCATAGAAAACATGTGAAACGATAAAAGCAATGATTATGGCCATGCTAATGTGATTCCTCGAGCCAAGAGGAATCACGATCATCTAGGTCAATATTTCATGCAACCTGTACAGGATGAACTTTGTGTTTTTCCGTTCTGGGTTTGATCAACTCATCTCCACGATTGATCAGCTCACCATCAGGCCGGTCGGTTGGGTGCCACCAGTCGATCGACTGGCTTCTCCAGCCGATCGGTTCACTAGTCTTCGTGCATCTCCTCAGGTTGTCACCCGCTCATATCACTCCTTGAACCGGTCGTTTGGAACACCAACCGATCAGTTCATGCCTTAAACTGGTCATCTCATTCGTCAGGTTGTCTGCCTTTCTTTGACATAACAGGAAATAAAAGATCTATCCTATTTTACATTTGAATTGAGAAACCCCGAGTTACATTCGGGGGGAGAAAAGGTAGGAAAGAAATCTCAAGTTATCTCGAGTTACATTAAGAAAAGGAGGTAGGGAATTGGTGCGCAGACCGAGATGCAAGCAACCACATTCAACCATACATAGAAATAGGGTTTATTCATCATAACCATGCTATGCATCCACCACAAAACTCTTTTAAGGGTGACACATATTGAGTGCATTCATATTACATATCATATATGTACATTAGGATTTGTGGATTTAGGATTGGACATGCATAAAGCCAATTTTATTCGCATTGTATGCAATAAATAAAGGCGACAAACCAAAATTGATCACATCGATAATCCTAAAGTATAGAACAGTTGACGTGGCTCTGATACCACTGTTGGGTTTTAAGAGAGATAGAGAAGGCAGCGGAAATAAAAATTTTCTTCTCCCCAAACCCTGAATAAAGGAATCGCGTCAATGTCTATACAGTAGGAAGGATAGTTTGTAGAGACATACCTTGTCTTAAGGCTTGCTCGGTGACATTACCTCATGGCTTGCGCAGTCTTCACCTCCGGTCTTGGACGGTGTCTATGCAGCTCCTGGTCACACTGGGACTATTGAGATTGACAGCTGTCCTCTGAGCGGCAGAAGTCTCCCGCCTCTAAAGTAGTCCACACAGACCACCTAGAACTCCAATCACCTTGTCCCACAAGGAATCAGAAGGAGTCACACCCTCCTGTCAGCGTACTAGTCACCGACACACTCTCCTTCCACCAGTTGCCTTTCTATAATTGTCTTTCCCTTGCTGTGCCTCCCTTATCGGGTAGCACTTGCTCGGGCTCTCCTGGTTACCACAACCAGAGAGAACGAAAACTTTACAGAGTAACTAGTGTTCTGAGTTGCTGTACCTAAGAATCCCCCAATACCCCTATATATAGGAGGGTCATGGGATAGGGTTCTCTACCCCAGGCAATGCGGGATTAAAGCAGGAGTAGAAGGGTTTGATATTTTCCACAAAACAACCAACTGCGCCAGCTGAACCGATCATTTCAAGCATGAATCGATCAGTTGGGGACCTGAGCCGATCGGTTCACACCTGAAATGGTCTGTTGGGATAGTTGAGCCGATCGGTTCAAGTCTAAACCAGTCGGTTCACTCCCCATATCAGTTCCCGATTGACTTTTCCTCTTTTGTTTCGAATTGATCCAAATACCAATCCTTGTTCTAATCAAATTGGACAAGTGAAATGAAGAGAAATTTCTCACCAACCTGACTTTCTGAACTTGCTCGGTTGGACCAATTGAGCCTATCAGTTCAACCCTTGAACAGGTCAGTTCACCCTGGCTTGAGCCAATCGACTCACCAACCTATTTGATCGGTTCACCAAGCTGAGCCGATCGGTTCATCATATCAGCTGATCGGTTGGGAGTGCAGACTGTGCAAAATCAGTCAATTGCAGTTTCAATCAATCTGATACTCTAATCTATCAGTCCAACACCTTGAACACTGTGATACTGAGCTATCAATTGATTAAGTGTTTAATTGAACTACTAAACTCCTTTAGCAATCAATCTAAACATCGTTTGTGGATAAAATCCTCTTCCAGGTTAAATCCTATGTGTGTGACCTTGCAGGCCCATTTCACATTGGCAGTGAAAGTCCATAACACTTATGACTTCATAAGCAAAGAGCGGTTCCTAGTCGCACATCAATGCTACCCAAGTGAAAAGGAAAGTTGGATAAAAACTTTCAATCCTATAATCCCTGAATGGTGTTACAGTGAATGTATAATTCCTTTGTCACTGATATCCCGAATGAACTCAAGGCATGGAACAGTCATCCTGTCAACGTTCATTCACTTTCTTGATCTCAGAGTAGACTGGAGGAGATATGTATGACATCAATATCACATACTAATTCACACATGCGTGCGCACACCTATCTTAATACTACTCATCAAGTGGCCATGGATATCAAACTCCCTCAGGAGGGACAAATCCCATATCTATCACTCACCCCTCAAAAGCCCCATGTGTCAAAGCCACCCAATCATCACCTTTATAACAACCCATGTTTCAGGACTGTGTTTGATGATGTCAAAGTGTATCCAATGACATGTGTTGAGTGTAGTGATTTCAGGTCAAAGAATCACACTCACCACCATCACTGTGAGAACTGACTATGACTACCATGTCATGGTTCCATGTGTCAAACTCACGGTGGGGCTGTCTGGTACACTTGTTCTCTAACAAGTATCTATGTGTTTGGTTTGATATCTCCATATCATGACTAATGAGATTCTGTCATCAACCAACACCACAATCTAGTCTTGTGTGTCATTGTTGTCTATCTACCTTCCATAATGACATCCGACTAGGGACATAATAAGAATGTTCAAACTCTTAGCATTCATATGATCTCATCGTTAAGGTCCTCAACATGAAAGCATACATCATTGAGTATTGTCATTCTCCAGACATTCAATTTGTTCTATCATTATCTCATATGATTGAACCAGAAAGAATTGGAAGCTTGCCTTTGATGTTTATCAAATCAATCTTAATGTATTCCACCAATCATCCCATGATTGGCTCTCAGGGCATAGAAAAATGATGGACATGTTGTGATGACCTAGAATATGATTGGTGAGTGATTGGATCCAAGTGCAAGTGGGATTTTATTGGTATGTATGCCCACAGAGCCAATCATATGATGATTGGAATGGGTCATCATATACTTCATTTGATAATAACAATGGTAATTCCATCAATTTTTCTTGTCTCAATAATGAGATGATGACACATACATAATAGAAGTCTAAAGAATGTTGTTACTTGATGACATATGTCTTTAGGTTGAGGACATGAATAGTTAGATCATATGTATGATAAGAGTACATACATTCTTGTTTTGTCCCTACTCAGATATTACTGTGAAAGCAAAATAGACAACTATAATACATAAGACTAGAGTATGTATTGGTTGATGATGGAATCTCATCAATCATGATATGTGATATAAAACCAAACACATAGGTTCTTGTTAGAGAACAATGTACTAGATAGACCCACCTTAAAAGTGATACAGACTAGCCATGGAATGGTATTCAGAATCAACTCTCATAGTGAAAGTGGTGATTGTGATTCCTAGACCTAAAGTCACTACACTCATCACATGTTTTTTGAGGTATTTTGACATCATCCAATGTGACGTTGAATAAGGGTTTCCATAAATGTAAAGCTCGGGTACATTGTGATGCATGGGGATTGAGTGTGAGTGATGTAGATGGTATTTTCCCCTCTTACATGAGATTGATATTCGGGCCACTTGATAAGAGAGACTAAGAAATGTATGGAAATACTCATGTGATTCAATATGTGATATGTGAGTACACATGCATCTCATACAGTCTGCTGTATTCAACAAACATGGATTGAATGTTGAAGAGGATGACAATTCTATGCCTTGATTTCAATCTAGATATCACAAAAAAAGGATCTTTACAATCCTAGTGACAGAAACTACAAATTATGGGTTGAAGTTGTTCTCCCACTTTCCAATTACTTGGGTAGAAATGATGTGTTGTGAGATATTGCTAATTGCTTTTGATGTTATGTATTGGTTACAAATATTCATTGACAATGTAACTTGGGACCTATAGGGCCACACACAGGATAAATCTGGAAAAGGAGTTTACTCATGAATATGGTTTAACTTCATTACTAAAGTGTTTAGGTATTCAATCTAAACAACAATTAACTGATAATACTATGAACTGAATAGTTCAAGTGTTGAATCAATTGATTCAAGTGTCATATCAATTTAAACTATATTGCTTGAACATTGCCTAAATTGGGTCATGAATCGACCGATTCAGTTAGTGAACTGACTGGTTCAATGTTTGAAATTCTTGGTTCAACTTGTGAATCACCTAATTCAATGATCAATACGATTCGATAAAGAATTGGTTCTGACGTAATGTTGAAAATTAGTCGAATATTGAAATCCAACGTGATTGAAAATAGGAAAGCAAGTGAATCGGCTGGTTCAAGTGTTGAATTGATTGTTTCACATGTGAACTGATCATCTCAGGTGTGAACTGATCATTTCACGGTTTGCATCTTTCAAAAATTTCAAGAAATTCCCTCTCTTCGACTCCCAGTTAATCTAGAATCCCTGACCATGACCTTCCTATAAATAGATGGGTAGTCATGACTTTGAGAAAAATAAAACTCTCTGACAAGTGTTTTCCTTTCTAGTTGTAACGTCCCCAGGTTTTTCCGTCTCGAGACTTAGAAGGCCCAAGAGGAAAAATTTGAAAATGTTAGACAATCATATCATAGAGCGATGCGGAAGCAACATACACATACAACATAACAATGCATACACTATAACATTTCTCAACATTCAACATGTATATTTATGCTAAAACAAATTATTGATCATGAATTACAATTACATATAGAGATATAACTTTACAAATCTATGAACATGTATGCTAACATGATCTTAACACAATAGGTACAACCTGGACAACTACTCACTTCCCTTCTTTTGTCCCATGCTTTCTCTGAACCTAAAATATACGTGAAACAATGGATCAACACACAAGGTGTTGTGTATGTTGGTAGAAAGATACATACTAATATGTTTGCATAATTGAAATAACTTGAGAAATAAAGAGTAAAATAAAACCATGTTTAATGCGATAGTAAGGTAAACACATCTTTTAGACATATCATTGGATGCAATTGTACTATAATTTCTATTATCACTTATCATACATCTAGTATGGGTAAATTACTTTATCATACATATATCATGGGCAATTCATCATACATACATACTAGGAAATATATCATACATCCATACTGGGCCATTTGTGCTATAGTATATACAACTCATCAAAAAGTTATTTTATGTTTTCTTCTTTCTCAAAATGTTTATGTATGCATATGTTGTTTATGCATCGCTCTCTGAAATTATTAGACAACATTTTTGGATTTGTCTTCTCAGGTCTTCCAAATGTTGAGGTGGAAAAATATGGGGACGTTACACTAGTTGTGGTAACTAGATAGCCGTAGCAAGTCTTACCCATAAATGGGAGAGACAGAAAGGGAGAGACAACACATGAGAGTGAATTAACACTAGCGCATTGATGTACTAAGGGACAACTCCATATTGTTGGCTCTGGTAGTGAAACATGGAGCTTCTATTGGTCTGCATGGACTATGTAGAAGTGTGGAAACTGTTTCCACCACACTAGGAGGACAAAAACCACCACCGTTAATGGTGCTGCACCAGGAGGCTGTTGCCAATTGTTTGTGTGCATCAAATAAGGGTGCACATCACTGTGCAGGAGTCATCGTTGGACTTTCTCTAGGACCAGGTATATATCTTTCTACTCTTCTCTCCTAGATACATTGTTGTTGACACGATCTATTGGTTTGGGAATTGATCATTAAATTTTGGTTTCTACTGCCTTATATGTTGTCCCAATTTCCCAACAACCATCTCATTATGGTTTTAACGCATACGATCTGAGGAGACCATGTAACTTGATAATTTCATATCTTATGAATATTAAATACCAAACAATGGACAAGAATCATGACAATGAATAAATAACTCCAAAATAGGATATGTAATTCACATTATATCATAGATGATGATGTTTAGACATAAAATCATTGAATTTGCTTGATATAGCTATTTAGCACTGGTAACCCTAAATAAAATGCATTAAGGAAAAAATGAAAATAAATCCAAGAAATTACATTATAAGATCATATCAGTAATTATAATACTTTAGAAAATTATGACACACTATTATGCATATAACTCGTGTTACATGTTATTTTTTCTTAAAATTGTGAGAAGTCCTTACATGGATTAATGCATGCAATCTAACATGAATACATCCACAAAACAACATATAAAAAAATGTGAATTCATAATTTTTTCATTTGAGAATATAACTAAATGTGAAAAGATATATAAGGGTTAAACTGATGAAAATGTAATGCATGTACATGTCACCCTATCTTGATCAGGGTTTGACCAAGGTTGTATAGTTGACTCAAGGTTTTGTCAAGTTTTCACTTCATTTGTCACTATAATTATCACATTTGACATCATTAGTGTGTTTTATGATCAACACATACTAGGATTGCAACATTAGAGGGAAGTAATATATTCATATTTTCATATTAAGGTTTCACCCAATTCTGTGAGAGTTATTATCAAACTAGAAGCTTAGAGTTAGAACCTTGCAGTTAAGAAATATATTTTGTGATCATGTAATCAATGATCAAAATACATCTTAATTTGAAGATCATGATTTCAGAGTTACCTCTTTCATGTAATGTGTGAAGGGAAAAGGAATATAACCAAGATTATAATTGTTTCAAACTTGGATATTGCTTGTATGATATAGGGAGTGAGTATAGAATAAGTCAAGTTTATATGAGTGACACTTCATACATAATCATCCAAATAGATCAAGTGAGGTTTTTAAAATCATATATAGAAAAAGAGAAGAAGAATGATCAAATTGTATTTCTTGAGTGTCTTATGCACAAGGAATTTAACTCCAAGAACTAGGATTTCATATATCACCTCGCTTCTAGCTAATAATGAGCATAACCAACATAATTAACTCTATCTAAGACGTTTCTTAGTTAATGGTTTGACTTTCTCATCATGAGTTATCTACCTATACCATTTTTTTACCCAACTCTCACATCTAGGATCTAGATCAAAATTGGGAATCATGCTTAAGGTACTCAATTCATCTACTGAGGAGTAATCTAGCTTATGACACATCATTTTGCATACATATAATATTTCTCATATTTTGGAGGTTAGGTCCTATGAACTTCTCCATGTGGGTATCACTCTCTATAGAGTTCACCACTTATCTCGTCCTAACACTAGACTCCCTCCTTTGCAAAAGTGCTTGAGGATCATGCATATTCAGCCTTATCTTGACTTAGATTACCTTATGTATGATGATACTAAATATTTTCATCATCAAGACTTAACTCAGATTTTTCAAAATTGGATTCAGACCTCATATACAACTTAGATCTATACAAGAAACTTATTTCACTAGAGATCAAACTTAGACTCTACTACCCATGTTTATATCATGTATCATTCCATCATCTATTATATATGTCACATATCCTGATAAGGCTCTAGACATCTAATCTAGAACTACTCTCTCTTCTAGAGTGATGTCACTCCCTTTCATTAGGTTGCATGACTACCTCCTCCTCTCAAGTGTGTAGGGACACATTTTCATATTTAAATATACAATAAAATATTGTATTGTTTTCCTTCAATAAAATAGACATCACCAAAAGCATTCGAGGCTCGATCCAATTGGAAACAAAACCAAATCAGAAAAACCAAGTGTCCCACACAGAATAGAGAATCCAATGCCATGTCACCTAGTAAAATGGTGAGAAAAAGATGAAGAATAGTCTAGTTACCCTATACATATGAGCTTTATATGGAAAGGGTTTCACACACTTTTCTAAACCTAGTTCTCGAACATCTAGGTTATATCATAGAGTCTAACTCAAACATAGTTCCTATATAAAAACTTATGAAGTTTCTAGAGTTTCAAGTAAAAGGTGAAATGTAGTTTTGTGTTTCATGGTGAGAAATTATCAGGTGTAGATATGTTCATGCTATATTACCAATTGAAACATCCCCCAATTCTGCCTTCTTGAGACTTTGAAGGCCCAAGAGGACAAAATTTGAAAACATTAACTAATTGTATCAGAGTGCGTTGTGGAAGCAATATGCACATACATGAACCAAGAACTATTCAACATGTATATGTTACAAAATGAATTCATACAACATGGATTAAAATTACATATTAAAAGGAGATTTTACATAAGTATGAACATGTATGCTTGAAACTTACACAATAGGTACAACCTGGACATTGGTGACTTCTCGTCTTTTCTCCCATGCTAGTTCTGAACCTAAAACATATGTGAAACAACAAATCAACATACATGGTATTATGTACATGGGTAGAAAGATACATATATTTATGGTTTTTGCAATTTAAAAAAGATTTTCATAAAGAAAGAAAGAAGATCATAGAAAACATTTCTTTATTAAGTTAAATATGCTAATTTTAATCGATTATCTAGATGAGTTGCATTACTAAGGTGGACTAGTACCAAATTTTTTTTGTTGGGCCCTATCTCGTGTACCAAGTACTTTGGGAACTCCTTGTACATCGTGTGCTCTAGGGAGGTGTACAAATCAACATTAATCCATTCCCTCATAAGGGAATAATGTGTTGGTATGTATTCCTAGAGACCAAATCATGTGATGATTGTGATGGCATATCATGTATAGGATTTGATTAATAATAATATCAAGGAAAGCTTCCTATTAATTCTAGTTAACTTAATTATGAGATAATGAGGCAACAAATTAAATTTATAAAGAATGGCAATTATTCAATGATGTATGTCATCAAGTACGTGACTTCAACAATGAGATCACACAGATGTTAAGAGTATGTACATTCTTGTTATGTCCCTAGTTAGTTGTTACTGTGGAATATAGATAGACAACAATAACACATAAGACTGGAGTGTATGTTGTTTGAGGAAAGAATCTCATCAGTCATGATATGGAATATCAAATCAAGAACATATATACTTGTTGGGGAACAATGTATTGGCTAGACCCACCCTGAGAGTGACACATGGAAACCATACTTGGTGGTCATAGCCATATCTCATAGTGAAGCTAGTGATTGTGGCTCTTAGACCTAAAGTCACTACACTCATCACATGTCATTCGGTATACTTTGACATTATCCAAGATAACCATGAATAATGATTGCCATAACAGTGATGATTGGGTAGCTATGACACATGTGGATTGACTATGAGTGATGTAGATGGGATTTGTCCCTCCTACTTGAGTTTGATATCCAGGACATTTGATAAATGAAACTAAGAAAAGCATGCACATGAACATGTGGATCAATATATGATGTTGTGGTCATATATATCTCAGGCAGTCTTCTTTTGGTTCAAGGAACATGGCATGAATGCTGAAGAAGATGACGATTCCATGCCTTGAGTTCATTCTGGATATCAGAGACAAAGAAATTATAGAATCACTATAACACCTTACAAAGATTGTAGGTTGAAATTGTTCTTCAACTTTGTATTCCATTAGATATCACTGATGTGTAACTAGGCACCACTCTTTTCTTAAGATGTCATAAACCGGTTATGGACCTTCACTACCAATGTGACATGGGACCTATAGGGGCACACACATAGGAATTAACCTAGAAGAGTTGTTTATCCATGAATGATGGTTAAGTTGATTACTAAAGATGTTTAGGTATTTAGTTAAACAAGGAATTAACTATTTGGACTCAGAACCATCACGTTAAAGTATTGGACATACTAGTTAGGGTGTCAGGTTGATTGGAAATTGAATTGGCTAAATTCTACATGAGTCAAGTCACCAACAGTTAGGCTCACCGGGTGAACCGATTGGCTTAGGTTGGTGAGACGACTGATTCACCAAGTGAACCAATTACCTAGGTCATGTCAACCGAAGCTTCTAGTGATTTTCTTGATTCATCAAAATATTTGATCATTTCACTTGTTCAATTTGATTGGTACAAGGAATTGATGTTGGACATTAATTGGAAATGAATTGTCAACTCAAGTTGCGATTGGGAAACATCTTAAACGATCAGCTCACTAAGTGAAGCAATCGACTCATTGTGCCAGCCGAACAATTCACCTATCATAAGGCAATTATTTCATAGAAATTCTAGTCCTTCCACTCCCACATAGACTGAGAACCCAGACGCAACACCACATATATCCTAAAGAAGAAAACTCAAAACTCCAGCAGATAGCTTGTAACCCCTCCTATAAATAGAGGGGTATTGGGGACTTCCCAGAACATAACTTAATTACCTCTAAAAATTGTTGTCCTTTTAGGTTTTGGTAACCAATAAGAGGTCGAGTAAGTCCTACCCGATAATGGGAGAGATAGAAAGGGAGAACAATTATGGGAGAGCAAGTTGGTGACTAGTACACCAAAAAAGGAGAAACTCCTTCATGTTTGTTCTACTAGAATGAAAGAGTTCTAGGTGGTCTGTGTGGGCTTCTCTAGAGGTGAGGTGGCCTTTTCCATTCACTAAGAGGGAAACATCAACTTGTAGTCTATGGTGGAGATGCTGTAGACACCATCTGTGTGTGTTGTCTATGGTGGAAACTAGGAACTGCTATAGGCGAGTCCCAGTACAACCCAGAGTGCACGACTACTGCAATGAGTTATAATCACTGGACTTTCTCCAGGAGAAGGTATGAACTCATTAAACCATCCTTCTCATTATATAGTTATTAACATGATCCTACTATTTTGGGAAATATGGATAGATAAATTTTTGTTTCTGCTACCTACTATGTGTGCATATTTCCATAGAGTGGTATTAGATCCAAGTGAATTTAGTATGTTTTGGGATAATCACTATGATTTCATTTTGGTTTTCTATCTTTTATTTATTGCATAGGATGCAAATATTTAAACTTGTTAATGCGCATATCCAATCAAATACCACACATAATCCCAAATTATATATATATATAGACATTATATATATATATATATATATATATATATATATTTATATATATATATATATACACACACACACACACAGAGAGAGTCAGGCTAGAATACACTCGAGTGTATTCGAATCAGAATATACTCAAGTAGTTTTTCATGATGTAATATATTTTTTTCAAAAATCTAATCCATTGATCTTCTTAAGCATCTTGTGAATAGCTCATATAAAAAATTTGAGCACATTTGGACATTTATAGGTCATGTTATAAAGACCACATTCAAATTAGTTTCACACGTCGATTTTGTTGCCCTTGGATGAGTGATTTACAGTCATCCAAATGGGCTCAAAATTTGTATGTAGCCTTATTATAGTATGACAATGAAGATCAATGGTTTGCATTTTGCAAAAAATAGTCTTGATATGAAAACACACTTGAGTATATTCGTGCAATATGTACACTCGAGTGTATTCTAGCCAGACTCTCTCTCTCTCTCTCTCTCTCTCTATATATATATATATATATATATATATATATATATATATATACATTTCCCTTAAAGTGTGTTTTGGTGGTGGATGTGTAGCTTGGTTATGGCCAATAACCCTAATTATCTATGCATGGTGGTTGTGTGTCTATTTCCTATTTTATCTCAGTTTGCATAACGCGTCTCTACCTTCTTCTTCCCAATTTCAAAGTATTATTCTTCCGTACCTTTTCTCCCGTCAATTGTAACTTGAGTTTTCTCTTTATAATGTAATAATTTAAATTGGAATAGGATAGCTTATTTTCTTGCAACGAAGAAGATGATGATCAACATCAAGAGAGCTGATCATTTCACATGACGAGCCGATCGACTAGAGGATTGAGGAGGGTAGATCACAGGAGGAGAGAGTCGAGTAGTTGGTGGACCCAATTGATCATCTAGAGGTGTCCAAACATCATTGGATAGGAGGCCAATCAATCATTTCAGGCAACCAACCGACCGGCAGAGAGGCAAGCTGACCGGTTCAAGGGTTGAACCGGTTAAGTCAGATTGGTAAGCACAATTCAACACCATCAATAGGTTGTTTCATGATATGCAAACTCTAGGTGGTAGTAATTCCTTGGGGATCTAAGGAATTACATTAGAATGTCCTTAATCATCACTTTTTGTTTTATATTTCATGTTTACGTTGTGGGATATAACATGTATATGATACATATTATATGTATATATATATATATATATATATAGTGATTGGATAAAATATATGTATTTATATATTTACAAACTCCCTCAAAGAAAATGTGAAGTGTTAGATGTTGTCCATCAGTAGCACACATGAAAAGCTTGATCAACTAAGTGTGGGCATCCTAAGGGTTGTGTGTTGTCTATCTTGTAGAAGTTTGATGGTAATATGGGCCTGCCAAGTGGGGTGCATTATTATCATGTTGGCTTTTGGCTTGGGCTTAACAATATGGACTTAATGAGATTAAGCACTAGAGGTACACAAATGACTATGGCAAAGAGTTTCACATATCATCTACCTGAGAAATGCATAAGATGCAATCGACAAATGTTGTCTACCTTAATGATTGACCATGGATGCTTGCATTAGTTGGGTAATAGTTGAATTATTTTGTATCTTGGCTCACTAGAAGGTTGTATGCTGTAATATTCCTAATTGATATGTGAGGGCTATCAATTTGAGTAAAATAGTGAGAAAATAATTAATTAAAGACCTAATCAACATCATCAAATTTTAATCAAATCAAATCCAAATAAATTTTGACAAAATTGCAAGTATTTTTTGTAGAAACAAATGGAAAAACACAAAAATAACTTTTGTCTTTGATCAATCCTTGAGAAGGACAAGTTAAATGGGAATAACTTCCATGATTGGTTTAGGATGCTGAGAATCATTCTCATACAGGAGCACAAGCTCTATGTCCTGGAGACACCAGAGCCAGATGAACCCCTTCCCATCGTTCCTAAGGTTGATAGGGATGCTTACAAGAAGCATACTGAAGATGACGTTGATGTCAAGTTTCTGATGGTATGCTACATGAACTATGAATTGGAAAGGAAAAATGATAACATGGATATTATTGAGATGGTCACACATCTTAGGAACATGTCCAAGATTAGGCAAGACAAAAGAGACATGATGTCTCCAAGGCATTGTTCAAATGTAACATGGCAGAAGGAGATCCAATAGGTCCTCATGTGCTCAAAATCATTGGGTATATGGTGAACCTTGTTAGAATGGGATTCCACATGGGTCACGAGTTGGCCACTGATGTAATTATGCAGTCCCTTCTACAATCATACAGTAAGTTTTTCATGAGCTACAACATGAATGACTTTGACAAACCATTGAGATAGTTATTAGGCATGTTGAGAATAGATGAGACAGAAATGAAGAAAGACAAGCCCAAGTCTATGATGATGTTCATCAAGACAAAAGGAAAGTCTAGACACAAAGGAAAATCTAAGAAAAGTTCTAAAACTAGCCAGAAGCCCAAGTCTTCAGATCTCAAGTCAAAGGGAGGAATAAAGAAGGGAGGAAAATTTCACCATTGTGACTAGGCTGGACATTGGAACAAGAATTGCATCCACTGATGGAGGAACTAAAGAAGAAGAAGGAGGAGTTAGATATCTCCACTTTAGGTATAGATGTTATAAGATATTTCTAAATTACTTCTTCTCTGGTATGTGATATCAGATGTAGATCTTGTTGGTATGTCTGCCCTGAGAGACAATCATGTGATAATTGGTGGGATACATTAAGATTGATTTGATAAACATAAAAGGCGAGCTTCCAATTCCTTCTGGTTCATTCATATGAGATAGTGATAGAACAGATTGAATGTCTAAAGAATGAAAGTACTCAATGACGTATGCCTTCAGGTTCATGACCTGAACGATGAGATCATACGGATGCTAAGAGTTTGTACATTCTTGTTATGTCCCTAGTCGGATGTCATTGTGGAAGGTAGATAGACAGCAATGACACACAAGACTAGATTGTGGTGTTGGTTGATGGCAAAATCTCATTAGTCATGATATAGAGATATCAAACCAAACACATAGGTACTTGTTAGAGAACAAGGTACCGGACAGACCCACCATGAGTTTGACACATGGAACCATGAGATGGTAGTCACAGTCAGTACTCACAGTGATGGTGGTGAGTGTGATTCTTAGACCTGAAATCACTGCACTCAACACATGTCGTTGGGCACACTTTGACATCATCAAACGCAGTCCTGAAACATGGGTTGTTATAAAGGTGATGATTGGGTGGCTTTGACACATGGGGCTTTTGAGGGGTGAGTGATAGATATGGGATTTGTCCCTCCTGAAGGAGTTTGATATCCATGGTCCCTTGATGAGTAGGATTGAGAAAGGCGTGCACGCATGTGTGAATCAGTATATGATACTGATGTCATACATATCTCTTCCAGTCTACTCTGAGATCAAGGAAGTGAATGAACGTTGACAGGATGACTGGTCCATGCCTCGAGTTCATTCAGGATATCAGTGACAAAGGAATTATACATTTGCTGTAACACCATTCACGGATTGTAGGATGAAAGTTGTTCTCCAACTTTCTACTTTCACTTGGGTAGCATTGATGTGTGACTAGGCACCGCTCTTTGCTTGTGAAGTCATAAGTGTTATGGACTTTCACTGCCAACGTGAAATGGACCTACAGGGTCACACACATAGGATTTAACCTGGAAGAGGAGTTTTGTCCACAAATCAATGTTTAGATTGATTACTAGAGGAGTTTAGTAGTTCAATTAAACACTCAATCAGTCGATAGCTCAATATCGTATGGTTCAAGGTGTTGGACGCATTGATTGGAGTATCGGATTGATTGAAATCGTAATTGACTGATTTTGCCCAACCTGTGCTCCCAACCGATCGGTTCATGTGATGAACCGGTCGGCTGAGGTTGCTGAACCGGTCGGCTGGAGTGTCCAGGCCGATCGGCTCATGCCCAGGTTGAAAGGATCGGTTCAAGGGTTGAACCGATCGACTCAACTGGTGCAACCGACCAGTTGGAAAAGTCATGTCGGCAAGAATTTTCCTTTGGTTTCAAATTGCCCAATTCGATTGGGAATAATATTGGTATTCGATACCAATTGGGAAAGAAACAAGGAAAGTCTTTTGAGCCGGATTAGGACCATGAACCGATCGGTTCAGGGCACCAACCGATCGGTTGGAGTTCCCCAAATGATCGGCTCAGGTCCAACCGATCGGCTCAATGGCCGAACCGATCGGTTCAGTTGTGAACTGATCATTTCAGGTTGCGAGATGGTTGCCTTTTGTGGAAAATCCCGGACCCTTCTACTCCTGCTTTTAGTCCCGCAATGACCGGGATGGAGAACCCTGTCCCATGACTCTCCTATATATAGGGGTATTGGGGGCTTCTCAAAATATAGCTCAGTGCAACCAGTTGCTCTGCAAGTTGTTGTTCTCTCTAGTTTTGGTAACCGTGAGAGAGCCCGAGCAAGTGCTTCCCGCAAAAGGGAGGTGCAGCAAGGGAAGGACAACTAAAATTGCAATAGGAGGCAGGAGAGCGTGTTGGCGACTAGTACGTCAACAGGAGGGTGCGACTCCTTCCACTTCCTTGTGGGACAAGGAGAGTGGAGTTTCAGGTGGTCCGTGTGGACTACTACAGAGGCGGGAGGACACTGCTTCTTAGGAGGACAACTGTCATCCGACAGTCCGGTTCGAGTAGGAGTTGTCAGTCCCGGTGTGACCAAGAGCTGCACAGACACCGTCGAAGTCTGGAGTTGAAGACCGCGCATTACGCGAGGTATTGTCGCCGAGCAAGCCTCGGGACAAGGTATGATTCTGCAAACCATCTTTTCCTATTATATAGACGTTGACGCGTTTCCTCGGTATGGGTTGGGGGAGAAAATTTTTTGTTTCTGCTGCCTTCTCTGTCTCCCCTAAAACCCAACAGTGGTATCAGAGCCACGTCAACTGTTCTATATTTTAGGAATATCAATATGATCGATTTTGGTTTGTCTCTTTTATTTATTGCATACGATGCGAATAATATCGGCTTTATGCATGTCCAATCCTAAATCCACAAATCCCTAATTACATATATGATATGTATTAATGCACTCGATACGTGTGACGTCCCCATATTTTGATTTCTCCAAACCCTATTGGGAATGAGAGGTCAGAATCTGAGAACATCATCCAATCATATCAGAAAGCGATGCGGAAGCATAATACGCATACATGAACATACAACCATAACATTTCTCAACAATCGACATGAATATTAATTATAGCATGAACTGTTACAGATTACATTTACACATTGAATATAAAATTTTACATAAGTCTATGAACATGTATGCTAACAGGATCTTAGACAATAGGTACAACCTGTACAACTTTCTCACATCCTATTCTTTTATCCCATTCTAGCTCTGAACCTAGAAAAAAATGAGAAACAAAATCATCAACAAAAGTTGGTACATGGAATTAAAGAGCTATACTATGCTGGCATATTGATAATACTTGAAAAAGAAGAAAGAGAGAAAGAAACATTATTTAATGGCAGAAAATCAGGTAAACCCAAGTTATTAACCATATTTCAATGGACATGTATTACTATGGTGGACTTAGCACAAACAAAAATTATTGGGCCCTATCCCCGCGTACCTTGTACCATTAGGGATCTCCCCGCGTACCTTGTACCATTAGGGAGGTGCTAGTCAACATTAATACTTTCCCTCTCTAATAGGGAGATTAATGAACCATCAGTAACTACATTCCATTTTCTTTCTTTAGTGTTCTTATTGTTCAAGGCGGAAATGACAATACATATAGATCTACATCCAACAATGTATTTCAAATACAAGAAAGCAAGTACATATATTTAACATCCAGCAAAACTAGTCATATAAATATATCCATGTACCTGAGTTCAGAGATTCCTATTTACATTCTGGATCATCTATATATGTGGTCTTCACCTGGTTAATAACAAAATCATATACTAGCATCAGATTTTGATCATCTTAACCCTAGTCGTGTTCATTTTAGGGTTTACGTAGATCATTATGTTATTCTCATGATTATTTATATTCTTACCTTATATTTATCTTGTTGATGTCATTTTCCATATTATGATTCATTATCTGAATATTAGGTTCCATATCCTTTTTGGTGTACATATTAACCCTAGTTTATATACATTATTCAAGTTAGTGTTACAACCCATGTATCAAGGTTCATCTTCTTACAACATGAATTCCGTGTACAAAACTGGTCTCATATTTATATATTATCCTTCAGTTACAGATATGAGAATGTTCTGTGAATTTCATCATTTATTGAGCATATATATATATATATTTATTGCATTTTATTAGGGTTATTAGCCCTAATTAGACATATTTAGCAAATTACATGATTTCATATATCAACGTCATAATATTTGACATCATATCGATTCTATATCATGTTATAGAGTTACTAGTAAATTATCATAATTTTAGGCCATCGTTTGCTATTTATTATCCATAAAACCAGTATAACGCATCTTGCATGATATCACTATGATTAGTTCATTAAAAGCCATATATTATGCTTTCATATTACTCTATGCATTTTTCTGAACAGTTTGGTATATTATATGTATTTTTCTGATACTCAAACTAATTTCTATGAATTATCGAAGTTCTGAGTATTTCAGATTAATTACCTTCATTGGGCCAATCGTGTGATGCCACTTGGCTGGGGAGGCTGGCGTGGATCCTTCGCTTGGCCTGCTGGGGTCTGGCCGGTTCGTTGGTTGATTCGGTCTGGTTTAACATTCTATTCTCCTGTTCGTGAGAACACAGACGGCGTAGCATCTTCTTCCGCTACGCAGCTGCCGCCGCCGGGGATGCCCCACCAGCAAAAGGTCCTTGCCTCCTCCTGTTCTTCCATCAACCGTGAACGCCTCTCCCAACCTGGATCTGTGGGAAAGCTGACATGGATGGAGCAGGCCCTCTCTGGTCGAGATGCGTAGATTCCCAGATCATTCACCCCTAAGGTTGGGAACGACAAGGACTTCAGAGCACCTTGCGTCTGCTCTTCCTGCTTTCAACACCGGGATCTGGGCTCTTATCTGGGGAGGGATCCATGGAGCCATGCTTCTCCTTGATTGCCAATCCTCCATTGAAACCATCTCAAGCTACGTAAAAGCCAAAAGACGTCCATTGGCACCTCCAGTCTCCTTATTCTCAGGTCTGTCTGCCGCCAGAAAGGAGAGACTTGGCTTGGGACGCCACAGATTCTGCCTCCTCGCGCTTCCATGAAACTTTGCTTCGTGGTCTGCCCTCCATGGTAGTTATTCTCTTCGTGTGGCTCCTCCTCGCTTGACAACAGCTCTACACCATGCCGCCTATTGGTTCTCATCAGTTGATGTCATGGCAGAGTGAAAGGGGGATCCTCTCCCTCGAATGAGAAGTGAGAAGGATGAAGGAATGCTAGCGAGAGGGGGAATTGAGTTGTCAGGTATTATGTTGATCAACGCAAAACATAACAAATTCCGTTGAATATGCAGGGACGTGGCGATGACTACTTCCTCAAGTTAATGCCTATGGTAAGAGCTATGAGTGGGGTACGGCCTCCGTCTATCTCTAGATTTCACCCAAAATAATATCAGAAGACATCCAAAGGCTCCTCTAAAGTCGGTAGATCAAACCAATCACTCCGGATCTAGTGTAACAAACGCAAGCAATGTGGACACTATTGGCTAGGTTTGTTTCCATTAGCTCCATAAGTCTCGCAGCTTGATAGATGAGAAAAAGTTTTGACCACATCGTAGCCAATTCACATTCAAAGGCCACATGAACATACAAAAACCAAAACTTATTATAATTATATTTAACCATTGATCCCATGCTCAAACATTTGATGAATTTTCTAATTTTGCTTTGAACCTTATAACTTTGAACAATGATTCCCCATAGAGAAGTTCACTCAAACTCCATTGTTCAACCCTTCGAATCAGTTACCCCAGAGGGGTACATATCTAAGGATATTTAACTTACATATACAAAAATCGATCTCTAAGATCATCAACACAAGCTCAAATAGCTTAATTTAACATTATACACATCATGATACATAAATGGACCATTGGTTCCATGTTCGATATTGGGTATGAAACTCCTAAAACTAGGGTCATCACATTCACCCCACCTTATTTGGAATTTCGTCCTCGAAATTCAACTAATCTCATACTTAAGAGGCTATTTAGGAGTTCAACTTCATATACATCATCATTTCTTAGGTTCTAAGACCACCATAATTGTGTACAGTCTAAGTTTTCAGCTTAGGGTCTAGAGATTCTTGGGCGTGTCCACCCCACCTTATATATGTGGAAGCATCACTTAATGTCTTAGCCATAACATGACATTATGATATCTTAGGGTTACATCACCTCTAAGGGTACATGTTTTATTCATACTTTTAATGTTCAGGAGGAATTTGTTTATGTGCCATGATATTCAGATTGTTCAAATCTAACATCACTAACATCTTACAATGATTTTAGGATTAGAGGAGACTTATCTTCATCCTTTATATTAGGATTTTTCTACATAAGATGGGCTTACATAACATGCTTGACCATTAGGGTTTCACCCTATGGTGTGATATGTATACTCAACTTAGAATCATACATGGAGAAGGATCAAAGTTTACGAACTATATTTCTGACCATATATCCTATGATCCAAAAATATCTTATATCCAGTTCATGAGTTCAACTTTTTATGTCTTGCATGTATTATGTGAAGGGAAAAAAAAAGAATATATTAAGTTTATCCCATGATCTCAGCATCATATCATTCATATTTCATATGAAGGGGAAGAGAATATTTTAAAATCAAACTTATCATGATTTCAATCTTTGGTACTACATGTATGATATAGGGGGGAATATATAATAGGTCAAGCTTATACGAGTGACTCCTCATATATAAATCATCTACATAGCTCAAGTGAGGTTTCTATCATCATATATTAAGAAAGAGAAGAAGAAGGGAGAACATGTATTTTGAGTATCTTTTGCACAAAGCAGCATACTCTCGTATCTAGAGTTCATATATTACCTCACTTGCAACTAATGATGAGATTCTCAAAATATGTCACTCTAGCTAGGACCTAACTCAGCCAAAGGATTGACTTTATCATATGGGTCATCTACCCATCCTTTTATTTTACCCAATTTTCTCATATAGATTTGAATCATGCATAATGACTCAACTCAACACTCGAGAGTAATCTAGTGTAGGACATTTTTTTAACACATATCTCATATATTGGAGGCTAGGTCCTATGACCTTCTCCCTGTGGGTCTTACTCTCTCTAGAGTTCACCACATATCTCATCCTACCACTAGACATCCTCCTTGTATAAGAGCTTGAGGCTCATGCACACTCATCTCTATCTTAACTTAACTTATCTTAAGTAGGAAAAGGGAATGTACTCCCATCATTACAACTTAGCATAGATCCTCTAAGAGTGGATTCAGCTCATATCCAACTCAAATCTAAATAAGGAAACTTATACCATTAGAGATCAAACTTAGATAAGATTGCACATGCTTATTTCAACTATCATTCTATCATCTACTCAAAGTATCACATATCTTGATAAGCCTCTAGACATCTAATCTAGACTACTCTCTCTTCTAGACTGATGTCACTCCCTTTCACTTAGATTGCATGAACACTAACTACTCTCCAGTGTGAGGGACACATTTTTATATTTACATATATATAATAAAATATTATATAGTTTTTCTCTGAGAAAGATGACGTCAGAGAAAACACTCGAGGCTCGAGCCGATTGGAAAACAAAACCAAATCAGAAAAATTGAGTGTCCCACACACAGTAGATAGTCTAGTGTCATGTCACCTAGTGAAATGGTGAGAACAAGGTGTAGACTAGTGTATCTACCCAATACATATGAGCTCTATATGGAAAGGGTCTCAGACACTTGTCTAGACCTAGTTCTCGAACATCTAGGTTCTAACCTAGAGGCTAAGTCAAACCTTATTCCTATAGAACAACTTACTAAGTTTCTAAGGTTTAAAGTGAAAGGTGAGATTTAGGTTTAATGTTTCATGGTGAGCAATTGTTAGGTGTAGCTATTGTTCATGCTCTGATACCAACTGTGACGTCCCCATATTTTGATTTCTCCAAACCCTATTGGGAATGAGAGGTCAGAATCCGAGAACATCATCCAATCATATCAGAAAGCGATGCGGAAGCATAATACGCATACATGAACATACAACCATAACATTTCTCAACAATCGACATGAATATTAATTATAGCATGAACTGTTACAGATTACATTTACACATTGAATATAAAATTTTACATAAGTCTATGAACATGTATGCTAACAGGATCTTAGACAATAGGTACAACCTGTACAACTTGCTCACATCCTATTCTTTTATCCCATTCTAGCTCTGAACCTAAAAAAACGAGAAACAAAATCATCAACAAAAGTTGGTACGTGGAATTAAAGAGCTATACTATGCTGGCATATTGATAATACTTGAAAAAGAAGAAAGAGAGAAAGAAACATTATTTAATGGCAGAAAATCAGGTAAACCCAAGTTATTAACCATATTTCAATGGACATGTATTACTATGGTGGACTTAGCACAAACATAAATTATTGGGCCCTATCCCCGCGTACCTTGTACCATTAGGGATCTCCCCGCGTACCTTGTACCATTAAGGAGGTGCTAGTCAACATTAATACTTTCCCTCTCTAATAGGGAGATTAATGAACCATCAGTAACTACATTCCATTTTCTTTCTTTAGTGTTCTTATTGTTCAAGGCGGAAATGACAATACATATAGATCTACATCCAACAATGTATTTCAAATACAAGCAAGCAAGTACATATATTTAACATCCAGCAAAACTAGTCATATAATTATATCCACGTACCTGAGTTCAGAGATTCCTATTTACATTCTGGATCATCTATATATCTGGTCTTCACCTGGTTAATAACAAAATCATATACTAGCATCAGATTTTGATCATCTTAACCCTAGTCGTGTTCATTTTAGGGTTTACGTAGATCATTATGTTATTCTCATGATTATTTATATTCTTACCTTATATTTATCTTGTTGATGTCATTTTCCAGATTATGATTCATTATCTGAATATTAGGTTCCATATCCTTTTTGGTGTACATATTAACCCTAGTTTATATACATTATTCAAGTTAGTGTTACAACCCATGTATCAAGGTTCATCTTCTTACAACATGAATTCCGTGTACAAAACTGGTCTCATATTTATATATTATCCTTCAGTTATAGATATGAGAATGTTCTGTGAATTTCATCATTTATTGAGCATATATATATATTTATTGCATTTTATTAGGGTTATTAGCCCTAATTAGACATATTTAGCAAATTACATGATTTCATATATCAACGTCATAATATTTGACATCATATCGATTCTATATCATGTTATAGAGTTACTAGTAAATTATCATAATTTTAGGCCATCGTTTGCTATTTATTATCCATAAAACCAGTATAACGCATCTTGCATGATATCACTATGATTAGTTCATTAAAAGCCATATATTATGCTTTCATATTACTCTATGCATTTTTCTGAACAGTTTGGTATATTATATGTATTTTTCTGATACTCAAACTAATTTCTATGAATTATCGAAGTTCTGAGTATTTCAGATTAATTACCTTCATTGGGCCAATCGCGTGATGCCACTTGGCTGGGGAGGCTGGCGTGGATCCTTCGCTTGGCCTGCTGGGGTCCGGCTGGTTCGTTGGTTGATCCGGTCTGGTTTAACGTTCTATTCTCCTGTTCGTGAGAACACAGACGGCGTAGCATCTTCTTCCGCTACGCAGCTGCCGCCGCCGGGGATGCCCCACCGGCAAAAGGTCCTTGCCTCCTCCTGTTCTTCCATCAACCGTGAACGCCTCTCCCAACCTGGATCTGTGGGAAAGCTGACATGGATGGAGCAGGCCCTCTCTGGTCGAGATGCGTAGATTCCCAGATCATTCACCCCTAAGGTTGGGAACGACAAGGACTTCAGAGCACCTTGCGTCTGCTCTTCCTGCTTTCAACACCGGGATCTGGGCTCTTATCTGGGGAGGGATCCATGGAGCCATGCTTCTCCTTGATTGCCAATCCTCCATTGAAACCATCTCAAGCTACGTAAAAGCCAAAAGACGTCCATTGGCACCTCCAGTCTCCTTATTCTCAGGTCTGTCTGCCGCCAGAAAGGAGAGACTTGGCTTGGGACGGCCACAGATTCTGCCTCCTCGCGCTTCCATGAAACTTTGCTTCGTGGTCTGCCCTCCATGGTAGTTATTCTCTCCGTGTGGCTCCTCCTCGCTTGACAGCAGCTCTACACCATGCCGCCTGTTGGTTCTCATCAGTTGATGTCATGGCAGAGTGAAAGGGGGATCCTCTCCCTCGAATGAGAAGTGAGAAGGATGAAGGAATGCTAGCGAGAGGGGGAATTGAGTTGTCAGGTATTATGTTGATCAACGCAAAACATAACAAATTCCGTTGAATATGCAGGGACGTGGCGATGACTACTTCCTCAAGTTAATGCCTATGGTAAGAGCTATGAGTGGGGTACGACCTCCGTCTATCTCTAGATTTCACCCAAAATAATATCAGAAGACATCCAAAGGCTCCTCTAAAGTCGGTAGATCAAACCAATCACTCCGGATCTAGTGTAACAAACGCAAGCAACATGGACACTATTGGCTAGGTTTGTTTCCATTAGCTCCATAAGTCTCGCAGCTTGATAGATGAGAAAAAGTTTTGACCACATCGTAGCCAATTCACATTCAAAGGCCACATGAACATACAAAAACCAAAACTTATTATAGATATTTTTAACCATCGATCCCATGCTCAAACATTTGATGAATTTTCTAATTTTGCTTTGAACCTTATAACTTTGAACAACGATTCCCCATAGAGAAGTTCACTCAAACTCCATTGTTCAACCCTTCGAATCAGTTACCCCATAGGGGTACATATCTAAGGATATTTAACTTACATATACAAAAATCGATCTCTAAGATCATCAACACAAGCTCAAATAGCTTAATTTAACATTATACACATCATGATACATAAATGGACCATTGGTTCCATGTTCGATATTGGGTATGAAACTCCTGAAACCAGGGTCATCACATTCACCCCACCTTATTTGGAATTTCGTCCTCGAAATTCAACTAATCTCATACTTAAGAGGCTATTTAGGAGTTCAACTTCATATACATCATCATTTCTTAGGTTCTAAGACCACCATAATTGCGTGCAGTCTAAGTTTTCAGCTTAGGGTCTAGAGATTCTTGGGCGTGTCCACCCCACCTTATATATGTGGAAGCATCACTTAATGTCTTACCCATAACATGACATTATGATATCTTAGGGTTACATCACCTCTAAGGGTACATGTTTTATTCATACTTTTAATGTTCAGGAGGAATTTGTTTATGTGCCATGATATTCAGATTGTTCAAATCTAACATCACTAACATCTTACAATGATTTTAGGATTAGAGGAGACTTATCTTCATCCTTGATATTAGGATTTTTCTACATAAGATGGGCTTACATAACATGCTTGACCATTACGGTTTCACCCTATGGTGTGATATGCATACTCAACTTAGAATCATACATTGAGAAGGATCAAAGTTTACAAACTATATTTCTGACCATATATCCTATGATCCAAAAATATCTTATATCCAGTTCATGAGTTCAACTTTTTATGTCTTGCATGTATTATGTGAAGGAAAAAAAAAGAATATATTAAGTTTATCCCATGATCTCAGCATCATATCATTCATATTTCATATGAAGGGGAAGAGAATATTTTAAAATCAAACTTATCATGATTTCAATCTTTGGTACTACATGTATGATATAGGGGGGAATATAGAATAGGTCAAGCTTATACGAGTGACTCCTCATATATAAATCATCTACATAGCTCAAGTGAGGTTTCTATCATCATATATTAAGAAAGAGAAGAAGAAGGGAGAATATGTATTTTGAGTATCTTTTGCACAAAGCAGCATACTCTCGTATCTAGAGTTCATATATTACCTCACTTGCAACTAATGATAAGATTCTCAAAATATGTCACTCTAGCTAGGACCTAACTCAGCCAAAGGATTGACTTTATCATATGGGTCATCTACCCATCCTTTTATTTTACCCAATTTTCTCATATAGATTTGAATCATGCATAATGACTCAACTCAACACTCGAGAGTAATCTAGTGTAGGACATTTTTTTTAACACATATCTCATATATTGGAGGCTAGGTCCTATGACCTTCTCCCTGTGGGTCTTACTCTCTCTAGAGTTCACCACATATCTCATCCTACCACTAGACATCCTCCTTGTATAAGAGCTTGAGGCTCATGCACACTCATCTCTATCTTAACTTAACTTATCTTAAGTAGGAAAAGGGAATGTACTCCCATCATTACAACTTAGCATAGATCCTCTAAGAGTGGATTCAGCTCATATCCAACTCAAATCTAAATAAGGAAACTTATACCATTAGAGATCAAACTTAGATAAGATTGCACATGCTTATTTCAACTATCATTCTATCATCTACTCAAAGTATCACATATCTTGATAAGCCTCTAGACATCTAATCTAGACTACTCTCTCTTCTAGACTGATGTCACTCCCTTTCACTTAGATTGCATGAACACTAACTACTCTCCAGTGTGAGGGACACATTTTTATATTTACATATATATAATAAAATATTATATAGTTTTTCTCCAAGAAAGAAGACGTCAGAGAAAACACTCGAGGCTCGAGCCGATTGGAAAACAAAACCAAATCAGAAAAATTGAGTGTCCCACACACAGTAGATAGTCTAGTGTCATGTCACCTAGTGAAATGGTGAGAACAAGGTGTAGACTAGTGTAGCTACCCAATACATATGAGCTCTATATGGAAAGGGTCTCAGACACTTGTCTAGACCTAGTTCTCGAACATCTAGGTTCTAACCTAGAGGCTAAGTCAAACCTTATTCCTATAGAACAACTTACTAAGTTTCTAAGGTTTAAAGTGAAAGGTGAGATTTAGGTTTAATGTTTCATGGTGAGCAATTGTTAGGTGTAGCTATTGTTCATGCTCTGATACCAACGGTGACGTCCCCATATTTTGATTTCTCCAAACCCTATTGGGAATGAGAGGTCAGAATCCGAGAACATCATCCAATCATATCAGAAAGCGATGCGGAAGCATAATACGCATACATGAACATACAACCATAACATTTCTCAACAATCGACATGAATATTAATTATAGCATGAACTGTTACAGATTACATTTACACATTGAATATAAAATTTTACATAAGTCTATGAACATGTATGCTAACATGATCTTAGACAATAGGTACAACCTGTACAACTTGCTCACATCCTATTCTTTTATCCCATTCTAGCTCTGAACCTAAAAAAAACGAGAAACAAAATCATCAACAAAAGTTGGTACGTGGAATTAAAGAGCTATACTATGCTGGCATACTGATAATACTTGAAAAAGAAGAAAGAGAGAAAGAAACATTATTTAATGGAAGAAAATCAGGTAAACCCAAGTTATTAACCATATTTCAATGGACATGTATTACTATGGTGGACTTAGCACAAACATAAATTATTGGGCCCTATCCCCGCGTACCTTGTACCATTAGGGATCTCCCCGTGTACCTTGTACCATTAGGGAGGTGCTAGTCAACATTAATACTTTCCCTCTCTAATAGGGAGATTAATGAACCATCAGTAACTACATTCCATTTTCTTTCTTTAGTGTTCTTATTGTTCAAGGCGGAAATGACAATACATATAGATCTACATCCAACAATGTATTTCAAATACAAGCAAGCAAGTACATATATTTAACATCCAGCAAAACTAGTCATATAATTATATCCATGTACCTGAGTTTAGAGATTCTTTTTTACATTCTGGATCATCTATATATCTGGTCTTCACCTGGTTAATAACAAAATCATATACTAGCATCAGATTTTGATCATCTTAACCCTAGTCGTGTTCATTTTAGGGTTTACGTAGATCATTATGTTATTCTCATGATTATTTATATTCTTACCTTATATTTATCTTGTTGATGTCATTTTCCATATTATGATTCATTATCTGAATATTAGGTTCCATATCCTTATTGGTGTACATATTAACCCTAGTTTATATACATTATTCAAGTTAGTGTTACAACCCATGTATCAAGGTTCATCTTCTTACAACATGAATTCCGTGTACAAAACTGGTCTCATATTTATATATTATCCTTCAGTTACAGATATGAGAATGTTCTGTGAATTTCATCATTTATTGAGCATATATATATATTTATTGCATTTTATTAGGGTTATTAGCCCTAATTAGACATATTTAGCAAATTACATGATTTCATATATCAACGTCATAATATTTGACATCATATCGATTCTATATCATGTTATAGAGTTACTAGTAAATTATCATAATTTTAGGCCATCGTTTGCTATTTATTATCCATAAAACCAGTATAACGCATCTTGCATGATATAACTATGATTAGTTCATTAAAAGCCATATATTATGCTTTCATATTACTCTATGCATTTTTCTGAACAGTTTGGTATATTATATGTATTTTTCTGATACTCAAACTAATTTCTATGAATTATCGAAGTTCTGAGTATTTTAGAATAATTACCTTCATTGGGCCAATCACGTGATGCCACTTGGCTGGGGAGGCTGGCGTGGATCCTTCGCTTGGCCTTCTGGGGTCCGTCCGGTTCGTTGGTTGATCCGGTCTGGTTTAACGTTCTATTCTCCTGTTCGTGAGAACACAGACGGTGTAGCATCTTCTTCCGCTACGCAGCTGCCACCGCCGGGGATGCCCCACCGGCAAAAGGTCCTTGCCTCCTCCTGTTCTTCCATCAACCGTGAACGCCTCTCCCGACCTGGATCTGTGGGAAAGCTGACATGGATGGAGCAGGCCCTCTCTGGTCGAGATGCGTAGATTCCCAGATCATTCACCCCTAAGGTTGGGAACGACAAGGACTTCAGAGCACCTTGTGTGTGCTCTTCCTGCTTTCAACACCGGGATCTGGGCTCTTATCTGGGGAGGGATCCATGGAGCCATGCTTCTCCTTGATTGCCAATCCTCCATTGAAACCATCTCAAGCTACGTAAAAGCCAAAAGACGTCCATTGGCACCTCCAGTCTCCTTATTCTCAGGTCTGTCTGCCGCCAGAAAGGAGAGACTTGGCTTGGGACGGCCACAGATTCTGCCTCCTCGTGCTTCCATGAAACTTTGCTTCGTGGTCTGCCCTCCATGGTAGTTATTCTCTCCGTGTGGCTCCTCCTCGCTTGACAGCAACTCTACACCATGCCACCTGTTGGTTCTCATTAGTTGATGTCATGGCAGAGTGAAAGGGGGATCCTCTCCCTCGAATGAGAAGTGATAAGGATGAAGGAATGCTAGCGAGAGGGGGAATTGAGTTGTCAGGTATTATGTTGATCAACGCAAAACATAACAAATTCCGTTGAATATGCAGGGACGTGGCGATGACTACTTCCTCAAGTTAATGCCTATGGTAAGAGCTATGAGTGGGGTACGGCCTCCGTCTATCTCTAGATTTCACCCAAAATAATATCAGAAGACATCCAAAGGCTCCTCTAAAGTCGGTAGATCAAACCAATCACTCCGGATCTAGTGTAACAAACGCAAGCAACGTGGACACTATTGGCTAGGTTTGTTTCCATTAGCTCCATAAGTCTCGCAGCTTGATAGATGAGAAAAAGTTTTGACCACATCGTAGACAATTCACATTCAAAGGCCACATGAACATACAAAAACCAAAACTTATTATAATTATATTTAACCACCGATCCCATGCTCAAACATTTGATGAATTTTCGAATTTTGCTTTGAACCTTATAACTTTGAACAACGATTCCCCATAGATAAGTTCACTCAAACTCCATTGTTCAACCCTTCGAATCAGTTACCCCAGAGGGGTACATATCTAAGGATATTTAACTTACATATACAAAAATCGATCCCTAAGATCATCAACACAAGCTCAAATAGCTTAATTTAACATTATACACATCATGATACATAAATGGACCATTGGTTCCATGTTCGATATTGGGTATGAAACTCCTGAAACCAGGGTCATCACAATACGCGTCACCCTTAAACGAGTTTTATGGTGGATGTGTGTCGCATGATTATGGCCTATAAACCCCTATATGTGATTGGTTGTGTGTGGTTTCTTGCATCTCGGTCTGCGCACCGATCTTCCCTCTCTTATTCCTGATGTAACTCAAAATAATTAGATATTCTTTCCTTCCTTTGCTCCCCCCGAATGTAAATCGGGGTTTCCCTTTTTAAAGCAATGTAATAAATAGAATAGGATTTTATTTCCTGTTATGTCAAAGACCGGCGGACATCAAGACGACTGCTCAGACGATCGGTTCAAGGAGTGAACCGATCGGTTGACGTTCCAGACTGTCGGTTCAAGGAGTGAACCGATTGGTTGATGACCAGTTCGAGGAGCGAGACGAGTGGGTGGCGGACATGACGAGATGCACGACGACCAGGTGAACTGATCGGTTGGAGGAGCCAACCGATCGGCTGGTGGCACCCAGACGACCGGCTGAAGAGTGCAGATCATTCATGTGATGAGTTGATCAACTCGGATGGCAAGGCACAGATGTTCATCTTGTACATGTTGCATGTGATGTTGACCTAGATGACCGTGATTCCTCTTTGCTCGAGGAATCACATTAGGATGGCCATAATCATTGCTTTTTATCGTTTGTGCATGTTTTCTGTGGGATATAGCATGTATATGATACGTACTATGTATTGTGGTGATTGGATATGTATATGTATATAAAACCAAATCCCTCATTAAAATATTAAGTTTTAGATGCCTTCCAAATGCGACACACGTGAAAAGCTTGATCGACCAAGTGTGGGCACGCCCTAGCGTGGTGCACCATCTATCTCGTGGAAGCGTGAAGGATGAATATGTGGGTCTGCCCTAGCAGGGTGCATACTCATCGTGTTTGCATTGGGTCGGACTTAACAAGGTGACCTAGATAGGATCTAGCACCTTGAGGCATGGAGATGATCATTGCAAGGAGTTGTAGATGACATCTTATCAAGAGTTGCATATGATGCAATTGGCAAAAGTTGCCTACCTGAGAGATCTATGTTGTGGGTGACAGCCCTAGCTGGTCCATGGCTTAGAGGATTTCAGGATCTTGCCCACTAGAAGGTTGTACGCTGCAATCTTCTGAATTGATGGTGAGGGCTATCAATTTGAAGTAAAATAGTGGGAGCGATAATTTATTAAAGGCCTAATTATATCGTCAAACTTTCAAATCTATCAAATAAGTCAAAATGAGTTTTGGACTAAAATTGCATATTTTCCTTTTGTAGTTCAAATGGCAACAAACAACAACAACTTTTCTTTGCGATCGGTCCTTGACAAGGATAAGCTAAATGGGACGAACTTCCACGACTGGTATCAGACATTGAGAATTGTTCTCACTCAAGAGCGTAAGCTCTATGTCCTGGATACTCCAATTCCAGAGGAACCCGCTCCTAATGCACCAAGGACAGAAAGGGATGCTTACAAGAAGCATTCTGATGATGCCATTGATGCAAAGTGCTTGATGCTATGTTCAATGAACCATGAGTTGCAGAGGCAACATGAGAACATGGGTGTCATAGAGATGATTCAGCATCTCAGGAACATGTATGAAGATCGGGCACGGCAAGAGAGGTACAATGTTTCTAGGGCGCTGTTCAAGTGCGTCATGACAGAAGGAGATCCAGTTGGTCCTCACACACTCAAGATGATTGGGTATGTGGAGAACCTGCAGAGACTGGGATTTCCATTGAGCCAAGAGTTGGCTACTGACGTGATACTGCAATCGTTGCCAGAATCTTACAGTCAGTTCGTGATGAACTACAACATGAACAACTTTGATAGGCCACTGTCAGAGTTGTTGGGCATGTTGAGGACAGCCGACTTACAGATGAAGAAGGACAAGCCTAAGTCCGTGATGGTGATCACGAGCAAGAAAGGCAAGTCCAAGAGCAAGGGCAAGGGCAAAGCTAAGAAAGGATCTGAAGCTAGCCAGGAGTCCAAGCCATCTTCAGCTCTCAAGGCCAAGGGAGGTGTGACCAAGAAAGGAAATTGCCACAATTGTCAAAAGCCAGGACATTGGAAAAGGAATTGTCCTCTCTACCTGGAAGAACAAAAGAAGAAGGAGGCAACTGAAACCTCTACTTGAAGGTGTCATGTAAATAAACTTGTAACACTTTTTGAGATATATGATATCAAGATGTAAAGTGTAAAGCATTCTTACTTGGGGCAAGTGTTGCCTTTATAGATAGGAATACTTTAGTTTATTTTCAGCCAATAAGGCATGTAATACAATTATGAACTGTTATTTCATACTTGCCAATAGATAGAAACACTTTATTTTGCATATTGTATGACAATGATGGCAATCAATAAAGTTGTGTTTTCAATCTAAAAGATGTGATCTTTGTGGCAATGCCTTATTTATCTTGTGATATTTGATATGCATAAGATAAGACGATACCTAAAAGTTATAGATAACTCAAACAATTTAATTAGCATTAATCATGAGAAATTCATTTCTAGTTTCCATGTGATGGATAAAACTAGACTCTTTTGGTTAGAGAACCAATAAGAGACATGAATATCTTGGACATGATTGATCAATCTTCACTAATGTAGTGGGAGAGTGATTATCCTATTAGGTATAATACATGTGATGTATTTACATACCTATTGGAATAAATGCTAATACTTCAAATGGTGTTTAGAGAAATACCAATATGAATATCTTGAAGTGTTCAAGATTATCATAAATGAAGTACAAATTTGGTAAAGTATTAATTCTTGATGTGATCAATTAACGAAATACTTGGACTAAATGTTTGAGATCCTTATGAGTGATTATGATAGTGTATCATAGTGAACCCATGATTAATGCATGGTGATGTATGAATCAAGAAGGGATCATACTCTAAGGAGTTAGAGAATGATTATCAAATAACTGAATTCTTCTTAATAAAAGAATACCCCACACTAATAAAAGAAATTAAGAATCACAAGGGTTGTGAGTTCTTATATCTTTAACAGATACACCTCAATTATCTATGTGATGAGTTGTTCATGTGATGAGTCAACTATCAATATGAATATGAGGAACCGAATCTTGAGTTATGATTTAAAACCAATACATCCTAAATGACTTCCATGTGAACCATAAGGTATGACCTTGATGGTAGCACTCATTGGATCATAACCATAAGTGCAGATGAGTCTTAAGTGTTAAGACACATGGATAACATTTTGAGAAGGATGATGCTTGTTGATTGCAACTTAATGGCTAAGACATTTGGCATATGGATACTAAAACTGCATTCCTATGAGGAATAAAACCAAGACGTGTACGTGACACAACCTATAAGGTTTATGAATCCACTAATGCAAATGAAGTCTATAAGTTACAATGGACTAATCAATGTGATTGATTGAGTACAAACAACTCAAAATTGGATCTTTATTTTGATGATATAGTCAAAGGGTTTCACTGATATGTCAAAGATAAAGAAGGGATCTGTGATTTAGTGGGAGCGTGTTCACATTCCACATATTGATGTGAAATGGAAATGTTCTAGATTGGAAATCCGAATGTGGAAATTATCTTTAAGGAAGATAGAGATGTTTCCTATGTAATAGCAAAAGAGATCTATAGAGATAGTTCTCAAAAATATCTTGAACTGGAAAGAGAGAGCATACATTGGCAATCTGTACTGAAGTGTTTAGTATGCACATATTTAGTGGGAGAAAACTTGTCCATGTTACATGGAGTTAGTATCCCAAGGCCAAGTGTCCAATTCTTATGAAGAATGGGAACACTAAGAATAGATATGGATCTATCATGTATGTAATCATCCCATTGTCTTGCATGTATGACATGGCAAGAATAAAATGCATTCATCATCTTGTATGTAGGACATGGCAATATGATGTGCTCATCCTGATAACTCGTATGTGTGACATGACGAGTGGATGCCTGTCTGCTTCCAGTAAGTGTTATTGGAATACCATGAGAACTTGATAAGTGCTTGTGAAGCACTAGTTCTATGGAGAAGAGTTCGATGTAAAGAGTTACATTGATGCGAACTTCCGAAAGGACAAAAAATTAATCGCAACATATATACATGAGATGTATAAAACTGAATGTTTGTTGATAATTGGAAGTGTTCCAATAAAGCCATTTAAAAGGAAAATGTCGAGTATCTATGTGTTAGTGAACAGCAGTGGATACTATATGGATCTGAAAGTTCATGAGATGAACTTATATTCCACTCATTGATGACAAGTCTGGAATCCTTGATCATGCAATGTGGCTAAAGGTTAGCAAATGGAATACAAGATCGCATATTACGGCAACTCCATCTCATACGTGTGACGTACAGCGAAGAGATGAGAGACATGCAATTTATACAGACTTTGGCAAGGTGTTTCCATTACTCACTATGTTGGCACTACAGCACAGTAACATGTGGGACATGTTTGAAGATCACTATGAATATGATTCATGGGTGATTGGCTCGCAGTGCAAGTGGGAGTTTGTTGGTATGTATGCCCTGAGAGCCAATCATGTGATAATTGGTGGGATACATTAAGATTGATTTGATAAACATAAAAGGTGAGCTTCCAATTCTTTCTGGTTCAGTCATATGAGATAGTGATAGAACAGATTGAATGTCTAAAGAATGACAGTACTCAATGACGTATGCCTTCAGGTTCATGACCTGAACGATGAGATCATATGGATGCTAAGAGTTTGTACATTCTTGTTATGTCCCTAGTCGGATGTCATTGTGGAAGGTAGATAGACAGCAATGACACACAAGACTAGATTGTGGTGTTGGTTGATGACAGAATCTCATTAGTCATGATATAGAGATATCAAACCAAACACATAGGTACTTGTTAGAGAACAAGGTACCGGACAGACCCACCATGAGTTTGACACATGGAACCATGAGATGGTAGTCACAGTGAGTACTCACAGTGATGGTGGTGAGTGTGATTCTTAGACCTGAAATCACTGCACTCAACACATGTCGTTGGGCACACTTTGACATCATCAAACGTAGTCCTGAAACATGGGTTGTTATAAAGGTGATGATTGGGTGGCTTTGACACATGGGGCTTTTGAGGGGTGAGTGATAGATATGGGATTTGTCCCTCTTGAAGGAGTTTGATATCCATGGCCACTTGATGAGTAGGATTGAGAAAGGCGTGCACGCATGTGTGAATCAGTATATGATACTGATGTCATACATATCTCTTCCAGTCTACTCTGAGATCAAGGAAGTGAATGAACGTTGACAGGATGACTATTCCATGCCTCGAGTTCATTCGGGATATCAGTGACAAAGGAATTATACATTCGCTGTAACACCATTCACGGATTGTAGGATGAAAGTTGTTCTCCAACTTTCTACTTTCACTTGGGTAGCACTGATGTGTGACTAGGCACCGCTCTTTGCTTGTGAAGTCATAAGTGTTATGGACTTTCACTGCCAATGTGAAATGGACCTGCAGGGTCACACACATAGGATTTAACCTGGAAGAGGAGTTTTGTCCACAAAGCAATGTTTAGATTGATTACTAAAGGAGTTTAGTAGTTCAATTAAACACTCAATCAGTCGATAGCTCAATATCGTATGGTTCAAGGTGTTGGACGCATTGATTGGAGTATCGGATTGATTGAAATCGCAATTGACTGATTTTGCCCAACCTGTGCTCCCAACCGATCGGTTCATGTGATGAACCGGTCGGCTGAGGTTGTTGAACCGGTCGGCTGGAGTGTCCAGGCCGATCGGCTCATGCCCAGGTTGAAACGACCGGTTCAAGGGTTGAACCGATCGGCTCAACTGGTGCAGCCAACCAGTTGGAAAAGTCATGTCGGCAAGAATTTTCCTTTGGTTTCAAATTGCCCAATTCGATTGGGAATAATATTGGTATTCGATACCAATTGGAAAAGAAACAAGGAAAGTCTTTTGAGCCGGATTAGGACCATGAACCGATCGGTTCAGGGCACCAACCGATCGGTTGGAGTGCCCCAAACGATCGGCTCAGGTCCAACCGATTGGCTCAATGGCCGAACCGATCGGTTCAGTTGTGAACCAATCATTTCAGGTTGCGAGATGGTTGCCTTTTGTGGAAAATCCCAGACCCTTCTACTCCTGCTTTTAGTCCCGCAATGACTGGGATGGAGAACCCTGTCCCATGACTCTCCTATATATATAGGGGTATTGGGGGCTTCTCAAAATATAGCTCAGTGCAACCAGTTGCTCTGCAAGTTGTCGTTCTCTTTGGTTTTGGTAACCGTGAGAGAGCCCGAGCAAGTGCTTCCCGCAAAAGGGAGGTGCAGCAAGGGAAGGACAACTGCAGTTGCAATAGGAGGCAGGAGAGCGTGTTGGTGACTAGTACGTCAACAGGAGGGTGCGACTCCTTCCACTTCCTTGTGGGACAAGGAGAGTGGAGTTACAGGTGGTCCATGTGGACTACTACAGAGGCGGGAGGACACTGTCGCTTAGGAGGACAACTGTCATCCGACAGTCCGGTTTGAGTAGGAGTTGTCAGTCCCGGTGCGACCAAGAGCTGCACAGACACCGTCGAAGTTCGGAGTTGAAGATCGCGCATTACGCGAGGTATTGTCGCCGAGCAAGCCTCGGGACAAGGTATGATTCCGCAAACCATCTTTTCCTATTATATAGACGTTGACGAGTTTCCTCAGTATGGGTTGGGGGAGAAAATTTTTTGTTTCCGCTGCCTTCTCTGTCTCCCCTAAAACCCAACAGTGGTATCAGAGCCACGTCAACTATTCTATATTTTAGGAATATCGATATGATCGATTTTGGTTTGTCTCCTTTATTTATTGCATACGATGCGAATAATATCGGCTTTATGCATGTCCAATCCTAAATCCACAAATCCCTAATTACATATATGATATGTATTAATGCACTCGATACACGTCGCCCTTAAACGAGTTTTATGGTGGATGTGTGTAGCATGATTATGGCCTATAAACCCCTATCTGTGATTGGTTGTGTGTGGTTGCTTGCATCTCGGTCTGCGCACCGATCTTCCCTCTCTTATTCCTGATGTAACTCGAAATAATTCGAGATTCTTTCCTTCCTTTGCTCCCCCCGAATGTAAATCGGGGTTCCCCTTTTTAAAGCAATGTAATAAATAGAATAGGATTTTATTTCCTGTTATGTCAAAGACCGGAGGACATCAAGATGACTGCTCAGACGATCGGTTCAAGGAGTGAACCGATCGGTTGACGTTCCAGACGGTCGGTTCAAGGAGTGAACCGATTGGTTGATGACCGGTTCGAGGAGCGAGACGAGCGGGTGGCGGACATGACGAGATGCACGACGACCAAGAGAACCGATCGGTTGAAGGAGCCAACCGATCGGTTTGCCTGGTCGTCGTGCATCTCGTCATGTCCGCCACCCGCTCGTCTCGCTCGAGCCAACCGATCGGCTGGTGGCACCCAGACGACCGGCTGGAGAGTGCAGATCATTCATGTGATGAGTTGATCAACTCGGATGGCAAGGCACAGATGTTCATCTTGTACAGGTTGCATGTGATGTTGACCTAGATGACCGTGATTCCTCTTGGCTCGAGGAATCACATTAGGATGGCCATAATCATTGCTTTTTATCGTTTGTGCATGTTTTCTGTGGGATATAGCATGTATATGATACGTACTATGTATTGTGGTGATTGGATATGTATATGTATATAAAACCAAATCCCTCATTAAAATATTAAGTTTTAGATGCCTTCCAAATGCGACACACGTGAAAAGCTTGATCGACCAAGTGTGGGCACGCCCTAGCGTGGTGCACCGTCTATCTCGTGGAAGCGTGAAGGATGAATGTGTGGGTCTGCCCTAGCAGGGTGCATACTCATCGTGTTTGCATTGGGTCGGACTTAACAAGGTGACCTAGATAGGATCTAGCGCCTTGAGGCATGGAGATGATCATTGCAAGGAGTTGTATATGACATCTTATCAAGAGTTGCATCTGATGCAATTGGCAAAAGTTGCCTACCTGAGAGATCTATGTTGTGGGTGACAACCCTAGCTGGTCCATGGCTTAGAGGATTTCAGGATCTTGCCCACTAGAAGGTTGTACGCTGCAATCTTCCGAATTGATGGTGAGGGCTATCAATTTGAAGTAAAATAGTGGGAGGGATAATTAATTAAAGGCCTAATTATATCGTCAAAATTTCAAATCAATCAAATAAGTCAAAATGAGTTTTGGACTAAAATTGCATATTTTCCTTTTGTAGTTCAAATGGCAACAAACAACAACAACTTTTCTTTGTGATCGGTCCTTGACAAGGACAAGCTAAATGGGACGAACTTCCACGACTGGTATCGGACATTGAGAATTGTTCTCACTCAAGAGCGTAAGCTCTATGTCCTGGATACTCCAATTCTAGAGGAACCCACTCCTAATGCACCAAGGACAGAAAGGGATGCTTACAAGAAGCATTCTGATGATGCCATTGATGCAAAGTGCTTGATGCTATGTTCAATGAACCATGAGTTGCAGAGGCAACATGAGAACATGGGTGTCATAGAGATGATTCAGCATCTCAGGAACATGTATGAAGATCAGGCATGGCAAGAGAGGTACAATGTTTCTAGGGCACTGTTCAAGTGCGTCATGACAGAAGGAGATCCAGTTGGTCCTCACACACTCAAGATGATTGGGTATGTGGAGAACCTGCAGAGACTGGGATTTCCACTGAGCCAAGAGTTGGCTACTGACGTGATACTGCAATCGTTGCCAGAATCTTACAGTCAGTTCGTGATGAACTACAACATGAACAACTTTGATAGGCCACTGTCAGAGTTGTTGGGCATGTTGAGGACAGCCGAGTTACAGATGAAGAAGGACAAGCCTAAGTCCGTGATGGTGATCACGAGCAAGAAAGGCAAGTCCAAGTGCAAGGGCAAGGGCAAAGCTAAGAAAGGTTCTGAAGCTATCCAGGAGTCCAAGCCATCTTCAGCTCTCAAGGCCAAGGGAGGCGTGACAAAGAAAGGAAATTGCCACCATTGTCAAAAGCCAAGACATTGGAAAAGGAATTGTCCTCTCTACCTAGAAGAACAAAAGAAGAAGGAGGCGACTGAAACCTCTACTTGAAGGTGTCATGTAAATAAACTTGTAACACTTTTTGAGATATATGATATCAAGATGTAAAGTGTAAAGCATTCTTACTTGGGGCAAGTGTTGCCTTTATAGATAGGAATACTTTAGTTTATTTTCAGCCAATAAGGCATGTAATACAGTTATGAACTGTTATTTCATACTTGCCAATAGATAGAAACACTTTATTTTGCATATTGTATGACAATGATGGCAATCAATAAAGTTGTGTTTTCAATCTAAAAGATGTGATCTTTGTGGCAATGCCTTATTTATCTTGTGATATTTGATATGCATAAGATAAGACGATACCTAAAAGTTACAGATAACTCAAACAATTTAACTAGCATTAATCATGAGAAATTCATTTCTAGTTTCCATGTGATGGATAAAACTAGACTCTTTTGGTTAGAGAACCAATAAGAGACATGAATATCTTGGACATGATTGATCAATCTTCACTAATGTAGTGGGAGAGTGATTATCCTATTAGGTATAATACATGTGATGTATTTACATACCTATTGGAATAAATGCTAATACTTCAAATGGTGTTTAGAGAAATACCAATATGAATATCTTGAAGTGTTCAAGATTATCATAAATGAAGTACGAATTTGGTAAAGTATTAATTCTTGATGAGATCAATTAACAAAATACTTGGACCAAATGTTTGAGATCCTTATGAGTGATTATGATAGTGTATCATAGTGAACTCATGATCAAGGCATGGTGATGTCTGAATCAAGAAGGAATCATACTCTAAGGAGTTAGAGAATGATTATCAAATAATTGAATTCTTCTTAATAAAAGAATACCCCACACTAATAAAAGAAATTAAGAATCACAAGGGTTGTGAGTTCTTATATCTTTAACAGATACACCTCAATTATCTATGTGATGAGTTGTTCATGTGGTGAGTCAACTATCAAGATGCGTATGAGGAACCGAATCTTGAGTTATGATTTAAAACCAATACATCCTAAATGACTTCCATGTGAACCATAAGGTATGACCTTGATGGTAGCACTCATTGGATCATATCCATAAGTGCAGATGAGTCTTAAGTGTTAAGATACATGGATAACATTTTGAGAAGGATGATGCTTGTTGATTGCAACTTATTGGCTAAGACATTTGGCATATGGATACTAAAACCACATTCCTATGAGGAATAAAACTAGGATGTGTAAGTGACACAGCCTATAAGGTTTATGAATCCACTAATGCAAATGAAGTCTATAAGTTACAATGGACTAATCAATGTGATTGATTGAGTACAAACAACTCAAAATTGGATCTTTATTTTGATGATATAGTCAAAGGGTTTGACTGATATGTCAAAGATAAAGAAGGGATCTGTGATTTAGTGGGAGCGTGTTCACATTCCACATATTGATGTGAAATGGAAATGTTCTAGATTGGAAATCCGAATGTGGAAATTATCTTTAAGGAAGATAGAGATGTTTCCTATGTAATAGGAATAGAGATCTATAGAGATAGTTCTCGAAAATCTCTTGAACTGGCAAGAGAGAGCATACATTGGCAATCTGTACTGAAGTGTTTAGTATGCACAGATTTAGTGGGAGAAAACTTGTCCATGTTACATGGAGTTACTATCCCAAGGCCAAGTGTCCAATTCTTATGAAGAATGGGAACACTAAGAATAGATATGGATCAATCATGTATGTAATCATCCCATTGTCTTGCATGTATGACATGGCAAGAATAAAATGCATTCATCATCTTGTATGTAGGACATGGCAATATGATGTGCTCATCCTGATAACTCGTATGTGTGACATGACGAGTGGATGTATGTCTGCTTCCAGTAAGTGTTACTGGAATACCATGAGAACTTGATAAGTGCTTGTGAAGCACTAGTTCTATGGAGAAGAGTTCTATGTAAAGAGTTACATTGATGCGAACTTCCGAAAGGATAGAAAATTAATCGCAACATATATACATGAGATGTATAAAAGTGAATGTTTGTTGATAATTGGAAGTGTTCCAATAAAGCCATTTAAAAGGGAAATGCCGAGTATCTATGTGTTAGTGAACAACAATGGATACTATATGGATCTGAAAGTTCATGAGATGAACTTATATTCCACTCATTGATGACAAGTCTGGAATCCTTGATCATGCAATGTGGCTATAGGTTAGCAAATGGAATACAAGATTGCATATTACGGCAACTCCATCTCATACGTGTGACGTACAGCAAAGAGATGAGAGACATGCTATTTATACAGACTTTGGCAAGGTGTTTCCATTACTCACTATGTTGGCACTACAGCACAGTAACATGTGGGACATGTTTGAAGATCACTATGAATATGATTCATGGGTGATTGGCTTGCAGTGGGAGTCT
The DNA here is from genome assembly GCA_963693085.1 of Alisma plantago-aquatica. Classification (NCBI taxonomy): domain Eukaryota; kingdom Viridiplantae; phylum Streptophyta; class Magnoliopsida; order Alismatales; family Alismataceae; genus Alisma; species Alisma plantago-aquatica. The sequence goes on from OY856413.1 coordinate 333,284,951, forward strand.
GTTGGAATGTATGCCCTGAGAGCCAATCATGTGATAATTGGTGGGATACATTAAGATTGATTTGATAAACATAAAAGGCGAGCTTCCAATTCTTTTTGGTTCAGTCATATGAGATAGTGATAGAATAGATTGAATGTCTAAAGAATGACAATACTCAATGACGTATGCCTTCAGGTTCATGACCTGAACGATGAGATCATACGGATGCTAAGAGTTTGTACATTCTTGTTATGTCCCTAGTCGGATGTCATTGTGGAAGGTAGATAGACAGCAATGACACACAAGACTAGATTGTGGTGTTGGTTGATGACAGAATCTCATTAGTCATGATATAGAGATATCAAACCAAACACATAGGTACTTGTTGGAGAACAAGGTACGGGACAGACCCACCATGAGTTTGACACATGGAACCATGAGATGGTAGTCACAGTCAGTACTCACAGTGATGGTGGTGAGTGTGATTCTTAGACCTGAAATCACTGCACTCAACACATGTCGTTGGGCACACTTTGACATCATCAAACGCAGTCCTGAAACATGGGTTGTTATAAAGGTGATGATTGGGTGGCTTTGACACGTGGGGCTTTTGAGGGATGAGTGATAGATATGGGATTTGTCCCTCCTGAAGGAGTTTGATATCCATGGCCACTTGATGAGTAGGATTGAGAAAGGCGTGCACGCATGTGTGACTCAGTATATGATACTGATGTCATACATATCTCTTCCAGTCTACTCTGAGATCAAGGAAGTGAATGAACGTTGACAGGATGACTGTTCCATGCCTCGAGTTCATTCGGGATATCAGTGACAAAGGAATTATACATTCGCTGTAACACCATTCACGAATTGTAGGATGAAAGTTGTTCTCCAACTTTCTACTTTCACTTGGGTAGCACTGATGTGTGACTAGGCACCGCTCTTTGCTTGTGAAGTCATAAGTGCTATGGACTTTCACTGCCAACGTGAAATGGACCTGCAGGGTCACACACATAGGATTTAACCTGGAAGAGGAGTTTTGTCCACAAAGCAATGTTTAGATTGATTACTAAAGGAGTTTAGTAGTTAAATTAAACACTCAATCAGTCGATAGCTCAATATCGTATGGTTCAAGGTGTTGGACGCATTGATTGGAGTATCGGATTGATTGAAATCGCAATTGACTGATATTGCCCAACCTGTGCTCCCAACCGATCGGTTCATGTGATGAACCAGTCGGCTGAGGTTGCTGAACCGGTCGGCTGGAGTGTCCAGGCCGATCGGCTCATGCCCAGGTTGAAACGACCGGTTCAAGGGTTGAACCGATCGGCTCAACTGGTGCAACCGACCAGTTGGAAAAGTCATGTCGGCAAGAATTTTCCTTTGGTTTCAAATTTCCCAATTCGATAGGGAATAATATTGGTATTCGATGCCAATTGGGAAAGAAACAAGGAAAGTCTTTTAAGCCGGATTAGGACCATGAACCGATCGGTTCAGGGCACCAAGCGATCGGTTGGAGTGCCCCAAATGATCGGCTCAGGTCCAACCGATCGGCTCAATGGCCGAACCGATCGGTTCAGTTGTGAACCGATCATTTCAATTTGCGAGATGGTTGCCTTTTGTGGAAAATCCCGGACCCTTCTACTCCTGCTTTTAGTCCCGCAATGACCGGGATGGAGAACCCTGTCCCATGACTCTCCTATATATAGGGGTATTGGGGGCTTCTCAAAATATAGCTCAGTGCAACCAGTTGCTCTGCAAGTTGTCGTTCTCTCTGGTTTTGGTAACTGTGAGAGAGCCCGAGCAAGTGCTTCTGGCAAAAGGGAGGTGTAGCAAGGGAAGGACAACTGCAGTTGCAATAGGAGGCAGAAGAGCGTGTTGGCGACTAGTACGTCAACAGGAGGGTGTGACTCCTTCCACTTCCTTGTGGGACAAGGAGAGTGGAGTTCCAGGTGGTCCGTGTGGACTACTACAGAGGCGGGAGGAAACTGCCACTTAGGAGGACAACTGTCATCCGACAGTCCGGTTCGAGTAGGAGTTGTCAGTCCCGATGCGACCAGGAGCTGCACAGACACCGTCGAAGTCCGGAGTTGAAGACCGCGCATTACGCAAGGTATTATCGCCGAGCAAGCCTCGGGACAAGGTATGATTCCGCAAACCATCTTTTCCTATTATATAGACGTTGACGCGTTTCCTCGGTATGGGTTGGGGGAGAAAATTTTTTGTTTCCGCTGCCTTCTCTGTCTCCCCTAAAACCCAACAGATCTAACATACAGTGATGTGCAAGATCTAATAAGAGTAAAGCCTTTATGAAAGGACAAAGATGGACTGTAGAAGCAAGAGTTGCTAAATCTACAATCTACATTTAGAATTTATCTTAGAACATTGGGAATGTAATAGTTAATTGAACTCCTACTTCATTATGCCAAAGTAGAAACATTTACTTTATGCATTTTTTATGACAAGGATGACAAATAAACAAAGAGTTGTGAGGATAAAGTTACAAAATGTGATCTTGTATGGAAACGCTCAATCATCTAATGATATTTATATGAAAGGATCCAAATATGAAAGCTTATAACATAAATATCTAAGGATTATAATTGATAACTCAAACAATCTATCGAATCGTCATCCAAAGCACATATGTAAGAATATTCATAACTAGATGTTTATCTAGACTCTTTGGTTAATGAACTGATAAGACACATGCAAGTCTTACTTATGTACAACATGACAAAACACCCTTCAAGAAATGTAATGAGAGGAAATACATTCTAATGGGACTTATACATAATGATGTATGTCAACCTATAGAATAAATGTTAGATAAAGTTACAACTACTTCATGATATTTACTGATGATCCTAGTTAATATAGGGTTTGTATTTGGTGAAATACAAACATGAATCTCTTGAAGTGTTCAAGGAGATTGCAACAAATTATAACATTGATAAAAGTAATAAGAAACTGTGATTCAATCAAATGTTGAAATACTTTACAATCAAGAGTTTGATGTCTTTTTGGATAGACAGTGATAGTGTATCATAAGTCAAATCCACCTAAAACATGGTGATGTATCAGTAAGAAGGAATCACATCATAATGAGTCATGACATGATTATCATTTAATCTAATGTTCTATCTTCTTTAGAAACATGCTTTACACTAACATGATGTATCATATTAATTAGTGTGAAAGACATCATATGAGATATAATATATGAATATCCCGATATGTCTTAAGGGTTGAAACCTATATAGAGAAAGTAGTTTCTTGAAAAGGTTTATCCACAAACCATAATTGTTGAATACTTCTATTTGTCCTAATCCTATAACAAAAGTTTTTTGTTTCTAGGATAATTGAGTTTCAAAAGAATCAGTGGGAGTAAAAGTAGAACTTGAAAAGTTTGAGATCAATAAGAAGGTACAATGAGAACAAGTGAGAATCACAAATTGTTGTGGAATCTCAAGTTCCTCATGTAACACATAACCTTATCGTTCTAGTAGAACACATTTGAGATTGAAAATGTTTGAATCCAACAACTTAGATGGATTGATCATAAGATGATGAACCAAAAATCAACTACAATCTATTGAGAATCAAAAGATGAGAAATAGCTTGATGGCCATTGAGGACTCCATGTAGACTAACAAGGTATGACCCTTCTAGTACCACATAAAGGGGTAAGACCCAAAGGGTGAAGTAGGTTTTTGTTGTAAAGACCTACATGATAAACCTAAAATGATTGACTTGTTGCAAAGGTTTTCAAATCAATTCAAATTGTTGAACATGAAGAAATTCCTTTACTAATTGTCATGCTTGCTATTGCAACTTGAATAAACTATGAAATTTCACATAATGAATACTAAAACTAGATTCCTTAAAGGAACATTAGAGAGGATCTATATGTGACACAACCTAAATGTTTTATAACTTCAAAAAATGCAAATAAAGTATATAAGATACAATGTTGAATCTAGAGATTAAAACAAGCATCACAGAACTTGAATCTTTAATTTGATAAGATAGTCAAAGTGTTTGACTTGAGTCAAGATAAAAGACAAAATATGTGATTACAAAAGATTTAGTGGGAGCCTATACAGATATTCCGCATACTGATGGGCAATAACATCTCAAGACTGTAAGCATTGAGACATGGCATGGAAGTCACCTTCAGTGATCTAGGATTAGGTGAATCATCCTATGTGAAAGGGATTGTGATCTATAGAGATATTTCTTGAAAGTTTCATGACCTAAGTATGAGCTCATATATGAGAAAGGTGCTGAAAGATTTCAGCATAAAGGATTCAATGAGAGAGAATCTATCCATGTTACATGGGATTAGTTTCTCATAAACCTTATGTTTTGATTCTTATGAAGAATGGAAATCCATGAGTGAGATGTTGTATGCACTAGCAATTGGATCTATCATGTATGCTATATAATGTACTCATCCCGTAGTATTGTATGTATTGGATATGACAAGATGGTATTACTTTCCAACAAGGGTCATCAGAATGTCTTAAAGATATCCATTAGTGCTTGAGAAGCATAAAAGGATTAGTTGATAGATTATAGAACCAAGTAAGAGTTGAGTGTAAGGGTTACAGTGGTGCAAGCATTTTAAATGACAAAAAGTGACCGCAATATAAGATATGTTTAATTTTGTGAAACGAGTTGTGAGTTGGAAGGGTTCCGAACTACAAGCCATTAATTCAATTCTACTATTGAAGCCGTATATCCTAGTGTTATAAACACAATAATGGATACTATATGAATCTAGAAGTTCTTATGGATGGAGTTAAAGATGTTCCAACCATTGATGACACAATAGAGATACTATGACAACAATGTATCTATTGGTTAGCCAAGGAATATCAGATAGCATATTATGGCAATTCCATCTCATACAAGAAATTGTACAACAAAGAGATGTGAATAATGCAATATACCAACTATAGCAAAATGTTACTAACCCATTGGATTAGCACTTGCATAGTAGAAACATGATGGACATGTTTAGATCACTAAGAATATGATTCGTGGGTGATTGGTTCTATGTGCAAGTGGGATTCTATTGGTTTGTATGCCTAGAGATCCAATTGTGTAATGATTGTGATGGCATATCATATAAAGGTCTTGATTAATAATAATATAAATGTAAGCTTCCAATTCATTTTGTTTCACTCAGTTATGAGATAATGAAGAAATAAAATGAATGTCTAGAGAATAGAAATTACTCAATGACGTATGTCTTCAAGTACGTGACTTGAACAATGAGATCAGATAGATGTTAAGAGTATGTTCATTCTTATTATGTCCCTAGTTAGTTGTTACTGTGGAAGGAAAATAGACAATAAGAACACAAAAAGTTGGAGTGTGTGTTGTTTGATGATAGAATCTCATATGTCATGATATGGGATATCAAATCAAGAACAAAGATACTTGTTGGAGAACAATGTATCAGACAGACCCACCTTGAGAGTGACACATGGAACCCATACTTTGTGGTCATAGTCATCTCTCACAGTGAAGGTGGTGATTGTGGTACTTCGACCTGAAGTTACTACACTCATCACATGTCATTCGGTATACTTTGACATCATCCAATGTAACCTTGAGTAAGGATTGCCATAACAGTGATGAATGGGTAGTTGTGACACATGAGGATTGATTGTGAGTGATGTAGATGGGATTTGTCCCTCCTACTCAAGTTTGATATCCAAGCCATTTGATAAGTGAGACTAAGAAAATCATGCACATGCACATGTGAACCAATATATAATATTGAGGGTACATATATCTTAGAAAGTTTTCTCTTGGTTCAAGATACATGGATTGAACATTGAAGAGAATGACGATCCATGCCCCAAGTTCATTATGGATATTAGAGGCAAAGGAATTATACAATAATTATAACACATTACACATATTGTAGGTTGTAGTTGTTCTTAAACTTTCCATTCACTTAGGTAGCATTGATGTGCGACTAGGCACCACTCTTTACTTGTGATGTCATAAACCAGTTATAGACTTTCACTACTAATGTGATATGGGACCTATAGGGTCACACACTTACAAATTAAAAAAAAGAGGATTTTATCCATGAATGATGTTTAAGTAAATTACTAAAGATGTTTAGGAATTCAATTAAAGAACTAATTGACTGACTGGACTCAGAACCATCAATTTCAAGTGTTGGACAGAATGGTTTGGGTGTCTGGTTGAATGAAAATTGAATTGGCTGAATTTTGCATGAGTCAGGACACCATTTGATCGCCTCACTAGGTGAACCAATCAGCTCAGGTTGGTGATATTACCAATTGACCTAGTGAACCAATGGGCTCAGTCATGCCAATTGAAGCTTCTGGTGATTCAACCGATTCATGAGAATAGTTGATTGTTTCACATGTTCAATTTGATGGTACAAGGAATCTGGGAATGAATTGTCAATTCAAACTGCGAATGGGAAACATGTTAAATGATCGACTCACTGAGTGAACCGATCGGCTCACTATTCTAGAAAATTGATTCACCAGTGAACAGATTGACTCACTATGCCAGCCAACCTGTTCACTAGTGAACCTACCGGTTCCCCTGTCATAGGGCATTTAATTCATGGAAATTCTAGTCCCTTCCACTCCCACACAGATTGGGAACCCACACCCTAAACCCTCCTATAAATAGAGGGGTACTGGGGGCTTCCACAAATACAACACAATTGCCTTTGACAATTTTTGGCCTCTCTGGTTGTGGTAACCATTTGAGAGCCCGAGCAAGTCCTACTCGAGAAAGGGAGGGATATAAAGGGAGAACAATTGTGGGAGAGCAAGTTGGTGACTAGTACACCGATGGGAGGGAAAACTCTAACCTATCTATTCTACTAGAATGTCAAGAGTTCTAGTTGGTCCATGTGACTGCTTTAGAGGTGAGATGGCCTTTTCCCATTGCTAGGAGGGAAACATCAACCTGTACTGTGTGGTAGAGTTGCTATAGATGTCATCCGAGTCTGCTGTCTGTGGTAGATACCAGGAGCTGCTGTAGATGAGTCCCAGTGAAACTAGGAGTGTATGACTACTGCAATGAGTTATAGTTGCTAGACTTGCTCTAGGAATAGGTATGAACATGAAACCATCTTTCTCATTACATAGTTTTTGATGTGATATTGGTGTTATAGGGAATATGGATAGATAAATTTTTGTTTTCATTGCCAAATTTGTGCCCATATTTCCCTACATAATGAACACATTAATAACTATCGAAGATCTACTCATAATTTAAGTTTTCAAGTGACAAAACATCAAGTACGACATAGCAATGCTAAATCCATATTTGCAAATAAAAAAGCATACATATATATTGTGAATTCAACCAAGAATAGCATAGTAATATAATTAGATAAATCCACATACCTGAGTTCATATTTTCCTTACACATCCATGATCATCTAGATAATCTGGTCACTACCTGATTAATGACAATTAATTATCATTAACAAAAAGTACATCTTATTGATGATATGATAGGCGCATATTAGGCTTTATCCCATCCTATGTTCAAAATATTTTAAGGTTAGTCTTTGGTATTGTTATTATGATCTTTAAGTCATTATCAAGGTCTAGAGCAAGTTTCATGATTTTTTATGCTTGGTCTAGTTTATAGAACTGAAATGAATTTAAAAATGTCTAAGTAGTCTTTACAGGAAACAACCTATTATGTAAATATATTACTCAAATCAAAGTCCAAAAATGGATTTAAATCATCATTAGGTCTTTAGGGAAATTTTATGATAATTAATCTCAACCAGATATTATTTATTTTATTCAATGAACCCTAAATAGGAATTTTAACTTGTATACTAGAAAACATCAATAATAAATTGTGAGAAGAATGATCTAAATATCATATTAGAAACTAGGATTTTTTCTGAGTCTGTGGCTATTTTATGGGTATTTATTGGATAAGAGGGCTATTTTCTATCAATTATGCAAGGTATAGGTATTTTTTGGGATTTAGAATGGAGTTTACCTTTTAATGAGTGACATCCAGATATTTGGTTAGATCCACCAAGGGATTGACTATGATACCCACCCAATCCATCTTCTCTTCCACGCGAGTCCTATTTTCTCATTTTCTCGTGTTCTCTTTTTAGGTACCATTCCATGTGCCTCTATGCCAGGGCAGTGCATCCTACGAGGTTGCCACCTCCTCATGACCTATACATTGTGGAGTCCTCTTTATTGGGTCATTATGCTCACCTTTGGCCACTCCAACATCAGTAGAGAGGGAGGGATTAGTCATGGTGTGGGGTCACAAGATGGGCATCGCCTCAATCATTGTCTTCTACAAGCTCCATCTTTGACTTTAGTTAGGTACACTGGGTCTTCAGGGTGAATATGATACATTACACATACAGAAAGTTCCACCATTGGCTTCATTCGTGTAGGGAGCTTCGTGGCTCACCTATCATGGCCTCCTTGGAATATCGGGTAGAGCTTTGAGTCAGATATATTCGCCTTCCTTTGACCCGTTACACCACTGAGAAGCTCCAATACTCTCCTCACTCACCGAGATAGTTGGTGGCATCATCTATATGAGGTGTAGGTGCCTAAGAGGGATTCTTGATCTATATGTTTCACCTTCTTAAAGTTAGGTTCTCATCCAATGACATCATGAGCATGTTGCGCCTTCCACCATTCACTGCTAGTTGAGCATGCATGGGGAACAAGGACTCTGACCCAGAAACACCACCACTGACTATGTCTAAAGCCAGGTGGTGGGTTCTTCCCTCTCTCATTCATCCAAGCTTCTATCAGTCTTTTGGTTTCTAGGGATTTTGGTTGTTGGAAAGAGGAAACGGAGGATGAGATGGAACTCCCTTACCCCACCCATATCATGTAGGCTAGAGGTTGTTTGATAGATCTGAGATGTGTTATGGCTCTAACCACTTTAGCCAACAATCCCAAAGACCTAAAACTGACTCCTTCATAAGAGATTTGATGGAGGTCACTTCCTCCTAAAATTGTGGAGCTGGGGGACGATGGACCCTCTTTTCTTTGAGACCCATATGACACAACTTGAAGATAGGCACAACATATTACATTTGAGTGACTATAGTTGTGACACCCCATGCCACAAACCACAAGATAACTCCAAACTAAATGTGGAAACAAAACTAATCAAGCAGATTACCAAAAAATACTAGAAATTAAAACTGATCTCATTAAGCACCAAAGTAGAAAAAACCTTTACATATAAGTCCTAACAGGACACTTGCATCAGATATCATAGATCATAGGGTGCTTACATCAACATGTTCATATTACATATGCCATCAATGTGCTACAAGAGAAACTTGTTCCATCATATACATATATAAACATTCCTAAGTATCTTCCATATCCTTACATTAGAAGGGACATACAAGCCAAATCCATGTATCTAAAGCACATATACAAAACACACCCAAAAACCATCCCAAAGACCTGAGTGTACATGGATGACTCTAGGACTCTACACAAAAAGACTAGCAACAACACCCCCAACCTTATCAGCTACTGGCCTTCTTGCTTTTTCTCTACCTCGACTGCACGATCTCAACCTCCTTGTACACGTCCACGTAAAAGATGTGAAGAACCCATGGAATGAGATCCAAATATCAACGGGAGATATAACTCTCCACCAATGCTATTATTAGCACATATAAGGTAATCAAAGGGAAAAGTAAAGCTACAATTATGATAAGAAGATTCAACTACATGATATGTCTAAAGAAGACAATTATTACTAAATAGTATAAGCAATTGCATAGAAGTAATATAAAGAACATGTATATTCACTACCAACTATACTGTTCAAAAGCAATAAAAACCTCATCTAATGTTTTCATATTTGCTCCTAAGAAAGAGTACTATGTGGCTGATTATGTACATTTTTTTATGACATGAGTTTTGAGTTGTACCACCCAAATCCAACCGACCACTACTAAGTAGAAATTGGTGCCATACAAGTTCAATGGAAGAGTCAAAATCCACAACCTCACCAAACCTCATGGTCAGTGCACGGGTAAACCACATAGACATATCAGTCAACTGCAACTAGCAACATATAGTCAGGTTGTGAAAATCCTAGCCCACCTTGGTACTAGTCACAACACTAGTGAAACAACTATGGCCCGCAGCCACACTCCTTCCATGGTATGGCTTGCAACCAATCATGTGAAACCTGATAAGCACCAAATCACTGAGCTACGGCCCGCATTCGCACTCCTGCCAGGGTATGGCCCACAGTCAATCTTATGAATGCATATACTGAATAGTATATGACTCCATGCTTTTACTAGAGAAATCCCATTTCACCATTCAGCAAGTGCTGACACTGAGATGGATCTATGGCATAGCAAAAAACTAACTGAATTAAGTGCTACTAGATTAGTTAAGTCAATTAAGTATCTATTAGAATCAATCAAGTTGCACCGTGTAAAGTCATAAAAATCTCTTTAAGGATAAGGGCATAGAACACTCCAGAAGATGTAAACATATCAGGTGTGAACCTATCACACTATCACCACATGATACATGTATCACTGCCATTATCCATATCACCAATTTCCAAGTCACATACTATGGGATATCAATTCCTCAACTCATCATTCCTATATCACAAGTGCCTCATCATGCCTCTTGAAGGCTACATTCAACATGTATCATGTTTAATCACCATAACATACACTAGCTAGGATTATCAAGCTCATAAGACCTTCATGGTTAGACGTTCATAAACAAGAGAGATAACCACATAATATCATAACAATTCCATGAGAGAGAGAGAAAAAATCAAGTCTCATTGCACATTATTAGGGTTAGGGTTTCTTCTATGCCGATTAAGGTCTAAAAATTTAGATTCAACCATTAACCCTAGATTCACAACCTCCCATCATCTTGGAGTATATTAGGATTAAGAATCATTATTAGAGTTGATTAGATATTATTTCAAACAACACTTTACATAACTTATGTATTGCCCATACAAGTTCATCATTGGGTATCCAAGCATACCCTTCGATCATCATCATGGTGTATTGATTATAGCATCAACATAGGGTATTAACCTATCACCAACATGGGGTATCGGCCTATCACCAACATGGTGTATCAGCCTATCACCAACATGGTGTATCGTCCTATCACCAAGATGGTATGTTGGCCTATCAACAACATGGTGTATCGTCCTATCACCAGCATGATGTGTTGGCCTATCACCAAAATGGTGTATCGGTTCTAGCATCAACATAGGGTATTGACCTATCACCAACATGGGGTATGGGCTATCATCAACATGGTGTATCGGCCTATCTCCAACATGGTGTATCAGCCTATCACCAACATGGGGTATTAGCCTATCATCAATATGGTGTATCGGAATATCACCAACATGGTGTATTGGCCTATCACCAACATGGTGTGTCGGCCTATCACCAACATGGTGTATCGACCTATCACCAACATGGTATATTGGCATATCACCAACATGGTGTATCGAATGCTAACCATCATGGGTTACAACCAAACTATAGCTAGGGTATCGACCACTAACCATCATGGACAAGATCATCATAAAAACATAACCAAGCTTGAGGTAGGGAAGAACAAGATCTGAAACTACAAGAAACTCCATGGAACACCACCATCATCAAGGTGGAAACTCCACAAGATGGTCACCTAAACTCATTCCATCTAAACTTCAAGAAAGAGCTACATTCAAGGGTAAAAGACCAAACTCTACACACCCAAAAACAACACACTAAGTTAGGGTTTAAGATTTCTATTAAACCAAACAAGTTTTCCCTCAAAAATATAGTTCTTAAGACCATCATATTCTACTAGAATGTTAGGGGGATGACTTAAAGAAGGAAAATAGATACATGCATAAGCAAAGAGTGAAATAATAGAGAGGGATAAGAGTTATATAATCTGTGTTTAGAAGATTACTACCAAGGATTTAATATTTAAGAACATGATCCCAAGATTGAAGAAGATCAAATGAAGGTCCCAATCTCTGTTACAACAACACCTTCAAGAGAAGAAGATGCCAAGGTTAAGAAAGCCCAAGAAAAGGAAAAGAAAGATAAACCCTAATCAATCCAAGGAAGAAGAAGAAAGAAAAGAAAGAGGGAACTTCATCTCGACATGGTCTATAACCCTAGAGAGGAGGGTTCTTTCCATAATAACAACCTTCGTACCAAGACATGATCCATGGACAAGATAAGAAGAAGAAGAAGATGGAGAAGAGAATACAAGGAAAACCTCACCAAAGAAAGTGCAACTCACCGAGGTGGAAGATGAACAAAGAATCACCACAAGCTAAGAATTCAATCATCACGGCTCAAAGGAGGATTCTTCTTGCTCTTCATGGTTCCAAGGACGTCCACAAGGAAAAGGGAGAACAAGGATGGATGAAAGGTTCACTTGTGTGAAAGGAAAAGAAGCTATATACTTGAGGGATGAGAGAAAGATCAAAGAAGAGGTGTCATCACCTTAGGCATCTAGGGGACACTTGTCCATGCAAAAATACCAACATGCACACACTCTAGATTAACATGAAAGACGTGGTGATATACTCTAGGTTGGGTCTCGGCCTCTTGGCCACCTATCAAGGGCACATCCCCACCAACCCTAGACAAGACACCACACACTTATGTCAAAACACACATCACCCATAGGAACTGTAACCACCACTACGGATCCGACCACTCACCCATGATCCAAACAAGGCATCCTCTTATTTCTTGCTCCTCTAGATGATGCCAAGAGATGGAATGTACACTCTAGAGGTGACAAATTGCACCTCAACCCACTTGATTTGGGTAAATTGCAATTTGCACCAAATCTGTCACACAAAACACAAACATCATCCAAACAAGCTCAAACTTGAAACTTAAACTTTCCACTAGCCCTAATTACATCTCAAAAGATTAGAGAAAGGTTTTGAGCAACTTACTGAGGAAAAAATAGGGTTACCCCAAAACTCAGGTTAGGGGTCTTATAAGCCATAAACCCTAACAGGGATTTTACCCCCGAAATCCTAAGAGAAAAGAGAGGGGTAGTTCCTCCTCATCTCTTCCTAGAGCTCCCACGTGGATTCCTCAACACCATGGTGATGCCGCAAAACCATAATAAGCACTATGTCTTTTTTCTTTAACTTCTCCACTCTCATGTCAAGGATCAACACTGGACTTTCCACGTAGGATGTATCCTCATCAAGCTCCACCTTCACAGTATACACCACTAACTCTTATCATGATGTCATTTCCTCAACATACTCACATGAAACACTGGATACAACCTGTGCAACTTAGTTGGAAACTCCAATTTGTATGCCACCTTCCCAACATGTGCTACCATAGAGTAAGGTCCCATAAACTTGGGGACCAACTTACCATTCTTAACAAATCTCAGAACACTTTTCCAAGGAGAGAACTTGAGGTACACTTTATCTCCCACTTGAAACTCTAAGGGTCTATGGCGGTTATCTACATATGACTTCTGCTTGTCCTGTACTGCCTTTAAATACTATTGAAACACTTTGTACTTTTCTATCGTCTGTTGGACAAGCTCAGGACCAAGAAGTTGATATTCACTTGCTTCATATCAATACAACAAAGACCTGCAATGCCTCCCATACAATGCCTCACATGGTTCCATGTTGATGCTTCTATGATAACTGTTATTGTAGGCGAACTCTATCAAACTGAGATGCACGTACCAACTGTCCAAAAATTGAATAACACATGCCCTCAACAGATCCTCCAAGGTCTAAATGGTCTTTTTCGATTGTCCATTTGTCTGTGGGTGGAAAGCAGTGTTGAAATTCAATTGTGTACCCAAAGCTGTATGTAACCACTCCCAATAATGACCCGAGAACTGGGGACCTCTATCAGACATGATAGTTGTTGGAACACCATGCAAACAAACTATCTCATCAATATAGATCTAGGCAAGTTTCTTAGATGTATATGTTGTCTTCATAGGAAGGAAATCCACTGACTTGGTCAACCTGTCAACAATCACCCAAATGGAATCATGGCCTTTGTCTATCCTAGGAAGACCAACTACAAAGTCCATTGTCACATGATCTCCTTTCCATTATGGTAAAGGAAATGATTGCAACATCCATGTAGGCTTCTGATGCTCGACTTTGACTTGCTAACATAGTGGCATCATGTGATGAACTCAGCTACATCCTGCTTCAAGCCAGGCCACCAATACATGTCCTTTAGGTTATGATACATCGTGGTGCTTCTTGGATGCATAATATACATGGACGAGTGAGCCTCTTCTAGAACCATCCTCCTAAGATCATCAACATTAGGTATCATGACTCTGGCATGGTAATAAATTGTCCCATCATCTGACTCGTGGAAGCCATCACACTTCTCACTATCAAACTCTGATTGTATATGATGTATCATGGTATCATCGTACTGGGCTTCTATGATCTATTGTCTCAGCATGGGCTTCACCTATAAGTGTGCTAACAACCTAGCTAGAAAAGATACCTCCAACCATACGTTCACCTGACACAAGGAGACCAACATATCTCGCTTGTGGCACACCAAGGAACCCAACTATGCTTTGTCCATGGATGAAGACGAAAACTCACTTTTTAATGCATCTGCCATGATGTTCACCTTTCCTAGATGGTAACCAATCATACATTTGTAATCCTTGATTATATCCATCCTGTGTCTTTCCCTCATATTTAAATCATGTTGCAAAAAGATGTACTTTGTATTGTTGTTGTCCATGAAGATCTAACACCTCTGTCCATAAAGGTAGTGCCTCTAGATTTTCAAAGCATAGACTATGGAAGCAAACTCCAGGTCATGGGTAGGGTAGTTTTCCTCATGTTTCTTAAGCATTCGGGAAGCAAAAGACATGACTTTCTTGTCCTTCATCAGCACACGACCCAAACCATTCCTGGACGCATCACAAAAGAGTATGTATCTTTTTTCTTGCTCAGGCAGGACCAACACTGGTGTACTTGTCAACTTCTCCTTCAAAGCCTAAAAAGAGCACTGACATATGTCAACCCAGATGAACATCACATCCTTCCTTGTCAACTTAGTGAGGGGTAGAGCTATATCACTGAAGTCCTTGATGAACCTCTTGTAATAGCCTACAAAATCCAAGAAACTACAAACTTCTTTTGGTTTCTTTGGCTGCTCCCACTCTTTCATGGACTCAACCTTCTTGTGATCCACATGCAAACCCTCAACAGAGATAACATGTCCTAGAAAAGTCACCTCCTTCAACCAAAACACACACTTACTAAACTTAGCATTACACTCACGCTGTCTCAATAGAGTCAACGCCTGGCGGATATGTTGCTCCTGTTATTGGTTGTCATGACTGTATATCAAGATGTCATCTATATAGACCACCAAAAATTGATCAAGAAACTAATAGAACACTTTTTTCATCAAGTCCATGAACGCTTTCGGTGCATTGGTTCACCCAAATGGAAGAACCATGAACTCATAGTGACCATACCTCGTCCTGAAAGCTGACTTATGTATGTCATCCTCCTTGATCCTTAGCTAGTGATATCCTGACCTCAGGTCTATCTTTGAGAACACTATCATGCCACACAACTGATGAAACAAGTTATCTATCCTTGGCAATGGGTGCTTATTCTTTATCGTCACCTTATTCAACTGAATGTAATCTATACACAACCTCATGGAACTGTCTTTCTTCTCCATGAACAACACATGAGAACCCCCAAGGTGACATACTTGGCCTGATAAAACCCTTCTCAAGAAGCTCCTATAACAGTTTCTTCAACTCTACCATCTCTAATGGAGCCATCCTGTACGGTGCTTGAGCTATCGATTGTGTGAATGGGGCTATATTGATCTCAAAATCAATCTCTCTGGGCAGAGAGACACCTAGAAACTCCTCGAGAAACACGTCCTTGGACTCTTTGACAACTGGAACCTCCTGAATAATATGGCTCTCCACCTTTGTATCCATTACATGTGCCAAGAACACCTCACACCCTGTTTCAACAACTTATCTGCTACCATCGTCAATACTAGACACATTGGAAGAATCTTCCTATCTCCTTGGAAGACCCATGTCTTATTATAATCTACAAACATCGCCTTCTTGGAGAAACAATTCAAGATCAAACTAAACTTATACGAGGTGTCCATTCCAAGGATTACATCAAATCCATGCATATCAAGTGGTACGAGATCCACTTAAATGTTGTGCCCTAAAAAAGAAAGGACACATGAAGGACACACCTCTTGTAACACAACAAAACCAATAATGGGGTTTCAAACAACAAACTATCTGTCCTATGAATAACAGGAAAAAGACAACTATCAAGCACTTCATGAGTGACAAAAGAGTGTGTTGCACCCAAGTCAACCAAAATACATACAAAGTAAGAAGAAGAAAAATCGTAATGAAATAACTCCATCTAACCTGTCACTACTTGTGGGTTAACCACTACCTCCAGTTGACTCATGACGTAGAATCTAGTTGTTTCTTATTGTCGCCCTTGTCCTTTGCTTCCCTGAGATGACGATCCTACCTGTGACACTTGACCATGTCCGCAACCTCCTACACTATTGAACTATTGCCTCTGTGAGCCCTGTTGGCTCTGCCTCAATTGCTGGGTCATCTCATTGTCTCTCACTTGGCACTCCCACCTAAGATGCCCTACCTGTCCACACTTGTGGCAAGTTCTGGTCTCAAACTATGGCCTAGGAGGCCCCGTCACTAACACCAATGATGTGTTGTGAGCTCTAGTAGGTGGAAGGCTATGACCACTTCCTTTACTTGGTGAACATTGCATCTGCGCACTGAACCTCTATGGTGCTGGTAGTGTAGAAAACCTTAGCTTCTTAAAGCCTCCAGATGACTATCCCTGGCACTGTACTGGCCTCTTCTTGGTTCTCACCTCTTGCTTCTCTATCAAAAACCTTTTTATCTTTGTAACAGATTCCACTACTGTGGAAAAGCTTTCTGGATTGTCCAAGACAGCCGCCGGAGTGGACAACTCAGCATTCAACCCCTTTTCAAAACATCAGATCCCCTCATCATCCTTAGCAGCCATGTGAGTACAGAACCGAAGAAGCTCCATAAACGTAGCCTCATACTCATTGATAGAGATGGATCCTTATTAGATTCACTCAAATTGGGATATCTTCTCATCAATATATGTTTCTGGGAAGTATTGACTAATGAAATCACATCAGAACTCCTCCCAACCTACGTCAACAACATGCCTCTTCTCCTCTTCTATGGGACACTAGTGGCCAACATTCCCTTTCAGAAGGTACACTGCATGCTTTACCCTTTTAGCCTCTGGGATGCTAAGGATCTTTAAGGATTTTTCAAGCTCAGTTAGCCATAGATCGACATTTGCAAGATCATCCATCCCAACATACTCCACTACCCAACATGGTGAAGTAGTTTGAAAGTCTTCCCAATACCCAGAGATTCCACATTGGGAACCGGTGCCCTAGGTTGAGGTGCAGGAATCCTATCCTCCATATGCATCATAGTAGCCATGAATGCCCAAAAAGAAACTGGAAGGTGGGACTCTCATGCATGGCTGGGTCAAAGTTGGGGTTGATTAGATATATTAGGATTAAGGAACATTATTAGAGTTGATTAGATATTATTTCAAAAATTACTTTACATAACCTATTCTTTGGTGATACAAGTACATTATTGGGTATCCAAGCATAACCTTCGATCACTAACATGGTGTATCAGTTCTAGCATCAACATAGGTTATCGACCTATCACCAACATGGGGTATCAACCTATCACCAACATGGTGTAACAACCTATCACCAACACGGTGTATCGACCAATCACAAACATGGTGTATCATCCTATCACCAACATGATGTATCGTCCTATCACCAACATGGTCTATCGATTCTAACATCAACATAGGGTATCGACTTATCACCAACATGGGGTATCGAGCCTATCATCGACATGGTGTATCATCCTATCACCAACATGTTGTATCAACCTATCACCAACATGGAGTATCGACCTATCATTAACATGGTGTATCGACTTATCACCAAAATGGTGTATTGACCTATCACCAACATGGTGTGTCGGCCTATCACCAACATGGTGTGTCGACCTATCACCAACATGGTGTATCGACCTATCACCAACATGGGGCATTGGCATATCACCAACATGGTGTATGGGCCACTAACCATCATGGGTTACAACCAAACTAAATCTAGGGTATCGACCACTAACTATCGTGGCCAAGATCATCATCAAAACATAACCAAGGTCAAGATACGAAAGAACAAGATTTGAAACAACAAGAAACTCCATGGAACGCCACCATCATCAAGGTGGAAACTCCACAAGATGGTCTCCTAAACTCGCTCTGTGTGAACTTCAGGTTAGAGCCACATTCAAGGGTAAAAGACCTCGCTCTACACACCCCTTAACAACAAACTAAGTTTGGGTTTTGGATTTCTTTCAAACCAAGCAAGATTTTCCTCACAAAAATAGTTCTTAAGATCATCATCTTCTACTATAATGTTAGGGGGACAGTTTAGAGAAGGAAAACAAAATCATGCATATGCAAAGAGTAAAGTAATAGAGAGGGATAAGAGTTATGTAACCTACCTTAAGAAGATCACCACCAAGGACTCAAGATCCTTGCGCACAATCCCAAGGTTGAAGAAGATCCACTGAAGGTCCCAATCTCGGTCACAAAAACACCTCCAAGAGAAGAAGATGCCAAGGTCGAGATAGCCCAATAAAAGGAAAAGAAAGATAAACCCTAGTCGATCCAAGGAAGAAGAAGAAAGAAAAGAAAGAGGGAACTTCATCATGACATGGTCTATGACCATAGATATGAGGGTTCTTTCCTCAAGAACAACCTTCATACCGAGGCATGATCCATGGCCAAGAGAATAAGAAAAAGAAAATAGAGAAGAGAACAAAAGGAAAATGTCACCAAAGAAAGTACAACTCACCAAGGTGAAAGATGAACAAAGAATCACCACAAGCTAAGAGTCCAATAATCAAGGCTCCAAGGAGACTTCTTCTTGCTCCTAAAGGCTCCAAGGACGTCCATGAGGAAAAGGGAGAACAAGGTTGGCCGAAAGGTTCACTTGTGTGAAAGGAAAATAAGCTATATACTTGAGGGATGAGAGAAAGATCAAAGGAGAGGTTTCATCACCTTAGGTGTCTAGGGGATAATTGTCCATGCAAAAATGGAAGCATGCATTCCCTCTAGATTAACATTCAAGACATGGTGATACAGTCTAGGTTGGGTCTCAGCCTCTTGGCCACCCACCAAGGGTGTGATCCCACCAGCCCTAGACAACACACCACACACTTAGGTCAAAACACACATCACCCATAGGAAGCCTAACCAATACTAAGGATGACAACACTCACCCAAGATCTAAACAAGGCACCCAATTATGTCTATCTCCTCTAAATTATGCCAAGAGATGAAAGTTACACCCTAGAGGTGACAAATTGCACATCAATCCCCTTGATTTGGGTAAATTGAAATTTGCACAAAACTATCACACAAAGCACAATCACATCCAATCAATATCAAACTTGAAACTTAAACTTTCCAAAAGCCCTAATTACATCTCAAAAGATTAGAGCAAGGTTCTAAGCAACTTACTAAGGAAAAACAAATAGGGTTACCCCAAAACTCAGGCTGGGGGTCTTACAATAGTTTTCATTGCATTGATTTGTCATTTACCTATAATATCAAAGGCTAATAACTTATGGTACGAGGATTATTTATTTATTCAAATTTTAGATATAGCTCCTCATAACATAAGCTAACATATGGCAAAGATTTTGGAAAAAAATCAATGGTTTGACCAACACAATATGGGTTCTTCACAAAGGCTTGGGTATAAGTATATTTAATTTAAATACACCCCAAAAGGGTTCCATCATTAGTAAGATAATAGAACTGACTTTAAATTACCAATTCATACTTCATGAACCACCCTTAGACTGTATCGCCTCATACACACCACTACTTGAATATTAAACTTCACAAGTACTCACATTTTCATTAGTAAGTGATAATGATACTCCATGGGTGAAACTAATCTTCATGGAATGAGTTATATTATATGTCTCCTTAAAAATACTTGAGTTACATTATGGGTGATCATGTTGGGTTTATGAAATCATAAACCATCATCCATATCCAGACCCACATTGGTTCTAAAACCCCACAAAGTGAGGATATTACATATACCCAACCTAACTAACATGGACTTTTGTCCTCAAAATTCAACTAGTCACATACTCAAGGTGATATCAAGGGGTTCAACTTCATATAGTCACCACTTCTTCATGAAAAGGCTATCATAGTTCTAGATGTACCCTAAGTTATCACCTGAAGATTTAGTACATCGAGGGTGTACCCACCCCCACCTTATATAGGTTGAAGGATCATTTTATGTCTTGAACATAATTTGAAATTATTTTATTTTAGGATTTACATCCCCTATATCCCTCAAAAATAGGGTTTCATTCATACATAAGAAGTCGAGAAGGCATTCATCAAGATTTCATCTTTCACCCTATTGAACCCTACAAGGTGTTGTCAAGTTTTCACTGCATTTGTTACTTGAATTATCACATTTGACAACCTTAGTGTGTTTTATGATCAACACATACTAGGATTGCAACAGTAAGATAAGTAATATATTCCTCTTTGCATATTAAGGTTTCACCCTATTCTATGAGAGATATTATCAAACTAGAAGCTTAGAGCCAGAACATTGCAGTTAAGAACTATATTTTGTGATAGTGTAATCAATGATCCAAATATATTATAATGTCAAGCTCATGATTTTAGACTTACCACTTTCATGTATGATGTAAAGGGAAAAGGAATACAACCAAGATTATCATTGTTTCAAACTTGGATATTGCATGTATGATATAGGGAGTGAGTATAGAATAGGTAAAGTTTATAAGAGTGACACTTCATACATAATCATCCAAATAGCTCAATTGAGGTTTTTAACATCATACATAGGGAAAGAGAAGAAGAGTGATCAAGTTGTATTTGTTGAGTATCTTATGCACAAGACATTTTACTCCAAGAACTAGGATTTCATATATCACCTCACTTGCAACTAATAATGAGCATAACCAACATAAGTCACTCTATCTAAGACCTAACTTAGTCAAAGGTTTGACTTCCTCATCATGAGTTATCTACCCATCCCATTTTTTACCCAACTCTCACATCTAGGATCTAGACCAAAATTGGGAATCATGCATAAGGTACTCAACTCGTCAACTAAGGAGTAATCTAGCTTAGGACACATAATTTTTCATATATATAATATTTCTCATATTGTGGAGGTTAGGTCCTTTGACCTTCTCCATGTGGGTATTAATCTCTCTAGAGTTCACCAATTATCTCATCCTATAACTAGAGGTCCTCCTTTGCAAAAGTGCTTGAGGATCAAGCATATTCAACTATATCTTAACTTAGATTACCTTATGTAAGAAAATCCTAAATACTTTCATCAGCAAGACATAACTCATAATTTTGAAAACTAGATTCAGACCTCATATACAACTTAGATCTATAGAAGGAATTTATTTCAATAGAGACCAAACTTAGACATAACTATCCATTCTTATATCATGTATCATTCTATCATTTTTTCTCTATGTCACATCTCCTGATAAGGCTCTA
Source organism: Alisma plantago-aquatica (assembly GCA_963693085.1). Lineage (NCBI taxonomy): Eukaryota > Viridiplantae > Streptophyta > Magnoliopsida > Alismatales > Alismataceae > Alisma > Alisma plantago-aquatica. Next base: position 333,306,695 of record OY856413.1, read on the forward strand.
GAAATCTAATATAGAACTACTCTCTCTTTTAGATTGATGTCACTCCATTTTACTTAGGTTGCATGAATACCTCCTCATCTCCTATTTGTAGGGACACATATCCATATTTACATATATATAATAGAATATTGTATATTTTTCCTTTGATACAATAGACGTCATCTAAAACTTTCCAGGCTCGAGCCAATTGGAAACAAAACCAAATCAGCAAAACAGAGTGTCCCACACACAATAGAGAGCCTAGTGCCATGTCACCTAGTAAAATGGTGAGAAAAAGGTAAATACAAGTGTATCTACCCAATACATATGAGCTCTATATGGAAAGGGTTTCACACACTTGCCTACCTAGAGGCTAGGTCAAACTTAGTTCCTATATAAAAACTTTTCTGGAGTTTTGAGTAAAAGGTGAACTTCAGTTTTATGTTTCGATAAATTGTCAGGTGGTAGATATGTTGATGCTTTATTGCCAACTGTAACATCTCTAGATTCTGCCTTCTCAAGGCTTAGAACACCCGCGAGGACAAAATCTGAAAATGTTAACTAATTGTATCAAAGTGCATTGTGGAAGCAATATGTGCATATATGAACCAAGAAATATAATGCCTACACCATACATTCTCAACATTCAACATGCATATGTTACAAAATGAATTAATAAATCACTTATTACAATCACATATTGAAAGGAGATTTTACATAAGTCTGAATTGTATGCTAGGATCTTACACAATAGGTACAACCTAAACATTGATCACTTCACCTCTTTTCTCCCATGCTAGGTCAGAACCTAAAACATACGTGAAACAAAAAATAAACACACAAGGTGTTGTGTACATGGGTAAAATGATACATATATTTATGATTTTCATAATTTTGAAAAGATTTGTGCAAAGAAAGAAAGAAGATCATAGAAAATAGTTCTTTATTAAGCAAAATAGACCAATTTTAATCAATTTTCTAGATGAGTTGCATTACTAAGGTGGACTAGTACGAAAATATATATGTTTGGCCTAGTCCCATGTACCAAGTACTCTAGGAACTCCCTATACATTGTGTTCTCTAGGGAGGTGTACTAGAAAACATCAATCCATTCCCTTGTAAGGGGGATAATGAAAAACTTAATAACTACAAAACATCTACTCATAATTTATGTTTTCAAGTGACAAAACATCGACTACTACATAGAAATACTACATCCAATATTTGCAAATAAAAGAGCATACATACACATCACAATTTCAACCTAGAAAACCATAATACCTGAGTTCAGAGATTCCCTACACATCCATGATCATCTACATAATTTGTTCATTACCTCATTAAATTATTATTAATATAGGGACATCTTATTCTTGATATGATAGTGTAAATTAGGCTTTATCCCATCCTATGATCAAAAAGTTGTTAGTTTGGTCTTTGGTATTGTTATTCTGATTTCTAAGTCATTATGAAGGTCTACAGAAAGAATGATTTTCTAATACTTGGTCTAATTTATAGAATTGAAATGAGTTTAAAAACATATCATTAGTATTTATAGAAAATGGCCTATTATTTAGGTATATTACTCGGATCCGAGTCCAAAAATGGATCTAAATCATCATTAGGGATTTATGAGAATTACTTTCAAATGGATATTTTTTTATTTATTTAATGAACCCTAAATAGGATTGTTAACTTGTATACTAGAAACCATCAATAATAAATTGTCAAAAGTATGTTCTAAATATCATTTTATAAACTAGGTATTTTTCTAAGCATGTGACTATTTTATGGGTATTTATTCGATAAGGGGGATATTTTCTATCAATTATGCAAGTTCTAGGTATTTTGTGGGATTTAGAATGGAGTTTACCTTTTTATGAGTGACAACTAGAACGTTGGTTGGATCCACCAAGGGATTGACCTAGATACCCACCCAATCCATCTTCTCTCACACACAAGTTATGTTTTCTCATGTTGTTACAGTCTCCCACAAGTACTGCTCCCTACATCGCCATGCCAGGGGAGTGCATCCTATGAGGTAAAAACCTCCTCACAGCTTGTCCATTGTGGAGTCTTCTTCATTGAGTCACCACACTCACCTCTGTCCACTCCAAAATTAGTAGGGAGGGAGGGATAAGTCACGACATGGGATAGAAAGTTGGGTGCCGCCTCAGTAATTCTTTTTTGCAAGCTCCATCTCTAAATCCAATTAGGTAGGCTAGGTCATCAGGGTGAAAATGATCAATGGAAGAGACAAAAAATTATGTCCCTTAGTTTCCTTTGTGAGGGGAACTTTTTGGATCACCTATCACCACCTCCTTAGAATATTGGGCAGAGCTTTGAGACAGATACATCCACCTTCCATTACTCTCTTGCACCACCAAGAAGCTCCAAAACTCTCCTAACTTACCTAGATAGTTGGTAGCATCATCTGTATGATGTGTAGGATCTCAAGAGGGCTTCTCGATCTAGATGTTTCACCTACTTAAAGTCAGGTTCGCATCTAATGACACCATGAGCAGGTTGCACCTTCCACCATTGACTACTAGCTGAGCATCCATGGGAAATGGGGACTATAACCCAAAATCACCCCCGCTCATTATTCCTAAGTCTGGTGGCGGCTTATTTCCTCTCTCATTCATCCATGATTCTGTAGGTCTTTTGGTTTCTAGGTCTTTGGGTTGCTGGAAAGAGGAGGAGGAGGCCAGGGTGGAACTCCCTTACCCCTCCCATATCACATAAGCTAGCGGCTGTTTGATAGATCTGAGATGTGCTACAACTCTAACCACTTCATCCAACAATCCCACAGACCCAACAACTAACTCCTACATAAGAAATATGATGGAGGCCACTTTCTCCTAAACTTGTGGATGTGGGGGATGATGGATACTCTTTTCATTGAGCTCCACCTAACACAACTCCAAGATAGGCTCAACAGATAATGTTTGAGTGACTATAGGTCACAATGCACTGATTTGTCATTTACTTATAATATCAAAGGCCAATTAATTAAGGCAGGAACATAAATCATTATTTAAATTTTACATATAGGTTCCTCATCATACAAGCTACCATATGCCAAATATTTTTGGCAAAAATCTATAGTTCATCCAACACAATATTATTTCTTCACAAAGGCTTGTGTATAGGTATATTGAAGTCAAATACACCCCAAAAGGGTTCCATCATCATTAAAATAATGGACTAACTTTATATTAACAAGTCATACTTCAAGATCTATCTTTAGACCATTTTGCCTCATATGTATCACTTCTTGAATATTTAACTTCATAAATACTCACATGTTCATTAATAACTGATATTGATAATCAATGGGTCAACTAATATTTGTCAATTGAATTATATTATATGACTCCTTAAAACATACATTCATTACATTATGCATCATCCTATAGGGTCTATGAAATCTGAATCCATCATCCATATCCAGACCCACATGGGTTCAAAACCCTAGAAATTGAGGATATTACACATTTTTGGTTGTAAAGTGCTAGAAAGTAAAGTACATCAACTCTTTGGTAGTCAATTACTTGAAAGTGACTTAACTATTTAGTAGTCAATAACATAGTAAATTGGTTTAACTTTTTGGTAGTAGATCATAAGTCGTAATGTTTCAACCTTCACCAGTCAATGTATAGACATATAATGGAAAACATGCTTAAATATATGATTTGTTTTGTTAATATACATCTTTATTGAAGTATGATTTTGTTATAAATGTTACCGCCAAGTATTAGACTTATCTTGCTGCCAATTCATACTAATAATGAGGCATATGAATCTTTTAGCATATTCAACATAATATTTTCTTATATTCTACTGGCATGTACCGCTTATATCTTCTTTAAGCGGTTTAGATATATGATCTCAAAGACTCTTGATAGTTGGGAATTGTGTGACAAGAAGATGTACATGTAGACCTATTGTCTAGAAGATCATGTTGCAGATGTAGTGTGTGATCGGTAATAGTTTATTGTTCCATGTGTCATCCAAAATAGTAATAATTCCTTTTGTAATTAAATGTTGAATGATGAGGTTGTGTTGTATGGTTTGTTCTTATTCATTTGAATTCTACTGTTATTTCTTCCATTGACTTCCTCCAATTTTCTTCTTCTCTATGTGGTGTGTGGTGAATCAAATTGGGATTCTTTCTGAGGTGAGGGTTCAATTTGGACATCACATGTGTTGTCTATGTGTTGAAATTTTAGGGACGTCACATGTGGTATCAGAGAATGAATGATAGCAAAGCCTAACATTTTCTCATTATGTAACTCAAACTAAATAAAACATTGAATTTGAAAATCTTTAGAGTTAGATGAGTCATATTTTTGGGACCAGATCTAACTTAGCCACTAGGTTAGAGACTATGTGTCTAAGAACTAGGTCTAGACTAGTGTTTGTTGTATGGAAAGTCCTAAAATATCAAGCATCCCATATAAATTGGCGGTATGGGACATCACTTTATTTTGAGATGATGGGGATTGAGGTAAGAGGTTGTTTACGGTAGATATACTAGTTGACAACTCGTTCTCACCCTTTTCAATAGGTTATATGGGACTAGACTCTCTACTATGCATGGGGCACTCAATTTTCTGATGTGGTTTTGTTTCCATTCAACTTGAGTCTCTATAACTTTCTCTAATGTGGGTTTATTTAGAGAAAAACTATATAATATTTTATTATATATGTAAATAAATACAAAATGTGCCCTCACACATATATTAGTAGGAAGTGGTCATGGAACCTAAATGGATGTGAGTGACATCATTTAAGAAGAGAAAGTAATTGTAGATTAGATGTTCACAATCATATTTGAATCTGTGATAGTTAGAACAATAGTTGATTTAAGAAAGGATGACACGATCCATGTTTCACATTAGGGTGTAGGTTGGTTTATGATGAAAGAAGTTGGATTTGATATTTTGAATTCAATTTTAAGGATTTAACATATGTTTTGATGATGTAAGGACATGTTTTTTTCTAATAGAAGCTAACCTATGTAAATATATTACGTGAATCTAAAAGAGCCTCAATCTATTTTAAAAGGAGGACTTCTAGTGTTTGTACTAGTTGTAGGGTATCTAGAGGAAGATCAGAGAACCTAACCTCCAAGACATGATAAATATGTGCAATATGTTATAAACTAGACCACTCTTGAGTTGATTTGCTTTATGCACAATTCCTATAGTCTTGTAGAATCCTATATGTCCCTTGAAGGACCAAACCCTAGACTGAGGATAGGCTGGTTATATATGTATATGTGATCATGAATATAAGTACCTGCCATATAGGTAAGGGAGAGACATTCTCAAGATCATGGATGAGGTAAGAAATCTTAGTATGTTGTTAAGCCTCCGGCTCAGGTTGGTGGTTCCCTATATAGGATTGTAGGTGTATATAAGATAAAATTTGAGAAATTGGATTTAATGGGTAGATATGTATGAAGAGAATGTCATATCATGTTTTGGTTTGTTCTTATGTGGTTTAAGCCTTAGAAACTATACATTAGTTCCAATGAGGTAGGCTTGAGAACCCTTGACTAAAGTGGTAAGATAAAAATTGTGCATATGAATACTCATAGAGATGAGTGTGCTCATAGAGTCTGAGCATTGCACTTGCCTCAAGATAAGGGCCAGGATAACCTCAGTTGGAATACATAATACTTTGGTATATGTCTAATAAGTCACTCATATGTTTTTGTTTAGTACAACCATGATATAATATATGTAAGAATGTGCATGATCTAGAGATGTGGTATATGGATATGACACTAATGATAAACTAGAGATTGTTTCATATCTCTCTATGTATAAATGGTTAACCATATGCATGATTAATTATGGAATAATATAGTTAGTCAATCTAGTAATGAAATCACTAATAAGATTGCAAAATAATATGATAAAATTAAATAAGATCATATAAATCATATATGTGAAATGTTGTGTTAATATTGATGTCTGAAAAGGATTTTAAATATATTTTGAAAACTAGCACAATGAAATGATGATTTCACACTAATATGGTCTATATTTGTAGAATGGGTTAATTAAATCAATTCCTTTTGAAAATCATAAATGTATCAATGGATCACCATGAACAGTTAATGCTTGAGTAATATGAGGATATGAATCTCAAATTATGAAATATGTCATGGCATAACTTGAGTTTACCCTTTTGAGGTGGGGGTTCATCCTAATTTCTCTATAACCCTCCTAATTATGGTGTAAATATATTGGTAGATATCTTTATTGTGGAGGTGTCGAACCTAGATTGGTGTCCTACATTTATATGAAGACATTTTAGTTTTTCCTTAGAATAGAGAATGGCTTAATTTTGAGGATCAAATTTCTTTAAACATTTGAAGGATGTGATGGATTGGGTTTTGGCTTAAATTTAAGGACAAAATTTCTTTTAAGATGTATCGGATGTGGTGATGACCATTTTTAAGATTCTTGGATACCAAATTGGATAATCAAAATTCATTGATTTGAGATGAAATATTTTTTTCAAAGTATATCATATATGTGGTGGTGATTTTGCGTGGCCTTATTTTATTTGATTGTGAAGTTAATGTTAAAATTAGAGGTTTATGTGGTTTAATATAATATAACATTGGTCAAGAAAGTTTTCATGATTGTACATAAATGTATCAAATCGTTTGATATAGTATGGATATCAATTGACATGAATATGATGTTCAATATTCCCAAGTTTATGTCCTATTGAAATATTTGTTGTCTGGTCAAATACATGGCATTATGGGACCAAAATTTAGTAGAATGTATGTTATGGATGAGAAATTTGTTTTCCAAGTTTGTTGACACTAATATGCTTCTAGAGGAAGTTATTTAAGTTATAGATCAACTAAATTCCATGTATGACCAATGTTTTGAATTGTTTTGCATCAAAGTTTAATATATCAACTAAACTTTTAATACATTTATGGGCGATGAATACCTTTTAGTGAGACACTATAGGCCTTTAGATGAGCTGATCAAATTTCTTCTTGGTTGTTTTCTTAATGGTATTTGCATCTGTGTAACATTGATGACCGTCCATGACATGGCTATGTGGAGAATGTGGATTGAGAGGGGGAACTATTAGACATATAGTCTCATCAAGATAAGAGGGTATATAGACCTCTCAATTAATCCTATTTGTGTAGAGAAGAGGAGCTTCTATCTCCCCATCCTCTATGTTTCTCCACTTTATGTTGCATGTGGTGAGGGGGGAGTGTAGGAGAAGGGAAGGAGATAGTCAGAGTAGGGGAAATGAAGAGGGAGAAAGCAAGGATGAGACAAGAGTAATACAACCTACTTGCTTCCATGGACTCCTACTGTGCATACCATACCTACCAAACCCATCTTGAGGTAGGAGCTTGTTGAAATCAGAGGCAACACCTAGAGGAATTTCCTTCATGGTTGAAGGATGTTGTGGAGTTTAGTGGGATTCCATAAATCTTGCACAATCTAAAGATAAATGGGAGGGAAACCATAGTGGATTCATCCATGTTTTGGAAAATGCTCCAGTGTTGAAGCAAGATAGAGACGGATCTCATGCTTTCCACATCTTGGCGCTACTACAAGAAGTCAGAAGAGACTGTATAGTAGCACAAGGGAGGTTAGAAGCATCTACATAGGAGTGGGATAATTTGTGCATCGTGGATTGCACACCGGATCTGGGCTGTGTAGTGGGTTTAAGTACCGGAAACACACATGGATTGGAAAATGCTAGGAGAAATGAGAAAGAGAGAGGAGAGCATGGACTAATTGTAGAGCCTAAGAACCATCTTTGTCACCCAAAACCATAAGAGTAGGGCCACACAAACTGTATGGACCAAGGGCTTCCATATTAGCCAACCTCTGACCAATAACGTAAATTACTTCTTCAATCTCAAAAAAATTACTTGATCATATATTATTCATAGTAAATATCAATATTCTCATAAAAAAGGTAATTGTTATTAAAATTGTGAGAAACTCTAACATGGATTGTTAAATATGATCCAGGGTTAGTATATGCTCAAAATGTCATGTAATTAAATGTTTAGACAATTAATAATATGCGATCAATGATATAATTGCCATTAGTGAATGTAACTAAATACGAAAACATTAATGTTCAAGGTATACTAAATATGAAAACATTAATGTAACTAAATATGGAGTAATTGTCATTGTCATTACTAAAGTAAAACCTTAATGCTCATAACTAGGGTTAAGAGGATGAGAATCTAATGCATGTACATGTAACCTAATAATTAGGGTTTGACCAAGGTTGTAAAGTTTATTTGAGGGATGTTTGATTAGTATATCACTATTCAAGGTATACTTTCCTCTTCGTTGACCTACTATATAGTATGGTTGTGCTATGTGTACAAAATACTTGGCATATCATATTGAATAAAATAAGTTGTTTTGGAGCTACATTGCTTGATTTGATACTATATTTTGTCTTGAAAACATGAAACATATTATTTCTATTCCATTATGTCGAGGAACTTCAATTCTTTTGTAGTGAAGTGTTGGAAAGTAAAGTAATTCAACTCTTTGGTAGTCAACTACTTGAAAATGACTTAACTCTTTACTATTTGGTCACATAGTAAAATGATCCAACTCCGTGGTAGTAGATCATTAGGCCTTAACACATTCAACTTTCAATGATAAATGTGTGGATATATAATGCAAAAACATGCTTAAAACATCTCTTCTCCATTGTTATTGAACATCTTTGTTCAAGTATGCTTTTGTTATATTTATTACTTCCAAGTATTAGACTTATCTATTCCCAAGTCATAATAATAACTTGTAGCATGCCCAACACAATATAATATATTGTTCTGAAATATACCATTTGCAATCTCTTCTTTAGGTGGTGTGTATATACGATCTCAAACACTATTGATAGTTGGACATTGTGTGCTGAGAAGATGAAGAGGTGGACCTATTGTCTAGAAGATCCTATTGTATATGTAGTATGTGCATATGTAAAAGTTTACTATTCAATATGTAATCTCAAATGTTGTAATAAAGTTTTTTTGTAATTATATGTTGAATGGTGAGTTTGTGTTGTATGGTTTTTTCTTGTTCACGTGCATGTTCTTTTATCATTTCCTTAGACTTTCTCTAATTTTTTTTCTTCTTGACCTAGTGTGTGGTGTTACATTTAGTTTCTTGGTGACGTGAGGGATAAAATTCGATCGTGACCGTAGTTGTTCTCAGTAGTTGTCACAATCTTAGTAACTTTTCACATATTCTAATTTAAGGATCAATTCTACAATTTGATGCCCAAAGGTTCTAGGGTTAGTTAGAACTTCCTTTGTTAACACATGCATATTCATCCCTATCAATAACATAAATGTTTTAAAGTTTTGTCTTTGGATACTATTTAATGATTACTAATGTTTAAAACACTTGTTATCCCTTGATCTACTATTACACATCCTATTCATAATTTAACAACAAACTATGTGTATTCTAACCAACGCCAAAAAATTTCATGCATGCATTGGCTAAGAAGGTCCTTTCCAATGAAAACATGATAAATCATGAAATTCGTATTTATAACAGTATATTATGCCCTAAGTAACTAAAATTAGTAATATTGATCAATAACATTCATAATTTGGGAAAAAGCCTAGGTTACACTACCATAATCTCAAACTTGGTAAAAGGCCCAATTTTAGAACTTTTACAATTTTTAGGAAAAATGCACAACTGAGATATGATTACAAATCATATATTTACATTAATATGGTATGCTAAAGTAAATGAACTGCTAAAAATAACATTGTTTTAGTTCATTCCACCAAAATCTTAGTAAAATCAACATAAATCAAGTGATTTATATCGAAGAAAGTGATTTAGATTTTTAGATACAAATGCGAATCACCAATAGTCACTTCCAATAATAAATGAAATTTTATAATATTATAGCAATTTCATCTCATAACATGAAGTTTTAAGCCATTTTGAAGCTAAATGACTAAAACCCACCAAATTAGGAGAAAAACTATTGAAAAGATGATATCCCGTGATATATTATTTCATAACCAAAAAAGTCTGTTCAAATAGGTTAAATATTATTATATACAATCAAATAAGCAAAAATTCTAGATTGCATTATAAATTCCCATTTTAGTGTGGAATCAACCAAATTTTGTATTACAAAGCAAAATTAGCATCAAACATCTCAAATTGAGTTTATTGCACACATAAATATAAGAATATGTCTTAAGCCACTCACCCTTACTGTAATTAGGTGAAATATCTCGTCCCTTTTCCCAAGAAGGTGAATTCCATAATAATATAAAGGTTCCACCAACATTTTCTTATGTGGAAAATCATCACTAAATCCCTACCTTGAAATCCTTCCTAGATGAAAGAATGAGAAAAGAGAGAGAATATTGACAACTTATGGTTTTTCTTTACTAGTAGAAAGATTTCCACCACACCAATAGATATAACTCTATTTAGAACAAATAAGAAGAGAAGCAAAGAACTTAGTAGATTCAACCTAAATTTGGAGAAGATCTTGATCTAGATCAACATCTATCCAAAATCCACCCAAATCACCTCTCCAGATTCAATCACTTACTTTTAGAGAGGAACAGTGGGTTTTGAGGTGTTTTACGTCAATTTAGGCTTGTAAGGCCATTTGAGGTACTTGGATATTTTAAAATAAGGTCAATAAATGATGTTTTATTTAAATTTTTGTTTTCAAAAAAGTAAATTAGCATATTTTAAGCATTTGACCTCCAAATAAAATCTATGAAATGCCATACATTCCAATTTCAACCTAGAGTCCATTTTTTTTTGACAAGTCAGGAGATCTTCTTATTCATCCTACTCTCCTCTTGCAGGAAAATTTAACGAATTAAACATACAAGGAGCTAAATGCGAGGAAAACATGGTAGTACTACTACCATTACATTTATCTTTCTCTAGCCAATTAAGGATCACCTCAGGTGGTCTAATATAGTTAAAAGGCCCTTGCTTATTTTTGATGTGGTACTTTGCTAGACCATCCACAACTTTGTTACAAGTTCTCTAAATATGAGAAAGGCTCCGTTGACCATGTCTGGCCATAATCTGTTGGAAACCATGAGCCCCTGTTTGGGAACGGACTGGGATTTCGTAGTCTGGACTGGATTAGACGGGGTTAGTCAGGATTTTGTCTGATTCTGTTTGGCAACCCAGTCTGATTCTATTTGGCAACCCAGTCTAATTCTGGTCAGCTGGTCTGATTTGAGTCTGATTGCAGTCTGATTCTATTTGGCTACTAGGCTGGATTCAGTCTGCTTTTGTTTGGCAATGTAGTCAGTATCTGTTGATTCTGTCCTGATGTTGTAGAACCGTTTTAACAAGAATAAGGAATGTGTAGTTGTGCTGCCGCTTAAGAAGAAGTTGGCCGAAGTGTATTATATACTAAATAACAAATACATAATATATAAAATGCATAATTTATGTATTTAAATTAAATAGTAGAAAACGTGCGTAGCATGTCTGTAGCAGAACGTAATACCACATAAACAAAAAGATAATATTTTATTGGTTCCCGGGAAAATACATATGTAACATACAAACTGAAATGAGAGGTCTGCCCTGGACCTAGACAAAGACAAAGCTACACAATCTAAGTTGGTGAGCAAGCAGCCAACTTCATGCCTCGTCGTACTCGTCGGCCAACTTCATGGCCTCATCGTACTCGTGCCACGACACAGGACAAGATTCGTCCAACAACTGATTTGTTTCCTGTTTGCTGGCATCTTTTGTCCACTCGAACAACAACGGAAGATGGTGAATAGGATGAGTAACACCCTTGGCTTGTTCGTCTCTCTCATTTAGGCCCCCATCGCGTGTAGGCTCGCAACATTTTTTCTTGCAAACAAGGTTTTCTTCTACATATTTTTTAATCTTCGACGGAGACATCAACAATAGTTTTTCAAATTTTGTCCTTGCCTTTGACCGTGACCGCAATGGTGACATCTATAGTTAATAAATAAATATAACTATTATCAAATATCAATAATAGTAAGATAAATGTGACAATATTGAATACAAATAAATGCTCCAAACAAACTTAGCTACAAACAAGTAAGAACATGATGTATGCATTCAATACATAACAATAAAGCTCCAAACAAACTTATCTACATACAAATAAATGTTGCGAACTAAACACAACCAACTACAAAGTCGTGGAAATATATTACAAGTTAATGTGTTCTTTTCGTCGTCTAACATGGTTGTTTGATTCACTCATCGATGTTAATAAGGTATTCAGCAACCCCAGGTGGGTAAATGCAACGAGTCGTCAATGGCGGGGGAGGCAATAAATCTCCCAAAATAAAAAGATTGTCTCTTATGAACTCTCTCCTTATGTGTTGCCATCTCATCTGCAATTCAGTCAAAGATATGTAAGGCCACCCAGTTATGTTTCGGAAATCACGCCATGCCTCCATCCAAGCCTGTGTAGTATATACTCCATTAACACATCTCCCCAACTCATATTGGTTTCTCATCATACCTCTGAGAACCATATCAAGCTCCGTACACAACATAAAAGAAGGCATCCTTGGAGGCCCAGCCACATTACAGATTATGTAAGTAATATGTTTTAGACGTAAGGGTGTATCGCACAATTAAGGGAATATAAAATGCATATTCAGTGCTAACATACATTGATCAACATCACGGTGAAAAAACATACAACATCCATAAAACATACACCAACATTATGATAAATAACAAAATCCTGTTAATGTCAGATGAATTCAGAAAGATTTAATGTTAAAAACATCGAATGGTGGACAATGTAAATCGACACACCAAACTAAATGTATCTCTCAACCATTAAACGTTATGGCGTCACCGTGGGTGAAGGAATGTCTAAAAGAAGACTACATTCTTCCTCCAGACTGGCAATGTAGCATTCTAGAACCTCATGCTCATACTTTTTTTGGGTGTATATATCATTGTAGTTGTGATGAATTTCAACAAAGTCCTTCATGTTCACTGCCTAGCCCCACACTGACTTGCACTTGACAGTTAGTAACATAATCTCAGCTTTCAAAGAATCAATTGTCGGGGGGAGATCAACTGCCCAACGGAAGTATCTGCACCGATCTTTTGCCTACAATGTATTATCAAGTTTAATGAATGACAAAGAATGTGTAGCATACACAACGACAACCTATTATGTATGTATTTAATAGTGCACCTCACGAGAAGGACATATATAATACATTTCGCCCGACCTTTCACTCAGAATGCCAAAATCATACAACCATGCATCCTCTGTGTTAAGCCACAAGGCTGCATCTAACCCACAATCACACCTCGGAACTTCATATGGATCCATTGACATCTAAAACATGATTGAGGATTAGTAAAAATATTGTCGGATTCTGAATGGCTTCTAATTAGGGTTTTTAACTTATCTTTCTCTTGGTGAAGCAACTTGATGACCTTTTGGATTCTTGGTGGTAACCAACCTATTTTGGACTCTTAGTGGTCGATGAGATTTTGGTATCTTCATGGTCTCCAAGATTTGAACACTCTATGGTCGCTAAGATTTTTACATCATGAGTGATCTCCAAGATTTTACATTTTGATGGTTTCCAGATTTCACCCTTATATGGTCGATGAGCTTTGAGATAAAGTAGTGCCATTCTTTTGAACTCTTATTGGTCGCCAAGTTTTGGATGTATGTTGCTCGCCAAGTTTTAGATCTCTCCATGATATGTCAATGGGTTTGATGTTATGTGGTTGCCAACTTTTGGACCCTTCGTGGTCGATGAAATTTTGGTACCCTAATGCTCGCTATGTTTGGTAACCCTAGTGTTCATCAAAGTGACCTAATCCCAGCGGTCACTATGTTCTCTAACCCTAGTGGTTGATGAAGTTTTGATCCATATTGGTCTCTATGATCTTGAACCCTAGTGGTCTCTAAGACACCTAACCCTAGTGGTTGTTAAGGTGTCTTAAACCATGTGTTCGCTATGTTTCCCTGACCTAGGTGGTCGATGAAATTCCCTAACTCTATGGTCAATGATTATGTTTGACCTTATACTTTCATGATTAATGGATATACTAAGAACTAGGGTTTAATTGTTGTTTTGTAATCCTAATACACTCATCTTGGTTGAACCCTAATACATGTAAGTGATAATGGTTAATTACACATATTTTCTTTATGTGATTAGTATGATGATGGTATACTTTCTCTCTCTATGTTTTGTAACCCTAAATTGCTCTCAAATGAACATCATAGTTCCTAAATGCAATATCATGTTGAACTTATGTATCACATGTATGGTGATGGTTGTTGAGCCTTTAGTAAGGCATGGAAAGATAATGATGTTCTTGCAAACAATGTAAGTGATATTATGACCATTAGACATGAAGTTGTGCCCTAATTGAGGTGTTATCCTCTTCATGGTGTGATAGGGTTTGGAATCTTCTGATAATATGATAAAAAATATACTTCATAGGTTTTATATCGTCTGAAGTTGCAACATACCATGTTTTTTGTAGTATTCTTTTAGGGATTGTATGTATCTTGATTAATGCAGGCTTAACTCACCCAATTGGTATTAACTAGTCAAGTGAAACCCTAATCATGTAGTTCCATGTGACTCAGAACAATTTAGTGTCAGAACTTGTTGAATTGGGAAACGAGTATCCCTAAGGGAAGCTCAGGGCGCATACTGTTGAGTATGTGGCGTGCATGAGACTATGTGTCCTTGTCATCCTAATCTCAAGATTTTAGAGGATGGTTGCGTACATGCCTTGGTTTAAGAATAGTTGATACTTGTACATACATGATGTGATTGAGGATAGATGTGGTTTTACCTCAGATGATATAGTTTTGTATACCCTATTTTCTATTGTCGTGACCTATATACCAAGGGAAGACTAGGTTGTTGGCAGGTTGACTTATATGTCATTGCAGGCGGTTTGAATGGTATGTCACTGTTGTTGACTCATACTGATCGAGGGGGTGAGACCTTAGGATTTTTGGATCTCCTAGATCATGAAACCATTTTCATCATCCTTATCATTCTTTTAATTGTGTCCTTGTGGTCCAAAAGAGTTACATTTTATTATTATGCAAGAAATCCTATATATTTCTTATTTATCTCATTAAGAATTTTGAGTACAATTAGATGTTACTCAATTATCTTAATATCTATTAATGTATACGATCATTATTCCTAATAATGTGGATTTAGATTCAGTTATCCTTATATTATCACCATATTGAATTAAATCTCTTTATTTTTCAAGAAATATATAATTTTTCCAATTTGTTATTAAGTCTACAATTAACCCAAATGTGTCAAATTAATTAGTTATATCTATATTACACATTTTCACATTAACTTTCGTACTCACATTAATGTCATCGTTAATCATTTTCTCATATTTATTCACTTCCAATTATTGATTATGCTCTTTTAAGACCACATAGGCATCAATGCATGTTTATGTGAATTAAATTACTCATTAACCATATTTGAGTCATTAGATGTATATTGGTGAACAAGGTGAAACATATTACATATTAATGAATTGATTCAAATACCAAGTTAAGAGTAGGTTACTAAACTAGGTGTGCATTAAAGAACAAGGGATATGCATTATATATTGATAAATTGATCAAACTATCATTAGGTGATTATATAACATTTATGTGTTTCAAAATATGTTCTCTAATTATGACACCTAATGTCATTAATGTATCATGAAAGTCATTAAGGATGTATATATATTGATCATCCAACTTCATTTTAGGGTTTATGGTCAACTTGATCATAATACTTCACTTATACCTTCTTAGAAGTCTAAGGTTAGGTTCCATTTATCTTTACTCATCATATCATTAGGGTTTATTGGTTGATAACATGGTCAACATCATGTGTATCCACAATTAGGATTAATATGTGAGTTACCCATATTATGTGCATTAGGTATTCATTAGTGTTTAAACATGTGAACTATTCATTAGATGACTATTATATGTTCATTAGTATATAAACAAACATGTGGATTTTCAACTATAACATGTGTTCATCAATTCTAACGATCTAAGCTCACTAACCTCTTATTTATGGAGTTAGGGTTTCTAAAGTCAGAGTATATAGATTATAGTGTGTTATAGGACTCCATCCCCTTAAAAAGGATTTCATCCTTGAAATCAACATATCCAAGATCTATCAAGGTACCACTACTACTACTACTACTACTACTACTACTACTACCCCTCCAAAGGTTTGACCTACTAAGTCAAACTAAAACTAGAGTGAAAAGGGTGAGTCTAACTAAACCAAGTATAACATCCATCACTTCCACCTCAAAGTCTAGGTTTTAGGGATACTCTACCCAAACATGTGGTCCTATGGGACTAAACGGAATTGTTTTGGGTAACCATTTTCAAACAAGTCATAAGGTCATCATATTAGATTATTAGGAGTATCCAACATAGATGTCTAAGGCTACTATTTCTTAATGGTATGATATTTTGGACAATCAATATCAGCTCAGGTCAGACAGGTATCACACGGATTCGGGAGTTCTCGTAACCAAGCTAGTGGCACGCAAGAAAATCTTGCCAGCCCCCGAACCCTGATCCTTTCTAGACACCTTTGCTTTCAACTTATTCCCTTATTTCTACTTAACATGATCATCACATAAAGGTTAACTAAAGATATTTGTAATATGAAACTCTTATGATCCTAAATCAACCTTTCATCATCTCATGAAAAACATAGGTCAATTCTAGGGTGAACATCTTAATTAAAGGGGAACTATGTAAGGTAAGGTTTTGTAATTAGGGATACAAAATTGAAATAGTCAGATTCTAATTACCATGGGCTCTGATACCATGTTGTAAAGAGGAAAAATCACCCCTTTACTAAAATTTGAAGAATACAACATCCATTACAAACACACTCAAAGGCATGATGGAATAGGTGTAAGATTTTCAAATCTTTAATAATGGCATTCAAAAAAAACAAATTGTAGCAGCATAATCAAAATAATTATTTGTGTAAAAGAACATCATCATTTCCCTTGAAGGGTTTACATGAACATTTCAAAAGGATCTAGTAGAGAAAAATCTAAACTAAAGCAAATCTGTCTCCAATCAACATCTGCATGAGTTATGCCCATGTTGAAAGCCATGTATTTCTCATCCTAAAGCTAGTTTGGATCTCCATGCTCCTGCTGGACACTCTGATCCTAGACCTAGATGGTTGGGATCACCTAGTAAAAGGATAAATAAGGTGTGTGTCAAAAAGGGAAAAAGGACAAGATAACAATAATTGCTATGTGGTAAAGATTCATCTATACTAATGGGGTTCAAAAGTATGAGGCACATAAAAGAAATAAGATTTCTACCATGACAATGATAATAATAATTGCATGAATGATTAATATTATGACTACATTAACTAAAGTAGGGTTGAGGCACCTACCTAACCTCAACCAATAGGTGAGGGAGAGTAACACATTCCCAAACACCTAAAATATATATAAAAGTGGGGAGAGTAAACACATTCTCTTGGGACAAATAAGACATGCCCAACTATGGGTGATTGTACATAAGTACACTACATTAGCTAAATACCCAAATGAATCATCATGATGAAGAAATCAAATGGCAGGTTTAAATAAAATGAATATAGAAGAGGGGTTCAAGACCCAAGCATTAATTGAAGTAAATGTGCCAAAAGAGAAATAATAGACATCATGGTATAAGTCCATGCCTCATTGGGAATTTAGGGTTGGATTAAAATGCCCAACTGAAGGGTGAGAATGCATATACCTCACTTCAGAGTCCTAGTAGTCAATTTCTACCAAATAAGTTGTTTCCAAGACCACTTTAACCTAATTACAAATATAATCACATGCATTAGGGTTTTATAAAGCATAAAGTGTAAGAAACCCTAATTTGGACCTTCTAGGAAAACCTCAGATTTGGACTCAAAACTTAGACCAATCGATCAATTAGGTTTTTCTAGTCAAGAAAACATATTTAATTACCTAATTTGGAGTTAAAATGAGTTAGTTAAAAAAATAGGGATTTTATATAAATAAATTAGTTCCTCAAAAATCATTCCTTGAATAATGGAAATGTGAGTCCCCGCTCCACAACAAGTGAGATAACTCAAAACCAAGCAGTGAAATTAAGACTAAACATTGAGGTTACCATAAAACACAGGAAATTAAAACCAAGTTCATATAACCATAAGAGTTGCAACATATAGCACATGAGCCCACAAAATCCACCCATATTGCATATCACCTGCCAAAATAGAATACAAGATATTGCTCACTGGCTTTCAAGACACATCTTGTTACACATGATAACATGTTCATATACATATATGTCATCTCTATACAACAACGGGCGTAAAGACAAAACCTCATAGCCATTCATACAAAAAACCTCCCCAAGGACCTAAGTGTACAAGGATAACACATAGGACACTACTTCTATACACAAATAGCATATCCAACCTTTTAACAACTATTGATCCTCTTGTTGCTCAACACCAGCAGCACACATCTCTACTTCCTCATGCTTGACCACCTAAAAGATGTCGAAACCCATGGGGTGAGACCAAACATTCCAACGAGAGGTATACCTCTCCGCCAACATCTATTAAAGTAGATATATGCTAAGTAATTAAAACAACATACTATGCAAATTGAGCAGATTTAGCTAAATGATATGTACTCAACAGATGAAATAGATTAAACAAGACTAGATAGCTAATATTGAATAGTATATCAAGTTATATTCTAAAAGAAATATGAAGAACATGTATAATAGCTGACTTCTCTTACCATCTTATAAATCAAGAAATCAATAAAAAGACAAAGCAAGGGCTCAACCAAAATTATTCGTATTTGACCCTAAGCAAGAAACTCTACATGGTTGTTTTACATCTTCTACTATTGCCTTGAGGATTTGAACTGTGCCACCGAAATCCAACCCCGACCACTGCTAAGTCAAAATCAGTGCCATACAAGGTCAAATGGAAGAACTGGAATCCACGACCTCTCCACACCTCTTAGACAGCAAAAACACCGCAGAGACATGTCAACCAATTGTAAAGAAAGTGACATATAGTCAACAAAAGGATCGGCTCATGCATGGCCATCCATATAAAACACCTAGACCACCTTGGTAAAGGTAACGGCTCTAGAAGAACTGGCTCATGCATGGTCATTCTTAAAAGGAGTGGCTCATGCATGGCCATCATATCACAAGGAAATCAGCCCATGCATGGTCGTATCATATAACTTATAATTGTGGATGTAAAGAGAGGCCTCGACTTGAACCCCCACATATTAAAAAATATGTGCTCTGAGTTATACTCGTTTCACCAATCCAACAATTAGAGCTAAAACTGGAAAGCATCTATGGCATAGGGCACCTACATCATTAGGGTTTCACTTGATTAGTTAGTCAATTGGGTGACTTTTAGCATCAATCAAGTTACAATGTATGAAGCCATAACAAACTCTATAACAATAAGGGAAATAATACAACTCGAGAAAATATTAAATGTATAAGGGGTGATCTAGTCAAATCACCATCACAACATTGTATTACTACCATTCACAAGGCCATTACCAATATTACACATCATTGTGGGATATCAATCCCAAATCACATCACTTGAGAGGGGCACCTCTCAATAGGCATTAAGCCATCACCAGGTCATAAGACTTGTCACATAAATCCTACATATGAATAACTGCATTATGCTTCATCATTGTGCATAAGCACCAACCTGGATTGTATAATCATCACCATAGCATATACAAGCCATGGAATTCATCTCACCTACAAGGTTATGGGTTTATAAAAAGAGAAGATAAAATATCATAATCTTATAGTCATTCCAAGGGAGCAAACAAACACATCAATCATCCCTATATTAAGATTAGGGTTCCATACTTGGTTGATTAGGGTTTACAACAGAATTGTAACACTAAATCCTAAGTGTATGACCTCCCACATTCTTGGGGTATATTAAGATTAAGGAACAAGGTTAAGGTTGATTAGACATTCAACCAAATAGCACCATACAAGGTTCATTCATTATTCATAAACATGTGATAATTATGTGTCTCAACCATACATCATCCATGTGTCACAACCATCCATCTCACATGGGTCATGACCATCCACTATTCATGGATCACGACCACACCTTATGTGCATGTCTCTACCATGACCAACCTTGATGTTGCGGCCACAACACATCATGGTTGCGACCCCAACCCATGTTGGACACCTCAACCCTCAACCAACCTATCGTGGCCTTCTAAGGTTAGGATTTCAACCACCCTCAAGAACACCATTCTCAACCACACAACCAAAAGCATCACGACTGAAAAAGTCATGGGATGCGACCAACAAAGAGATAGGTGTGAAGTCGTGATAGCAACAAGGGTAAAGATCACATTCATCATAAGATCATATATCTCTTCTAAAATAGAAGCAAGGTCCAAACAAATTCAGGACATGCATCTCGATTGAAAGGCTAACCATCATCTCGATCGATACTACAAAAAGATCAAGGGGGTAATGACCAGCAATAGTCAACTACTACCAAGACCAAGAACCATTGTCAAACCAAGGCTAACTAAGGTCTAAAATTGAAACGACTATCATCAAACTGACAAATAAATTGTTACAATTAAGCAGAATTAAACATAAACAGCAGATTAACAAAAGTTACTAAAAATTAAAACCATTTTACAAAGAGATCCATTTCTAGGAAAAACTCTTACTGAAAGGTCCAAAACCTTATATACATCATTGTTCACATTGTACATACCATGTACATCTTCATCTCGAGGGTTACATATAATAGTTGTGTTATTGAACTATACATAAGAAACATAAAACCTCGAGGCATACAAGCCAAAATCTCATATTGATCATAAAACCACTAAGTACTAACTCCAAGGACCTGAGAGTACAGAGATGACACATAGGACTTATATCTACATGACATGAAAGACAGTAACTCAACCTGAGATGTTACTACTGCCCCTGATGTTGTTGTCCTTCCTATGTTGTATGGTCCCTACCTCTTCATCCGTGACCACCTAAAAATGTTGGTGACCAACGGGGTGAGACCCATGTCCCAGCGAGAGATATAACTCTCCGCCAACAATATTATAATTGCAGATAAATAGTAATAAACTGAGCAGAGGATTCTTTTATATTAATAAGAAGGATTTGATCACTGTTTAAGAAGAATAGAGCAATATCATCTTTTAAAGCATTACACCTATATATGATAAAGCAGTAATTCATCTATTCATTTTATAATGAATATGAGGAACATGTATAACATCTATCCATTTAGGATACGTTAAACAATGTAACATCAACCAATGATTTACATATTTCATCTTTAAGCAAATACGCTACACGGTTGATTACATTTTACAATCACACTTATGCCCTGAGGAGATGAGGTATACCGCTCATACTCCAACCGACCACTGCGAAGTCAAAATCGGTACCATACAAGGTCAATGGAAGAGTCAGCTGCCATGAACTCACCCGTCTCGGTCAGTGCGAGAAAACAAGCGGGACTATGTCAACTGCTAAATAGTTTTCCAGGATATACTGGCAACTTCACTATAGAGCTATAGCCACAGCATGTGCTCTCGTTAGGATTGAGAGATCTCGTGTTTAGCTACCATCAAACCTGAGGAAGGGTCGATAGATTTCGTGTTTATCTACATCAAACCCAACCATATAATGAAGGATTGAGAGATTTCATGTTTATCTACCATCAATCCCTCATTCGGGGCGTACGGATATTTTTGCCCATCACCCCCGCATATTCAAAAATATGTGGTCTCCAGGTTATGCCGCAGAGCAACCCGTTTCACCATTCAGCAAATTCTGACGCTGATGGATCTATGGTCAGGGCACTACATGATAATATTTCATTTGATTAATTAAGTACATTACCGTATTCTTTTAGCATCAGTCAAGTTTTCAAACATGAATTATTATGAAAAATGCTACAAAGAACAAGTGTAATACATCTATCAAGTACTTTTCAAATCTTTAGAACACATATAATATTTAGGATCTCAATCCCTTATCTCATTACTGGGAATTATCATTCCTTGAAATTATCATCATCATAATTATAGACCTGGGTATTCAAACCATTAGTTCATCACTGAACATTGTTGCCACTTATCATGTAACTATTACCTCTAGGTCCTCAGACCAAGGTATACATGATACTTGTTATACAAGTATCTCACATGGCTCACAAGGCCCATTAAGTATCTTGTCACCTCTCACTAGGCAAAAAATTATCGCATGTCTCACAAGGCCATTCCACATCTTGTCACCTCTCACAAGGCAACAACTTATTCACATGGCTCACAAGGCCATTCCACATCTTGTCACCTCTCACTAGGCAACAACTTATTCACATGGCTCACAAGGCCATTCCACATTATACTTTTTATACAAGTACTTAACATTCCTTACAAGGCTTATGCAAGAAGAGAATTACAACCTTCCCATCATTAGGGTTAGAGTTTTCCTTTATAGCTGAATAAGGTTTCATGTTCATATTATTAATCCAAACCCTAATTCATTTATCCACACATCTAGGAGCATACTTTGATATCATAAGTATTCCATCATACTTATTTATTCTCATCTTTTATCATTAAATGATAATCAACACAAAGTATGAGTTTCTCTCTCATCCTCACTAGGATATTGATTACATCATACTTCATTAACTTGGCTTAACCCTTTAACAAGATATATATCCTACGCTTATCAAAGTGTATTTAACTTATTACATCTTGATGTAATAATTGACATGACACCCTTCATGTGTTACTCATCCAAGTATATTGGATTTGAGGTACATCAAGGTGTATCAACTTTAAGGTACTGGATGTGATATTTATCATGTCTTGATGTATCACTTCCCTCATTACTTTTAACGTACTTAAGTTCATCAATTTACCTTGTATTAGGGTATTTCCCGTCCTAATACTTTATGCACTAACTCATCATATTTAATTTTTAGTGCATTAGCCATAATTCACACACTTGAATTATCCATCTATCATTAGGTGGTAAGAACTCATCTTGTATTAAGACATTCTCCACTTAGGTGTTTCACCTATCAAGATATTAGTCACACCATTGCTTAGTAATACACTCTTTATTTCTAGGAGTGTTTTACCCTTATCGTTACAAGGTGTCTCGAGTTGGAGATGTGCATATGTACACCATATCAGGTTGTAGGTGTATAGACATTACCATATCAGGTTGGAGGTGTATGAACACCATCCATATTGGGCTAGAGGTGTTTGTATGTGTTACCCATGTCGTGCATGAGGTATTAAACCATCACCATGTCGGGCTAGAGGTGCATTCAATCACCATATCGGGTGGCTCACCATCTAGGGTTGGTCGTGACGGGTTAGGGTTTTCCATATCGAGCTCAACCCAATATATTCATCTCATTACCTCCTTCAAGTCTACCGTCTTATCTTAAGGATGAGTAATAGGTTAAACAATTAGTTAAACTCTTATCAACCCATTACATAAGTCGATAGGAGTGAAAAATACCAAGCCATGTCGGGCTACACCATCCCATGTTGGGTTATAACACCCATGTCGGGTTACACCATCCTATGTTGGGTTGCATCACCCATGTCGGGTTAGGGTTGGTCATGACGGGCACATGGTACATGTATGTATGGCCCATGGTGTTTAAGAGGTATCATCTCATCATCATGTCGAAATAGACATCAAGTAGGGTTTCTAGTGACGGGCTACATATCATCTAGGGTTGTGTATTGGGTAGATGTATTCCAAACATATTGGGTTACATCTTGTTCCATACCTCATATCGTGCAATAGCACTTTCTATTCTTTACTCATATTGGGTTACCCAAATTAGGGTTTCATATCAATTTACAAGTATACATTTAACCTTGTACCGTGCATGGAGTCTATACCTGACTTCCTATCATGCAAGCATATCATGAAAGCATCTTGGGTAAGACATATCGAGCAAGACAAACCCATATCGGGTTAGAGCTACCTATGTATATGCTTGAACCCGATATCACTTTTGCAAAGTGATACCATCTTCTTTAAGCTCTAGACCTCCGTTCTAATAGTTATAATTCATGATAACAGGTCTAAGCAACTACTAGAACTCATAATTTCATCAACTATTTTAGTAAATTTCAGAATTAAAAGTAGTTCATTAAGTATAGCAATTTAGGTGATGAATAATAACATGGTTGAGTTCAAGCCTTGATTATATTTAGAAGTTCCTTGTTTCATCTCAATAATTGTTGATGCCATCAGTTATGGTCATTCACTTCGTACTTCTTATGACCAAACTTGAATCTTGCCTTTACAATATTGTGCATGTGCAAATGGACTAGGTTTTATTTATTGTACCGGTACATTTGTACTTGCACAATAATTGGATGTGTGTATTATGTCTTGAGCATGTATATTCCTCTCATATATTTACAAGGGGTGTGTATTCCTCCCAGGGTATGCGTTTTCCATCCAAAATATTTTTAGGCTTAAGATTTATGGGTCTCGTAAATAAAAGTGGTCTAATTATTTACATGAACCATTTAAGATTATTAAATTTTATGGCAAGATATCATTTAATGTTCTCTTTTGTTTTATAATGCCTCATCTCTTACCTTGTTATATCTCTTGAAACTAATCTTCTTGAACATCATTTATTTTGAGACATCCATTATTTCTTTATTTATTGCCTTAAATATTGCCTAATTGTTATTTACTATACATACTCAGATTTTGTTGGCGTGCATTTCTTATGTTTCCCTCTCCTAGGTTTTTTTTCAACCCACTCAAAGGTAGCACAGCCCCAACTGTAGTACATGGAGGACATCACATGTAGACATAGACCTAGCTTATGGACAATACTCTTAATGGGAGATACAATTGAGATAGTTGGATATGCCTCTACTTAGATCCTTATGTAGTTGTTTTTCATGTAAATCATTTATGGGATATAATGATGTACTTCTATAAAATTGACTATAGTCATGATTTATTATTCTGCTACTATACTTTGGTTTTATTCTATATTACATCATTTGAGAAGAAAAAAATCACCTATTCCATCATACATTTTGAGTGTGTTTGGAATAGATGGTTTATTTGTTTAGATTTCAGTAGGGAGTGGATCCCCTCTCGGGGCCCACTCCTTACAACATGGTATCAGAGCCATAGTGGTTAGATTTTTTACTATTTCAATTTTGTCTCCCTAATTAGAACGTTTACCTTACATAGTTACCCTCTAAGTGAGGTGTTTACCCTATAGTTGACCTATGATTTTCATGTGAGGATGGAAAGATGATTTAGGATCATATGAGATTCCCAATAGAGTCATGATTAGTAAACCCTAATGTGATGAGGTTTTAGGTGATCTTACCCTACCATATAGTTAATGGTGATATATCTCTTTATATGTAAAGATTTAGCTATATATTGGTTTTTGACATGAGAATGAGGAACTGGTTGATAAGGAGATCAAATATGGATAAAATTTGACTTGGTTTCACATTGATTTTGGCGCCAATTTTTGTTTTACATTGCAAAGTTTTTCCATATAACTATTTTTTTATAATATTATATACAAAAAAGGTTTTCTAGATTTTATCAAGGCTTTCTTGAACGAAGTCACAATGAAGAGATGTGTGAAGTTTTGATAGTGAAACCTTGGAGTTAGTTAGAATAGAAATCTCAACCCTAGTGTTGGCCATGAAGTGATGACTAGGAAGATATGGATGGTAACACAAATTTAGTCAACTTACCATTTTGCACCCTATGACTTAGTCTATGCTTATGTAAAACCTTTAGGGTTTTTAAGTTAGTAACACAAGGACCTAAAGCTCAACCCTAGTTGGATATGACTTCTTAGTTGGATGCATGGTCGATGAAAGACAAAAAAACAAAATATTCACAAAGAAATGATCCATAAGTAACCACAATATATGTAATAGTTGTCTTGTTAGGTTAAACCTTTTAGGGGGGAGAGTAATTGGGTGATAAGATATGGATGTTTAGATTTCAAGATGAAATCCTTTTATGGGTTGGTGTTGTAGCAAACTAAAACTTAAAATCTTACCCTATTCCATAACTACAAAGATTTTAAGATTGGATTCCTAGATTTGACCAAACAAGGATAAAATTAAACAACCTCACTCATTTAAATTATAACTAAAATATGTGTTAATATGTTACATGTATTTCCTTTGCGAATAATACTCACATAATGTCTAAATAAAAATGTAAAATATGCTTTAGAGTAACAATTGGTAATTCCATGTCTGTAAATATTAATTTTTAAACAAATATGTTATAATTATAAAATAAATATGAAATTACTGTATGCAATATGTTAAATGTGTATTATGTGGAATTTCGTGCATAATAATATATATAACTTTTTGGTGACATTGCAAAATTAAAGGGACTCTAATTTTAAGATTTGTCAAAAAATGTAGATAATTTGTCTAAACCATAGGTAATAGAACTCACAAAAGAAAATCTCAAAAATGAAATATACTGGTAAAATTGTGTTCTTTGGATCCCAATTACCTTGGGTGTCAAGTTTTACATTATTTGAAAAATAATGTCTATCCTAATTTTATTTAGAAAAGAAAATGTGAGTTTTGATCCAAAATATTAAATAAAAATTTTAATGACTTTGAAAGTAGAAATAAATCTTGAATTAAAATTCCAACACCAAAATTAGTATATGTATAAATTTCCACATTAATCGAGTAATCTTATTTATCCTAGTTTTATTTAGGAGAGAGAATATTACTTAAAGTCCAAAATATTAAATAAAATAGTAAATTTCCAAAATGGGGAATTAATGACAAAATCACACTCCTCGCATTTTAGTTTACTTATA
The DNA here is from genome assembly GCA_963693085.1 of Alisma plantago-aquatica. Taxonomy (NCBI): domain Eukaryota; kingdom Viridiplantae; phylum Streptophyta; class Magnoliopsida; order Alismatales; family Alismataceae; genus Alisma; species Alisma plantago-aquatica. The sequence goes on from OY856413.1 coordinate 333,333,705, forward strand.
GGCCAAGTTTTACATCTTTTGAGTGTTCTATATGCCTCAAATTTCTTAAGAAAAGAAAATGAAACATAATGCCAAAAATATTAATTTGTTATTTGAAAGAAAACATCTAATATATTAAATGAATAATGTAAACCAAATTGTATGGATTATATGTATATAATTTATGTGAAGGTGATAAACATAGAATTGTGTTGTAACATAAAGGGAAACAGGCATGTTGAATCTATGAAAATATTATCATAAAAGAAATAAAATTCAAAATTTATTTTAGAAACATGTTAATCAATAAATATGTAAGTAATACCATTGGACTCGTATGTACTAAATGATTAGATGTAAAATGTCAATAGTCTAAATTACAAAGAAAAGACAAATCTCCCCTCTTATATTATCTTTGTAGAATGTTACTAATATTATGGAAACAATTAACATGAATTGGGAAACTAGGTTACTATTATCCAAAAGAAACTAGAAATAAACATAGTGGAGGATAATTGAAAAGATATTGAGGAATTTAAGTAAATATAAGATATTCTTTACTTCTCCCATGAGTGGATAATTTTGAAAGGATCATAAATACCCAAAATAGTAACTCAATATACATTATACAAATATTCATTTTAACATTGCTAAAACGTTCATGTATATGAAATAATCCACTATACAATTTTTAAATAATAAAGTAATGTCAAATTTATTTCTCATGTATTAATTGGTCTAACTTCCAAATTTCATTGTAGTTGGACAATACTAGTATCCATAAATAAATTATAAAACAAATTAACAAGATAATGTTAAAAGGATTCAAATAAAGTAAATGACATATTAGACATTCCAAAAATGAAAACTAATATAAATTTTGAATTCTACATGTCTTAATTAACCTGTGTGTTAAAAATTACTTTATTTAAACTTTTTTTTACCCTCAAATAAATTTGGAAAGAAAATATACAATTGGAAAATATTAATTGTCAAATCTTTAATGCGATACATTCTATTTGATATGGTTTATAATTTTTTTCCTAACACATTTTTTTCTTTTATTTTTCCTTTTCTGTCTCTTTTCTTTTGATTCCCACTCTTGCTCTCCCTTCATCTTTTTCCTTTATTAACCTTGCCTTGCTTTCTCCCGCATCCCTCCAATGACATTCACATTTTTATATATTTGTTTTTCTCCCTTATCTTTTTTATCTACAATATTTTATTTCACTAGTTAATGATAATAATCGATAGCGCTTATAGATGGTGGTTACCCACCATTGCCATGCCTCTCCCCAAAGAAACCCATGCATGTTAACCTATATAATATTCGTCCAAGGACTTGTTTGATCATCTACTTTGTCTCTGGTATGCACATCGATACTCGATTATCATCCGCCATTAACTCTACACAACAGCGGGTCTCAAACCCTATAACCCCACAAAGTCATCACAACATGTTCTACCAGAGGCCCTCAAAGCTTTCATTTACTATGTTTCCTGATGACATCATAGGTAATTTACCTTCCCCGTGTGGTATTGACTCATTCTATTTACCGACATGCTTTTCAAAACTTTCCTTGTACTGGTTTTCTAACCTGAATTTTATCTAGTTTATTTGTTTACCAGACTTCTAGGCGATATTATAAAATCATAATTGATTGTTATATGCTTGTTTTCTTGTATTTTTTATTGTCTTTCATTATAGTATTCTACATGATGCGGTTTGTATGTGTCATTCCTGGTTGTATTGGCAAACGGTTTTTTTAGAGTTTCTTGTTGCGTCTATACCCATCCTGGTTTTTTGGGATCAGATGGATTTATGGAGTACATTGTTCATGTTTTCTAGAGGGTTGTAGTGAGGTTGAAGAGTCCAATTTCTCCATCAAGCCAAGTGCATGCATCTTCTTTTAAGCATTAAGGATCTTAAGGAATAAATTTGTTTTGACAAATTTCTCTTTTTCCGCTATTTTGATTTTTACTATGTCACACTATGTGTGGGCTTCTCTATTTTATTTCCTCATTTTCATTATTTAAACATGTGAATTTGATGCTATCAACTTAGTGATATGCCCATGTCATACTACATGATTATAAATCATATGTGAAGGCATATGAGAAATTTCTCAAAGTGGTTTTTTTTATTTAAGCAGTAAACTTTTTCATCTTAGATAATTTATTATATTAATATATTTATTAAAAAATAAAGATAACATATTTTTAGCATCATGAAATTTTCTGTGCCCAATGGTATCGTTTCACACTTAATTTTAATATAAAAATATAATTTTACAGGAATTTTCTAGTTGTTTGGAATTTTTTAAAGTCCATATATTAATATATAAATCAAAACAAAATATGTTTTGTAACTAAAAAAATTTAATGTATCTTATGATATGGATCTAACCGCGTAACTCCATTCTAATAAATATGTAATTTTTATGGATTTATATAATTGGTCGGACTTTCTAAAAATACATAACTAATAATCTATAAGTCTAGAAAAATAAAGTAAAATATGTTATGAAGTCAGTAAAATATAATCCACAAAATAATATGGTTTCAAGACCTAATTCACTAACAATAAAATTATTATTTGAAGAGTTTATATAATAATTTAAATGTAATCATATACTCATATATGTCTTTAACACGGTGATTGTGGTCTGAGATGGAATTAGTATTTTTACCTTGAACATATGTAGACTCAATCTCTAATTTAACAAGTCAAGTTGAGGAATGTGCATCTTTTGCAATTATCTAGGCTATATATATTGATTAATAAATTTCCAATATGAGGCATTATTTGGTCAAATCTTGGATATCCTTGATTATATTTTCAAGTTCCATGTTTCATCTTCAATTGTTGATGATGTTATCATGTATGGTAATCTGGCCTATTATGTGACTTTGATGATCTCATCCTCATTTACTTCATACTTTTTATGACCAAACTTGAATCTTTCCTTTACATTATTGTTCATGTGCAAATGGACTAGGTTTTATTTATTGTAGTGGTACATCTATACTTCCACAATAACGAGATGTTGTATTATGTCCTGAGTGTGTGTTTTCTACTCATATATTTATAGGGGTACGTGTATTCTATCCAGGGTGTGCGTTTTTCACCTAAAATATTTTTAGGCTTGAGATGTATGGGTCTCGACCCTACATAAATAAAAGTGGTATAATTGTTTACATGTACCATTTAATATTATTATTTTTTATGGCAAGATATCATTTAATGTTCTCTTTTATTTTATAATGCCTCATCTCTTGCCTTATTATATCTCTTGAAACCTATCATCTTGAACATCCCTTATTTTGAAAAATCCACTAATTATACTTTTATTGCCTTAAGTATTTCCAGATTGTTATTTACTATAAATACTCAATTTTTGTTGATGTCTTTTTCTTTTGTTTCCCTCTCCTGGATGTTTCTTTTTTCAACCCACCCACAGGTAGAAAAACCCCAGGTGTAGGAAAACTGAGAATATTACATGTAGACGTAGACTTGGCTTATGGAGAAGACTCTTAATGGGAGATAGAATTGAGATAGTTGGATATCCCTCTACTTAGATCATGATGTAGTTGTTTTTCATGTAAATCCTTTTTGGGAGATGATGATGTACTTTTTAAAAATTGAATATAGTCATTGATAACACCCAAATTAGTGCATATTCTCTATGCTATTTATCTATGGTTTTGCGCCACTTTGGCCTTAATATGCCCTCTAATGCTCATGTTTTAGTACCTTTTATATTTACATAGATAAAGTAACTAGCTAGCCAATAAAGTAGCCAATCTAGTTAGTTTTGGGACAAGCAGGCACCGAACTTGTGATGACAACTTTCTCCATGTTTTCTCTCTCTCTGAGGCCTAGTGAAATTGTGTTATTTGCTATATCTTCTAATGATGAACACATATTCATCACTGTCTGAGTCACATCGTGGGCCCAGTTTTGCTCTTATTAATTGCTTTTATTGGCTTATCTTCTAATATGTGAATTTACCTAGCTTAATTGATTTATCTTCATTTAATTGAGATTTGTGCACCTATGTGCAGGTCAAAGTGGGCATTAAGCCCCAATATCCTCAGCCCATCTTGCAACTGGGGTCAATCCCCTCTCCTTCCTTTCCTTTCCTTTCATTTTTAATATACCACGATCACGGTTCCTCATCCATCTGCCTGCAGTTTTCTTCCTTCCCTCTAACCCTAAACTGCGACCGCGGTTATCTTCTCCCATCCACGATTGTGGTTCCCATCTTCCTCTTCTCTCCCCAACATCCACCTACGGTCCCCTCTTCCTTCTCCACCCACGATGGCCTCTACCCTCACATCACGATCACCTCCTACAACCTATCGCAATGACGACAGCACCTTCCCTCTACGCTCGCCTCCTCACTGCCCTCGCCATCACAACCCCCCCCCCTCACACCGCAGTCACAGTGTCCATGACCGCGACCGGCAGTGGTTTCCACCAGTCACACATCCTCATCCCTTCCACCTCTCCACAATCACCTGTCGGCAGCCCGCCATTGTCCTCCACCCGCGATGCAATCACTAACAGCCCCCACGACTCCTCTGTACCATCTACCCTCCAGTAAGAGGTCGTGATCCACCCTCTACCTCCACTGGCATTCATTGCTCCACACCGCGGCCGTGGTTCCTTCAACCACGGTCGCGGTGGTTTTCTTCCTACTCACGGTCACCTCCGATCAAGCCATCATCACCCTCATGATTGGCCCCCTCCATCAGACCTCACCTTCTCCCAACCTCCAACACCTTCAACCACCTGCACCTCCTGCCAACCGTGACCGCCTTAGTGCCTCTCCCGCCATCACCTTTGACAGCATTCCCAACAGACCGTGATCCATGGTACCCTACACCGCGGTCGTGGTCTCCTCATCTTCGACCTCGATTGTACAGGCTATCACACCACGACCCGCGGTGTCCTCGGCTTCCAACAGTGCCCGCAGTTGAGTCCTCTAAGCATCGCGACCCAACGTCTTCTACCGACCATGGTCGTTCTTCATGCGTGACCTCGACCGTACCAGCTACTCACTGCAACCAGAGCAATCCAAAGGGGGGCACGACTAAGTTCTCTAATGAAGATCATGGTCAGTGATACTAATAGAAAACACCTCGACCGAGGTCTAAATATATCTGACTACCCAACTAACACCTCGACCACGCAGCAGCACCCAGCCAAATCTATAAATAGACCCATACCCCCTCATACGGAGGGGATCGAGTTCAGAAACCTGAAGGCTGCGAGTTCGTGCCCAGCCCAAGGGGGACCTCGACCTGAAGTCCTGTGGGAGAGCACGGAGGTCTGAGAAGACTATGATGCTCACTCCACGCAGCCCTCTACAACAGGCTTCCATTATCTCTCCACCCTCCACCTCCGGTCTATGATCTCCAAAGGAAGAAGCTGAGGAGAGAGAGGATCAGCATCTACTGCGCCATCCACTCTGCCCTCCAGATCTGTGGAGAGATCCATGAACCTGGTCCATCCATCCACCTATTTCCACCCAGATCTGTGGTGGAAACCCAAATCTAGACCATCCAGCCATCATCCATGTCGATGTTTGGGGCAGATCTAGAGAGAGAGAGGACCAAGGAGGACAGAAATATCAAGGGGGAGAACCAAAGGATGAGATCTATCCTATATGGAGGCTAAGGAGTGAGAGCCACCTCTCCTCCATGGGCTAAATCTTATCTTCTTCCCCTTTTTTCTGTTGTGTTCCTTGTTTTCTTGTACAATGATGTTCTTCCATCTTTGTTCGGTGCCAACTATGCTTATCCTTGGCTAGTTGAGCTCCTTCTTGGCTATGTAACCAATTTTGGGCATGTTTGTGTACTCTTGCCTTAAGAAAGTAGATTTATTTCAGATCTAGTATGTTTGCTTATTCTATATTCTCTCTCTAGTTGTGATTTCTAGTTTGGTTGATCTCTTTCTAGTTTGAACTGCTATTTCTATGTGTATCGAGAGATCTGTGTAGTAATAGACATGAGAAGATAGTTCGGATCGGAGCCCGAGAGGAGGACGGTTCAACGGCTATCTGTTCCTAACATCTCAGTACATTCTAGACCCAAGAGGACCTCTAGAATATGCTAAGATGTTGATGTGTCATCCTTGAGAGAGGTTTGATGGCACAATCATAGATGGGTTTAGTCAAGCTATGCAAGAGTGAGTGGGACGACCCACAGGAACAGCCACGACAATACGTACTATGTTTGGATATAGATTGATTGCTCAGGTGTTTGAGGGTTGTTTATGCCCTAGAATGGGTGCATAGACTGCCCAACTTGTGGTTACATAGCCGAGAACTCCTTCTCTCTGATTAGTAGAATTTTGCATACTCTGTTTTCTTTTCTTTTCTTTATTTTATTTTATTTTGTGATAGCCTGCTAGACTAGTTCTAGCACATATTTTCATCGACTATCGTTTTGGCTTATCTAACTAAAGAATGAAATCGGTGGCATCCTAAACATCACCATGTCCCTGTATTCGACTGCGTATATCTACTTCGACCCCATAATAAAGTTGTGGGCGTCCTTGAAGGATTCAGATTATAAATTCAAAGTTCTGACTCACTTTTGAGGCCGATCAGTCATGATTTATCATTTAGCTGCTATGATATGGTTTTATTCTTTATATCATCATTTGAGGAAAAAGAATTCACCTATTCCATCATATGTTTTGAGTGTGTTTGGAATAGATGGTTTATTTCCTCAAATTTGAGTAGGGAGCGGATCCACTATCAGGTCCCACCCCTTACAATGTATATATTGTGTTAGGTAGCAACACTAGTACCCTTGCCAATAGACTCAACCCAACCTCCTCAACATTCTCAGTCACCTAGCAGTGCTCAACATTCTCATAGTGCTCAGCATCTTCATGGACATAAGACATGCTATACAAATCTACAAAATATCATATAAAAATAAATGTTAGAAACATGCATAGCTAGCATATAAAATATATGTAAGTGATAGAGAAACATGCACAGTATTTAGCATCTAACAAAACATATTGTTTGCATTATAAAAGGTATGCCTCTAGTATTAATTGTATCACTTGACAATAACATTAACTTTTGTGTTATCTTCACACATATAATATACATTAATGTTAGCTTTAACATTTACACTTGGCAAACTAACTGAGAACATACTGGAGTCATCATATTTTTGTAGTACTCTTCTTCATCTGTAGGATTTACAATGAACTATCATTTCCCATAAACAACAACATACCATTTTTCATTTGTAGGGTCATCGATACATAATACATGTTTTGCATGTGATGCCATGATGAATGGATCATCCTTCTTACCACTATTTTCAACATTCACTAATGTGAAACCCAACTCATCCACTTTGCTTCATTTGTTGTTATCAACCCAATTACTCCTAAAGTTGGGAACTCAAAACATTGTGTAGTAAAATTCCCATATGTCTTCAATGACACGAAAATAAGACATCTTACCTTCTCATGGACTTTTACTCTTTGCACTAGAAAAATACAATTAAGATGCTTGAAGGGAGAACCCATTATTTTATGTGACACTCTTATCATGTTGACACTTCATGTAGTATGAAAATCCATTTATGTGAAACCCTTTGTATGATATAGCATCCTTTTTGGTTTAAAGGTGAACCGTTTGATATTCTTAGAAACATTATTTGGTGTTTCAGATACTTGATAGAAGACTTTATCTTCAAAACACCTAATAGATGTTTGGTTATCATCCCCACGAAGCCACATTGAATTGGGTTCAGGATATTTTCTATTGATAAAATTGATGTATCAAGTAATATGAATATCCACTTCATTGAATGTTGTGTAAAATGTACAAGTATGCTTGTTCTCACAACAAATTACTAATTCCTTCCACTCGTTCTCCTAAAGTCCATTTTCCAGAATAAGCGTAATGTGATGGTACTTTGCATTGGTAAGAATTTCATTGCAAGTCATGTTGTCACAACAAAAAGTTCATTACCTTCCTAACAACATAGACATCAACAATATTCTCTTTAGGGTAATAACAATTTCAAACATAACCTTTAAGACACCCATGTACTATTCAAAAAGGATACATCCAATGTAAGAAAACTAGACTCAACATCTTCACTTCCCTAGTCAAGTGGACAATAACATGTACCATGATATCAAATAATAAAGGAGGGTAATACATCCTAAGATAGCACACGGTAATGATCACTTCTCTTTGCAATTTATTATGATTTTCATGATCTAACTTTTTTGCATAGAATGTTGTAGAAGCAACAAAGCATGGTTGCAAACCTTTCATGCTTAGGCATTACACTTCACATAGCCACGGGCAATATTTTTTCCATTAAGGTGTGACAATCATGAGATTTAAGACCTATCAACTTCATATCTTTGAATGATATCAATATACTGGGCTAATAATATCGTAGTGCCTCGATGGTTTTTGATATATTACATAGTAAAAATCACCTAGGGAAGAGTCCTTAGATTTTTATCTAAACTACTTACAGTAATCACCAGTGGCAAGTGGACGGATCTTATTGTAGTATAGTTCAGGATCAAATCCGAAGGACAACATATTATAGAATAATTAAAGTAACAGATAAGAACTAGTACTTAACACAAAAGTTGATTTAGTTGATAACACTAAGGTTGTAGTAATAAAATAACTAGGTAAAAGTCTAGATTATCAAATGATAGAGACAGGGTGAAATACGTTCTACCACTGCTACCTATCATTCACTATCTTACTGCATCATGATAAGTATGAAAATACATATGATAAGATTAGGCACATCCCCCTTTCAGAATTAGGATTAGAACCCAGACAAATATTAATCCAATATCGTCATCACATTACATATAGAATACATCTATTTCCTTGGAGTGCACCTATCTAAAATTGTCATCAACAGTTCAATAAGAATTAATTGACATCTTAGATATTGGGTTCAAAATTCTTTACACCCAGGATCATCCAAACATGTAAAGTTGATGATCAGGCTAGAGTACAATTATAAAACGATTGATTCTAAACATGTAATGTTTAATACAATAGTAGACGTAGTAAAAAGAACAAAATAACATAGTGGGATTACTACCCACACCCTAGAGAAAGGACTACTCGCTCATGGTAGTAGTAACATGTTGAGCTAGAGAAAGGAGAAAGAATTTCATCTTCATAGAAGAAGAAGGAATCACAGTTATGGTCTGTGGAAGTGATTATTCATACTTAGAGATGGAGGTGTTGAAAAAACAATAAGAACACCCTTTGACATTTGTTAGGGATGGATTGTAAGTTATCAAACTCTCTTCCTTATGGACTAGATCTGTAATGATCCCGCCTCCCGATAACCCCCAATTAAGGGAGACCAAGAGGTCAGAGTCGTTATCCCAATTTCCGAGATCAAAGGTTCGACAAATAATCAATAATAATTACTAAATTCTACCAAGACTATACTGAAAAGATGTATAAAATAAAACTGTGTATACCTTTTTCAAAAACTTGGATTGATAACTTCTATCCACATCTGGACTCTATTCTAACTAATCCTCCTTGCACTTTATTTCTTAATTTCACAATATGCCACTTTACTATTTGTCCTTTTCAATTTGTATCTAAAACGCTGAAAAACAAAATGTCGGCCAGCATAAATGAATATGTCGGTATGTGGGGGAAACCACCAATCATGCATTTAGTTGTAACAACATATTGAAATCAATTATGATTTAGCAAACAACTTTACATTTTACACATGACTACTCAATCCTTACATACCCTAGCCTTTGTGTTGTCCCTGTAGTGGACCTAGATACTACCTCTCACATGGTAGATCCCAATTAACCCCCATGATCCTACCTAATAGGAATATCAATACATAGGGTTGATGAGTTGAATGGAACTACCCATGGGCAGCCCAATCCCTAACTCATGATATGCTAAAGAGTTGCATGGCACTACCCATAAGTAGCCCAATCACTAACTCTTGATAACCCGATGGTCCTACCTAACAGGTAGACCATAAATTAGGTTACCCTTTTCATCATTAGAAAATCCACAGAGGAGGACCAGGATCTGAGTCAGTCAGGTGAACATATTTAGGATGATAGTCATAGTCACTTTATAATATGCATGAATTAAATTCATCCAACAGTTTAATTCAAGCAACTGATGAAAACTTCAGAAATCCTCAGAAAACTAGTTCGAGATATTCATAAGTGTAACCACATACCTAATCCAAAGCAACTTGATGTCTAAGAAATAATATTCAAGAACAATCAAACAAGCAATCAACAATATCCTGAAATTAATGTATAACATCCAAGTGTCATTGTTTTATTCAAAACCTTCTCAAGATCAACTTGGATTCCACCTTAGGATTTCTAGGCCAACTTTAGGGTTTTATTAGGGTTTTAACCTCCATAATGCATTTATCACTTTTTAATGCCCTTTTTGTTCACAAACCCTAATTTCAACATCATAGGCACAATTATCATCTTTGGTTTCTTTTGAATTGAAAACTCATATTGCATTATAGTTCAATTCACATATTTGAACCCTATTTATCACTAATTCCACGTTTATCCATTAGGAAACCCTAATTACCAAATTAAGGGTATATATCCAATATTAGAAACTTCTATACTCAAAATAGCTTAGAATCATCATATCTCAGCTTTATTCATGAATTTGAACAATTAAAGCCATTAAGAGTCATAATTACCAACATTAGGGTTTCAAGGCCTATTAAAGTATATTCATATACATGGAACCCTAAATTAATCAAATTACGCATAAAGATCATCCTTTTGGATCTAATGTGTCTTTTATATAATCAACAGGTTAATATCAACTTTAAACATCCATATAACCCTTCCCAATTCATTAATCATCATAGATTAGGGTTTCTTAACCATTAATGCATTAAAGTTGACAACATAACTACTTTTCGCATTGAAATAGGATTTATGCTTCAATTATTTTTATTGCATTCCTCGTGTTCTCCTGATAAATTTTCATTTATTAAGTTCCTTCATCTGACCTTCCTACTAATTACTATGATTTTTGCAAGAAAAAGCATTTTCTAGATTTTCTAGTCAGAGAAGCAAATTACCTAGGTTTTTTGAAAATTTGACGACCATCGGATCGTTGGTCATTGTTGACTGCATATGATTGTGTGGTCCCTGACACGTGCACCCACTCACTGCTAACTTGGGGCACGGAACTACCAGGGTCGTTGATCCTCCACGTGACCTATGGTGGACACCAATCAAATAGCTACTGAGTGTCGCCTCTACTCAAACCTGTAAAAAGCCTCGTGGCGGCGTCGTGGCTGAGAGCTCGCTGGTGCTACCTCAATTCGTCGACCCAAGGTACGAAAGAAGCAGGGAGATGGCCGGTTGGAAACATGTAACCATGAGGAGTTGAGAGGGGGCTATATATAGGACTTGGGGTCGATTCTAGGGTTTCCCAACCCCTGTCATCACCAAATTTTTTAGGAAATTGGGAATTTTCTCTAGAAGCATCTAAAGCACAAAGAACCAGGGTCTAAGATGTGCGGAATTCCCTCCCGAACTCAACCATCAAATTTATTCATCTACACATCGACTAAATTGCAAGAAAATTTGGGTGGAAAGACCCTTTATCCGCAGCCTATCTCCTGGTTTGGCTAGAACTAGAAGATGCCAACCTACATTGGATCAGGATCCAACGATCCACACTGCTCACGTTCAAAGAAACGAAAATCAGATTTCTATTTCAAAGAAAAATTCTTTTAATTTTAGGATAATTTGTAAAATTCATAACTCTTAACCCATGGCTCCGTTTTATCCCAAATTTTGAGGGAATCTTATTAATGACTTAATCTATCATCATGCCAAATTTGGGCTCATTATCTAAAGAAATCGGGTCCCTTTCTTTAGTTGCAAGTTATTACTCAATTATGTATATTTCTCACATATTTTCTCTTTCCTTTGCTATTAAATTATTATCTTTGATTTCCTTGGACTTCAAGAAAGCTTAATGGCTCGAAATCCCATCTTGGGAATATTTCTTTAGCCTTTTCCTTATCTTTTATCCCTTTTCTTATTTATTTCTATTTTCAAATAAATTCATTTTTCCTTTTCTTTTATTTTGACAACTCTTTCTATTAGAAATCACATGTAAATGAAATTTACTCAATTGTGGCCATCAATGCCACTTTCTAGAGATTTCTATATATTTCTCATAAATACATTTCTTATTTTTTTTTTGAAGAAGTCAGGAGACTCTTTTATTCATCCCATTCTCCTCTTATGGGCGCAAATCAAAAATTAGCTACATACACATCTAAACTTGCTAATAAACTAAAAGAGGAAGTACTACTTCCCTTACATTTATCTGAATTTAAAATGCAAGCTATACTATGGTTTGGAGGTTGGTTGTAGGTACAACTCTCCTTGTTGTTTTGGTGTTGTTTAGCCAAGCTATCAGCAATATAGTTAGCCTCACGTTTCACATGGACTATGAGAATTCGATTCTTTGTGTTCAGCAACTGTTTAATCCTCCCTGTCCAGTATGAAGCTCGTGGTAACATCATTTCCTTGCCTTGAAGCTCCTCCACAGCCAATCTGCAGTCTGTCTCAATGATGCACGCTGGTATATCCATATCTATAGCTTGCTTAACTCCCCAGTAGATAGCTTCCATCTCAGTCACAGCAGTAGAGTTACTTCGGCTACTCCTTGTCCTTGCAGTCATCCAACTTCCTGAACAATCCCTAACCACTCCAGTAACTGCCCGTCTTTGTGGCGTCCACGCAGCGTCAACATTTATTTTTATCAATCCTTCAACAGGTGATGTCCAATGTATTTCCTTATCACAGTTAGTTCTTGCAAACTCCTTTGATTTACTAGTACTCAAATCCATGATTTGTCTTTCCAGTGTCTTGATCTGAATGACTTGGCTAATAGTCGAACACACCTTGTTATTGAAAACTAATTGGTTCCTGCTAATCCATATAATCCAGCACACCAAATCCAGCTTCACCTGTTCCCAACTATTCATCTTCAAGCATTCATCAAACCAGTCAATAGTGTGATCCTTTTGCAAATGCACAACATTCGCCAACTGCGGAAAATTAAGCCAAACTTCCCTTGCCTTTATACAGTCTCGGAGAGCATGCACCGTAGTTTCAACCTCAGAGCAACATCTAGGACAAGTATCATCAACAGCCAATTTCCGTTTGACCCTCCTACTATTTGTCATTATGGCCTCCCATCCTGCTAACCATAACCACATGCGTATCTTCTTGGGTATTTTTATGGTCCAGATTTTGTTCCATACAGAAGGATCATTTACTTCAGTTCCATCACTAAGCAAATCATAAGCCGAAGATGTGCTAAAACGGCCATCCTGAGTGAGATCCCAATACCAGACGTCTTTGTCCTCTGTTTCAATCGGCGGTTGGCATCGAGTTATTTCCTCTACAGCCTCTAGAGGTAGATATTCATTCAAAAACTGTGTGTTCTAATTTCTGTCCAAGTCAAGCCATGTATCCACTGTCATATCGATCAGATCTGTAGGAACCTCCTTATTAGTAGCCTGTATTAAAGGTATATTCAGTGAGCTCCAGTTATCCAGCCAGGCCATAGTAGTCCTACCATTTACCACTATTTTTTTACAGTGATTCTTTGCTATTCCCAGGAGTGGATACACACCTCTCCAAAAGTTGCTCGCTCTTCTTCCAGGTTGCTCTTTAAAACTTTTATATTTTTCATCCACCCCTATCCTCCATAGGACCTGTCTACGAGTGAGTACCTCCCAAGCACTTCTCATTAACAAAGCTTTGTTCCATTCCGCCATACGTTTGATCCCCAACCCTCCATACTTGCTTGCCTTGGTAACTTTGTTCCATCCCAACAGTGATAGCGACTTCTCAGCTTTGCCACCACCCCAAAGAAACGTTCTGATAGATCTATCAAGTCGTTCACACATGTTTATTGGTAGCTTGCAGGTTTGCATAGAATATGTAGGAACAGTTGTTAAGACTGACTTGATCAGAGAAAGTCTGCCTGCCCGACTCAGAGTTTTTGCCGCCCAACCAGTGGTACGACTCTCTACCTTCTTAAGTATGGATGAGTAGGTCTCCTTATTCACCTTAGTATGAAGTATTGGCACCCCCAAGTATCTTCCTAGATCCTGGGTGATCTGAACACCTACCCTCGTAGCAATCCTTCTTTGTAGAGTTTTATCCACTCCCATTGAGAAGAACACTCGCATTTTTTCTACCGACATCCGTCGTCCTGAAGCTTTTCCAAACTTCCAAAAACATTTCATTATTTCATCTATTTGTTCCACCGTTGCCTTTGCAAACAGAATAATGTCATCTGCAAAAGCTACATGTGATATTCATGGACCGGATTGAGATATTTTAATAGGTTGCCATCGACCCTCCTCAACTGATCCCTGGATCATCTGAATTAATCTCTCAAGGCACATAACAAAGAGATATGGCGATACCGGATCTCCTTGTCAGAGGCCTCTAGAAATTTTGAAAGGCTTAAGCTTCTTTCCTTTCCACAGCATCGCTGCTGTACCACTCACCATAGAATGCATGACGAAACATATAATGTTAGTCGGCCAACCAGCCTTTTGCATAGTGTCTAGGACAAAGGGCCAAGCCATCCGATCATAAGCTTTTGTTAGGTCCACTTTAATCGCCATGAATGGGGCAGTTTTAGTTCTATGCATATTATGTATCAATTCTTGAACAAGGATTATATTGTCAGTGATCCTTCTTCCAGGAACAAAGCTTGATTGGGCATCATAAATCCAGGTGGTCATGTGCTGTTTCAGACGCCTCACAACCACTTTTGATGCCAGCTTAAGAATAGTGTTATTCAGAGATATCGGTCTTAACTGATTGCATGAATCTGGATTGTCCACTTTTGGGATCAAAGCAATTATAGAATCACACATAGTGTCAGGTAGAGGAAAACCATTCAAGGCTCGCCTCACAGATGTTATAACTGAATGTTTCACCGTTTTCCAATTTTTTTGCATGAAGCCTGCATCTACACCGTCTGGTCCCCCTGCTTTGTTCAGACTCATCGTCTTTAATGCATCCCAGATTTCAACCTCATCTGGTACACGTCCAATGTGATGTGAATGTGTGGTCGTAAGCTTTTTAAAGTATCCAGGAATTTGGTCCATGTCTTCTGTAGACGGATAGCAACTCACAGTAAATTGATCTTTAAAGAAATTGGTGACCAGTGCAGCAATCTCCTGTTCATCCTCAATCCAGCTTCCCTCATTATTTTTCAGTCTAGCAATGGTATTCCTCATTCTTCTATTTTGAACACTCACATGAAAAAATCTGGTATTATTATCTCCTTCTTTAAGCCAATCAATTCTGGCTTTTTGCTTCCAGTTCATCTCCTCAACTCTTAGAAGTTCGCTTAGTTTTTGTTGCTTTGTATGCCATATCTCATCGAGCTGTACATTATAATTTTCCTCCAACTGAATCTGCATTTCGGAAATCTCCTTCAGCAGAGTCTCCTTCTCTCTATGACGATCCTTTTCTTTCTTTGAGTCCCATTTCTGTATGGTGGGCTTTATGGATTTGAACGCATCAGTGAACTCTAACTCTCCTTTCCAGTTCTCTTCAACCACTTTCTTGAATTCTCCATCATGATTCCATGCTGCCTTGGTTCGAAAGCAATAATCTTTACTGGTATAATGTACTTTTTGAACCATAATTGGATTATGATCGGACCTTGCTTTAGGTAAGCAAACAAATCGACTGGATGCATTCTGTATGATCCATTCATCATTAGCCACAGCTCGGTCTAGCCTTTCTAACAGCCTTCTGCTTTTATAAGTGAACTTTGGTCCATTGTATCCAAGGTTTGATAGCCCCGAACTGATCAAAGTTTCCTGAAACTCCATAGCTTCCCGCTGATTAAAGAGCTTGCTTCCTTTCTTTTCGTCAGGGTGGGTCATGGCATTAAAATCCCCGAGAACAAGCCAGCTACCATTAACCGATCTGCTGATGTTCTTAATATGTTTCCAGAGCCATTGCCTTGCAGTTGGGTTAGGACTTCCATACACCACGGTGACATATTCATCCTCATTAACTTGACAATGTAAAAATTGTCTATGGTTCATTAACACCTGAATGTTGCATTTGTTCGAATCCCAAAGGATCCAGATGCCGCCCGAGAAACCATGAGCCTCTATTATGTGAGAGTTTGGTAAACCTATGATTTTGATAGACTTCTTCGCTTCTTCACCTGATATTCTTGGTTCGACAATGGCTACCAAGTCTGGCTTGTACTTACGAATCATATTCTTTAAGTAGTCACGGGTATGGTCATTACCAATCCCGCGCACATTCCAGCAGAGTGTACAGATCATAAGAATGAAAAGAAAAAAAGCAGAATCTACCTGAATTAACCAGGTAGTTTATTCCTCGAGCTTCTCAACATATATCTCTGGGTTGGATTTGGCTCCTTGTCTCCTTTATCCTTCCTGCTATCCTGTCCTGTTTCAATGTCTGGAGGTATAGCTTAATATCCATTATCTTATATCTTTTTCTATTATTTGGACTTTTCTTCTTTTCTTCTCTTTTATACCCATTATTGGATTAACATAATAATAGGAATCATGAAATTCCTATCCAAAGGGATATTTGCAAAGAAATCCATCCTTTGAAGCAAAGCATACAACCTTTTTAATTAAATCCATATTCATAAAATCATTACATTTCACTTATGAAAACATATGCAAAATTGAGGTTGTAACATCCTTCCCCTCTTATAATAATTTTGTCCTCAAAATTCCATCAAGCATGCAACAATTCAAGATAAGACTTTTCCATGTTCATCATTGGCCCCTATGTGGCTTTACCCTATCCATGGTGCTTCCAAAGAACCTTTATCATCACATATTATTTTCTCTGATTTCTTTCACCTTGGCATCTATAATCCTCACAGGTGACTCAGGACATTTCAACCTCCCTTGGGGCTCACTAGGTTCGTTGCTCAGCACATGGATCAGGTACCTCACATAGTGCTCTAAATTGGACACATGGAACTCATCACACATCACATTATCCTGAGGGGTAAGGTCAACATAAATAACTCCACCAATCCATCTCTAATGGACCCATGTATCAGGGACTCATCTTTCTCAACTATAGCTCAGAGGGGTTGGATTTCATATCACATATTCTCCCACAGTGAACTGCATGGCAGTCTACTTTGCATCAGCTCATGACTCATGTCGCCCCTGGGCTATAATTCAGTCATTGCACAATCAAAGTGACTTCATCTACACATATTGTGGTCTTTTTCTGACCTTCACGATGTCCCTTCACCAACATCATCTTAATGAAGTGGTGACCGTCACAACCTCTCTTATAGAGCTTCTTCACATCCCAATGTTGTCTATGGTGGTTCTCATCACATCTTACATAGGATAAAAGTTGTTTCCATGTATCACCCTGAATGAGTACACATGCTCTTATCAGACCCTCTAGTCTGGATCATACTAACCATTAGTTAGTGGTGATAAGTTGTACTAGCATCGAGTTCATCATGTATCTACTTCCACCTCATGGAAGTGAATCTTTAGGTCATACTCAAGAACCATTGAACTCTCATCATGGTGCAGTTGAACCATCTCTCTTACATGTAGTTCAACCGGATCTATCCCTTGACAAAACTCTCTCTTTCTGTTATATCATGTCATCTAGGTAAGGTGATCTACCATAACCCATATTGCATCTTGACCTTCCTTGGTCCATGGAAGACTTACCACAACATCCATAGAGATGAAATCCCATTCCCTCTCAGGGACTCTTTATCCTCTATATCAACTCAATGGGTTATTGGTGTTCATCCTTCACCTCCTGGCATGCATGGCGACAAGCCACATGCAACTCCGTACACTTCTTAGGCATCCAAAGTACTACTACTACTTATTATCTTAGTAGTACCACGGTGTATGGTGAACTTAAAATCATGATCCCATGTATGTCATGATTTCTCAAGGTTGATTCCTCAAAAACCCTAAAACACTCTAGTCATGGGTTTCATCACCTTCTTTTCCAAAGAAATGCATCTGAGATTCTACAGCCATCCTTCTATCACAACAAGCCCTAGGCTGGCTAACCAAGCAACCACTAACTCGATCAACGGATCTCATTATATATGAGTGTTAGCCAAACATATCTCACAAACTTAAGGTTCACCTAGCCATCTCCTCTAGGATTTCCACTAGCTAAACTAGGCAGCTACATCTCAACAAGAGCATTCATTACCACCTTTCATCCTTATGTGCTAGGTAATAGTGAAGACATAGACCTCCATGTATTCCACTTATCATCTCATCTCGGACTTTAGGTCTATCTTCATCAAGAAAACTCAGATCCCATCTTCTTGGTTATCAAGCTCAAACTTATATAACTCATAAATTCCGTACAACTCATAATAAGAACGTCCTTATAAGATGACTACCTTAGTTCTCTTAGTGTTTGTAAACCATCCACACATCATACACTCCACAAGGGTATGCTATTATCTCTATTCCCATACATCGTAGCAACGTTTCAGCTCACATCATCATTATCCTTAGTGTATGGCATGTGTGCTACCCTATCTCTCACCCCCATAATGAGAGGAAATAAGCATTTGGTGGCCGTCCAAACACAAATTTCTTCCTATTCCAAGAGTAGAGATGGTGCATCCCACATTGCTGGTACACCTTCCAATCTAAGTTGAAATGTGCAACACATGTATCCACATAATCTCTACATCAGGGTTACTTCTGTGGAAAACTGGTCTCCAACACACTTGGGTTGTCACACAATCCTTAGTCATCACCCCTAGGTCTGTAGGGTGTCGGCACTTTTGGGGTCATCCCTCTTCCCTTATGCATCCAGAGAGTGCCCTCCTCATCTGCCCTTTGGGTCCCATGAGTTCATGAAGGTGATCAATCTCCTAACCCATGGTCCTCAGACAATGATAGATGTTACCTCCCGACCCTATGGTCTTATGCAACTAGGGAATCAGGCGACTCCTACTCCCATTGGTCTTATCCCTACCTGACCCTGGAATGGACTTAGGATTCTAACATGATACATATCCAGCTTGAAACCTTACCCAAGTCTCCATCATCTCTCTCGGCATTCATGGTCTAACTTACATCCTCTCATAGGGATCATGATGACCTACTTACCTCGGTCAGGCCCCATATTGGTTACCTCCATGGTAACACATCCATATGCACTTAGAGATGGTTATCTATGGGTCTGTAGGTTCATCCACATACTATATACTCTCCACATAGCTTCTCAAGATCCTACGAGACCTCTTTAGGTTACCTCAAACCCAAAAAAATCGGGTACATACCCTACAGAAGGGTCCCTCTCCCAGTATGGGAGGAAACTACAAAGGTCACAAACATCCTCGCGTCTAGGGTTTACATCAACATGAGCATGCTTAGTCCTATCAAGCTACTAAGGCACGTATCTAACAAGTAGACCACCTTCTAAACCATTCTAGGTCTCCATGGTAGGTCCTACTTGTTCTCATTCCTCAACATTAGACCATCATCATACATGCCCATGTCACCAACCTATATGTGAGGGGTTCATAAAACATATACCTTAGTCTAAGGGGTTTCCTTTTCCTCTAAACATTAGGAGTGTCATGCTTCCATGTGTAAGAACTCAAGCATCCGTGTGAGCATCAGGTGCACCAGGAACTATTACTTCCCCTCTTTAGGTCTACGAACCCTAGGTTCACTTTCATGCATTAGTCGTCTAACTGCATGCTCAGCTTTCCAACCATGAACCAAACATGTACGAGGTATATCATGAACATCCTATAATTCTTCCACTTGAACAACATATCAGAGTTGAGCCCTCCTCAAAGACAAACAACTATGTATGAAGCCTTCCAACTTGATACTATACCTTCTCAGGATCTAAGGAACTCTTCTTCCCATCCTTAGAAGGTAAGGTAAGCACCTACTACTTGCATAGATCGGTTCAAGAAGTGTCCTTCCCTTTCTAGGGTTTGGTTCCTCTAAAGGCAACCAAGAACTACAAGGACCCTGCACGAGGCAACCATAACCATCCACTTAGGTCATAACATACTCAACTTCTCACAGTTCCTCCTATCTCGGAGTTTGAACTTCCAACCTTCTTTACAAACAACCTTACTAGAGTTAACCCTACAAACAACCTTACTACTAAGGGTTCTCTATCCAAGGTGGATCAATCTCACAAGCATACGCCTACATGGGTGAAACCTATGTTCAAACCTATGTTTGATCAAGATTATCCATAACTCTTTATGCTCAGCTCATAAGCTATCCAACATGCCCTTTTGGCCCGGGTTTTAACCTACTGTCATCACTACTGATGTACCCTAGGTGCATACTCTTCCATGCTCATATAATCCCATAAGGGTTATATATGGTCATCACTAACCTCAGAAATGAAGGAATTATCCTTCACCCAAAAATTCTCGACCCTACTAAGGTTGGGTTGCCCAAAAGGCACTAGGTCAACCAACCTCACATTGCTCATACTTCCTGTAGGTATCCAAAACCAAAAGCATGTCAACCCACGCACATGGTTGACCATGAAATCTAACTCATCATGCCATCTCTCTCTAACCACCACTTAGGGTTAGGGATAGTATCATCCTCAGAGGATGAGCCAGGTCTCTACCTTTAATGGAGGTTTCTGCCTCCAAGACCAACTCTCTATTCATCCTCCTGACAAGAAGGTCTAACCTCATGTCTCTCTTGAGGGCATGACAACACATGTCATAAAACTTAAGCATGCAACTAATCTTTAGTTTATGCTTAGACTATTAAGCTTATGTCCATGACATCTTGTTTACATGCTTTTCATTAATTTGGTGGAGGATTCCTTAATCTTATCATACATACCCTATCCTCAAGAGGGTGAGGAAGAGAGATAAAGCCCTAAACCTTAGAATCTTAATAGAATTAGGGTTTAGAAGGGATAAAAATAGATGAGAGAGTCCTAAAGGTATCTTATTTCGAGTCAGATCCTAAGACATTGGCCAGGCAGTCACACAGATCTGAGAGTCCTCATATTTCGACTAGCGGTGCGGAGGAAAATATTTCCAGCCCTCGGACGTGATCCTTTTCTAGACACCTCTATCATTCAAAAAATCCTCTAATAACTCCCTCGGTTCTATGGAATTTTTAAAATTTAATAATTACTAAAGATTAAATGAGGAACCAGTGCTCTGATACCAAATGTAATTACCCCGCCTCCCGATAACCCACAATTAAGGGAGACCAAGAGGTCAGAGTAGTTATCCCAATTTCCCAGATCAAAGGTTCGACAAATAATCAATAATAATTACTAAATTCTACCAAGACTATACTAAAAAGATGTATAAAATAAAACTTTGTATACCTTTTTCAAAAACTTGGATTGATAACGTCTATCCACATCTGGACTCTATTCTAACTAATCCTCCTTGCACTTTATTTCTTAATTTTACAATATTCCACTTTACTGTTTGTCCTTTTCAATTTGTACCTAAAACGCCGACAAACAAAACGTCGGTCAGCATAAATGAATACGTCGATATATGGGGGAAACCAATAATCATGCATTTAGTTGTAACAACATATTGAAATCAATTATGATTTAGCAAACAACTTTACATTTTACACATGACTACTCGATCCATACATACCCTAGCCTTTGTGTTGTCCCTGCAATGGACCTGGATACTACCTCTCGCATGGTAGATCCCAATTGACCCCCATGATCCTACCTAATAGGTAGATCAATACATAGGGTTGATGAGTCGCATGGCACTACCCATGGGCAGCCTAATCCCTAACTCATGATATGCTAAAGAGTTGCATGGCACTACCCATAAGTATCCCAATCACTAACTCTTGATAACCTGATGGTCCTACCTAATAGGTAGACCATAAATTAGGTTACCCTTTTCATCATTAGCAAAGCCACAGAGGAGGACCTGGATCTGAGTCATTCAGGTATACATATTTAGGATGATAGTCATAGTTACTTTTTAATATGCATGAATTAAATTCATCCAACAGTTTAATTCAAGCAACCGATGAAAACTTCAGAAATCCTCAAAAAACTAGTTCGACATATTCATAAGCATAACCACATACCTGATCCAGAGTAACTTGATGTCCAAGCAATAATATTCAAGAACAATCAAACAAGCAATCAACAATATCCTGAAATTAATGCATAACATCCAAGTGTCATTGTTTTATTCAAAACCTTCTCAAGATCGACTTGGATTCCACCTTAGGATTTCTAGGCCAACTTTAGGGTTGTAACCTCCATAATGCATTTATCACTTTTAATGCCCTTTTTGTTCACAATTATCATCTTTGGTTTCTTTCAAATTGACAACTCATATCGCATTATAGTTCAATTCACATATTTGAACCCTATTTATCACTAATTCCACGTTTATCCATTAGGAAACCCTAATTACCAAATTAAGGGTATTTATCCACAATTAGAAACTTTTATACTCAAAATAGCTTATAATCATCATATCTCAGCTTTATTCATGAATTTGAACAATTAAAGCCATTAAGAGTCATAATTACCAACATTACAGTTTCAAGGCCTATTAAAGCATATTCATATACATGGAACCCTAAATTAATCAAATTACGCATAAAGATCATCCTTTTGGATCTAATGTGTCTTTTATATAATCAACATGTTAATATCAACTTTAAACATCCATATAACCCTTCCCAATTCATTAATCATCATAGATTAGGGTTTCTTAACCATTAATGCATTAAAGTTGACAACTTTAACTACTTTTCGAATTGAAATATGAATTAGGCTTCAATTATATTTTTATTGCATGCATCGTGTTCTCCTGATAAATTTTCATATATTAAGTTCCTTCATCTAACCTTCCTACTAATTACTACGATTTTTGCAAGAAAAAGCATTTTTTAGATTTTCTAGTTAGAGAAGCTAATTACCTGGGTTTTTCAAAAATTTGACGGTCGTCGGATCGTTGGTCTTCATTGACTACATATGATCGTGTGGCCCTGGTGTGCGCACCCACTCACTACTAACTTGGGGCGCAGAACTACCAGGGTCATTGATCCTCCACGCGACCTATGGTGGACACCAATCGAACAGCTATTGAGTGTTGCCTCCACTCGAACCTACAGAATTCCTCACGGCGGCGCCACGACTAAGATCTCACCGGAGCTACCTCAATTCGTCGACCCAGGGTACGAAAGAAGTAGGGAGATGGTCGGTTGAAAATGTGTAATCATGAGGAGTTGAGAGGCGGCTATATATATAGGATTTGGGGTCGATTCTAGGGTTTCCCAACCCCCATCGTCACCTATCTTTTTAGGCAATTGGGCATTTTCTCTAGAAGCATCTAAAGCATGAAGAACCAGGGTCTAAGATGTGCGGAATTCCCTCCCAAACTCAACCATCAAATTTATTCGCCTGCACATCGACTAAATCATGAGAAAAATCAGGTGGAAAGACCCTCTATCTGCGGCCTATCTCTTGGTTCGCCTAGAACTAGAAGATGCATGGTCTACGTTGGATCAAGATCTAATGATCCACACTTCTCGCGTCCAAACAAAGGCAAACCAGATTTCTGTTTTAAAGAAAAATCCTTTTGATTTTAGGATAATTTGGAAAAATCATAACTTTTAACCCATGGCTCCGTTTTATCCCAAATTTTGAGGGAATCTTATTAATGACTTAATCTATCATCATGCCAAATTTGTGCTCATTATCGAAAGAAATCGAGTCCCTTTCTTTAGTTGTAAGTTATTACTCAATTATGCATATTTCTCACATATTTTCTCTTTCCTTTGCTATTAAATTATTATCTCTGATTTCCTTGGACTTCAAGGAACCTTAATGGCTCGAAATCCCATCTTGGGAATATTTCTTTAGCCTTTTCCTTATCTTTTATCCCTTTTCTTATTTATTTCTATATTCAAATAATATCCTTTTTCCTTTTCTATTATTTTGACGAAAATTTCTATTAGAAATCACATGTAAACGAAATTTACTCAATTGTGGCCATCAATGCCACTTTCTAGAGATTTCTATATATTTCTCATAAATACATTGATTAATATCCATTATCTTATATCGTTTTCTATTATTTGGACTTTTCTTCTTTTCTTCTCTTTTATACCCATTATTGGATTAACATAATAATAGGAATCACGAAATTCCTATCCAAAGGGATATTTGCAAAGAAATCCATCCTTTGAAGCAAAGCATACAAACTTTTCAATTAAATCCATATTCATAAAATCATTACATTTCACTTATGAAAACATATGCAAAATTGAGGTTTAACCAGATCTATTTTTGTGGAGGTGAAGGCAGTGAAACATGGTGATGGATCAATGGTAGAGGGCACTTGTTTTCAAGTTAGGACCTCAGAGTCTTGGTGTAGGTTGAGATCTCATGGGTTTTTTGACTGATGAAAGCAACCAATGGCAATGTTCGATGGAAACTAGATATGGATTGTTCAGAACTAATTTTGCCAACTTGTAGGTGCAGAAGGTGGATCTCTTTCTTGGTGGTTGTGTCCTTCTATCTATAGCAATAGGCTAGGGTTTGGAATCATTCTAGTTGCCTTTCACTTGAGTTGTTAGCTTCCATGGAGAGAAGGCACAACAATGGGAGGTAGAGAAAAGGTCTAGAGACTCCCAGGATTCCCATAAATGTTGAGATCATTAGAGGAGTTGGGAGGTAAATGAAAGGTCTCGCGACTCCTAGGATAATAATAAGTGTTGAGAACATCAAAGGAGTCATAAAGACATTCTATTGTAGTTTAAGTACAGTACGGGCATTGATTGGTGGAGTCTTGTCCAATTGTAGATTTAAAGAGGCACTTACTCCATCAGTGGTCAGGATTTGCCCATCCATCGGAGGGATAGGTCGAGCCTTAGTGGACTTGAGAGGTTTCATTAGTGATTAACATTGGAATCACATTGGAGAAATAGGGCACTCGTTGGTTGACAAGTGCATTTTTTTATAGTTGAGACCCACTAGATCAAGGTCGGGCATCCATGCACATTGTAGGATGGTCACTAGAGGATGTTTTGTTGGAGGGTTAGCATGGATCAGGCATCGATAAGTGTACGTAGGCTAGTCATTAGAGATTAACTAATGGTAATTATGTTTGGAAGAAAACATTTTATATTATTGATTTCTGAATCCCAATTACATATGTTGATTATCATTACCCTACAAACCCAAATTATACATCATAACCATTATCATATTAGAGTTCCATTATATTCCACAATATCATATTATGACATAAACTGGAAGATTTTATTGTATTTGACACTTTAATTACCAGTTTTAGGGTTTCTATATATAAATCACCACTTAATTAGGCATTAGTCCTATTTTTGGAACTGGGATAAGATTCAGTCCTTGAATCTATTTTGTTCATATTCCTCTAATTTTTTATCAAAATAATATATAATATCATTGTATTATGAGTTACCAATAACTTATTACAATTATTTCAAGATGAACCTTAACTTCCTAATCATAAAATGACATGTCAGTTTATCCTAGATCATCTGAACAAGTCAAGTTATTTGTAGGTATGGGCCTGATTTTATGGGTTCATGCCACATCGGCAGCCAAACGCCCACGTGGATGAGGATAAGAAAAGGTTTAAAATATAGTATTACCCTTACCCTAACAACAACAGTCCCAAGGGTTGGGATGTATTTTCCTACTTGATCATCTTCCTCTTCACTCCTTCAATCCCGCAAATAGGTCCTTTCTTGGCCGAGTCAACTCTAATGTTGACTTCTCATGTCTAGGCTCCAGACTAGTGGTAAAAGCTGCAATCTTCTCCACTATACCTCACTGAACACAACTATACTTGTTGATCATCTGGTGGTGGTGAGAATAGAGCGGATGGAGAGAAGGGGCTCTTTGGTGGAGAGGATGAAAAGGGAAGGGAAGCAAGGGCCTGGTGAAGGAATTGGAGGCAGAGGGGATGTTTCTCAGGTTATGCATGGTCTCATGAGGGGTACACTGGTCTCAAAAAGGAGTTCTCCCTCTTATATAGACTTGGCCTCCTGGGACTGGCTATCGAGTAGTCCACAAATTTGGGGAAAGTTTCCATACTCATCCAAGGCAAGTAAACCTAGGGATGGTTGTATTCATAATCGCTTCCTAAATTTGATGGAAAGGTTTCTAGGATTCCATAATGGTTAGAGAGGGAGAGGAACAAAAGGAAAAAAGGGTTATTATCATTACCAATTGCCTTATGTGGTTGGAGGAGGATGATAATGTGCCAACCATTGATCTTGAGATCAATAGTCAGGCCACATGTATATCAATTGAATGGGTGTTTCTCCTTACCCCAAGGTATGCACACCTAAATTAATTGAATCTTGACTAGATGTGCACACCTCAAGGGCTCGAACACACGAGTATCTTTCAAAATTTATAAGGTCCTAAACTAATACACCTACTTTTACTATCACACTTACCCATAAGTGCATGGGGTCATGTTATAGTATAGGCAAACAGAAAAAATAGGGTTAATCCACGTGGAAAGGGGGGCACTAGATCTAGGTTAGTTTGGGCTAGGTTCCTACTGTGGAGTCTAGGGTTGAAGGGTTTTATGGTTGATTTGATGATTACAACTAATAGTGAACAAGCAAGTAAAGGACAATAAACAAGAATCAAAACCTAAATTACTCTAGACAGTTAGTCCTAATGAGCAAGGAAAGACAAGCTAAGCAAGAAAAGGTAGGAAAAGAGTAAACTACACTAAAGCAAGCAAGGAGAGGTCTACACTACACTAAGCTAGCAAGCAACGCAACAGAACAATTATAAACCTAAACTAGCAAGAGAAAAGCAAGAACAAGGCAATGAATAACTAAGCAAACAAAGATATAACTAAGCTAACATGAACTAAGCAGGAAGGGAATTATGGTTTCTCTTTGTACAACACCACCTGGATTTGTCTCTTCAGCTTCTGAAGACTTTTATTGTGGACTCTGTCGTTGCCTTTCACGCATTGTTGTTGGTGAAGGTCAAAGTTTTGGTGATCTACAATGGCGTCTGCCACCTACCTATGCATCTTGGAGGGTTGGGTATTACAGCTGATCGGGATGTGGGGAGCTATGCCTTTGTTGATTCTTGAGTTCACACCTTAAAGCATCAAGATCATATTCTTCATAAGGTTGGTCCTATTGTTGTTGGTGACTCTTTCAACACTGCTTATGCTTCTATATGTAATCTTCTATTATCTTTTTGATGGTCCAATTTTTCATATCCTACTTCTTCCACCCCCAAGACACAATCTCTTTTGGCAGACACATATTACAACATGGTCTTCAAGCGCTTCAAGGCACTAGAGTTGTCTCAATGTCAAGAAGCTATTTTGGCCTCCCTATAGGATGACCGTGCACAAGACTTTCTTCTTTCTATTCCTATTGATGGTCTTAGATTTTCTATGATGCCAATTGAGTATCATGCTATTCTACATTACCGACTAATGATCCCACTATATCCTAGCAATGAATGTTGCCTCCCTTTGTCACTCTATAGAGCTTGATTCTTTGGTGACCATATAGTGCACTGTCGCATCCGCCCAGTATTAAAATTTCATCACGACGTCATTTGAGATGCCCTCTTTGACATCATTTCCCATGTTGGGATAAAAGCCTTGAAAGAATCTCATGTTGCCTTTCTAGGGACACGTCATGATGGTCTACATGCCCAGAGACCTACTAACATATTTTTATTTGATTGGATTGATGGAAAGCATACTTGTACTGATCTTATTGGTGTCTCTCCATTGGATTGTAATATTTCCAGTAACTTCAAGGCAGGTCAGGGGGCTTTTGATGCGGTGACACAGAAAGTTTGCAAGCATTGGGTTGTGTGTGAATCAAGCCATTGTCATTTTCTTCCCTTTGCTTTCTATATATTTAGTGTGCTTTCTAATGACTCAATTCCCCTTCTATGACGCATACAAGGTATCATAAATAGGAATGTGATGATGCCATCATCTACCTCTTTAGATTTTGTCTTTAGATCATTGGGCTTCTCCATACAAAAAATGTTAGCAACCATGTTTGTAGCTCATCCTCTGCAAAGGCATTTCTTTAAATTGCTCATGTTATGTAAAAAAATCTAATTTTTAGTTTAGTTCTTTATTTTTTTAAATTGCAATAAAGGGTAGTGTGGGATGTTTGGGGGATGCACTTATCAATTAGGTTGAGGGTGATGACATGTGAACATTATGCTTTCATTTATATTACCAAATAAAACAAAAGCTAGAGGCTAATGAATTGCCCTAAACTACGAACTGGCCATGGATAGGATAGGTTATGTATAGGGGAACTAGTCTCTAACACCTCCCACCTACCCTTATGTTGCTCAATTGGGTAGGGGTTTAGGTGGAATGCAATTAGAGTCTAATCAAACCTAGGTTTCTAGGTTAGAGAACCTTAGGGTTATTAGAGGTTGAAGGTAGTAATGGGAGTGGAAGTGAGGTTTTAGGCCTCCCATCACCGACATTCTAGCCTTGAGAAAACTCCTAGATAATCACACTAAATTCATCTAAACTAGCTACTTGGATCTCTCACGTAGAGTTAGAAGAATCAATTAGCATGTAGAAAAATGGGTAGCTAGCTAGGGATCCATGAATTGGACCTAGGAGCAAATCCCAGAATTCACACATATAACCAATTTTCCTATGTTCCTACATGATTTCAAGCACAAACCATGAGGAAATTCATGAAGAATGAGATAGAAATAGAACATAATCATTAACTAATGAAATTACAATGTTTACATATCATTTTCCCCCAACTTGGTAGCAAAGTAACATTTTTTTCCCCAAGTAGCCCACTTAGGCTCCTATTGGTTTGGTGTAAGTCATCAGTTTTGTGGAACTCATTTTCAGAAAATTCTAGTTCAGTTTAGGGAATTTAAGTTCCACTCACTTCCATGTGATTGGTTTGTTATAAGTGTAAATAGGTAAATCATTAAAAATATTGTTAATTTTTATTGTGTAATATAAATAAGTGAGGATGGCAAAGGCATAAAAAATAGAATGATATTCGTGGAAAATTATAATATTCTTAAATCATGATAACCACAACAAGTGGTTATGGTGCACATTTTTGCTCCTTTAAAAAGTATTTTATTATGGTACAATCATAATCTTAATAAAAATATTATGATTAAAATTACATCACAATATTTTAATTTCACTTTGTGTATACAAATTATTGTATTAATATCCACATTTCATGGCTTGTAAATATAAATTTTGGATCATCATTGTTTAACACAATGTAAAATATTAATTCTTATATTATTTTTGTAGGGAACATTTACTATATTATCCGTACATGGTTACAGTTAATTATCATTTTCACATCATATTGTTTAACCATGAAGAATAAAAATATATTACGTAAATCACATTGTTTTTACATGGTACGATGTGTTTCTTTGTCATGTTGTTTATATTTTTTATTTTGTAAATCATACTGATAATGATGGTTATAGTGTAAAATATTTACATAGTGCAATTATATTGAATGATATTTTTTCATATTATGTTGTAGTTTTAGCAATGAACTACATCCACACCGCTAATATTTCTAGTCATAAATATTTTACATGTGTCATTTATAACGAATGAAGAATATAATTGAATAAGAAATGTTGTTAGTTGTCCCGGAACTCATTTTCTGCTCTTTTTAAGAGAGAACAGGAACTATGTTTTGTATGTAAGTCTATAACGATCAGAAGTCATCGAACCCAAGGTCCAACTATTACTTTAAACCAATCATGAAAAATTGCTCAGGGAACTGGAGTTCATAAGTTTTCTGGACCAGTTACGACAAACCAATTGAAACTCCTAGCTAGTCATAGAACATGAAAATACAAAAATAAAGGAAGAAGAATGAGTAGAGAAGTGGAAATCCATGATGATATTGGTGAATACTCCTCCTTCTCCACCTCCTACCAACTATAGCTTGTGCACCCCCATTCAAGGTGATTGGATAGCATGGATATATGGTGGAAAGTGGTCAAAAACCCTAAAATAGGTGTTTTTGAGGTGAAAGATAATGGAATGGAGGGGTGAGGGAGTACCCCAGTGGTGCGGCTCGGCAATCCCAATGAAGGGACCCGGGTTCGACTCTGGCTGTGTAACCCTCTGGGTGCAACAAGGTCCCACGTTATTGAGCACGCCATGGTGCCCCCATGTACGTGGCTAGATTTGGGGTTTACCCTTGACTGGGTGGGGTCCAATAGTGGCCGATCCCGGGAGGGGTTCCTCATTATCAAAAAAAAGATAATGGAATGGAGGTGGAATGGAGTAGGAATAACTGGGGGCAAAATGGGGGAGCTGAGAGTGGTCTACTGGTGGCTACCCTCGATCTAGAGCTATCACCCAAGTATATGTAGGTGGTGGGTAAGCACTAGGTTAAGTGGGGGGATATGGGAAGTGCAGTGCAAACGTATTGCTAGGGTTTTATATAGCACGACGTGTTGGGCAGCACAGCCTTACTGGGAAGGACTGAGAATAATTGTGGTTGAGTGGAATGGGCAAGGTGAGAAAATGGCATAGTTAGAGGAAGTTTGGGGATTTTGAAATGATGGTGGCATGGTCGTAGAGGTCAGCACTACTGTGGTGAGGCATGGGTAGCACAGTCATGGTGGCTTGAGAGAATGTTGGTTGTTCTGAGTGCCATAATCGTTCTGGATGAGCTACAATGTAATGACCACATTTGTGCTTAATTGGAAAACTAGGGTTTACCTGAATGATTACATGCTTGATTAGATTGAACATCGTTTAGACTTGATTAATGATAGTAGATCAATTATGATGTTTCAAACTTAATAAGAAACTCTAACTATGATTTTAGTTTGAAGAATTAGGGTTTGAGAAATGGAAACCCTGGTCGGCAAAAATTAGGATTTTGATAGTACAAGAATATGGAATTTGGTTAGGATAGCAGTGTGGGAAATGATTTTTCATATTTTCTACAATTTTTTTTATTTTATTGAATTTTGGATATTATATGGATAACTCAATCATGCATATTGTAAAAAAAATTTAGAATATTTGAGTATTCTATGAATGTGGTTCTCGGTCAAAATATACTTCGACCAAAATGTTGACAGAGTACTTTTCAGAAGTGTAGTGTTTTATTATTAATTATTTATTGGTAACTCCAAATGGTCTGAAATTTTAACTGGAGATATGAAACTCAATCATAAAAACATGTAAAATTTTAATAATTTTTGGATGCATTTAGACCTTATCAGTAGATGAATTACAGTAATACTTTTATGAAAGAAAATTCAGCTGAAATAAGAGAAAGTATAGTGAGGGGTCAATGTGCAATTGACCCAAGCATCTCAATTGCTCTATATGGTCAACCTAACACACAAGGAGCTCTCATAATTCGTGATTCAATCCAGAGAAATGAAATCCTAGAGAGAGAGGGAGAGTTAGGGTTTGAGAGGAGAAAGTGATGGAGATGTTGACCTAGGGTTTTGTGGTCCGAGGAATGATGAAATCATATAAGTTTAGCTTATTTGGATATAGTTTCATGGTGAATCTTCTCTCAGATGTCAAAATTCCGTCCCTCCCCTGTTTGGATTTGAAATCATATCAAATCAAGTCATTTTCTCACTCTTTCTCTCCTAATCTTCAATTCTAGGGTTTCTGAGTTGAAAGGAAGAAGAAAGTGGCGATTGCTAGGGATTTGATATGAGATCGAGATTTTCAAATATGGGATATGTTTTTAAGTTGTTTTACATCTTAGGGTGAGTGGGTAAAAGGATATTTTAGTCAATTGTACTCAATTAGATGGTTTTAATTTATATTCTCAATTTCTCCATAGATGACAATAAATGAAAAGAATTGTTCTTGAATTTAGTTTATAGAATACTTCAATTCATGTTCCAACTATGATCTGAAAACGTTTATATGATGACATGGATATAGATATCCATGCATCTTGAATACTACAAAATTAAGAAGTTTATTGAGAATCTTCTGAAGATCTGAATTTTCAAGTTATTCAGGTGCTTGAACAACATTATAGCTGAAATTCGGATTTATGCTTATATGATCTTACTTATGTTCCTAGTGCATATAATTCTACATGTTTGATCTCTTTGATTTGATATATGGACAAATACAGTTTCTAATTTTCACAATACATTAACATGTGAATAGAAAGTAATCAAGGATGGAAACCCAATCTAGTATGCTTTTACAAGTATACATATCTAATTTAGTAGTAAATGGCTGATTGAAATGATTCATGTGATATTGTGGGATTTTATCTGAATATTGTCTTATATGCATATATGCTTTGTTTATGATATTTGGATTTTGTAACTCACATACTTGTCATGAAATGCATATGTTGTTATGCTATTGCAAGTGGAGATATGACATGCCCTAGATAGGTATGTTATCGATGCCATGCATAAATGTGAGAAATGATGAATGAGAATATTTATATTAGTAGACATGATATATGTTTGAATACATGAGAAGTGTTGTATGTGCATGAGTAAGGAGAAACCCTAAGAAAGGGGTAAACAATATGTTAAGCATTCAGTTCAGTATCATCAGTGTATTAAGAAGTTCAATTGCATGATTCCAGTGTATAAGTGCCAAGTGGACATGTATTCTGTTTATTTAAGTATTTTGAGTCTGCCTGCATGTATAGTATGTTGATTTCTCAGTATATTACAGTGTTTTGAATATAGTGCTCTGCCAAGTTAAGGATGAGATACATGTTGTACTTATAAACTTCATATAAATAGACAAGGTACCATAGAGATACTAGAGTCAAGTATAAGTAAGGAAAAGATACAATATAGTAAGAGCTTTCCAAGAATAATAAAATAATAGACTTAGGGGGGCTGAACACTGTCGATTCCCTATGAGAGGTCTGCTCCGTAGGGATGAAATGGCCTAACCCTGGCAGTGTCCAGTATATGGGGGTCAGATCGTACTAACAGGTGGTACGGGGGACGAAGCCCTAGTGGAAGTCTCCTTAAAAATACAGTATGTAGTGTCTAACATCAACCAGAGATCCTGGTGGCACTAGAGTACAGAAAAGCCAATAGGTGGCTTGACTCTCTACCTGTGTGCTCAGGTTAGAGGAGTCAAGTTTTTACAGAATAATAGGTGGGTCGAGGCTAGAGAGCCATTTTTCTATTGCAGACTAGTGACGTTGTCAGGCTTAGCAATCTTGGGGTGTCATCTAAGTCATGTACGGTGAGATCGTAGTTCACTACGAGTCTTCATATGTAGAGTACACTGCATATGATCAGGGCATAAGCTAAAATATGATAATATAAGTTTAAAGGGTTTCTTATAAGTAAGAAGAGTTAAGAAAGATTTGATTTCAGTTTCACAGCAGTTGTTCTTTAAATGTAATATTGAATATAGTGAGGATTATATTTCCATACTTCTTTATTTCTAATGATGTAGGATTCAATGTTATTAGTAAGTTTTTGAATATCTAGTCTTTTGATTTGAAATTACTATCTTGTTTTATTTCAATTATCCAAGAATGATAAATGCCTGATTCAGTACTTTAGAATGCATTATTGTTTTACTCATTCACTGAGCGAGTAGGCTCACCCCTCTACTCAAAATTTTTAGGGAAGTCGTGGGGATTGAAGATATCATTGCATCAGACTAGATCTGCCACAAGAGTTAAGTCTGAGTATAGTTAAGTTCAGTAGGTCCTTGTCACTCTAGGTCCTTGTAAAGAAATAAGAGAGAGTTGTAAATGATGATGTATAACATTATTCCTCTTTTAGCAATATATGTGAATCTGTAAGTCATATGTGCTTAAAAGTATGAGATACATAATGAATGTCCATACATGCATTTTTACTTTTGAAATCAGATTAGAGAAATCAATGTTTAGATTCCCTTGTAAAGTTAGTTTATGTGGTTCAATGCGAGAAAACAAAGAGTTTGAAAATGAATAAAAGTTAAGGGTGATCTTTGTATTACGTTAAATCCTCAATTTATGCCCTAATCTCATTATTAATGGTAATTGTGAGATCAGGGTGTAACAACTTGGTATCAGAGCTTAGGCTGAGTTTTCAGGGACCATTAAGTTAGTAAGTTAGAGTCATAAGTGTGGAAAATAGGAGATGTTATGATGTTAGCTCTGGGGATTTGAGTATTTGGATATCTTGGCCCGGTATCTGAGTAATTGGATCAACCAGTATCAAGCTACTATGTCTATTCTTTCATGTATACCCTGTCCAGGTATACAGTGGAAGGATGGTCTAGAGAGGAACCCTAGAAATGTTAGGGTTAGAAACAAGATAAGTAACATGAATTAAGAACATAAATATAAAATGAGATAGAACTTT
This sequence comes from Alisma plantago-aquatica, assembly GCA_963693085.1. NCBI lineage: Eukaryota > Viridiplantae > Streptophyta > Magnoliopsida > Alismatales > Alismataceae > Alisma > Alisma plantago-aquatica. The sequence goes on from OY856413.1 coordinate 333,368,167, forward strand.
CATTTCATATTGTTGTTTTATTGGATATGAATAGAAAAGCTCTTATATGTTTGAATTTAGATATTCAGTATTTTGAAATATATATGGATCTTTAAGATTTGTTGTACACTATGCAGTTGTAGCATTTATTGATTACATTCTTTGTATCAAGTAGACTAGAAATGATCTTTGAATGAGCTTTCCTAAGTGGATAAGTTTTCTTCCACACATTTGATATGAATAGGAGTTGAGTAATCGTGAGTAGCTCTTGGCTTTAGGACTGTAGGTTCGGCCTGGTCCGGCTGGCTGGATGCATAACTGGGATCTAATGACTCCTATTAGTAACATAACAAGAGTAAATTTTGGATAGATTAGATCCAAATTCTAATATGAATCTATATACTCTAAGATTTTGAAGTATAAGGGAAAGACTGGGATAACTAAGAATCAGTTGGAACTGATATCTGAGATCCAACTTTGGGGCCTCATATGAGAAACCCTTAATTGGGAATAAAGGAAAATGGCATAAGGTTCAGATTAAGTTTAATTATTAGTATTATATGAACTCTAAATATGAAATATGGAAAAGATATGAGAAAAGTATGTAAGGGGCCAAGATAGTAAGAATCAATCATGAGGAATGGATTATATAACTAAGTACAATGTTTTTATGTACTCCAAAGCAAAGGGAAAATAGAAGAAAAGAGATAAGTATACAATAAGTACATAGAAGTGAAGAGTCTTCAGAAGAGTTAAAGTGAAGAGAACTAGATGAGCATGTAAATCATAAAACTAGGATAAGAAACTTAGTTGAAACAAAGAGAAATGTTGGAAATAATGAGCTTGATTAAGGAATGAGGATTATGATATAATTGAGAGCATGGAATGTATACCTTTATTAATAAGTTTAATACATTCATCCTTACTTCCTTTGGATTCTAAGTCTCTATAGAACAACAAACTAGTTTCTAAAAGAAGAAAAAAAGTGTAACTAAATAAATGAATAAGTCATACAAAGGTAGACTATATTCAGGAAGGAAAAACTTGATTGAAAGAGAAACTATGTTTCACCCATGCATGAGTCGTTTGATTTAAAATGAAGGATATGTAATGTATTAAACATGAGGTGATACTAGTAGAGAGATTATTGATTTAGAATTTCAACTTCACATTAGTACAAGGATAAAAGGAAATATATGCAACATGGTATACATGATCATACACATAAAAGAAGCAACATGATCATAAGAGAAAACTAGAAGTTAAAGATGACATGTGGAATAGTAGTATATGGTAAGGGGATTATGGAAAGTAAAGAATGGTTTGAAACATAATGGAGTAATATAGATTATAAAAGAAAGAGGTTGTGAGATTCAAGAAAGTGCTAATTAGTCAAGTATCCTTGTTGATAACTAATTAAACCTACTTACAACAAATGTATTAAGGGAATGTTTGAAGATAAGAATTCTAAGTCTCAAAATCATCTTCTCTTTCATATCTTCCTTAATTAGAGCAATGTGGGAATGAAGTGATAAGAAAATGAATCATATATGATGCATAATCACCATGGTAGAGACATCTAGTGAATGTAATAATGACACACAATATGATGATGAAACCCTATCAGGGTAATTGAGAATGTAATCTATCTGAATGGCCAAGTAAGAGAAAGGAAATTCAATCGATAAGATAAAGAAGACTTTAGTAAAACTTGTGAGATCCAAAGTTTGAATTTTAAATTAAGGGAGAAAAGTCATATCACAATAACGTCATGCTACTGATAAGGACCAAACCCTAGAATGTTTAGAGTTGTAGTAGTTCAAGGGATGACACTAGTGATTTGACCTTAAATACTAGCATCTCCATAAAACAAGATCATGAGATTTGCACTATGAGAAGTAAACTAGCACTGATAGTAATCCAGAGTTAAAAGGTAGCTAATCTGAAAGGTAGATAAACAATATGGAAATGATTTGGAGCAAAGAGTAAGATATAAATTTGAAATGTAATAAGTGTGTTTTGAACAAAAGGAGAAATACAATATGAGTGAAGTGTGATATGAGATAAATTCTTGTAGTGATAGCAAGAATGATGAATAATCTATTTGTACCTTGTATGTTTCAATTTTAGGAATGTTTAATCTACATGATTAAAATGAGAAGGATAAGTAGCAAAAAGTAAGTAGTAGTGAATGAGGAGAGAGATAAGAGAAAACAATGGCTTTTAGTAATATGTGAATTTGTTTTTAGAAGTACAATTTGTCAAAGGTATATTAAGGGATGTAAATTGGTTCTACGTATGATTTCAGTGTACATGTGCAAGCAATATGTTAATTAAAGGTGTCTGATAGTTGTAGTCATTCATACCAGTAATCCATCTTAGTATTGTAAAATTGTGGTATGGCGATATGGGTTGGATAATGATGGAACAAATGAAGGGTTACCCTAAATAAGGTAGTCTTACCTATTCACTCATATGAATAGAAGAGATGATAACTATATTGTATTGATACGTAGCCTTAATGAGGTATAGCTTGTTATACCTAGCTTTAATATAACTAAGTGATGGTAATTGGGTATGAATAGTCCTTGAATGACTAATACAATCATGGAGTGCTCTGTTATTATTTTTGAAACCCTAGCCTGCTATAACCCGATGGTTACACCTTGAATTATGTGTGGGTTCATACTTGAGAATAATATGGAATGTGATGGTAATGCTTCACCTTATGCATCCATAATGCAATGGGGATATTGTGAGTAGTATTGCACAATTGCTGTTGAATCTAGTCTTCCAACTCAAGACTGTTTTGCTATTTGAGTAGAACAATATTAAAATTTAAAACAACATGGTGAACTCCCTTTTGTGACTTAGAGGTAATACATAACAATAGTACATATTGAGTCGTATGAATTGAGATGGTTGGATCAGATTATCAATGTTGAGGTAACACCTCAAGAGTTTGAAAATATTGAAATGGTTTCTTCTCTATCTACTCTATGATTGATTGTGGCATAGAGAATTTGTTTGTTATCATTGAGAACTATTTTAACATGTTGTGATTAGAAAAGAAATAAAGGACTTAACGTTGAAAACTACATTCAAGTATAAAATACAAGAATGTAATGACATGTACGATTTCAGAAGCTTAAAATAAACTTTTAATATACTTTGTTTGTGTATTTATGTTTCGGGAACGAAACTTTTTAAGGGGGTGAGAATTGTAATGACCACATTTGTGCTTAATTGGTAAACTAGGGTTTACCTGAATGATTACATGCTTAATTAGATTGAACATCGTTTAGACTTGATTAATGATAGTAGATCAATTGTGATGTTTCAAACCTAGGAAGAAACTCAAACTATGATTTTAGTTTGAAGAATTAGGGTTTGAGAAATGTAAACCCTAATCAGCAAAAATTAGGGTTTTAATAGTACATGAATATGGAATTTGATCAGGATAGCTGTGTGGTAAATGATTTTTCATATTTTCTAAAAATTTTGTATTTAATTGAATTTTGTATATGATATGTATAACTCAATCATGCATATTTGAGAAAAATTTCAAAATATTTGAGTGTTCTTTGAATGTGGTTCTCGGTCGAACTATACTTCGACCAAAATGTTGATAGAGTGCTTTTCAATAGTGTAGTGATTTATTTTTAATTATTTATTTGTAACCCCAAATGATCTGAAATTTTAACTAGAGATCTGAAACTCAATAATAAAAAATATGTAAAATTTTCATAATTTTGGGATGCGTTTAGACCTTATTAGTAGACAAATTACAGTAATACATTTATGACAGAAAATTCAGCTGAAATAAGAGAAAGTATAGTGAGGGGTCAATGTGCAATTGACCCAAGCAGCTCAATTGCTCTATATGGTCAACCTAACACACAAGGAGCTCTCATAATTTGTGATTCAATCTAGAGAAACGAAATCATAGAGAGAGAGGGAGAGTTAGGGTTTGAGAGGAGAAAGTGATGGAGATGTTGACCTAGGGTTTGCTGTCCGAGGAATGATGAAATCATGTAAGTTTAGCTTCTTTGGATAGTTTCATGGTGAATCTTCTCTCAGATGTCAAAATCCCATCCCTCCCCTGTTTGGATTTGAAATCATATCAAATCAAGTCCTTTTCTCACTCTTTCTATCCTAATCTTCAATTCTAGGGTTTCCGAGTTGAAAGGAAGAAGAAAGTGGTGAATGCTAGGGATTTGATATGAGATCGAGATTTTCATATATGGGATACATTTTTAAGTTTTTTACATCTTAGGGTGAGTGGGTAAAATAATATCTCAGTCAATTGTACTCAATTAGATGGTTTTAATTTATATTCTCGATTTCTCCCTAGATGACAATAAATGAAAAGAACTGTTCTTGAATTCAGTTTATAGAATACTTCAATTCATGTTCCAACTATGATCTGAAAATGTTTATATGATGACATGGATATAGATATCCATGTATCTTGAATACTAAATAATTAAGAAGTTTATTGAGAATCTTCTGAAGATCTGAATTTTCAAGTTATTTAGGTGCTTGAACAACATTATAGCTGAAATTCGGATTTATGCTTATATGGTCTTACTTATGTTCCTAGTGCATATAATTCTACATGTTTGATCTCTTTGATTTGATATATGGACAAATAGAGTTTCTGATTTTCACAATACATAACCTGTGAATAGTAAGTAATCAAGGATGGAAACCCAATCTAGTATACTTTTACAAGTATACATATCTAATTTAGTAGTAAATGGCTGATTGAAATGATTCATGTGATATTGTGGGATTTTATCTGAATATTGTCTTATATGCTATATGCTTTGTTTATGAGATTCGGATTTTCTAACTCAAATACTTGTGATGAAATGCATATGTTGTTATGCTATTGCAAGTGGAGATATGACATGCCCTACATATGTATGTTATCGATGCCATGCATAAATGTGAGAAATGTTGAATGAGAATATTTATATTGGTAGACATGATATATGTTTGAATACATGAGAAGTGTTATATGTGCATGAGTAAGGAAAAACCCTAAGAAAGGGGTAAACAATATGTTAAGCATTCAGTTCAGTATCATCAGTGTATTAAGAAGTTCAATTATATGATTCCAATGTATAAGTGCCAAGTGGACATGTATTCTGTTTATTTAAGTATTTCAGTCTACCTGCATGTATAGTATGTTGATTTCTCAGTATATTACAGTGTTTTGAATATACTGCTCTGCCAAGTTAAGGATGAGATACATGTTGTACTTATAAACTTTAGATAAATAGACGTGGTACAATAGAGATACCAGAGTCAGGTATAAGTAAGGAAAAGATACAATATAGTAAGAGCTTTCCAAGAATAATAAAATAATAGACTTAGGGGCCCTGAACACCATAAATTTCCTGTGAGAGGTCTGCGCCATAGGGATGAAACGACCTAACCCTGGAAGTGTCCAGTATATGGGGGTCAGATCGTACTAACATGTGGTATGGGGGACGAAGCCCTAGGGGAAGTCTCCTTAAAAATACAGTGTGTGGTGTCTAACATCAACCAAAGATCTTGGTGGCACTAGAGTACAGAAAACCCAATAGGTGGCTTGACTCTCCACCTGTGTGCTCAGGTTAGAGGAGGAGTCCAGTTTTTACGGCATAATAGGTGTGTTGAGGCCAGAGAGCCATTTTCCTATTGCATACCAGTGACGTTGTCAGGCTTAGCAATCTCGGGGTGTCAGCTAAGTCTTGTACGGTGAGATCGTGGTTCACTATGAGTCTTCATATTTAGAGTACACTGCATATGATCAGGGCATAAGCTAAAATATGATAATATAAGTTTAAAGGGTTTCTTATAAGTAAGAAGAGTTAAGAAATATTTGATCTCAGTTTTGTAGCAGTTGTTCTTTAAATGTAATATTGAATATAGTGAGGATTATATTTACATACTTGTTTATTTTGAATGATGTAGGCTTCAGTGTTATTAGTAAGTGTTTGAATATCTAGTCTTTTAATTTGAAATTACTATCTTGTTTTATTTCAATTATCCAAGAATGATAAATGTATGATTCAGTACTTTATACTGCATTATTATTTTACTCATTCACTTAGCAAGTAGGCTCAGCCCTCTACTCAAAATTTTTAGGGAACCCGTGGGGATTGAAGATATCATTGCATCAGAGTAGATCTGCCGCAAGAGTTAAGTCTGAGTATAGTTAAGTTTAGTCAGTCCTTATCATTCTAGGTCCTTGTAAAGAAATAAGAGAGAGTTGTAAATGATGATGTATAACATTATTTCTCTTTTAGCAATATATGTGAATCGGTAAGTTGTATGTGCTTAAAAGTATGAGAAACATAATGAATGTTCCTGCATGCATTTTTACTGTTGAAATCAGATTAGAGAAATCAATGTTTAGATTCCCTTGTAAAGTTAGTTTATGTGGTTCAATATGAGAAAACAAAGAGTTTGAAAAAGAAGAAAAATTTAAGGGTGATCTTTGTATTATGTTAAATCCTCAATTTATGCCCTAATCTCATGATTAATGGTAATTGTGAGATCAGGGTGTAACATGAAACACGACTGTGTTGTGTTGCACGACCATTCTGGGGCATGATGGCACGATCATTCTATGTTGCACATTCAAGTTGTTGACTTTGGTTCTTCAAGCTTTGACTCTTTTGATTTTCTTAGTCTAGCACGACCGTTATGTGGTACCACAATTGTTCTAGTCTTTGTATCAGAACTTGGCTCTTGTACTTGGTTCATCCTTGGACATCTTTGCTTTAATTTATCTTTGGTCACTAGGGATAGGTTGAGTGAGCCTTAGACTTCAATTTGGGCTTATCGAAGGGTAGAGAAACCCTAGGATCATTCTTTCTCTCTCTCTCTCTTCCATCCAAGTATGGTCCATATAGCTGAAAAAATTACAAATAAAGTCCATAAGTGCATTTTACATGAAATCAGATAGTAGGGGAAATAATATGTAATCTAACAGGTACATATGTGATTGAAGTGCAACATGACACAAGATGAAGCCCTAAAATAGGACTGCATCATCACCCCAAACTTAAAGCTTACTTGTCCTCAAGTATACTCCAGCTCAATCTCTCTACAATTATTCCACAAGAAATGACAAATGTAATGCAAAAGATGAATATTGACTAAATGGGATTAGTGATGACTAAGTACATGCATTCCACCTCTCTCCTCTCCACTTTTACAAACTAGTCATGAAAAGAGCACTGAGCATACAACTCCAAATATAGGGCATAGAATGCACAATCAATTAATATGGCTTTCATGTAGCTTCGGGTAGACTATTTCGTGATGGTGTTAATCAAAGATGACTAGCAATTTTGTTTCACTTTCATGCATTCAATATTATGCTTCAAAGCACACTAAGTGACCCACGTGGCTTTGGAAAAAGGGTGAAGTGAGCTAGGTTTGATATTTCCTAGCTCAATGGGTATGAAAATAGAAGGATTGCGATAAGAGATTGGAGTGCTATAACACTCATCTTTTCTTTATTTAGATGCTCTTACACAGAAGCATCTTTTATTTTCTTTTTGCATTTTTTTGCTTTTCTTTTTCTTTTCTTTTGCCCTTGGTGGGGGTAGGGCATATGGTGGTGAGAGTGAAGTGGTGAGATATAGATATGACCACCCAAACTTGTAGAGGTGGCCAAGGTTGAATATGTGCACTTTGGCATCTTTTCATGAGGCGGGGGTGAGAATATGATGAATGAAAAGTTGGATCAAAGAGGCATCAGTAGCATTGTTATCAACATAAGATATCCTGCATCAAAATTATTCCAACACTTCATCAAATAATATCACACCACATGAATGAACAACATGAAATTCATACTTCTATCATGTGATTCCATAGGTCCTAAGTGTTCATAGATTACTCAAATCACAATTCAACTGAAACATTCACAAACATAAGAGAGGTGATGCACATGTAAAGAGTCAAGCATTGATACCATTTAGTAATAAACCATGATAATTCTCTTGCATTTGTCAAAGGTCATCATTTTCAATCCAAAAAAGTAGAGATTGGGTCAAAACATGCTTTTTGGGCAGAACATTCAAAATTTGGGCAAAATTGGCCAAAATGGTGGAAAATTGCCTTTGGTCACATCTAAGCCTTCATTATAGAACATAAAGCATGATACAAGAAAATACTAGCTAAAACATGTAAAAATTGTAAAAATCTACATGTTATGCAATGCATGGCAAAAAGTGCAAAAGTTTTGAAAATAATGCAAAAATTGCAAGAAAGTAAACTACATGGCATGAAAGTATGCAAAGCAAGTAAAATCTAACCTAGAGATCAGGAGAAACAAAACAAAAGCAAATGGCAGGTGAAATGCAGAATGAGTGAAATGAGGGGCATACCACCCTACCACCCCAAACTTTTCAATCATGATGTCCTCAGCATGACATTGAAATCTAGGAGTGATAGGGTATATGATCATGATTTTTGTGGTGGCTCTGGTGGTTCTCCTCCCTGTGGTGGAGGATACTAATAGTAACTACCGCAATAGTCTGCCTGTGGAGGTGGGTAAGTCTCCTAGTAACTAGACAATGCACCCTACCAATATCCCCCCCCCCTCAATGGGGGTTCCTCTGGGCCTAGGTGTGCTGGAACCAATACATATGGTTGATCTTATGGTGCATCTGATGATGATCCAACCATAATGCATCTTGTATGTGTTGAAATTCCTCTCGTGCCCTCAAGATGCCCTCTTGGGTCCTCTCAATGACCTCCAAATGTGCATGTATCGTCGACTAGTTGTAGGTGTTCACCATGGGCTGTTGTGGCTATTGTGTCACCTCTTCCTCCCGTGTACTGACCATGTGTCTCTCTCTCTCTCTCTTCTACCTCTCTCTCTCTACTCTGTTTCTTGTAACTCTCCAAGTCCCTTGGGCATATTTTTGGGTTGTTGATGCCACGTGTCCCTAGGATGTTCCTCTTCCCACCTCCTCAAGATATCCAAAAAGTTTAGAGATGGACCACACCCATCTAGGAGAGGAGTAGCATGGTAGGGGAGCTCCAGTGACACTTTTGCATAAGGAGGGTTAAGCTGGTAAAAGACCATCTGGTCAATCACTAAAATCATGGATGAGTGAATCAAGTAATGTAGGTCCACGAGCTTCCCTCCTTCTATCTTGGTGTGACCAAATACATCATGATCCAAGGCCAGAGAAATTGAAGCCACAATCCCTCCCATGATAAAAGGGTTCTTACTCTTCGATGGGACTATCTTCATGTGATCAATGATGAGCGATTGATAACACCCATTTTATGGATGTTAGAGCTTCTATTTTATATTAAACGTAGTCTCAAACTTTCATTTCCTCCTCATTATGCTCAGATAACTACACAAAACATGCTTTATGTACTTTTTGATAACTTTTCTTATCTTTTGAAGGATATTCCATCCCTTTATGACAAAAAGAACGCCCATTCGACTAAATATATTATATACAGAAAATATATTGGGCTCATCACCACCAACCCGATACGCCTTACTAAGCATTGATCGGCATACAGTAAGCCGACACCAGTATAAGCACCCTGATACCCAAGCCTAGGATGATTGCATCGGTTGTTGATCATAACCCGGGACACCCGGAACCCGACACATGACCATGCATCATGACTACACCGTGGGATGATCACATCGCGAGATGATCAGAACACGACAATAGTTTCTACCTGGGACAGTTACAGTCTGGTATGGTCATAGCCTGATACGGCTACAACCATGGCGGTTATTGAAGCAGAAGTTGAGACCGCTGTATCGGGCATCAACCACATCAACAAAATCGACAAAGGTCACAAAGTGATACAATCCAAGAATCAGGATTTACATCAGCTCATCACGGGAACTAGAACAGAGTCATGGGTCACGGGACACAGGCACCAATCAGAGGGAACCTCCAAATTTGTGTTGCCTATAAATAGCTTTAACAGTGCACAGAGAAGGGGGTTGGATTATTGGGGACTTTTGCCTAAAAGTGGAGACGATGTTAGTAAGGTTCTGATGGTCCACCAAGTGATCATTAGGTGAGCATGCTCATATTCTGAGAAGGATGGAGGGCTCATTTAGGGATCATTTCCATAGTAGTAGGCGGACATTGAACTATCCTTGAGAGAGATGTCAGTTCTTTGCCATGAAGCTTCTCTAAGCATGTCGGGTTTCTATTTGACCTCTAACTCAGGAGGGTTGGTCCAGATAGAGAAACCCCACATGAAGATGACAAGAACTTGGACAGTGCTAGTTTGATATGGTCATGGCCCGATATGGATACAACCCATCACGGTCATGACCCGACATGTCATAGCCCGACACGGCCATGACCTGATACAGTCATGACCCAACACGGTCTTGACCAATATCAGTTCCCGATACTGGCCTACCTCAATCCCAGGTGTCAGCTACTATGCATATCAATTTCCTCATTCAGGGAGACCGGTACCTATCTTCCCCTTTTGCAAAACTTATCTTTATTCATCAACGCATTGTAATCAAACCAGTATATTTTGTATTATTGCAAATTAATGATTATTCCTTACATCATTCTTCTATATAAATTTATTCCGTTGATTGATTTCCCTTACATCTGAGTTCTAAATTTCCACTTTCATTTCACATTTTGACTAGCTACCAAATCATGATTCATGTCCTGACCACCTTTGAGAGAAGAAGGTTACGTACACTTTGAACTTGGTACAACTCTAGAGTATGAGAGTACCCAGAGTTACAGATTTTCTCGATTTATCTCTCGCATGAAACTTTTGATTAGTTTCCATGAGAGAGGGTTCTAAGATTTGATATTTTTCAACACCATTTTCGAGAGAGAAAGGTGTGAAGTATAAATAATTGTAGTTTGCAAGGCCCATTATCTTTCTTCGTGTTGTGCTCAAAATGTTAGGATTAATTCCCTAGTTTTCCATATAAAGAATATAAAACCTTCCTAAAAAATGTTAAACCCCCAAAAAACACCAAAACCTTAATTCTACTGGTAACTCCCTTTTAAAGATATTTTTTGTTTCATTCTTTATTTTAGTTACCTATGAGCACTTTATAACAAGCCTTTACCCAATCACGCTTTTGATGATTTTGCCATATCAGACTTAGATTTAGAAACATTTATTCTTCTCATCCCTATGTTTGACCCAGAACTACTACTTCGACCTCGTACTAGTTATGGGTGTCTTGAACATTTGAGTATTATAAATTGTAAAAGTCTGATAACCTAGAACCTATTCCTTGTCTTTTTGGACCCACGCATAAGGCTGATCAACTTTTTGGCATCATTTTCGGGGATGAGGAAACCAATACCATTGCACAAATCTGAGTTTACTTGCTCTTAGTCACAATAATAATAATAGTAATAATAATAATAATAATAATAATATATGTGTATTGATTATCTTACCTGAAAATTGCTTATCTATGAAACTTACATTTTGCGTTATTACATTTTAGATACTTTAGTACACATGGAACACCAAGACCCCGTAGCCAGGTCTCTCTGGTCATTTGTTGAAGTCAGTGCCAACATGGACATAAATCCTATTGTGGAACAACCGCTTAACATGACTAACTTTGAGCTAAAGCCTGATTTTCTTCAACTATTGCAGCACAATACGTTTGGGGGAAGCAATGCTAAAGAAAATCCCTACAACCACCTGGTAACTTTTAAGAGGACCTGCAAAACTTTCAAAATGAACCGTGTGGTGATAACATACTTCTAAAATCAGTGCTTTCCCTTCTCTCTAAAGGATAAGGCATTAGAATGGTACTCCAGCCTTTAAGATGGGAGTATTGCAAACTGGGAGTATATTGCCAACACTTTCATCACAACGTTCTTTCCTATTAAAATAACTATTAAGTTCCATAATAAGATCAGTCAGTTCTCTCAAAAAGTTTCTTAAAATTTGCACGAGACATGGGAGTGCTTCCAAGGCTACCAGCATGAATGCCCATACCATGGCTTTTCTAAACCATGCTTAATTACCACCTTCTACAATGGTCTGTCCATAGGGGAAAGGAAATCTTTGAACACTGCATCAAGAAACTACTTTCTGGGAGTCAGTGCTCAACGTGCCAGATAGATTATTGACAATATGGCAACCAACCAGCAAGATGGTGAATATGACAAAGTCTTAGCAAATCATGCATCAACAGCAATGCCTCTAGAAGAGTCAAAAATCGTGGAGGCCCTTTCATCCAAACTAGATAAGATAGTGATTGGTGTTCAATTTTTGAAGAAGCAAAGTTAAAAGAATAGGATGTGACAAGAAACAGTCAGAAGTTGTGTGATGTGTGGTGAAACAAACCACCCTATCGACTATTGCCCATACACTTTTGAGCAAGGCAGGCCTGATTGCAAAAGTACAGAGAACTTGAGTTACGTCCAATAAAACATCCCGACCACCTTGGATTCTCTTATGGGAACACGAGTCCTACAGAAAATGCTCATCAACTAGTCGGTGGAAACTCTTCAAGAATCCCACAAATTCAACATCGCTCGTCAAACTTCCAGTAGGGGAGAAACTTCCAGAATACCCAGGAAAGGCCTTCTATGATGAATGAGCTCATGTCATTCATGAAGAAACAAAATGAGTTGAATGAGTGACTACACAAGAGATCCATAGATAGCATTAATTTTCTCATCTTAATGGAGCAACAGATGGGGAACTTCTCAAACCATATCAGAGAAATTCAACAACACAATAAATTGATCAACCAACAGTTGGCAAGTTTAATCCAAAGTATAAAAAATGCAATGGGGCGACTTCCATCCAATACTGAGGCAAATGCATAAAGAAATGAAACCACATGGCCACTCTGGGATCAGGAACATGGTTGCACCCTATTGTTGAACAGAGGACCATAACTGGTGAAGAAGTTGTGCCAAAAAGAAACATAATGACAGAAGAATCTACTGAAGTTGTTGCCAAGAAAAAGAGGATTGTGGAAAATAAGGGCAGTGATATCATTAAAGAAGTGCATCCTAGAAGTATGCACCACGCATACCACTCCCCGACAAATTGGTGAAAGTCCAGTTGAAGAAGAGGTACGAGAAGTCTATAGAAGTAGTAAAGAAGCTCCATCTAGATATACCTTTTCTTGATGCAATAGAAGGATGCCCACCTATGCAAAGTTCTTTAAAGACCTAATTTTGAAGAAGAAAAGAGGAGAAGATGTTGAAATCATAAAGTTGGCCCAAATGTCCAGTTCTTTTGTGAAGGAAAGCAGGCCTACCAAGAAAGGTTACCCTGGGCCTTTGTAATTCCTTTTCAAGTCGGAAATGACATGATCCCAAGAGGATTAGCTGATTTGGGAGCAAGCATTAGTCTTATGCCACTCTCTCTTGCCAGATGTTGGGGCTTACCAACATCGTAAACACCAACATGAGGATCCATATAGCTGATCATACTTTCACAAAACTTGTGGGTGTAGTGGAGGACGTGCCAATAAGAGTGGGACACTTTTTCATCCCTTGTGACATTGTTCTTATCGACACACTGGAGGATGATAATTGTCCAATGATCTTTGGGAGGCCTTTTCTTGCCACAGGAAGGACCCTCATCAATGTCAAAGTAGGCATGATAACTATCAGGGTCAGAGAGGACCATATTGATTTCAACATCTGTGATAGTATGAAGACTCCTTCCTTCTTTGAGACATCATACTTTGTCAAAAGCTACCAGCAGATCTGTCAGGAGGTAAAAGAAGATATAGCTATAGTTGATCCTTTGATGCGTGCTTTGACTAGAAACACAAACATAATAGAAGATCTTGAGGTGGAAGGTCTCCTAAACCTTCTCAACGAGGCAGAATCAACTGAATCAGACGGTCCCTTTGAGGTAGTGAAATATGCCTCACTCAAGCAAGACCCTACCAAAGAACCAGCAAGACCGCCACCTGAGTTAAAAGTTCTTCCAGGAGGATTAGAATACCAATTTGTAGATGCTGAAAAGATGAATCATGTTATTATAAACTCCAAGCTGACAAAAGCACAGAAGGAGCAGTTGATTGATGAATTAAAATTGTGACACAAGGCACTATGTTATTCTATTGAAGATTTGAGGGGAGTAAGCCCTTCCATTTTTATTCACAGAATACATCTTGAGGAGAACGCCAGACCATATGCACAGTCACAATGTAAACTCAATCAAAAGATGTGGGAAGTGGTCAGTAAAGAAATCATCAAACTCCGCGATCTCAAATCATCTATTCAATCAGTGATGGCAAGTGGGTTAGCCTAGAACATGTGGTTCCAAAGAAGGGAGGTTTGACTATTGAAGAGGAGAGAATGGGAATGAGGTCGCAACAAGAACAGTGACAGGATGGCACATGTGCATCGACTATAGAAAGTAAAACACCACCACCCACAAAGACCATTTTCCACTCCCATTCATTAATTAGATGCTTGAACGTCTTGCCCACCACTCATACTTCTATTGGTCATACATGTATTTAGGATTCTACCATATCCCCATCCACCCAGATGACCAGGATTAGATGACGTTCACATGTATTTACAGAGCCTACACCTTCATAAGAATGCCCTTCGTGCTTTGTAATGCACCCGCAACCTTTCAAAGGTGCATGAACTCAATTTTTGCAGATTTCCTTGAAGACAAGATGGAAGTATTCATGGATGATTTTAGCGTCTATGGAAGATCCTTTGATGATTGTCTAATGAATATATCTCTGATAATGAAAAAGTGTGAAGAGCAAAGTCTAGTTCTAAATTGGGAAAAATGCCATTTCATGGTGCATGAAGGCATTGTGCTTAGGCACAAGGTATCAAATAAAGGTACTGAAGCCGATTAATCAAAGATTGAAGTGATCTCAAAACTTCCCCTGCCTACGTCAGTGATAGGAGTTCAAAGTTTTCTAGGGCATGTGGGATATTACAGAAGATTTATTAAAGATTTTTCCAAAATATCAAAGCCACTGTCGAATCTATTGATGAAGGATGCAATTTCAATTTCTCTAGAGAATGCTATAACACATTCACAACTCTGAAAGAAGCCCTAATTTCTGTCCCTATCATTCAGTCACATGATTGGAGCATTCCTTTTGAGTTGATGTGTGACGCCAGTGACTTCGCAATAGAAGCAGTATTGGGATTGAAGAAGGATTCACAACATCATGTGATTTACTATGCCAGTAAAATGTTGGATGAGGCAAAAATAAATTACACAAATATCGAGAAGGAGATGCAAGCCATTATATACGCCTTTGAAAATTTCCACTCTTATTTGGTTGGTTCTAAGGTGACAGTATATACAGACCATAGACCAGTCAAATATCTAATGCAGTAAAAAGCTGCCAAGCCTAGATTGTTGCGTTGGGTGTTGTTATTACAAGAATTCAACCACGAAATTGTTGACAAAAAGGGCATAGAAAATTTCGTTGTGGATCACCTCTCAAGCATAAGGGTAGAGGTTAATTACCCTTTACCCATAAATGAAAGTTATACTGATGGAGCCCACTACTCTACACATGCAATTGAACTAGAAGGGTAGTGGTATGCAGACATATGTAAATATCTCACCTACGAACAGCTTCCACCACAGATAACTTACAATTAGAAGAAGAAATTCTTCTCAGACTTAAAGAACTACTGTTGGGATGACCCCTTATTGTTCAGATAATGTGTTGATAATCTTTATAGAAAATGAATCCTTGAAAATGAAGCTCCAAAAATCTTATATCAATGCCACTCCTCCCCTTATAGAGGGCATCTCAAAGCAAAAAGAACAACATCTAAGGTCCTCCAATTAGTTTTCTACTGGCCTTCATTATTCAAGGACGTCAATGCCTTTGTCAGGGCATGCAATTAATGTCAACACACTGGAAATATCTCAAAAAGGAACAAAATTCTGATGTCTGATTGGGTCAAGGTGGAGATTTTTGACGTTTGGGGGATCGACTATATGGGTCCATTCTCATCCTCTTATGGCTTTTAGTATATTTTGGTAGCAGTTGACTATGTATCAAAATGGGTCAAAGTTGTAGCCACCACCACTTGTGATGCCAAGTCGGTGATAAAGTTCTTCACGAAAATAATCTTTCTAAGGTTTGGAGTTCCTAGAATAGTGATCAGCGACGACGGGTTGCATTTCGCCAAAAAACATTTTGAATTATTTCTAAAGAGATATGGGGTGTGACACAAGGTTGCTACACCTTATCAACCCCAAACCTCTAGTCAAGTCAAAGTTTCCAATAGGAAGATTAAGCAGATTCTGGAGAAGATTGTTGGAAAATCTCATAAAGATTGGTCCACCAAATTATACGATGTTCTATGGGCTTATAGGATCACCTACAAAACACCTATAGGCACCACGTCATATTGTCTGATTTATGGAAAGGTGTGTCATCTTCCTATTTAGTTGGAACACAAAGCTTTCTGGGTCGTCAAATGCCTCAACATGGACTCGTCCCTACCCGGAAAGAAAAGATTTCTTCAGATCTAGGAGCTTGAGGAACTTAGGCTCCACGTCTATGAAAATGCAAGAATCTATAAGCAAAGAACCAAAGTTTGGCATGATTCCCATCTGAAGAAGAAGGACGTCAAGGAAGGTGACAAAGTTCTACTTTTTAAATCATCTAATCGACTCTTTCTAGGAAAATTATAGACCCGTTGGTCAGGACCATTCGTGGTGGCAAAAATATACCCATTTGGGATGATGGGGCTGTTTGATAAAGACGATTCTATGAAGGTCTTCCCATTAAACAAACATTGTGTCAAAAGATTATATGAAGATGAGGCCTTTACCAGACGAGCTGAGATTGCCCTTGATGAACCTGAAGTTGCACCTAAGGCTGACTCCTAAGCTTATCCAAGCATGTCGAACTAACAACAAGAAACATTGTGCTCCTTGGGAGGAAGCCCAAGTTTATTTTTCCTAGCATAGGATAGCTTCTTTCTTTCTTAGAAAAAAACAAACATTCAGAACTTCATTATTGTAATGAGGCCCGAGTCAATATGCGTGCCATGTGAATTGACTCTTGCATTTTCTGGGCCTCCATTTTTTCTTTATTGTCTTGATTTGCAATAATTACTAAGGTCGATATTCAAATCTTAAGCCAATGATGTTTTATAAACAAGCAACTTTTATTTGGTTAGTTAGCTTATAGGCCACACTAACTTTTGAAAATCAACGAAAATTATTTATCACGTTTAAAAATACAGGTTTCTCAAAGCACCGTATCATCCTACGCCATGACGGGTTTACAAACCCATGTCATCCAGTGCCATACCGGCTTGCTAAAAGACTTGTGTCAGGCTGAGCCATGCTGGGTTTACAAACCAGTGTCAACCAGTTTTATATAGGCTTGTTAAAAGACTTGTATCGAGTTGGGCAATGACGAGTTAGCTAATCATACCGAGATGCTACCCATGTCGTGCCAACTCTAGTATCGGCTTTAAGCGTCCCAACTTTTAAAGTTTTCCTTAAAACAGAGCCTGACACATCGTTAAAATCCTTGTGGGTTTGTGTCAACATCATTTAGTCATTTGAAATGATGTTATTAAATTGTTTTTGGTTTCTTAAGAAAGACATTTTTCATGCATGAACGACACGTAACCAATGCAACTATTAGAGGATGAACTTTAAACACCCCTGAGAGTTAACTGTATCAGGCTACGAACTCTTTCGATGTCGTGCCAAAGACTAGTACTCATATCGGCCAGTGAACTTGTGTCGGATTACAAACTTTGTCGGGCTTTGAGAGCGTGTCAACTTTGAAACTTCTTTCTAGAAAACACAAGGTATGAAATCGATACCAACTTTCTCTTGGTATATATGCCCATAGAGCCATTCCGAGCGAAGCCATCCCGAGCGAAGCCATCCCGAACGATTGTATGGAGTCAGATATTAATTAATCAATTAATGTGATTATTTAGTTGATTAATTAATTCTAGAATATTCTAATTAATCCATGACCGTTTTAATTAACGCAGTGTTTCTATTTACCGATGGGTTTAGGAAACCCTATTTCCTTTCGTGTCCTATTTAAAGAGGTTTGATGGTCGATATCTATGTAAGATATTGAGAGATGCTTTTTACTTTACTCTCATGTACATAAACCCTAGTCATCACCGTCCTCGGTAGAGAAAGGAAAGTATCGAGACGCTAGCACGCAGCCGCACAGAGACGACTCCTTCCCGCCGGGTTAGGAAGCGTGACGTGGAGTTGCAGTCCATCCGCGTGGACAAAGTAGAGATGCAGACGCTAAGACGCCTACATTCAGAGGACATCTATGACCATCCGTATGCGCTACGAGTGGTGTACATCACCGCACGACAGAAGTGCCACTGGATCTTCCTATGACGCACTCAGCGAACGGGAGAGAAGTTTCGTCCGTGTAGGACAACATCGTTGCACACCATTGTGCAGCGGGATATCGTCGGACTTATCCATGATAAGGTATATCCCAAAAACACTCTTTCTAAATACATTGTTATCGATGAGATCCTATTTCGGGTTTCGTAGAATTTTTTTTTTTTGCTTTCGCCGCGCATGTTTTCACCACAAAACCCAACACTTTCTTAGAAACCTTACTCGCTAGCAGCCTTGGCTTTCATGTATCGGGTTAAGAATCGTAGCGGGCTATCTCTTATGTCGAATTGATAACTACACCTAGATAGGTATCATAGCGACCTCAGCTTTTCTTGTATCGGGTTAAGCCATGTGTCAAGTTAGCTATAATGTCAGCCTCGACTTTTCTCGTATCGGGTTAAGAGTTGCACCAGGTTCGTAAATTGTATCGACCTCGGCATTTCTCCTCATACCGGGTTTCACTTCCATATCGGGGTATGCCATATCGGGTTGTTATAGTTTTCTCACGTCTAGGTTTCATGTCATATCAGTTTTACTCACCCAATATCGGCCTTAGCCCTTTCTCTCACATGAAAATATTGACGTTTTGAAACCTTAAAAAAATAGAATATATTTATATATATACATCTAAAGTTTTCTTTATCACCAGCCAACTAATTTCATGTCAAATCTTTGTTTTTCATAGATGGCACGCATCAAGAAAATGGTGATATGGTGGGTCAGGTCGGACAAGGGTAGGGAAGCCCCACTAAAGGAGCAGAGGAACAAGTCCACAAGCCTACCACAGGGCAAAAGAGATAGCACCCATCTACACCTGAGCCTTCAACGACAGCTAAGAGGCCCTGTCATGAGAATGAAACAATAGGTGCTCAAGATTCAGAGGCAGGCCCCGAAGTCATATCTCACTCTCCAGACCATTTCAGGGCAAGGGACGAGGAGCACCAACGTAGATACACAGAACTATCAAAGAAGTTGTTTCGACCAATGAAGTTCTATCACGAACCTTCCTTCCATCAGATCGACATCTACGATAGACTAAACAACGTGCTCACAACAACCAAGCTCTACAAGATTTGCTTCACCTTCTCACATTCCTACATAGAGTTGATAAAGGATTTCATTTCCTCTCTCCAAAAGGTGCCTAACACCTCTGAGGAAAGCAATGAGTTTGGCGGAGAAGATAAATTGGCAGCTCGCCTCTACAACTCCAATTATGAGATCTCTAAAAGGATGATCAACTAGATCTTTAGCGACAATGAAGAAGATCAGAAAGTACTGGATGAGGGGGTGAGGATGGGCAAACAGGAGGATTTTGATCAAGTCCAAGTGTGGAAGAAGCTGACTGGCGGGTCCACCTTCAAGCCAGGATGTAAGGTCACAGTTGTACACTCCTACTTCTGAAGGATAATCCAAAGATCATTGTCACCGTTCGCTTCATGAAGTATGAAACCATCAACATCTATACTAAAGAGTTGCAGGTCATGTTGTGCATCATGACTGGGAAACTGATAAATTTGGAGAGCTTCTTGATGAACAAATTGCATCCAATCAGGGAGGCAACAAAACAATATTGCATGGGATGGCTTGTAAACCTGATCGTCGTGGGCCTTGGGTACCCAAGAGAACCCCACAACCTTTCACGTACCCAAGGAGATGACAGGATTGACATAAGTTTTCTGACTCGATCCGACATTCTGAAGAAGAACAAGCGACAACTATTCTATAGGTTCATAAGAACTGACATACTTCTTCCTCTACCAGAATGCACCCCCTGTGACACAGATAAATGGGTCTTCATGATAGTTGAACTACAATTGCTAAGAACCCAAAGTATCATTCTGTTGCTCACAAAAAGACAACTGCTAAAAGGTGGGCGATACCCATGCCAACTCAATGACACGAGTCACCAATGCCTAGCATCGAAGAAATCCCCAAAATGGAGGTCACACAGGTTACGCCAGTCATACAAGTAGATCAACCCTGAGAGCATAGAGAAACTCCTCAAGAAAGTGATGTGAGTTATATCTGGGCACTTGATACAAGCGAACAAGCATCTATCCAATCAGTTACCCAAGAGACCCCTCCAGCAGCAAACGAAGCAGAAAGCAATGCAACAAATCTCCAGCATGATGTGTCTTCCTCTCCACATATTGATACAGAGGTGGGCGCCACAAGAGATAACACACCCCTACCTCAAGAGGAAGCTGATAGGGAGCCAACTCTTATTCTGGACTCCCCCCTCATCAAAGTGAAAGGTTAGCAAGCCGCATTCCTATGACCCCAACCAGGAGCCACAACCACTCATCAGCTCACCTTCCCCCTTTGTGGCATGCTCTCAGTCACAAATTTGAGCATCTCATAGAGGTAAGCTATGAACACTGTGATACCTTAACTCCCTAACTCATCAATTTTAGGCGTTTCAAAGGCGGTTGGGAACGCAAGAGTGTGAGATCCTGAGCTTGATTGTCCTTCCTAACTAGCTAGAAGCACTCAACTACACGATGCAAACTGTGCTCCAGTGTCTTGATGCAATCGAACAAAGACATGAAGAAAGGAGCAAGCACCGCCAAGCTCGCTATTCGAGACATTCACCTTCATCTTCCTCTAGCTTGATAGGGTCATCCCATATCTCGTCCACGCCCCCTGATGAAGCAGCCAAAGACAATTTTGTTGGTCCAGCAAAACATCCCATGAGTGGCTATGGGGTCAATGGGTCAACCCCCACCTTTCCAGACTATGAGATCTTGAGGATGGCAGAGGAATACAGTGCTCCAGAAGCGAGATGGATTCTCACCTCACCCATAGAGGAAAGCCATCCCAAACGGGGTTTGAATGACATTCCTAAAGTCCCCAAGGATCTCCAAATGATAGTGGACCCCTCTCAAACTTAACAGACTGGGTCAGTCTAATAGGGAGTCAGCCAGCAAAGGTCGATACTGTAACAACGATCTCTCCACCTATGAACGATGAAGATCTGGATGAAGTCTTCTCCAACATCACAGAAAACTCCTTTGAGGGAGAAGGGGATGACCTAAAGACTATCATATCTACACAACCCCTTTGGCGGAAAAATGTAGAAGAAGAACAGTTTGCTGCACCTTCAACAATCTCCAGATCCAACATGCCTGACTTTGACAGACGCATTATTGGTCACCTCACCATTCATGACCAGTGTCTCTTGAATAGGGCTCTAAACCCTAAGCTGAGTGAAGAAACCATCATATGGGACAACAGATACTTCTGTCTATAGTGACAATCATTCAAGGATATGTTTTTCCCAGAAGCCATAGTTGGCAAACTTCTTTTCCTAGTGCTGGAGAGTGCTATTTTGGAAAATATAATTTTGAATACAAACGCATGGCCAATCTACAATGCCACCCATATTGTGGCCAGACGAATACTTGCGGGGATGGACAAATCACCGCATGTGGAGGATATGTTGATATATATATAGAAGACCACAATCTCAGGCTGGTGCTAGTCCCACACAAGCACAGGCAATGTTGGTTCCTTTGTATAGTAGATCTGCTCTCTCATCATGTCTCCTTATACAACTGTTGTGGAGATGAAATTCCCCATCAAGACCATCATTTCCTCCACCCTGGAGATAGTTCTCTATAGCTGCTTCCACTCAAGTTCTACTGGGTCATCAGAAGAAACATTCAACGACATATAATTCATTGGAACTTCTTCTCAATCCAAAATTTTCCTATCCAATAAAGACCCGAGGAGAGGCAACAATGCTTTTATCCTTCTATGTGCCATGGAGCTCCTCAACAACTCAAGATATATGTTGCAGCTCTAGGACACAAATTTCTTTTGGCTTAGGGGGGTATATGCAATTATGTTGATCAAGTATGAGCATTTCTTCAATGACCCAGAACTCCCAGATAACTTCTTGGAGTTAGATAATAACGATCCTTCCCCATCGCATGAAAGCCAACCAAGGGTGGAAGACCAACAGTTGAGTTTCCAACACCAAAATAGATCGAGAAAGTAGCTAAGGGACATGCATAATCTACATATCAGGATGTCACAGCCCCTTCAACAGCAGTTCCTGACGAACAACCAATTGATTGCATCTTTGAAACTACAATTAGTAACTTTGATCGTGCCACTTGCAATACTTTATTCAAGAGCAGGTAAATCATATTCTGATACATCTTGTTGATTCCAACACTACAGATGTAATCTATGATAAAGACTTCATAGTAGTTCCTACTGATGATCTTGAAGACATGGTAAAGACTAGTGGATGTCTTGCCATGCTAGTCGCAATAGCTTACATCACTATCCTACAGCCAAAGATTGGCTCAGCCTGGATTGCACATCCAATGCTCTTCAACAATGTTTGCCTCAACAATGAATCTTGAGCATGAAGCTTATTTCAACAACAGCTAGAAGAACATCTACCGCCATACATTTTTCTACCTATGTTGTATGACAACCACTGGACACTTATCATCCTTGCCACCAATATCTATTGTGGCATTTTCTATAACAGTTCTGATTCTAATGTGACTGAAGTTCTAGCCTTTGACACAGAATTAAAGACACCTCTTAAAAGGTTAGCACAAAAGTTCGACCGTGAAGTGGTCGAGATTGTGAAGCCATATACTGTCGACCCTGCAGTAGCTTGGCATGATCTTCATTTCTATCACTGCAGTCCACAACAAATTCCCTTATCCAACTACGACGGCCTCTTCATGCTGCACTGGATATACTCTGTCACTGCTTTGAACCAATGCCCCAAATACTGCCATGACGTCGATTATCACAGCTTACATGGAGAATACGCCATGGATCTACTCCCTTCTGATGGGGCAAAGAAAAACAACCCTCACTGATCTATACTAACCCTTTCTTATACCTCCACACCACTCTGAGATAGAGTATGAGGTAAGTTTGGGGGGGGTTCCTATAGCATCAGTGATGGAGGTACTCCTACCAATTTTTCTTCCCCTTTTTCTTAGTCTTTCTACATGTCTAAAACTATACAAAAACATTGAATAGTAAGTAAAAGAGACACTCATCCCATCTACTTCTCGTAGCTGTTAAAATTGCACATTTATTTGAACTCCTGGAATAGCTTTTAGTTTGTGTCTATGCACTTAAGGTTGTGAATATTTTGATTTTCTCTCTTGAAAATGAAGTGTTAAACCACAAGGAATATAATTTTTCCTTTATTGCAAAAAAAATAATCTTATAGTTTGAGATGTGCATCTATGAAGAAAAGAGCTATCTAAACACTGAATGTATCACCTCATACCTGCCAAAAATCCCAAAAAGAGGGAGAAACCTTATGAGAGTGAACAAAACATGAGAGTTAAGCCCAAAAATAACACACTTGTTCTCTCAACAGAAATCATTTTTAGGTATGGGAAATCCAAAGCATGGTATGTAGGATGTTAAATTACTGCTCTAAAGCCTTCTAGCTTGGATTGTAGGGACCATTTGCCTGTTAACAGACCCATACTTAAATGACCCAATGAAAAACAAGAAAAATCCAAAAATCCTTAAGCCTTCTCAAAATTCCCACTTTTTTTTCTTATCCATGATATAAATTTTGGTGTGAGAGATAGCTTTATAATGCACAAAAGTCTCACGAAAAGATTAATTTTTCTCTATCAAAGCAAAAGAAAGGTCAATACACTCGTGGTCTGACAAAAATTTCTTTAGACATTTGAAACTTAACACATGCTTTTTTTACACCAGTCTTTACGAAAAATTTTGAAACTAGTTTTATAGATTGAGGACAAGCAAATTGCTAAGTTTGGGGTGGGGTGATAACACTCATTTTATGGATGTTAGCACTTCTATTTTATATTAAAAATGGTCTCAAACTTTCATTTCCTCCTCATTATGCTCAGATAACTAGTCAAAACATGCTTTCTGTACTTTTTGATAACTTTCCTTATATTTTCAAGGATTTTCCGTCCCTTTATGACAAAAAGAGCGCCCATCTGACTAAAGATATTATATACAGAAAATATATCGAGCTCATCACTAGCAACCTGATACACCTTACTAAGCACAAACCGGCATACAGCAAGTCGGCACCGGAATAAGCACCCTGATACCCAAGCCCAGGATGATTGTGTTAGTTGTTGATCATAACTCGAGACACCCAGAACCCGAAACATGACAACCGATCACGACTATAATGTGGTTGATCGCATCGCGAGATGATTGAAACACGAAAACAGTTGCTACCTGGGATAGTTACAGCCCCATATGGTCATAGCCTGATACGGCTACAACCATGGTGGTTATTGAAGCAGAAGTCGAGACCATCGTATCAGGCATCAACCACATCAACAAAATCGAAAAAGGTCACAAAGTGATACAATCCAAGAATCGGGATTCATATCAACTCGTCACAGGCACCAAAATGGAGTCACGGGTTGCAAGACACGTGGACCGATCAGATGGAACCTCCAAATTTGTGTTGCTTATAAATAGCTCGAACAGTACACAAAGAAGGGGGTTCGATTACTTGGGATTTTTGCCTAAAAGTAGAGACATTGTCAGTAAGGTTTTGAGGGTCCACTAAATGATCATTAGGTGAGCATGCTCATATTTTGAGAAGGATGGAGGGCTCATGTAGGGATCATTTCTATAGTAGCATGCAGACATTGAACTATCCTTGAGAGAGATGTCGGTTCTTTTCCATGAAGCTTATCTGAGCATGTCAGGTTTCTATTTGACCAATAACCTGGGAGGGTTGGTCCAGATAGACAAACCCAACATGAAGATGACAAGAATCGAGATAGTGCTAATCTGGTATGGTCATGGCCTGATATGGCTACAACCCATCACGGTCATGACTCGACATGTCATAGTCTTACACGGCCATGACCCGACACGGCCATGACTCTATATAATCATGACCCAACATGGTTTGACCAATATTAGTTCCCGATACTGGCCTAACTCAGTCCTGGGTGTCAGGTACTATGCATATCGGTTTCCTCAATCAGGGAGACTGATACCTATCTTCCCCCTTTTGCATCATTTATCTTTATTCAGCAATGCATCGTAATCAAACCAGTACATTTCGTATTATTGCAAGTTAATGAATTTTTTTTACATCATTCCTCAGTATAACTTTATTCCGTTGATTGATTTCCCTTGCATATGAGCTCTAAATTCCTTCTTTCGTTTCACATTTTTTACTAGCTACCAAATCATGATTCCTATCCTAACCACCTTTGAGAGAAGAAGGTCACGTACACTTTGAACCCGGTATAACTCTGGAGTATGAGAGTACCCAGATTTAGAGCTTTTCTTGATTTATCTCTCGCATGAAATCTCTGAATAGTTTCCTTGATAGAGGGTTCTAAGATTTGATTTTTCCCAACACCATTTTCGAGAGAGAAAGGTGTAAAGTATAAATCATTATAGTTTGCAAGGCTAATATCTTTCTCCATGTTGTGCTCGAAACGTTAGGATTATTTCCCTAGTTTTCCATATAAATAATATAAAACCTTCCTAAAATCGTTAAACCCCCAAAAGAACCAAAACCTTATTTCTACTAGTAACTCCCTTTTGGAGATAGTTTTTTGTTTCATTCTTTATTCTTTTAGTTATCAATGAGAGCTTTGTAGCAAACCTTAACCCAATCAAGATTTTGATGACTTTGCCAAATCAGACTTAGATTCTGAAACATTTATTCTCCTCATATATGTGTTCGAACCCAAACATCTACTTCAACCCCATACTAGTTGCGAGCATCTTGAACATTTAGGTATTATAAATTGTAAAAGTCTGATAATCTAGAACTGATTCCTTGTCTTTTTGGACCCACATTTAAGGCTGGTCAGCAATCCCAAATTCACATACTTGCCCTGCACCATTCATCCCAACACAAAGAGTTCTTTCTTTGTACAACTTCCTTGATTCTAATACCAAGCAGAAATGGTATTCTCCATGACCTTTTGAATGTATCTTAGCACGAGGTTATGAATGAGAATTGTCTTTGATTTACCCACTACAAAGCTACTTTGCTCTGTAAGCCTCTTCTACATGGATGTGTAGTTCACATTAGTATCCTTGTATGTTCTCCCTTGATCAAGTAGTGCTCATGCCTCAGGGTAGGGAGCAAAAATGTTGTTGAAACAGGAGGCAATGATGGGGTAAGTTCCATTCCCCAATTTGACATTGACAACGTCATCTGAGACTTTCTCTAAGGTGGAGAAGAATTGTTGTGTGAGCTCAATATAAGTCTCTTGGATTGTGGTCAGCACCTCAAAAAACCCAATGGGTTCCAAGATATCCTAAAACAATCAAAGATGCCCAAAGCCTCCATCATCTCCTGGCAAGTGTAGCAAGTGTCAATCATTCTGCGTGTTGACACTCTGAGTGCTTTGGTTTCTTCACTCAAATGTTTCCCGCCTTAGTTGTTTCCTCATCCTGTGGATCAGTTGCATCCTCATGTTGTGCATCCTGCATTCCTTCCTCCTCCTCATCTAGTAGTAGATGTCTTTGTGCTCTCGGTTGTGACTGTGGTTGCGGTGATGTGGATGTCAAAGGGCGGGCTGAAGTCGATGGCTGAGCCGCTGAAGTAGAAGGTCAAGGCAGTGAAGGTGATGGTGGTACCCTAGTAGAAACCAACCATTGGGCTGTTGAAGGTGGAGGTGGTGGCACTCTCAATGACGATGGTGTAGCACGTTGCATCTAAGGGGAAGCCTCCTCCACGATCGATTTCACTAAGGCCTCTAACTCAGCTTCCAACAAACGGGTTGTTCCACCGGAGCCACGGTGGATGGTGGAGCTAGAGACATCACTAGGGCTGAAGAAGAGCCATTCTTTGAGCGACCATTGTAGGATATAATGCTCTTTGTCTTCTCTACAGCCTTCTTGGAAACTTACTTCATATTGGATGAATTTGGGTGGAGAAAATTAAGAAATTAGGTTTTCTCTAAAGAATAAGACTATTAGGTGGATTGGGAGGAATGGAGAAGATTTGATGGTGGAAATTGGTGGAAATGGTAGGTTAAGGCAGGTAAAATGGTAGGGAGATGGTTTGGGATGGATTAGGGGTGATTTTTTGGAGTATTAAAGGTTGGAGAATGGTTGGAAGTCACCACACAGCCGCCTGGACGAGGGAATGATCATGTTATTCGCAGAGGGAATGAATATGAGGTGATTTGGAAATTTGCATTTGCTGACTTAAGTGTTGGAGTCGGGGTGCAGCACAACTATGCCGCATGGCATGACCATGTTGGATTGCCAGTTGCATGGTCATGATGGCCCAACATGGTCATTCTCACTTGATTGAAACATAATTGTGCAGCCTTGCACGGTCGTGCCGAGTCTGTTCTTTACTTCTTTGATTTCCTTTGATTCTCTTTGATATCCATATTGATTTAAATACATCACCATGACCATTCCATGGTATCACGACTGTGGAGAGTACTATAGCAGGTCATTTTGACTTAAACTTCGTCAAAACATCAAATCTTTGATCCAAAGTGATTTTTCATGAATTCTTTGCCTAAATTTCATCTACTTTTCTTCATTTCACCCTATTTCACCTGCACATCTCAAAACTAAACAAAAAATATTAAAAATAAGTGTGTGTGTGTGTGTGTGTTTTCTTGGAAAAGCATAAAAAATGAATAAAAAGTATGAAAAAATGAAAGGTTGGGTGAAAAATTCCCCAAACCTAGGTGGGTTGCCTCCCACAAGTGCTAAGTTTCATGCCTTTAGTTGGGCTTCTTGGATATTCTTCAATCATTCATCCATTTGGAATTTTTGGGTGTCCACTCATGTAATAAATGCATCTCTCATTTGCATTCAACCTATGTTCCTCATCCCTTTGACCACAAAATCTATTATTAATTCTCTCATCTGGATCCCTTTCTCTCAAATGACCGGTCAGACTCTTGAAGTGACCATTTCCAATACCCTCAGCTCGGGTTCGTCGGGTTGGGGTCTTGTACATGTTGATCTTTATATTCATGTCTATGAAAGAGACTATCATTGTACCACTGTGTACATGTATCTCGACATCAATTGTAGATAGGAATGACCTTCTCAAGATGATGGGAATCTTCCTATCCTCTGACTCTATGTCAAGTACAATAAATTACGACGAGAAAACTACTCCCCTTTCCTTGTCTATCATCACCAAAAACATCACCCACTCTTCCTCTAGGCACTTTGATTAAGAGATCCACCAATTGGAGAGTGCAATGATTTGGTTTCAGTTTGCCTAAATCTAGCTCCACATAGACACTTTATGGCATCAAATTCACACTAGATCCTAAATCAAGTAGGGATTTTTCTATGTGATGTCCCCCTATGTGTCTAGGTATGAGTAGGGGCTCCTGGGTTTCTCCTCTTCACTAAAACTGAATGATGTATGATAGGGCTCACTTTTTTGGTCAACTTGACTCTCTTTGGTATTCTCACCATTGACCTTCTCTTCACAGTACACAGGTTCTTGAGAAACTTGGCATAGGGCATAATCTACTTGATAGAATCCAATAATAGAATGTTCACCTTCACTTGGACAAACACATATAGAATGTCAACATTGTGCTTTTGCCTCCTTTTTACTTCTGGGGGCTCACCAAATGCATCAGTGAATGGTGGTTCACTTGCTATTGCAGCACTTGAATCAACATGATTTCCTTGTGGCATGCCATGAGGGGGAACACTAGGGATGGTATAATCCATAGAAGGAATGAGAGGTGGAGCACACAATATTGCATTCTCAACTGGGGTTATCATACAATCATCTTCGGCAATCTCAATCACAGTATCTCCACTTGGCTGCCTTTTCTTTACTTTATCATACTTTCTTTACTCTCAAGTTGCTCAAGAGATTTCCCACTCCTTAGAACGGTCACAGCACTACCTTGTTCACAGTGGAGAAAGGGAGCATGTTGTGGCTGTGGAGGAGGTGGAGGTGACACTTGGTATTGAAATTGGGATGGAGAGGAGAATTGAGGTTGGAAGGAGAATTGGTGGGAAAGTTGTGGTGATGGAGGTGGAGTAGGTGCATAAGGCTTTGGATGGCCTTGGAAGTGGTATATTGGCTGCACTTGCATTGGAGGTGGACTATATAGAACTTGATTGGAATGCATCAATCCATTTGCTTCATTAAAACTCATTATGGACTTTGAAGATAATTTTACCTCTTGGAGAGCAAGTATGGAAGATAGCTTCTCTATCCTTACCTCAAGCCTTGTAACATTCTTTTGGAAATCATCAAAGTTTTTAATCTAGACAGATGCTCTTCCTCAAACCTTGAGCTATATATTGGGCTTTGTTGTTTTGGGTATCTATAGGAGTGAGATGCCTTCTTTTCTTCATCATAGGAACCAAAATAATTCACATAACGGCAAGGAACATTTGTCACTTGGTTCTTCTTGAAACTCACCATTTCACCAAGAATCTTCATCACTTGTGGGCTTGAATCACTGTGAATTGTAGATGTCACACCAAAGGGGTGGTCACCATCATTCATAATGCTAGAAGCTCAGATCCTTGAACTT
This sequence comes from Alisma plantago-aquatica, assembly GCA_963693085.1. Classification (NCBI taxonomy): domain Eukaryota; kingdom Viridiplantae; phylum Streptophyta; class Magnoliopsida; order Alismatales; family Alismataceae; genus Alisma; species Alisma plantago-aquatica. Next base: position 333,398,022 of record OY856413.1, read on the forward strand.
TTTGCCATCCACTCAGACAATGGCCATGTCTACTCAGGTGGCCTAGCAATGAAAGATCCTCTATAAGAATAATCTATTATAGCTTGACTCATTGGAGATAGATCAAAGTAAAAGGACTGGACTAGCTACCACAAAGGGATCTCATGGTGCAGGCACTCTCTCAACATCTTCTGAAATCTCCTCCAAGCATCGTGAAACCTTGAACAAAAAAATTCATTCATAAGAAATAAGCCAAAAGGCTTTCCTTTTGAAAAAGAAATATTATATAAGGTAAGACTATACAAGGTAAGATTAAAGATTAAATAGTGCCCTTATCATATGTTGAATTAATTATCAAAAAGATATTACCCATTTGACTGAAACTCACTATGGAATGTCGCATTTGTGTCAACCTTGCAATGGAATAGAATTGCCTTAAGAAGGCATTCTTCATCTCTTCCCAACTCATGATGTTCCTTCTTGAATCATACCAATCTCTGGCTTTGTATTTGAGGGAGAATGAGAACAAGGTCAGCCTAATTGTGTCATCACTGGATGTCGACATCCTGAAGGTGGACCATACTTCAAGAAAGGAGTCCAAGTGCTTGTAGGGGTTCTCAATCTCCAAGCTGTAGAAGGTGGTTAGGAGCCCAAGAAGACCTATAGGGATGGAGAATTTCTCCCCTGGCATTTGATCAACTCTACTAGCAATTAGCAATTTTTAGTTGTTGAGCATGAAGTAATCTTGAAGTGGCTTGTGAGGTACATTTTGGCCTTCCATCTTGTCTTCCCCTAGCGGCTTGTCACATGCCCAAGGCACAACCAAACAAAAGAAAACAAGTTAGCAAACCAATATTCTCAAAGAATACAAAGAATAAAGAACAAAGAACAAGAATGATGAGAGCAGTAGGAAAAGATCAATGCAAAAATAACTAGCTAGGTCAAGTGACTTTCTCCCCGACAACAGTGTCAGAAATCTTGGTGTGTTTCTCCTTACCCCGATGCATGCACACTAAAATCAATTGAATCTTTACTAGAAGCGCACACTTCAAGGGATCAAACACACATGTATCTTTCAAAATTTAGAAGGACCCAAAATAACGTAGATGCTTTTACTAACACACTTACCTACAAGCGCACATGGTCGTGTTATAGTATAGGAAAGTGACAAGAATAGGGTCGATCCACAAGGAGAAAAGGGGGCAATAGAGCTAAATTAGTTTGATCTAGGGTCCTACTACAAAGTCTAGGGTTGAAGGGTTTTGATGGTTGATTTGATGATTACACTAATGGTGAATAAGCAAAGGAGAACAAATAAGAATAAAAACCTAAATTACCCTAGACAATTAGTACTAATAAGCAAGGAAAGACAAGCTAAGCAAGAAAAGGCAGGAAAAGAGTAAACTACACTAAGACAACCAAGGAGAGGTCTACACTATACTAAGTTAGCAAACAAGGCAACAGAGCAATTAAAGACCTAAACTAGAAAGAGAAAAGCAAGAACAAGGCAGCGAACTAACTAAGCAAATAAAGAGCTAACTAAGCTAACACAAACTAAACAAGAAGGAGATTAATGTTTTAATGTAATAAAGGGTAGTGTGGGTTGTTTGGGGGATGCACTTGTCAATTAGGTTGAGGGTGATGACCTGTGAACATTATGCTTTCATTTAGATTACCAAACCAAACAACAAGCTAGAGGATAATGAATTACCCTAAAATACTATCTGGCCATGGATAGGATAGGTTATGTATAAGGGAACTAATTGCTAATGCCTCCTACCTATCCTTACGAGGCTCAATTTGGTTAGGGTTTAGGTGGAATTCAATAAGACTCTAATCAAGCTTAGGTTTCTAGGTTAGAGGATCTTAGGGTGATTGGGAGCTGAGGGTAGTAATGGGAGTGGAAGTGAGGTTTTAGGCCTCCCATCACCCACATTCTAGCCTTGAGAACACTCCAAGATAATCACACTAAATTCATGTAAACTAGCTACTTCTATCTCTCACATAGGTTAGGAGAATCGATTAGAATGTAGCAAGATGGGTAGCTAGCTAGGGATTCGTGAATTGAACCTAGGAGCAAATCCCAAATATCACACATATAACCACTTCCCCTAAGTTCCTAGGTGATTTCAAGCACATACCATAAAGAAATTTATAACAAATGAGATATAAATATAACATAATCATTAGCAAACGAAATTATAATGTTTACCTATCATTTTCCCTCAATATGGTGTCAAAGTAACATTTTTGGTCCCAAACAACCCACCTAAGGGGCCTAGCTACTTATAGAACATGAAAATACAAAAATAAAGGAAGAAGAATAAGTAGAGGAGTGGAAAGCCATGATGATCTAGATTAAGACTCCTCCTTCTCCACCTCCTAGCAGTTGCATCTCGTGCACCTCCCTCCAAGGTGAGTGGATGGCATGGATGTATGGTGGAAAGTGGTCAAAAATTGTAAAATATGTGTTTTTGAGGTGGAAGATGGTGGAATGGAGGTGGAAGGGAGTAGGAATGAGTGGAGGGTGAAATGGGGGAGTTGAGAGTGATCTACTAGTGGCTACCCTCAAACTAGAGTCACCACCCAAGTATATATAAGTGGTGGGGAAGTACTAGGTTAAGTGAGGTAAAATGGGAAGTGAAGTGCAAAATTGCTACTAGGGTTGTATGTAGCACGGGTGTGCTGGGAAACAAGGTCATGGTGGAAAGGGGTGAGATGGTTGTGGTGGAGTGGAATGGGCAAGATGAGAAAATGGAAAAAGTTACAATAAGTTTGGGGATTTTAAACTGACGGCGGCATGACCATGGTGAGGCATGGATAGCACGGCATGGTGGTCACCATCATTGTGGTGGCTTGAGAGAATGTTGGTCATTCTAAGTGCCACTATTGTTCTGGATGAGCTACAACACAGTCATGCTATGTTGCACAACCATTCTGGGGCATGATGGCATGGCTGTTTTGTAATGCACGACCATGTTGTTGGCTTTCGTTCTTCAAGCTTTGACTGTATCAATTTGCTTGGGCTAGCATGACCCATCTGTGGTACCATGGTCGTTCTGGTCTCTGTATTAGCACTTGACTCTTGTACGTGTTCATCCTTGGACATCTTTGCTTCAATTGATCTTTGGCTACTAGGGGTAGGTTGAGGGAGCCTTGGACTTCACTTTGGTCTTCTCTAAGGGTAGAGAAATCCTAGGATCATTCTTTCTCTCTCTCTCTCTCTTCTATCCAAACATGGTCCAAATACCTGAAAACATGCAAATAATGTCCATAAGTGCATTTGACATGAAATCACATATTAGGGGAAATAACATGTAATATAACAGGTATAGATGTGATTGAAGCGCAACATGACACAAGATGAAGCCCTAAAATAGGGTTGCATCAATGGGCCAAGCCTCAAGTCTCACTATATGATTATTGGTGACATTTAATACATTGAAAATTAATCCTCTCACTTTAGGAAAACTTCCAAAATTCATATCTCTCTTCTCCATTATTCCGTCCATCCTAAACTTCAAGGGAAACCTTTTAACAAATCAATCTCATTTTGGGCAAGATTTGGGGCCAAGATACCAAAGTTCATAATACTTTTCTTTGTCTCTAAGTATTCCCTTTATTTGATTTATTTAAGCATAAATTAACACCTTTTCTCTCTCAAACTTGGCAAGATTTCTCATTTGATATGTTTCCTCATCAAGTATAATCTTGGACAGAATAATACCTATTAGTTACCTTCAACATATTCTTTTCTAGAAATTTCCACACAATTCCTGTATTTAAACCCCTCATTATCCATTACATTTAGCAATCCCTTTATTATTGGATTTCCACTCTTTCCTTAGTCTATATTTATCAATGGATTATTGAAAATAGTAAAACCATGAAATCTCTTGGCAAAGGCGGAATTGTCTTTTTAATCCATACCTATAAAATAAGACATAGCAAATACCAAGTTTTCTAATGTGTTCTTAACAATCCAATATTTGCATTCAAACATATGTATAAATATATGTGAAAATCTATGTTATAAAATCCTTTCCCTCTTATATGAATTTTGTCTTCAAAATTCAAATAGTCATCTAAAAATATGGGAACGAGACATTTCTATATCCGTCTTCAGCTCCCATTGTTGGTATATATGGACAAAGAGTATAGCAACAGAATAAAAAAAATTATCTATTAGTATTCCCATAGTAGAAAGATTGTGTTACTAGTATGAAATAGGAAGGATGGTTTAACGAGTTATACGTGGTCCTGGAGCAAGTCCAGTAACAACAACTTGTTACAATGCAACTATGTTCTAGTTTCTCTTGGACGGTGGTTGTGCAACTCCTGGTCTTCACCATGAACAATGAATAGGACAACTTCTGTAGTGAGTCCTATGATCTCACCACAGGCTGCATACTGACTTTTCTCTCCTTACAGCAACATAAGGACTCTTGCCTCTAGAGTAGTCCATACGGACCAACTAGAACTCTTGTTGTTCAACTAGAACAGACAGGAAGGAGTTGTCCATGTCGTTGGTTTACTAGTCACCAACTTACTCTCCCACAACAATGATCCTTAGTTGTTCTCTCCTGTAGCTATCCCTCCCTAGTCGGGTAGGACTTGCTTGGGCTCTCTTGGTTACCACAACCAGAGAAGACAACAATTGTCAGAGCAACTGATTCTCAATTGTCTATGTTATTGTTCTATTATGAGAAGCCCCTAGTATCCCTCTATTTATAGGAGGGGTTTGAGTCAGGGTTCCCAGTTAGATCGAGATCTGTGAGGGAGTGGAAGGGATCGGAAGATCTTGAATTTTTACAACCTGCGAGACACGAAATGATTGTTTGGCAGTCCATGCGGTCATTTAGTACTATGAGATGGTCATATAGCACAGTGAGACGGTCATTTCATAGTTTCCCAATTGCCCATAAAATTGGCAATTTTTTTCCCAAGTAATACTAAATATTAATTCCTCGCATCAAAAGAAGTGTAAAATCAAAATGAGTAATATTTCTCACGAATTGATGGCTTCCGCTACCCCGGTTCCGCGAGAAGTGGCGATTTTGAAGGCGACAGAGGAGACGGCGGCGGGGATCGGCCGAGTACCCAATGTCATCTCAGCTCATGGTCTCGGAAGCAATGCTGGAGGTGATACTACTGATTCAGTTCTACAACCAGCGGTCGCATCTGAGAAATGGGAGAAGCTCAAGCCTACTCATAGCGGAAAGCCAGGAGAACTGAAGGCGAGGGAAATTGAGATCCGTGATGGTAAACTGGTGTACCCTAGAAAGGAAGCTCTGGAGAATGCGGAAAAATGGAGCAGGTGTTTAATGGGCTACGTTGTGGATTTCCGACCTTACATCCCAAGGCTGGCGGAACACTTTGAGAATATATGGGACATCAATGGTGAGTTTGAACTGTTTGACAGAGGGGAAGGATTCTTTCTTATTAAGTTCTCTGAGATAGAAGATCTGGAACGAGTTCTGAGAAGTGACTGGTATGTTATGAACAGACCTGTTGTTCTGAAGAAATGGCGCTTGGGTGAAAAACAGCAGAAGACTATTCTGGAAGATGTCCCGATTTGGGTTAATATATGGAATCTACCTATTGAACTCTGGGATGCTAAATCCTTTGAGCAGATTGGGTCTTTTTTGGGTGTCCCAGTAAAAATGGATGAAGGAACATTCTCTATGAGATGCGTGGAAGCTGCTCGCATATTGGTCATTATGAATAGGAATGCGAAATTTCCAAAATCTGTCACTCTGATGAGCGATGAGGGAGATGAGCATCTGGTTTCATTGTCTTATGACTGGATTCCCCACAAGTGTAGAGTTTGTGGTTTTCTGGGACATGGAGATTGCAGAAAAGTTACTCCCCCCCTGAAAAGAAACGCAAAAGGGTTCAGAACTTAGAGGAAGGTTTGACAGTTCGTGAAGATGAAGAACAGAGAAACAGTACTGAAGAGGATGCCTTTTTTGTTGTTGAGGAAATCACTGATGATAATGAGAAGTTGCAGAAGAAAGAGAGATTATCCAAGAGTGTTCCAGCTATAGAAGATTTGAAGCTATCAGAGGAAGTTAATAAAGATGAAGGAATGACAGTCGTTGATACTGGAAACCAGGGTTCAGGTCCTTCTACTCCAAATTCGACCCATGTTTCTGCAATGAAATCGCCAGATAGTGAATCTAGTTCCCAGGCTTCATCTAGTGCTGCAATTAATTTCCAAAAGGCTCCGCCTAGATGTCAGGGGAAGTTGAACACTGGTATTATTGTTGAATCTTCTTCAAAATATTCTCCTGTCAATAGAGAGTTATCTATGACTTCAAAAAGTACTGAGGCTGCCAGTCCAACAGCCGAGTTTATTAAATGACTCATTTAGTGATATCCTCCTGGAATGTTAGGGGAATTAGCAACAAACTCCTAAGTGTCCAGAAGGAGGTCAGGAGGGCAAAATGTGATATTTTTGTCCTTGTTGAAACTAAATTAAGAAGTAATAAGATAGAGAAAGTGATGAATAAGTTTTTTGCTGATTTCAAGTGGATGTTGAATAGCAGATCTCATGCTCTAGGCAGAGTTGTTGTTCTGTGGAGAGAGGAGTCTTGCAGTGTTTCTAAAATCAGTGAAGGGGATCAGGTCGTGCACTTTAATGTTGAAAAGGATGACATTACTTTGAATGTTTCTGCTATTTACGGGCATAATGGTGATTATGATAGAGCCACTCTTTGGAGGAATCTTGAAGTCAGTAATCTGAATTCTTCTGGCCCTTGGGTGATCATTGGGGATTTTAATGCGGTTAGGAAGAATGAAGAGAGAATCAGTACTCAACCTCCTACCAAGAAGTCCATGGACGAATTTAATGACTTTGTTTTAGATAATTGTGTTATGGAGATGGAGTTAAATGGGCCGTTTTTCACCTGGGATAATCGGCAAGAAGGGGACAAGTTTATTGCCTCGAAGATTACAAAGTTCTTTATAATGAAGAGTTTCTGAGGAGATTTACTAGATTCCATGGTGAGTCTATTTCTAATACGATCAGCGATCATAGAAGGATCATGTTATCTATTGGAGAATCGAGGATGTTTAGAACGCCTTTTAGATTTATTAACAGTTGGGGAAATCATAGTGATTTTCAAGACATTCTGAAAGAAAGTTGGGGGCTGGAGATTGAAGGTTATGCTATGTTCAAGCTCTACAGAAAGCTGGATAATTTATAGAATAATCTCAAGGTGTGGAACAGGAATATTTTCGATAATGTGCATGATAATGCTATGGCTGCAAATATGGCTGCTTTGGACGCCCAAAATCTGTCGGATATGAACCCTACTGATGATATCTTGAGAGCAAAAGCTAATGCTCTTAGAAAGGAGGCCAGGAAGGCGTTGGACAAGGAGGAAGCTCTGTACAGGCAAAATTCTAGAGTTCAGTGGCTTAAAGAAGGGGACTCCAATTCTAAGTTTTTTTATTCCTCTCTTAAAACGAGAAGGGTAAGAAATACTATCAATTGCCTTAGTATTGGGGATGATATCTCTAAAGATAATGATGTGATTAGAGATTACATTGCTGGTTTTTATGAAGATCTTTTCTGCAAGGTTGACCAAGGGCATGTTTGGGTTGGTGATTGGAGTGGGCCTCGGTTATCTAATGAGAAGAACAATATGTTAACTAGGATGGTCACAAGAAAAGAGCTTGATGATGTTGTTCATGAGTTAAATGATGATAAAAGTCCTGGTCCTGACGGTTTTAATGGGTTTTTCTTTAAGATTTCCTAGAAGACTATTGGGGATGATGTGTTTAATGCGGTTAGCGAGTTTTTCTTGAATGGGAGCATGCTTAAGGAAGCTAATAGGACCTTTTTGACTCTTCTGCCTAAAGGCTCTGATTCCAATTTTATCACTAACTGGAAGCCTGTTGCCTTGTGCAATGTCTTCTATAAACTCATTTCCAAGATTCTGACGAATAGGCTGCGGATTTGTCTTCCTACTATTATTGATATGAATCAGTGTGCTTTTGTGAAGGGAAGAAGTATTAAAGATGCTATCTTACTCACTAATGAGATCATCAGTGATTTTAAAAAACAGAATGCTAGGTGTATGTGTATCCAGGCTGATATCTCCAAAGCCTATGATTCTGTGAGCTGGAAATATCTTTTCTCTATTATGTTCAAAATGGGTTTCTCTCCAAAATGGATTCGTTGGATTGAAGTGATATTTAGAACTTCTTCTTACCAGGTGCTTGTTAATGGTGAAGCTACAAGAACTATTTTTCCCTCTAATGGTGTTAGGCAGGGTGATCCTATAGCACCTTACCTGTTCACAATAGCTATGCAAGGGTTCTCTGAGTTGATGAAGAGAGATCTTATGATATCCCCTGCTCAGATTTCTAAGATTCTGAAATGTTCGCATCTTATTTTTGCTGATGATCTGATGATTTTTACCAAGGCTGATGTTACTAATGCGGAAGGTATTAGGATGCTTCTTGACAGTTTTGGCTCTATGTCTGGTCTCCATGTCAGTAGTAACAAGAGCATGATCATCATGGGTGTGAATGATGATGGTGATGAGATTTCTAATATCCTTGGCATAAAGATGGGCAATATGGATGATACTAAATACCTGGGGCTACCTCTTTTCTATGGTAAGTTGAGCAAGAAACATTGTGAGAAGCTGGTGGACAGGCTTAAGAAACGTATGGAAGGATGGAAGGCTAAGTTGTTGTCTCTGGCTGGGAGGGTTGAATTGGTTAAGTCTACCTTATCCTCTATGTATCTTTATTGGGCCATGGCGTTTCCTATTCCGTGTTCTACTCTTGATGAGATTGACAAGATCTGCAGGAATTTTATCTGGGGCTATTCTGATAATAAAGCCAACATGCACCTTATTAAGTGGGAAGATGTCACTCTACCTAAGAAGGAAGGAGGTCTGGGTGTAAGGAAAAGTAAGGAAGTTGTGAATGCTTGGGATATTGCTAGGAAAAAAGATTCATTATGGGTCAAATGGATTAATGAAAAGTATCTCAAGAGAGAGTCTTTTTGGAGAGTATAGAATTCTCCCAACTTTTCCTGGTTGTTCAATAATATTATTCGGAGCAGGGGTTGTCTTCTTAAGTTGGTTGAGTTTAAGGTGGGAAATGGAAAGAGTATTGACACTTGGGGTGATCCTTGGATTAAAGGCAAGTTTCTGAGTGATTTTCTGGACGAAAGTATTTCTATTACTGCTGGTATCTTGAAGAATACTCGTTTGAGTATGTTTATCACCAATGGTGAGTGGAAAGTTAAAGACTCTAGGTATTCTCATAGGCTGCGTGAGATTCTGGAAACTGTCCCTATTTGCAATGATAATGAAGATGAGATCTTGCTGAAGGGTGTCAAGAATCCTAATTTCAAATTCTTTTGGGATTGTATAAGGATCAAGAAGAATGAAGAGAGGATCTTTAAGTGGATTTGGCAAAGCAAAAGTAACATGAGTTCTAAGTTTCATATGTGGAAGGCTACCCACAATAAGCTTCCTACTTCTGATTACATTAGAAGGAGAGGGATTCCTGGTACTTCTATTTGCTTTCTTTGTATGAATGCTTATGAAGATACTGACCATATTAGCTTCAATTGCAGCTATTCCATTAGATTGTGGGAGATGGCTAAGACAAAGGGGTTGGTTAGTGATATCCCCAGGAGTTGGGATGCTATTGCGGATTTGAAGAGTTTGAAGGATGGCATTGCTATACCTATCATTTTGCTTCATTGTTGGTGGGAAAGAAATAGTAGAGTGCATGATAATAGGTACAAGAACCCTGATGTCCTTTGGAAAGAGATTGAGAATGATGTCAAGATGATATCTATGTGATTTGGTGTTGTTGTTTCTGTGGGAGGTTTAAGGTTTGTGTTTTTGATGAGTTCTGTCTTGTGGCTGTTTGTTCCTCCTGGTTGGCTGTTTGGTTTGCTTTGGAGGTTGCTGTTCCTGTTGTGGATAGTTGGATCGGTTGCTGGAGGAGTTTGCTGGTTGTTGTTTTCTTTGGCGGATCTGCTGGTTCTGTTTGACCTTATTGGTCGGTTTTTTAGATGGGGGAGCTGCTGTTCTGCTGGTTCTGCTTGGTCTTCTTGGACGGTTCTGTTCTGAATGGAGAAGGGCTTGCTCTGTAGGTGTCTTTGCTTGCTGCAGAAGGGGGCGTATGCTGTTGCATTTCTCCTTGTGTTGAGGTGGTTTTTTTGCTTGATCCTTTTGGTTGTGTTGTTGATGAGGCTTCCTGCTGGTTAGTTCCTATATGTATGTGAAGAGTTTGTTTGCTCTGTGTGTGTTCCTTGCTGCTGCAGTAGGGGCACTTGCTGATCCATGTGGTTTTTCCTCTCTTCTTCTTGGATGGTGGTTGAGAGGGTCGAGTCCCCATCCTGTGTGGATGTCGACGCTCCCCTCTCAACCCAGCTGGATGTTCTGTCTGGGGTTTTATGGTCGTGTGGTTGAGCTTTGCTATGGAAGGAGTGTTGGTTCTTCGGTTTGACAGTTTCCCTGTGGCGTGCAAGCGTGCTTGATGTGGTTTGCAGATGTTGTTCTTGCTGAAGTTTATGCCTCATGGAGCCTTCCTAGCCCTGAAGCTTATCTTTTGCTGGTTGTTCTTAGTATGCTCTGGAGGTTCTGTAGATTCTTTTTGTGAGAAGTTGGGACCTTGGATGTTCTCGCTCTTTTTTTCTGGGTTTCCCTTTGCTCCTGTCCTGTGGTCTATTGTTTATTCTTTGTAGGCTCTTGGAGGTTTTGTTCCCCTTTAGACAGTTTTCTTGTACAGCTTTTTCCTTTTCCTTTTCCTCATCTCCTTTTGGGAATGAGTGCATTGTATATACCACCTTTATAGAAAATGAAAAAAAAGCAAGACGAGTTTAGCCGACCAAAAAAAAAAAATTTCTCACGAATTGGGGAAGTTACTAGAACTTTATTTCAACCCAAATGAGATGATCGGTTCACCCAGTAAGTTGATTGGTTGAGTCTAATTTGTGTAGAAATCCAGCCAATTCAGTTCCAATCTGCCCGACTCTCCAAATGACCATCTTAACATTTGAGCTGATTGTTTGGCACTCCAAATGGCCATCTCACCCTATGAGATGATTGGCTGGCAGTGCAGTCAGCTAATATGTTACTTGAATTGAGTACCTAAACATTTTAGTAATCAATCCAATCATCATTCAAGATTAAACTCCTCTTCTAGATGAGTTCTTATGTGTGTGACCCTATAGGTCCCATATCACACTGGCAATGAATGTCCATAATTAACTTATGACATCACAAGCTGAGAATGGTGCCTAGTCACACATCAGTGCTATCCAAGTGCATGAAAAGTTGGAGAACAACTTCAACCTATAATTTGTGTAAGGTGTTGTAGTGATTATATAATTCGTTTTTCTCTAATATCCAAAGTGAACTCGAGGCATGGATGGTCATCCTCTCAATGTTCAACTCATGTTCCTTGAACCAATAGTAGACTGTCTGAGATATTGTGACCTCAATATCATATATTGATTCACATGTGCATGCACATGCATTTCTCAATCTCGCTTATCAAGTGGCCAGGATATCAATCTCTAGTAGGAAGGACAATGGCTGATGTGAGGAAGAATTGGTGGTAAAGGGTTACACTGATGCAAGCTTCCAAAATAATAGAGATGACTTTAGATTGCAATCTGAATTTGTGTTTTGCCTTAATAATAGAGTTGTAAGCTAGAAGATTTCCAAGCAAGAAAAGTTGTTGATTCTATAATAGAGGTCGAGTATATTGTTGCATCCAATGCAGCAAAGGAAGTTGTTTGGATTAAGCAGTTCATCACTGAACTTGGGGCGGTTCCAAGCATCAATGATGTAGTAGAGTTGTATTGTGACAACAATGGAGCTATTGCATGAGATAAGGAACCTAGATCACATCAACATTCTAAGCACATACAACGGTAGTTCCATCTCATACGAGAGATCGTACAATGAGGAGATGTGAAGATTTTCATCGTACCAACTGAAAGCAATGTTGTTGACCCCTTGACAAAAGCACTTTCACAGCAGAAGCATGAAGGTCATGTTAAATCACTTGGGATTAAATTCATGGATGAGTGTCTCTAACTGTAAGTGGAATTCTTTTGGTATGTATGCCTAGAGAGACAATCATATGATGATTGCAATGACATATATTGTAAATGATTTGATTAATAATAATATAGGCAATCTTTGTCTATATGTTTGTTCAATTACGAGACAATGGTATAACATGATAGACGTATGAAGAAGGATGTTACTTGATGACGTATGTCTTCAAGTTTAGGACATCAATAGTAAGATCATATGTATGATAACAGTACATACATTCTTATTATGTCCCTAGTCAGATATTATTGTGGAAGCTAATAGACATCAATAATACATAAGAGCAGAGTTTGTGTTGGTTGATGATAAAATCTCCTTAGTTGTGATATGTGATACAAAACCAAACACATTGGTACTTGTTAGAGAATAGTGTATCAGACAAACCCACTTTGAGAGTGATATATGGAAACTATTGAATGGTAGTTAGAATAAAATCTCATAGTGATAGTGGTGATATTGGTTTTTAGAGTTGAAGTCACTACATTCATCACATGTCATCGATTACTTTGACACCATCCAACATGACCTTGAATGAGGGTTACCATAAAGGTGATGCTTGGATACATTCTGACACATGGGGAATGACTGTCAACGATGTAGATGAGATTTGTCCCTTCTACTAGAGTTGATATCCTGGCCACTTGATAAGTGAGACTGAGAAACATATGGCCACACTCATGTGAAGCAATATATGATATGTGAGCTCACATGCATCCCAGACAGTCAACTCTAGTTCAAGGAACATTAGATTAAATGTTGAGAGGATGACATTTCCATGCCTCGATTTCAATTTGGATATCAAAGACAAATGAAGTATATGATCACTATAACACTAAGCACATATTGTAGGTTGAAGTTGTTCTCCAATTTTTCAATTACTTGGGTATCAATGATGTGTTACTAGATATCACTCATTGCTTGGATGCCATAAATTAGTTATGGACATTCACTGCCAACGTAACTCAGGACCTATAGGGTCACATGCATAGGATACACCTAGAATAGGAGTTTACTCGTGAATAAGGTTCAACTTGATTACTAAAGTATTTATATATTCAATTTAAATTTCTATTATGTACATGCCAATTATCAAAACATCATGAATATTCTATGGACAAGAATATTATAAATATATTTGATTTTAAATATAAGATTTTTATGAAGATTGTTGTAATGTATCATAGTTTATATTTGATAGTTCTAGAGACAGTGATGCATAGTGAATGACTCTATGACTCAAACAACGAATACATATATCATTTTCAGCTAGAGAACACAAATGAGAAATGCATTTCTAGAATCCATAATGATGGTTGTCTAGACACTTTTGGTTATTGAACCAATATTGGCATGCAAGTTTTATTTATTGGAAATATGAAAAAATCTTTTTTCACTAATAGCAGTGGGTAAGTGAGTATTCTATTAAGGCTCATACATATTGATGTATATAGACCTTTTAGAATAAATGTTAAAGGTCGTTAGTAGAACCTATGATTTACCAGTGATCTCAGTAGATATTTTGGATTGTATTTAATGAAATACAAGTATGAATATCTTGAAGTGTTCCAGAATATCATGATTCAAGTACATAACTAACTTGGTAAAAGTACTAAGACACCTCAATATGATCGATGTTGAAATATTTTCAAACAAGAGTTTGAGGACATCCTTGAGAGACCGTGATAGTGTATCACTATGAACTCCACCTGAACATAATGATGTATTAGAAACAAAAAAACCATGCCCTATTAAGTGATAGTGTGATTATCAATAAATATATCTAATCCTCAAACTTCCTTTTGGCACATGTTTTACACTAAAACAACGTACAATCTAAAATGGTTCGAAAGACACCATATGAGATATGGTGTGGGAAGTGTCCCGGCATGTATTTTATGAGGATTAGTAATGAAAGTTTATATAAGAAAATAATTTCATGAAAAATGTTGTCCATAAATCACATTAATGTTATTTTGTTGAATACTACTTTTATATTCCAATCCGACAACAAAATTGTTTTGTTGCCAGGATAGTTGAATTCCTTTAGAGAAATTTAATTCCAATGGAATCAGTAGAAGTAAAGAAGAACTCAAAAAGTTCAAGACCAATAAGAAAACATTGAACATAAAAAGGGTACAATAGAAATAAGGAGAATCACAAATTGTTGTGGAATCTAAAGTTCCTTATGTCTGACAAAACTTGTAGATCTATTTGAACACGCCTTGAGCTTGAAAGATTAGGATATCTTATGGATCAAGAACATGGTAATTTGGTCATAGATGATGAGCCATAAACTTACCTAGATGCTATTGAGGAACCAAAATATGAGAAATGTCTTGAGGCTATGAAATCCAAGATGGACTCCATGTATGCCAACAAGGTATGGCCTTCGTTGTAACAACCCTGACTTGGGTTATACTCTAACCCTAGGTGTTTTTATTAAGAAAGGTGATTAAATGCTTAATCTCATCTTGTGAAAAGTAATTAGGCCTCAAGAGGAACCTATGTTGCAATTCTAGAACTTTTTGAACATTGTTGAAATCAATGTTTTGTTTGTTTTGGACTAAAGTGCAAATTACCCAAGTTGAGGGGTTTAAGTGCAAATTGTGCATGATAATATGTTCCTCATGTGTTGGAGCATCATGAGAGTGAATATGATGTTGAGGTATGGCTTATGGAAGCCTGAATACCAACAAAGAGCTGATAAAGCAATGTATATGCATGAAAACCTAGTTTTGGTATAATGTGCAATTTACCCAAAACCTAGGGTGCAATATGTAATTTACCACTTCAATAAGGCCCCTAATGTTTCTTGGCATCATGTAGAACAAAGAAAATGAGAGGGGCGCCTCATTTTAATTAAGTTGGAGGAGAGAGAGTCTTGATAATAAAATAATCAAGATTTAATCCTAAGTGAAACCCTAATTTGATTTAGGGCAAAAATAAATGTATTAATTAAAGGGCCTTCAACCAAAATTAAAATGGTTGGATTAAGATGTGTGTGTTATGTCCTTGAGCCTTGCAAGGACCACGAAAATATCCATGGGAGTGGATAACTCACACACAATTTTATAAGAAAAAGAAATATCCACTCACATATGGATATTAATATAATATGATTTAAGGTGCTTGATTTTCTTTTCTTTAAATCAAGGATAATTGAGAGGGATAAGAGGCAAAAAATATAGCCTCGTCCCTAAGGAAAATGAGGGGGAAGAGGCGGCCACATTTTTGGGATTAATTGGATTTTTTCAAAGTACATTCTCTCTCATCGAATTTTTATAAAAGAACCTTTTACAAGCCAAATGGAAGGCTTTTTCGACCCCACTTCTTCTTTTTGCTTGCAAACCCGACCAAGAGAGCTAAGAACAGCATGGATCAGGTTCCCAACCTGTTGGTAAGCCTTTGACCTTCGTTCTTCATGATTTCATGGTGAAAATCATAAAACAATATATGATTCCTTCATTTCTTCACTCCATCTTCAACCCTAGCCGATCCTTTCACTCCAAAAGCTTGAGAAACGACCTTGGTAGGTTGCTAGAGCTTCAATCACCATTGTAGCCATGAATCTTGGAGCTTGGGATCATATTTGAAGGCGGGTTTTATAACTTGAACCCTTCTACATTGTTATTCAACTATCAATCTTGCAATTTCGTTGATTTCTTCATCATTTTGGTTAATTGCTTGTTTTAATTGGTAACTTCATGAAATCAGATGCATTAGGAGTTGCAGGGACGAAGGTAGATGATGATGACATCATCTTGGATACTTTTCCCAAATAAATCTTGTTCAAAACGGTTTCAACATGTTTTCCTGTTCGGTTTCACAAAACTGTTTGAGAGCAAACGTTTTGAGACCGTTTAAGAGAAAACGGTTTCAAAACCATTTGAAAGAGTTGACCAAGGGTTGGCCATTTGATAACACTGTTCCTAATTATGTTTTTTGATAACCCATCAAATTTGATGGATTAATTCCAAAGGAATCATGAGTTGAAGGCTAATCAATTAGGCAAACCCTAATTGGATTAAGTGCTGATTTTCAACTTGATTGATTTAACTTTTTGGGTTAATTAGCCCAAACGGTTTCAAAACCATTTGGGAATCACCCAAATGGTCTCAAGACCGTTTGGAGGTCCAGGGTTGAGTATGATTAAGTATTTGAAGATTCAAACATATGGTATAAACCCTAATCGGCTAAGTGCTGATTTTGCAATTGAATGAGTTGATACTTTGGGTTGATTGGCCAAAATAGTTTCAAAACCATTTGGGGATCACCCAAAAGGTCTCAAGACCGTTTGGGGATCACCCAAGACCGTTTGGAGGTCTAGGGTTAAGTATGGTTGACCAATTGAAGGTCTAAAGGTACCAAATCACTTTGCAATTAAGTGTTGATTTGATGATCAACTCAATAGCTCAAACCCGAATGATTTTTCACTAGAATCCAAGGGTTGGATGAGCCAAACGGTCTCAAGACCGTTTGGAGCTCATCCAAACGGTCTCAAGACCGTTTGGAGGTCACCCAAGACCGTTTGGAGGTCTAGGGTTGAGTATGGTTAAGCAATTGAAGATCCAAAGATACTAAGTTGGAGTGTAATCAATTGCTGATTTGATGATCAATCCAATGATCCAAACCCTAATTGGTTGACTTGGTCGTGTTCAATTTGGATGATGGTTCAATGGTTTCAAAGTAACTAGTCATGCATTGATTAGTGTTGAAGAATTATTGATTTCAAACCCTAATTCAATTGATTCAAGCCCTAATTGATAATCAATTGAGGGTCAAATTAGTTGAAGGTTGACCTATTAAACTCAATTGAAGAATGAGGATAAGTCCAATTGATGATTGGTTCCATGAATTCAATGATTGAAGGAATCAACATTGGAAATCCTAATCCAATTCAATTGGTTGAGACCATATTTGGTCCATGCGGTTTTGAGGAGGTTTGGACCAAACGGTCTCAACACCGTTTGGGACCAAACGATCCCAAACCGTTTGTGCCCATGCGGTTTCAAAAGTCAAACTTGGGCAAACGGTCTTCACCAACTACTTTAGCAAACGGTCTTGAGGGTGAAACTTTACCAAACGGTTTCAAACCGTTTGAACTTTGAAAGACCAAGACCGTTTGGGGCTCAAGTAGTCAAGGTTGATTGAGGATTCAATTGGTTAATCCACTTGGACACATATTATATTTGAAGATTCAATTGGTCAATTCAATTGGATACCTTATGAAATGAAGGTCCAATGTGATTGAATCTCTTGAGAATTAAACATGATGAATGATCCATTGATCCAATGATGATTAGTAATGATAATCAATGAAGGTACAAAGGTTGAAACTCTAATAGTACCTAACTGATTAATGTCAATTAAGGGATGAATCCTAATTGCTTATAGGATCAATGACTTGGTACACTATGCTAATCATAGTTGTATGTACTTGATTGAAGAGTTGATATGACCTAATCAAGTTGAGAGGATGTTAACATGAATTCATACATGAATATGATTCATGTGGTGTTTAAGGGTATGATCCTTAAGTAGAGAGATCATGAAACCCTAATCATGAACATAAACCCTAATTGACAGGTCTATTGAGTCCTAACCCTAATTGAGGGCAATTCTAAATGTAACCCTAACCCAGGGTGAGGATGTAACCCTAATCTAGTGTAGTGATGTGTGAAAATCCAATTTAGGGAAATGAGATGTAAAACCCTAATTGGGATGAATAGTGAATCTCTATTTATGGATAATTGAATGAAATCCTAATGGAGATGAATTGTAGACCCAAATTGTGGGTGACTATACTGGAAATCTTAATTAAGGATGATTCCATGTGAAATCCTATTCTAGGGTTATGTTATGAGAAACCCTAAGTTAGAATGAGGTATATGGAACATTGATGTGGTTATGTGATATGAGAATCAAACTTAAGGTGATGTCATGTAATGACATGTAAAACCCTAGTTGAGGGTGATTCCATGTGAAACCCTAATTGAGGGTGAATCCATGAGAAACCCTAGTTGAGGGTGATTCCATGTGAAACCCTAATTGAGGGTGAATCCATGAGAAACCCTAGTTGAGGGTGATTCCATGTGAAACCCTAATTGAGGGTGAATCCATGAGAAACCCTAGTTGAGGGTGATTCCATGTGAAACCCTAATTGAGGGTGAATCCATGAGAAACCCTAGTTGAGGGTGATTCTATGTGAAACCCTAATTGAGGGCGAATCCATGAGAAACCCTAGTTGAGGGTGATTCCATGAGAAACCCTGACTAAGTACTAACACCACATGATGATCTAATGCTATGCTGTGATGAGAGGCCCCATGTAGGGTGAAGGTATATGAGACTCTAATCTGAAGTCATAATGCATAAAGCCCCAATCCTGAGCAGTATGACAATGAATCATATTCTAACTTTAAGTAAGGGTATAAGGAAACCCTAATGATGAGATAGAAGGAATGACCTTATAAAGGTGAACCATTTCATGTGGTTGATTATATGCAACCTAATTGTAAGCAATGTCTTTACCATTTGACAAGTCCATATCATTAAAGATAGTTGGACAATTCTAATGTGTGTCCTATGTATTATATGTTAAAGGTGAGAGTTTAGTAATGGAATGTATTAAGAGGGAAATACCTTAATACAAGATAAGTTGGTTAACTCAAGATAGTTTGAAATGGTGAGAAAGTGATACATCAAGATATGATAGTTATCACATTCAGCACCCCAGGGTTTATATACCTTGATATACTCCAATTCCAATGTAATTGGGTAAGAAACATATGAAGTGTGTTATGCAACTATTACAATGAAATGTAATGAGTTGTTGCACTTTGATGAGTGTTAATTAATGTACCTTGAGAATGGGGTTAATCCTAAATGATGAGTATGATATATTCATACCTTGATGAGGATGAGAAATGAACTCATACCTTGAGTTGATGATCATTAATGCTATATGATGAAAGTAATGTTCTGGATTAATCAAATATGATATCCTTGAATGCCCCAGAGGCATGGAATAATGAATTAAGGGTTGGACAGATAATGTGATCACGAAATCCTAATTAATGAGAAATGGGAAACCCTAACCCTGGTAAGGAAATAGTGGTGTTACCCTTGAATAATTATGTTATATATTGTTTTGCATGGTGCTGATATGAAATTGATGTATTATCATTTTTACTAACCATGCAGGTATGATGTGACGATGAACATAGCCAGGTATGAGCTATGACATTCTATGTATTGAAATTGTTTATTGGGCCTTATGTGCCATGCTACACCTTATTGCGTAGTATGAGGTAATAAGAGAAGTAATGGGCCTTAAGTGCCATAAGAGATGCTTATGTAACAAGCATCATATTTACCTTGGTCAGATGACCTGAAGGTGATAGTTACCTGAAAAAGTGGTAATAATGCTCAATGATGAGTTAAGGGTTTGAATATCGAGAACCATATGATTATGGTGATGAGAATGTGAAGGGATGAGAATTCCCAGTTTTGAAATGAAGGACTGAGTTCCCAAGGTCTTTGAAAGACTGATAAGTATCTGATGAAAGTAGTACATGTCTCTTTATAGCATTGTTGTAATAAGTCTTGTTTGAGAAACTGGATGATGCTAAAAGAATATGAAAATGTACTTAATTAATCAAGTGAAATCTTTTCATGTAGAAGCCCTGACCATAGATCCATCATCGTCAGGAACAGGTGATGGTGAAATGGGTGCTCCGCGGCAAAACCCGGAATGCATATTTTTTAATATGTTGGGGTAATTGGGAAAATATATCCTTATGCCCCATAGGAATGGCTACGGGCTATGTCCTATGTACGGGATTGGTTACGGACCATACCCCAATAAGAGTATGGCTACGGGCCATGACTCCACAATCTAATACCAGGCATTGGCTAAGGGCCATATCCTGAAAAGAGTATATGCTACGGGCTATAACTCTAATAGCGATGTTGCCAGTATACCCTGGAAAGCTATCTAGAAGAGACACAAGATTTCATTCATGTTATCTCGTACTGACCGAGAAAGTTGAGGTCATGGGAATCCGGCTCTTCCATTGACCTATATATGGTACCGATTTCGACTTCACAGTAGTCGGTTGGAGTATGAGCGGTATACCTCATCTCCTCAAAGCATAAGTATGTTTGTAAAATGAAATCAGTCGTATAGCATGTTTGCTTAAGGATTGAATACGGAAATTCATTGGTTGATGTTACATTTATGTTATATATCTATAGTTCATTGATGTTGTTCATATATTTTGTATTCATTACAAGTAGATAGATGAACTATGAGTCTAACATGAGTAGATGTAATGTTATCCTTGAAAAAGGAGATTACTTCACTTTTTTCATACAGTGATTTACCTATTGTTGATTATATATATAAATCCTTCTGCTCAGTTTAATGTAATAAACTGCTATAACAATGTTTTGGCGGAGAGTTATATCTCCCGATGGGGCAATTTACAATTGTCTCACCCCCGTGGGATCCAACTTTTTAGGTGGACGCAGACAAAGAAGTAGAATCTCATTGCAGGGAATAGACAGGAGCAGTGACAGTAAGGACAACAGTAATATCTCAGGTGGAGATACTGCCTGTCAAGTTATGTAGTTAGAAAGTCCTATGTGTCGTCTCTGTACTCTCAGGTCCTCGGAGTTTTTAGTCAGTGTTTTATGAATCAATCTGAGGTTTTGGCTTGATGCCTCGAGATTCGTATATTGTCTGTATATAATGTTTATAAGACAGTTGATGATGTAATCTCTGAAACGATATGGCACAGGTTATGTACGTTTGAACCAGAATGTAAATGTTATACAATGGTTCTTGATGGGAAAGATTTCCTATGTATGGATCGCTTTGCAAAAAGTTTTAATTTTTAGTGATTTTCAGTAATCCGCTGCAAATAATTAGCTTCCGCTTAAGTTAATCTTGTTTTTATGAGTTGGATGCCACAAATTAGTGGTATCATAGCTTTAGGTTCGCTGATTCTACAGAGACATAGGACTAAGATAGTAGAGTCTGTTCTGGTGTCATCCAGTGTATCTGATAAGTGTCTTCCGCTCATATAAGAGAAGAAGAACTTAAAGATGACTGGGTCACATGAGGAGGTTGTTGCTGAAAGCAACAATGTTCACCAAGAAGAGGTGCGTGGGAACAGGCAAGAGAGAGACAATTGCCTGAGAATCCCCTAGCTGATCCAACTATAATAAGAAAATCCTTCTTTAAGTATTACTGTTGGAGAACTTAGGGCAACAGTAATGAATATAGTGGATCAAGCATTGGCAGTGTAACCTAGATTACCAGCCCCAATGATGATGTTTTATATATCAACAGGATTTATAATTAGCATCAGCTGGTTGAAGCAAAAGGAAATGATGAATTTCTGGACTTAAATTGAGTCTGTGCTCAACCTTAGCCTGTTAAATCAATCTTTGAGGTAGAGTTAGCCTGAGACAGTGAATAATCCATGAATTATGACAAGTTAGACAAGATAATGTCATTCAAATATGTTATCTTTTGAATTCCTGGATTAACTGAGAAAGGAATTGATTGAACTTTCCTTGATTAGTCCTATGAGGACTTATGTTTTGCATAGTAAAACATTACAAATGTTTTATGTTGTTCTTACCTCCTTGAGAAATGATGAGGTACAGATGAGATGCCTGAATGAAATTTAGGGATGATAAGTCTTATGCTTGTGATAATATGAAAAGAAGAAATATGATAGTATACAAAGTGCATACTACTTAATCTCAGTATTTATATACCCTGGCCAGGTATACAACTATTGATGATAAAGTGGGTATGGAAACTCTTAGATTGTTGTCTTTTTGATTGCTCTGATCAAGTAGTCATTCTGAGACAATCTAATGAGTATCATGAATCAGGAAAATGGAAAGAATAGATGTGTCATATCCCATGCATAAGAAAGAGAGTCTGAGATAATCTCATATGAGCATGTTGTATGAGGAACTAAAAGTGTACTCCTCATAAGATAAGAATAAAGAATGAGGGAGATGAACCATGTTCAATAAAGCTGCCAGCATAATAAAGATCTTTCCCATAATGAGGAAATGGGAAATGTGATGAGATCATGAGATGATCATAAACATGCTAGATAATAATAAAGAAAGTGATAATGACATGAAATCATCCTTACAAATTCCAATGCTAAAGGCAAGGAACCTAGGATGAGATAAAGAATAAATGATTCTTGAATAGTTGAAAATACATGAATTAATAAGAGGAATATGAATCCTCATTTTCTTTCCTTTCAGGGACATGGCAATCAAGTGGGTCTTAGGACACTTGATGTGCATAAGATAAATATGTTCATGTGATGGATACTTAGAAAAGTATCAGTTATCTTGGACTTTGGTCCTAAGATGATGACATATGAAACAATTAATGTTCCAAGATGAAAGGAAGAGATATATATGATGTGTTTCCAACACATGTGATAGATACCAAGGTGAAAGATTCTGGTATCTGAGAGTTATCAGATGGGTTAGGTTGGCTACCTGGAGTGGTCAATTGTGAAATTAGTCTGAATATATAAAACAATATGAACATCATATGTTAGGGGTTTATGCTCTGCATAAACATGATATTAATAAAGAATGCATGATGCTTTTCTGAACAAGAAAAGTGTTATTTGACACAAAGTTGACTCTATAGTCAATGATGAAGAACAATAGAGCATGTGCCTTATATGTTGATTCTATGAAAATCTTGTACAGAAACACTTTGTGCTGATCAAAATCTGATGGTGTCTCCATAATAAGGAGATGATATGTGAAGACTAGATAGTATGATGAATGAAATACATATGTCTTCCTTTATCGACATTTCCAGGACGAAATCCTTGTTAGGGGTTTATGATTTGTAACATCCCTGACTTGGGTTATACTCTAACCCTAGGTGTTTTGATTAAGAAAGGTGATTAAATGCTTAATCTCATCTTGTGAAAAGTAATTAGGCCTCAAGAGGAACCTATGTTGCAATTCTAGTCCTTTTTGAACATTGTTGAAATCAATGTTTTGTTTGTTTTGGACTAAAGTGCAAATTACCCAAGTTGAGGGGTTTAAGTGAAAATTGTGCATGATAATATGTTCCTCATGTGTTGGAGCATCACAAGAGTGAAGATGATGCTGAGGTATGGCTTATGGAAGCCTGAATACCAACAAAGAGCTGATAAAGCAATGTATGTGCATGAAAACCTAGTTTTGGTATAATGTGCAATTTACCCAAGGCCTAGGGTGCAATATGTAATTTACCACTTCAATAAGGCCCATAATGTTTCTTGGCATCATGTAGAGAAACGAAAATGAGAGGGGTGCCTCATTTGAATTAAGTTGGAGGAGAGAGAGTCTTGATAATAAAATAATTAAGATTTAATCCTAAGTGAAACCCTAATTTGATTTAGGGCAAAAATAAATGTATTATTTAAAGGGCCTTCAACCAAAATTAAAATGGTTGGATTCATATGTGTGTGTGAATTCCTTGAGCCTTGCAAGGACCACTAAAATATCCAAGGGAGTGGATAACTCACACACAATTTTATAAGAAAAAGAAATATCCACTCACATATGGATATTAATATAATATGATTTAAGGTGATTGATTTTCTTTTCTTTAAATCATGGATAATTGAGAGGGATAAGAGGCAAACAAGATAGCCTCATCCCTAAGGAAAATGAGGGGGAATAGGCGGCCACATTTTTGGGATTAATTGGATTTTTGCAAAGTACATTCTCTCTCATCAAATTTTTATAAAAGAACCTTTTACAAGCCAAATGGAAGGCTTTTTCGACCCCACTTCTTCTTTTTGCTTGAAAAATCGACCAAGAGAGCTAAGAACATCAGGGAGCATGTTTCCAACCTGTTGGTAAGCCTTTGACCTTCGTTCTTCATGATTTCATGGTGAAAATCATAAAACAATATATGATTCCTTCATTTCTTCACTCCATCTTGAACCCTAGCCGATCCTTTCACTCCAAAAGCTTGAGAAACGACCTCGGGAGGTTGCTAGATCTTCAATCACCATTGGAGCCGTGAAGCTTGGAGCTTGGGATCATATTTGAAGGTGGGTTTTATAACTTGAACCCTTCTACATTGTTATTCAACTATCAATCTTGCAATTTCGTTGATTTCTTCATCTTTTTGGTTAATTACTTGTTGTAATGGGTAAATTCATGAAATAAGATGCATTAGGAGTTTCAGGGACGAAGGTAGATGATAATGACATCATATTGGATACTTTTCCCAAAGAAATCTTGTTCCAAACGGTTTCAACATGTTTGCCCATTCGGTTTCACAAAACCGTTTGAGAGCAAACGGTTTGAGACCGTTTAAGAGCAAATGGTTTCAAAACCATTTGAAAGAGTTGACCAAGGGTTGACCGTCTGATAACATTGTTCCTAATTATGTTGGTTGATAACCCACCAACTTTGATGGATTAATTCCAAAGGAATCATGAGTTGAAGGCTAATCAATTAGGCAAACCCTAATTGGATTAAGTGTTGATTTTCAACTTGATTGATTTAACTTTTTGGGTTAATTAGCCCAAACGGTTTGAAAATCGTTTGGGAATCACCCAAACGGTCTCAAGACCATTTTGAGGTCAACCAAGACCATTTGGAGGTCCAGGGTTTAGTATGGTTAAGTATTTGAAGATTCAAACATATGGTATAAACCCTAATTGGCTAAGTGCTGATTTTGCAATTGAATGAGTTGATACTTTGGGTTGATTGGCCCAAACGGCTTCAAAACTGTTTGGGGATCACCCAAACGGTCTCAAGACCGTTTGGGGATCACCCAAGACTGTTTGGAGGTCTAGGGTTAAGCATGGTTGACCAATTGAAGGTCTAAAGGTACCAAATCACTTTGCAAATAAGTGATGATTTGATGATCAACTCAATAGCTCAAACCCTAATGATTTTTCACTAGAATCCAAGGGTTGGATGAGACAAACGGTCTCAAGACCGTTTGGAGCTCATCCAAATGGTCTCAAGACCGTTTGGAGGTCACCCAAGACCGTTTGGAGGTCTATGGTTGAGTATGGTTAAGCAATTGAAGATCCAAAGATACTAAGTTGGAGTGTAATCAATTGTTGATTTGGTGATCAATCCAATGATCCAAACCCTAATTGGTTGACTTGGATTTTGATGATATCATGGGAAAATGGTCTCAAGACCGTTTGGTGGTCATCCAAACGACCTCAAGACCATTTGGGGTCAGGTCATGTTCAATTTGGATGATGGTTCAATGGTTTCAAAGTAACTAGTCATGCATTGATTAGTGTTGAAGAATTATCGATTTCAAACCCTAATTCAATTGATTCAATCCCTAATTGATAATCAATTTAGGGTCAATTGAGGGTCAAATTAGTTTAAGGTTGACCTATTAAACTCAATTGAAGAATGTGGATAGGTCCAATTGATGATTGGTTCCATGAATTCAATGATTGAAGGAATCAACATTGGAAATCCTAATCCAATTCAATTGGTTGAGACCATATTTGGTCCATGTGGTTTTGAGGAGGTTTGGACCAAACGGTCTCAACACCGTTTGGGACCAAACGATCCCAAACCGTTTGTGCCCATGCGGTTTCAAAAGTCAAACTTGGGCAAACGGTCTTGAGGGTGCAACTTTACCAAACGGTTTCAAACCGTTTGAACTTTGAAAGACCAAGACCGCTTGGGGCTCAAGTAGTCAAGGTTGATTGAGGATTCAATTGGTTAATCCACTTGGACACCTATTGTATTTGAAGATTCAATTGGTTAATTCAATTGGATACCTTATCAAATGAAGGTCCAATGTGATTGAATCTCTTGAGAATTAAACATGATGAATGGTCCATTGATCCAATGATGATTAGTAATGATAATCAATGAAGGTACAAAGGTTGAAACTCTAATAGTACCTAACTGATTAATGCCAATTAAGGGATGAACCCTAATTGCTTATAGGATCAATGACTTGGTATACTATGCTAATCATAGTTGTATGTACTTGATTGAAGAGTTGATATGACCTAATCAAGTTGAGAGGATGTTAACATGAATTCATACATGAATATGATTCATGTGGTGTTTAAGGGTATGATCCTTAAGTAGAGAGATCACGAAACCCTAATCATGAACATAAACCCTAATTGACAGGTCTATTGAGTCCTAACCCTAATTGAGGGCAATTCTAAATGTAACCCTAACCCAGGGTGAGGATGTAACCCTAATCCAGGGTAGTGATGTGTGAAAATCCAATTTAGGGAAATGAGATGTAAAACCCTAATTGGGATGTATAGTGAATCTCTAATTATGGATAATTGAATGAAATCCTAATGGAGATGAATTGTAGACCCAAATTGTGGGTGACTATAGTGGAAATCTTAATTAAGGATGATTCCATGTGAAATCCTATTCTAGGGTTATGTTATGAAAAACCCTAAGTTAGAATGAGGTATATGGAACATTGATGTGGTGATGTGATATGAGAATCAAACTTAAGGTGATGTCATGTAATGACATGTAAAACCCTAGTTGAGGGTGATTCCATGTGAAACCCTAATTGAGGGTGAATCCATGAGAAACCCTAGTTGAGGGTGATTCCATGTGAAACCCTAATTGAGGGTGAATCCATGAGAAACCCTGATTGAGGGTGATTCCATGTGAAGCCCTAATTGAGGGTGAATCCATGAGAAATCCTAGTTGAGGGTGATTCCATGTGAAACCCTAATTGAGGGCGAATCCATGAGAAACCCTAGTTGAGGGTGATTCCATGAGAAACCCTGACTAAGTACTAACACCACATGATGATCTAATGCTATGCTGTGATGAGAGGCCCCATGTAGGGTGAAGGTATATGGGACTCTAATATGAAGTCATAATGCATAAAGCCCCAATCCTGGGCAGTATGACAATGAATCATATTCTAACTTTAAGTAAGGGTATAAGGAAACCCTAATGATGAGATAGAAGGAATGACCTTATAAAGGTGAAACATTTCATGTGGTTGATTATATGCAACCTAATTGTAAGCAATGTCTTTACCATTTGACAAGTCCATATCATTAAAGATAGTTGGACAATTCTAATGTGTGGCCTATGTATTATGTGCTAAAGGTGAGAGTTTTATAATGGAATGTATTCAGAGGGAAATACCTTAATACTAGATAAGTTGGTTAACTCAAGAGAGTTTGAAATGATGAGAAAGTGATACATCAAGATATGATAGTTATCACATTCAGCACCCCAGGGTTTATATACCTTGATATACTCCAATTCTAATGTAATTGGGTAAGAAACATATGAAGTGTGGTATGCAACTATTACAATGAAATGTAATGAGTTGTTGCACTTTGATGAGTGTTAATTAATGTAACTTGAGAATGGGGTTAAGCTCAAATGATGAGTATGATATAGTCATACCTTGATGAGGATGAGAAATGAACTCATACCTTGAGTTGATGACCATTAATGCTATATGATGAAAGTAATGTTTTGGAATAATCAAATATGATATACTTGAATGCCCAGAGGCATGGAATAATGAATTAAGGGTTGGACAGATAATGTGATCATGAAATCCTAATTAATGAGAAATGGGAAACCCTAACCCTGGTAAGGGAATAGTGGTGTTACCCTTGAATAATGATGTTATATATTGTTTTGCATGGTGCTGATATGAAATTGATGTATTATCATCTGTACTAACCATGCAGGTATGATGTGACGATGAACATAGCCAGGTATGAGATATGACATTCTATGTATTGAAATTGTTTATTGGGCCTTATGTGCCATTGTATACCTTATTACCTAGTATGAGGTAATAAGAGAAGTAATGGGCCTTAAGTGCCATGAGAGATGCTTATGTAACAAGCATCATATTTACCTTGGTCAGATGACCTGAAGGTGATAGTTACCTGAAAAAGTGGTAATAATGCTCAATGATGAGTTAAGGGTTTGAATACCCAGAACCATTTGATTATGGTGATGAGAATGTGAAGGGATGAGAATTCCCAATTTTGAAATGAGGGACTGAGTTTCCAAGGTCTTTGAAAGACTGATAAGTATCTGATGAAAGTAGTACATGTCTCTTTATAGCATTGTTGTAATAAGTCTTGTTTGAGAAACTGGCTGATGCTAAAAGAATATGAAAATGTACTTAATTAATCAAGTGCAATCTTTTCATGTAGAAGCCCTGACCATAGATCCATCATCGTCAAGAACAGGTGATGGTGAAACGGATGCTCCGCGGAAAAACCCGAAATGCATATTTTTGAATATGTGGGGGTAATTGGGCAAATATAACCTTATGCCCCATAGGAATGGCTACGGGCTATATCCTATGTATAGGATTGGTTACAGACCATACCCCAATAAGAGTATGGCTACGGGCCATGACTCCACAATATAATACCAGGCATTGGCTAAGGGCCATATCCTAAAAAGAGTATATGCTACGGGCTATAACTCTAATAGTGATGTTGCCAGTATACCCTGGAAAGCTATCTAGCAGAGACACAAGATGTCCTGCATGTTATCTCTTACTGGCCGAGAAAGTTGAGGTCATGGGAATCCGGCTCTTCCATTGACCTATGTATGGTACCGATTTCAACTTCGCAGTGGTTGGTTGGAGTATGAGCGGTATACCTCATCTCCTCAGGGGAAAAGTATGTTTGTAAAATGAAATGAGCCGTATAGTATGTTTGCTTAAGGATTGAATACGGAAATTCATTGGCTGATGTTACATTTCTGTTATATATTTGTAGTTCATTGATGTTGTTCATATCTGGTGTATTCATTACAAGCAGATGGATGAACTATGAGTCTACCATGAGTAGATGTAATGTTATCCTTGAAAAAGGAGATTACTTCACTTTGTTCATACAGTGATTTACCTGTTGTTGATTATATATATAAATCCTTCTACTCAGTTTAATTTAATAAACTGCTATAACAATGTTTTGGCGGAGAGTTATATCTCCCGCTGGGGCAATTTACAATTGTCTCACCCCCGTGGGATCCAACTTTTTAGGTGGACGCGGACAAAGAAGCAGAATCTCATTGTAGGGAATAGACAGTAGTAGTGACAGCAAGGACAGCAATAATATCTCAGGTGGAGATACTGCCTGTCAAGTTATGTAGTGAGAAAGTCCTATGTATCGTCTCTGTACTCTCAGGTCCTCAGAGTTTTTAGTCAGTGTTTTATGAATCAATCTGAGGTTTTGGCTTGATGCCTCGAGATTCGTATATTGTTTGTATATAATGTTTATAAGACAGTTGATGATGTAATCTCTCAAAAGAGATGGTACATGTTATGTACATTTGAACCAGAATGTAAATGTTATACAATGGTTCTTGATGGGAAAGATTTCCTATGTATGGATCGCTTTGCAAAAAGTTTTAATTTTTAGTGATTTTCAGTAATCTGCTGCAAATAATTCACTTCCGCTTAAGTTAATCTCGTTTTTGTGAGTTGGATGACACATTCGTGGATCCACCTGAAGGGGTAAAATGCATATGGTGAAATTGGGTTTTCTAGAAGAAGACCAACATGGATAATAGGGTACAAACCTATAAGAGTAGATTGGTTGCAAAAGGTTTCTAACTAGTTCAAAGTGTTGAACATGATGAAATCTCCTCACCAGTTTCCATGGTTAAATCCATCAGGATAATGATTGCCATTGTAGCTTATTACGATTATGAGGCTTAAAAAAATGATGTTAATACCACATTCCTTAAGTGGGAATATTGAAAGAATGTGTATGTGACATAGCCTAAAGGTTTTATAAATCCATATAATACAAATAAAGTCTATAAGCTATAAAGGTCAATCTTTGGATTGAAGTAAGCATCTTAGAACTAGAATCTTTAATTTGGCAAGACTGTCAAAGAGTTTGATTTTAGTCAGAATGAAGATGAAATATGTGATTACAAGAATTCAGTATGAGCATATTAATATTCCACATAATGATGGGGGACAACATCCTTATACTACACGTGATAAAACCTAGAAAATAAGGTACCTTCTCTATGAAAGGTTTAGGTGAAGCATCCTATATGATAGGTTTGAGATCTATAGAGATATATTTGAAAGGCTTCTTGACCTAAGAAAGAGCACATACATTGGCAAGATACCAAAGGGGTTTGGCATGCATGATTCAATGAGAGAAAATCTATCCATGTTCCATGGGATTAGTCTCTCTAGAGATCATAATCCTAGTTCTTGTGACAAATGGGAAATCATGAGTGAGATTATGTATGCATTCATAATTGGATCGATCATGTATTTAATATAATGTACTATCTTATTATCTCATATTATTAGACATGACAAGTGGATATTTCTCCAATGCCAGTGAAATTCATTAGACTACCATACCTAAAATGACAAAGAAAATTAACTATCACAATCTAAATTGTGTTTGACCTTAAAAAGAGAACTGTAAGTTGGAAAGGTTCCGAGAAAGAGACAATTGTTTAATTCTATAATAGAGGTCAAGTATATTGGTGTTATGAATACAACAAGGATATTTTATGGATCAAGAAGTTCATTTAGATGAACTTGTAGAGGTTCCAACCATTAATGACACAGTAGAGATGTTGTGATAATAGTGGAGCTACTAGTTGGGAAAGAAATCTTAGATAGCATACTGTGACACTTCCATCTCATACGAGATGTCGTACAATGAGGAGATGTGAAACTTGCAAAATACTAACTATAAGCAAATGTTGCTAATCCATTATAAAATCACTTGTGTAATAGGAACATGATGGACATGTTAATCACTTGGAATATAATTCGTGGGTGATTGTATCTAAGTGTAAGAGGTATGTTGGTATGTATGTACAGAGACCAATCAGACGATGATTGTAATGGGGCATCTTATACTTAATTTGCTAACGATAAAGGTAATTCTGTCTATCATGTTTTTCTCAACAATTATCAACAGTGGGCCTTCAGCCCGAGACATAATCTTATTGTCTAACATTTACCCCATCAGGTTTTTGTCATGGTCAGTGGAATTTCAGCCCTAGTCATCATCTCATTATGCAATATTTAAAATAAAAGATAAAATACTTCATCATACTATCTTTATTACTTTCATCTTTATCTTGCAATCACCATTAAGTGCATCTTGTTCATATTGTCTCTTATATTCAGATAAGTGTACCTTGTCATTAAAAACTAATGTCATTCCCATAATCAACAATGATCATTCTTTATTATACTAAAACAAATGCATTAGACTTAGATGATATTACTAAGACTCGTCATATTCAATTGAAGTATTGATGCCTTCAATTTCAGCATTTGATCACATTTACAACATCATATACAAGTTCTAACTTCATCACTCATAATCGTCTTAATAATAAACTTTTAGGGTTTTCAAGAAGTCATTCCTTAGTTCAACATATCATAATAATCATATCATTCAGTAATCCAATCATGACTCAAGGGTTCATTGGGGTTATTCACAAATTTGGAAACCCTAGTTTCCATTTTTACACATTTCATTCATCAATCATAAGTATACATTGATTAATTGACTCATTTCATTCACTTCCTCAAAACAAATCTTAATCAGGATATATGGTCATTCAATTCCCTTAACATTCAACAATAAACTTGTATCATACAATCTAGTACAATTCAAATATGATTTTACACATGTCAATTCAATTCCAAGCATATCGGCCATTGGGCTGATTTTTAGGCAAAATTCACATGAAATAGCATAGTCATCTACCCATAAGAAAAACCCATGGATCCTAAATCAATATATCAGAGACTAATCAAGTTCCAATCAGTGATAAATAATCAAAATTAGTAGAATTGGATCCCCAATATCTTTTCCAAATCAAATCCAATCACATACATGTACAAACAAGGTTTCTAATTGTTTTAGCCAGATAGAATTAGGCTTTAAACATGAATATAAAGCTTAGGAGGGAGAAAAACACTAACCTCAAGTGTCAAGCACCTTAAAAATGTAGGTCAGCCTCTATTTTTGGAAATCCAATCAAACTCTCACAAAAGAATCCAATTCTTTCTCCTCTCAACTTGGAAACCCTAGAAATGGGGATTAGAAGAGAAAGAGTGAGAAAAGGGGGAGATTTGATGTGATTTCGAATCAAATCAGGGGAGGGATGGAATCTTGATATGTGAGAGAAGATCCACCATGAAATGTTATGCAAAGAAGCTAAACTTACTTAATTTCATCATATCTTGGATAGAGAAAGCCTAGGTCAACATCTCCACCACTTTCTCTTCTCAAAACCCTTGCTTTTCTCTCTCTCAAGAATTTCATTTCTTTGACAGCAAGGATGAGTTATGAGATCTCCTTGTATGTTAGGTTAGTGATATAGATGAATTGAGGTGCTTAGAACATTTGCAAACAAGCCCCTCAATGTATTTTTATTTTGCTCAGACTGGTTGGTCGGATGAGTTATAAACTCAACCTAAACCACACGTTTTAGAACTCAAACCTCATTAAAAAAAATTAAACTTTAAACCAATGTCTGAAATTTAGTTTACAAGATACAATAAAAAAATTATATCATTTGAAGTTACCAATAAATAATTAAAAATCAAATACTACACTACTATATTGCAGTCAGCGGCATGATCAGTCGAGATTGTCCTTCATAGAACTCGACCGACACCCCTCTCTGTAGAGATCACAAATCATCCAAAAATTACACCAGTTTAATAAGGTGTCTATAATGGAGTTTAAAAACTACAGTTAAAATTTGAGATCAATTGTATATACCAATAAAAAGATAAAATTCAATTTCCACACTACTATATCAATCTGAAAATATGATCGGTCGAGTTTGAAACTCGACTGACAAATAGGTCAGAACATTCTTAAAAATTCTGATATTTTTCAATAGTGTTCACATTTTCGATATACAAATCCTATAAAATTTTGAATTAAATCAGAGTTACACATAAAATAAGAAAAATCATTTAGTGAGACACTATACTTATCAAATTCTGTTTTCATATGTCATGAAAACCCTAATTTGGGCCGATTAGGGTTTCCAAACCTTAACACTAATTATGTAAATCAAAGTATGATTAAACCTTATCATTATATTTAAAACATCAAAAATTAAGTACCATCACTAATCAAGATTTAAACAATGATCAACTTAGTTAAGCATACAATCATCCAATTAAACCCTAATTAGATGACTAATTTGAAAATGGGTCATTACACATGTAGTTCCTTGTAAGAAAATGTCTTGTTTTAAGTACAGGAATGATCTATTTAGGGATGTTCTTTATCACGTACTTAGACATTCTAATAAGAAAGAGGCACCATTGAATTTTTTAACTAATCCATAGGAGGGAAGATCGACTCTTGGGCCAGCAAATGTCTTGATTTTAGCAGGGATAGAGGGAATCATGTATATGTAGATCTAATAAGAGTTTCTCCATTTGTAGGCTTGAAAGGTAAAGATTTTATTGTGGGACATGCTCCCTAAAAGCTTCCCGAGCCAAAGTGGTTAGGCATGTGAATGTGTGTATTGAAAATTAACATATTTTCATACCTTTTAGCTTTGATACTTTTGGGTTCTTAGCACCACATGATGTGGAGATTCTCAAGAAGGTGCAAAAAATGTTATGCACAAAGGAGAGGCTTCATCTTTCAAAATGGAGTGACAATACAACTTGTTGTCGTCTACCTTCTTTTGTATTTTGATTAAAAATTGTATCTTTGAAACAAAACACATAAAAATAATAATCTCTAATTGGTGAATCAGAGTCTACATATGGGTCCCTAAGATATGTATTTGGATATTATTGAGATTCATGATCATAATAGATATCCAAGATATTTTTGGTTGATAGATAATCAGAATATAGGATAATGGGGGAATTTTTAGAATGTTCCAAGTTAATATGTGGTTGGATAATTAGTTGAAGAATTATCCACCTTTTTTATCAAGGACTATGTTTCAGATAATTAAAGAAGGAATTCAGCTCCCACCTTTTAATAGAAGATAGATAATAGTAAATTGGGATTTATTCCAAAGTTTGAGGGTGATTGGAGGTCCAATGTGTGAGTTAGAATTATCTTCATAATAAGGGTTTTTCTCAAAAGATAATAATAGGATGTGGTGCAAGGGAGCCCAGCCAGATTTGGACTCCTGGATCCAGGTGACACGGAAGTCAGGGAACTCATCCCCTTAAATCGGACTCTACAGAGTCTCGCAAGCAACATGTACATGAAATCTTCAGGGCTCTTCTCTCCCTCTCTACCGGCCATTGTGGGCCCGGTAACAATCCTAATAGATGCGGGAGGTTGAGATGAGCTTAGAGGTCCCTTACAACTCTAGTATCCTAGCTTGAGGTGATAACGCCCAACTCCTAAGCAGAGTGGATCTCCAGGACCCTGACAGTTCTGGGATTCTTGTGAACCGTCATCCTATAAGAGGAAATGGTGAGTGCTAACGAAGTGATCTGGTCTCCACAGATGCACCCACCTACCTTTTTCCATCGCAGGGCTCTACCCCACGAGTTGGCTTCTCCGGCGAGCCCTACAGTTGCAGGAGACAAAGATCAGAGGTCTGACTACCCCGACCATGGAAAGAGTGATTGGATGATCATGGAGATATGATGGAACCTCCATTGTCATCATAAGGAAGCAACGTGAGGTAATCACCCATCATTTTCCAGTTATGGTTGAGTAGTCTTAACCTTATAACATGAAACCTTAAATCAGCCGGGAGCACCTCTCAGATCCAACCGGAGGCTTGCCCAAATTTGGAGGGCCCCATCAGTTATGAATCCAACCTCAGATGCCTCCCTCCTACCTTGATGGTGAGAGTCAACTCAGTAGGACCCTGACCATGGCTAGGCTTGCGCAACATATTGCATGTGTGAGAGGAAGAGGATGACCTTTGGGTCTTTTACCCATGTTCCCCGACCTGCGTGATCAATCGTGATCACTGTGAAAGGGCAATACCATCCTTTACCATATCTAGTGAGCTAACCCGCGTGGAGGGCTGAGATGATGTAGCTTCGTCTGATTCGCCAGACTAATCCCGCATGGCTAGTATTGTTCTTTTGGCCATTGATGATGTGTTCATGTTCTTATTGGTCCAAATCAGATTATCTTGCAATAATTGTAGTTAAATAATGGTAGCTCTGATGATATCAAAAGCATATATGAAATAGATCAGAAAAATGAGTAGAAGATGAATAAAATATAATCAGTCTAAATATTTTTCCTATTACAAACGTGTATGCAATACATGTTTTAATGTGATTAATATAAAGGAAAGACCAAGATTCCCTTAATATGATGTTTAACTAGGTAGATCTATTCATTTTGAGATAATACCTGATCTTGTCATGTATAATGAGGAAATCCTTGATAATGATGAATAATTGATGTTTCTAGATTAGTAAACTTATACATGCAGATTTAGGGTTTTGAAACCAATGTAAGTGTCTTGCTATGATCTTAATGCTAATAACATGATCTAAGTATCATGAATAATCTAACATGCTCGATATGATGATTAGGTTTCACCTAATATGCATAACCAAAGGTTGTAATCTTAGAAATTATGATATGATGGAATTAGGGTTTTTGACCCTTATCCCTAGTCCGAACATGGGACAACCCTAAACCCTAGTTTATGATCGAATCTAGATCTACTCAATATAATGTGAATACATGGTGACACATATGTAGTATGCGTTTTTTAGATAATGTTGATTGAATGCTTTGTTGCTTGGTTGTTTGGATGCACTCTTAAAGTACATGAGATATTTTGCATGGTTTCTAAAAAGGCATAACGTACGTGGTTATTCTTATGAATACATGTATCGATTTACGAGTTTGTCGAGGTTTCTCGATGAGATTGAATGTGTGATAACTGCTTGCTTGTTTATTTACTTCATGTATACTATACAGTTCCTATGAGTATCACAAAAGGTAAATAATGATATTTTGAACCCTAGGTTAGACTGATCTTAAGGGTAATGCACATGAGTCCAAGGATGGACAATGATTACACCTGAGATAGTAGACTAGATGCGGGTTAGAATATCGAAGCAAATTTATGTTCTAATCTGCAAGTAAAAAGACATTTGATTATATGTATCTTTGGAATTATTGGATGAACCTACATACCAGTATAGAAATATACTGACCGCGTATTTATTTGACGGTGTTTTAGGTACTTGATATACTTGATTCGTGGACATAAGGTTATAGTTGGAAAATGTTGAAGACGCTAAAAGTTATTCAAAGAGGATTAGAGTTAGTAGTATATCTTTTCACATTTATAAGTTACTTCTTTCAAAATTTATGTAACTCCTTAGAGGAGCATTTTATGCAAACAAGTCAATATTTGTTCTTTAATGGAAATTGTTTACTATTCTGTATTATTTATTGAATATGATCCTAAAATTTATGAGTAATGATCTGTGACTTTAAGGTTCTTTGGACAATGAAAAGTATGGGTCGTAACATCAATTGTACTCCCTTGCCCACAATAGGTATCAAATTCTTTGTTTCATCTTTAATTGTGCCCCCAAACGTAGTTGACCTCCACTACCTACCACGACATCACAAGACATCTCCATTGTCCTAGGAGTTCTTTCTAGCTTAAAACATGGATCCTCCAGGTGCTCGGCCTATCAGTTCTCCATACTCATCATGTTATGTCAACGATAGTTATGAATGAATGTTGCATGGGACTGGATGGTGAATAGCAGTGGTTTTACTTCATTTCCAAATGTCTTTGCATTTCGGTATGTCCACGGTCCCCATAGGATAGCCATCGCCCTCTAAAGTTCCTCCCTTTCCAGTCGTTCACCCAATGGTGGATCCAAAAATTCAAGGTGGGTGAGGCACTATAATAGACCAATATTTTTGTCTTTATAACATTATTGTTTAAACATTATTTTTTAAACATACTTACCCCTGCTATATAAATATCATATCTAAATATATATGGTAGTTCGATGTTATTTCAAATTGTAAAATCAATTACACGTTCTACATTATACTCTGATTTATATAAATATAATAATGAAAAACTAACATGATGAATCTAGATGAAAAACATCTATCCAAGTTTTATAATTGAATCGATACACATGAATACAAATTATTGGAAAAGCAAAACAAGGAGTTACGAGAGATATAGTTATCTCTACTAACGTTCAACAAGAATCACGTCCCATTAATTAATGTGTCATCATGCACAAAGGTTTAGTTGTTGTTGTCATCCAAAAGTGACACCATTATGTACATGATACCCAAGGTGTCCTTCAGTTCTATGTTACAGCTGAGACTACCTCTAAGATACTACCCAGCTCACAGTCTTCGTTGGCACGATGACTTGCATGATATGTAAAATACTATACTGCAAAATGCACCCTAGCGTGCCTTTGTTTTTAACATGTGGATGAGACAAATAAAGCATACAAAATGCTTTTAAAGGAAGGAGAAATGGAAGGTAAATGGCTTACACATTATTTAGTGAAGAAATTAGATAGAACAAAGAAAAAAGCTGACACACCCTAATCCTTGATATATTTATGAGGAGTCATTTATCCATGTACTTGAACGGGCTAGTGGAGAAGAATAAGCTAACAACTTATTGGAAGTCAAACAGTCGAGAAGAAAACGAGATGTTACATACCTCCGTCTATATTTCTCCTAGTCCCTGGTTTTACTTATCATGTATGATCATATTTCTAATTTACGTAGCTTCTAGTCCCTAGTTTTACTTATCATGTATGATCATATTTCTAATTTACATAGCCATCCGTCTGGTAATCCCTTGCAGCCCTCTTCATTCTGAATAACCAAACATAATTGACAGGAGTGAAAATAATATTTTCAGTTAGGATAGCTCGAAGATATACAAAATATTCATCTTCAAATGCAAAAAGGTTAACGATTTGCAAGCAGTGAGTGTGGCTCCGCCTCTGCGTTCACCTAGCGTGATCTGCTAGCTATCCCCTGATGCTCTCCACCGGCCTCAAACCCCATGCTTCCCCAGCGATCGAGCATGTAAAAAGGACGTGAGGGATAGTCTCCTTCTCCGCTCCATATGCCACACACCCCCTCTTATGTACGTATATGTCCCACAGCCTATCTCTCATAGCTGAGCCACCCGTACAACACCCGAAACTTGTTCTATAGGACGGGTCCTATAGAAATTTGGTAGGATCCAATAGGATTTCGTTATAGAGCATCTTTTGCGTTTCTCTCTCATTATTTTTTTTAGAGGGTTGGGTTTTAAATAGGGGTGAGAAGGTAACGCTGCATTGTGATTGGTTGTCGTATAGAATTTGTATAGGACACCGGTTCTATACTACCGGCTTGGTACAACACCTCCAAAGGAAATGTGCCAATTCGGTAGCCATTGTGCTTTCGAGACGAATTGCCAGGCTCTATCAATGCTAGCCGATCCGTTGTTCAACGTAAGCCTCCTTGCCAAGCAATGCAAGCCACTATGCAGATTTCGACGTGAATTCCCCTGCCCTGTCCGGCCACCACAATGGAAGGTCCTCCCGTATCCTGCTGCTGGTCGAAGTACTCATGATTTGCTCTCCAATGGACAGTGGAAAGGCAGTGTTGTTGATGTTCTGGTCCCAAGTACCCGATGATGTGAGAATTTATAACCCATGTAAACCGTGACAATGCAATTGATCTGTAGCGTCACTATTTTCACAATACAAATGGATAAGATTCATTAGTATAAGATATCGTATAATATTTCAATAGTACACAACAGAGTTTGATTGTAGAAGGCAAACCAATAAATATTTATTTAGAAACCGGTAAATATATTGCCAAAAAAGGGAAAACTATAGCAAACTTATACACTTACACGGCCAACAGGCCTACATACAAAACAACCAACCGGGCTGCTATCTACAAAAAGCCCCACTATAGTTTCACATTACACCGCACTCCCTTTATAAGGCCTTTCTTGGCCTTCGCTAACCTGGACAAGCTATCTACTAATCTTCCAAAGAATGTCCTGCTCGTTGCACCCAGTCTTCGCATGGATGTTTTTGTTTCTCTCCTCCACTCAATTCCCTCAGCCAAGCAGCTGGTAGTATTAGGGCCCCGCCCATTATGAAGAGATTTGCGAAAACTTCAAACTCAAGAAAAACACCACACAAGATATTGCGCAGGCATGCACAACAAAATCCATGAGTGCCCACATCCACAAAGTCAATAAACCACTAAATAAATAACCAAGTAAAACAACATGATTGACGAACAAGACCGCATATCTCTATTAAGCAACCTCAAAAAGATTACAAGGATTGTCACTCCCTCACTATCATATGTCTATAATAGAATCATGTAACTCACTCTCACTATCTCCCCCTCTTTGGCTATCTTTAATGGCTTTCCGTATTTGGCGCACAATATTGTCCTACTGTAACGTCTCAAATTATAAATAAAATAAGTTTAGGGTCTTTGGTGAAAAATTACAACTTTTTATTTCAAAATTCTAAAGCATGGATGCAAGATACCCAAATATAATGAATTATTCCATCATACCTCAAATTTTGATACAAACTACAACTCATTAAGGAAAAGATAATCCATTTTAATTCATATACATTGAGATAATGACATATGTGGGTTTGATGAACAAAAGGTAAAAAAACCTAAATAAAATTGTATAGGAAGATTCTAGACTCACTAATCAACCTATGGTTCAAATTTGAAGTCATTAGGACTTCATTTGATCCCATAACATGAGTAGAGAAGATTCTATATAATTTCTAATTAAATATCATGGTTTTTAATCGTGTAACCTAAGTTTCCGATTTCATTGAAATTGTCACGCATTTATTTTTCTGATTTCGCCTATAGTTTTGTGTCACGTGCCCTTTACATATCAAGATTCTTTTTCGACGCTTAGATGGGGATCATGTGGATCTGAGGTTATCTCCTACCACGAGCAGGAGTCCATGTTAGAGGCAAACAGTGCAAACCATCCCCTCTCTTCCCGATTCTCTCTCATGGTTGTCCCCCTTCTCAAGGAAACATCTCCAATTTTTTGTCTTATCGCCCCAATCACAAGGATCCCTGGTTTGTGGGGACTTCCTACCCTAACCGAGAAACTCTGAATAGGGCATGGACTCCCTCCACTACCCCAATATCACAGAGTGCTCGGTCGTCCTTTGAACCTATATATAAGGGACTAGAAATGTCCGTCAGACCTCATAGATTCATCCTCTCCTTCCAATTTTATCTCATGTTCCCCGAGCCTCTGTCACCTACTTGATATATCCTTCAGAGAACATCTTGTTAGCACGGCCTTCTCACTGCCTCCATAGAAATCGACATTCATGTAACGATCTATGGACTCCCTGCCTCCTTTTCGCTATGTCAGTTTGTCTGGTTGTGGCTCTAGACATCATATCCTATAGTCGAGTTTGAACACATTTTCGGAAACTCTCCACGTTGGGTGTTCGGTCACCCTCCGTCTATGAAAATAGGTTCTTTGACTCCCCCTCTCTTCCTAGTTTGCTTTCTCGAGTCTTTTTCACGTTCAGATCTCCTAAGTCCTAGATCCTATCCTTGCTATGGCGGGAGGTGGTCCTGGAGCCCCAAGCCACGGAATTTCCCAAGTAGGGGCTCGTCGTCTTCGCAAGGGGATAAGGGACTCATCCTTGCCATTGATTTATGGGGAGAAGGTAGAAATTGAGTTTTGAGAATGTGAAAACAAGACCAGTTCTAATGTCTTCGTCGCTGGCCTGAGGAAGAAGAATTGTAGGTGTCATTTTCCCTTTTTTTCCCCCTAGTAGTTTGATCGTACAATTAATATTTCAAGGGAACTCTCATGTTTCCAATTTTGGTTTGGCCTGCCAGTCGCATACAACTCTTAGCCACAGGGCTTTACGTGATTGGTCCAGTTCAGAGCGCGTCCAAGCCTAGTTATCGTTGAGATAGATAAATGTGCCCACATGGATTTTCTCTAAATTTTCATTGGTTTATTTTTTGAATTCACAGTAATTCAACCTTTGGTCAGAAAAATACATATAGATAGTCATTGGAAAGGATCGTTTGAGTAGAATCTGATTTCAATGTTTCCAAACTCTATTTCCATCGTCTCTAGCCTGGTTTTCCTTAGAAGACTCAAATTAGGGTTGTTAGGATGGTGTTTAAAGTGACAAATAATATATATCATGTTAATTTCAAGAAACATAGGATTGACTCAAGGACAGAGAAACTAAGATAGGGTTTGCTTTATTCTAGGTAAGAGGGTCATATCACTATACATATGTACATTGATTGAATTGTATGTTTTGTATGATTTATGATTATGCTTTAAATTTCAAGTAAATGAATTAAATTAAGATAATGATCATGTCTCGGATTATATTACTGCATGTTGTTTGTTATATTCATAAAGTACTATATTTATCACTGATGCTTGTTAGTTTAATTTATGATCATGTAATGATTAAGACATTGAAGAAAGAATCATGCAAATCATGTAATATCAAGATTATGAGGGAGAAATATTGTAATGTTAAAGATTTCATGTTCAAGATCATGTTGATGTTCACATTAAGAATCATGTTATAAGAATTCGATTAAGTTTTATATGCTCTCACCATCATGGACCTCAAGGGGTCATTATGGGCATTCGTGCCAATTATGGGCTTTCATAGCCAATCATGGACCTCAAGGGATTTTTATGGGCTTTTAGTCAAATTATGGGCATTCATGCCAATTATGGGTCTTAAGCGGTGAAATCAT
This sequence comes from Alisma plantago-aquatica, assembly GCA_963693085.1. NCBI lineage: Eukaryota > Viridiplantae > Streptophyta > Magnoliopsida > Alismatales > Alismataceae > Alisma > Alisma plantago-aquatica. The sequence continues at coordinate 333,439,905 of OY856413.1, forward strand.
TGAGAGTGCATATTTTACTTATTCAATTCTTATTTATAACAAGAAATTATTTTAAGAATGCTTAAATCAAATGCATGTCAAGATTTTATCTTAAGTCAAGTATATATACTTTCTTTTCTTATAATGTGTATAGTGCCACTTACTGATGTATGACTTTGTTTTCACATGGTTGTGGGATAGGATATCCCTATATCAAGGAGTAAAGGAGAATTGAAGCGAGCTCTTTAGCATAGTTAACATCAAGGATACCTTAGCTTGGTGGGGTGCCATCTACTATTCAATAGAATAGCTAGTCCAATTTTATTTCATGCTTTAGATTTGCTTAGCCTAGATGTATTAGGTTTGAGATTAAGATGAGATAGTTTATGTTTTTTCTTTTCAAGAACAATGTATGAATTTATATTCTGAGTTAATGCATGGTGTTTCATTTATCTTGATGTTGTGTATATCATGTTTTGTAATTTTTCTCTAAGCTAAGTGACCCATGTTATGGATAACATAGGGTTTGCTTCCGCTAAATATATTTCTTAGAGGGGCATTATGTTGGGTTTTAGGGGAGACAGAGAAGGCAGCAGAAACAAAACTTTTCTCCCAAACCCATACCGAGGAAACGCGTCAACGTCTATATAATAGGAAAGGATGGTTTGCGGAATCATACCTTGTCCCGAGGCTTGCTCGGCGACAATACCTCGTGCAATGTGCGGTCTTCAACTCCGGACTTCGACGGTGTCTGTGCAGCTCCTGGTCGCACCGGGACTGACAACTCCTACTCGAACCGGACTGTCGGATGACAGTTGTCCTCCTAAGCGGCAGTGTCCTCCCGCCTCTGTAGTAGTCCACACGGACCACCTGGAACTCCACTCTCCTTGTCCCACAAGGAAGTGGAAGGATTCGCACCCTCCTGTTGACGTACTAGTCGCCAACACGCTCTCCTGCCTCCTGTTGCAACTGCAGTTGTCCTTCCCTTGCTGCACCTCCCTTTTGCGGGAAGCACTTGCTCGGGCTCTCTCACGGTTACCAAAACCAGAGAGAACGACAACTTGCAGAGCAACTGGTTGCACTGAGCTGTACATTGAGAAGCCCCCAATACCCCTATATATATAGAAGAGTCATGGGACAGGGTTCTCCATCTCGGGCAATGCGGGACTAAAGCAGGAGTAGAAGGGTTCGAGAATTTTCTACAAAAAGCAACCGGTTCGCAACTTGAAATGATCGGTTCACAACTGAACCGATCGGTTCGACCATTGAGCCAATCGGTTGGACCAGAGCCGATCGTTTGGGGCACTCCAACCGATCGGTTGGTGCCCTGAACCGATCGGTTCATGGTCCTAATCCGGCTCAAAAAGACTTTCCTTGTTTCTTTCCCAATTGGTATCGAATACCAATATTATTCCCAATCGAATTGGGCAATTTGAAACCAAAAGAAAATTCTTGCCGACATGACTTTTCCCAACTGGTCGGTTGCACCAGTTGAGCCGATCGGTTCAACCCTTGAACCGGTCGTTTCAACCTGGGCATGAGCCGATCGGTCTGGACACACCAGCCGACCGGTTCAGCAACCTCAGCCGACCGGTTCATCACATGAACCGATCGGTTGAGAGCACAGGTTGGGCAAAAATCAGTCAATTGTGATTTCAATCAATCTGATACTCCAATCAATGTGTCCAACACCTTGAACCATACGATATTGAGCTATCGACTGATTGAGTGTTTTATTGAACTACTAAACTCCTTTAGTAATCAATCTAAACATTGCTTTGTGGACAAAACTCCTCTTCCAGGTAAATCCTATGTGTGTGACCCTGCAGGTCCATTTCACGTTGGCAGTGAAAGTCCATAACACTTATGACTTCACAAGCAAAGAGCGGTGCCTAGTCACACATCAGTGCTACCCAAGTGAAAGTAGAAAGTTGGAGAACAACTTTCATCCTACAATCCGTGAATGGTGTTATAGCGAATGTATAATTCCTTTGTCACTGATATCCCGAATGAACTCGAGGCATGGAACAGTCATCCTATCAACGTTCATTCACTTCCTTCATCTCAGAGTAGACTGGAAGATATATGTATGACATCAGTATCATATACTGATTCACACATGTGTGCACGCCTTTCTCAATCCTACTCATCAAGTGGCCATGGATATCAAACTCCCTCAGGAGGGACAAATCCCATATCTATCACTCACCCCTCAAAAGCCCCATGTGTCAAAGCCACCCAATCATCACCTTTATAACAACCCATGTTTCAGGACTGCGTTTGATGATGTCAAAGTGTGCTCAACGACATGTGTTGAGTGCAGTGATTTCAGGTCTAAGAATCACACTCACCACCATCACTGTGAGTATTGACTGTGACTACCATCTCATGGTTCCATGTGTCAAACTCACGGTGGGTCTGTCCGGTACACTTGTTCTCTAACAAGTACCTATGTGTTTGGTTTGATATCTCTATATCATGACTAATGAAATTCTATCATCAACCAACACCACAATCTAGTCCTGTGTGTCATTGTTGTCTATCTACCTTCCACAATGACATCCGACTAGGGACATAACAAGAATGTACAAACTCTTAGCATCTGTATGATCTCATTGTTCAGGTCATGAACCTGAAGGCATACGTCATTGAGTACTGTCATTCTCTAGACATTCAATCTGTTATATCACTATCTCATGTGACTGAACCAGAAAGAATTGGAAGCTCGCCTTTTATGTTAATCAAATCAATCTTAATGTATCCCACCAATCATCATATGATTGGCTCTCAGGGCATACATACCAACAGACTCCCACTTGCACTGCGAGCTAATCACCCATGAATCATATTCATAGTGATCTTCAAACATGTCGCACATGTTACTGCGCTCTAGTGCCAACATAGAGAGAAATGGAAACACCTTGCCTAAGTCTGTACAAATTGCATGTCTCTCATCTCTTCATTGTACGTCACACGTATGAGATGGAGTTGCCGTAATATGCGATCTAGTATTCCATTGCTAACTTTTAGCCATATTGCATGATCAAGGATTCCAGACTTGTCATCAATGAGTGGAATATAAGTTCATCTCATGAACTTCCAGATCCATATAGTATCTACTGTTGTTCTCTAACACATAGATACTCGACATATCCCCTTTTAAATGGCTTTATTGGAACATTTCCAATTATCAACAAACTTTCACTTTTATACATCTTATGTATATTCTGCGATTAATTTTCTGTCTTTTCGGAAGTTCGCATCAATGTAACTCTTTACATCGAACTCTTCCTTATCTCCATAGAACTAGTACTTCACAAGTACTTATCAAGTTCTCATGGTATTCCAGTAACCCTTACTGGAAGCAGACAGACATCCACTCATCATGTCCCACATACGAGTTATCAGGATGAGCACATCATATTGCCATGTCCTACATACAAGATGATGAATGCATTTTATTCTTGCCATGTCATACATGCAAGACAATGGGATGATTACATACATGATAGATCCATATCTATTCTTAGTGTTCCCATTCTTCATAAGAATTGGACACTTGGCCTTGGGATACTAACTCCATATAACATGGACAAGTTTTCTCCCACTGAATCTGTGCATACTGAACACTTCAGTACAGATTGCCAATGTATGCTCTCTCTTTCCAGTTCAAGATATTTTTGAGAACTATCTGTATAGATCTCTATTCCTATCACATAGGAAACATCTCTATCTTCCTTAAAGATAAATTCCACATTCGGATTTCCAATCTAGAACATTTCCATTTCACATCAATATGTGGAATGTGAATACGCTCCCACTAAATCACAGATCCCTTCTTTATCTTTGACATATCAGTCAAACCCTTTGACTATATCATCAAAATAAAGATCCAATTTTGAGTTGCTTGTACTCAATCAATCACATTGATTAGTCCATTGTAACTTATAGACTTCATTTGCATTAGTGGATTCATAAACCTTATAGGATGTGTCACGTACACATCCTGGTTTTATTCCTCATAGGAATGCGGTTTTAGTGTCCATATGCCAAATGTCTTAGTCATTAAGTTGCAATCAACAAGCATCATCCTTCTCAAAATGTTATCCATGTGTCTTAACACTTAAGACTCATTTGCACTTATGGATATGATCCAATGAGTGCTACCATCAAGGTCATACCTTATGGTTCACATGGAAGTCATTTAGGATGTAATGGTTTTAAACCATAACTCAAGATTCGGTTCCTCATATTCATCTTGATAGTTGACTCATCACATGAACAACTCATCACACAGATAATTGAGGTGTATCTGTTATAGATATAAGAACTCACAACCCTTGTGATTCTTAATTTCTTTTATTAGTGTGGGGTATTCATTTATTAAGAAGAATTCAGTTATTTGATAATCATTCTCTAACTCCTTAGAGTATGATTCCTTCTTGATTCAGACATCACCATGCCTTAATTATGATACATTATCATAAACACTCATAAGGATCTCAAACATTTGGTCCAAGTATTTCATTCATTGATCTCATCAAGAATTAATACTTTACCAAATTTGTACTTCATTTATGATAATCTTGAACACTTCAAGATATTCATATTGGTATTTGACGTGTATTTTACTACGCGCTTAAACGCAAGTATACGCGTCGAGTAATATAGGCCTTGTGAGGCCCGAGTCGAACTCAGGGATACGTGAATTATTGGAGACTTCTACTAACTAATCACAATCAGCTAGGCCGATTAATAAAGTAAGGTTTTGTTGTTCAAATTAAAAGAAAATAAAAATCAAACAAAGAAAACAATCGATTAAAGGTTAATTTAATCAATTAAAAGGATATCTTTAGGATGGCGGTTTCACCGCGGGTCAACGTTGTATTAGATTTCATATAATTCCTCACACTTCTCTCTCTATCCGGGTAGTGGCCTGAAATGAGAATTACCCACTGTCGTGGTGTAATCCACTACTTAGATTTAGGTTGATTCCATCGTCATAGTAATCATTCCCCTAAACTAAGCGCATTAAGATCGGTCCCTCAGTTCCCACCATTAATTTTACAACTCCTTTGTCAAGGGTTTTATAAATTAATATAGAATTCGTCTCTTTTCAACCGTTAATCCTTCTGTCGAAGTGATTAAGGGCATTAATTTATTATTATGGTGATCAAACATAACAATAGCAATAGAGAAAACGAATTTATACCACGGATATGAGAGAAAAATATGAATTATCAATATAAAATCATCATACAATGTATCCCCGGGCTACTCCCGGTCCTAAAGATTGAGGGTTTTAGCCTCTCATGTTCATCTTACACGAATACATGGTAGAAATTGGGGAATTCATAAGAAAAACGTGAAATAAATGGGAAAACCCCTGAACGGAGAAGAACCGGTGGATCCTTGGCGTAGAACACAAGCTTTCCCCGCCTGTCGGTGGTGGAAATTGTCTTCGGCAGCGTTCGAATCACCCGGAATGAGCTTCTCGGCCTCCGTTCTCCTTTCTCTCCTCCTCGGCACTCGTGCAATCCAAAATGAGATGATGATCACGTCTGGGCGGCCGTCATTAGGTATAAGTCCCTAATTAGGTCGTCAAATAACAACAGCCGTCCGATCGAAATCAAAACAAATCCAACGCATATCTGCCGGCGTCGATACCATCGACGCGAGTCGATGGTATCGACACAGCGGATTAGCGGCAGCTTTCCTTTCTTTTATTCTGAGCGCCTGTCATGATCTCGATACCATCGACTTGGGTGTCGATGGTATCGACTCCTTTAGCGTCGGTTGTTGTCGTTTAGCGACGCTGTAGCTCTCCTTGAGTCGATGGCATCGACTTGCGTCGATGGTATCGACTTCATCCTCGCCAGCAGCCTGGAGACATCTTGATGCCATCGACATGGGTGTCGATGGTATCGACTCTTTATTGCTCTTCTCGGCTGACAACCTGTGGCTTGGTCGATGGTATCGACATCCGTCGATGGTATCGACGGAAGCAGATACTTGTTCTTCCTGAAATTGCACAACAAGACCAAGTAAATCCACACGATTTATGATAAGATGATCAATAATGCTTAAAATAGTGAAACAAAGGGGATTTGATATAAAATGATGGCAAAGACCAAATAAAGTGAATTATGCAATAATATCCATGAAAATGAGTAATTAAGGCACAAAACACATATGAAATTGGTCTATAAATGCGACTCAAAATCATCGCATCAAACTCCCCTAAGCTTAAACATTGCTCGCCCTCGAGCAACTAATCCTTAGAATAGAATTGCGAATGTCAACTAACAATCAACACATCACCCCACATCCCACATGACTCCCACTGGACGTTCTCAAACCGGCCTACCCTAATCACAGAACAGTAATTACCCTATAGGCGACAATAATCATCAATAAAAGAAATTATCCTTCAAACCGATGAACACTATCACATAAGGCAGTTAACATAATAAAGTTCGCCGATTCAGCCTTGGTGCATCTTGTGATCGCCTAAACTACGTTGCTCGCCCTAACTACCATCTACATGGAAGCAGTCCTCCTTATAATCATGAGTGAGGAGAAAATCACGGTGACCTACCAATTCGAGCAACGGGTGGATGGAATGGGTGGTTCATGGGAGAATATGGAAGTATTACATAGTTTCAGTATGCATATAACAAAATGCCCTAAATGATGCAAATGCACATTAAGAATGCCCTAATGCCTAAAAGTGGGTGGAATGATGCATGCACTAACCTTCTACCTCAAAATGAGATAGAAATCTACTCAAGCCACATCATGTACTCAATTCCCCTGTTATACAAGTGATATCATTCCTTTCTCCCTCTTATTCCATTTCCTTCTAAATTCTCTTCTTCTTTTTTTTTCAGATTTTTTTCTTTTCCTCTTAGCCCACATATCCATAATTGCTTAGAGATACATGTGTTAGGCTATTTTCTTCATGATTGGAAATCTTTGTACTAATGCGAGGGTATGGAACAATTTAGATCACTTTTCAGGTCAACTGAGATACATGGTGTACTTATGCATGAAAATCATGAAAGTATGAGTGCAACTACATGACATGCACCTAAAAGTAATGTGCATGAATCACTATACATTTTTTTTCCCGTTTTATGCAAAAGTATGAAAATAACAATGCAAATTCTATCTACATGCTATGCACACAAAAGAAATTGAAACTGCACTTTACTTCCAATTCTTGGGTGGATTATAGAAAATGGGGTGGAATGATCACAAGATTAAGTGACTGAACCTTAGAAGAAAATTATGTGTCCCTCCTTACTGACATGTGTAGTAGTTTAAAGGGTTCTTTCTCTTACATCTGATTAAGGTCTCATTACCATTTGATTAGGTTAGGCTCAAACAACCGTTACTATCCACTTTTCATGAGTCAATGGGGGTGTGAGTATGACATATTGCTTCAAAGTTGACATAATCAATCATTTTCATAGAACAAGTTCCCCAAGGACAACCAAGTAAAGCTATCCAAATGACACAGAAAAATTTTAAATTCCCTTAATTTCCCATGAAAACAGCAAGATGACAATTTTTAAGACATCCACGATTACACTAGATAGATGTGGATCCTAAATAAAAATTTAAAATTGCAAAAACAAATAACAAAGCAGAAACTAAAAACAACTAAAGAAAAGATAAAAGATAGAGCTGTTCCAGCCACCCCCCTAAGCTTGAATCCGACTATGGCCTCATAGTCAAAAACCAACTTAAGGGTGGAACAGTGATACCCTGATCAATCTTGCGGAGGCGGTGGTGGGTATTGTGGTGCCGTAGGATCCCAAGACGGGTACTCCCCCTGGAAGCTTGGATCATATTGGGTCCTCGGCGGAGGCTGTGGATAACCTCCAAAGTAGTCTCGACTCCAGTAGTGGTCGAAGAAGGGCTCCTGCTGCGTCTCTATCCGCTGCAACCGGGTGTGCATTTGCTCTTGGTTGGCGAGGATGAGCCGCTCGTTCTCGAACATAGCCCGTTGGTTGTCAAGTACCCGGCTCGTAGTCTCATGAATGCCGGTATACATACCCATGTGCTGCAGCTGAGTCTGCTGTATGTCCTGCAGCATGGTGTACATCCCTTGCATGGAGTAGGGATTCGCAGCTGGCTGCTCTTGCTGTGGTGATGGCGGCGGGGGCTGAGATGATGAAGATGCACCCGGGTGCATCCTAGGACGCTTCCGTGGTGCCACGCGTGCTCGAAGAGGTGTGAAAGCCTCCTCGTCTTCCTCGGCCTCGCCTTCTTGGTCCTCACCTCCGCCTTCTTCTTCGGAGGACTCGATGGCTATGATGGGCCATCGAAAATGATGCTTGCCCTCGATGTGGAAGACGTCGTCCGGCAGGGATGCCTCCTGGTAAGCTTGGTTGATGTGGCAATGAGCGTACGCCAACCTGTCTCGGATAAGAATGAGGTTTGAACGGTGCAAGTGTTGCACGTTCACCTTACTCCGTGCAGAAATCGGAGTCATGGACTGAAAGTTCATCCCCAAGTAAAGCGCCAACCCGGTGACAAGACCACCAAAGTGTATTGGAGCCTTCCTTGTGCTCCGCTTCACCGCCATGACGCGCTGTAACCAGAATGCTCCCCAGTTGCACTCTTGACGTTTCAGGAGTGCATAGAGAAAGAACAGGTCACTCTCCTGAAACTTGCTCAAAGCAAGATCGCTCCGAGCGAAGAAAGTCAAGCTCAACATCCTGTGCAGGACCCGGACGAACGGGTGCTCAAAATCCGCTACCGCGGCATTGTGGTAGCTCACGGTCTTCCCTGTCGGCACTGTAACTAGTTCGGCGAAGATTTTGTCGTAGTCAGTGCGGGCGTCGGGGCGTCGGTGATCGTGGCGGCTGTGGTTCCAGTTGAAGATGTCGTTGAACTGCTTCAACGTGATGTTGTAATTGTTGTTGAAGAGTCGGAAGGACACCCTTCCCTGGATCCACGTCTGGTCTGATGGTACTACGTCACTTGGTACGACGCAGATATCAAGAGACGCCATGAACTCGGCCACCAGTTCCTTGTATGTGGGCCATTCGCCGAAAAACAGCTGCCCATCCGCATGACAGTCCATCTCATAGAAGCGATTGGTGTGCCGCGCTTGCCCGGCCAACACATAGGCCAAGTTGGCCTTGAATCCCAGCTCCCTGATCATTCCCCGGTCCACATACCGGGTTGCCTCGAACTTCCGCTTCATTATCTCCTCGTATACCTTCCTTACATCCATGTTGGCATGAATGAGGTGTGGACGAGAGATGGAAGCGGTTGGAGGAGGAACAAACTCCTCGATCTCCCTGGGGTGCGCGCTTGATGAAGATGCTCCGCCCGTATGCACCATGATTGCGAGAAGAATGAGATTGGGAGAAAAGAGCTCGGTGAAGATGGAGAGAAATTCTCCGCTCGGTGAAGATCTTCGCTCGATGACGCTTCTCCGCAGGTGTAGAGGGCTCGGGGAAGTGCTCGGCGCAATGGGAAATACTTGCTCTGAGGGTGTGATGTCATATGACGTTGCAAGTCCCCTTAAATAGACTTGATCGGCGCCCCTGTTGACCCGTCGATACCATCGACGCGGGTCGATGGTATCGACACAGCTCGCGGGTAGCCGCATCTGTCACTGGTATCGACGGCTGACGTTTGCTGGATCGAGAAACCCGGATCGCTGACGGGTCGATACCATCGACAGAAGTCGATGGTATCGACGTAGCACCCGGATCGTTGATGTGGCTGTTGCGATTGTCGTCGATGTCTTCATGCGGATCGGTGACATGTTCGTCGATGCCATCGACGGGTGTCGATGGTATCGACTTGCTTTTATTGCGACACCTCCGTTTATTGCATTCAACCTGTGATGATGTCGATACCATCGACGAGGCCGTCGATGGTATCGAGTTGACTGAGCAAAATTCGTCTGAATATCTCCAGAGATCTCGATGGTATCGACTGGGGTGTCGATACCATCGACACTTTTATTGCGACCTGCCTGTGACCATGTCGATGCCATCGACGGGGCCGTCGATGGTATCGACGCAGTGCGATTGCTGCTGGTGTCAACCTGAACCCATGTCGATACCATCGACTGATGTGTCGATGGTATCGACCCTGCCTGTTCCTGCACATTTAACAAACGGATCAAGGTATCATTTTTAAACTAAAAAGTAAACAAAATAAAAGCAAACTACACCTAACATTAAACTATCCTAATGTACCAATGGTTGGGTTGCCTCCCAACAAGCGCCCTTGTTTAGCGTCTTAGGCTAGACGTATGACAGTCATCATCTTTTCACCTTGGGGACCGCACTTATAGGATTATGCGGTAATTCGAATTCAACACGATCTCCTCCAATGCCCAAAGATAGAGTACCTCTCCCTAAAGCAGTAACAACATCTGCCGTTGCTTGAAACGGTCTTCCTAGGAGAATTTCGCAGCTTTGGAGTGGTGGCATATCCATGACGACAAAGTCCACCGGATATATGAATCTGTCAACTTTGACTAGAACATCTTCACATACTCCATAGGGTCTCACTGTAGACCCATCTGCCAATTCAATTTTTGCAGCCAACTTCTTTATCTCTTTTAACCCCAACTTTTGAAATGTAGCCAAAGGCATGAGATTTATACTAGCGCCGGAATCACATTGCGCTTTAGAAAAATGTTGACCACCTATTGAGCATGGAATGTAAAAACCTCCTGGGTCTTTTTTCTTCTTTGGTGAACTCCCATGAATCATCGAGCTCACCGTCTCATTCATCCAATAAATTTCATCTTCTTTTATCCGCCTCTTCTTATTGATGATCTCCTTAATGAACCGCCCATAAGCGGGCACTTTCTCAATCATCTCCACCAATGGAATATTGATGTGGAGTTTCCGGAATATCTCCAAGAATTTCTTAAAGTGACGATGCTCCTTCTTTGACTTAGAATTGACCGGATCTGAAACATCAGCTGCATCAACACGCCTATGAGGTGGCACATAAGAGCTTTTCAGGGGTACCTCCCCTAAGCTTGCTTCAATGATTCCCTCGGACGTGGGCTTTGGTGAGACATCATCAATAGTAGCAGCTTGTTGTGGTTCCTCTCTCGCCTCAGATGTCTCCACATGTGCACAAACAACCTGCACCTGCTCCTCTTGCCTAGATGGAGATACCATACTCACAACTCTCTCTAATTTTCTGAAGAAATGGTTTCCACCCGGCAATCTATAGTAAGTACGTGGATACGGTATCGCCGGTGTTGCATTCACATTGAACGTCATTTTTCTTTCTTCTACAGTTTCTTGCACCTGAGATTCCTCATTTCTTACCACCGACATGTACTTAACCTGATGATGTGCTTGAGCCACGTTCGCATTCTCAGCTGGTTTCTATTGATTGGCGTGCTTGATGGCCGCCACTTCACTTGAAATCTGAGCCACGGTGGTCTCTAATGCCCGCATTTGCGCTCCATGGCTTTGAAGCGTCTGCCCAAACTTGGTTAGAATATCAAGTTGAGATTGTAATTGTTTACCAAACATGGTCATCATCTCTTGGTTTTGCTGAACCATTTGACTTAGTAATTCAGTGTTCTTATCCTCGGTTCTTTGCTGTGGTTTGGCATCCGGATCCTGCAGAAAATTGTTCGGATCCTTCCATGAAAACTTTTTATCCTTTCTCCAGGCATAGTCATTGTTTCTATAGCCCTGTTGTTGCATGAACTTCACTTGGGCTTCCTCATCCTCAGATGTATCTTCCTTAGCTAGCAGCTTCTTGGCTAGAAGATCTAGCTTGTCATTCAGCTCCCTAACTGTTCTGGATTCGCCGGCAGCCTTGACATGTTCCACTGCACCTCTGTCGCCCCATGACTGTTTCCTAGCCATGTTCTTCAGTATTTCCCAGCATCTTGTATCAGTGTTATTTAAGAAAAATCCAGAACCGGCCGAGTCCAAATTACTTCTATCATGCTCGGAGAGAGCAAAGTAGAAGATCTTCACTTGGGTTTCCTTGTCCAGTCCATGGTGTGGACATCTCCTCAACATGACTTGGAATCGCTCCCAAGTCTCAGAATAGGTTTCACCCACCTGTTGGGTGAAATTGTGGATCTTCCAGATCATATCATTGGTCTTCTCAGGAGGGAAGAACCTCTCAAAGAAAACCTCCACCAAGTGATCCCATGATTCAACAAACTCGTCATCGAGGTTATGAAGCCACTCTCTTGCCACTCCAGCCAAGGAACTCGGGAATAACTTGAGGTAGAGCACATCCTGTGGAAATCGATCTATCTTCACCATATCACAGTTCTCCACGAACTGGCTGATGTGGGCCACTGGATCTTCATTTTTTAATCCGTGAAATGCGTTTGATTTAACCAGGTTAATCAATGCTGGATCGATCTTGTATGTCGGTATGTTGATCGCCTGCTTCTTTATAGGCCCCTTTGATGCCGAGGAAGAAGACGCCTTGATCTTCTCCCATATTGTCTGTGCTTCAGCCATTACTTCTTCTTGTTCTTGCTCAGATTCAGAATTTATATCACTGTGGTGTTCCTCCTCGTAGTAGTCCTCGTCCTCTGGTCCCGTAGATGGAACCTCAGGTGTGCGATTCACGTAGTCTCGACTACGTGTGTGCACCATGCAAAGTACCTGAAATATGGAAATAGTAGTTCAGTACAATGCTTTGAACGAGTCAACACAATTATAGAGAAATAAAGGAATTTTTTTTTGTGAAATTGTTTTAAAATAATAAAAAAATGTGGCCTAGAATGGCCGCTCTTAGCATCAAAGTGCCAATAATTCGCCGTATCCCCGGCAACGGCGCCAAAAACTTGACGTGTATTTTACTACGCGCTTAAACGCAAGTATACGCGTCGAGTAATATAGGCCTTGTGAGGCCCGAGTCGAACTCAGGGATACGTAAATTATTGGAGACTTCTACTAACTAATCACAATCAGCTAGGCCGATTAATAAAGTAAGGTTTTGTTGTTCAAATTAAAAGAAAATAAAAATCAAACAAAGAAAACAATCGATTAAAGGTTAATTTAATCAATTAAAAGGATATCTTTAGGATGGCGGTTTCACCGCGGGTCAACGTTGTATTAGATTTCATATAATTCCTCACACTTCTCTCTCTATCCGGGTAGTGGCCTGAAATGAGAATTACCCACTGTCGTGGTGTAATCCACTACTTAGATTTAGGTTGATTCCATCGTCATAGTAATCATTCCCCTAAACTAAGCGCATTAAGATCGGTCCCTCAGTTCCCACCATTAATTTTACAACTCATTTGTCAAGGGTTTTATTAATTAATGTAGAATTCGTCTCTTTTCAACCGTTAATCCTTCTGACGAAGTGATTAAGGGCATTAATTTATTATTATGGTGATCAAACATAACAATAGCAATAGAGAAAACGAATTTATACCACGGATATGAGATAAAAATATGAATTATCAATATAAAATCATCATACAATGTATCCCCGGGCTACTCCCGGTCCTAAAGATTGAGGGTTTTAGCCTCTCATGTTCATCTTACACGAATACATGGTAGAAATTGGGGAATTCATAAGAAAAACGTGAAATAAATGGGAAAACCCCTGAACGGAGAAGAACCGGTGGATCCTTGGCGTAGAACACAAGCTTTCCCCGCCTGTCGGTGGTGGAAATTGTCTTCGGCAGCGTCCGAATCACCCGGAATGAGCTTCTCGGCCTCCGTTCTCCTTTCTCTCCTCCTCGGCACTCGTGCAATCCAAAATGAGATGATGATCACGTCTGGGCGGCCGTCATTAGGTATAAGTCCCTAATTAGGTCGTCAAATAACAACAGCCGTCCGATCGAAATCAAAACAAATCCAACGCATATCTGCCGGCGTCGATACCATCGACGCGAGTCGATGGTATCGACACAGCGGATTAGCGGCAGCTTTCCTTTCTTTTATTTTGAGCGCCTGTCATGATCTCGATACCATCGACTTGGGTGTCGATGGTATCGACTCCTTTAGCGTTGGTTGTTGTCGTTTAGCGACGCTGTAGCTCTCCTTGAGTCGATGGCATCGACTTGCGTCGATGGTATCGACTTCATCCTCGCCAGCAGCCTGGAGACATCTCGATGCCATCGACATGGGTGTCGATGGTATCGACTCTGTATTGCTCTTCTCGGCTGACAACCTGTGGCTTGGTCGATGGTATCGACATCCGTCGATGGTATTGACGGAAGAAGATACTTGTTCTTCCTGAAATTGCACAACAAGACCAAGTAAATCCACACGATTTATGATAAGATGATCAATAATGCTTAAAATAGTGAAACAAAGGGGATTTGATATAAAATGATGGCAAAGACCAAATAAAGTGAATTATGCAATAATATCCATGAAAATGAGTAATTAAGGCACAAAACACATATGAAATCGGTCTATAAATGCGACTCAAAATCATCGCATCAGTATTTCTCTAAACACCATTTGAAGTATTAGCATTTATTCCAATAGGTATGTAAATACATCACATGTATTATACCTGATAGGATAATCACTCTCCCACTACATTAGTGAAGATTGATCAATCATGTCCAAGATATTCATGTCTCTTACTGGTTCTCTTAACCAAAAGAGTCTAGTTTTATCCATCACATGGAAACTAGAATTGAATTTCTCATGATTAATGCTAATTAAATTGTTTGAGTTATCTATAACTTTTAGGTATCGTCTTATCTTATGCATATCAAATATCACAAGATAAATAAGGCATTGCCACAAAGATCACATCTTTTAGATTGAAAACACAACTTTATTGATTGCCATCATTGTCATACAATATGCAAAAATAAAGTGTTTCTATCTATTGGCAAGTATGAAATAGCAGTTCATAACTGTATTACATGCCTTATTGGCTGAAAATAAACTAAAGTATTCCTATCCATAAAGGCAACACTTGCCCCAAGTAAGAATGCTTTACACTTTACATCTTGATATCATATATCTCAAAAAGTGTTACAAGTTTATTTACATGACACCTTCAAGTAGAGGCTTCAGTCGCCTCCTTCTTCTTTTGTTCTTCCAGGTAGAGAGGACAATTCCTTTTCCAATGTCCTGGCTTTTGACAATGGTGGCAATTTCCTTTCTTGGTCACGCCTCCCTTGGCCTTGAAAGCTGAAGATGGCTTGGACTCCTGGCTAGCTTCAGAACCTTTCTTAGCTTTGCCCTTGCCCTTGCGCTTGGACTTGCCTTTCTTGCTCGTGATCACCATCACGGACTTAGGCTTGTCCTTCTTCATCTGTAACTCGGCTGTCCTCAACATGCCCAACAACTTTGACAGTGGCCTATCAAAGTTTTTCATGTTGTAGTTCATCACAAACTGACTGTAAGATTCTGGCAACGATTGCAGTATCACGTCAGTAGCCAACTCTTGGCTCAGTGGAAATCCCAGTCTCTGCAGGTTCTCCACATACCCAATCATCTTGAGTGTGTGAGGACCAACTGGATCTCCTTCTGTCATGACGCACTTGAACAGCGCCCTAGAAACATTGTACCTCTCTTGTCGTGCCTGATCTTCATACATGTTCCTGAGATGCAGAATCATCTCTATGACACCCATGTTCTCATGTTGCCTCTGCAACTCATGGTTCATTGAACATAGCATCAAGCACTTTGCATCAATGGCATCATCAGAATGCTTCTTGTAAGCATCCCTTTCTGTCCTTGGTGCATTAGGAGCGGGTTCCTCTGGAATTGGAGTATCCAGGACATAGAGCTTACGCTCTTGAGTGAGAACAATTCTCAATGTCCGATACCAGTCGTGGAAGTTTGTCCCATTTAGCTTGTCCTTGTCAAGGACCGATCGCAAAGAAAAGTTGTTGTTGTTTGTTGCCATTTGAACTACAAAAGGAAAATATGCAATTTTAGACCAAAAACCCATTTTTGACTTATTTGATTGATTTGAAAGTTTGACGATATAATTAGGCCTTTAATTAATTATCGCTCCCACTATTTTAGTTCAAATTGATAGCCCTCACCATCAATTCAGAAGGTTGCAGCATACAACCTTCTAGTGGGTAAGATCCTGAAATCCTCTAAGTCATGAGTCAGCTTTGGCTGATCGCCCACAACTTAGATCTCTCAGGTAGGCAACTCGTGCCAATTGCATCATATGCAACTCTTGTTGAATGAACATGCACAACACCTTTCCATGAACATTCCTTGCCTCTGGGCTTAGACGCTCTAAGAATCACCAGTTAAGTCTAACCCAAAAGCCGACACGGTAAACATGCACCCTGCTTTGGCAGAACCCACATGTCTACCCTTCACATTTCCACAAGATAGACGGCGCACCACGCTTTGGCGTAACCTATGCTTGGTCGATCGAGCTTTTCATGTGTGCCGCTAATGGAAGGCATGTAAGACTTAATATTTTAATGAGGGATTTGGTTTTATATACATATACATATCCAATCACCACAATACATAGTGCGTATCATATACATGCTATATCCCATAGAAAACATGCACAAAATGATAAAAAGCGATGATTATGGCCATCCTAATGTGATTCCTCGAGCCAAGAGAAATCACGGTCATCTAGGTCTACATCACATGCAACCTGTACAAGATGAACTATGTGCCTTGCCTTCCGAGTTGATCAACTCATCACATGAATGATCTGTACTCTCCAGTCGATCATCTGGGTGCCACCAGCCGATCGGTTGGCTCCTCCAACCGATCGGTTCGCCTGGTCGTCGTGCATCTCGTCATGTCTGCCACCCGCTCATCTCGCTCCTCGAACAGGTCATCAACCGATCGGTTCACTCCTTGAACCGACTGTCTGGAAGGTCAACCGATCGGTTCACTCCTTGAACCGACCGTCTGAGCAGTCGTCTTGATGTCTGTCGGTCTTTGACATAACAGGAAATAAAATCCTATTCTATTTATTACATTGCTTTAAAAAGGAAACCCCGAGTTACATTCGGGGGGAGCAAAGGTAGGAAAGAATCTCGAATTATTTCGAGTTACATCAGGAATAAGAGAGGGAAGATCGGTGCGCAGACTGAGATGCAAGCAACCACACACAACCAATCACAGATAGGGGTTTATAGGCCATATTCACGCTACACACATCCACCACAAAACTCATTTAAGGGCGACGTGTATCGAGTGCATTAATAATACATATCATATATGTAATTAGGGATTTGTGGATTTAGGATTGGACATGCATAAAGCCGATATTATTCGCATCGTATGCAATAAATAAAGGTGACAAACCAAAATCGATCATATCGATATTCCTAAAACATAGAACAGCTGACGTGGCTCTGATACCACTGTTGGGTTTTAGGGGAGACAGAGAAGGCAGCGGAAACAAAAATTTTCTCCCAAACCCATACCGAGGAAACACGTCAACGTCTATATAATAGGAAAGGATGGTTTGCAGAATCATACCTTGTCCCGAGGCTTGCTCGGCGACAATACCTCGCGCAATGCGCGGTCTTCAACTCCGGACTTCGACGGTGTCTGTACAGCTCCTGGTCACACCGGGACTGACAACTCCTACTCGAACCGGACTGTCGGATGACAGTTGTCCTCCTAAGCGGCAGTGTCCTCCCGCCTCTGTAGTAGTCCACACGGACCACCTAGAACTCCACTCTCCTTGTCCCACAAGGAAGTGGAAGGAGTCGCACCCTCCTATTGACGTACTAGTCGCCAACACGCTCTCCTGCCTCCTGTTGCAACTGCAGTTGTCCTTCCCTTGCTGCACCTCCCTTTTGCGGGAAGCACTTGCTCGGGCTCTCTCACGGTTACCAAAACCAGAGAGAACGACAACTTGCAGAGCAACTGGTTGCACTGAGCTGTACATTGAGAAGCCCCCAATACCCCTATATATATAGGAGAGTCATGGGACAGGGTTCTCCATCCCGGGCAATGCGGGACTAAAGTAGGAGTAGAAGGGTTCGAGAATTTTCCACAAAAAGCAACCGGTTCGCAACTTGAAATGATCGGTTCACAACTGAACCGATCGGTTCGGCCATTGAGCCGATCGGTTGGACCTGAGCCGATCGTTTGGGGCACTCCAACCGATCGGTTGGTGCCCTGAACCGATCGGTTCATGGTCCTAATCCGGCTCAAAAAGACTTTCCTTGTTTCTTTCCCAATTGGTATCGAATACCAATATTATTCCCAATCGAATTGGGAAATTTGAAACCAAAGGAAAATTCTTGCTGACATGACTTTTCCCAACTGGTCGGTTGCACCAGTTGAGCCGATCGGTTCAACCCTTGAACCGGTCGTTTCAACCTGGGCATGAGCCGATCGGTCTGGACACACCAGCCGACCGGTTCAGCAACCTCAGCCGACCGGTTCATCACATGAACCGATCGGTTGAGAGCACAGGTTGGGCAAAAATCAGTCAATTGCGATTTCAATCAATCCGATACTCCAATCAATGCGTCCAACACCTTGAACCATACGATATTGAGCTATCGACTGATTGAGTGTTTTATTGAACTACTAAACTCCTTTAGTAATCAATCTAAATATTGCTTTGTGGACAAAACTCCTCTTCCAGGTAAATCCTATGTGTGTGACCCTGCAGGTCCATTTCACGTTGGCAGTGAAAGTCCATAACACTTATGACTTCACAAGCAAAGAGCGGTGCCTAGTCACACATCAGTACTACCCAAGTGAAAGTAGAAAGTTGGAGAACAACTTTCATCCTACAATCCGTGAATGGTGTTACAGCGAATGTATAATTCCTTTGTCACTGATATCCCGAATGAACTCGAGGCATGGAACAGTCATCCTGTCAACGTTCATTCACTTCCTTGATCTCAGAGTAGACTGGAAGAGATCTGTATGACATCAGTATCATATACTGATTCACACATGCGTGCACACCTTTCTCAATCCTGCTCATCAAGTGGCCATGGATATCAAACTCCCTCAGGAGGGACAAATCCCATATCTATCACTCACCCCTCAAAAGCCCCATGTGTCAAAGCCACCCAATCATCACCTTTATAACAACCCATGTTTCAGGACTGCGTTTGATGATGTCAAAGTGTGCCCAACGACATGTGTTGAGTGCAGTGATTTCAGGTCTAAGAATCACACTCACCACCATCACTGTGAGTATTGACTGTGACTACCATCTCATGGTTCCATGTGTCAAACTCACGGTGGGTCTGTCCGGTACACTTGTTCTCTAACAAGTACCTATGTGTTTGGTTTGATATCTCTATATCATGACTAATGAGATTTTGTCATCAACCAACACCACAATCTAGTCTTGTGTGTCATTGCTGTCTATCTACCTTCCACAATGACATCCGACTAGGGACATAACAAGAATGTACAAACTCTTAGCATCTGTATGATCTCATCGTTCAGGTCATGAACCTGAAGGCATACGTCATTGAGTACTGTCATTCTCTAGACATTCAATCTGTTCTATCACTATCTCATATGACTAAACCTGAAAGAATTGGAAGCTCGCCTTTTATGTTAATCAAATCAATCTTAATGTATCCCACCAATCATCATATGATTGGCTCTCAGGGCATACATACCAACACATTACACCCATGTTGGAACACCCAAAGTTACCACACGTTAGAACCCTACACATCGGCGCATTGTATTCCAACGATGTCTACTCCTATATATATATATAGACAAGGACTCTCGGTTAGACAGTACAAGAGGATACGATTATTCTATAGGGATTAGAAAATGACAATACAAAAGGATAAGAAAATAATGTCTGGACTCCAAGTGTAATATTAATTTGCACTTTCCTAACATTATGAGATATTATTTCTTATCCAATTAGGATAAGAGACAAAATCCTAATAATATCCACCTTGTATCTTATCCGTTGAAGTTGCTCTTCCAAGAAGTGTACTCTCATTCTTCTTCTATGCTTCCATCCTCAGAAGTTTCTTCCATTTCTAGAAGCGTATCACCATGCATGCTTGCATGAAGCGTGTGTCCAGACATGGTTGTGCGAACCCTTCATGTGAGAGCTCCTCAAGATGTACAGTTTGAGAAACTGCACTGTCTCCACTTGTGGTTGGAAGAACCACATCCTTTGTACATTTGGCCCTCATGCCATAGGGTTGTGCCTTCTTTTATCCACACCAACTCGAAGACACCACGTGGTCGGTCCAACTATGACTTTTTCTTTCCAACACTTGACAGCTTTACATCTACACCTATTGAAGTTTGTAGCCGAGTTTGCAATCTCATCAGACTATCCATGAGAGTTGAATACATATAGCACTCTTTGGGTTCATGGCGCCTGCCTCTAGTGACACTACTTCGTATATGCCTCCCTTATTGGTAGACCTCTCGTCAGCCACTCCTCTTTTGGTTAGAAAAAAAATTCAACCAGTCGATAGAATCGGGTAGCCTCTATTGCCACTTATCCTTACAAGTAAGTAGCATGACTCCATCTCATGTTGATACTTCACCACTAGTAGATTCACACCCTCCTGATTCCATAACAATGTTGTCATCAAGAATTTCAACTGGATGACCTACGATGTTAGTTGTTGACGTCATCATATTTTTTTGTGCTCCAGATGTATCCTGATCGTCTTGTATGACACTGGCTTTGATACCACTTAAAAAGATTTATGGAAGCTTCAAGCATAAGAAAAAGTCACACGACATACAACTCAAGCATGTACAACAAAAGCTATGACCGTCAATGTCGACAAACCCAATAAGCACCAAATAAATAACCGAAAAGAGATCATGGTTGGTGAAAAAGATCGCATAATTCTATTAAGCAACCACAAAAAAATTACAAAGATTGTGGCTCCCTCACTATCCTGTGCGGACAATAGAATCTCATTACCCACTCTCATTCTCTCCCCTTCTTTGACTATCTTTTGTGACTTCCCTTCTTTGATGCACAATATTGTCACACATTGTATACCCAAAGTTACCACACGTTGGAACCACACACATCTGTGCATCGTATTCTAACGGTATCTACCCGTATTTATATAGATAGGGACTCTTAGTTAACCGGTACGAGAGGATATGACTATCTATAGAGATTAGAAAACAACAATATAAAAGGATAAGAAAATAATATCTTGGACTTCAAGTCTAACATTAATTTGTATTTTCCTAATATTGTTAGATATTATTTTTATCCAATTAGGATAAGAGATAAAATCCTAACACATTCGTCATACAGATCACCGTCCATATATACTTGGAGAACCTACATTCATAGAAGAGATGGGAGTGACTCTCATTGTCACGTTGGCGGAGGCGGCAGAGGGGGTCAACCCCCCCCCCCCCCCCCCCCCGGTAAGCAGACCAATAAATTCGATTTTATAGTGTGTGTTATGAATGATATTTGTTTGAATTACAACCGGTCCATGTCAATTGATATGAAAGCTAAGAACTGGTTTGGTGGGTTACGGTAGGGCTGCAAACTGCGCCCTTGGCATCCCTCTATAATCTGCCGAAATTGACTCTTTGCAAAACGCTATAAAATGTAAATCATATAGAAAATTGTGTATGACTAGTATAGCGAAACCCATACACAATGGCGCATAGAAGTATGAGGAGCATTCATCAAGAGCCAACTTGAATTCCGTTTCCCGTGACTAATTGATCTGCGAAGAATAATCAGTTGCAATTGTATTGTCTGCAGTGCCTCGGATGAGTTCAAACTGAAAACCACATTAGTGGAGTTGAGTCTGTGATGGTGGTCTGTTAGCTGGACAGTTGTAATCTTTCAATTACCGTCCAAACTTCTATGAAGCAAACCGCCTATGACTTTATATAATCCCACCAGGCCCAAACAGATAAACCTTGGACAGAACTTTACGGGACCGCTACTGCGACGACAACCCCCTCAGTTTTTGGAAATTGTCAATTCTTCATGATTTGCCCTCGTCTAGATGCAGCCATTTATAGTCTCAATAGTTCAATAAGTAGGTGCCTTTGTCGGTTATAATAGTTGACTATACTTCTCCTTAAATCTACAGGATCACGTATCGGAAAGTTGGTCCTTGATGACAACGTGATGGGTTTCTAGTCACCCCGATTTTGGGATAATTAGAAAAACTCACGGCTCTGTCCGACCTTTTTGATGCAACATCCACTGATTTTGACCCCCAAATAAGTGTTATAGGTGCTGATCTCAATATCAAACGAGTATATAAAATAACCGTGAATTTATCAAAAACTACAAACAACCCAGCCCTAGGGAATCCTATGACCAGGATTTATAAGCGTAGGGCAAAATATAGCAGGAAAAGAAAACAAAGTTTGATTTTCAACTATATATAATTCAAGTGCATTTCAACTTATTTTATTTGTGATCCACCTGATTCAGATTAGATATTTCCTATGATAAACCTGCGTGCATGTTTCAGCTGTTAGGTTTGTTTCAATCAACTCCTACATAGAAGTAAGCCTTCATAAGTTGTCTTGCATATAACGGCTGCAAGTTGTTCTATCAGTCTACCTGGTAAATTATTCAAATACTAACCGCTTGTTGGCAGTCCGACCCGTTGTTGTTTTTAAATGGACATAATTTACACGAAGTTGGGAGGGAGTGTACGCTGCAAACGCTTTGTAAAAATGTCATTTCCTGCGCGGAGATCCGGTTTTACTTTTTTTTTTAATGTTTTGGGTTTTTAGTGAAAATAAAAGACGAGAAATTCATTGTTTTGTTTATAACTTTCACTCTGTAATGAATTTTTAGAATAAACAAAATCCATTAGATTTCTTATAATATATATTTGAACAAGACTAATATTGACATATTTTTTAAAAAATCATAAATAACTATTATTTGCAAATTTTTTAGTATGTGTATAAATAAAAAAATTAGCACATATATTAGCATAATGCACCTAATATTTGTAGAAAATTAATCAATTATAGTGTTAATGTGCAATCTTACGCTATTTGTAGAAAAACACTCAATTATGATGCTAATGAGCTCAATTATAGTATAAATGCGTCTACTTCTTAAATGTTGTGCATAAATAGTAAATTAGTACAAATTTTAACATAATGCGCTTAATATTTGTAAAAAAAGTATCCAATTATGATGCAAATGCACCTAATTATGGTGTGAATGTGCCTACTTTTTAAAGTATGTGCAAATTAGCACAAATTATTAACATAATGAGCATAATATTTGTAGAAAATACCCAATTATAGTGCAAATTATGGTGAATGCCCCAATTATAGTGTGAATGTGCTACTTTTTAGATGTTGTGTATAAATAGCAACTTAACACAAACCTAAATATAATGTGCCTAATATTTGTAAAAAAGCGCCCAATTATGGTGTGGATGCGCCCAATTGTGGTGTGAATGTACCTACTTCTTAGAGTATGTTCATAAATAGTAAATTAGCACAAATATTAACATAATGTGTCCAATATTTGTAGAAAAGCACTCAATTATAGTGTGAATGCGTCCTATTATGGTGTGAATACACTCAATTATAGTGTGAATGTGTCTACTTTTTAGATGTTGTGCATAAATAGAAAATTAGCAAAAATCTAAACATAATGCATCCTATAATTGAAGAAAAGTAGCTAATTATGGTGCAAATACGCCCAATTATAGTGTGAATGCGCCTACTTCTTAGAGTATGTACATAAATTGTAAATTAGCACACATGTAAACATAATGCGTCCAATATTTGAAGAAAAAGTGATCAATTATGGTGTGAATGTGCCCAATTATGGTGTGAAAGCGTCTACTTTTTAGAGATGTGCATAAATAGCAAATTAACGCAAATCTTAATAAAATACGCCCAATGCTTGTAGAAAAGCGTCAAATTATGGTGCAAATGCGCCCAATTATGGTGTGAATGCGTCTATTTCTTTAAAAATATGAAAAAATAATAAATTAGAATAAATCTTAACATAATGTGCCTAATATTTGTAGAAAAGCACCCAAGTATGGTGTGAATGTACCTAATTATGGTGTGAATGTGCCTACTTCTTAGAGTATGTGCATAAATAGCACATTAGCACTAATTTTAATATAAGGCGCTGACTGGCCTAAATCGCACGTCCAAAAAGGATTGGATTCAGAGTAGTCAGACTTTTAAAGAGATGACCCGAGTCTCAGTCCCCGCAACGATAAACGGGGTCTGATGTAGTGATCGGGGTCGAACATAGGGACAAGGTTGGCAGTATTAAGGGCACAGAATCTAACACTTGTATACTCCAGCCGAAGAGAGTATATAAAAAGTGTTCCCTAAGGAACAATGGTACACAAACTATGGCAAGTCAAGAAAAACAAGAATAAGAAGAACAAAAGAAAACAAAAGAAACAAGACGAAACAAGTTTATGGGAAGAAACCTGAGTTGGGGTTCACCTACTAAGGCTTCTCACCAACATGCAACATCATCTCTCTCTCGTATACTCTTACCAAGATTACAAGCAACCATTAAAATGTGTATTCCACTCTCTCTCAAGATGAGGATAGATCTAAGTCTAAGGGTAGCCTCTCTCTCTCTCAAGACGGCCACATATAAACCTCATCGCATAACATATGGTTTTAAAGCTTTAGCATTCCAAAACTCTCATGCATTCATACTACTCCATGACATGTGATAAAGGGTGATATTACTCTCTCGAGATATCAATTGTCAAACATCACAAGATGGTAGCTAAGCATACAAGTGAAGCATTTAAATAAGTGCATGGAGATAATCTTGATAAGAATATGTATATTCAATAGAAAGAGATAATATACATGTTGGGAGAGCCTTAGTGGCTACTCCCAACCCAAGTTAAGGTGTTTAGATGCTCATGCTTGTGGACAGCATAACGACGATATAAAAAGATGGATACATGAAGTCTCACGAAGAGAGGATGAAAGTAAGCGAGATGGAGTGATAGATCTAGAGAGAAGAGGCGTGATATGACACAATACTTCTTCAGATCTGGATCTATCACTGTGAGGGCATGGATGGTCTTCTTCTCTCAAAGAAGGAGTCTTCAATCTTCTCTCTTCTCAGCTACTACCTTTGGAGATCCAAGACTAGTGGATGGGGTGGTCTGGAGTGAATCTAGAATGCAACAACACTTCATGGTCCTCAGGATCCGATCTATGATCTGATGATTTGACAAGATAAGCGGGTGTGCTATTTATAGGCACATTCCACTGACTTAAGCCTAGACCGTGGTCGCAGTCTTGGTTGGGTGAGGGGTGAGACTGTGGTCACAGTTTGCTCTTTATTCCATCTTTAACCGCGGTTGAGCTTGGTCGCGGCCTGGTGACAATCGCAATCGAGGTCTTCTTATGCGTTGCGCCTGGGGAGGTCGAGGTCTTCTCATTTTTTCGCGGTTTACAAGGATTCATCAGTGACCGCAGTCTCCAAAGTGGTCGATGTCCTTCTTGATCACGGTCTGTGTTGATCGCGGTCTGTGGTCACACCGCGACACCTGGTCTGACTCTGGGGCCCATGTTCCGATCGCAATCATTCACGAAGTCGCGGTTGAGCAGTGGCCGCGGTCTGTAAACTAGCTGTGATCCATCTTTAACGTATGATGGCCTCGATCTCAAAGGATCTCTGAAACTGCGATCGCGGTGGAGGTATAAGTGGGTCACGGTCCCAGTCCTTGACCACGACCGGGGTTGTGAATCTACCTAAAACCATGTAAGTGAGGCTTTAGTCAAAAAGGTAGTAAAATTATGTGAAAAGCTAACAAAAGATATACTAAAAGAGGTGTAGAATATATACAAAAAGTATGTAAAATAGAGTGTTATCAACTCCCCCAAACTTAGAATCAAGCATGTCCTCGGGCTAAGTGTAGGTTCAAGAACATAGAGAGAGAAAAAGCAATCTTAGATGACAAAATTATAGCATGACTAAAGTATCTCATTCTTGCATAAAGACTGTTGTAGCATGTTTTCTAACCCTTAGGTCTCATTCCTCCCCCTCAACTGGAGTTGCATAACTTCATTTTCTTACCATTGCCTTCAATTGTAAAAGGCTCCTCCTTCTTAACTTATCACCCCTTTCCTTAGGTAATGACCATACTAATACAATATCTTTTTTGAGGGGTAGCTTTTACACCATTTCTTTATTTTTCAGTTGACCCTATGCTAATGTGTTCGGGTACGCTTAAGGCTTCGAGTGTTTTCCCCTTCCCTCTGAACTCCTCACCCACTACTATCGTAAGAACAGTGTTGCCCTTTTTGGGCTTCTGACTTTAGGTCAGGTGGTTTTATGAGTTTTCATTCAGGATTGGAGGTGTGTAAGCTTGGCTTCAAGATTCCACTTATGGGCACGACATGTCTACATTCATGAGTGCAGCAATATACCAGCCGTGTGGAAAGTTTTGGCATCTTTTTGGGCACAACTCTCATTATTTTTTTCTTTTTTTTGGCTTTTTATATCTCCTTTCAGGCTTGGGTGCGAGGGATTTTTACCTGGTCTTCTGGGCGGCCAAGCCTCTTTTTAGATATGCCTTGAAAAGGGCAGTTGTTTCCCTCTCTACAGAGATAAGGATTTTCTGGTCAAAAGTGTCAGGCGAGAGTAGTTGGTTAGGAGAATGGCTAGGTGAAGTCTTCTAGTCTCCAAGGATTTCATGAGTTAAGGTTGTCACACATACAACGTCGTATTGCAAGAATGAGATAGAGCAGTATTTCTATGACTGTTATATTACTTGTACATACTTATCTATGTTGCTCATTTTTCTCTCTCTTGGAAGGCAGAAGCACCACAATTAGAAACTTTAGTAGAAGAGGAGGCTAGCTTCTAAATTCAAAAGGTAGTTTCTGCAAAATTTCATTTGAAAACTTTTTAGAGAGGTAAAAAGATGGCAAATGTACCTCTGTAGCTCGTTTATGACTCCTCTCCCAAATTTATCATGCACCACATCTCGGGGTGTCAAAATTTGAGTGAGATGTATAAATGGGCTTTCAATTATTTGATTTTGTTGTTATTGGTGGAGGCCCACTAGGACTCGAGAATCATGCTTGTGTATACTCCTCATAGAGTGTGGTATTGTTCATATTGCATACCCTCCACCTTGACATTAATGGTGGCTAGGGCCACCATCCATGCTAGACAGAAGAAGCTACAATCATTTGATAGGGGCACCTATTGGGGGCTCCTATGGCAGAACTATGTTTTCTTGAAATCCTTGCCTGTCGTATGGTCATACCCTCTGCAATGACTTTTTATCATGTCGACGATCGCCTCGGCACATGTGTTTGACTTTTCTTCTGTGGGGGTCTTTTCTGTTGTCATATTGGTCTTCTTGTTAAGTCTGAAGGCTGTATCTGAGCTATTGTAGAGGACTGCAGTCCTTTTAATGATGTTGACATCCAACAAAGTCCAATGATTGTCATGAAGAATTGATAGGAAAATGTAGCCTAGTGGGGATGTCGCTAGGCATTGTTGTAGCCATTCCTTTTCTCCTGATCTTTTATCTTTTAGGATGTCATCCACCGGTAAGAAGTATGCCATGTGGGCATTTGGCATGGTGTCACCTAGTAGTGCCTGGTAAGTTAACATCGTACTTACAAAAAGGTATCCTCCTATTTTTAGTGTTTCTCAGAGGTTGTCTTTTAGCACGCATATGCCATCTCTCTCGAAGATGGCATCTCCCAGCAAATCATCTTCTTTCAAAGAACTCATTATGATAGCCAGTTCTTCTAAAGACAGACTGAGGTAGCTCCATCTGTCAAAATCCTTGAAAGAAGGTGTAATTTCTCCTGTCGGTCCGTCTGGCCTTACATCGACCAGGTCTTCTTCTTCAACCTCTCTTTCCTCAAGTTGTTCCTTTGGAGGCCGTTCTTCAGGGACTACTGCTACTGGAGTTTGCTTTGGTTTGTCATCCGACACTTGTTTTGTAGCTTCTCCAGAGCTTTCATGCCAGCCTTCTTTCCAAACCGCAGCCCTAGATGGCTCAGTTGGATCTACCCACATGCTCTTTAACTGCTCCCTCTAGGTGACCTTTTCAGGTAGGGGCATATCCATGTGAAGCCTCTGGGGTATAGCTTCTGAAGGCATCACCGGGTCGTTAAATAACTGACGATCATAGATGACCTCTATAGCATACATACCCCACATTCCATGCAGGTATTCATTGTTTGGATCTTCTAGGTAGATGCCCTTATTGATGACCTCCATCATTTGTAGTACTATGAAGGCGCAATCCCCCAAACCAGCCTCTTATTAATTGAGAAGAGCTTCCAGGACCCCTGAAATTTGTTATTTGCATCCTTGATTGCTCATTGTAGATGCAGCGGTATATTTAGGCATCTCTGGCATCCTTCCTCTTATAGATTAGTGAGGTGTTATCCATTTTAGCTATACAGAAATTAAGCATCATCATTTTCCTCTCATATAGATTGACGACTATCAATGCCCAATGCTTTACATTCCTTATGGGTAGCACCATATATCCTATTTCCTTTCGCTGAACTGCTGCCTTCAGTTCGTCTACATCTGTTGCTTTGTAGTCTTCTTTGTAGAGGAGGCTAACTAGATGTGTTGTCCCGTTGAAGACCGGTTGCTGCTTGTTCGGGTGCAGAAATTCTTCCAGGAGGGTGGCGCAGAGTACCTTGAATAGATTTTTATGTACTCACACCTTCCTCATGAATATCCCCTGGAAGTGGTCTCTGGATAGACATCTACCCTTATTGTTATATAGTATGTCTGACCCGGGTAGATCGTCTTTGAGGACATCTGCCAAGATGTGGAGGTCTTTGCATGTGATCCGTGATACTGTATTCATGTCTATTTCTTTCATCTTGCATGGCAGAGGGGGAGCTGCTCCAAGTGTTTATGTTCTGGCTGGCTCACTCCACTCTTTGGGGGGGCTCATTTGTAAAAAATGGTTTCCAGCCTACCATCATCATCGTCGTATGTTGCTTCTTGTGCCGAAGGTGCTGAAGTTTCATCTATGGTCTGTATGGCCTTGGCTACTTGCTCATCTTCTCTATATGACGGTTGTGTAGTGGTCACATGTTCTACTACTTCTGAAGATGCTTCAACGGCTACATTATCCTTGACATTGCGCTCCTTAGAATTTTGACCTAGCTTGGTGTCTTCCATCATTGCCAGAGTTGCCTCCATCTTCCCATCGTATAGATAGTCGCTATGATCATGATGTGATTGGAATAGGAGTAACTCACTGCTCTCTTCGAGGATGGCCCCCAGCTCAGCTAACATTCTATCGAGCTATGCTGCTCCTTTTGCACTAAGTTCGGTGGCGACTTCTTCTCAGTGGGAGGTAGCAATCTATTCTTCTAGTGTCATTTCATGTGTAGGCAAGGTGAATGGATACTTTGCTAGTTTCCCACTACCATGCAATATCTTTGTCATGGATTTCTTTGGGATTGCTATTGAGGTCAAGCTCCCTCGACAAAGTTGTGTTTTTCTTCATTTGTTTGTCATTGTGGGAGCTTGATTGCTGTGGCGGTTCATTCTTCTTTGACTCAGTTGTTGGTGCCATTTTTGTGTTGGCACTTCTTTCTTTTAGCGCACCTGCTCCAGTGCTGGTCCCTCCCACGTTGTCTTCATCATTGTCGTCATGGATGGAGGGGCTTGATGAGGAGTGCGCTAGGCTTGCTGAGTGCTTTGCCTTCTTTTTCTTCTGCCGGTTCTTGAGTTCTTTGTGTTCCTTCTCGAGCTTTTGGAGGTCCTCTTGTAAGCGTTGGCGCTCTTCTTTGAGGTTAGTCATTTCCGCATTGTAGCCGCGATGCATATGCTTGGTGTCAGTTTGTATGGAGTTCCTCACTTTCTATAGGTCTTCCATCTCGTTCTTTACGTTCTTTAGCATTCCCATCATCACCCATTGGTTGCTTATAACTTCTTGAATGAAGTCAGGGAGTGTGCTTGTCCTTTCATCAAGAACATGTACTTGCGTTGTTAGCGCAGATAAAGAAGAAGAGATGGTTGTATTTATTGTGTTGGTTTGATGTATGTGTTCCCACATGGCATTAAACCTTATACCTAATGCACCTCTGAAGGAAGGTGTCTTCTGGTACAGCTGATGCTCCATGCATGCCGTTGACGAGCTCGGCATGGTTGGTTGTAGAGGTGGTGGTTGTGGACCTTATTCTTTTTCCTTCTGCTTTTCTTGTGGGTCCACCTCCACCCCATGGATCTCCGTATCTAGTATGGTCTGAGAGCCTTGTCCTTCTGGATCTGCCTTCGGTTCTTTGTTGGGCTACGCATTGGCTGCTACACCTCCCTCTTTCTCTACCTCTATCTCCAAAGTAGCTGCTTCTTCATGTGGCTCAAGAGGTGTGGTTTCTGCAATCCCCACTGGTTCTTCTGGAGGTGGAGACATGGGGTGGGTTGTTCTGCAGTTGTTGTTCTTTTGTAGACCTGTCAAACGGGTGGGTGGGTTGGGTTTGGGTTGGGTCATTGCGGGTGCAGGTCAAAAAGATACACTTCTAAACGGGTGGAAGAAAAGCACACCCAAACCCGACCCAGCGGGTTGCGGGTTTCCCGCGGATGCCCATATAAAATGTGTACAATCAACAATAAGTTACCAGTTGCTTTCTTTAACACTAAAAACAACATTTGAAACAGGTTGTAACTATTGTTTTTATGTCAAATATAGTGCAAAAGAACCAACCAACTACTATGTTTGACGTCAAACTATTCAATTAGTTTTTGATATATGAAAAAGTAGCAACTAGTTGTATGTTGATGTAAATTAGGAAAATCGATGTATTTTTCATAGATAAATATCATAAGAAAAATACATAATTTTGTCATGTAACATTAGGCATTCCTAATATTACAAGTACTTTTTATTGCCTATTGCAAACACAAAATAAAGAAAATACAATTGTTGTTGGTAAAGGTAAAGAATTAACTTGTACAAAACAAGCAAAATATTTTAATAGGTGTATGTGTATATTATGTATATGAATATATTTGCTTCAATTAACTGGGTCACCCGTGGGTGTCTGCGGATCACCCATGAAACCCGCTTAATAAACGTGTGGGTATGGGTTTGGGTGATTTTCAGCGGGTGGCAAATTTTGCCACCCAAACCCAACTTAAACGGGTCGACCCATGGGCGCCCACAGATTTTGACCCAGTTTGACAGGTCTAGTCTTTTGGTTGACAGTGCAGTTGCTTCTGTTGTCTTTTTCTTCTGCACCAGCAATTTCTTTCCCGGCTCTGTGCTCTTTTTCTTTTCTAATTCAGATTAGGCACTGCCTTCTCTAGCTGTAAGTATTGGTTCAGTATTCGTGATGGCCTGTAGTGCCCTAGAGCACATCTTTTCGATGTCTTCTTGTGTTGGTCGCAACTTGTGAGCGTCATAGAATGCCATTTCAAGAAGGGGAAGGAGTCTTTTAGACCCACTTTGTCTGAAGTACAACTTCTCCTCTTCTGTGCTAGAATACACGTGTTGATAAGGGACTTGATGTCTATTCTTTATTGTCCCTCCATTTCTTTATACTTTAGGACCTCTCCCGCGTCCATTAAGTATTCGGCGATTTTTATTATCTGGCCACCCATGCAATATGTAGAGTTCCTCTTTGCATCCCCACCTACTTCCAATGATAGACGCTCAATTAGTATCTTCCCGATATTAACCGGCTTCCTATTTATCATTGACCAGATTAGGAATAGATATCCTTTGCTAATTGTTCCCATTTCTGATATCGCGTAAATTGTGTAGGCAGTGATTTTCAGCATTGTGTGAATCAAGCATGAGGTGATCAGCGAGGCCTTGGAGTTCTTTGAGTTGTGTTCCTCTTCTCCAGTCAGCTCTTCCCACATTTGATTTCTTTTATAGGTGACTGATTCCTTTTCACTCGGGGTAGTGGAGTAGGCTTTGGCTTCATTCTCTGTCTCTGTAAATATTTTTTTTCAGCATTGCCTCTGTGATTATGTGAGATTCACCTCCTAGCCTTACTTGTAGTTTATAATCTCCACCTCCTGCTCTTCTTGTTTCACTACTGGTAGTGACTTTCTTTAGCGAAGACATGAACACTATAGTCAGCCTCTTGTAGGACTTCACCTCGGGTGTGCATAATATGCGTAAGTTTGCACCTTTCAGGAATTCTACTACCCTATCTTAGGTTCCCATCTTCTTGAAATCTTCTACGTCCAGGTAATGGGTAGGGAAAAATTCCTTATTCTACTACATCCATTCGTAGGTTGACTGGTGTACGACGTTCTTCGGCACAAACGGGGGTTCTCCGGATTGTGCAGATGTCTCCCCTATGACTTCTCTGGCCTTGCTTGCCTCTAGTTCCCTTGGCTTCTCAGCATCTAATGGTTGTCTTTTTGTTGTTGTTGGCTCCTCTTGGTACAACCTTTCTCTTCTTCCCTTGTACTTGGCTCTCTGACTCCCCTAGTTTCTACTCAGAGGTCTCTGTTTGCTCAGTTTGTTCGGTTTCGTGTGTAGAGTCATCTGTTGTCATGTGGCCCAGTATTCTTTGATACTGTTCTAACCTCTATTGTAGATCAACCTGTTGGTTTACTGGTAGAGAAGTATTTTTCTTTAGCGTTGTTGTTAGGCCCTCCACTATCTTTTCCACCTCCTTCAGGGATGTTTCCTTCTTGAAGATGGGGTCATTGTTCTCTAAAAAAGACATTCTGTAAGGTTTCAATAATGAATTAGTTTATAATTGGTTTAACAGAGACAAACATATTGCAATTATCTAGGGAAAGTATTCAGCAAAGCAAAGTTTTAATCATTAAGTTCATGAATGAATATATATAGGGATCGTGACCCGCGGTCTTATTAGTAACTCAGAGGACACTGTGGTTGCGGTCTCTAAAGGAGGTCACATGTTGTGTTGTAATGAGAAGGGATCGTGGTCGCAGTTGTAGTCATGGTTACAGTTACAATCACAGTCGTGACCTTCTTCCCTGCTTTGGGAAGGTCGTGGTTCAGGGGGCCGCGACCTCGAGCATTTCTCTTCTACACCGCGACCCATGGTGGGAACCTGTAGTTGGAGTGAACACCATGACCGAGTTAGGGTTGATGAGCATACCACAATCGTGGTTGTAGAGGTGATGACCACGACTCGTGATCCTTCTTCATCTGACCGTTCTGATTCCTTTCTCAGTTTGTTTATCTGCTCTTCACCTCGCCGACGGGCAATTGTCCATTATTGATGTTTTTAGGGTTTTTCATTGTTGTTTGCAAATGACACCACTAGGGCAGTTAGGGTAACTAGGAAGTCATGAAAAACCATCAGGGGCGTGACTAACAGCCGTCGACAAATGAATTGGGAAAAACTGTTCAGGTGTGGTGGCAACGCAGTGATGGGTAAACATTAAAGAATCGACAATTAGAAGTGCTAAAAGGGGGGGGGGGGGGGGGTCATGTTACCTTGTTCGTCGGTTGATACGGTGAAATCGTAGAAGGCGGGCGCGGAGATGAGCTTGCTGCGGAGGCGAGTCGTTGGTCGTGGCGGAGCGATTCTTTAGAGAATAAGGGTTTATCTTAGACTTGGGAAGGCTAGAAGTGAAAAGAGTCTGAGAGACGGGGGTTAAGAGTATATATACTAGTGTGACCATGACTCATCTATAATAAGTAAAGACCGCAGTCACGGTGTACTGAAAGCATGACCACCGTTGCGGTCTCTTCTATTCCAAGGGTGACCTTGGGTCGCGGTTGAGGTTTCTGGTTATGGGCACCGCGGGTTGCGGTCTTGCGCGATGCAAGGCTATACCGCGACTGCGGTCCAGACCGCAATCAGAGAACTTGGTCAAAACAAATCTCATTTCATTAGTTAAACCCTTAATTACTCAAAAGGAAGATAGATATATACATCACTTAAAAGGGTAAAAAACTATTCAAACAACAAGGGAAGAGAAAACAAAGCTTTAAGGAAATAGCAAAAACTTGGGTTGCCTCCCGAGAAGTGCTTGCTTTAAAGTCTCTAGCTAGACTTCATAATTCTTCACTACTTTTGTCCCGCAACTGGATGTTGCAATTCTTCTTTCCTTTTCTCTGGGTACTGGTCCGGTTCCCCCAAATTGATCTCAGATCTTCATACGAAAGCCTCATCTTCGTAAAATCTTTTTAACCTATGGCCATTGACCTTGAAAATTCTAGTTTTCTCCCCTTGAATCTCAATCATTCCTGATGGGAAATCTTCACCACAGAGAAGGGCTCTGACCATCTTGTTCTAAGCTTTCTAGGGAAGATCCTTATGCTTGAATTTAAGAGAAGTACTTTATCTCCTTCACAAATATCCTTGTTCTTTAGGTGGGCGTCATGCCACACCTTAGTCCTTTGTTTGTAAATTCTTGCGTTCTCATAGGCATGCAATCTCAACTCCTCGAGCTCCTATGGCTGCCAAGTCTATATTTAGAAACTTGATTGCCCAAAGGGCTTTATGTTCGAGCTCCAAAAGTAGATGGCAGGACTTGCCATAGATTAATCTTTATGGCGTCGTGCCTATCGGTGTTTTGTAAGTTGTTCTATAGGCCCAGAGAGCATCATCAAGCTTCATGGACCAGTCCTTCCGAGTGCAACTAACTATTTTCTCTAGGATCTATTTAACGTGCCGGTTGGATACCTGTACTTGTCTCGAGGTTTGAGGATGATAGGGTGTAGCAACTTTGTACTTTACCCCGTACTTCTTTAATAGCACCTCAAATTTCTTTTCTCTAAAATGTGCTCCCCCATCACTTATTACAGTGCGAGGCACTCCGAAGTGTGGAAAAATGGTTTTCTCGAATAGCTTGATCACAGATTTAGAATCGCAAGTTTGGGTTGCTACCACCTCCACCCACTTCAACATGAAGTCAACAACTACTAGAATGTATTGATATCCTTTTGATGACGGGAAAGGACCCATGTAGTCTATTCCTCAAACATCAAAGATTTCTACTTCCACCTAGTCGGCCATAGGCATCTCACTTCTCTTACTGATATTTCCAGTAAGTTGGCATTCCTTGCAAGCCTTGACAAAGGATGTCGTGTCCTTGAATAAGGTGGGCCAGTGAGCACTTTTGCAGCCATTCTTTCTCCACTATGATGTCCTCCATATGGCGAAGAATGACATTCTCTTAGGATTGACGGGACTTCTTCCTCTGGTATACACCTTCGATACAAATTGTCTTAACACCTCTTAAACAACAGTGGGTCATCCGAGTAATAGTTCTTAACATCGGAGAAAAGCTTCTTCTTCTGGTTGTATGTTATGTCTGACGATAGCTGGCCATAAGCCAGATAGTTACAGATGTCTGCAAACCATGGTAAACTCTTCTCATCAGACTGAGCCATTAATAGGGCTTCATCAGCATAATTGTCATTCACTGGTAACTGATTCTCTTCATCAAAAACTATTCTAGACAAGTGGTATGTGACCACATTTTCTTTTCCTTTCTTATCAACAATTTCATGATCAAATTCTTGCAACAGTAGGGCCACCTTAGCAGTCTTGGCTTGGTGTCTTTCTTTTGCATGAGATAACATTTCGCAACATGGTCAGTATAAACCTTAACCTTAGCTCCTATAAGGTATGCTCATAATTTATCAAACGTGAAAACAATCGCTAACATCTGCTTCTCAGTGGTGGTGTACTTCACTTGGACTTCGTCCAACGTACGAATGGCGTAACATATGACATGGTGATTTTGGTCTTTCTTCATCCCTAGGACTGCACCTATGGCATAGTCATTTGTGTCACACATTATTTCAAAAGGTAGCTCCCAGTCTGGAGCTTGTAAGATTGGTGAAAAGGTTAAAGCCTCCTTCAGGGTCTCAAAATCTTTTGAACATTCGTCATCGAATTCGAACACTACGTCTTTGATCAGCAAATTTGAGAGGGGCTTCAAAATTTTTGAGAAGTCCTTGATAAAACTCCTATAGTATCCAGCATGACCTAGGAAACATCTTACCCCAGTCACGGACCTTGGTGGCGGGAGTTTGGAGATGGCTTCGATCTTGCTCAAATCCACCTTGATGCGTTTCTTTGATATTTTGTGTCCCAGGACAATGCCACTCTGAACCATAAAGTGGCATTTTTCCCAGTTCAGGACTAGATGTTTTTCTTCGCATCTTTGCAGAACTAGGGATAAATTTCTTAGGCAAGCTTCAAAATATATCCCGTATATAGAGAAGGAATCCATAAATGCTTCAACTATGTCTTCTAAGAAGTCTGAGAACATGGAAATCATGCAACGCTGGAAAGTTGCAGGGGCATTGCATAAGCTGAAAGGCATTCTCCTGAAGGCATATCTGTCATAGATGCACGTAAATGTTGTCTTTTCCTAATCATCAGGGTGGATTGGAACTTGATAGAATCTAGAATATCCATCTAAGAAGTAGAAGTAATCATGGTGGGCAAGTCTTTCTAAGCCTTGGTCAATAAATGGCAGGGGAAAATGATCTTTCTTGGTGGCCAAATTTAGTTTTCTAAAATCAATGCACATTCCCCAACCTGTGATAGTTCTTGTGGCAACTTTGTCACCATTATCTCCTCTTACCACTGTCATTCCAACTTTTTTGGGTACTGCATGAATGGGGCTCACCCAGTTGCTATCTCTTATTGGGTATATGATACCCACATCCCGTAGCTTCAATATTTCCTTCTTGAGTACTTCCTTCACCATTTGGTTCAATTTCCTTTGAGGTTGCATTGATGGCCTTGCCGATTCTTCTAAGTTTATCCAGTGCATACAGAGGGCTGGGTTTAGTCCCTTGATGTCCTCAACTGAATATCCGATTGCCCTTTATGCTCCCTCAACTCTTGTAGGAGTCTTTCCCGTTGTTCTTCTGTGAGGTTAGCATTGATGATGACGGGATTCGTCCTCACATTGTCTAAGAACTCGTACCTTATCCCTTCTAGTAGTGGATTTAATTCCAACATTGGATTCATAGCTTCTAACTCTTTATTGGACTGTTCCAAAGAAGTGTACTTCCCTATTTCTATCACTTCTTCTTCACCGCTCAGACTTTCTTCACCTTGGTTCAGATATTCAAGTATCTCAACCACTTTATGGTCTTCTGTCAAAGGGTTCGGATTATTCAGGGCTCTTAAAAGTGGGTCCACGATGGCCTTTTCTTGTTGAATCTCTTCACAATACTGGTTATAGTTGTCCACGAAGTATACTGATTCTGAAAGAGACGGTCCCTTCATGGCATCCTTCACTTTGAAGTCGATGTGGTCACTTCCAACCCTAAGGGTTATGATGCCTTCAGTGACATCTATCAGGGCTCTTCCAGTAGCTAGAAAAGGTTGTCTAAATATTATCAGACACTTTGGGTCCTCCATAGTATCTATCACGATAATATCAGATGGTATGAAGAACTGTCCCACACAGATCGGGACATCTTCCACTATACCTACAGGTCTCTTAAAAGTGTGATATGCCACTTCAATTCTCATACTTGTCTTGACCGTATCGGTCAATCCCAATCTTTGTGCTAAACTTAGGGGCATTAGGCTTATGCTGGCTCCCAAATCTGCCAGACCCTTTCTTTCGATGTTGTTTCCAACACAAAAGGGGATGTTAAAAGCCCCTGGGTCTTTCTTCTTGGTTGGTAGTTCAGCCTAAACAAAAGCACTGGACATGTTTTCCAGGTGTACCATTTCGACGTGGTTCCCTCTCCTTCTCTTTGTGATAAGGTCCTTGGAAAACTTAGCGTATGTCGACATCTAGAAATGGGACATCTATATGCAGTTTCTTTACTGCCTCCATGAACTTTTCATATATTTTCTTTAGGTGGGGCTTGATAAGATTGTATGGAAATGGAATTCTTGGTGCATACAGGCTCTTCTTCATAAAGATTTCTTCAACGGGATCTGGATCACTAGCTCCTCCACTTTTCTCATGGCATTCTTCAGTAGGCCTCTCCCTGTGAGCAGACTTCTTGGAAGAAACTTCCTTCTCCTATTGTGGTTCCTCAACTTTTTCTATCTCTTTGTTGTTTCCTATTTCGGAGTTGATCAACGTCCTCCCTGATCAGAGGGTAGCCATTTTTTTAGTCTATGTATTTGATAGAACTTTTCCTGAGGGATTCTTTACTAGCTCAACCAACTGCGTGAGCTGTTGGTCAATTTGGCATTGATGTGTCTGCATATCTGCCATCTAGACTTGCATAGTTGTTAGGATGCTAGAATTGGCTAGAGCACTTTGTGCCAATTGATCGTTCACAGTAGCTTACCTCTTAGCAAAATTGAACAATTGAGTCACTAATTCTGACTGGCTATTATCTTTTCCTTGCCCCTGTCCTTGACTTGTCCCTTGGCTTGGTCCTGCCCCTTGGCGAGTCTGGTTCCTGCCTTGTGCTGAGTAGTTATTCTTATTTGTCTGATGCTTATCTGACCCTCTTTTCAAATCCTGGCGGCGGCTTTTGTGAATTTCCCAACTGGTGCAAATTCTCGGCCGCATCCTTATTCCCGTAGCTGAAACCAGGGTGATCTGGCCTCTTATTGTTGGCATAGCAAACATTCTACGTAGTCTCCTCTTCGCTTTCACTGTCTTCACTCTCTTTAGGTCTAGTGTAGATACAATTATCTACTCTCTTCCCTCCTTCACCGCAGGTGACACACTTCATCACCTTCTCTGTGTGCTTCTTTCCCTTGCCTCTGGTATCTTTTAGTTGTTTGACATAAATTGCTATTTTCTGAATTTGGGCTGTTATAGTTTCTAATGCCTTAGCTTCCATGGATGGTCCTTCAGATCCTATCTTCTTTGATGGGACTCTATCATTCCTTTCATAGTCTATTCCTTCTTCGAGTGCATCCATGTTTTCTATAATCTTCATAGTCATGCTTGGCTTTTTCCCCAAAAAGTCACTACTTGTGGTAGCATTCAGAGAAGTCCTCTCCGTATGAGTCAGCCCATTAAGGAAGGTGGTCACCAGGAACCCCTTACGGTAGTTATGATACGGACAATCCCTAATGTACTCTTGGTAACGGTCACATGCCCCGTGTAGGTTTTCTCCTGGCATTTATGCAAAAGATGTAATCTTCTACATGTTACGGATTGTCCCCTCAGTAGGATAAAACTTAGTGACAAAGGCGTCCTCCAGGGGTCTCCACCCATCTATTGACTGGTGGGGGAGATGTAGATACCAAGAGAGAGCCTTGTCTTCCAAAGACAAATCAAAACCTTTGTAGTAAATCACTTCTTGTGGGACACCCCTCATCTTAATGGTATCGCAAATGTTCTTGAAAGCATCGAGATGGTGGTATGGGTTCTCTCTTGAGTTCCCTCAGAAAGGCTTGTTCTGGATCATAGATATGACAGCTGGCTTTAGCTCGAAGTTTATTGTGTTGAAGTTGGGTACCACAATCGGACATCTTGACTCGTTGGCCCTTGTTTCTGCCAACTCACGAAGGGTATTCCCTTCCTCATCATCCTCTCTATCGCTATCCCTATGGTTGTGATCTCTCTCAGCTTCGTGCTCATGGTGGTTATGGTTTCTTCTATGCCTGCGGGATGATGACGTTCCTCGTAGTGATGGTCATCATCACGACAATCATCATCGTGTCGCTCTTCTTGTTCTTCCTCTCATTCTTCATATTGGCGACCGTCATTGTAACGACCGTCTCTATCTTCACCCATGCCCAGTGGCAGTGGATGGGGTTGGATCCTCGCGTTCTGCTCGTATCTCAAGGGGTCCACGCGAGGTGGCATGGTGAAGGGAGTAAAGCCGATCTAGTTGCGTTCTCCTGCGTTCCTGAATAGACTGTAACATCCCTGACCTGGGTTATGCTTTAACCCTAGGTGTTTTTCTTAAGAAAGGTAATTATATGCT
Source organism: Alisma plantago-aquatica (assembly GCA_963693085.1). Classification (NCBI taxonomy): domain Eukaryota; kingdom Viridiplantae; phylum Streptophyta; class Magnoliopsida; order Alismatales; family Alismataceae; genus Alisma; species Alisma plantago-aquatica. The sequence goes on from OY856413.1 coordinate 333,479,578, forward strand.
TGATATTATCTTTTGAAAAGTAATTAAGGCTCAAGAGGAACTTATATTTCAATTTTAGTCCATTTTGAATAATGTTGAAAGTAATGTTTTACTTGCTTTGGAATAAAGTGCAAATTACTCAAGTTGAGGGGTTAAATTGCAAATTGTGCATGATAATATGTTCCTCATATGTTGAAGCATCATGGGAATGAAGATGATGCAGAAATAAGGCTAGTGAAAGCCTGAGTACCAAGAAAGAGCAGATAAAGCAATGATTGTGCATTAAAACCTAGTTTTGATGTAATGTGCAATTTACCAAAAACCCAGGGTTCAATATGCAATTTACCACTTCAATATGGTCCTTAATATTAATGGAATCTTGTAGAGGTAATAAAATGAGAGTGGCATCTCATTTTGAGCTACTTTGAAGGAGAGAGAATCTTGATATTAAAATAATCAAGATTTAAGCATAAATTGAACTTTACTTCAAATTAATGTAAAAATAAATATAAAAATTGAAGGCCCTTCAACCAAAAATGAGATGGGTGGATTTGTTCTAGTGTTAACACCTTTGTGCCTTTTCTAGGCCACGAAAATATCTCACGGAGGTGAAAAACCCACTCACATTAAGTTAATGGAAAGTAATATCCACTAAAAATGGGATATTAATATAAATGATTAAGGTGCTTAAATTTCTTTTCCCTTAATTCATGGATAATGGAAGGGAATTTGGAAATAATTAAGATAGATTTGCATGCACGGAATTGAGGAGGAAGAGGAGGCACAAATTTTGGAATTAAAGGATTTTTATAAGGCATTTTCTCTCTAATTGATTTTCTTATAAAAAGACCTTTTACCACTCAAACCAAGGACTTTTTTGGATCCAATTCTTTCCCTTGCTTGCAAAAACATTCAAGGAATCTAGGAGCAGCAAGAAGACGACCCTCAACCTGTTGGTAAGCTTCTTGACCTTCATTCATCTTGATTTCATGGTGGAAATCACAAATCAATGCATGATTTCTTCATATCTTGATCCCATCTTCACTTCTAACCATCCCTTTTCACTCAAAAGCTTGAGGAACGATCCTTGTGGTGTGAAAAAGCTTCTTCCACCATTGTTGATGTGAAGCTCCAAGCTTTGAAGCTCAATTGAAGGTGGGTTATATAACTTGAACCCCTTTACATTGTTATTCAACTATCAATCTTGCAAGTTCGTTGATTCCTTCATCTTTTTTATTAATTGTATGTTGTAATTGGTAATTCCATGAAATCAGAAGTACTAAGATCTTCAGGTACGAAGGTAGGTACTTCATTCGGTTTCAACAAGTTGATCATTCAGTTTCAACAAAACCGTTTGAAAGCAAACAGTTTCATCAAACCATTTGAGGTTAAACGGTTTCAAACCATTTGGGAAAGTTGACCAGGGTTGACCGTTTGGAGAAATTGATACTAATATTTATGGTTGATGACCCATCAAATTTTATGGATTAATTCCAAAGGGTTCATCAGTTGAAGGTTAATCAATTAGCAAACCCTAATTGGATTAAGTGCTGAAATTCAATTTGGTTAATTTAGATTTTTGGGTAATTGAGCCCAAATGATCTCAAGACCATTTGGAGGACACCCAAACAGTCTCAATACCATTTGGGGGTCACCCAAGACCGTTTGGAGGTCTAGGGTTAAGTATGGATGAGTAATTGAAGGTCCAAAAATACCAAATTGAAATGCAATTAAGTGTTGATTTGATGATCAATCTAATGATCTAAACCCTAATGGAATTTCACCAAATCCAAGGATAGGATGAGTCAAACGGTCTCAAGACCGTTTGGAGGTCATCCAAATGACCTCAAGACCGTTTGGGGTCTGACCATATCAAAAATTTGATGATGATTCATTAGTTGCAATGGAATCAATTCCACAATGTTGATCATTGATGGCTATTCGATTCAAAGCCCTAATTGAAGGTTCCTTGAGTTGAAATCCTAGATCAATTGGGTTCAAAACCCTAATTGATGGCCTAATTGAAGGTTGATTCAATAGTTCAAGTAATAAAGAAATCAAGGACTCAATTGATAATTGGTTCATCCATTGAAATCATGAATCGTGTAGGTGTTGAAAGGACTTTTTGGTCCATGCGGTTTTGAGAGGGTTTGGACCAAACGGTCTCAAGACCGTTTGGGACCAAATGATCCCAAACCATTTGGAGACCCAAGCTCATGTGGTTTCAACACTTTCTAGCTCATTCGGTTTCAAGGCAATGTTTGGTTAAACGGTTTCAAGGGCAATATGCCCAAACGGTTTCAAACCATTTGAACTTTGAAAACCCAAGATCGTTTAGGGTCTATGAAAGCAAGACCGTTTGAGGTCCAACATGATTAATTCTTTTGGACATCTAATATGATTGAAGGTTCAATTGATCAATTCATTAGGATATCTCAAGTAATTGAAAGTTCAATTGATCAAATCTCCTGGACATCCTAGAAGAGGATGAGAGAGAGAGATTTATACATGTAAGATAATCATGTAGCAATCAAGCTTAACACATTCAAAATGAATGTGATATACAATTAGGGTATGATCCTTGGTAGAGAGATCATGAAACCCTAATTGAGTTAATTGATGAACTCAAATCCCTAAATTAGGGCAATTCTGAGTGAAACCCTAATCTAGGAAGATAATGTGATATGAATTTAGGGTAATGACATGAATAACCCTAATTCATGGTATTTTGAATATGAAACCCTAATTGTGGGTTATTGTATATAAACCCTAAATCTAGGGTGATGTGATGTGAATAGTAAACCCTAACTCTGCATTATGATATTTAGAATGAAACTCTAATCTTGGACAATGAAATGATGAATCATTGGTCCTCATTGAACAAAGGGGGCGGTAACCTTGATTGAAATGAAAAGGGAAACCCTAACCCCGGTATGGGAATAGTGGTGTTAATCTGGAAAAGCATGGAACTGAAATATGATTGATATATTTGTTATCATCTATACTAACCATGAAGGCATCATGAGATGATGAACATAGCCAGGTATGAGCTATGATGCTTTATTTATTGAAATTATTTATTGGGCCTTGTGTGCCATGATATGCCTTGTTGCCTAGTAAGAGGTGACAAGAGAGTCAATGGGCCTCAAGTGCCAGATGAGATGCTTGTGTAGCAAGTGTCATGCTTACCTTGGTCAGATGACCTGAAGGTGGTGATTACATGAAAAAGTGGTAACAGTGCTCAGTGAGGAGCTGAGGGTTTGAATACCCAGAACCATATGTTTATGTGAGGGACTGAGATCCCAATGTCTTTTAGAGACTGAAAAGTAATTGATATAAACAATACATGTTTCTTTATAGCATTTGTCTTAATAAGTTATGTTTGCAAACTTGACTGATGCTAAAATAATATGATAATGTACCTAATTAATCAAGTAAAAGCTATTCATGTAGTGCTCTGACCGTAGATCCATCATCGTCAAAAGCAGGTGATGGTGAAACAGGTTTTCTTACGAGATCTCCTGGAGTTCGCATATTTTGAATATGTGGGGGTCGATGGGCAAAAATATCCTTACGTCCTTATGAGGGAATTGATGGAAGGTAAACATTAAACCTCCCAATCCTTCATGCTTCCGGGATGGATGTATCACTAATCTCCCGACGATGTTAATGTGGGATCGATGGAGGTAAACACGAGATCTCTCGATTACGAAGAGAGTACAGTCACCATTGTAACTCTATAGCTAGATGACACTATACCCTGGCAAGCTATGTAAGCAGAGACACAAGATTTCTTGCATGTGATCTCGCACTGACTGAGACGTGGGAAGTCATCGAAGCCGGCTCTTCCATTTGACTTTGTATGGTACCGATATTGACTTCGCAGTGATCGGTTGGAGTATGAGCGGTATACCTCATCTCCTTAGAGCTTAAGAATGTTTGTAAAATATAATCAGCCGTGTAGCATATTTGCATAAGATCGAAATACGAGAATCACTGGTTGATGTTAACCTACTTAGCATGTTCTTAATACATAAATGTTATTTATGTTCTTTAATTCTTTATCAAACAAGAGACATGCTGCCTTGTCAAGTTATAACTGAAATACTTGAATAGGAATGTTGCTCTAACCTACATAGATAGTGATTATCTGCTATTGAATTATAATATCCCACTACTCAGTTTATTTCTATTAAACTGCAATAGTAATGTTTTTGGCAGAGAGTTGTATATCTCACTGGGGAAATTGTATAATTGTCTCACCCCCGTGGGATTCAATGTTTTTAGGTAGACGCAGACAAAGAGGCAGAACCTCTGTAGTAGAGGAAGAGCAACAGCAGCAACAGCAAGGACAACAGTAAAATCCCAGGTGGGGATACTGGCTCTCAGGATTTGTACATAAAGTGCTATGTGTCGTCTCTGTACTCTTAGGTCCTAGGAATCGGTAGATAGTGTTTTTATAATCAACCTAAGATTTTGGTTTGATGATACATGGAATGTCCAATGTGGACCAGTATGTAAATATACTACTATGGTTCTTGTTTAAAGAATCTTTGGTAATGGATCTTTTTATAAAAAAAGGTTTTAATTTTTAGTGATTTTCAGTAATTCTGTTGCTAACCACCACTTCTGCATAGTTAATAAAGTTTTGTTCGAACGGTTCACCACAAATTAGTGGTATCAAAGCCCTAGGTTTGCTGAGTCTACAGAGACATAGGATTAAGGTCGTTGAGTCTGTTCTAAGTGTCTTCTAGTTTATCTGATAGTGTCTTCTGCTCATATAGGAGAAGAAGAACTTGAAGATCTCTGGATCGCATGATGAACATGTTGTTGAGAGCAGCGTTGTTGCACCAGGAGGAGGTGCAAGGGATCAAGCTAGGGAAGAACCCATACTTGAGATTCCTCAACTTGATCAAGTTGTATTAGGGAACCCAGCCTTCCAAGCCATGTTTGGGCAGTTTATGGTTATGATGACTCACATGATAGATAGGATGCCACTACCTGCACTAAGGGCACCAGCCCACAATGAAAGATAGGGAGCTGGAAAGACCTTTGAAAGGCTTCGCCGGGTGGGAGCCATGGAGTATGCTGGTACAGCCGACCCAGCAGATGTTGACCTATGGTTGACTGAGCTGGAGAAGGCCTTCAGAATCCTTATGATTCCTGAAGATGAAAAGGTGAGAGATGATGTCTACTTACTGAAGGGGAGTGATGGTCATTGGTGGACCATCGAGGAAGGTAAGAGACCCAGTGTTGAAGTGCGATGGGATGAATTCCGACATGAGTTTGTTGCTAGATACTTTCCTAAGACATATCTAGATGAGAAGATTTCTCAATTTGAGAGATAGAGGCAAGGACAGATGAACATTAGTGAATATGAAGCTATGTTCATGGAGTTGTTGCGGTTCTGTCCGCACATGGTAGCTACTGATGAGAAGAGGATTCGGCATTTCGAGAAGGGGTTGAATGTTGAATTGACCACTCTGGTGTATGCTTTAGAGAACCGGGAGAGGTTTGCCACTTTTGTGGCGTCCGTAAGGAGGATTAAGAGGTCTGTGATCGAGAAGCGACAGACCAGTAATAAGAAAGTGTATCCTCAGTTTCAAGGACCCTTGTCTGAGAGTTTCAAGAAGCCGAGGTTCTCTGCACCACCACCACCAAAGTTTAATGCCCCGACGCAGTGGACGTCAAGTAGGGGTAGGGGTCGTAGTTTTACTCCAAGTAGAGCCCCCAGTACAGCATCAACATCAGTGACAGGGCCACCCAGGCAGAGTGTGGGAAGTTACAACTGCTACCCGTGTGGGAGGTCAGGACACTTGAAGAGAGATTGTCCTGAGAAAGTCTTGACTGTGACTCAACCCTAGAGGCAGAGTCAGCAAGGCTCACAGAGGCAACAGTTCAGTAATAATACTCGAGGATGTAGACAAGCATCCCAAGATAGATCGTCGACACCAAACAATCAAACACAGTGTCAATAGCAACCAATGACTAAATTCTATGCCATGAATCATCCTGAAGCAGTAGTCAACCCTCGGGTTGTGACAGGTCAGATGGAACTATTTTATTCTGATATGTATTCATCCTTCTTCGTATCTGTGTTAATTGATCTGGGTGCTACACATTCTTTTATCACTCGAGAAGTGATTCATGACTGTAACATGATTGCCAGTCATAGAGCAGATGTTTGATGCTAGAAACCCCTTTACTGGGATCTGTAGTGTTGCGGGAAGTGTGTTCTCCCTGCAATCTTTCCTTTTCTGATCACCACATTCAAGTGGATCTTACACCACTTGAGATGCAGGGTTTTGATATAATCCTTGGAATGGACACCTTAGAGAAGTATAAGGTTGTCCTGGATTGCAGTTCCAAACAAGTTGTGTTCATAGGCAATGGTGACACATGGATCTTTCAGGGAGATAGAAAGATTCTTCCAACTTTCTTAGTGTCAGCTATGGTAGTTGAGAAGTTGATGAGGCAGGGATTCTTTGCATTCCTGGCACATGTGATAGATACCACAATGGAGAGCCCTCATCCTTCTGAAGTTCCAGTTGTCAGGGAATTTGAAGATGTATTTCCTAAAGAACTTTCGGGTGTTCCTCCGCCCCGAGAGATTGATTTTGAAATTAATCTGATTTCGGGCACACAACCAATAGCACAAACGATGTATAGAATGGCACATGCTGAGATGGTAGAACTCAAGAAACAACTGCAAGAGTTGCTTGAAAAGGGTTTTATCCGACCGAGCACTTCACCCTGGGGTGCTCTGGTTCTTTTTGTTAAAAAGAAAGATGGGTCTATGTGATTATGCATTGACTACAAACAGTTAAACAAAGTCACCATAAAGAACAAGTATCATCTGCCAAGGATAGATGACTTTTTTATCAGTTGTGTGGTACAACTATCTTTTCTAAAATAGATCTGAGGTCGGGATACCATCAGTTGCGTATCAAGGAGGATGACATATCTAAGTCTGCTTTTAGAACAAGATATGGTCACTATGAGTTCACAGTAATGTTGTTTGGATTAACTAATACACCAGCTGTATTTATGGAACTCATGAATAGGATCTTTCAACCTTTTCTTGATCAGTGTGTAGTCGTCTTCATAGATGACATCTTGATATACAGTAGAGATGCTCAACAACATGAGCAGCACCTCTGTCAGGCTTTGACTTTGCTAAGAAAGCATAGGCTATATGCTAATTTTAGCAAATGTGAGTTTTGGTTACTAGAAGTTTCTTTTCTAGGACACGTAATATCTACTTTAGGTATTCGTGTTGATCCTAAGAAGGTAGAATCTGTCTTGCAATGGGAACAGCTAAAGACACCGATGGAGATTCGTAGTTTTCTTGGACTAGCAGGCTATTACAGGAGGTTCATCAAGAACTTCATCTCTTTAGCTTTACCCCTGACCAAGTTGACCAGGAAGGAAGTTCCTTTTGTCTGGAATGACAAGTGTCAACATTCTTTCTAGTTGTTGAAGGAAAGGTTAACTAGTGCACCTGTGCTAGTGTTACCTGAGCAAGGGAAGGGGTACATAGTTTTCTCTGATGCATCCAAGAATGGTCTAGGATGTGTGTTGATGTAGGATAAGCAAGTTATTTCTTTTGCTTCTCGACAGCTTAAGAAATACAAGGAGAATTTTCCAACACACGATCTAGAGCTAGCTGTTGTAGTCCATGCCTTGAAGATCTGGAGACATTATCTCTATGGAGAGACATTCCATATTTTCACAGACCATAAGAATCTAAAGTATATCTTCTCTCAACATGAGCTGAACATGAGACAACGTCGCTGGATGGAGTTAATCAAGGACTACGACTGTACAATTGATTATCATCCAGGGAAGGCTAATGTGGTGGCTGATGCACTGAGTAGAAAATCATCAACACCAGCCTTAGATAAAGCACAGTTGAATTCCTTAGTATGCTCTAAGAGGGATATGTTTATCTCCTTGAGGCAAGACAATGTACATCTTAAAGTGTCATTGTTAGTCGGGTTATTAGCTGAGATGCAGGTGAAACCTACTCTGAGGCAGCAAATTAAAGAAGCACAGCAGAATGATATCGTGATTCAGCAGATCAGGTCAGAGTATGGTAGTGAGAAACGAGATGGTTTCCATGAGTCAGATGATCAGGTAGTCTGTTACCATGGTAGGATGGTAGTACCTGATGATAATAACTTAAGAAAGATAGTTCTGGAAGAAGCTCATTCTTCAATGTATGTTATGCATCCAGGGAGTACCAAGATGTATCATAATTTAAAAGATATGTATTGGTGGTCTGGTTTGAAGAAAGATGTTGTTGAGTTTGTTACGCGGTGTCCAGTGTGTCAGCAGGTTAAAGCTGAACATCAGAAGCCCACAGGAACTATGCAACCTCTGCCTATACCACAGTGGAAATGGGATCATGTAACCATGGACTTTGTGATTGGTTTGCCTAGAACAGCCAAAAGTCATGATTCCATTTGGGTAATAGTTTATAGGTTGACTAAGACAACACATTTCTTACCTGTCAAAACAACCTACATAGCTGAGAAACTTCCACAGGTATACATAGATGAGATAGTGCATTTGCACGGGGTTCCAGCTACAATAGTTTCTGATAGAGGTCCCCAGTTTACGAGTCATTTTTGGGAACGAATGCATAAAGCTTTGGGTACACAGTTAAGGTTTAGTACAACCTTTCACCCACAGACAGACGAACAATCTGAAAGGACCATACAAACTTTTGAGGACTTGCTTAGGGCATGTGTCATTCAGTTTGTAGGAAGTTGGGATCTACACCTGAGCTTAATAGAATTTGCTTATAATAATACCATCAGCAAAGTATTGATATGGCACCATATGAAGCCTTATATGGTAGACCTTGTAGATCTCCTTTATGTTGGTATGAAATAGGGGAGTATCAACTTTTAGGTCCTGAGTTAATACAGCAAACAACTGAGAAGATCAAAGTAATACAACAACAGTTGAAAGTTGCCCAAGATAGACAGAAATCTTATGCTGATAAGCATCGTAGACCCTTACAATTCCAAGTTGGAGATAGGGTATTCCTCAAGGTTTCACCTTGGAAAGGCATCTTAAGATTTGGAAAGAAAGGGAAGTTAGCTCCTAGATTTATGGGGCCTTATCCGATTATTGAAAGGATGGGAAAGGTAGCCTATAAGCTGGAATTACCACCTGAGTTGCATAGATTGCACCCAGTATTCCACATCTCTATGCTAAGTAAGTGTCATCCTGACACTGAGTTAGTTCTGCAAACTGTGGAGGTATAACTAAATGATGATATATCTTATGTTGAAGGACAAGTGTTGGTTCTTGACAGAAGAGATAAAAAGCTGAAAAAGAAAGACATTAGTCTTGTAAAAGTTCTCTGGCACCACCGTGGCATTGAAGAAGCTACGTGGGATCTAGAGGAAGAGACGAGGAGGAAATATACTACTCTTTTCTCTTGATGTTTTTTTATGATTTCGGGGACGAAATACTTATAAGGGGTGGATAATTTGTAACATCCCTAACCTGGGTTATGCTTTAACCCTAGGTGTTTTGCTTAAGAAAGGGAATTATGTGCTTGATATTATCTTTTGAAAAGTAATTAAGGCTCAATAGGAACTTATATTTCAATTTTAGTCCATTTTGAATAATGTTGAAAGTAATGTTTTACTTGCTTTGGACTAAAGTGAAAATTACCCAAGTTGAGGGGTTAAATTGCAAATTGTGCATGATAATATGTTCCTCATATGTTGAAGCATCATGGGAATGAAGATGATGCAGAGGTAAGGCTAGTGAAAGCCTGAGTATCAAAAAAGAGTTGATAAAGCAATGATTGTGCATTAAAACCTAGTTTTGGTGTAATGATCAATTTACCCAAAACCTAGGGTTCAATATGCAATTTACCACTTCAATAAGTTCCTTAATATTCATGGAATCTTTTAGAGGCAATAAAATTAGAGGGGAATCCCATTTTGAGCTACTTTGAAGGAGAGAGAATCTTGATATTAAAATAATCAAGATTTAAGCATAAATGGAACTTTACTTCAAATTAATGCAAAAATAAATATAATAATTGAAGGCCCTTCAACCAAAAACGATATGGGTGGATTTGTCAAGTGTGAACACCTTTGTGCATTTTCTAGGCCACGAAAATATCTCAAGGAGGTGAAAAACCCACTCACATTAATTTAATGGAAAGTAATATCCACTAAAAATGGGATATTGATATAATATGATTAAGGTGCTTAAATTTCTTTTCCCTTAATTCATGGATAATGGAAGGGAATTTGGAGATAATGAAGATAGCTTTGCATTCACGTAATTGAGGAGGAAGAGGTGGCACAAATTTTGGAATTAAAGGATTTTTATAAGGCATTTTCTCTCTCATTGATTTTCTTATAAAAAGACATTTTACCACTCAAACCAAGGACTTTTTCGGATCCACTTCTTTCCTTTGTCTGCAAAAACGTTCAAGGAATCTAGGAGAATCATGAAGACGACCATCAAACTATTGGTAAGCTTCTTGACCTTCATTCGTCTTGATTTCATGGTGGAAATCACGAATCAATGTATGATTTCTTCATATCTTGATCCCATCTTCACTTCTAACCATCCCTTTTCACTCAAAAGCTTGAGGAACGATCCTTGTGGTGTGAAAAAGCTTCTTCCACCATTTTTTATGTGAAGCTCCAAGATTTGAAGCTCAATTTAAGGTGGGTTATATAACTTGAACCCCTTTACATTGTTATTCAACTATCAATCTTGCAATTTTGTTGATTCCTTCATCTTTTTGATTAATTGTATGTTGTAATTGGTAATTCCATGAAATCAGAAGTACTAAGATCTTCACGGACGAAGTTATATGATGATGACATCATCTTGGCCATATTTCCTAAAGAAATTGTACTTCATTCGGTTTCAACAAGTTGCTCATTCGGTTCCAACAAAACTGTTTGAAAGCAAACGGTTTCATCAAACCGTTTGAGGTTAAAAAGTTTCAAACCATTTGGGAAAGTTGACCACGGTTGACCATTTGGAGAAATTGATTCTAATATTGATGTTTGATGACCCATCAAATTTGATGGATTAATTCCAAAGGGTTCATCAGTTGAAGGTTAATCAATTAGCAAACCCTAATTGGATTAAGTGCTGAAATTCAATTTGGTTAATTTAGATTTTTGGGTGATTGAGCCCAAACGGTCTCAAGACCGTTTGGAGGACACCCAAACGGTCTCATGACCATTTGGGGGTCACCCAAGACCGTTTGGAGGTCTAGGGTTAAGTATGGATGAGTAATTGAAGGTCCAAAGATACCAAATTGAAATGCAATTAAGTGCTGATTTGATGATCAATCTAATGATCTAAACCCTAATGGAATTTCACAAAATACAAGGATAGGATGAGGCAAACAGTCTCAAGACCGTTTGGGGTCTGACCATATCAAAAATTTGATGATGATTCATTAGTTTCAATGGAATCAATTCCACAATGTTGATCATTGATGGCTATTCGATTCAAAGCCCTAATTGAAGGTTCCTTGAGTTGAAATCCTAGATCAATTGGTTTCAAAACCCTAATTGATGGCCTAATTGAAGGTTGATTCAATAGTTCAAGTAATAAAGAAATCAAGGACTCAATTGATAATTGGTTCATCCATTGAAATCATGAATCATGTAGGTGTTGAAAGGACTTTTTGGTCCATGCGGTTTTGAGAGGGTTTGCACCAAACGGTCTCAAGACCGTTTGGGACTAAATGATCCCAAACCGTTTGGAGACCCAAGCTCATGTAGTTTCAAAACTTTCTATCTCATTCGGTTTCAAGGCAATGTTTGCATAAACGGTTTCAAGGGCAATATGCCCAAACGGTTTCAAACCGTTTGAACTTTGAAAACCCAAGACCGTTTAGGGTCTATGCAAGCAAGACCGTTTGAGGTCCAACATGATTAATTCTTTTGGACATCTAATATAATTGAAGGTTCAATTGATCAATTCATTAGGATATGTCAAGTAATTGAAAGTTCAATTGATCAAATCTCCTGGACATACTAGAAAAGGATGAGAGAGAGAGATTTATACATGTAAGATAATCATGTAGCAATCAAGCTTAACACATTCAAAATAAAGGTGATATACAATTAGGGTATGATACTTGGTAGATAGATCATGAAACCCTAATTCAGTTAATTGATGAACTCAAATCCCTAAATTAGGGCAATTCTGGGTGAAACCCTAATCTAGGAAGATAATGTGATATGAATTTAGGGTAATGACATGAGTAACCCTAATTCATGGTATTTTGAATATGAAACCCTAATTGTGGGTTATTGTATATAAACCCTAAATCTAGGGTGATGTGATGTGAATAGTAAACCCTAACTCTGCATTATGCTATTTAGCATGAAACTCTAATCTTGGACAATCAAATGATGAATCATTGGTCCTGATTGAACAAAGGGGGTGTGTAACCTTGATTGAAATGAAAAGGGAAACCCTAACCCTGGTATGGGAATAGTGGTGTTAATCTGGAAAAGCATGGAACTGAAATATGATTGATATATCTGTTATCATCTATACTAACCATGTAGGTATCATGAGATGATGAACATAGCAAGGCATGAGCTATGACGCTTTATTTATTGAAATTATTTATTGGGCCTTGTGTGCCATGATATGCCTTGTTGCCTAGTAAGAGGTGACAAGAGAGTCAATGGGCCTCGAGTGCCAGATGAGATGCTTGTGTAGCAAGTGTCATGCTTACCTTGGTCAGATAACCTGAAGGTGATGATTTCATGAAAAAGTGGTAACAATGCTCAGTGAGGAGCTGAGGGTTTGAATACCCAGAACCATATGTTTATGTGAGGGACTGAGACCCCAATGTCTTTTAGAGGCTGAAAAGTAATTGATATAAACAGTACATGTTTCTTTATAGCATTTGTCTTAATAAGTTATCTTTGCCAACTTGACTTATCTAAAACAATATGATAATGTACCAAATTAATCAAGTGAAAGCTATTCATGTAGTTCTCTGACCATAGATCCATCATCGTCAGAAGTGGGTGATGGTGAAACAGGTTTTCTTACGAGATCTCTTGGAGTTCGCATATTTTGAATATGTGGGGGTCGATGGGTGAAAATATCCTTACGTCCTTATGAGGGAATTGATGGAAGGTAAACATTAAACCTCTCAATCCTTCATTCTTCTGGGATGGATGTATCACTAATCTCCCGATGATGTTAATGCCGGATTGATGGAGGTAAACACGAGATCTCTCGATTATGAAGAGAGTACAGTCGCCACTGTAACTCTATAGCTAGATGCCACTATACCATGGCAAGCTATGTAAGCAGAGACACAAGATGTCTTGCATGATATCTCGCACTGACCGAGATGTGGGAAGTCATGGAAGCCGGCTCTTCCATTTGACTTTGTATGGTACCGATATTGACTTCGCAGTGATCAGTTAGAGTATGAGCGGTATACCTCATCTCCTCAGAGCTTAAGAATGTTTGTAAAATATAATCAGCCGTGTAGCGTATTTGCATAAGATCAAAATACGAGAATCACTGGTTGATGTTAACCTGCTTAGCATGTTCTTAATACATAATTGTTATTTATGTTCTTTAATTCTTTATCAAATAATTGTTATTCATCTCTCTCTCATACACTCTTACCAAGATTACAAGTAACCATTAAAACATCTATTGTTACAACCCCAATTTTGGGTTCATTTGCTGAGAAATATAATTTCTCATATGAAAGATTTTTTTTGAATGAATAAATGAAATAATCTATTTTGGAATAAATGGATTTCATAGCCTTGTTGTTTGATTTGTGGGCTTTATTGGCCATTGGGCCCAATAACAAGAATATTCAATTAATTAATGATAACTGAGAATTTGAGATAAGAAAGGTGTGGAAACCTCTAGAAGGCAAATCTAAAGAGGATTTCGTGCCTCTTAGATTCCTTGGGTTCCAAGGAGCCCAAAGTTGCAAAGAAAAGGCAATAAGAAAAGAAAACAACAATTAAGTATTTCCTTATTAATAAAGAAATTGAAAATATTGATGAAATAGGGAAAATATGTGAAAAGAGGTATAATTGGATAATTCTTAGTAGGATTTCGTATCCCAAGGATTCCTAATAATAAAAGGAACACTAATGAGGAAAATAAGAGAGAAATAAAGAGAAATCCACAAAAAGGAAATATTTTAATAAGAAATAAAACAAGATAATGGGAATCAATGCATATTAATGCATTTAAAGATAATGAGTATTCCTTAGAGAGGAGTTTCAAAATAGTAGAGTTCCTTGGGATCCAAGGAGTCTCAATAAAGAGGAAAGAAAGAGAAAATACCAAGATTGCAAATAATAGCATAATGTGGTATATTATTGATGAATTTTGTAATATGGATAAAAAAGGAGTATTTCCTTTTGAGGAGAATATAATTTCATGATCCATGGATTAAAGAGCAAGAATTAAAGGGATAAGAAAAAGGAATTTTGAATTCCTAAATATCCATGCAACAAGGAATATCAAGGAATTAAAGTTGATGAAGAGAGAGAAAGATGGTTGCTTCACAACCAAGGAAAGTGTATTTCCTTTTGAGATGGGACTTGAGTTGTCGCGCCCCAATCTCACATTAACCGCAAACCACGAGATTAGGACTCGGCAGGTGGGATTTCACATATAAGCCAACCATTCATCAATTTTTAAAACAATTAACAACATTAATAGGAAAAACTGATTTATACTGTAAATGAAGCTAAACAAGTTGCGGAAGCATTTCTATTAACTGACAAGAAATATAAACAGAGTCAACAGCAATTTACATTGTTCAACATAAGATAAAGCATAACAGTTAATTTACATCTTTGTACACATTCTCTCTCTCGCTCACACCTTGTCCCGAAGATCGAGGGGAATGGACTAAGAGACCTCTAACTAGACTAACTACAAACCTTCTATCAACTAAGCATTAGGATGATATGATCCTTCTGACTCCAGATGCTGGTGCTGACCTGAAAATGTTTGAGTAGAGGGGTGAGCCTACTCGCTCAGTGAATAACATTTCACTTAGCTATCAATAAACAACTCGTCAGGTTTATTAACTGAAAATAAACAGATATACAGTTCAAGCAGAGCAGTTCAATTGACATAGCAGATGTACAGATAATAATCACATTTCTATGCATCATCAGGTATTTCAGGTAAATAAACAGTTATATAAATTTACTGTGATCCTAAATGATTTCTTATTCATTTTATTGTTATGCCCTAAATATATGCAGTGTACTCTGCATATAAGGATCCGCAGCAAATTCATGCTACGGTCCCACCGTACAAGACTTAGCGACACACCCGGGAAGTGCTAAGTCTGACTACTCGTCTTGGTCTGCACAGGACACAGGCTCTACGGCCTCATCGCACATCCACGTGTGCTGCACAACCACGTGTGCTCTCGACTCCTCCTTAAACCTGAGTACACTGGCGGAGAGTCACAGGGTTACCTTCGCGACACAAGCACGAATGGTGTTAGATACACGTGTTTTCTTTTGTTATCGCAGTGCCATCGTGACACAAGCACGATTGTTGTTAGACACTGCCTCTCTCTTTCCTCGTTTGTCCGCGACACAAGCACGGATGATGTTGCAACACGAGTTTCACCCCAAAGTTGCAGACCCGTCTAAGGGGTTCTACGGTGTTAGGGCATCTAGGTCTATTAAATAATTAACAGATAAACAATTTAACTGAAATAACGCATTATAACTGTAAACACAGAATTTCCTCTTTCTCATCATTCTTATCACGCATTTCAAGTTCCAATGAACTTATCATACTATTACTGAAGCAATTAGACCTTTAAAATGAGTTAAATAATGATTTCTAAATGAACTGCCACTCACCACTTGAAACTCGGCCGAACACTATGGAACTCGGCCGAACGCTTCCCAGATTCTGAAACTCGGCCGAACAATCTCGGCCGACCAACTGGAAACTCGGCCGATCCCCTCGGGAACTCGGCCGACCAACTCACCGCTTGAAATACCTACAAGGAAACTCGGCCGATCAGAACCCAAACTCGGCTGACAAAAACGTTGTTCGCTTATTTAATTAGGAAACTCGGCCGACCAAAGACTCAAACTCGGCCGATCCAAAAACGCTGTACAATTGCCCTAAAAAGGAACTCGGCCGACCGAATTGAAACTCGGCCGAACCGCGCACAGGCAGAACATAAAAACGGCCTGCAAAAGTCGATTTCTCTCGAATCGACGGGCAAATCTCGAACAAACACCGCGAAACGATCACAATCGATGCATATGACTAAACCACACCTGAAGGGAAGAAGGAAACGAGTTAGGGTTGCACCGTGCACCCCAATCCTCTAGCCATTTTCCCTGCAAACGTAGCTTCAGCTGCGAAACCGATTTGAATTGACGGAGAAGGAGATCCACGGAGGGAAAGGACGAACTGCAGCAGCTGATCGGAGCAAAACAAAGCTCCAGCGCTTCTCCCCTCTCAGCTCCCTCTCTCTCTCTCTCTCTCTCTCTCTCTCTTTCTCACGCAAGGGAGGAGAACGCAGAAGCGTTCTCTCGTTTCTGTGAAAGTGAAACAAGATAAGGAAGAGAGAAAGGATAAGGAAGAAACTTAGGGGCCAAATCGCAAAGTTCAAAACTTTCAAAAATTATGAACAGGTCCCTATAAGCCCATTAACATGCAACTTTTAACTCGAAGGTCGGATTCGAACGATTTCTCTGGCAACGCTTCAAGCGTAAGATCCTACACGCTTTAGAAGCTAGAAAACACACTAAGCACATATCATAACCATTTTAAGCATTATTAACAAAAACAGGCTTATAATTAACACATCAGCTAAACACATGCTGAACAGCTTACTTACGGGATAAGCTCGGCGCGGGTCGTAACAATTCCCCCTCCCTTATAAGAATTTCGTCCCGAAATTCCTAGAAGAGAAAAGGAAACTTGCCACGCATTTCAGACTCTAGTTCCCATGTAGCTTCCTCAAGATTATGGTTTCTCCACAAAACCTTCACTAAAGGTATCTCCCGGTTCTTAAGCTTTTTGATCCGGTGATCAACTATCTACACTGGTCCTTCTACATAGGACACATCTGTTCTGAGCTGCGCCGGTTCTAGATCTACAATCTTTTCTGTACCGGGATGACACTTTTTCAGCATAGACACGTGGAAGACATCATGAAGATTTGCCAACTCAGACGGCAAATCCAACCTGTAAGCTACAGGTCCTATCCTCTCAACAATAGGATATGGACCCATATACCTAGGGGTCAACTTACCCCTCTTGCCAAACCTCAGCACTCCCTTCCATGGTGAAACCTTCAAGTAAACCTCGTCACCAACCTCAAACTCAAGAGGTCGACGTCGTCTCTCTGCATAACTTTTCTGTCTATCCTGAGCAGCTTTCAACTGATCCCTGATCACAGATATCTTTTCTGTAGTTACATCAACTAACTCAGGTCCAAGAATTTCCTTCTCACCCACCTCGTACCAACAAACTGGCTATCTACACTTCCTGCCATAAAGAGCTTCATATGGAGCCATTCCTAGATTAGAATGGTAACTATTATTATATGCAAACTCCATTAGGCTTAAGTGTTCTTCCCCGTTACCTCTAAACTGTAGCACGCATGCTCTAAGCATGTCTTCTAAGGTCTGGATGGTCCTCTCAGATTGACCATCTGTCTGTGGGTGAAACGCTGTACTGAACTTCAGCCTTGTGCCCAACGCACGATGTAACTGATTCCAGAATCTAGATGTAAACTTTGGATCTCTGTCAGAAATAATGGAAACTGGAATCCCATGTAACCTGATTACCTCATCCACATAAACTTTATCCAGCTTTGAAACGTCAAAGGTTGACTTGACTGGAAGAAAATGAGCAGACTTAGTTAGTCTATCCACAATCACCCATATCGAGTCTGAACCCTTAGGCGTCCTGGGTAAACCTACCACAAAGTCCATCGTGATATGTTCCCATTTCCATTCTGGTATAGGAAGCGACTGCAAAATACCAGCAGGTTTCTGATGCTCAGCCTTAACCTGCTGACACACCCCACACCTAGCCACGTATTTAGCCACATCCTTTTTCATGCCAGACCACCAGTACAGCTCTTTGAGGTTCCTGTACATCTTTGTGTTACCTGGATGCATAGCATACATAGAAGTATGCGCTTCTTCAAGAATCTACTCCTTTAACTCACTGTTTCCAGGAACACACAACCTGTTATGAAGATACAACATGCCTTCATCAGAAAACCTGAACTCTGTTCTCTTACCTTCTGACATTTTCTGCATGGTTTGCCACAACTCATCATCACTCTGCTGCAATTCCTTTATCTGATTATAAAAAGTAGGTCTGACTTGCATCTGAGCAATCAATCCACACTGTCCAGTCACATCTAAGTCCAAGTTCAATTTTCGCATATCTACAAGCAAGTCTCTCTTGAAACATGCCATAGAAAATGCATTGGCTGTTGAACTTGACTTTCTACTCAAGGCATCAGCTACAACATTCGCCTTACCAGGATGGTAATCGATTGTCACATCATAGTCTTTAATCAGCTCAAGCCATCTGCGTTGTCTCAAATTCAAGTCCTTCTGAGTGAAGATATATTTCAAGCTCTTATGGTCTGTAAACACCTGACATGTCTCACCATACAAGTAGTGACGCCATGTCTTAAGAGCATGAACTATAGCAGCTAATTCCAGATCATGAACAGGGTAATTCTCTTCATTTTTCTTAAGCTGTCTAGATGCGTAAGCCACAACTTTGCTTTCTTGCATCAGTACACAGCCCAAACCTCTCCTGGAAGCATCACAGAACACTGTATAGCCTTTTTC
This sequence comes from Alisma plantago-aquatica, assembly GCA_963693085.1. Lineage (NCBI taxonomy): Eukaryota > Viridiplantae > Streptophyta > Magnoliopsida > Alismatales > Alismataceae > Alisma > Alisma plantago-aquatica. Next base: position 333,498,429 of record OY856413.1, read on the forward strand.
TTCTTCTGGAAAAATCAACATTGGTGCTGAAGTCAACTTTTTCTTCAAAATCTGAAAACTTTTCTCACAGTTTTCAGACCAAACAAACAGTACATCCTTCCTCGTCAAGCGTGTCAATGGTGATGCTATCGCACTGAAGTCCTTTATAAACCTTCTATAATAACCTGCCAAACCCAAGAAACTTCTGATCTCAGTAGGAGTCGTAGGCTGTTCCCACTGAAGCACAGATTCAACTTTCTTAGGATCCACACTAACTCCATTTCTCGAGATAACATGTCCAAGAAATGCTACCTCAGCCAACCAGAATTCACACTTGCTAAATTTAGCAAATAGCTGGTGTTGTCTCAACAACTGCAACACTACTCTCAAGTGTTGCTCATGTTGTTCATCGTCTCTGGAATAGATCAGAATATCATCTATAAAAACTACAATAAACTGATCTAGAAATGGTTTGAAAATCCGATTCATCATATCCATAAAGGCTGCTGGGGCATTGGTCAGCCCAAACGACATGACCAAAAACTCATAATGCCCATACCTGGTTCTGAAAGCTGTTTTGGGAATATCAGAAGCATTTATCCTGAGCTGATGATATCCGGATCTCAAATCAATTTTAGAAAAGATCGTCGCTCCACGCAACTGATCAAACAGATCATCTATTCTCGGCAATGGATACTTGTTCTTTATAGTGATCTTGTTCAGTTGTCTGTAATCTATACAGAGACGCATGGTACCATCCTTTTTCTTAACAAACAGGACTGGAGCACCCCACGGTGAAGAACTGGGTCTAATGAAACCCTTATCTAGCAACTCCTGCAACTGCACCTTGAGTTCTTTCAACTCTGCAGGTGCCATTCTGTAGGCTGGCAGTGCTACTGGATGACTACCTGGATATATCTGAATTTCAAAATCAATGTCTCTGACAGGAGGTAAGCCTGGTAACTCTTCTGGAAAAACGTCAGAGAACCCACGAACCACAGGCACATCATAAACATTGGCGGTGCTCTTCTCTTCTCTGGTGTCAACCACATGAGCAAGGAACGCTTCACATCCTTTCTGTAACATCTTATCAGCTACAGCAGCTGATATTATGCACGTAGGCAGAACTTTCCTGTCTCCAGTAAAGACACAAGAAAATTCCCCTAGTTGAAAGGTAGCTTCCTTCTTCCAACAATCGAGTTGCACTCGATATGCCTCAAGACAATCCATACCCAAGATGACTTGGAAAGTATTTACATCCAAGGGTATGAGATTTGCAGCAAAGGTAAAGCCCCCAAAAGATAACAAGCATCTGGGACAAAACTCAGATAAAACTGTTGGTCCACCTAGTGGAACCCTCAACACTAACTCATCTGTCAACTCTTGAGTTAACAGATTAAGTTCACCAACTAAAGAACGTCGTATAAAAGAATGAGTAGCTCCCGGATCTATCAAAACTGAAACTGATATACTATTAAACAAAAGCATCTCTCCTGTAACAACTTGTGAAGAGATTATACCTTCCTGAGGTGTCAAAGAAAAGAAACGTGTTGAAGCTCTTCCTCTGCCACGCTGTCCTCTCTGACCACTCCTGCCACTAGACACTCCACCACCTCTAGAACCAGAAGCTACAGAGGAACTCGGAACATCATGGTATTGAGGTTGGAAAACTTGTGATGCTGCTTGTCGAAGTTGAGGACAATCCCTTTTGATATGTCCAGTCTGTCCACGGGCATAACAACCTGAACTCCAACACGGCCCAGAATGTGGCCTTCCACATTTGTCACATGGCGGTAACTCTTGTCTCTGGGGACCTGACACTGACATTGATGACCCTGAAGACTTTCCACTAGTGACACTGCTCCATCTTCCTGGGTTGTATCCTCCTCTACCTCTAGAAGTAGTGACATCCTCAGATCTCTGCCTGCCAAAACAACCAAAGTCACGCCCAAGCTTAGAAAAGAAACCTCTACCTCCACCTCTGTATCCACCACTGGACTGTCCTCCACTGAACTCTGCAGATCTCTTCTTAGACTCGGGCACCCTATCAGCATTCACAGATTCTTCAACCTGTCTGGCAGCCTCAACAAACTCACTAAAATTCTCTCTGTTCCTCCTGCTAGTAGCAGAAACTGTATGCCAGATTTCTGGCCTTAGCCCTTCTTGAAACCTTCTGCATCTCTCTATGTTATTTGGAACAAGCTGCGGACAGAAATTAGCTAATCGTGTGAAAAGTGCTTCATATTCTGTAACTGTCATGTTCCCCTGCTTAATATTCTGCAACTGCCTGGTTTTCTCATTAAGAAAAGTGGGTGGATAGAATTTGAGATGAAACTCCTCAGAGAAATCCTGCCAGGAAAGCTCTGTACCTCTCCTCTTTTCTTCCACACCACGCCACCACAACTCCGCATCACCAGTTAAAAGGTAGACCGCATGATTGATCTTCTTGTCTTCTGGAAGCTCCATCAGACGAAACACCTTTTCTATCTGTCTAAACCACTCATCAGCTTCTGCGGGATCTGTGGTGCCACTAAACTCTGTGCCACCAAGCTTCTTCACAAGCTCATAAGATCGCATCAGATCTTTGCTGCTGGTAGAAGAAGAATCTCGTCTATCAGCCTTGTACCTTTCTTTGGTCTCCAAAAACATTCTGTACATCCTGGATGCTTCATCTACGTGGTCACCACCACCTGGACCTAAGTACCGAAGTTCAGGGCCAACATGGCTCTCAGCCTGATCATCACGATCAAGGCCTCTTCCTGCCATCTGCAATGATATAATAGAATATTTCCTATTAGAAAACTACAGATAGAAGAAAGACACTTAAACCTTAATCCTATTGGTCTCTTATCGTCCCCTGACCTTGAGTAACTAAGTACTCAAACCTAAGCTCTGATAGCAAAAATTGTCGCGCCCCAATCTCACATTAACCTCAAACCACGAGATTAGGACTCGGCAGGTGGGATTTCACATATAAGCCAACCATTCATCAATTTTTAAAACAATTAACAACATTAATAGGAAAAACTGATTTATACTGTAAATGAAGCTAAACAAGCTGCGGAAGCATTTCTATTAACTGACAAGAAATATAAACAGAGTCAACAGCAATTTACATTGTTCAACATAAGATAAAGCATAACAGTTAATTTACATCTTTGTACACATTCTCTCTCTCGCTCACACCTTGTCCTGAAGATCGAGGGGAATGGACTAAGAGACCTCTAACTAGACTAACTACAAACCTTCTATCAACTAAGCGTTAGGATGATATGATCCTTCTGACTCCGGATGCTGGTGCTGACCTAAAAATGTTTGAGTAGAGGGGTGAGCCTACTCGCTCAGTGAATAACATTTCACTTAGCTATCAATAAACAACTCGTCAGGTTTATTAACTGAAAATAAATAGATATACAGTTCAAGCAGAGCAGTTCAATTGACATAGCAGATGTACAGATAATAATCACATTTCTATGCATCATCAGGTATTTCAGGTAAATAAACAGTTATATAAATTTACTGTGATCCTAAATGATTTCTTATTCATTTTATTGTTATGCCCTAAATATATGCAGTGTACTCTGCATATAAGGATCCGCAGCAAATTCATGCTACGGTCCCACCGTACAAGACTTAGCGACACACCTGGGAAGTGCTAAGTCTGACTACTCGTCCTGGTCTGCACAGGACACAGGCTCTACGGCCTCATCGCACATCCACGTGTGCTGCACAACCACATGTGCTCTCGACTCCTCCTTAAACCTGAGTACACCGGCGGAGAGTCACAGGGTTACCTTCGCGACACAAGCACGAATGGTGTTAGATAACCATGTTTTCTTTTGTTATCGCAGTGCCATCGTGACACAAGCACGATTGTTGTTAGACGCTGCCTCTCTCTTTCCTCGTTTGTCCGCGACACAAGCACGGATGATGTTGCAACACGAGTTTCACCCCAAAGTTGCAGACCCGTCTAAGGGGTTCTACGGTGTTAGGGCATCTAGGTCTATTAAATAATTAACATATAAACAATTTAACTGAAATAACGCATTATAACTGTAAACACAGAATTTCCTCTTTCTCATCATTCTTATCACGCATTTCAAGTTCCAATGAACTTATCATACTATTATTGAAGCAATTAGACCTTTAAAATGAGTTAAATAATGATTTCTAAATGAACTGCCACTCACCACTTGAAACTCAGCCGAACACTATGGAACTCGGCCGAACGCTTCCCAGATTCTGAAACTCGGCCGAACAATCTCGGCCGACCAACTGGAAACTCGTCCGATCCCCTAGGGAACTCGGCCGACCAACTCACCGCTTGAAATACCTACAAGGAAACTCGGCCGATCAGAACCCAAACTCGGCCGACAAAAACGTTGTTTGCTTATTTAATTAGGAAACTCGGCCGACCAAAGACTCAAACTCGGCCGATCCAAAAACGTTGTACAATTGCCCTAAAAAGGAACTCGGCCGACCGAATTGAAACTCGGCCGAACCGCGCACAGGCAGAACATAAAAACGGCCTGCAAAAGTCGATTTCTCTCGAATCGACGGGCAAATCTCAAACAAACACCGCGAAACGATCACAATCGATGCATATGACTAAACCGCACCTGAAGGGAAGAAGGAAACGAGTTAGGGTTGCACCGTGCACCCCAATCCTCTAGCCATTTTCCCTGCAAACATAGCTTCAGCTGCGAAACCGATTCGAATTGACGGAGAAGGAGATCCACGGAGGGAAAGGACGAACTGCAGCAGCTGATCGGAGCAAAACGAAGCTCCAGCGCTTCTCCCCTCTCAGCTCTCTCTCTCTCTCTCTCTCTCTCTCTTTCTCACGCAAGGGAGGAGAACGCAGAAGCGTTCTCTCGTTTCTGTGAAAGTGAAACGAGATAAGGAAGAGAGAAAGGATAAGGAAGAAACTTAGGGGCCAAATCGCAAAGTTCAAAACTTTCAAAAATTACGAACAGGTCCCTATAAGCCCATAAACATGCAACTTTTAACTCGAAGGTCGGATTCGAACGATTTCTCTGGAAACGCTTCAAGCGTAATATCCTACACGCTTTAGAAGCTAGAAAACACACTAAGCACATATCATAACCATTTTAAGCATTATTAACAAAAACATACTTATAACTTAACACATCAGCTAAACACATGCTGAACAGCTTACTTACGGGATAAGCTCGGCGCGGGTCGTAACATGAGTCCTCATAAGGCATGCCTTAGGGCTTCATACTCCACCCTATATAAAGAGGTAGGGTCCTGGTTCGAGTTCTAAAGGAATCCTACATCTTTCTCTATACACCATTGCTTCTTCACGTTTGAAACCCTAACCATGGGTTATGGCGCACCTACAGAGCATCGAGGGTCCGGTAGACAACCTTAGTTGTTGCGGCATACTCCCACGAACCCAGAGGGAGGTTGGCCATCGTCTTCGTGCTCCTACCCTCTTCACAGCAGCAGCATTGCGGCTGCAAGAAGAGCCGCATCGTGCAGGATTTGCACGCTCAGATCGGCCATGTTGGCTAGGTTTGAGTAATGACCTGAGGGCGACGGTGGTCGGCGGAGCTGGGGCTGGGGTTGGCAGCAACCCCTGAGCCCTAAAGAGGAAGGGCGCACGCATGGTTGCCGCAAAACCGGTGGCTAGGGTTGCAGGTGTCGACCTGCTCAAGGAAGAAGAAAAGGAAGGTGGCGCTGGACGGTTATGCCCCTCCGTGGGCTGAAGAGGAAGTAACTTAACCAAGGGCAAATCGGACATTTCAAAATGTTTTTAAACAAGCCGCCTCACGTTTCATGGGATAGCCTACGTGGCAACCTCCTATTGGCCAGAGTAAGTAAATTTTGTTTCATTCATAGTAAATAATTGGTAGCTCCGATGAGAACATGTTATACATGAAAATTGATCAGAAAATCGAGGGGAATCTAAATAAAATATAATTGGAGCCTGATTCCTTATGCAATTCGAAAAGTATATAGAGATACTATCTTTAATAGTTTAATCAATGAAAAACCCTAACCTTTGATGATTAATGAGTTAGAAAGGGTTAAAAGAGTATATAAAGTTGATATTAACCTGTTAATGATAAAAAGGATCATTAATATTGGAAAAGGATGAATTTGCATGTAATTAGTTTAATTTCGAGTTTAGTGTGCATGAATAATTCTTTAATGGGCCTTGAAACCCTAATGTTGATTAATTTGACTATCAATGGCCTTAATTGATTAATTTCATGGTTAAGGTTGGAATATGCTATTTTGAGCACTAAAGTCACTAATTTGTGAGAAGATAACCTTAATATAGAAATTAGGGTTTTCGATTGAATCAAGGTAGAATTAATAGAAAATCAAGTTCATATGAGTAATAGAGCATAATGAATTACAAATTGATGATAAATAAGCATAATTATCTTGTCATGGATTAAATGGATAAAAATGACAATTTTAATGTAAGATAAGTTTAATAGGTTTAATTGATGGACAATGATGCCTTTATTTCGAAAATAAGGTTAAATGTTGTTAAGGTATAACCTTAATATCTTTTGTGAATAATTAGGGTTTAAAATAGTGAAAGATGAAAGGAAACCCTAATTGCAGAAGAAACCCTAAAAATGAAATAGTAACCCTAGGGCTCGAATAGGTCTATTAGACTTGGATGCCATGATCCATGATAGAAAATATTGGATGATTGTTTCAGGATCTTATTGAATTCTTGCTTGCCTATTGTTGATTGGACTATTCTGTCTCAAATCTGCATGTACAGGTATGTGGTTACGCTTATGACTACCCGAATTAGTTTTCCGGGATTTTGTCGATGTTTCCATCGTGACTTGAATTAAACTGTTGGATGTATTTAATTCGTGCAAGGTATAATGTGAATATGATTATCACATAAGATATGTGCCTACTAGCTCAGATCATAGTCCCCTCTATAGCTTAATGGGTTGACCTAGTAAATGGCTACCAATGGGGTAGGCCCATCAGGTCACTAAATGACTTAGTAAATGGCTACCGATGGGGTAGGTCCATCAAGTCATATGGAGTTAGAGATTGGACTACCTATGGGTAGTGCCATGCGACTCAACCCTAGATACTGATCTACTTGGTAGGTAGGATCATGCAGGGTTTAATAAGGATCTACCTAGAGAGAGGTGAGATCTCAGTCCACTGCAGGGACAGCACAGAGGTAGGGGATAGGAAAGGATTGAGTGGTACGGTTTAAAACGTAATCTTGGTTGTTAAATGATAATTTGCTGATTACTTTGTTATTGTAGTTACATGATTATTGTTTCCCCCACATACCAGCTTCGGCTGACCGATGTTTTGTTTGTTGGTGTTTTAGGTACAAATGAAAAGAACAAACAGTAAAGTGGCAGATGTGGAATTAAATGAGAAATAACATGCACAGGAGGATTAGTTAGTTTAGCATTTTCATGGATAGAAGATTAGAAACCCCATGTTTCAAAAGGTAAACAAAGTTTTATTTTTATACCAGTTTTCAGTTAGTTGGTAAAGTTTATTAATTGTTATTGATTATTTGTCGAACCTTTGATCCTGTTAATCGAATAACGGCTCTGACCTTCGGGTCTCCCTTAATTGGGGGTTACCGGGAGACGGGGTCGTTACAATTGGTATCAGAGCATAGGTTCCTCAATTAATCTTTAATAATTATTAAATTTTACAAATTCTATAGAAACCAAGGGAGTTATTAGAGGATTGTCCGAAAGACTGAGGTGTCTAGAAAAGGATCACGTCCGGGGGCTGGAAATATTTTCCTCCGCACCGCTAGTCGGAATATGAGGACTCCCGGATTGTGTGACTGCCTGGCCGATGTCTTAGGGTATGAATCGAAATAAGATACCTTTAGGACTCTCTCATCTTGTTCGTCCCTTCTCAACACAAATTCTATTAAGGACCTTAAGGATTAGGGTTTTCTCTCTTCTCCTCACCCTCTTGAGGTATGGGTAAGGTTGATAAGGATTAAGGAATCCTCCACCCAATTAATAAAAAGCATGTAAATAAGATGTCATGGACATAAGCTTAATAGAGTAAGCGTAAATAACTAGATACATGCTTAGGTCGTATGACATGAGTTGTCATTGTCCTCAGGAGAGACTTGAGGATAGACCTCCTTGGCAGGAGGATGAGTGGAGAGAGTTAGTCTTGGAGGTAGAGACCTCCATTAAAAGTAGAAACCTAGCACATCCTTTGAGGATGATGTTAACCCTAACCCTAAGTGAAGGTTAGAGGGAGAGATGACATGGTGAGTTAGGTGGCATGGTTGACCGAGTGTTTGGTTGGACATGCCTTTGGAATGCCATAAGAGGGTAGATGACCTAGTACCTTTGGCGACCCAACCCTGGAGAGGGTCATGCATGCCATAGCGAAGGATAGTTCCTTCGTGGATGAGGTTAGGGGAGAACCTATAGTTACCCTATGGGCTTAGGCAAGTGGGGTATAGCTGGATGACATCCTGGTTAAGAGATCAAGATGGATGGCTTATGGAAGGACTATGGATGATCTTGAGAAAACCTAAGTTCGAGCATAGGCCTCACCCATGTGAAGATATGCCAGTAAAGCTTGATCCTTCATGGAGAAAGGACATCTGGTAGTAAGGCTGGATGTAGAGTTATCTCTAGAGAGAAAAAGCTGGACTCGAGCAAGAAGGTTGGAAGCTTAGGTTCCAAGACCTAAGGAACACTGGATAGTAGAGGATGATGCGACCTAAGTGGATGATAGTGGTTGCCTTATGTTTGACCCCGGAAGGCTGATGATGTCTGGGTTGCCTTTAGAGGAACCAAACCTTAGAGGGAGGATGACGTTTCTGGTACCTATGGTTTAAGTGAGTACCTACTGGAAGAGATAAAGAGCGCTTTAGACCATGAGGAGGTTCAAGTAACCAGTTGTGAAGCTTTATACCTAGTTGGTTGTCCTGGAAGAGGACTCGACCCTGAGGTGTTGCTCGAGTAGAAGGATCATGGAAGTACATGACATATCTTGAACATGCTTGATTCATGGTTAAGAGTTTGAACATGCAGTTGGATACCCAAAAGTGAACATAAGGTTCCTAGGCCTAAGAGGGGAAGCGGTGTATCCAATGCTCAGGGTGAGATTTGAGTCTCCATAGTTCGAGCATGGTACTCTTAAGGAGTAGAGGTAAAGGAAACCCCTTAAGCTAAGGGAATGTTTAAGGAACCCCTCACCATGAAGTTGGTCTAATGTTGAGGAAGAGAACGAAGGTGACCTAGCATGGTTTAGTAGGTATGCTTGTGCCTTAGTAGTTGCTGGATTAAGCATGCTCATGTGGATGTAAACCCTAAGAAGGTTGTGACCTTATTGTCAAGAGTTGTAGTTCCTCCCATCCTGGGAGAGGGACCCTTTTGTAGGGTGTATACCAGTTTGGTGGGTTCTAGGGTGACCTAAGGAGGTCTCATAGGATCTTGAGGAGCTAAGTGAAGAGTACATGGTATGATAATGAACCTATAGACCCATAGATAGCCATCTCTAAAGTGCATATGGACGTGTTACCATGGAGGTAACCAGTATGGGGCCTGACCAAGGTAGGCAGGTTGCCATGACCCCTATGAAGGGATGGAAGACAGTCATGAATGCAGAAAGAGAGATGATGAAGACTTGGGTAAGGTTCTAAGTTGAACATGTACTATGATATAATCCTAAGTCTATCCTAGGGTCAGGTAGGGATAAGACCGATGGAAGAAGGAGTTGCCTACTTCCCAAGTTGCACATGACCATAGGGTCGGGAGGTAACAGCTATCATTGTCTGAGGGCCATGGGTTGGGAGATTGATCACCTTCATGAACTCATATGACCCAAAGGGCAAATGAGTAGGGCACTCTCTGGTGCATCTGGGAAGAGGGATGACCCCAAAAGTGCCGGTACCCTATAGACCTAGAGGATATGACCAAGGATTGTGTGTAAACCCAAGTAGGTTCGAGGCCAGTTTTCCATGGAAGTAACTTTGATATAATGATGATTGTGATATAGAGACATGAGTTGCACGTTTCAACGGAGATTTGAAGGTGTACTGGCGAGGTGGGTTGTACCATCCCTACTCTTGGAATAGGAAGAACTCTGTATTTGGACGGCCGCCAAATGCTTATTTCTTCTTGTTATGAGAGTGAGAGATAGGACAGTATGCATGCCACACACCAAGGACAAGGATGTTGTGAGTTGGAACGTTGCTATAAGGAAGAAGGATAGATATGTGGAAGGAATGATACATGGATGGTTCGCAAACACTATGAGAGGTAGTTTAGCCAGCTTATGAGGATGTTTTATCAGGAACTATGTGGAATTTGCATATTAACCAAGGTCGAGTTCGATCACAGTGAGTATGAGCTTAGAGTTTCTTGATGAAGACAAACTTAGAGTTTGAGATGAGATGATAAGTAGAATACATGGAAGAGTATGTCTTCAACGCTACTTAATACCGAAGGATGTGAAGTGGTAATGGATGCTCTGGTGGAGATAGTGCTGCCTCGTTTGGCTAGAAGGGAGTTGTTAGGCTAACCCTACGTTTGGAAAGAAGATGTGTTTTGGCTAACACTCGGATATAATAAGATATGTTGAACAAGTTAATGTTGGTTTGGTTAGCCAGTTTAGTCCTTGGTGTAGTGAAAGGATGGTGATAGAACCTCAGATACACTTCTTTGGATAGAAAGGTAATAAAACCCTTTTGAGAGTGATTTAGGGTTTCCGAGGTATCAAGCTTGAGGAATCATAATGATACAAGAGGTACTACAAAGATAGTAAGTGATGGTAGCATTCTGGATGCTTAAGACCAAGTTGCATGTAGCATGTGGCCATGCAAGCCAGGAGGTGAAGGACGAACACCATTAACCCAGTGCATGGATATAAAGCGTAAAGAGTTCCCGAGAGGGAATGGGAGTTCATCATTATGGAGGTTGTGAGTTTCTCCTAGACCAAGAAGGTCAAGATACAATATGGTTATGGTAGATTGTCGTACCTAGATGACATGAGAAAGGAAAAGTTCTGTCAAGGGACAGATCTGGTTGATCTACATATGAAAAGAGATGGTTTAACTACACCATGATGCGAATTCAAAAGTTTTTGATGTGACCCAAGGGTTCACTTCCACAAGGCGGAAATAGATACATGAAGAGCTCAGTGTTTGTACCGTTTATCGCCCTATACTAATGGTTAGTATGATCCAGACTAGAGGGTCTGATGAGAGCAAGTGTGCTTGTTCAGGGGGATATCATGAGGTAGTTCTAAAGATGTGACGTTAACCACCATAGCCTTATCGGGATGCAAGAAGTTCTATGAGGAGGTTGTGTCGGTCACCACTTCATTATGATGATGTTGGTGAAGGAAGCCTCACGAAGGTTAGAAAAGAACCACATGTGTGTGTAGATGAAGTCGCTTTGATCATGCAATGGCTGAGAGAGAGCCCAGTGGTGACATGAGTCACGAGCTGATGCAAAGCAGACTGACATGCAGTTCACTGTGGAGGAATATAATGTGAAAATCCGACCCCTCTAAGCTACAGCTGAGAGAGATGAATCCCCGATATAGGGATCCATTTGAGATGGATTGGTGGAGATGGTTGTGTTTAGCCTTACCCCTCAGGGTAACATGATGTGTAATGTAAGTCCGATCTAGAGCACTATGTGAGGTACCCAAGCCATGTGTTGAGCCTTGAACCTATTCAGCTTCTGAGAGGCTGAGATGTCCTGAGTCACCTATGAGGGTATGATATACCAAGGTAAGAAAGAACTCAGATGGAAGAATATGAGGTGATGAAGGTTCTTGGAAAGTACCATGGATGGGGTAAAGCCACATGGTAGCCCTGATGGACATATGAATGGATTATCATGTTTGTTTGCTTGCTTGATGGAATTTTGAGGACAAAATTCTTATAAGAGGGGAAGGATGTTACAACCCCAGTTATGGGTTCATTTGCTGAGAAATATAATTTCTCATATTAAAGATTTTTTTTGAATGAATAAATGAAATAATCTATTTTGGAATAAATGGATTTCATAGCCTTGTTGTTTGATTTGTGGGCTTTATTGGCCATTGGGCCCAATAACAAGAATATTCAATTAATTAATGAATAACTGATAATTTGAGATAAGAAAGGTGTGGAAACCTCTAGAAGGCAAATCTAAAGAGGATTTCGTGCCTCTTAGATTCCTTGGGTTCCAAGGAGCCCAAAGTTGCAAAGAAAAGGCAATAAGAAAAGAAAACAACAATTAAGTATTTCCTTATTAATAAAGAAATTGAAAATATTGATGAAATAGGGAAAATCTGTGAAAAGAGGTATAATTGGATAATTCTTAGTGGGATTTCGTATCCCAAGGATTCCTAATAATAAAAGGAACACTAATGAGGAAAATAAGAGAGAAATAAAGAGAAATCCACAAAAAGGAAATATTTTAATAAGAAATAAAACAAGATAATGGGAATCAATGCATATTAATGCATTTAAAGATAATGAGTATTCCTTAGAGAGGAGTTTCGAAATAATAGAGTTCTTTGGGATCCAAGGAGTCTCAATAAAGAGGAAAGAAAGAGAAAATACCAAGATTGCAAATAATAACATAATGTGGTATATTATTGATGAATTTTGTAATATGGAAAAAAAGGAGTATTTCCTTTTGAGGAGAATATAATTTCGTGATCCATGGATTAAAGAGCAAGAATTAAAGGGATAAGAAAAAGGAATTTCGAATTCCTAAATATCCATGCAACAAGGAATATCAAGGAATAAAAGTTGATGAAGAGAGAGAAAGATGGTTGCTTCACAACCAAGGAAAGTGTATTTCCTTTTGAGATGGGACTTGAGTCCTCATAAGGCACGCCTTAGGGCTTCATACTCCACCCTATATAAAGAGGTAGGGTCCTGGTTCGAGTTCTAAAGGAATCCTACGTCTTTATCTCTACACCATTGCTTCTTCACATTTGAAACCCTAACCATGGGTTATGGTGCACCTACAGAGCGTCGAGGGTCCGGTAGACAACCTTAGTTGTTGCGGCATACTCCCACGAATCCAGAGGGAGGTTGGCCATCGTCTTCGTGCTCCTACCCTCTTCACAGCAGCAGCATTGCGGCTGCAAGAAGAGCCGCATTGTGCAGGCTTTGCACGCGCAGATCGGCCATGTTGGCCAGGTTTGAGTGACGCCCTGAGGGCGACGGTGGTCGGCGGAGCTGGGGCTGGGGTTGGCAGCAACCCCCGAGCCCTAAAGAGGAAGGGCGCACGCATGGTTGCCGCAAAACCGGCGGCTAGGGTTGCAGGTGTCGACCTGATCAAGGAAGAAGAAAGGGAAGGTGGCGCTGGATGGTTATGCCCCTCCGTGGGCTGAAGAGGAAGTAACTTAACCAAGGGCAAATCGGACATTTCGAAATGTTTTTAAACAAGCCGCCTCACGTTGCATGGGATGGCCTACGTGGCAACCTCCTATTGGCCAGAGTAAGTAAATTTTGTTTAATTCATAGTAAATAATTGGTAGCTCCGATGAGAACATGTTATACATGAAAATTGATCATAAAATCGAGGGGAATCTAAATAAAATATAATTGGAACCTGATTCCTTATGCAATTCGAAAACTATATAGAGATACTATCTTTAATAGTTTAATCAATGAAAAACCCTAACCTTTGATGATTAATGAGTTAGAAAGGGTTAAAAGAGTATATAAAGTTGATATTAACATGTTAATGATAAAAAAGGATCATTAATATTGGAAAAGGATGAATTTGCATGTAATTAGTTTAATTTTGAGTTTAGTGTGCATGAATAATTCTTTAATGGGCCTTGAAACCCTAATGTTGATTAATTTGACTATCAATGGCCTTAATTGATTAATTTCATGGTTAAGGTTGGAATATGCTATTTTGAGCACTAAAGTCACGAATTTGTGAAAAGATAACCTTAATATAGAAATTAGGGTTTTCGATTGAATCAAGGTAGAATTAATAGCAAATCGAGTTCATATGAGTAATAGAGCATAATGAATTACAAATTGATGATAAATAAGCATAATGATCTTGTCATGGATTAAATGGATAAAAATGACAATTTTAATGTAAGATAAGTTTAATAGGTTTAATTGATGGACAATGATGCCTTTATTTCGAAAATAAGGTTAAATGTTGTTAAGGTATAACCTTAATATCTTTTGTGAATAATTAGGGTTTAAAATAGTGAAAGATGAAAGGAAACCCTAATTGCAGAAGAAACCCTAAAAATGAAATAGTAACCCTAGGGCTCGAATAGGTCTATTAGACTTGGATGCCATGATCCATGATAGTAAATATTGGATGTTTGTTTCAGGATCTTATTGAATTCTTGCTTGCCTACTGTTGATTGGACTATTCTGTCTCAAATCTGCATGTACAGGTATGTGGTTACGCTTATGACTACCCAAATTAGTTTTCCGGGATTTTGTCGATGTTTCCATCGTGACTTGAATTAAACTGTTGGATGTATTTAATCCATGCAAGGTATAATGTGAATATGATTATCACATAAGATATGTGCCTACTAGCTCAGATCCTAGTCCCCTCTGTAGCTTAATGGGTTGACCTAGTAAATGGCTACCAATGGGGTAGGCCCATCAGGTCACTAAATGACTTAGTAAATGGCTACCAATGGGGTAGGTCCATCAAGTCACATGGAGTTATAGATTGGACTACCTATGGGTAGTTCCATGCGACTCAACCCTAGATACTGATCTACCTGGTAGGTAGGATCATGCAGGGTTTAATAAGGATCTACCTAGAGAGAGGTGACATCTCAGTCCACTGTAGGGACAGCACAGAGGTAGGGGATAGGAAAGGATTGAGTAGTATGGTTTAAAACGTAATCTTGGTTGTTAAATGATAATTGGCCGATTACTTTGTTATTGTAGTTGCATGATTATTGTTTCCCCCACATACCAGCTTCGGCTGACCGACGTTTTGTTTGTCGGTGTTTTAGGTACAAATGAAAAGAACAAATAGTAAAGTGGCAGATGTGGAATTAAATGAGAAATAACATGCACAGGAGGATTAGTTAGTTTAGCATTTTCATGGATAGAAGATTAGAAACCCCAGGTTTCAAAAGGTAAACAAAGTTTTATTTTTATACCAGTTTTCAGTTAGTTGGTAAAGTTTATTAATTGTTATTGATTATTTGTCGAACCTTTGATCCTGTTAATCGAATAACGGCTCTGACCTTCGGGTCTCCCTTAATTGGGGGTTACCGGGAGACGGGGTCGTTACAAAGAGAAAAACAAGAATAAGAAGAACAAAAGAAATCAAAAGAAACAAGACTAAACAAGTATATTGGAAGAAACTCAGGTTGGGGTTCACCTACTAAGGCTTCTCACCAGCATACAACATCATCTCTCTCTCATACACTCTTACCAAGATTACAAGTAACCATTAAAACATCTATTCCACTCTCTCTCAAGATGAGGATAGATCTAAGTCTAAGGGTAGCCTCTCTCTCAAGACGGCTACACGTAAACCTCATCGCATAACATATGGTTTTAAATCTTTAGCATTCCAACACTCTCGTGCATTCATACTACCCCATGAAACATGATAAAAGGTGATATTACTCTCTCGAGATATCAACTATCAAACATTACAATATGGCAGCTAAGTATACAAGTGAAGCATTTAAATAGGTGCATGGAGATAATCTTGATAAGAATATGTATATTCAACAGAAAGAGAAAATATACATGTTGGGAGAGCCTTAGTGGCTACTCCCAACCCAAGTTAAGGTGTTTAGCTGCTCATGCTTGCGGACAGCATAACAACGTTACAAAAAGGTGGATACATGAAGTCCCACAAAGAGAAGAGGGAAGTAAGCGAGATGGAGTGATAGATCTAGAGAGAAGAGACGCGATACGACACAATACTTCTTCAGATCTGGATCTAACACATTGAGGGCATGGACGGTCTTCTTCTCTTGAAGAAGGAGTCTTCAATCTTCTCTCTCCTCAGCCTCTACCTTTGGAGATCTAAGACTGGTGGATGGGGTGGTCTGGAGTGAATCTGGAACGTAGCAGCACTTCATGGTCCTCAGGAACCGATCTAAGATTTGATGATTTGACAAGACAGGTGGGTGTGCTATTTATAGGCACATTCCACTGACTTAAACCTAGACTGTGGTTGCGGTCTTGGTTGGGTGAGGGGTGAGACCGCGGTCGCTATCTGCTCTTTATTCCGTCTTCAACCACGGTTGAGCTTGGTTGCGGCCTGGTGACGATCGTGATTGGGGTCTGCATGTGCATTGTGCCTAGGGAGGTCGAGATCGAGATTGAGGTCTTCTCGTTTGGTCACAGTTTACAAGGATTCATCAGCGACTGCGGCCTCCAAAGTGGTTGCGGTCCTTCTTTATCCGGTCTTTCTTTATCGTAGTCAGGACACCTGGTCTGACTCTGGGGCCCATGTTGCGATCGTGACCATTCACAAAGTCGCGGTTGAGCAGTGACTGCGGTCTGTAATGTAGTCGTGATCCATCTTTAACGTATGATGACCTCAATCTCAAAGTAGCTCTGAAACCGCGATTGCACTGGAGGTATATGTCACACTCCATTTGAATAAAACATCATTAACTAAGCGGAAGCGATCATTAACAGTGGTTTACTGAAAATCACTAAAAATTAAAACCATTTACAAAGAGATCCAAACACAGGAAAACTCTTTTATCAAGAACCAATGTATTTTATTTATATCCTGGTTCATAAGTACATATCATGTACCATCCCTTCTCAAGGATTACAAACATCAACTGCTCTGTTAAAACTTTACACAAGCAACATAAGAACCTCAAGGAATCAAGCCAAAATCTCAGATCGATTCATTAAAAGTACTAACTACTAACTCCGAGGACCTGAGAGTATAGAGACGACACATAGGACTCATATCTACAAGACATGACACTCAGTATCTCCACCTGAGATGTTATTGTTGTCCCTGATGCTACTGTCCTTCCCCTGTTGTACGGTTCCTGCCTCCTCATCTGCGTTTACCTAAAAATGTTAGAACCCACGGGGGTGAGACAATTGAAAATTGTCCCAGCGAGAGATATAACTTTCCGCCAGAAATATTATTATTGCAGATGAATATTATAAAATTGAGCAGGGGTTCTTTTAATAGACAGTATTAATCATTGTATGAACATAATAAGATAATATCCTTTCTTAAGGAGAACATTGCATCTACCCATGGTAGAATTATACATCATCTTTCTACTTTGCAAGGAATGTAAGGAAACATAAATATATCATCTATCAACTAAAGATGCATAAAAGAAATGTAACATCAGCCAATGATTTTTGTATTCAATTCTTAAGAAAACATGCTATACAGCTGCTTACATTTATACAATCACACTTATGCCATGAGGAGATGAGGTATACCGCTCATACTCCAACTGACCTTTACAAAGTCGAAATCGGTACCATATAAGGTTAATGGAAAAGCCGTCTGCCATGAACTCCCTTATCTCGGTCAGTACGAGATTACATACAGGACATCTTCTGTCTCTGCCAAATAGCTTTCTACGGTATACTGTCAATTTCTCTATAGAGCTACAGCGGCGGCTGCACTCTCTTCGCAATCGAGAGATCTCATATTTATCTCACATCGATCTGGCATTAAACATTATCGGGAGATTCGTGATACATCCATCCTAACATCGGGAGATTAGTGATACATCTATCTCGACATATATAATGAAGGATTGAGAGATTTAATGTTTATCTCACATCAATTCATCCATTAGGGTGTATGGATATTTTCACCCATCACCCCCGCATATTCAAAAATATGCGTTCTGGGTTATGCCGCGGAGCAACCTATTTTACCAACCAGCAAATCCTGATGCTGATGGGTATATGGCCAGGGTACTAATTGATAAGATTCCACTTGATTAATTATGTACATTACTGTATTATTTTAGCATCAGTCAAGTTTTCAAACATGAATTATTATGACAAATGCTACAAAGAATCATGTAATACTTAACCCATGACACTTGGGATCTCAGTCCCTTATCACATTACTGGGAATTCTCATCCCTTCACATCATCATTATCATAATTACTGGATCGGGGTATTCAAACCCTTAGTTCATCACAGAACACTATTACCATTTATCAGGTAACTATTACCTCCAGGTCATCTGACCAGGATATTCAGGATACTTATTACATAACATCTCACTTGGCTCACCAAGCCCATTAAGTATCTTATCACCTCTCACTGGGCAACAAATCATTCACATGGCTCACAAGGCCATTACATCTTGTCACCTCTCACTAGGTAACAACTTATTCACATAGCTCACAAGGCCATTGATCATTATAATTTTATTCAAGTATATAACATGCCTTACAAGGTTTATGCAACAAGGAATTTCAACCTTCCCATCATTAGGGTTAGGGTTTCCCTTGCTTATCGATTAGGGTTTTTCTTACATATCATCACTCTTCATTAGGGTTAGGGTTTTCCTTTATTAACCATTTAGGTTTTCAAGATCATATTTATTAATGATCAAATCCTAATTCATTGCTCCACACATCTAGGAGCCAACATTGATATCATAAGTATTTAATCATACTTATTTATTCTCATTATTTATCATTAAATGAATTGTCAACACAAGATATGAGTTCCTATTTCATCTTACCAGAATATGATTATATCATACTTTATTAACTTGGCTTAGCCTTTCTTAAGGTATGTTATCCTACACTCATCAAAGTGCATTACATCTCAATGTCACAATTGACATGACACACTTCATGTGTTACTTATCCAAGTATATTGGATTTAGGGTACATCAAGGTGTATCGACCTTGAGGTGTTGAATGTGATATGTATCATGTCTTGATATATCACTTCCCTCATCACTTGTAACTTACTTAAGTTCATCAACTTATCTTGTATTAGGGTATTTCCCATCCTAATACTTTATGCACCAATTCATCACATTTTTCATGTAATGTATTGGTCATAAGTCACTCAATTGAATTATTCAACCATTATCAATGATATGGACTCATCTCGGGTTAAGGAACTATTGATATAAGGTTATCCATTATCAACCACTTTAGGTGTTTCACCTACCAATATATTAGTCACTATTCCATTATTAGGAATAGGGTTTCCCATCTTTATCAATTAGAGTTTTACATAACATCACCCTATATTGGGGTTTCACATTACATCACCCTGTATTAGGGTTTCACATAACATCACCCTGTATTAGGGTTTCACACATCATTATCTTGAATTAAGGTTCCTTATAACTTTTACTCAAATAAGGGTTTCATGTAACTTTACCTCAAATTTAGGGTTTCATGAAGCATCCTCTTAAATTAGGGTTTTTCATTATATTACCCTGAATTGGGATTTCTCATATCATCACCCTAGATTAGGGTTACACCATTACCCTATATTAGGGTTTCACCTAGCATTACCCTGAATTAGGGTTAGGGCTTATTAACCTTCTCGATTAGGGTTTCATGATCTCTTTATCAAGGATCATACCCTAATTACATATTTTATTCATGTTGAAAGTGTTGACGCTCAACCACTACATGATTATTATACATGTATGAATCTCTCTCTCTCATCCTCTCTAGGATGTTGATTACTTCAAGCTTGATTTGATTAGGTCAACCCTTCATTCAAGTACATACATTTAGGGTTAGCATAGTGAATTGAGATATTGCTTCCATAAGCATAAAAGGTTAACCCCTCTAAGGGTACTAATCACCCTAGTACCTTATAGGTACAAACATTGTAATTATCTTTGATATACATCATTAACAATCATGGTGTTAATAGTACTTACACGGTTTGAATCAATTAGACCTTCAAACGGTCTTGAGGTACTAGACCCTCAAACAGTCTTGAACTACTTTGACCTTCAAACGGACTTGAGGTGTTTGACCTCCAAATGGTTTAGGATTGTTTAGACCTCCAAATGGTCTTGACCCAATTCTTCAAACGGTCTTGACCAAACCTCCAAATGGTCTGAAGACCGTTAGACCTTAAACGGTCTTGATCACTTGCTCATCAAACGGTTTGAAGACTGTTAGACCAACAAACGGTCTTGATCTCAAAATCCCTAAATGGTTTGAGACCATTTGAATTAAATATTAATTAATCCCAAATGGTTTGAGACTGTTTAGTCCTCAAACGATTTGAGACCGAATGGTCCTCAAACAGTCTAAGACCATTTGGTCAAATCAGCTTGAAACTGTTTAACCCTAAATTAGGGTTCCTACAATCAATCGATTTAGGGTTTGCTTCATTGAATCATTCATCAATTGGACCATTGAGAGTACATCAAATTATAACCCTTAGATCTCAACCATCCATCTCAGCCCTTGACCTCCAAACGGTCTTGAGACTGTTTGGCCTCCAAACGGTCTTGAGACCATTTGGACCAACAACCATGAAATTGATTCAATTCAATTAGGGTTTCAACATTTCAACCCGATTAGCATTTGTAATTAGTGGATTATCCATCACTGAACCTATTATGAGTCAATCAATTAGAACCATTGGATCAACATCCAACTACATCAGCAAGTATCTCCAAACGGTCTTGAGACCATTTGATCCCAAGGTGAAACTGTTTGGACATGATATTTTTTGAAGTGTGTGCTAAGATGACATCATCATCTTAAAGCTTCAAACCTTCGAAATTTTCTGTGATCCTTGTGGTGATTTCAACAATTAATCAAAAGGAAATTCGGAAAAGAAAAGGGAATCAACATATGATGAAGAAATAAAATCAATAATAATATTTAAGGGTTCAAGTTATATAACCCACCTTCAAAGTTGAATCCAAGCTTCAAGCTTCACATCTTTAATGGAACTTCCCAAGGTCCATCCTCAAGTCTTTGAGTGAAAAGAATGGCTAAGGTTGAAGATTGAATGGAGAAAAGAAGAAAATAAGCATTGAATTTCGATTTCCACCATGAAATCAAGGTTGAAGATGATTAAGGAGCTCACCTACAGGTTGGGGTACTTCATCCTGTTTCTCTAAGCTCCTTGTCCTCGGCCAAAGTAAAGAAAGAAAGTGGATTCGAAAAAGAGTCTTTCAAGTGAGTGGAAAATGGGGTATATGTATGTGAATTTTCAAGAGAGAGAAAGTAGTAGATAATCCTTCAACTCCTATTTCATGTGCCACATACCCCCCACTCTTCCTTGCCTCTGAAGCCACCTTCCTTGATCTTAATATCCTCTTGTTTATCCTTGAATTAAAAGCAACCACTTTAAGCACCTTAATCATTATAATATTATTATCCATTTTTAGTGGACAATTCTTTTTATTTAACAAATGCAAGTGGATTTCTTCACCTACTTATGATATTTCGGTGCAAATCAAGGAATTTGTACGTCCTTGCCTTATAGGATTTCAACCACAGCCTTATTAATTGATGGGCACTTCAATTAATATATTTATTTTTGCATTAAATTGAATTAGTGTTTCAATTATGCTTAAATCTTGATTATTTGAATATCAAGATTCTCTCTCCTCCAAAGAGATTCAAATGAGACGCCCCTCTGGTTTTCTTGTCTCTAATTCATACCAAGAAACATTAGGGATTATCTAGAAGTGGTATTTTGCATATTGAACCCTAGGTTTTGGGTAAATTGCACATTACATCAAAACTAGGTTTTAAGCACAAACATTGCTTAATAAGCTCTTTCTTGGTGCTCAGGCTTGTGGAAGCCATCCCTTAGCATCATTCTCATTCTTATGATGCTATAACTCTTGAGGAACATTTATCATGTAACATTTGAAAGATAACCCCCTTAAATTAGGTAAATTTCACTTTAGTCCAAAACAAGCAAAACATTGTTTTCAACATTATTCAAAAAGGACTAAAATTGAAACATAAGTTCCTCTTGAGCCTTAATTACTTTTCAAAAGATAAGAACAAGCATATAACTATCTTTCTTAAACAAAACATCTAGGGTTAAAGAATAACCCAAGTCAGGGATGTTACAGTTTAAGTGGGTCGCGGTCGCAGTCCCGGTCCTTGACCGCGACCTGGGTAATGAATCTTACCTGAAACTATGTAAGTGAGGCTTTAGTAAAAAAGGTAGTAAAATTATGTGAAAAGCTAAAAAAATATATGTACTAAAAGCGGTGTAGAATATATACAAAAAGTACGTAAAATAGAGTGTTATCAGACGCACAATATGTATAAAAAAGCACTCAATTATGGTGTGAGTACGCTCAATTATGGTGTGAATGCACCTATTTCTTAGAGTATGTGTAGAATTAGCAGATTAGTACAAATATTAACATAATGTGCATACTATTTGTAGAAAAGCACATAATTATGGTGCAAATACGCCTAATTATGGTGTCAATGTGTGGATTTCTTAGAATATGTGCATAAATAGCACATTAGCACATATCTTAACATAATGTGCCCAATGTTTGTAGAAAAATGCCCAATTATGGTTTGAATGCACCCGGTTATGGTGTGAATGCGCCTAGTTATTATAGTACGTGCAAAAATAGAAAATTAGCACAGTTTCATAATGCGCCCAATGCTTGTAGAAAAGTGCCCAATTATGGTGTTAATGTACTCAATTATGGTGTGAATGCGTTGCTTCTTAGAATATGTGCATAAATAGAAAATTAACACAATCTTAACATAATGCACACAATATTTATAGAAAAGCACCCAATTATGGTGTGGATGCACCCAATTATAGTGTGAATGTGTCTACTTCTTAGATGTTGTACATAAATAGGTGTGATTGCATCTACTTCTTAGATGTTGTGTATAAATAGAAAAACAACACAAATCTTAACATAATGTGCCCAATAGTTGTACAAAAACATCCAATTATGGTGTGAATGCGCTAACTTCTTAAATGTTGTGCATAAATAATAAATTAACATGAATCTTAACATAATATGTCTAATGTTTGTAAAAGAATACTCAATCATTGTTCTAATGCACCCAGTTACGATGTGAATGCGCCTACTTCTTAGATGTTGTGCATAAATAATAATTATCTCTTAAAATAATATACCAAATATTTGTAAAAAAAAGTGTGCATATCACTTTTTTCAAAGTTAGATTAGATTTTTTATAACGAGTCCAATGGTTTTTATTCTGTCAAAAAATTGATTACCGATCAAAAAAATTTCATTTTTTTATTTTTGTGCCCTATTGTCTATAGCTATGCCATGTGGCAAAAATAACGAGGCCCGATCAGAAAAACTACCCCCAGCCTAGCGAAAAACCGCTCTTCTTCTTGAGTCAAAGACATGTCACTGTTGGGGGCGCGTCAAGCTAAGATTTTCATTTTTAAGCTCTACCGTTTCTCTATTAATCAATATTAATAAAGTTTGATATAGCTAAAATATTTGAAGGGAAGGAAAATAAAAAAAGTTGACTAACATGAGTCCTACAAGAAATTCGGTCTGTCGTATGAGCTTCCTGATTTGCTTCTTTACGAACATGGCAAGAACTGAAAGAAGAAAAGACTAGAGTCAATTGACCTAATGTCATTTGCTATAATACCTTGGTGGTCTCCTTTTATCAGGTTCTTTCCACGGAAAAATCAATTCTAGTGAGTCAGATTAGAGGACAATATGATGCTCATGCAACTCCTTAGCCGTCTACAATCAAAGTGAGCTAATTTGATTTTAGCTATGTCTGGCTCCCATAAAAAAATAGAAAATGCTGTGTACTTCCCTTTCTAGTCTGACTCATTACTAGAACGCAAAGAAATAAGAAATGCCCTATCTTCGTGTCTTCGGTAAGATTGGACCCCCTTACTGAAAATTTATAAACAAAAAAAATAGTGCTGGCAAGTTATTCACTTTCAATGTATATTGGTTATAGTTTATTATTGGCTATAGTTTATACAAGTGTTGGTGCAATAAAAATATAACTTGTGTGAGGAAATATATAAACTCCGCTGCAACAAACTAGTAAAATGCAGAGTCAGGCGACAATATCACACAAATTTCTATAATTTTGTTAAGACAAAAAAACTTTATGTCTGACAGCAGAAGTTTTTAAATATAATTAAAAGGATAATAATAATTAACCACCATGTACTAGTCGGTCTAGTCCTAGTTGTTGCTAGCATCAACATAAATGTGGTTGTACCCAGTATAGGTAGGTCAAAGAGAAGTAACTAGTACAAATTTCAATATCAAAATTAACTGTCATATACAAGATACAGTTCGATCATGCAAATACAAAAAAATGTATTAATATTGTCAACAGAACCGATAAAAAGTTTATAAAAATTGCAATGCATTTCTCATTTTTTTTGTGACTAAGAGAACCCACCCCGGATGAGTCCGACATGGTAAACTCTCAAGGAATGAGAGGGTGTGGTCCGGACACCCCCCTCTCATGCATAATCAGTGTGAATTGTCGTTCGCAAAGCGCCTTCGGTGAGGTTTGAACCCATGTCCTTCATTGGGACTTACCGAGCTCTTACCTCCCGGGCTACTATGGTCGAACTAACGCTTTTCTCATTTCTCCTCAATCTTCACATCTTCAAAGTAAAATTTCTCTAACCAAAGACTTCGATCCTCTATCACTCTTGTTTGACGGTCTATATAGGCACCCGCATATCATAAGGCCTATAGTCTTGTTTATAGATCTCCCATAAGAGTGAATAAGACTATATATGATATAACGTAAATCAAAAAGATAAGGTCAAAATATAAAAGGTCAAATTAGATAATAATACTAAACATCTTTGACTTCAAGAGACAGAAGTTTGGAGTTTTTAGAAATAAAATATAATATACATTATCTAAAAAATAATAAATATATTAACAATCTCTTCTTTGAATCTTATTCATTGGAGTATTAGGATTAAGCGAGTCATTCTCTCCCCCTCTCCCACGCCCATGGCAGAAGCCAAATGTCATTGGAGTATTATGTATTCTTTTAGCCTTGTTCTTCTTTTGTGCTTCTTCCCTTAGCAGTCAGTTTGATTTCCAGAAGCACTGTACGTTGGGATAATGTCTCTTATCCTATTTTCTAAGTTATTAGATATTGTCTAACAATATTAAAAAAGTCCAAAATTGGATAGACTTTGAGTCCAAGATAATGTTTAGCATTATCTTTTTCCATTGTCTATTAGTTATTGACATTATCTCTCTATTATCCTTTTTAATATATTAGCCTTATCCTCTCGTGCTGCTTTTGTGGGTTGGCATTACTTTTTTGAGATTGTCTTATCAAATACTATGAGAGTACTATAAATAAGACATAGTGTCGTATGATATGGTGTGTTGATGTGTGGAGGGTTCAACGTATGGTGACTTTGGGTGTGTCAACGTGTGACAAAATTGTGCGCTAAGACAGGAAGCCATAAAAATAGCTAAAGAAGGGAAAGAATGAGAGTGGGTTGTGATATTCTATTGTGGGTATGAGATTGTCAGGGAAAGTCAATCCTTGTAATCTTTTTGAGGTTACTTAGTAGAATTATGTGGTCTTCTTTGCCAACAATGTTTTCTGCTTGATTATTATTTGGTGGTTATTGGCTTTGGCGACGTGGGCGGTCATGGCTTTTATTGTGCATGCTTGGGTTGTATCTCGTGTGGCATTTTTCTTGGGCTTGAAGTTTCTGCATATCTCTTTAAGTGGTATCAGAGTAGGGTTCATGCGAGATGATCAGAATGAATTGGGGGTACATAAAAATATGATTACATTGACAGCTACCGTTGAAATCCATCTGGTAGAAAATATTGATGGAAATATTATCGTGGAATCAGGAGGGCATGGATCTACTAGTTGTGAAATATCAACACGAGGTGGAGTCATGTCGTCTACTTGCAAGGGGCATGTGGTCACGGAGACTACATGTATCTATCAAATGGTTGGATTTTTTAACCAAAAGAGGACCATCTTATGAGAGGTCTAGAAATATGAGAGGTGTAAATTAAGAAGGAGCATCAGTGGTGAGTGTCATGAATCCAAAAATTACTACGTGTATTCAACTCTTAGGGGCAGTGTGGTACAAGACTACAAACTTGACTATAAATTTTAACAGGTGCAGAGGCAAAGTTGTCAACGATTGGAAGGAGGAAAATGTGGTACAACCAACCACGCGTGCCATTGAACAAACGTGGCTCAGAGAAGGCGCAACCCTATGGCATGGGGGTCAAATGTGCAAAAGATGTGGTAATTCTAACCGCACTTGGAGTCAGTATAGTTTCTCAAACTGTACAATATGAGGAGCTCTTACATGAAGGGTGTAAGGAGTGAGATCCCAGAGGGGAACCACTCCCTCCTAGAAATAAAAAGGTAACATCCCTTGAACCACATAAATTTTTTTACCAAAGGGATGGTGACCAATTCATTCAACATGTATGTATCATAACACAATAAGTAGCAGAAGAAGAGAACTTTATCTAACTATTACAAAGCTTGATATCATTATATATCACCACACCACACACGGGTAAGTCAAAAAGGAAAACTATCTTAATCAAACTAGAATCAGATGAGGATCATCTAACCACCTCTTCCAAGTCTCCCAAAAAGTTTAGCTAAAAACGTTATTGTCCAAGTCCACCTTGCTTATCCTCTCCTTGATCTAAACTTGGGGATGGAAGCATACCCCACAAAAAGGAGAGAAAAGAAAACATCAGCAAAGGCTGGTATGTGCATACTAGATAGGAAATTGAGCAATATATAATGAATAAAGGACATCAAGTATAAAAGGCTTCCCATAGAAAAGGAAAGTACTACCCAATCAGGCATAAAAGATTATGAACAACCAAATAATAATGAAGTAAAAGAGTATATAAACAAGGCATCCATGTGTTCCACTTGTGAAAATACTAGAATAAGATATCATGTAGGTAGGAAATACACATCTACCAAAAATGTAGAGCGAGCAGGATCTTGTATACATCTACTCTATAATAGGGCGGTGGCAGGGTCTGTCAACATCTACTGAGTAGGAATTTTTACATCTGCCATGATTTATAAATATGTAGGAATTTTCATATCTACATTCATATGTGAGAATTTTCACATCCACATAAAAGAACATTCAAAAATATACTAGTAGTCGCTACATGATGCATATAAAAAGATAAACAAGAATAAAATAATAATGTGCCATAAAAGTAACATCCACTACCATAGTGGGAAAAGAAACAACCTCCACTACAAAGTGGGCACATATCATCAAATAAGTACAACATGCACAAAGCATAAGAGAGAGTCCAAAAGAATATCCATCACCACAAGATCAATATCAAATAAGGTAGTTCACTTGAACCATGATTTTCAAAAGAAAAGACATTATGTATAGGCTAATGTCCATAGGACCTAGAGAATGATAAATATGGGTTATTGCTCAATATAGAAGAATAGGAGATGCAAACATACCTTTCTTCAGAGTCTACTCTATCTAAAGCCAATTCTAGGTCCAAGCCTAGGCTTCCAAAGAACCTTTGATGCATATATGTGGAATTAAGGTTAGGTTTCCATTAAGAGTTGTGACAAAATTAATATTTGTGGCTATTAACATCACATTATTATTTAGGTTATCATATTATTTCACTATTATCATTATTTCTCATCCATTTATGTTCCATTTCTTAATATTATCACCAAAAGTATTATGTGTGATTCTTAAGCTCGAATTATCATGTATTCCCCATGTGCCACTTTTTATGTTCTATAATTGGTCTAAATCTGATGTGAGAACATTGGGTTACATTAGGGTGATTTGTTCATGCATTATCTCATTAGGGTTATACTAAACCTTGTTTGGCTAAGTCTAAAAGATCAAAGTTCTAGGGTAGGGTTCGAGATCTAGTATGTTACAACACGCCACCGCTTAAAAGGATTTCATCCTCAAAATCAAAACATCCACATATAAGAAAACAACTTATTCACCACCCCATAAAGGATTCATCTTATTAAGTCAAAACTATACTTTATATACAAAGGGTTCCACTACACTTCCTTACATCCATACATAAAAGCATCATGCAAAAAGGAAACATAACTTGTAAAGCCTAACTATAGAACTATGGATTATCCTGATCTTGTTCATCTTCATGAACTTCTTCACCATACAAAACAAAAACTCTTCCAGCTCACCTTTCCACAAGTCTTCCTTTATTATTGTTTCCATTATTCTAATGAGGTGCTTGAGGTGCTTGTTGCTGAGCTGGAGCTTGCCCATTTTTAAGCTTGGGGCACTCAGGGCGAACATATCCAGGTTCATTACAATAATGACATATTGACGCCCTATCCTTTATTTGGGTAACATGGTCCTTAGAATGACGATCACCTTCTGGATGCTTCCTCTTATGATTATTTTCCTTGTCGGATCGAAAACCAGGATATGATTCCACAGCTAAGGCCTTATCCACCATCTGCTCCAAGGCTAAGGGTAGTTGTGGGATAAGAGCATGACCTATGTTATAGTTGAGTCCTTGTAAGAATAGGTCAGCTCTACGCTCCTCACGTAGTCCTTTAGCATACCTCTCAAGTAAGAGGAACTCTTGCACATAAGAAGAAATAGTCATGGAACCTTGCTTCAAACTATAGAACTCATCTTCCTTCTTCTTCAAAGAAGAAGTGTAGATGTACTTTCCATGGAAGTGAGCCAAAAACTCTACCCAAGACATGGTTGAGGTTTCTCTACCTATTGTAATTCCATTCCACCAAACTCTTTCTGGTCCATCCAAAACATATGAAGCAAATCTAACCTTCTGGTGTGGAGGACATGTCATGCCATCAAAAGTTCTCTCTATGGCCAACACCCAATCATCAACTTTGTCCACCATCTCTAGCTCTCCTTAACCATTGAAGTAGGGTGGTTGCATCTTCATGAAATCCATGATTGAGTACTCCTTAGGTTTGTCGAACATAGGTGGGTTGTTTAACTTCCCTACCATAGATGTGGAGAGAAGATGTCTCAACATGGTCAACTCTTGTTCAAGAGTGATGACAATTTACAAATTAGTAGTAGCAGAGGTCGGGGTTGCTTGTCCTACTGATGGTCCACTTCTTGTTGGAGGAGTTCCTTGTGTTACTGGAGTAGTAAAGGGCGGATCCATCCTTGACATTCCAAATCTAGGGTTTTGGGGTGTCTCATAGCCGGACATGTTGTCAACAGTTGAGTTATCTCCCGCCATGAGGTTTTTCTTGGACAAGGCAAGGGTACTAGGCATAAGCAATCTAAGATAAAGGTAAATATTCTAAGAGAGACAAGATTGAAATAGTTAGATAAGCCACTGCTAGTGGCTCTAATACAATGTTGTAAGGAGTGGGGTCCCATAGGAGAACCACTCCCTCCTAGAAATAAAAAGGCAACATCCCTTGAACTATATAAAACTTTTCACCAAAGGGATGATGACCAATTCATTCAACATGTTTATATCATAACACAATAAGTAGCAGCAGAAGAGAACTTTATCTAAATATTACAAAGCTTGATATCATTATACATCACCACACCACACATGGGTGAGTCAAAAAGGAAAACTATCTTAATATAAATAGGATCAGGTGAGGGTCATCTAACAACCTCTTCCAAGTCTCCCAAAAAGTTCAGATATAATAGTTGTTGTCCAGGTCCACCTTGCTTATCCTCTCCTTGATCTAAACCTGAGGATGGGAGCATATCCCACAAAAAGGGGAAGAAAAGGAAACATCAACAAAGGCTGGTATGTTCATACTAGATAGGAAATTGAGAAATATATAATGAATAAAGGACATCAAGTATAAAAGGCTTCCCATATAAAAGTAAAGTACTACCCAATCAGGCACTAAAAATATGAACAACCAAATAATAATGAAGTAAAAGAGTATATAAACAAGGCATCAATGTGTTCCACCTATGACAATACTAGAATAATATATCATGTAGGTAGGAAATACACATCTACCAAAAATGTAGAGTGAGCAGGGTCTTGTATACATCTGCTCTATAATAGGGTGGTGGCAGGGTCTGTCAACATTTGCTGAGCAGGAATTTTCACGTCTTCCATAATTTATAAATTTGTACGAATTTTCACGTCTGCATTCATATATTGGAATTTTCACATCCACATAAAAGCACATTCAACATTATACTAGTACTTACCACATGATTCATATCAAAATATAAACAAGAATAAAAGAATATTGTTCCATAAAAGTAACAACCACTACCATGGTGGGAAAAGAAACAACATCCACTACAAAGTGGGCACATATCATCAAACAAGTCCAACATGCACAAAGCATAAGAGAGAGTCCAAAAGAATATCAATGACCACAAGATCAATAACAAATAAGGTAGTTCACATGAACCATGGTTTTCAAAATAAAAGACATTATATATAGGCTAATGTCCATAGAACCAAGAGAATGATAAAGATAGGTTATTTTTCAATATAGA
This sequence comes from Alisma plantago-aquatica, assembly GCA_963693085.1. Classification (NCBI taxonomy): domain Eukaryota; kingdom Viridiplantae; phylum Streptophyta; class Magnoliopsida; order Alismatales; family Alismataceae; genus Alisma; species Alisma plantago-aquatica. Next base: position 333,528,821 of record OY856413.1, read on the forward strand.
AGAATAGGGGATGAAAACACAGCTTTCTTCAGAGTCTACTCTGTCCAAATCCAAGTCTAGGTCCAAGCCTAGGCCTCCAAAAACATATGATGCATATATGTTGAATTAGGGTTAGGTTTCCATTAATGAGTTATGACAAAATTAATATTTGTGGTTATTAACATCACATTATTATTTAGGTTATCATCTTATTTCACTATTATCATTATTTCTCATCCATTTATGTTCCATAGCTTAATATTATCACCAAAAGTATTATGTGTGATTGTTAAGCTTGAATTATCATGTATTCCCCATGTGCCACTTTTTGTGTTCCATAATTGGTCTAAATTTGATGTGAGAACATTGGGTTACTTTAGGGTGATTTGTTCATGCATTATCTCATTAGGGTTATACTAAACTTTTTTTGGCTAAGTCTAAAAGATCAAAGTTCTAGGGTAAGGTTCGATATCTAGTATGTTATAGCACACCACCCCTTAAAGGGATTTCGTCCTCGAAATCAAAACATCCACATATAAGAAAACAACTTATTCACCACCCGTTAAAGGATTCATCTTATTAATTCAAAACTATACGTTAGATACAAAGGGTTCCACTACACTTCCTTAAACCCATACATAAAAGCATCATGAAAAAAGGAAACATAACTTATAAAGCCGAACTATATATTTATGGATTATCCTGATCTTATTCATCTTCATGAACTTCTTCACCACTCAAAGCAAAAACTCTTCCAGCTCGCCTTTCCATAGGTATTTCTTTATTATTGTTTCCATTATTCTAATGTGGTACTTGAGGTGCTAGTTGTAGAGTTGTCTCTTGTCCATTTAAGCTTGGGGCACTTAGGGTGAACATGTCCAGATTCATTGCTATAATGATGTATTGGCACCCTATCCTTTCTGTGGGAAACATGGTCCTCAGAATGACTATCACCTTCTGGGTGCTTCCTCTTATGGTTGTTTTCCTTGTGGGACCAGAAACAAAGATATGATTCCACAGCTAAGGCCTTATCCACCATCTTCTCAAAGGCCAAGGGTAGCTTTGGGATAAGAGCAGGACCTATGTTATAGTTGAGTCCCTGTAAGAATAGGTCAACTCTACGCTCCTCATGTAGTCCTTCAGCATACCTCTCAAGAAAGAGGAACTCTTTCACATAAGCAGAAATAGTCATAGAACCTTGCTTCAAACTATAGAACTCAACTTCCTTCTTCTTCAAAGTAGCAGTGCAGATGTACTTTCCACAAAAGTGAGCCAAAAACTCTACCCAAACATGGTTGAGGTGTCTCTAGTTCTTGCAATTCCATTCCACCAAACTCTTGTTGGTCCATCGAAAACATATGATGCAAATCTAACCTTTTAGTGTGGAGGACATGTCATGCCATAAAAATTCCTCTCTATGGCCAACACCCAATCATCATCTTTGTCCACCATCTCTATCTCTCCTTCACCCTTGAAGTAGGGTGGTTGCATCTTCATGAACTCCATGATTGAGTAATCCTTAGGTTTGTGAGACACAGGTGGGTTTCTTAACTTCCCTGCCATATCTGTGGAGAGAAGCTGCCTCAACATAGTCAACTCTTGTTTAGGAGTAATGACTATTCCCAAATTAGGAGCAGCCAAGGGCAGACTTTCTTGTCCTACTGATGGTCCACTTCCTATTGGATGAGTTCCTTGTGTCACTGGATTAGTAATGGGTGGATCCATCCTTGGCATTCCAAATCTAGAGTTTTGGGGTATCTCATAGCCGGACATGTTGTCAATAGTTGAGTTATCTCCCTCTATGAGGTTTTGCCTGGACAAGGCAAGGGTACTAGGCATAAGCAACCTAAGATAAAGGTAAATATCCTAAGAGAGATAAGATTGAAATAGTTAGATAACTGACTACTAATAGCTCTGATACCATGTTGTAAGGAGTGGGATCCTAGAGGAGAACCACTCCCTACTAGACATAAAAATACAACATCCCTTGAACCACATAAAATTTTTCACCAAAGGGATGATGACCAATTCGTTCAACATGTATGTATCATAACACAATAAGTAGCAGCAGAAGAGAACTTTATCTAACTATTACAAAGTTTGATATCATTATACATCACCACACCACACATGGGTGAGTCAAAAAAAAAAACTATCTTAATCAAATTAGGATCAGTTGAGGGTCATCTAACCATCTCTTCAAAGTCTCCCAAAAAGTTTAGTGACTAAAGTTGTTGTCCAAGTCCACCTTGCTTATCCTCTCCTTGATCTAAACTTGGGGATGGAAGCATGCCCCACAAAAAGGAGAAGAAAATGAAACATCAACAAAGATTGGTATGTGCATACTAGATAGGAAATTGAGAAATATATAATGAATAAAGGAATCAAGTATAAAAGGATTCACATAGAAAAGTAAACTACGACCTAATCAGGTATAAAAGAATATGAACAACTAAATAATAATAAAGAAAAAGAGTATATAAACAAGGCATCCATGTGTTCCACCTGTGGCAGTACTAGAATAATATATCATGTAGGTAGGAAATACACATCTACCAAAAATGTAGAGCGAGCAGGGTCTTGTATACATCTTCTCTATGATTGGGCGGTGTCAGGGTCTGTCAACATCTTCCAAATAGGAATTTTTACATCTGCCATAATTTATAAATATGTAGGAATTTTCACATTTTCATTCATATGTGGGAATTTTCACATCCACATAAAAGCACATTCAACATTATACTAGTAGTCACCACATGATGTATATCAAAAGATAAACAAGAATAAAAGAATAATGTGCCATAAAAGTAACATCCACTACAATGGTGGGAAAAGAAACAACATCCACTACAACGTGGGCACATATCATCAAATAAGTCCAACATGCACAAAGCATAAGAGAGAGTCCAAAAGAATATCCATGATGACAAGATCAATTACAAATAAGGTAGTTCACATGAACCATGGTTTTCAAAAGAAAAGACATTATGTATAGGCTAATATCCATAGGACCAAGAGAATGATAAAGATAGGTTATTGCTCAATACAGAAGAATAGGAGATGCAAGCATACCTTTCTTTAGAGTCTACTCTATCCAAAGCCAAGTCTAGGTCCAATCCTAGGCCTCCAAACAACCTATGATGCATATATGTGGAATTAGGGTTGGGTTTCTATTAATGAGTTATGACAAAATTAATATTTGTGACTATTAACATCACATTATTATTTAGGTTATCGTCTTATTTCACTATTATTATTCTTGCTCATCCATTTATATTCCATAGCTTAATATTATCACCAAAAGTACTATGTGTGGTTATGAAGCTCAAATTATCATGTATTCCCCATGTGCCACTTTTTATGTTCCATAATTGGTCTAAATATAATGTGAGAACATTGGGTTACATTAGGGTGATTTGTTCATGCATTATCTCATTAGGGTTATATTAAACCTTGTTTAGATAAGTCCAAAATATCAAATATCTAGGGTAGGGTTCAAGATCTAGTATGTTACGAAGGGTTCAGGCAATCATGTCTACAGACACACTCCATGTAGGCATGTAAGATAAAGCACTTTGAAAAATAGGAGCAACTTCTGAGGGCAGAAGTATAGAAGAAGAACGGGAGTGAATTCTACAAGAGAAGCAATTACACTTCAGCAGATAAGATCCAATGTAGAGATTGTTGGGATAATCTCTTATCCTATTTTCTAAGATATTAGATATTGTTTAACAATAATGGGAAATTACAAAACTGGATAGACTTGGAGTCGAAGATAATGTTTTGCATTATCCATTCCTCTTATCTATTAATTATTGACATTATCTCTCTATTATCCTTTTTAATAGATTATCCTTATCCTCTCGTACTGCCTTTTGTGGATTGACATTACGTTTTTGGTATTGTCCTATAAAGTACTACTGAAGTACTATAAATAAGACATAGTGTTGTATGATACGATGTACCAATGTATGGGGGTTTCAACATGTGGTCACTTTGGGTGTCCCAATGTGGAACAATATTATGGGCCAAAGGCAGGAACCCACAAAAGATAGTCAAAGAGGGGATAGAATGAGAGTGGGTTACGGGATTCTATTGTGAGCATAGGATTGTGAAGAAGCAATAATCCTTGTAATATTTTTGCAGTTTCTTAATACAATTCTATGGTCTATTCTCCAATAATGTTCTCTGCTTGGTTATTTATTTGGTGGTTATTGACTTTGTCAACGTGACCGCTCGTGACTTTTATTGTGCATGCTTGGGTTGTATCTCGTGTGAAGGTTTTCTTGGGATTGAAGCTTCTGCATATTTTTAAACTCAATTAATATATCTTTACTACCCTATAAATAAGCACAACTAACGTATGTGCTTGTGTGCTTTTCACATGTGTGTCTGTGTGCTTTTCGATTCACTTGGTCACGTAAATTTAACTATTTGAGATGTATTTTTTGAGGTAGAGTTTTGAAAAGACATAAATATGGACCTCCTTGGACATTGTCCCACAAATATTTTGACCTATAATATAAGCCAAGCTTTATTTACATGAGCTATATAGAAAATTTCGGTTCAGATTTTTATTTGGCATGGTTCATGCCATGATAAACAGGGGCCTAAAAACTCAAGTTTTCACCATATTTAACTATTTTAGTTGTTTAATTTTTTCTCCATAAACTAGGCCGATGTGATCTGACAAATTCTTTAATTGTATAATTCAAGTCAGAACCGATTCATATAAACAATTTTGATGTATCTAGAAATTTTGGTCCAACTTTTTATATCCCACAAGTGATGGACAAAGTGAAACCAAACCTTAGAACTCATTTGATTACCTATTTTTAACTGTTTAGGTTGTTTACTCTTTTCTTCTCTTTCTAGAAAACAATTGAACATAAGATGGGAATAAAGTACCCTATAAATAAGTCATTGGTCTTCAATCACTTATGCCATGTATATTTGATTATTTACGATGTTTATGTTTTTAGATAATGGTTTCAGAAGACATGAGCATGGACCGGTCTGGGCATGATTTGACAAATATTTTGACTGTATAATCTAAACCAAACTTGATTTATATAAACTATATTGAAAATTTGGGTTCCACTTTCTATTTGGAAAGGGTCATTCCAAGATAAATCGAGCCCTAAAAACTAAGGTTGTCACCAACGTTTAATTATTTGTGTTTTTTTGTCGAATGGGCTGACATGATCCGTAACTTGAATAATTGTATAGGATGTGTACGTGACATAGCCTAATGATTTTATAAATCCATTAATGCAAATAAAGTCTATAAATTATAAAGGTCAATCTATTGATTGAAGCAAGCATCTCAGAGATGGAATCTTGTATTTGATGAGACAAGTCAAAGGGTCTGACTTGAGTCAAAATGAAATTGAAGTCTATGATTACAAAAGATTTAGTGGGAGCATATTTATATTCCACATAATGATGTGGAATAACATCCTTATCCTGCAATTGTTAACACCTGGCAAGGAAAGTAACTTCTCTGTGAAGGACTTAGGAGAAGCATCTTATGTGATAGGAATTGAGATCTATATAGATAGATCTGGAAAGCTTCTTAACCTAAAAAAGAGAACATACACTAGAAAGATGTTGAAGGGTTCATCATGCATGATTGATTGAGAGAAAACTTATCCATATTCCATGGAGTTAGTCTCTCAAGAGCCCAGTGTCCCAGTTCTTATGAAGAACAGGAACACATGGATAGATGTCATATACATTCACAATTGGATCTATCATGTATGTACTCATCTTGTTATCTCTTATGTATTGGACATGACGAGAAAATATCGTGCAATCTCGTATGTAATGGACATGATGAGAGGATATCTAGCCATCTCATATGAATTAGACATAATGAGAGAATATATATACATGTCTAGTAATCTCACATTTATTGGACATGATGAGAAGGTATGTCACAGAACCATTTGTTACCCAAATCCTCACTCCTAATGGCTAGAAAGCCAAGGCGGGAGGACTCAAGCATCCGTCTGTAGGATAGATCACATATCATATGCTTGAATAAAACCACAAACAACAACTAAGGTATGAGAAAAGAAAGCATAAAAGAATCCTAAACTAATACCTGACAAGATCTTAGGTCCCATATATCAACCATGTGTATTCCATTTGCATGGCAATATATATCAGCAGAGCAGGTTATAATAAGTGAGGAAGCATTGATCGTCATTATAGATCCATAGTATACCTATTACCTAAAATTATAAAATGAGTAAACATCAGCACTACAGTGCTGAGTATGCTGCAAACATATTAAATTGCAGGTTTAAGAACATATATTGCTTGGAAAAAGCATAAAGTAGATAACAAGAACAAAGCAACAACATGATTAAAGACTCTCTTATTAACATGCAAGCGTGTTTTATGTTGATTTCCATTATACCAACAATATCATAAGGCCTTTGACCAGATTCTCAAAGGAAGGGGTCTGTGAGGGTGCTCAAGATTAGATACCATGTTTCAACACAGGGGGCTACAAGACTAAATGTCAAGAGTTAACCCTATTTGTAAGGGACCTCAAGGCCATCATCAAGAGCTAACCCTTGTATCAACATGGTCTGCCCTATCATGAAAACTCAAGTAGGACACCCATCCTTGTCTCCTTACCCCAAGAATACAGGCAGGTACACATGGTTGTATAATGGACATCTATCATTATGTTTTCAAGTTTGTTTAACATATGTAAGCAAGACCAAAACATAGTATCATAGGGAACAATAGCTCAAACAAGTATTATAAGCTAAGAAACTTATATTTCATACATATAAGAAATTTCAATACCACTAGTCTGGCCAATAGGAGGATAAAGTGTGCCTTGATATGAACAAACAACATTATACAACATGATTAGATCTTTGAAAAGTATCCATCAAGATATCCTAACATTACAAGCAAGTATGACTAGATTAACATCTCAATACTTAGGTCATCTTAAACATATTCATGAAGGGTGGATGTTTCATTTAATCTAAGTTCGATATTTCTCAATGATTGAATTTGACATCTCCAATGTTCATACAACATTCATCGTCAAGCTACATACTACATCATATATCATTTATACTTAAGGTGAAACATCTTTATCAAGATCAAGGATTTCAAAGTTTAAATGGTGGTTGATCTCTCACAGGAGAGCTCTCTCTTTTTCTCACTGAGAATCTCACTTGTAGTGGCAACTATGTGTGGGAGAACAGCAAACTACAAACCAACTATAGTGTCGGGTGAGAACGGGGATAGAAGATCATATTGAATTAGTGAGGAAGAAAGGAGAGGGGGCAAACGGGGTCCAAATCAGGGAACCATTTGGCCCACCTCTTGTAGACAACATAGAAGGCAGAAGACGTGCCCACCCTTAGAGCCACATGTCCATGTCCAATTGGCCCTAAAAGGTAAAAACTTTGGAAGTACCTAGATCTCATATAATTCACAAAAATTAGCATGAAAGTAAAAAAAATACAAACAAGCTACCAAAATTCTCAAAAAATGATTAGAACAACAAGAGAGAATGATAAGTGTTTTAATGCATAAATCTTAGTGATATCGTGTAAAATATGTCACGCATGTTTCATAAATAATAAATATCAAATTATGACCTACAATTATGAGAATGCACCAATAACTCTAGAATATAATATATAATCCATATTATGTCAGATATGATCATGTTTGAACATGTAATTATGTAACATGCCTCATGTAGCTAATTAGGGCTAATGACTCAAGGTCTAATAAATATGTTTATACTCAATAAATCATAGAATTTGTATAATATGCTAATAATAGTATGGAACATGATGTGGAACCAAGTATAAGTATTATGCACACAATTCATGTTATGATGATAATGACTCATTATATGGTTTTAAACCTTAATTGGATTAATGTAGGTAACCTAGGGTTAAGGTTTGCATATAATTATATGCAACATAATACTCAAATGATCAATACTAATCTTGTACATAAATTTAAAATAACATTAGTGAGATAACTATATGAATATAAGACCGGTAATAATTGGAATATTCTTATGACTAAGTTAAACCCTAAAAATGGAACTAACTAGGGTTATTAATGAAATCTAATGCATGGTATGTATCATCTTGTCTTTATTAGGAGTTGACCAAGGATAAAGTTGAGTCATGAATATGTTATTATTGGGATATTTCTTTTCAAGGTATGATTTACCTATTTGGCCTACAATTCAGTACAATTGTATTATATGTGTACAAAATACTTGGCATATGATATTGGATGAAATAAGTATTCTTGTATGTTATTGTGCTTGATTTTCTTTATATATATAGTTTTGAACACATAAAACATAATAAATATGATCAATTACATCATAGTATTATATATCTCTTTGGTAAGCATAGTGCTTATGAGTGATCTATCTTTGTGGAAAGTAGATCACCATGTACAATGATCAATCTCTTTGGTAAGAAGATTACCGTGTACAGTGATCTATTTCTTTGATAAGCATATCACAAGGCCTTAATGCATTTATCCCTTTGGTTGGAAAATGCATGGATGATATAATGGAAATGTGCTTAAAATATGTATTCTCCTTTGTTAATAAACATCTTTACTCAAGATAGCTTTTTTTATATTGTTACTTACAAGTATTAGTTATATCTTATTGCCTAGACATAGTATAAAGAGGTATATAAATCTTGTAGCATACTCAGCACAATATTCTATTATATTTTACAATGTGTACCACTTGTTATCTCTTCTTTAGCAGACATGGCTATATGATCATGAAGAGCTTGATAGTTGATAGTTGTGTGTCAAGTAGATGTATCGATGGACTTATGTCTAAAGATCATGTTTTAGAATATACTATGTGCATATGTGAAGTTTACTATTCAATGTTGAATATCAAATGGTGTAACAATTCATTTTGTAATTATATGTAAAATGGTGAGCATGTGTTGTTGTGTGATTTTTTTTTCATGTACAAGTCCTTTGGTTTCCTTTGACTCCCTTGATTTCTTCTTCTTGGGCTAGTGTGTGAGTTTGAATTGAAATTTTCACTTAGATGAGGGTTTTCATTTGTACGTCACAAATGTGGTCAAGGTGTTTAAAATCTAGGAACGTCACAATAATTGTCATCAGTCGTCTTTGAGGTGTAGGTTGTCTGGAGAGAGGTCGTACAAATCACTCTTGTCAAAGTTGGTGAAACATGACACAACAATTGTTGTTGCCCCATAAATAGAAAATGGTTTGGGCTCGTCCAGTATAGCATAAATTATTGCGGCCTTCTGAGCATGTACATAGGTATGGATAATTCCAAGAAATTATGAGTTTAGTTAGGAAGGATTATGTTGCTCAGGTTTAGGTAATTTTTAGCATGGTTCGCTTCTTCTAGAAGGACATACCAGAAAGGCACTTTGGTGAGTCGGGGATTACGAGGATAAATCTCCCAAGATTATCAGGAATCTTGGGATCTTGAAAGAAGAGACGATCTAGGATCGTCCTCATAGCATATCTCCCCCATAAATTAGTAAAACTATTTGGGTCCAGGGAAGCAACTCATAGACCATGGTTGAGGCCCTCCATGAGTCAGGGGACTATAAAAGTGCTATCACCCTTCTTTGGATTTTCTTGATGGACAAATGATCAATAACATAGTTAATCCAGTTGGGCCTATCATATTGAAGTGTCTTAGTACTTATACCAAGTTGGTTATGTACTTGAATCATGATATTATGGAACACTTCAAGATATTCTCACAATCCTATATACCCCCCCCCAGGATTGCCATCACCACACCTAACTACCACCCTCATTCTTGCTCTCTCGTTTGATCTTGAGCACCCCAATCTACTCCTCTGATCTCCTGCTACACTAGCGACACCGTTGCATAGCCCAGTTTGGGCTTCTTCCATCCTCGACCTTTCTCCCCATATTACCACCCCCTACTACTTCGCGAGGGAGAAACAATCACGGGTGGCACCTTTCCTACCTGTGCAGATGCCTCCTTCTCCAGTTACCCTCCACACCAGCGAGCCCACTCTGCCACATCTGTGTGCTCGTGCTGAAGGCTGGAACGAGAGAAAAGGGTCCTGGACTGGCGGTCTAAAGGGGAAAGACCAACCGGGCCAATTAATCCTCTTAAACCACAAATAAACCGGCCAAACCAAGGATGGACCGCACCCTAGACTAAGCAAGCTGCGCGCCTGTATGGATCAACCTCAGCCATCTGATCGAGTGATCCATCGATCACCTATTTTCCAATTTAAGGTATTTCTTCTCCTCTCTGCTCGAATATTCAATTAAATGCCTAGATCTTGATTAAATCATAGAAAATGCACCCTAACTCCAAATAATTCGAGTAAATAGTCAATCTTGATAAGAAAAAACCAATGGATTCATTAAAAATACTTGCATAGTATAATTCCTTGTGAATCACATCGTTATCCCTAGTTTTGATCTCTTGCTCATACTATTTTAATTAATGACTCTAATTTGAGTTCAATCTTTGGGAAACCCTAGTTCTTGATTCTAATGATCATATTGAGACACCAAATCAAATTTTAAAAAATAAGAGTTAGATCTAATCTTCTTAACTCATTACCCTAGAATATGAATCATATACATTGAAGTAAGGATTACTCTTGGCATGACGATGATTTACCTTAATCTAGCAAACCCCTTAATCATATGTATGACCTATGAATATCCCTGATCTAATTTTGACTCCAATGATATTATTTCATATTGAAAATGATCTAGAGATTTGAATGATGATGAAAATGATTAGTGTTGACATGTGTTCCTAAATATACCTAGGTAGGTCATGCATTCTTGAAACATGCTTGATACTTGAATACATGTTAGACATTTGGAAATATTGTTGATGACCTAACCATAAGGTAAAGATAGGAAAATGTAACCCTAATCTCAAATAGTGAAGTATGATTCTTTAAAACTATGATCTTGACCCTTGATCCAATATTTTGTTCTAAGATCTGACTCAAGGGGTTGATCTACTCTTTCTCGAATTTATACTCTGAATACTCATTTAGAAAGGTACACTATTATATAACTCCTCCTTGATTGTATTGAATATACTTTTATGTATCTCTTGACTGTATACTTGGCTACTTACTTGGATGAGCTACTGTTCCCTATGATTAGTCCTCCATTTTTCTATACAATATTTTGAAAAACATGAAAACATAAATTGCATGCCCATTATGACTGTCCATATATTGATAATGATGATGATGTTGATAATGTTGATATTGGGTGCAAGCGACCCCCCTCATTGAGAGGTGGGACTTGTACATTGGCCTCCTACTTCATATGGAGAGGAGCCCAATGACTTCCCCCATCATGTTGGGGTGATAAAGTCACATAAAAATATATAAGCATGCTTCTCGAATTACAGCAAAATGGGAACTTGTAATAAAAATCAAATCATTTGAAAAACTTGTCGAATAACTTTTGGTTCTTTTAATTTGCTTGTTATACTTTTGAAATATAAGTCCTGCCAAGTACACTTATTTTCTTATAAACTATTTTACTTGATTTTGATAGCGTACCGTGCAATTGTATGATTGTGTCTCGATTTTTTTGATTTTAGGCAATACAAATGGCATACAAAATCAGATCGCTTCCGCACTCTACATACTCCGATGACCATGATATATTGGAAAAGTCTCTATTTTGGGTTAGTTTGTTGTTTACATATCCATTTTTTAAGTTGTTATTTTATTATTGTATATGCCAGTGTGTTAGATCATATTGGACCACTCTGGAACATGTGCTTCAATCCTTTTACTACTGTCTAGGCAGTAGTATTGGGATTGGGGGTAAGAATGGTTCTGTGACACTTCACTACCATTTGATGGATACTAATATTCTAATCCCACTATTAGAGTTCAATGGCTATGACACACAAAAGGTTTTGTATACAGAGGCTGAACTTTATCACTTGCTTGCACAACCACAAGGTCCTACTTCAGCCACAGAACATATCCACCCTAAATCATCTTCTGACCACCGTTTAATACCAATTGTGCTGAGAGGAAACACTCTATGTCATAGTAAAAGATTCTACAGAAATCACAAGATGCCATTGTGGGATACATCTCCAAAGTTCCTCACCCTCCACCTCAGATTCCTTCCATAAGAAAGCAAGTTGTTCCCACCTAAAGAAGGTCCATGTGGAAGAACCATTCACGATGAGCTCCCTCTCCTCCACATACATTTATGTATGCCAATGCTACAATAGTTTTACATGTACAACCTACTAACCCTCTTACAGCCCAGTCCCCCTCAACAATAGAGATAATAATAGATAGGCCCTTCTACGGCTCATGCCCCCATGTGAAGAACCATCTTCCCCACTGTGATCTTCACACCATTATTCCAGGATGCCTTAATCTGACACTCTCAACAGAGTTCTTGGTAGAAAATTTGATATTTTAGAGGTAACAACACAATACATGTCCGTTATTGGTAACCTCAATATAGATGGGCGTACATTATTTGACCATGTTCGATAGGATGAATACCATTTTCCCATTGTGTTCATTAGAGTAAGTGTGATCATCATCAACCAAGCTGTCGGCATATGAATGCATTGTAGGTTCATCCTCATTAATGCCTAAGGAAACATCCCCCTCTGAGTCAATATGTTGATTATAGAGTGATTGGATTGGACCATCATCTCCAAGGAGAATATCATGCATCATATGTACTAGTTGTTCATCCAAGAAGTTGACGTCCAGTTGAAGTTGAAAAAGAGGCATGTCATTGTTGAAGAAATGAACATGAATGTCCTCAAAATGGCTAACAAGTAGGGATCTCTAGAGAAATACAAATACCAATGGGAATGTTGACTGGAGGGATTCGAGGATAAATAGAGATTGTATTCTCCAGAAAATTTTTGCTTCATATGGCTATCTAGGGCTAATAACCCTAAATAAAATGCAATTAATACATAGATGCTCAATAAATGATGAAACTCACAAAAAACCCTCATATCAGTAAAGAGAAGATATTATGTAAATATGACATCAGTTTTATACATGAAATTCATGTTTTAGGAAGAGCACCCTTAATACATGTGATGTAACCCTAATTTGAGTAATGCATGTAACCTAGGGTTAATATGTATAAATAATAATATAGAACCTGATATTCAGATTATGTATCCTAATCTAGAAGTTGAAATATTTTCAACCAAGAGTTTGAGGACATCCTTGAGAGACCGTGATAGTGTATCACTATGAACTCCACCTGAACATAATGATGTATTAGAAACAAAAAATCATGCCTTGTTAAGTGATGGTGTGATTATCAATAAATATATATAATCTTCAAACTTCCTTTTGGCACATGTTTTACACTAAAACAATGTACAATCTAAAATGGTTCAAAAGACACCATATGAGATATGGCGTGGGAAGTGTCCTGACATGTATTTTATGAGGATTAGGAATGAAAGTTTATATAAGAAAATAATTTCATGAAAAGCTCTATCCACAAATCACATTAATGTTATTTTGATGAATACTACCTTTATATTCCAATCCGACAACAAAATTGTTTTGTTGCCAGGATAGTTGAATTCCTTAAGAGAAATTTAATTCCAATGGAATCAGTAGGAGTAAAGAAGAACTCAAAAAGTTCAAGACCAATAAGAAAAAATTGAATCTAAAAAGGGTACAATAGAAACAAGGAGAATCACAAATTGTTGTGGAATCTCCTCACTAGTTTCCATGGTTAAATCCATCAGGATAATGATTGTCATTACAGCTTATTATGATTATGAGGCTTAAAAAAATGATGTTAATACCACATTCCTTAAGTGGGAATATGGAAAGAATGTGTATGTGACATAGCCTAAAGGTTTTATAAATCCATATAATACAAATAAAGTCTATAAGCTATAAAGGTCAATCTTTGGATTGAAGTAAGCATCTGAGAACTAGAATCTTTGATTTGGCAAGACTATCAAAGAGTTTGATTTCAGTCAGAATGAAGATGAAATATGTGATTACAAGAATTTAGTATGAGCATATTAATATTCCACATAATGATGGGGGAAAATATCCTTATACTACATGTGATAAAACCTAGAAAAGAAGGTACCTTCTCTATGAAAGGTGTAGGTGAAGCATCCTATATGATAGGTTTGAGATCTATAGAGATATATTTGAAAGGCTTCTTGACATAAGAAAGAGCACATACATTGGCAAGATACCGAAGGGGTTTGGCATGCATGACTCAATGAGAGAAAATCTATCCATGTTCCATGGGATTAGTCTCTCGAGAGATCATAATCCTAGTTCTTGTGACGAATGGGAAATCATGAGTGAGATTCTGTATGCATTCATAATTGGATCGATCAGGTATGAAATATAATGTACTATCTTATTGTCTCATATGTATTGGACATGACAAATGGATATTTCTCCAATGCTAGTGAAAGTCATTAGACTACCATAAAGAACATCTTTAAGTACTGAGAAACACTAAAATCACTACTACATAAATGGCTTATAACGTCACTTTTAAAGGTGTTGGTTGTAATAATACACCGACACCTAAACAATACAGCGTCAGTTTATAAAATAAACCGACATCAATCTGTGAAGGGTGACCAGACACGGGTATCGCTTTTATTTAGTGTCAGTTCCTTAATAAAAAACAGACGCCTAAAAGTAACAGCCAAATCCAAAATTTCCAATGAAAAAAATTACCTCCAAAAATTAACATACATTGTCGGTTTTTAAAAAAGAAACCGATGACTAAAAGTTTTCTGCGAGACAGAAATTTGACCAATTTTTATCGTCGGTTGTGTTACAATAACTGACGCCATTGTATTTTTACGCGCATAACCGCGAAAATTTTCACCTCCCTTTAGTGTCAGTTTTTATAAGAAAACCGACGACTATGATCTTAATTTGAGAACATTTATTTTTGTCAGCATATAAATATAGACGTTGGTTTTTATGTTTGGAACTGACACCTATAATTGAATAATAGTGTCGGTTTTTTGTTGGTAACCGACACCGATAGTTTTTATTGTCGGTTGTTGTTGTTAATAACCGACACTTATTGTTAACTTAACAACGCACCCGCGTGAGGCAGACTCTTCCCCTTCTATTTCATTCATTTCCGCTAAGGGTTTGCTGGTCCGGGGATTCCTCTGCTCCACCGCCACTCGCTGCTGCTCTGCCTCCGCCTCCGCCGCCATTTTCTGGTGCGCGCTTTGGTCGCTGACACCGCCGCCACTCTCCACCGCTAGTCGCCGCTCCTCTGCCGCCGCACCTCTTCTAGCTTCTGCCTCCGCCACCTCTGCTTCCGCCAGCCGCCGCCAGTTCTCTGGCCGCTGCTCTCCAGGCTAGCTGCGGCTCCTAGGGCTCTTCTCCCTACTCTCCAGGTCACTGCTCCACTCCGACCACAGCTCATGCATGCCCAATGCAGCCACAAAGGTACCCTGCTCCTGCTCTTCTTCCTCCTCTTTTTCTTCCACCCTCAAGCAGGTACCCTGCTCCTGCTCAAATAATATAGGAAATGTGTAGATTGTGAATAAAAAATACTCTGATTCACATTAATATTACCATGTTGTATATGGTTTTGATCAGAAAAATGTGTAGATTGTAAATAAAATATACTTAAAGCTCTATTATTCTTCTTGTTACAAAGGTATAGTTAGTACACGAATATTAGATGATATTCAAGAAAACCCAAGTTTGATGAGCATGTTGTTAATCATGTTAATTATGATTCTTTAATTTATTCTGATGTCAGTATATAATTATGCAATCCCACCATCTTAAATTGAATTAGAATGATTTCAATGAATTATAGGATTTTAAAGTTGATAATCATGTACATGCGGAAATAGGGTTATTAATAACATAGTATGTTAAATATGATGATTAGGGCTATATATATAATGTCTAGTAAAGATTCCTAGACTTTTTGTCATTAGGGTAATTTTTATATATGTTTGAGTAAATTAGGGTTCTAATCTACCCTTTTGTCCTATATTTGATGCTAATTGTGCATATATGTTAAGTTTCATCTTACTCTTACCTAAGAAATTTTTTTCTTAATCTCTTATACATCACTATATTTAAGGTTAGTCTGTCTACTAGAGTGTGGGGATTAACCATGTTGCCTGTAGTTTATAACATTGCATTGTGAATTATTGCATGTTTGAAAGTATTGATTTCTTGATTTATTATTTAATAATGCTCTATAGATTAGGATTAACCATGTTTCCTGTAGTTTATACACATTTATTATATATAAGAATGACAACACATGAATTTGTTGGCCTAGAAACCCATCCAAGATTTACTCATTAGGAGTAAATCTTGGATAGTCCCCAGTTTGGGATTGTTATTGAACACCTAATCTCACTTAAGATGTAAGTGTATAATGTGTATTGGGTTTTCAAGAAAATTTCGGCAGCATTTCCCCATTTGTTCTCTAAGTACATATGTACTTAGAGAACAGCGGGGAAATGCTGCCGAAATTTTCTTGAAAACCCAATACACATTATACACTTACTAGTGAGATTAGGTGTTCAAGAATGGGATATGAGGTACACATTTATTATATATAAGAATGACAGCACATGTATTTGTTGGCCTAAAGTTTTAACCATGCATAAACTCTAATCTGTTAACCCTAGACCCTAATCTTATTATAATATATAGCTTGTTTTCTCTTTGATCATAAAATGGATAGATCATGGATGTCCATTCGCAATCACTGCACCCCAGAGTTTATATCTGGTCTTGACCAGTTTATTAGATTTTCCGAGGAACATAGGAAACAACCTGGAGATAGGTTCTACTATCGAATGTGAACTTTACAATGTGAATGTGAACTTTACAATGTGAATTACTTTACTATGCGAATGTGTACTTTACAATGTGAACTTTACAATTAGTGTTACTTTACAATGTGAAATTTATAATTTGAATGTGAACTTTCAGATGGCTGATCAGGACCATGCTGATGATCACTATGAGGGTGAGGACGTGGTTGTACCGCCTGACAATGTATGTTTTAAGAATATATCCCTGAGGTTTCTATCTATATGTTCATTTATAATTATATTATGTAAGTGTTTTTTTTATCAAATTTTAGGTTGGTGATGTACCCCCTGAAGAAATTATAGCACTTGATGAGCAGTAAAAGAAAATTGAGAAAGTGAGGGGCATCACAATGATGAACAAGTTAATACATCAAAGGGGCAATGGACCCAAATTGGCTGTGGATTTTGATCAGGCAGGAAATTCATATGGAGTGAACCACAACTCATTTATTTCATATCTTGGGGTTCTTACTCACAACCATTGCAGTCCTATCCTAAAATCATGGCATAGAGTTCCTAAGGGGAAGAAAGACCACATATGGAAGGAACTATGCATGAGTTATTATTATTTGTGATTCTATTTGTGTAGATTACTAATTTTTAGGATACTAGTTAATAGCAATTCTATTTAATTTGCAGAGCATATTTGATCTGGATGAAAAGTTGCATCGTAAATGTGTGATGCAACGTTGTGGGAGGGTCCTAAGGAACTATAGGACCAATCTCACCCGAGATTACATACGCGATGCTGAGAATAGGTTCTTGTTTGATTCCAATTCTAGACATTGATCAATATTTCACTAACTCTACACTAATAAATTTGTTTGTATTCTCTTTAAAAAATAAATATAGGAATAAGGAAGCCACACAGCAATGGAACTACTTGGACCCCAAAGAATGGGAGGAGTTTGTTACCCAAAGAAAAATAGATGAGTTCAAGGTATTAAGCGTCACTCCCAATTTAATTAATATACGTTTTTATGTATTCACCTATTCAAGATTAACCTTTAGTGTTACTAACCAAATCAATGTGCTAACTAACTAGGCTATCAGTGATGCTCAACGAGCAAGGCGTGCACTGAATGTGCACGACCACACAATGGGTCCAAGAGGATATGTAGGCATTCGCCAAAGACTACAGGCTGAGTCTACTCAGCCTACTGCTACTCAGGAGACTGTAGAGTCCTCTACTGTTGCTCCCGCACCTCTGCCTCGTCATGTTATGTGGATAGCTGGGAGGCGAAATAAGAAGGGAGATATACTGAAGCCCGCAACCACTAAGGCGTCTGCAAAAATGGTAAAAATCAACTCTTAGAGCAATCTATCGATATTTATTATTGTTATGTTTCCTTACGATTTTTTGTTGATGGTGATTAGCGGGAGTTGCACGAGCAGAGGAAGGAAGGCAAGTTCATCTCTCAGGGTACAAGGGATGAACTGACAGTTGCTCTGGGTAACCCAGAGCATCCTAGACGTGTAAGGGGTGCAGACACTGGTGTGGGCATCAAAGCATTCTTTAGGCCATCCCAGCGCAAACCTGTCCCAAAAGCGGGACTTTCACAAGCTGAGGTAACTTATTCTTATTTTAGAACGTTATTATGAAAGGGAACTCAATAATTAGAAACTAGCATTTCTTTTATCCATGTATAGGTAGATTCCTTAATTGATAGGAGAGTCGAGGAAGTAGTTGATAAAAGACTCTAGGAAGCATTTAACAAGTGGCAGGCATCTCAGACTGCCACTCAGACAGTACCTATGGCGAACCTCTCTTCTCCTACTGCTCGTACTGTAGAGGTTGGGAGTAATCCTATAGACCCACAACCTAGCACGTCCTCTGTAATTATTTTTATAGCATATATAATAGCTAGTCTGTTCAAGATGATCATATATTTGTGTATATATGCATATAACATTCTTTACATAAATTTGTAGGGGTTGAAGCCATGCCGACTACAAAGTGAAGGATATATTGTTGCATATACATCGGCTTACCCACCCCTTAAAGGGTGCATGTTTCATGGGAGTCAAGTACCATATGACATGGTACGTGTGAGCCCAATACATATACTCACTGGCTGGACGAATCTTGCACTGCCTCATGCACACCCAGATGCTGAAACACTTGGTGAGGCAGTAGGCGGAGTGATACTGTGGCCCGAAGCGGATGTCCTCTATACTGATATTGTATGATAAATTTTCATTACTTTACTTTGTTAGTGTGTGTATATATATGAGTTAATTGATATGAAATTATATATACAGGTCAAAAAGATGAGACCCGCTACATCTCGGCCTCCACCTCCTCGACTACCAAGTTGGCTTCCATGGGACCTACACGCCTCGATAGGTCCTAATTGTAGGAGTGTGGCGGTATGGATCGGCGAACATAATCCAAATTGCCCTATAAATGTTACTATTCCGGAGAATGTTGTAGGTAAATCATACAATAACAATCTATTTATACAAGTTTAGCATATGTATTAATGCATATGTAATAGAAGTTTTGGATACATATTAATGCAGGTCAAACATTCGGAAACAACATATTTATACAAGATATTTTGGATTTGTTTAGTTATGAATGGTTGAACACATCTATGATAGAGTTGTTGATATGGTGAGATTAATGCATATGGCAATCTGGTTTATACATCCATATACCTTGTTTTATATACAGCAATCTGGTTTCTTATATATTAATGCATACGTAATACATGTTTTGCAGCCACTTATACAAGACATGTACAGATTTTGGGTTTTCCCATGTGGGATTTTTGGTTCCATATTTGATTAGTCTTGTAGATACAGACCCTTCTTCAGTTACTTCATACTGCTGTGATGCTTTTGAATATTTTGGTAAAAATAATAAGACGGTGATAATAGCTCCATTCAATGTCGAGTAAGTTTACTTTTCTTGTAATTTGGACTTAAGCAAATTACATTTTTATTGCAGATATTGAGTTATTAATTTTCTACTTTCTTACCTATAGTGATAAGCATTGGGATTTATTAGTTATTGTCCCCAAGACATTCATCGTCTATTATCTAGATCCTACGGGGAGTGAGTTGGATGTATTATATGGACATGCAATTAAAAGGCCATTATCCTCGTGAGAAATATTTTATGTTTTTATATTTGCTAACATTTGTTAGTGCATTACTATTTAATTATGCAATTTAATGTGTTACATTAACATATATAGGGCTTTACAAGAGTACAAAAAAGTTGGAGGAAAGGTCCCCAGGAAAAAACAATCTGACACTCATTTGGGAGAATGTGAAAGTAATTTCCTGACACCAATGTATATATTATTTATGTAAACTGTGCTTATTTGTATTTTTGAATATTTTGTATGTTTCAATTTATAGTGTGCTACACAAGACAACAGTTGGGCATGTGCCTACTATGTGATGTGATTTATGGACCTAATCATAAAATATGCCATATTGGAAATCGATAACATACAACAGGTGTAAGGACCCTGACCTGCGTTTAGGGTTTACCCTGTTTGTTTTGCTTAATCTCGGTGCTTTGATGCTTGATAATCACCTTTAAGTGGTGATTAGGGTTTTGTTGTGCTTTGTTGAGAGTTCGAGGGGCTGCTTGCAAATAACCCAAGTTTAGGGTTTTGTGTGCAAGTCTGCCATCTTGTGAGATGTTCCCCTCTCTTTGCTTCCTTTAGGGTTGAGAGGAAGGCTTGGGCTTGTTGTTTGAGTTATCTGGGCCTGAGTTGAGCTTGTTTGGGCCTTAAGGTGCCTGGGTTGGGCTTGCTTGAGCCTTGTGTCGGCCAGGACCTGCTTCGTGTCGCCCGGCAGGCTGGTGTGTCGCCCAGCAGAGCTGCTGCCTGTGTCGCCCATGATTCTTGGTCTGGTGTAGTGGACACTTGGTGCATGTTTTGGACAAGTGTCCCATGCCTTGCTAGTGTGTTGGCTGGAACCCTAGGACAAGTGTCCCTTGGGTGGGCGACACATGTCATGGACCTACCTTGGTTTCTCCTCCCCTTCCTTCTATATATACAACTCTTTCCCTTACCTTAGTCTCCTTTACCCTTTTTGATCTCTCCTCCACCTTGAGTGCACGATATCCCTCCCCTTGCTGCTGTGTTGGCTGATACACCTTCCTTGGAGCTGTGGTGGACGATACCCTTGGAGCTGGAGTGCTTCTTCTTCCTTGCTTCAAGGCGGGTTGCATGATTTCTATCCCTAACTCCTTTCCTCTCATTATATTCTTGGTCATATGCTAGTGTACTTTGCTATGTACCTGTGTTGGCCGATATGGTTGTGATGGGCAGCAGGCCTGACGGGCGTCAGCCTTGGGTTGGTCGATATCTTGCCCTTGTGTTGAGTGATATCCCTTCTTGGTTGGTTGTTGGCCGATATGGTGGTATCTATGATGCTCGATAGGTGAGCTACGTTCTTATCTTTTCCTTGGAGTTGTGGTGGACGATAGGGCTCCCTTTGAGAGTTGGTTTGGGATGCACGGCATGCATAGAGGTGTGACGGCCGATAGCCCTGAAGGGCGTTGCATCGTGTGGTGTCGGGCGTCAGAAAGTGGCTGTGACGCGCGATATGTGTAGGCCTGACGGGCGTCAAGCCTTTGGTTTGGGAGAGTGCCGGCCGTTAGGCCTGGTGTTGTTGCACGATATGTGGAGTGCTTCCCTATCTCCTTTCTTTCTCTCTCTCCTTCCCTCTCTCTCCTGGTGGTTGAGGTGAGGTGTGAGCTGGACGATAGCCCTAACATATCGGGCGTTATGGCTGAGTTGTGACGGGCGTTATCCTCCTAAGTGTGACGCGTGATAGAGAGTGGGGTTGTGACGGGCGCCACACCTTGAGTGTGTTGGCCGGCAAGGTACAGCATAGCATTGCTGCAACTCTTGTGCTAGCCGAGGTTGTGGGTTGTTTAGTTAGGGTTGTGTGGTTTCCTAATGACGATCGCACGTGTCATGGAGGTGAACGGTTATGCACAATGTTATTTACATAATAATAATGTTAGTAGTGCTTATGATAGCCATGATGACAATGTTGTTGATAACTAAGATGATGATAATGCCTTGCTCATAGCGAAAGCAATAATGATGTTATTAATATAATGAGGTTAATGATGTTAATGATTGGAATAATGTGGCTAAGTGACAGTTACATTAATAGTCTGCTTAATGACATAGCAATAAAGATGATAAATGAATGCTGATGTGATAATAGTATTGATGGTAGCAAGAATAGTAATGAGGTGCATAATATAGGTCTTATGCTTAATTGTTAAATGATAAATAGTAGTTGCATTAATGGTTGCGTAATGATAAAGGTAATGATGATGATAGAGGAGGGTAACAATAATGACCTTGGTAACAATAGTGTATACTCAACATGCTTTTATATAAAGTGAATACCTTGATTGTTTGTATAATCTTGAGATAGGGATAAGCCTCAGTATGGTTTGTTAATGATGTGATTAACAAGCTTAATCATCAAGTAGTGTAATAATGATGAATAGAGTACCTTGAATGATAGTTCATGATAGTGAGCATACTCCTTATGTTGAACCTATGGTTATTGTATACCCTAACCATGCAGGTAATGTGTAGCCATAAAAAGGGATGTGTGACATATGTGATAAGTAACATTACCTTGATAATTGTTCTATGAGATTATATATGTAATGTGTTGGTCCCATGATGATGATGTGAGCCCTGAGAGGCAGTGACAATACAAGATGAAGGATTGATATCCTATGGTATGTGATGATCCTTGATATGGATCTGGATGGTCAGTAAGAGGCCAAGTGGTAACATGTGATGTTGGATCCTTGTGATGGATCAGGTTGATGAGGTTTCACTAATAATATAATGTTCTTTATTTTCTGTTATATCTTGCATGTTCAATAACTTGGTTGAATCCTGCAATCCATCTAAAAGATACTAATTAATTACAGTGGAATTATATCATGTAGTTTGCCCTGGCCATAGATCCATCATCGTCAGGACTTGGTGATGGTGAAACGGGTTCTCCTACGGGTTAACCCGCATATTGTTGAATATGCGAGGTTACTCCTAGCCTAAAGTAAGGAGGTAAGAGTGTAACTTCGATTACAGACTCAAGTACGTATATAGAGCATGGTGAACAGACCCATGGTTCAGGATATGTGATGTGAAGAGCATGAATGCATTCATGGCTCAGAGCACGGTGATCAGGCCCGTGGCTCAAGTTGTACTAGTGCCGAGACCTGTACCAAGGCGGGCTAGAGTGAGGGTAGCCTATGGAGCTGACCCAGTGGCTTAGACCACTACAGCATGTGACTACGGTCCTGTTTGTGTTATACTTGTGTACTGACCACGAGGTGGGAGGTCGTGGAGTCCGGCTCTTCCACTGACCATTGTATGGCACCAGTCTTGGGCTTCGCAACCAGAGGTTGGATTTGAATGGTACGATTCAAATCCTTGGGGCATAATAATATGTAATACAGCCGTTTAGTATTTACTGCTTAAGATAAACACGAAACATTGATTGAGGCCTTGTTTGTGTATTTAATTCAGGTATATCTGCAGGTACTTCTACATACATCAAGTAAGTGATAATATGGCGTACCTTAATAATCAGGATATGTGACTTCATACTTTGATCTGATAATCATGTTACATAGTGATATATCTTATCTGGTCAATCATATTCCACTGAATGATATCTATGTGCTTTGGACAGCCGCTAAGCTGATCGATAAGAATCGCCTTGCTTTATATAGACTGCTCTAGTTATACCTATTAATAGTTATCTGCTGTTATAGTTTCTCTTGTTGAGGTTTTGTAGTTGTGGTGGGAAGTTATTTTCCCGCTGGGACAATTGTTCAATTGTCTCACTCCGCTGGTTTTCAGGTGGTCAAGGTAGACGTGGTCATGGTCGTGGTGTTGCGGCCGAGCAGCTTGAAGAGCAGTAGAAGGCAAGCGATGGACATGTTGCTATTTTGGATGTTTTGTAGTAGAGTCTAGAGTCATCCATGTACTCTCAGGTCCTTGGCAGTGTTTTGACGATGTTTCTCGATGAACGATGAACGATGTTTTGTATATCCTGATGTTGGTCGGATGCGGGCCTCTGTGTATATGAATAGGTGATGAACCCATGTGATGGATGGACAGCTGTTTTAGTAAGCTATGAACACGTATCAGATCTCGTGCATGTATATATGACATGTTGCGGTGTAGGATGAGGACTAGAAAGTAATAGTTTCACAAGTTTATATGTTTTCCACAATCGGTTTTAATTAACCCGTCTTTCCATCACTACTACAGAAACAGCCTTTGGCGTCGGTTGTTTAACCCCCTTTGGCGTCGGTTTCTGAGCGACGCCTATGTGGGCGCCGCTAAAGGTCGAACACTTCGGCGTCGGTTTTTTAACCGACGCCTATAATACATATAGGCGTCGGTCTTTTAGTAGATAACCGATGCCAAAAGGGTTCGCGCCACAGAAAACGGCGTCATCTAGGACACATTCTACGTCGGTTATCTACTAAAAGACCGACGCCTATATGGACTATAGCGTCGGTGTTTACTTGGTAACCGACGCAAAAAGTGTCCTAGATGACGTTGTTTTCTGTGGCGTGAACCAGTTTGGCGTCGGTTATCTACTAAAAGACCGACGCCTATATGTATTATAGGCGTCGGTTTGACACGAACAGCCGACGCCATTTCCAGTACGGCTGTTGCCACATTAGGCGTCGGTTTTGTTCAGAAACCCGACGCTGTAGGTCTTTGCTGACGGTTTTCTGTAAATAACCGACGCCTATATCTATTTTTTTTTCATATCAGTTTGCAGGCCTGCTCTGGCTGGTCAGCAGGATGAGAACCTGCAGTTCAGTTTTCTGAACTGCAGGTTTACGACATCCATTGATATCAGCCTACAAACAGGCCACAAACCTGCAAAAGTCCCAAGGAAAATTTCACACAAGTAGATAGATTCAGACATCAATTCAATTCTCACATTCACACATATAGAAACATTCAAATACATGTATTAACATTCAGAAATATTCATTTACAAAGTATCATTCATTATCGCTATCAACATCCCAATTATATCTTATAGTTGCCACTGCTTGTATGGCTTTTGCCCATTCTTCTCTTATTTCATTTAATGCTTCCATCGTATATGGAGCATGTATATTTTTTAAGCGTTTACCTATAGTGTTGTCAGTTTTAAACACCTGCAAAGAGAATGATGTATATATATAAGTAATAATATAAAAATAAGATTGATATATTTCATACTAACTAATGAGACTATATAGAATACCTCATGTATGGTATCAATGTCCAATGTGGCATGTTTGATAATCATCTGCATAAATCGCATCACATAGTATGTGCATGCCCAGCCATTGTCTTGTGTAGCGTACTATAAATTGAAACATACAAAATAATACAACTAAGCACAATTCACAATAATAATATATACATTGGAGTCGGGAACTTACTTGTACGTTCTGCCAATTTATTGGCTGGTTCTTTTTCCTTGGGACCGTTCCTCCAGCCTTTTTGAATGCATCTAAACCCCTACATGTTAATATAACATAGTAAATTACATAAGTAAATAGTAATGTAATAACAGATGTTAACAGATACAAAAATGAAATATTTCTCACCAGAATAATGGCATTCTCATTACGTGTCCAATTTTAGTGTTTAATGTACTTCCCGCGGGATCTAGATAATAAACAGTGAACGTCCCGGGGACAATAACTAGTAACTCCCAATGTTTACCGCTAGAGGTAAAAAGTTAACAATTAATAACTCAAAATGCACAATAAAAATGGAATTTTCTTAAGTCCAAATTATAAATAAAGTAAACTTACTTGACATTGAATGGAGCTATTATTATCGTCTTCTTTTTCTGACCAAAAATTGTAAAAGCATCTATACAATATTGTTGAACATTATCAGGGTCTTTAGCTACCATATTAATCAATGATGGAATCAAAAATCCCACATGATCAAATGCAAATTTTTTGCAATGATCTTCGACTAAGTAGCTGCAAAACATGTATTACGTATGCATTAATATATAAGAAACCAGATCACCGGATCTTACACAAGGTATATGGATGTATAAACAAGATCTTACCTTATCCATGTCTCTATCATTGATGTATTCAGCCAATCATACATAAACAGCTCAATAATATCTTGTATAAATAAAGAGCTATCGTATGATTGACCTACATAATCTGCATCTAAAGAAACAATTATCGGGCAATGTATATTATGTGCCCGTAGCCAACATGCCATTCCCCTACAAGCAGGACCTAACGGGTATGTTAGGTTATTTGGAACCCAAGTTGGTAATGCGGGAAGTGGAGGTGGAGGCCTAGGTGCTCCTGGTGTCTTCTTTTTAACCTGTATATATAATTTCAGATCAGTTGACATCATATATATACATTAACAGTCTAAATCAATGTAAATTTATCTTACAATTTTAGTAGTGTAGACGACATCTGCTTTGGGCCACAATATGACCCCGCCTTCTTCCTCAGCAAGTGTATCAATATCTGGGTGGGGATATGGCAATGTAGCTTCCCTCCAATTGGGTAACACACGTAATGGGCCCACACGAATGTAGCCCTATGGCATTGGAGTCCCGTGAAACCTTTCCCCAGGAAGGGATGGGTAAGCATGCGCCTCTGCAACAACATAGTCTTGTATTCTTAAGCGGCATGGCTTCAATGCCTACAAATTTACGTAAAGAATGTTATACATATATACATATCATCTTGAAAACATATCATCTTGAAAAGACTAGCTACAATGTCATAAACAATACTTACAGCAGACGTATTAGGCGATGGGTCTCCAGGATTACTCACAGTCTGTGCATCAGGAGAAGAGTGGGTCGCCATAGGCTGATTGGAAGCCTGAGATGCCTGCCACCGTAGCAATTCTTCCTTGACCTTCTCAACAACTACATCGTTGACCTTCTTAGCAACTATATCCTCGACTCTCTTATTCTCCTATACATGGATAAAAGAAACATTAGCTTCTTATTATTGAATTTCCTTTTGCAGTAACATTCTAAAAAAAGAATAGGTTACCTCTTCTTGAGAAAGTCCCGCTCTGGGTTTGCGCTGGGATGGCCCAAAGAATGCTTTGATGCCCACACCAGCGTCTGCACCCCTAACACGTCTAGGATGCTCTGGGTTACCCAGAGCAACTGTCAATTCATCCCTTGTGCCCTGAGGGATGAACGTGCCTTGTTTCCTCTGCTCGTGCAGCTCCCGCTAATCACCATCAACAGAAATTGGTAAGTTAACACCACAAATAATCAATATTCAAACGATTGCTCTAAGAGTTGTATTTTACCATTTTCGCAGCCGCCTCAACAGTTACAGGCTTCTTTATTTCACCCTTCTTGTTTTGCCTCCCAGCTATCCAGATATCATGGCGAGGCATGGGTGTGGCAGACTCCTGAGTAGGAGCAGACTCCTGAGTAGGAGCAGACTCCTGAGTAGCCGCAGACTCCGCATGTAGTCTTTGGCGAACGCTTGCATAGCCTTTTGGACCCATAGTGTGGTCATGCACATTCAGTGCACGCCTTGCTTTTTGTGTGTCACTGAGGGCCTAGTTAGTATGCACATTAATGATTTGGTTAGTATCACTAAATGTTAATCTTGAATAGGTGAATACAATGTATATTAATTAAATTGGGAGTGACACCTAATACCTTGAATTCTTCAAATTTTCTTGAAGCAACAAAATTGTCCCAATCTTCTTTGTCCAAGAAGTTCCATTGTTCAAGGGCTGACTTCTTTTTCTTATCACCCTCTTTTATGTATTCTCTGTTCAGATTTGTCCTATAATTCCTAAGCATCTTTCCAACGCGTTGCATCACACTTTTACGATGCAACTTCTCATCCAATGCAAACAGATTCTGTAAAATAGAAATGTTATTAACTAGTATCTAAAATAGAATTGCAAATAATAGAATTTGTAATCTACAAAATAGAATTGCAAATAATAATAACTCACGCATAAATCCTTCCATATCAAGTCTTTTTTCCCCTGAGGAACTTTATGCCAATTATCATACTTAACACCACAATGGCTCCGAGTGGTACACCCAAGATAGTTTACAAAATTATTGTGGTTCACTCCAATTACATTTCCTCCATTATCAAACTCCACAACCAATTTGGATCCACTGCCACTAAGCGCTATTAACTTCTTCAACAGAGTGATGCCCCTTTTCTTGTTAAGTGTTTGGTGCTGCGCATCAAGTTGCTCTAGTTCTTCAGTGGGTACATGTGCATCATCAACCTAAAATTTGACAAAAATAAACACACTGAATTAGCCCAATATAGAAATATAAGATATATGACATAACTAGAAGATAATGAATTTTATAGAAATACAGGATATGTTTTTAGAACTTACATTGGTATCCTCGCCATGCTCGTCATGGACAGCATGCTCATCATGGACTTCATGCTCATCATGGACATCATGCTCATCATGGTCAGCCATCTGAAAATGTCATTAAAAAGGCAAACATTTAGCATTTGTATTAACTAGAAAAAGGCAAACATTTAGCATTTGTATTAACTAGAAAAAGGCAAACATTTAGCATTTGTATAAACATACATGTCTCTAAAATTGTGATCTTTTATCAATTAACAATCCTTCATTGTGATCTCCGCGCACATATAAGTCATCATTAGCTTCAATATTTTGTGGAGTTGGCAACCCAACTGAGAATGGACTGGAGTCATCATACTTATCATAGTACTCTTCTTCATCTATAGGATCTTCAATGAACTGTCTTTTACCATGAAGAACAACCGACCATTTATCATTTGCAGGATCATCGATATAGAATATTTGTTTCGCCTGTGATGCCAATATGAATGGTTCACCCTTCTCGCCAATCTTTTCAAAGTTCACCAAAGTGAAACCCAATTCATCCACTATAACTCCTTTGGTGTTATCAACCCAATTACATTTAAAGAGAGGAATTTTGAAATCTATGTAGTCAAACTCCCAAATGTCTTTAATGACACCGTAATATGACATTTTAGCTTCACGTGGACTCTTATCCTTTGCACTTGCAAAGTACATAGTCGACGCTTGAAGAGTGACCCCACTATTTTGGACGACACTCTTATCATCTTTGCACTTTGTGTAATATGTGAATCCATTAATGTCAAACCCTTCATAAGACATAACATTCGATTTTGGTTTAAAGGCGAGGCATTTGATAGTTTCTGTAATATCATTTGGTGTTTGAGATAGTTGATGTAAGACTTTATCTTCAAACCACTTAGTAAAAGTCTTATTATGCTCTCTAGCAAGCCACATTGAACTTGCTCGAGGATGTTGTCTCTTTATGAAATTGGTATGTTCCTCGATATAAACACTCACTTCGTCCATATTGTGTAAAATATACAAGTGAGCTTGTTCCAACTGCTCACGGCTGATTACTTTCACCCGTGATCCCAAAATTCCTTTGCCCTCCTCAATATTCTTGTCATTATCAGGAGTGTCATTACCACTGAGAAAGTCATTGCAAAAATCCATAACCTCTCTCGCCACATAACCTTCAATAATACTCCCTTCAGGCCGATAACGGTTTCGAACATCACCTTTAAAAACGCTCATGTATCGTTCAAAGGGATACATCCAATGCAAGAAAACTGGTCCCAACATTTTCACTTCCCTAGTCAAGTTGACAACAAGATGTACCATGATATCAAAGAATGAAGGAGGTAAATACATCTCAAGCTGACATAGGGTAATAACCACTTCTCTTTGCAAATTATCGAGAGTATCAGGGTCAATAACTTTGCTGCATAGACTGTTGAAAAAGAAACAAAGTCTGGTAATTGCAAACCTTACATGCTTCGGCAATATAGATCGAATTGCCACGGGCAATATTTGTTGCATTAGAGTGTGACAATCATGAGATTTAAGACCTATCAACTTCAGATCTTTCATTGATACCAATCTACGGATGTTGGATGAGTAACCATGTGGCACCTTAACATTTACCAAGCATTCACAAAAAGTTTTCTTCTCCTTTCTAGACAACGTGTAACAAGCGGGAGGTAAGTATGTTCTTTTATTACCCATTTCACGTAATTCTATTAATTCTGACCTTATTCCCATTTCACGTAGGTCCAGTCTAGATTTTATCCCATCTTTAGTCTTACCTGGTATATTTAATAGAGTACCAATGATGCTATCACAGACATTTTTCTCAACGTGCATTACATCGATACAATGCCTGACTGTCAAAGAACTCCAATAAGGAAGATCCCAAAATATTGACTTCTTCTTGAATGAAGAATTGTCACTCTGTGTGGCCATACTACATTGTGATTTCTTACCAAATTCATTGACAATGTCTTTTACTCTTGCATAAACAACATCCCCTGGTATAGGTTTAGGTGAACTCCGTTCATCATTCCATCCATTGAATGCTTTGCGCTTCCTACGATATGGATGGAATTTTGAAAGAAACCTTCGATGACCAAGATATACAGTCTTTCCGCCATGTTTTAGTCTTATTGAATCAGTGTTTTCTTCACATATAGGACACGCTTTAGCTCCTTTGACACTATATCCAGACAAATTCCCATATGCTGGAAAGTCATTAACAGTGCAAAACAACATAGCGTGCAAACGAAATGTCTCTCTTGCTGAAGCATCATAGGTCATCACACCTTCAGCCCAAAGTTTCTTTAAGTCATCAATCAAAGGTTCAAGATAAACATCGATATCATTTTCGGGTTGTTTAGGGCCCGATATCAACAACGACAACATAACGTACTTATTTTTCATACACATCCAGGGAGGAAGATTGTATATAACAAGCATGACTGGACAAGTGCTATGTTGGTTGCTCAATGTCCCATACGGATTCATCCCATCTGTACAAAGCCCAAGTCTTAGATTCCTATCTTCTTCACCAAATTTGGGGTACAATAGATCAATCTTCTTCCACTGTGGGGAATCAGACGCATGTCGTAGGATCCCATCATTATTTTTCTTAACATCTGCATGCCACCTCAAATTCTTTGCATCTTTCAGATTTGCAAACAAGCATTGAAACCGTGATATTATAGGTAGATACCACAACACCTTGGCAGGAGAACCAGTTTTGGACTCCCCCGAAGTCGTCAATTTATACCTTGACGCACCACATTTTGGACAATCTTTCAAATCTACATAGTCCTTTTGAAATAATACACAATCATTCGGGCATGCGTGTATCTTCTTGGTCTCCATTCCCATTGGGCACAACATTTTCTTTACCTGGTATGTTGAGATTGGCAGCTCGTTTCCTTCAGGAAGCATTTCTTTCAACAAAATCAACAATGAAGTGAAGCTTTTGTCGCTCCATCTATTGTTAGCTTTCAACTTATACAATCTCAACACAGCGCTAAGCTTCGTAAACTTAGCACAGCCTGTGTATAACGGTATATCAGCATCATGCACAATGTTTCTAAAGATAGGAGGTGGATCGGTGTGCTCTACCCTACAACTATCCAGCATCGCATCAACGATGTCTGCTGGAACTTGTTCGTTCACATTTACATCATCGGAGGCAATTTCTTCTTCCACCCAAGCACTGCTATCGACATCTACTGGTTTCGATTTTGAAATCTCTCCATGCCAGTGCCATTCTGTATAGCATTGTACAATCCCGTTGCACATGACATGACTTTTGATTTCCTCACCAGTGTTGACTTTCAAGTTGTTACCGCAATGCCTACATGGACAGTAGAACCTATCTGTAGGTTTTTTCCTATGTTCCTCGGCAAATCTAATAAACTGATCAAGACCAGATATAAACTCTGGGGTGCAACGATTACGAATGGACATCCATGATCTATCCATTCTATGATTAGAGAAAACAAGTATATATTAGGAAACAAGTATATATTAGGAAAAGATTAGGGTATACACTTACATCCTAAGTGTATAATGTGATGTCATTCTTATATATAATAAATGTGTACCACCTATCCCATCCTTGAACACCTAATCTCACTAGTAAGTGTATAATGTGTATTGGGTTTTCAAGAAAATTTCGACAGCATTTCCCCGCTGTTCTCTAAGTACATATGTACTTAGAGAACAAATGGGGAAATGCTACCGAAATTTTCTCGAAAACCCAATACACATTATACACTTACATCCTAAGTGAGATTAGGTGTTCAAGAACAGTCCCAAACCGGGGACTATCCAAGATTTACTCCTAATGAGTCAATCTTGGACGGGTTTCTAGGCCAACAAACACATTTGATGTCATTCTTATATATAATAAATGTGTACCCCCTATCCCATCCTTGAACATCTAATCTCACTAGTAAGTGTATAATGTGTATTGGGTTTTCAAGAAAATTTCGGCAGCATTTCCCCGCTGTTCTCTAAGTACATATGTACTTAGAGAACAAATGGGGAAATGCTACCAAAATTTTCTCGAAAAACCAATACACATTATACACTTACATCCTAAGTGAGATTAGGTGTTCAAGAACAGTCCCAAACCGGGGACTATCCAAGATTTACTCCTAATGAGTCAATATTGGACGGGTTTCTAGGCCAACAAACACATTTGATGTCATTCTTATCCTAAACTAAAAATATATGGTTTGTGTATTAGGCATCAACAACTAGAATACACCACTAAAATTAGACACTACCAGTGTATCCAATGAAAGATGAACTTATTAGAGAAGTCAAGATACTGTATTTGATTTTGGACAACTTCAAGTGATAGAAGGATGTGATGAGAAGATAAAATTATTAATCATGGGTGGAAAGGTTCCATACCAGATATAACAGGAATTCAAATATCAATGAAGAATACATCTGAATGAGTTCATGGTTTCCAAAAGATAATTCAAAGTGCATATCAAAGTTAGGGTTTAGTCTCACCATTAAGAATATCCAATTTTGGCGGACATAGATAAATGCCTATTATCCAGACCTGACATGCACATATTCAAACTCTAGATACAAAGAATAGCCTCAAGGACATGGCGGAGGAAGGAAGGAGGAAGAAGGCAGTACCTTGAGGGAAGAGGAAGAATGCCTGGACTGGAGAGCAGCGGCCTGAGCAGAGACCTACAGGCAGCCGGCGCCGGCAAGGACAACACCAAAGAAGCCACCAGTGGCGAGGAGAGCAGCAGCACGGCGGCGAGGAAAGCTGAGGAGAGGAGCGGCGTGGCGGCGAGGAGAGGAGCAGCGGCGCGGGGGAGCAACAGCGGTGGCGGCGCGAGGGAGGGGGGCAACGACGGCAGGGAGCACCGGTGGTAAGAATCGCCAGACCTAGCAGGAGGTTCGCAATGAAACAGAGAAATTGGGAAGAGTTCTCTGTTTCGCGGGGCTATTAAGTTCCCAAATAGCGTCTGTTGTTTCAAACAACCGACGCCTATTATCTTCAGCGTCGGTTGATAGTAAAAAACTGACCCCAAATTAGTTGGCGGGAACTATTATAAGCGTTGGTTATCCAAGGATAACCGACACCTAAAGTGGAACTTTTCGCGCAGAATTTCATTTTAAATAGGAGTCGGTGAATAGTTAAAAACCCGACGATGTATGTGGCCCAAATTTTTTTCGGTCGAAAATTGGATTTCGCGGGTGCTTTTAGGCGTCGGTTGGTTATAGTAAGTCGACGCTGAATACAAAGTGGTACCCGTGTCTGGCTGGTCTTCGAATATAAACGTCGGTTTGCCTAAATAACCGACGCCTGATATTATAGGTGTCGGTTTTCCTTAATAACTGACGCCCAGAAAAGCGACACTGAACGCTATTTCTGTAGTAGTGCATAATTTGTGGTTATGGTGATTTCCGCACGTTTTCACGTAACACCTCGTTATCTGTGTGATAATGGGATGTGTTGCCACAACAGGTATTATACATAGTCTCGTTAGATAATATGAAATATATGAATCTTATTATATATTATTATAATTATGTATGTACATCATTCTCTTTGTAGGTCTTTAAAACTGAGGACTTCAACATAGGTACAAAGCATTTTGATGTACATGCTCCCTATACGAGAGATGAATTAGATGTTGTAAGAGAAGATTGGGCAAAGGCCCTGCAAAGAGTGGGAATTTTTCAATATGATTTTGCTGACAACGATGACAATGATGAATAAAGAATAACTTTGTTCTCATAATTAATTTTGTGTGAATGTGAATGAATTTTTATGAATTGTCATATGTATGTGAAAATCATCAATACATGAATGTTTCTACATGTGTCTGAATGTGAAAAGAGATGAAATAAATGGAACTGCAGGTTGCTACTGGTTTCTACATGTGTGTGATGAAAAAATAATATGAATTAAATGTTCTTATACATGAGTGTGAATCATATATATATAATATTGTCCATCATGTTAATTTTGCAGGTTTGTGGCATGTTGTTGGCAGATATCAATGAATGTCGTACAACCTACAGTTCATAACTGAATTGCTGGTTTCTCATCCTACGACCAGCCGCAGTAGGTCTGCAGACTGACAGAAAAAAAACATAAAATGGGCGTCGGTTATTTGTATAAAACCGACGACATATGGTTACATTGTCGGTTTTCATACTAGTAACTGACGTCGATTTCCCTAATGAGGCCAGACACCACAGCACGGCCGTGGCAGCAGACCAGAAATAAAATAGGCGTCAGATATTTGTATAAAACCGATGACATATGGTAATAGTGTCGGTTGCCCTACTAGTAACCGACGTCGATTTCCCTAGAGGCCAGACACCATGGCTGTGTTGGTCAGCACGACTGTGGCAGCGGGTGAGATGGCATCGGTTATCACTAATAAACCAACATCGATAGTGCCCCTGATGGCGCCCTTTCTGTGGCACGAAGGTATATGGCGTCGGTTTCTAAGCTAATAACTAACGACTATACCCCCTGCTGGCGCATTTTCGGCGCGTTTTCGGTGGCGCGCGAAGGGTTTTGGCATCAGTTTGAGAACCTACGCATAACGGTTGGGCTTTTAGCGGCGCCCACATAGGTGTCGCTTAAAAACCGACACTAAAGGCCTTAAATAATCGACACTAAAGGCCGATTATGTACTAGTGAAGGATTTGTTCCTTGGTTATGGTAATATGGAAGAATTGGTTGTAAATGGTTACACTAATGCAAGCTCCTAAAATGACAAAGAAAATTAACTATCACAATCTAAATTGTGTTTGACCTTAAAAAGAGAATTGTAAGTTAGAAAGGTTCTGAGAAAGAGACAATTGTTTAATTCTATAATAGAGGCTGAGTATATTGGTGTTATGAACACAACAATGATACGGTATGGATCAAGAAGTTCATTTAGATGAACTTATAGAGGTTCCAACCATTAATGACACAGTAGAGATGTTGTGACAATAGTGGAGCTACTAGTTGGGAAAAGAATCTTAGATAGCATATTGTGACCCTTCCATCTCATACAAGAAGTCATACAATGAGGAGATGTGAAACTTGCAAAATACTAACTATAAGCAAATGTTTCTAATCCACAATAAAATCACTTGTGCAATAGGAACATGATGGACATGTTAATCACTTGGAATATAATTCGTGGGTGATTGTATCTAAGTGCAAGAGGTATGTTGGTATGTATGTACAGAGATCCAATCAGACGATTATTGTAATGGGGCATCATATACTTGATATGATAACGATAAAGGCAATTCCGTCTATCATGTTTGTCTCAACAGTTATCAACAGTGGGCCTTCAACCCGAGACATAATATTATTGTCCAACATTTACCCCATCAGGTTTTTGTCATGGTTGGTGGAATTTCAGCCCTAGTCATCATCTCATTATGCAATATTTAAAATAAAAGATAAAATACTTCATCATACTATCTTTATTAGTTTCATCTTTATCTTGCAATCACCATTAAGTACATCTTGTTCATATTGTCTCTTATATTCAGATAAGTGTACCTTGTCATTGACAACTAATGTCATTCCCATTATCAACAATGATCATTCGTTATTATATGAAAACAAATGCATTAGACTTAGATGATATTAGTAAGACTCATCATATTCAATTGAAGTATTGATACCTTCAATTTTTGCATTTGATCACATTTACAACATCATATACAAGTTATAACTTTATCACTCATAATCGTCTTAATAATAAACTTTTAGGGTTTTCAAGAAGTCATTCCTTAGTTCAACATATCATAATAATCATATCATTCAGTAATCCAATCATGACTCACGGGTTCATTGGGGTTATTCACAAACATGGAAACCCTAGTTTCCATTTTCACACATTTCATTCATCAATCATAAGTATACATTGATTAATTGACTCATTTCATTCACTTCCTCAACACAAATCTTAATCAAGATATGTGGTCATTCAATTCCATTAACATTCAACAATACACTTGTATCATACAATCTAGTACAATTCAAATATAATTTTACACATGTCAATTGAATTCCAAGTGTATCGGCCATTGGGCTGATTTTTAGGCAAAATTCACATGAAATAGCATAGTCAACTACGCATAAGAAAAACCCATGGATCCTCAATCAATATATCAGGAACTAATCAAGTTCCAATCAGTGATAAATAATCAAAATTAGTAGAATTGGATCCGCAATATCTTTCCCAAATCAAATCCAATCACATACATGTACAAATAAGGTTTCTAATTGTTTTAGTCAGATAGAATTAGGCTTTCAATATGAATACAAAGCTTAGGAGGGAGAAAAAGACTCACCTCAAGTGCCAAGCACCTTAAAAACGTAGGTCAGCCTCTGAATTTTTGGAAATCCAATCAAACTCTCGCAAAAGAATCCAATTCTTTCTCCTCTCAACTTGGAAACCCTAGAAATGGGGATTAGAAGAGAAAGAGTGAGAAAAGGGGGAGATTTGATGTGATTTTGAATCAAATCAGGGGAGGGATGGAATCTTGATATGTGAGAGAAGATTCACCATGTAATTCTATGCAAAGAAGCTAAACTTACTTGATTTCATCATATCTTGGATAGAGAAACCCTAGGTCAACATCTCCGCCACTTTCTCTTCTCAAAACCCTTGCTCTTCTCTCTCTCAAGAATTTCATTTCTTTGATAGGAAGGATGAGTTATGTGATCTCCTTGTATGTTAGGTTAGTGATATAGATGAATTGAGATGCTTAGAACATTTGCAAACAAGCCCCTTAATGTATTTTTATTTTGCTCAGACTGGTTGCTCGACTGAGTTATAAACTCGACCAAAACCACACGTTTCAGAACTCAAACCTCATCACAAAATTTTAAAACTTTAACCCAATGTCTAAAATTGAGTTTTTAATATACAGTAAAAAAATTAGATCATTTGGAGTTATCAATAAATAATCACAAATCAAATACTACACTACTATATTGCAGTCAACGGCATGATCGGTCGAGTTTGTCCTTCACAGAAGTCGACCGACACCCCTCTCTATAGAGATCAAAAATCATCCAAAAATTACACCAATTTAATAAGGTGTCTATAACGGAGTTTAACAACTATAGTTAAAATTTGAGATCAATTGGATATATCAATAAAAATATATAATTCAATTTCCACGTTGTATATCAATCTGAAAATATGATCGGTCGAGTTTGAAACTTGACTGACAAACAGGTCAGAACATTCTTCAAAAATTATGATATTTTTCAATCGTGTTCACATTTGCGATATACAAATCCTATAAAAATTTAATTAAATCAGAGTTACACATAAAATAGGAAAAATCATTTAGTGATACAATATACTTATCAAATTCTGTTTTCATATGTCATCAAAACTCTAATTTGGGCTGATTAGGGTTTCCAAACCTTAACACTAATTATGTAAATCAAAGTATGATTAAACATTCTCATTATATTTAAAACATCAAAAATTAAGTACCATCACTAATAAAGCTTTAAACAATGATCAACTTTGTTAAGCATATAATCATCCAAGTAAACCCTATGACTAATTTGAAAACGGGTCATTACACATGTAGTTCCTTGTAAGAAAATGTCATGTTTCAAGTACAGGCATGATCTATTTAGGGATGTTCTTTATCATGTACTTAGACATTCTACTAAGAAATAGGCACCAGTGAATTTTTTGACTGATCCATAGGAGGGAAGATCAACTCTTAGGGCGGCAAATGTCTTGATTTTAGCATGGATAGAGGGAATCATGTATATTTAGATCTAATAAGAGTTTCTCCATTTGCAGGCTTGAAAGGTAGAGATTTTACTGTGGGACATGTTCCCTAAAAGCTTCCTTAGCCAAAGTGGTTAGGCATGTGAATGTGTGTATTGAAAATTAACATATTTTCGTACCATTTGGCTTAGATACTTTTGGGTTCTTAGCACCACATGATGTGGAGATTCTCAAGAAGGTGCAAAAACATTATGCACAAAGGAGAGGCTTCATCGTTCAAAAGGGACTGACAACACAACTCGTTGCCCGTCTGCCTTCTTTTGTATTTTTATTAAACTTTTGTATATTTGAAACAAAACACATAAAAATAATAATCTCTAATTAAATTCATAAAAATAGAATAATATGCCAAAATATAATTGAAAAGGATGTCATAAGTTTTTTTGAAGACTCCCAAAGAGTTTTATTACTGATCTAAAGATGCAAGATTAATATTATTGTTTGGAATGTTGTCATGGCCTTGGCAGAATAGTTTTCCCCATGAAGGGATATTTGTGCTACATCATGAGCCACAACATTGGCATCCAGTCTTACATAAGAAAAAGAATAGAAATTGAAACATAAACTAAGTAACATGATGTCAGCTATGAGTAGACCAAAGTGGTCTCTCCTAGTCCTGGAAGCCTGGAGTGCTTTCACTGCAAGTTGTGAATCTGATCTCACATGTAGTTCCCAAAATCCCCATTGTAATGAATGTGTCATGGATACTCAGATAGCCTCTGACTTGACTAGATTTGCTGGCCAGTTTAGTTGTTACATCCTTGAAATTTGTAGATTTTAATCCTAAATGGAGTTATGGTACAAATAACAAGGAAGAGATTTGAGGGACCTTGGTTGATGATTACAAACCCTAGGCTCATATTAAATGTTGAATTTAAGTAAATAATGTGTTTTTTAGCATATGTGTTCATATGAGGCTAATGCAAGGTGCAATGATTATCAAAGCCTCAAATTTGTAATTATGAATGTAATTGACCAAATGGAACCTTTAGAAGACACAAGATGTGATTCATGTGCATTAGGGAGACGTTTCAGCCCAATTGGTGAATCAGAGTCTACATATGGGTCCCTAAGATATGTATTTGGATATTATTGAGATTCATGATCATAATAGATATCCAAGATATTTTTGGTTCATAGATAATCAGAATATAGGATAATGGGGGAATTTCTAGAATGTTCCAAGTTAATATGTGGTTGGATAATTAGTTGAAGAATTATCCACCTTTTTTATCAAGGACTATGTTTCGGATAATTAAAGAAGGAATTAAGCTCCCACCTTTTAATAGAAGATAGATAATAGTAAATTGGGATTTATCCCAAAGTTTGAGGGTGATTGGAGGTCCTATGTGTGAGTTACAATTATCTTCATAATATGGGTTTTTCTCAAAATATAATAATAGGATGTGGTGCAAGGGAGCCCAGTTGGATCTGGACACCCGAATCCGGGCGACACGAAAGTCAGGGAACTCATCCCCTTAAATCGAACTCTACAGAGTCACGCAGGCAACATGTACATGA
Source organism: Alisma plantago-aquatica (assembly GCA_963693085.1). NCBI lineage: Eukaryota > Viridiplantae > Streptophyta > Magnoliopsida > Alismatales > Alismataceae > Alisma > Alisma plantago-aquatica. The sequence goes on from OY856413.1 coordinate 333,568,429, forward strand.
AATATTCAGGGCTCTTCTCTCCCTCTCTACCAGCCATTGTGGGCCCGGTAACAATCCTAATAGATGTGGGAGGTTGAGATGAGCTAAGAGGTCCCTTACAACTCTAGTATCCTAGCCTGAGGTGATAACACCCAACTCCTAAGTGGACTGGATCTCCAGGACCCTAATAATTCTGGGATTCTTGTGAATCGTCGTCCTATAAGAGGAAATGGTGAGTGCTGACAAAGTGTGCTGGTCTCCACAGATGCACCCACCTACCTTTTTCCATCGTAGGGCTCTGCCCCACGAGTTGGCTTCTCTGGTGAGCCCTACAGTTGTGGGAGACAAAGATTGGATGTCTGACTACCTTGACCATGGAAAGAGTGATTGGATGCTCATGGATATATGATGGAACCTCCATAGTCATCATAAGGAAGCAATGTGAGGTAATCACCCATCATTGTCCAGTTACGGTTGAGTAGTCTTAACCTTAGAACATGGAACCTTGAATCAGCCAGGAGCACCGCTCAGATCCAACCGGAGGCTTGCCCAAATTTGGAGGGGCCCATCGGGCATGAATCCAACCTCGGATGCCTCCCTCCTACCCTTATGGTGAGAGTCAACTCAGTAGGACCCTGACCATGGCTAGGCTTGTGCAACAGATTGCGTGTGTGAGAGGAAGAGGATGACCTTTGGGTCTTTTACCCCTGTGTCCCGACCTGCATGATCAATCATGGTCACTGTGAAAGGGCAATACCATCCTTTACCATATCTAGTGAGCTAACCCACGTGGAGGGCTGAGATGATGTAGCTTCGTCCGATTCACCAGGCTAATCCCGCATGGCTAGTATTGTTCTTTTTGCTATTGATGATGTGTTCATGTTCTTATTGGTCCAAATTAGATTATCTTGCAATAATTGTAGTTAATTAATGGTATCTCTGATGATATCAAAAGCATATATGAAATAGATCAGAAAAATGAGTAGAAGCTGAATAAAATATAATCAGAGTCTAAATATTTTTCCTATTACAAACGTGTATGCAATACATGTTTAAATGTGATTAATATAAAGGAAAGACCGAGATTCCCTTAATATGATGTTTAACTAGGTAGATCTATTCATTTTGAGATAATACCTAATCTTGTCATGTATAATGAGGAAATCCTTGATAATGATGAATAATTAATGTTTCTAGATTAGTAAACTTATACATGCAGATTTAGGGTTTTGAAACTAATGTGAGTATCTTGCTATGATCTTAATGCTAATAACATGATCTAAGTATCACGAATAATCTAACATGCTCAATATGATGATTAGGTTTCACCTAATATGCATAACCAAAGGTTGTAATCTTAGAAATTATGATATGATGGAATTAGGGTTTGTGACCCTTATCCCTAATCCAAACATGGGACAACCCTAAACCCTAGTTTAGGATCGAATCTAGATCTACTCAATATAATGTGAATACATGGTGACACATATGTAGTATGCGTGTTTTAGATAATGTTGATTAAATGATTTGTTGCTTGGTTGTTTGGATGCACTCTTAAAGTACATGAGATATTTTGCATGGTTTCTACCAAGGCATAACGTACGTGGTTATGCTTATGAATACATGTATCGATTTATGAGTTTGTCAAGGTTTCTCGATGAGATTCAACGTGTGATAACTACTTGCTTGTTTATTTACTTCATGTATACTATACAATTCCTATGAGTATCACAAAAGGTAAATAATGATATTTTGAACCCTAGGTTAGACTTATCTTAAGGGTAATGCACATGAGTCCAAGGATGGACAGTGATTACACCTGAGATAGTAGACTAGATGCGAGTTAGAATACCGAAGCAAATTTATGTTCTTATCTGCAAGTAAAAAGACATTTGATTATATGTATACTTGGAATTATTGGATGAACCTACATACCAGTATAGAAATATACTGACCGTGTATTTATTTGATAGTGTTTTAGGTACTTGATATACTTGATTCGTGGACATAAGGTTATAGATGGAAAATGTTGAAGACGCTAAAAGTTATTCAAAGAGGATTAGATATAGTAGTATATCCTTTCACATTTATAAGTTAGTTCTTTCAAAATTTATGTAACCCCTTAGAGGAGCATTTTATGCAAACAAGTAAATATTTGTTCTTTAATGGAAAATGTTTACTATTATGTATTATTTGTTGAATCTGATCCTAAAATTTATGAGTAATGATCTGTAACTTTAAGGTTCTTTGGACAATGAAAAGTATGGGTCGTAACATCAATTGTACTCCCTTGCCCACAATAGGTATCCAATTCTTTGTTTCATCTTTAATTGTGCCCCCAAATGCAGTTGACCTCCACTGCCTACCACGACATCACAAGACATCTCCATTGTCCTAGGAGTTCTTCCTAGCTTAAAACATGGATCCTCCAGGTGCTCGGCCTATCAGTTCTCCATACTCATCATGTTATGTCAACGATAGTCATCAATGAATGTTGCATGGGACTGGATGGTGAATAGCAGTGGTTTACTTCATTTCCAAATGTCTTTGCATTTCGGTATGTCCACGGTCCCCATAGGATAGCCATCGCCCTCTAAAGTTCCTCCCTTTCCAGTCGTTCACCCAGTGGCGGAGCCAGAAATTCAAGGTGGGTGAGGCACTATAATAGACCAATATTTTTGTCTTTATAACATTATTGTTTAAACATTATTTTTTAAACATACTTACCCCTGCTATATAAATATCATATCTATATATATGGTAGTTCGATGCTATTTCAAATTGTAAAATCAATTACACGTTCTACATTATACTCTGATTTATATAAAGATAATAATGAAAAACTAACATGATGAATCTAGATGAATGATATTTGTCCAAGTTTTATAATTGAATCGATACACGTGAATACAAATTATTGGAAAAGCAAAACAAGGAGTTATGAGAGATCTAGTTATCTCTACTAACGTTCAACAAGAATCACGTCCCATTAATTAATGTGCCATCATGCACGAAGGTCTAGTTGTTGTTGTCATCCAAAAGTGACACCATTATGTACATGATACCCAAGGTATCCTCCAGTTTTATGTTACAGCTGAGACTACCTCTAAGATACTATCCAGCTCATTGTCTTCATTGGCACGATGACTTGCATGATATGTAAAACACTATACTGCAAAATGCACCCTAGTGTGCCTTTGTTTATAACATGTGGATGAGACAAATAAAGCATACAAAATGCTTTTAAAGGAAGGAGAAATGGAAGGTAAATGACTTACACATTATTTAGTGAAGAAATTAGACAGAACAAAGAAAAAAGCTGACACGCCCTAATCCTTGATATATTTACACGAGGAGTCCTTTATCCATGTACTTGAATGGACTAGTAGAGAAGAATAAGCTAACAACTTATTGGAAGTCAAACAGTCGAGCAAAAAATGAGATGTTACACACCTCCGTCTATATTTCTCCTAGTCCCTGGTTTTACTTATCATGTATGATCATATTTCTAATTTACGTAGCTCCTAGTCCCTGGTTTTACTTATCATGTATGATCATATTTCTAATTTACGTAGGCATCCCTCTGCTAATCTCTTGCAGCCCTCTTCATTCTGGATAACCAAATGTAATTGACAGGAGTGAAAATAATATTTTCAGTTTGGATAGCTCGAAGATATACAAAATATTCATCTTCAAATGCAAAAAGGTTAACAATTTGCAAGCAGTGAGTGGGCTCTGCCTCTGCGTTCACCTAGCGTGAGTAAGGCCTCCGTAGGTTCATGTCTGCTAGCTATCCCCTGATGCTCTCCACCAGCCTCACCCTCCATGCTTCCCCAGCGATCGAGCATGTAAAAAGGACGTGAGGGATAGTCTCCTTCTCCGCTCCATATGCCACGCACCCCCCTCTTATGTACGTGTATGTCCCACAGCCTTCCTATCATAGCTGAGCCACCCGTACAACACCCGAAGCCTGTTGTATAGGACGGGTCCTATAGAAATTTGGTAGGATCCAATAGGATTTCGTTATAGAACATCTTTTGCGTTTCTCACTCCTTATTTTTTTTAGGGAGTTGGGTTTTAAAGAGGAATGAAAAGGTAACACTGCATTAGGATTGGTTGTCCTATAGAATTTGTATAGGAAGCATCCTATACTACGGGCTTTGTACAACACCTCCAAAGGAAATGTGCCAATTTCGGTGGCCATTGTGCTTTCGAGACGAATTGCCAGGCTCTATCAATGGTAGCCGATCCGTTGTTCACACGTAAGCCTCCTTGCCAAGCAATGCAGGCCACTATGCAGATTTCGACGTGAATTCCCCTGCCCTGTCCAGCCACCACAATGGAAGGTCCTCCCGTATCCTGCTGCTGATCGAAGTACTCAGGATTTGCTCTCCAATGGACAGTGGAAAGGCAGTGTTGTTGATGTTCTGGTCCCAAGTACCCGATGATGTGAGACTTTATAACCCATGTAAACCGTGACAATGCAATTGATCTGTAGCGTCACTATTTTCACAATACAAATGGATAAGATTCATTAGTATAAGATATCGTATAATATTTCAATAGTACACAACAGAGTTTGATTGTAGAAGGCAAACCAATAAATATTTATTTAGAAACCGGTAAATATATTGCCAAAAAAGGGAAAACCATAGCAAACTTATACACTTACACGGCCAAGAGGCCTATATACAAAACAACCAACCGGGCTGCTATCTACAAAAAGCCCCAGTATAGTTTCACATTACACCGCACTCCCTTTATAAGGCCTTTCTCGGCCTTCGTAACCTGGACAAGATATCTACTAATCTTCCAAAGAATGTCGTGTGCTCGCTGCACCCAGTCTTCGCATGGATGTTTTTGTTTCTCTCCTCCACTCAATTCCCTCAGCCAAGCAGCTGGTAGTATTAGGGCCCCACCCATTATGAAGAGATTTGCGAAAGCTTCAAATTCAAAAAAAACACCACACAAGATACTGCGCAGGCATGCACAACAAAATCTATGAGTGCCGACATCGACAAAGTCAATAAACCACTAAATAAATAACCAAGCAAAGAACATGATTAACGAACAAGACCGCATATCTCTATTAAGAAACCTCAAAAAGATTACAAGGATTGTCACTCCCTCACTATCATATGTTTACAATAGAATCATGTAACCCACTCTCACTCTCTCCCCCTCTTTGGCTATCTTTAATGGTTTTCCGTCTTTGGCGCACAATGTTGTCCTACTGTAACGTCCCAAATTATAAATAAAATAAGTTTAGGGTCTTTGGTGAAAATTTACAACTTTTCATTTCAAAATTCTAAAGCATGGATGCAAGTTACCCAAATATAATGAATTATTCCATCATACCTCAAATTTTGATATAAACTACAACTCATTAAAGAAAAGATAATCCATTTTAATTCATATACATTGAGATAATGACATATGTGGGTTTGATGAACAAAAGGTGAAAAAAAACCTAAATAAAATTGTATAGGAAGATTCTAGACTCTAATCAACCTATGGTACAAAATTGAAGTCATTAGGACTTCATTTCATCCCCTAACATGAGTAGAGAAGATTCTATATAGTTTCTAATTAAATATCTTGATTTTTAATCGTGTAACCTAAGTTTCCAATTTCATTGAAATTGTCACGCATTTATTTTTCTGATTTTGCTTATAGTTTTGTGTCACGCGCCCTTTACATATCGAGATTCTTTTTCGATGCTTAGATGGGGATCATGCGGATCTGAGGTTATCTCCTACCACGAGTAGGAGCCCATGTTAGAGGCAAACAGTACAAACCATCCCCTCTCTTCCCGATTCTCTCTCACGGCTGTCCCTCTTCTCGAGGAAACATCTCCAATTTTTTGTCTTATCGCCCCAATCACGAGGATACCTGGTTTGTGGGGACTTCCTAGCCTAACCGAGAAACTCTGAATAGGGCATGGACTCCCCCAACTACCCCAATATCACAGAGCGCTCGGCCGTCCTTTGAACCTATATATAAGGGACTAGAAATGTCCATCAGACCTCATAGATGCATCCTCTCCTTCCAATTTTATCTCATGTGCCCCGAGCCTCTATCGTCTACTTGATATATCCTTCAGAGAACATCTTGTTAGCACGGCCTTCTCACCGCCTCCATAGAAATCGGCATTCAGGTGACGATCTATGGACTCCCTGTCTCCTTTTCGCTTTGTCAGTTTGTTTGGTTGTGGCTCTAGACATCATATCCTATAGTCGAGTTTGAACACATCGTCAGAAACTCTCCACGTTCGGTGTTCGGTCACCCTCCGTCTATGAAAATAGGTTCTTTGACTCCCCCTCTCTTCCTAGTTTGTTTTCTCAAGTCTTTTTCGTGTTGGGATATCCTAAGTCCTGGCTCATGTCCTTGCTATGGCGGGAGGTGGTCCTGGAGCCCCAAGCCACGGAATTGCAAAAGTAGGGGCTCGTCGTCTTCGCAACGGGATAAGGGACTCATCCCTGCCATTGATTTATGGGGAGAAGGTAGAAATCGAGTTTTGAGAATGTGAAAATAAGACCAGTGCTGACGTCTTCGTCGCTGGCCTGAGGAAGAAGAATTGTAGGCGTCATTTTCCCTTTTTGCCCCTAGTAGCTTGATCGCGCTATTAATATTTCAAGGGAACTCTCAGGTTTCCAATTTTGGTTTGGCCTGCCAGTCACATGCATCGCTTAGCCACAGGGCTTTACGTGATTGGTCCAAGTCAGAGCGCGTCCAAGCCTAGTTATCACTGAGATAGATAAATGGGCCCACATGGATTTTCTCTAAATTTTCATTGGTTTATTTTTTGAATTCACAGTAGTTCAACCTTTGGTCAGAAAAATACATATAGATAGTCATTGGAAAGGATCTTTTGAGTAGAATCTGATTTCAATGTTTCCAAACTCTATTTCCATCGTCTCTGTCCATGTTTTCCTTAGAAGACTCAAATTAAGGTTGTTAGGATGGTGTTTAAAGTGACAAATATGTTAATTTCAAGAAACCTAGGATTGACTCAAGGACAGAGAGACTAAGATAGGGTTTTCTTTATTCCAGGTAAGAGGGTCATATCACTATACATATGTACATATATTGATTGAATTGTATGTTATGTATGATTTATGATTATGCTTTAAATTTCAAGTCAATGAATGAAATTAAGATAATGATCATGTCTTAGATTATATTACCGCATGTTGTTTGTTATATTCATAAAGTACTATATTTATCACTGATGCTCGTTAGTTTAATGTTATGATCATGTAATGATTAAGACATTGAAGAAAGAATCATGCAAATCATGTAATATCAAGATTATGAGGGAGAAATCTTGTAATGTTAAAGATTTCATGTTCAAGATCATGTTGGTGTTCACATTAAGTGTTATGACCCACTCCATGATTAACTAATAAATACCTCGAATTACGTAAAACACTTCAATTAGGGTTGAGTATCAAATTAAACATCATGGATAATCAAGATAAGCTAAGATGCGAATTAATAGCTAAGATTGAATCACCTGAGGCAATTAATAATGTCAATGTTGATTATTTAGTACATTAAGTTGAATCAAGTAATCACAGTTGTAATTAGAGCTTTGATCTAGTGAAATAGTCCTTTTAGCATGTTTTGCACTTTGAGGTTATAGAGAATTTCGTGCCTAAACCGTTGCAAGAAAAATCACTCGAAACCGACTTCCGAGTTAAAAGATATGGACATTTGAGTGTTTAGGGACCTAGTTGTAAATTTTGGAAATGTTTGGGGAATTTGTATTTCCGCCCCCTAGCCCTTTCTCCCTTATTCCTTCTTTCCCGATAGAACATAACTACCGCTTGAAAGCGGCGCACAGACCAGCTGCTAGCCTGACCGTCCGCAGCAGAGGAGAATTTAGGGGCGATTTCTTGAGCCCAAAGCTCCGAAGCAGCCGCGCCATCTCCTTCTTCTTCCTCTACCCTTCCCCTTCCTCCTTCCTCGCCCAACCACCTGCGCCCCCAACCTTCTGCTAGGGCACCGACCTGCAGGGGTGCAGCCAGCAGCTGCAGCGCGGCCAGGAGCCACCTTGGGCGCGAGGAGCAACACCAAATCGGTGCCCTTGAGCTCGTCCGGGGTTCCTAAGCAGGAATTCGTAGCTGCTAGCCTTCGATTCAGTCGTAGCTGAGCTCCCCTTCAACCTGTTCGTGGAAAACAGCTGCTGTGTGCAGCAGGTTCTAAGTCAAGAACAGACTGGGCGCATGAAACGGCGAGCTAAGGTCAGCTCCGAGCTTGACTACGAGGTTAGGATCCAAATCCGCAGCCATTAGTTCGATTTAGTAATCAATTGAAGCTCAATTAGATTTACAGTTAGATCAGTTATTAATCGGCCGAGTTATACAATGATTCGGCCGAGTTCCTTTATTAGGATTAACGAACAATGTTTTGATCGACCGAATTGGGTGTGATTCGGCCGAGTTTCCCTTTATAGGAAATCGATCAGGGTTTGGATCAGCCGAGTTGCGGGTGGATCGGCCGAGTTGTCAGCCGATCGGCCGAATTCCCAGAGTGGTCGGCCGAGTTTCAAGAGTGAGTAGTAGTTCATTCAGTAATCATTATTTAACTCAATTTAAATGTTTAATTGCTTCTGTATCAGTTAGTATAACTTCTAAACAGTGTAGTACATACAATAGAGTATGTTAGTTTCATTGGAACTTGAAATACTTAATATGCTTAGTGAAAATGATGAAATTTCCTGTATTATAGTTGCATTGTATTTGCTGATTTAAAAATAGATGTTTAGCATCGAAAATGGATAAATGATACTGAATCATGTTTAATGATGATAAAGAATATATAATTGCTTCATGTGTTATTCAGATTGTGCAATATGCATGAAATGTGATATTCCTGTTTAAATGTTTATTTGTTAATTAATTATTAGACTTAGGTGCCCTAACACCGTAGAACCCCTAAGAGGGAATCTACAACTTAGGGGTGAAACTCGTGTTGCAACATCATCCGTGCTTGTGTCACGGACAAACGAGGAAAGAGAGGCAGTGTCCAACAACAATCGTGCTTGTGTCACGATGGCACTGGGAAAAAGAAAACACGGTTATCTAATACCATTCGTGCTTGTGTCACGAAGGTAACCCTGTTAGACTCTCCGCCGGTGTACTCAGGTTTAAGGAGGAGTCTGGAGCACTCTGAGTAGTGCAATGAGGCCAATGAGCCTGGAGGCCGATGAGCCTGGAGTCCTGTGGCAGAGCAGGGCTGGAGTCAGACTTAGCATTTCCCGGGTGTGTCGCTAAGTCTTGTACGGTGGGACCGTAGCATGAACTTACTGCGGATCTTTATATGCAGAGTACACTGCATATATTTAGGGCATAATAATAAAATGAATAAATAATCATGTAGGTTCACAGTAAATTTATATAACTGTTTATTTACCTGAAATACCTGTTGATGCTTAGAAATGTGGTTATTATCTGTATATTTGTTATGATATTAGAACTGCCTTGCTTAGTTCTGCATTTATGTTTAATTTCAATTTATAAACCTGATGAGTTGTTTAGTGATAGCTAAGTGAAATGATATTCACTGAGCGAGTAGGCTCATACCTCTACTCAAAACATTTTCAGGTTATCATCAGCAGTAGGAAATCTGAAGGATCCTTTCATCCTATCGCTTAGTCTGTAGAAGGTATACGTAGTTAGTAGTTAGAGGTCTCTTAGTCCTTTCCCCTCGATCTGTGGGACAAGGTGTGGGAGAGAGAGAGAGAGAATGTGTATAAGATGTAAATTGACCGTTATGCTTTATTTTATGTCAAACAATGTAATATGATGTAGACTCTGATTATTTTGTTAGACAATTTAATAAAGATGCTTCTGCAGTTTGTTTAGTTTTATTTTACCGTATAAATCAGATTACCCTATTAATGTCTTTACAATGTTTTATAATAAATGACGAGTGGTTGGCTTATGTGTAAATCCCATCCTGTCGCGTCCTAATCTTGTGGTTTGTGGTTAATGTGAGATTGGGGCGTGACAATTTTGGTATCAGAGCTTTGGTTTGAGTATATAGTTACTCAAGGTCACGGGATGATAAGAGACCAATAGGATTAAGGTTTAGGAGTCTTTCTTCTATCTGTAATTTTCTAACAGGAAGTGTTCTGTTATATTATTGCAGATAGTAGGAAGAGGATGTGGTCACGAGAATCAAGTAATGAGCTTAAGATGAGTCGTTAAGAATCATTAGGGTCAAAAGATAAGGTTATAAGTAAGACGAATAATGAATGATGAGTTTTAGCTCTGGAAGGTTTGAGTGTTTAGATACCCTGGCCAGGTGTCTGAATACTTAGATTGACCGGTATCAAGCTACTCTGTCTGTTCTTCTCTGGATGCCCTGGCCAGGTATGCAGAGGAAGGATAGGCTAGAGAGAAAACCCTAGAAATCTTAGGGTTAAGAGATCAGAAATTAATAATGGAATAAGAGATTACATATAAGATGCGATTCAACTCTTGTTTATCATTGTTTATTTGATTTAAATATCACTAGAAATGCTTTTATATGCATGAAATGAAATTTTCAGTTTGTAAAGTAAACATGATTCTTTTATATTGTTGTGTCATGAAGTGAATTGTTTAATGTTTGTTTTCTTTGTACTAAAGTAGACCCGAAATTATGTTTAATTGAGTTTTCCCTAAGTGGATATTCTTTCCACATGTTTAAGATTAATAGGGGTTGATTAATCCCGAGTAGCTCTTGGCTTCAGGACTACAGGTTCGGCCTGGTCCGGCTGGCAGGATGCGTTACTGGGATCTAATAACTCCTATTAACAGTAAAATAAGAATAGACTCTGGATGATTTAGACCCATAACATAGTGAGAATATATATACATTATGATGTTTTAAATACGATAAGAAGTTTAAATGTTCTTTGTTCTTGAGAATTAGGGTTTGAGAAACATAGATCCTAATCGGCCCAAAATAGGGTTTTCATGATACATAAACATAAAATTTGATAAGTAAAGTGTCTCAGTAAATGATTTTTGATATTTTGTGTGTAACTCTGATTTAGCTCAAATTTGGATATGATTTGGAAATATAAAATGTAAACAACATTTGGAAAATATCAGAATTTTTGAAGAATGCCCTGACCTGTTTATCGGCCGAGTTTCAAATTCGACCGATCACATTTCCTGAATGATATAACAGTGTGGTAATTGAATTTTATCTTTTTATTGGTATATTCAAATGATCTCATATTTTAACTGTGCTTGAACAACACAATTTTAGACACTCTGTAAAATTAGCGTAATTTTTGGATGACTTTTGATCTCTACAGTGAGGGTGTCGGCCGAGTTTGTAACTCAGCCGAACCTGCTGCAGACTGCAATATAGCAGTTCACTGTTTGATTTTTAATTAATTATTGGTAACTTGAAATGATCTGAAATTTTTACTGGAGTTCTGCAACTTCATTAGGAATAACATATAAAATTTCCAGAATTTTTGGAGCTTATGTTAACTGTTTAATAAACGAATTACAGAAACTATTATGAAAACTGAATTTTCAGCCAATGTAATTAAAGTTGAGTGTTGGGTTAATGTGTTATTGACCCAAGCAACTCAAATTGATCTATATGATCGATCACACATACACACAATAATTCTATGTTACTGATATAGACCAAAACCCTAGAATGATTAAAGTTGTAGTAGTTTAAGGGATCTCATTAGTGATTAAACCTTGAATACTAGTGTCTTTATAAAATAAGATCTTGAGATATGTTCTATGAAAAGTAAACTGGATTTGATAGCGATCTAGGGTTTTGAAGTAGATAATCTGATCGGGACATGAACAACATGAAATGACTTAGAGAAAAGAGTAAAACATAAAAATGAAATGTAACAATAAGAAAGTAGCATAGAAAGCGGAGTATTACCCGATATATGATATGCAGATAGCTGATGTAGTTCATGTTTTTAAGACGTGGCGTCACTATCTTTATGATGTGACAGTAGATTATCACCCTGGTAAGGAGAATGTGGTGGCTGATGCTTCCAGCAGAAAGTCAAGTTTAACGACTAATGCATTCTCCATGACAGGTTTCAATAGAAGACCTGTTAGTAGAAATGTGGGAGTTGGACTTAGACTTAGGGGTAATAACACAGAGTGATTTGATTGTACAGATGTAAGTTAAGCTTACTTCTTATAATCAGATCAAAGAACTACTATAGGGTGATAGTGAGTTAAACCAGACTATGCATGACATGTTGTGTGTACTTCGAGATAGTGTAAAATTCTTTTAAGGGGAAAAGGCCGAAAGAAAAGATTTTTATGGAAGTGTATGTATTGACGTATGCTATGCTTTCAGGAAACACTAAGATGTATATGAATCCCAAGAAGTTGAAATGGATGGTCAGATATGCAGAAGGATGTAGCTAAGTATGTGGTTAAAAGTAGTGTATACCAGTAGATTAAGGTTGAACTCTAGAAATCTATAGCCACCTTGTAATCTTTTTCTATGCCTGAATGGGAATGGGAATTTATCACAATGGATTTTTTGGTAAGATTACCCAGGACACCTAGAGGTTGTGATTTGATATGAATGATTGTGGATAGACTAATTTAGCCTGCTCACTTTCTTCATATTAAGTCGACCTTTGATGTCTCGAGACTTGACTAAGATATACATGGATAAAATAATTAGGTTGCTTGGTAATCCAGTTTCAATCATATCATATTGAGTTTAGAAATACACAACTGATAATGGTACGGTTTGAGTATGAACCCAGAAAACACAGATTTGGTAAATCATTAGATGCATGATTTCAAGCTAGCAAGACAGCATTAAAATATGTAAATAAATCTAATTGCATGCTTCCTGTTATGTTAATGTGTGTAACCTGACATTTACATGAATTGGCACATTTCTCTGAGATATTATCAGAAATTCTCAAGTACTATTAAATATTTGTGATATGATACGTAAATAACTCTTAATTGAGTTATGTGGTGCATAAACCAGGAATTTGGTTAATATACACATACTTCGAGAAATTTCAGATAATGGATAAATATTACAAATGGTTTCTTATAAGTAGAGTAAATTACACTTATTGGTATAATGAGATGTTCAATTACATAAATTCAGTATGTATGTGCCAAAATTGATTTGAGTTGGGATATTTATGAATTTTTTTTTATTTTATCTGCCTACATGCATGATATAAAGATTACTCAGTAATTACAATGATTTTGAAATATACTGCTCTGCCAGTTTTAGAATGATACCGTATTGTGATTTGAATTGCAATCAAACAGATGAGATAATGGAAACCCTAAGAGTAGGGTATTGCCATGTGATTAGTGAATGAGATAACCCTAAGAGTAGGGTGTTGGCATGTGATGAATGAACAAGGCAAATGAAACCATAAGGATAGGGTGTACGATGAATCAAGTATTTTGATATCAATTTTCATTATGAGATGTGACGATGTTTAACAGTTAAATTGCATGATTTTATTTTAAGTACCAAATTGACATGCATTCTGTTTATTTAAGAATTTAAATGTTTGTCTGCATGTGTAGTATGATAATTTCTCAGTAGTTATCATAAATTGAGTTACTGTTATAATGGTTCTGGAAAGACAATGTTTTGTGGGTTGGTCTCGGATCAGATCAGATGTGTCCTAGGTTAAGGGACCTATGCGGATGGTTGAACAGAGGATCAAGAAACTCACGGATTGTGAGATACCATTAGTGATAGTTTTGTGGAGAAATCTTAACTTAGAAGAAGCCATGTGGTAACTTGAGTTTGAGATGAGTAACATGTTTCCTTTCTCTTTTAGGAATTTCGGGACGAAATTCTTTTAAGGGGAAAAGGTTGTTATGACCCACTCCATGATTAACTAATAAATACCTCGAATTACGTAAAACACTTCAATTAGGGTTGAGTATCAAATTAAACATCATGGATAATCAAGATAAGCTAATATGTGAATTAATAGCTAAGATTGAATCACCTGAGGCAATTAATAATGTCAATGTTGATTATTTAGTACATTAAGTTGAATCAAGTAATCACGGTTGTAATTAGAGCTTTGATCCAGTGAAATAGTCCTTTTAGCATGTTTTGCACTTTGAGGTTATAGAGAATTCCGTTCCTAAACCGTTGCAAGAAAAATCACTCGAAACCGACTTCCGAGTTAAAAGATATGGACATTTGAGTGTTTAGGGACCTAGTTGTAAATTTTGGAAATGTTTGGGGAATTTGCATTTCCGCCCCCTAGCCCTTTCTCCCTTATTCCTTCTTTCCCGATAGAACAGAACTACCGCTTGAAAGCGGCGCACAGACCAGCTGCTAGCCTGACCGGCCGCAGCAGAGGAGAATTTAGGGGCGATTTCTTGAGCCCAAAGCTCCGAAGCAGCCGCGCCATCTCCTTCTTCTTCCTCTACCCTTCCCCTTCCTCCTTCCTCGCCCAACCACCTGCGCCCCCAACCTTTTGCTAGGGCGCCGACCTGCAGGGGTGCGGCCAGCAGCTGCAGCGCGGACAGGAGCCACCTTGGGCGCGAGAAGCAACACCAAATCGGTGCCCTTGAGCTCGTCCGGGGTTCCTAAGCAGGAATTCGTAGCTGCTAGCCTTCGATTCAGCCGTAGCTGAGCTCCCCTTCAACCTGTTCATGGAAAACGGCTGCTGTGTGCAGCAGGTTCTAAGTCAAGAACAGACTGGGCGCATGAAACGGCGAGCTAAGGTCAGCTCCGAGCTTGACTACGAGGTTAGGATCAAAATCCGCAGCCATTAGTTCGATTTAGTAATCAATTGAAGCTCAATTAGATTTACAATTAGATCAGTTATTAATCGGCCGAGTTATACAATGATTCGGTCGAGTTCCTTTATTAGGATTAACGAACAGTGTTTTGATCGGCCGAATTGGGTGTGATTCGGCCGAGTTTCCCTTTATAGGAAATCGATCAGGGTTTGGATCGGCCGAGTTGCGGGTGGATCGGCTGAGTTGTCAGCCGATCGGTCGAATTCCCAGAGTGGTCGGCCGAGTTTCAAGAGTGAGTAGTAGTTCATTCAGTAATCATTATTTAACTCAATTTAAATGTTTAATTGCTTCTGTATCAGTTAGTATAACTTCTAAACAGTGTAGTACATACAATAGAGTATGTTAGTTTCATTGGAACTTGAAATACTTAATATGCTTAGTAAAAATGATGAAATTTCCTGTATTATAGTTGCATTGTATTTGCTGATTTAAAAATAGATGTTTAGCATCGAAAATGGATAAATGATACTGAATCATGTTTAATGATGATAAAGAATATATAATTGCTTCATGTGTTATTCAGATTGTGCAATATGCATGAAATGTGATATTCATGTTTAAATGTTTATTTGTTAATTAATTATTAGACTTAGGTGCCCTAACACCGTAGAACCCCTAAGAGGGAATCTGCAACTTAGGGGTGAAACTCGTGTTGCAACATCATCCGTGCTTGTGTCACGGACAAACGAGGAAAGAGAGGCAGTGTCCAACAACAATCGTGCTTGTGTCACGATGGCACTGGGAAAAAGAAAACACGGTTATCTAACACCATTCGTGCTTGTGTCACGAAGGTAACCCTGTTAGACTCTCCGCCGGTGTACTCAGGTTTAAGGAGGAGTCTGGAGCACTCTGAGTAGTGCAATGAGGCCGATGAGCCTGGAGGCCGATGAGCCTGGAGTCTTGTGGCAGAGCAGGGCTGGAGTCAGACTTAGCATTTCCCGGGTGTGTCGCTAAGTCTTGTACGGTGGGACCGTAGCATGAACTTGCTGCGGATCTTTATATGTAGAGTACACTGCATATATTTAGGGCATAATAATAAAATGAATAAATAATCATGTAGGTTCACAGTAAATTTATATAACTGTTTATTTACCTGAAATACATGTTGATGCTTAGAAATGTAGTTATTATCTGTATATTTGTTATGATATTAGAACTGCCTTGCTTAGTTCTGCATTTATGTTTAATTTCAATTTATAAACCTGATGAGTTGTTTAGTGATAGCTAAGTGAAATGCTATTCACTGAGCGAGTAGGCTCATACCTCTACTCAAAACATTTTCAGGTTATCATCAGCAGCAGGAAATCTGAAGGATCCTTTCATCCTATCGCTTAGTCTGTAGAAGGTATACGTAGTTAGTAGTTAGAGGTCTCTTAGTCCTTTCCCCTCGATCTGTGGGACAAGGTGTGGGAGAGAGAGAGAGAATGTGTATAAGATGTAAATTGACCGTTATGCTTTATTTTATGTCAAACAATGTAATATGTTGTAGACTCTGATTATTTTGTTAGACAATTTAATAAAGATGCTTCTGCAGTTTGTTTAGTTTTATTTTACCGTATAAATCAGATTTTCCTATTAATGTCTTTAAAATGTTTTATAATAAATGATGAGTGGTTGGCTTATGTGTAAATCCCATCCTGTCGCGTCCTAATCTTGTGGTTTGTGGTTAATGTGAGATTGGGGCGTGACATTAAGAATCATGTTATAAGAATTTGATTAAGTTTTATATGCTCTCACCATCATGGATCTCAAGGGGTCATTATGGGCATTCGTGCCAATTATGGGCATTCATAGCCAATCATGGACCTCAAGGGGGTTTTATGGGATTTTAGTCAAATTATGGGCATTCATGCCAATTATGGGTCTTAAGCGGTGAAATCATAGAGAGTGCATATTTTACTTATTCAATTTTTATTTATAACAAGAAATTATTTTAAGAATGCTTAAATCAAATGCATGTCAAGATTTTATCTTAAGTCAAGTATATATACTTTCTTTTCTTATAATGTGTATAGTGCCACTTACTGATGTATGACTTTGTTTTCACATGGTTGTGGGACGGGATGTCCCTATATCAAGGAGCAAAGGAGAATTGAAGCGAGTGCTTTAGCATAGTTAACATCAAGGAGACCTTAGCTTGGTGGTACTAGTACATGAATGGTCTGTAGCGTCGATTTTTTTAAGCCTGCAGCGTCACTTTTTAACCGACGCCTAAGTGGCCGTCGCTATAGAATTTGCTCTATAGCGTCGGTTTATTTAACCAAATAAAACCAACCTTACATAGTAAACACCGATGCAACATGTTGTAAAAATTCTGACCTAGGCGAGAAAAAAGGAGCATGTAAGGTCGGTTATTCGAAAAAACTGACCTTGTAAACGGTCTCGGTCGAGAAAATTGTGGACAGAAAGTTTTTTGATCGACAATTTTCTCGACCGAGAGAGTTTACAGGGTCGGTTTTTTTAAAATAACCGACCCTAAAGATTGAATAAATATTTCAGTGTAACACTCGGTCGAGAAAATTGTCGACTGAAAATAATTCGGTCGACAAACTTGTCAACCGAAAGGTACACTAAAAATGTTTATTCAGTCTTTAAGGTCGGTTTTTGTAAATAACTGACCTTATAGAGGACATTTAGAGTCAGTTTTGTACAAAAAATGACGCTAAATATTGAATAAACATTTCAGTGTAACACTCGGTTGAGAAAATTATTGACCGAAAATATTTCAGTCGACAAACTTGTCGACCAAGGGGTACATTGAAAATGTTTATTCAATCTTTAAGGTCAGTTTTTGTAAATAACCGACCTTATAGAGGACATTTAGAGTCGGTTTTGTACAAAAACTGATGCTAGAAGTTATATTTCGGTCGAAAATTTGCTCGACCGAAGAGGGTACACTGAATTCAATCTTTAGGGTCAGTTATTTAAAAAACCGACGCTAGAAGTTACGATTTGTTTTTTAAATTTCTACAGAAATTGAAATAGAACAGAAGAACAAGAAGATTCATATATTCTGGGAGAGGAGAGCATTGATGCTCAACCGTCACCATTCAAAACCACACATTCATAACAAAAATGATTCATAATCACATCATAATTTACAAAATGATATAGTGCAAGTCTGAGATGACAGATACAAAAGTAAATATGAAAGAGTACTCAAACCACATACATAAATGGAGCCGACATATTTAATCCAATGCTATATCAACTTCATTTATAAAAGACTCTGACCACTCTTCTTGGAATTCATCCAAGTCCACATGTGTGTAAGGCTGGGTTGTAAAGATCTGTAATAGAAAATGCACATGCTAATATTTTATAAAATGACTACAATCACTTGTAAATTTATGATGTTATTCTTTATTACCTGACTTATAGTCTGAATGTCATGTGATGCTTGTTTGACAATAGCTTGCATATTTTTCATTACATAGTAGCCACAAGCCCAGTCATTATTTTGCATAGGACACTACAAATAACAAATTATACTTAATGTTAGTAAACTACTATAAACATCAATTGAGATAAGAGTATAAGAGGACATATTACAGTTGAAAATTAATACATATAAGAGTAAGCAGTTGTCAAAGTAGCTACCTTGATATTTTTCAAACTCAATGTCTTTAATTTTGTGGGTATTTGTCCTCTAGCTTCACGAAAAGCCTTTATACCCCTATCAAATTAAACGATAGTTGGTAAAATAGAAATTCTAAATAGAAATATCATGTTGAAGCATTGATTAAATTTATGCTTACTCCATAGCTGGCAATTTCAGTTTGTGACTCCTTGTTGTTTTACCCATTGGGTCAAGATAATAAAGAGTCATCAATTTTGGGGCAATCACCACAATTCCCAATGTCTAGCTCTGAGTAAGAATAAAACAAACATTAAAATAAATAATTTTATTCATTATTAAAATTATATTGAATAATAATACTTACTGGACGTTAAAAGGAATTAGGATAATTTCCTTCCCCTCACTAGCAAAATATTTGAATGCATCAGAGAAGTACTCATTCACATCCTCAATATGTGTCTCCACCTGACTACTGATCGAAGGAACTAAGAATCCAACATTCTTTATATCAAAGTCTGTGGCCTCGGTATATAAATGGCTGTTAAACATTTGTAATTATTTTCATATGTAGAAATAAGCTAAAAATGTGTATTGGAATTTTCTATATATATTGATAGATCCTTACCTTATCCATACTTCTATTATCGAAGTGTTCAGCCAATCATACCGGAACAACTCTATAATATCATCAAGAAAAATAAAATTTTGAAAGTCCCTCCCAGCTGCATCTTGTGTTAAATTGACCAACATATGTGATCCCGATCTTTGGTTGGCTAAGTATCGACACAAACATTTAGATTTGCTTCCCAATTCTTTGAATGTAGTTTTGGGAATGAAAGATGGCTTGGGCATAGGAGGACGACTAGTAGAAGTTTTACTTTTTGGTTTACAAACCTGTTAATTAAATTACATACTTATATTACATGAGTTCATATATGCAGTCAAATATAAAAAATATGGTAGAAATAAGGTATACCTTGTCATTGATAACCAAGTGTCTAGGCCAACCCACCATAGCACCCTCAGCTTCTTCAACTGTACTATATTCAGGATTAGGTATGGGTAGTGGTTTGTCCCCCATTCCGTCATACACAAGATGGATGGACACACGGCAAATGTCATCAGTAATTTGTTGGCAATGCAATGTACCACCAAGGTTGTACACCTTGCCCACTGCCACAACATTATATTCTGGAACCTCCACTGCAAGTTTACAGTTCATACCAACCTAGATTGAAATAATATAAGTTATATAAGAAACGGTAGAACAGATACATGATACAACTATATATATTATCATATATTTATCATACTAATAACACAACATATAGAACAAAAACTTACTGCAGATTGTTGTGGTGGGTCATCGGGAGTGCTCCCATGACCTTCTACAACTAGAGAATGGGCTTGTACCTCATCACTTGAGAGACGCGCAGTATGAATAGGTTAAGAAGGTTGAGTAGGATGAAATGAAGACATTATTTCTTTTACTTTCATTTCCCATATGTCCTCAATGACGTTGTAATATGACATCTCAGCTTCGCGTGGTCTTTTATCTTTGGCATGAGCAAAATACAATGAACAAGCTTTAACATTGACCCCACTATTTTGAACTACACTACTTTCATCTTGACGCTTTGTGTAGTATGAAAATCCGTTAATGTCATAACCTTCATATGACATGACATCCATTTTTGGCTTAAAGGCGAGCCATTTTATGTTCTCACCAACATTATTTGGTGATTCAGATAGTTGATTAAATACTTTCTCTTCAAACCACCTAATAAATGTTCGATTATGCTCTCTTGCAAGCCACATTGAACGGGATCGCGGATGATTTCTCTTGATAAGATCATTGTGTTCTGTGATGTAGCTACTAACTTCATCGATGTTGTGTAAAATATACAAATGCGCTTGTTCCCACAACTCATGACTGATTCCTTTCACTCGTCCTCCCAGAGTTCCTTTGCCACAATAAGATCCAGTGTGATGGGAATTTTTTTGATCGCTATAAGTTTCATTGCAATTCAAAAAATCATTACAAAAGTCCATCACCTCCCTAACCACATAACCCTAAACAATACTCCCTTCAGGACGATAATGATTCCGAACATCACCTTAAAAAACACTCATGTAGCGTTCAAATGGATACATCCAGTGTAAGAAAATTGGACCCAACATCTTCACCTCCCTTGTAATATGTACTACAAGATGAACCATGATATCAAAAAATGAAGGAGGAAAGTACATTTCAAGCTGACACATGGTAATAATTACATCTTTCTATAATTTATCGAGAGTATCAGGATGTATCACTTTGTTGCATATTTCATTGAAGAAGAAACAGAGTCTTGTGATTGCAAACCTTACATTCTTCAGCAATATATATCGAATAGCCACAGGTAAAATTTGTTGCATTAAGATGTGACAATCGTGAGATTTGAGACCTATCGGTTTTAGATCCTTCATTGATACCAATCTACGAATATTAGAAGAGTATCCTTGTGGAACCTTAATATTATACAAGCACTCACATAAAGTATTTTTCTCTTTCTTTGACAAAGTGTAACAAGCCAGTGGCAAATATGTGCGGCGACCCCTGATCTCCACTGATAATTCTTTTCTAATACCCATTAATTCTAAATCTTTTCTAGATTTGATGCCATCTTTAGTCTTTCCTGGTATGTTCAATAGCGTACCGATGATGCTATCACAAATATTTTTTTCAACATGCATGACGTCAATGCAGTGTCTAATTGCCAAAGATCTCCAATACGGAAGATCCCAGAATATTGACCTCTTCTTGTATAGAGATTTGTCACATGCGAGTGTATGACTACTTGAGCTCTTTCCAAATTCATTAACAATATGTTTCACCCTATCATATACAATATTTCCTCGTATAGGTTTAGGAGCACTTCATTCCTCAGTTGACCCATTAAAGGTTTTGTGTTGCCTTCGATAAGGATGCACTGGTGGGAGAAATCTTCGATGACCAAGATATACGATTTTACCACCATGTTTCAGTCTGATTGAATCAGTATTTTCCTCACAAACAGGACATGATTTGTATCCTTTTATTCTATATCCAGACAAATTTCCATAAGCTGGAAAGTCATTAATCATGCAAAATAACATAGCACACAAATTGAAAATCTCTTTACGTGAAGCATCATATGTCATAATACCTTCTTCCCATAGTTTCATTAGGTCATCAATTAGAGGTTGAAGGTAAACATCAATATCATTTCCAGGTTGCTTGGGCCCTGATATCAATATTGACAACATCACATACTTATTTTTCATACACAACCAAGGAGGAAGATTGTATATAACAATCATAACAGGCCACGTGCTATGTTGGCTGCTTAATGTACCATAGGGATTCATTCCATCTGTACAGAGTCCAAGTCTTAGGTTTCTTGGTTCTTTACCAAATTGAGGGTATAATAAATCAATTTTCTTCCATTGTGGTGAATCAGATGCATGTCGTAGGACGCCATCATCATTGACCTTTAACTCCCCATGCCAAGACAAATTTTGCGCATCTTCTGTATTAGCAAATAAGCATTGAAATCGTGGTATTATTGGTAGATACCACATCACCTTGGCAGAAGAGCCATTTTTAGCCTTAGCTGAATTTGTAGTCTTATACCTTGACGCACCACATTTTGGACAATTTATCAAATTACTATAGTCCTTCTGAAATAACACACAATCATTTGGACATGCATGAATCTTCTTAGCCTCCATTCCCATTGGGCACATTATTTTCTTTGCTTGATATGTTGAAATTGGAAGCTCGTTGCCTTCAGGAAGAATTTCCTTTAACAAAGACAACAGTGAAGTGAAACTCTTATCGCTCCACCGGTTTTGAGCTTTAAGAGTATATAATCGCATCAAGCACTCAACTTCATGAACTTAGTACAACCCTTATATAATGGTTTTTCAGCATCATGGACAATGTTTGGAAATAAAGAAGGTGGATCAATGACATTGTCCCGAAAACTACGTAGCATCTCATCAACCATATCATCCTGAATCTGGTCATCTTGAATCGGTTCATCATTAACATTATCATCATTATCTATATCTTCTATGCCACAACTATTAGTATCGACATTTTCTGATCCATAATTCAATTTCTCTCCATGCCAATACCATTCATTATAACCTTGTATGATCCCATTGCATATGACATGATTCTTAATTTCCTCACAAGTATCAACTTTCAAATTGTTACAACAATTTCTACATGGACAATATAGCCTATCTGTAGGTAGTTTCCTATGTATCTCAGCAAATCTGATAAATTCATCAAGACCTTTGGCAAACTATGGACTGCAACGGTTCTTGATTGACATCCAACTTCGATCCATTTTCTATATCACATTAAAACTAATTATAAAACTAACAGTTTAATATTGATACTATTAAATATGTAAGTTTTTATTGATAGGAAGTTAATTACTTATATACTAAAGTGTACCACCTATCCCATTTTTGAATATTTAATCTCACTAGTAACTGTATAATGTATGTTTAGTTTTGAAGAAAATTACAGCAGCATTTCCCCTAAGTTCTCCAAGTACACCGATGTAAATGGAAAATAACCACTCACATATGTACCCAGAGAACAAATGAAGAAATCCTACTGAAATAATCTACAAAACTAAACATACATTATACAGGTACATCCTAAGTGAGATTAAAATATCCAAAAACAATCCCAAACCGGGGACTATCCAAAGTTTACTCCTAATGAGTAAATTTTGAATGGGTTTCTAAGTTAATATATAAATGCATTATTTCCATATTTATATATTAAGTTAAACATCATGCATCAACCCTAAAGTGTCAATCTAGGAGTACACATGTCTAATCTAGTATTAATTTCTAAAATTTATATAATGAATACATATGAAAAAAGACATGTTTTTATTATTGGGTTATCAAATCATATAAAATGGAAAATACTTGTACAAATTAGCAAAGTAAGGCCGTTTTCAACAGTCCAAAGATTGAAATCATTATAATATGCAGAACTATTTGTGAACATTACAGCAAATATGATTAAAACATTTATAGCTCCCACATAAATAAGGAGCATGTCCACTCTCGGTCGACTAATTGTCGACCGAGATGGACCTGGACGCAGCAATGGCGGCGGGAGGGAATGAAGGAAGGCGGGAAAGAAGGAAGCGACGAACATACTTGGAAATGGCAGCGACCTTCATGGAGGATCAGACGACCTTCACAGAGAGGAGGCGACCTTTGTGGAAGAGTGGAGAGGCGGCGACGACGAGCTCTTTTCATAGAAAGGAGGCAAAACTTTGGCGGTGCGGAGAGGTGGCAACGTCTTCACGTACGGACACCACGATCCTCTTGGCGGCGCGGAGAGGTGGCACGGGCTTCACGGCAACGGCTTCACGAAGAGAAGGCAAGGCATTCGCGACGGAATGACACAGGAAAAAGCAAGGGTTCGCGACGCCGCGGGAGAGAGAATAGAACAGATAAAAGGGTTTCGCGGGAGGAAGAAAGACTATAGCTTCGGCTTTTTCACGGAGAGAAAGATCTGTAGCGTCGGTTAACAACAAAAAACCGACGCTAAAGATAAACGGTGCTTGTGTCAGGTTGTTTAAAAACACTCAAACACATTTTCGGTCGACGAATTTGTCGACCGAAAAAAACTCTAGGGTCGGTTATAAGGAAAAAACCGACGCTACAAGTGCTTATACGAAGGAAATCTGGCCCCTTTCGGTCGACAAATTCGTCGACCGAGAAGGAGCAAGATTTCCTTCGTATAAGCACATCTAGGGTCGGTTTTTTCCTTATAACCGACCCTAAGTTTATCTCGGTCGACAATATTGTCGACCGAAGAGGACTTTAGGGTCGGTTATAAAGAAAAAACCGACCCTAGAGGTGCTTCTAAGAAAGAAATTTGGCTCCTTTCGGTCGACGAATTTGTCGACCGATAT
The DNA here is from genome assembly GCA_963693085.1 of Alisma plantago-aquatica. Lineage (NCBI taxonomy): Eukaryota > Viridiplantae > Streptophyta > Magnoliopsida > Alismatales > Alismataceae > Alisma > Alisma plantago-aquatica. The sequence continues at coordinate 333,592,770 of OY856413.1, forward strand.
CTATCGGTCAACAAATTCGTCGACCGAAAGTAGCATCGGTTTTTTCATTATAACCGACCCTAGAGGTCTTTTCGGTCGACAAATTCATCGACCGAGAATGCGTGAACTAAACTGGATCGAAAATTCATGTCGGTCGACAATAATTGTCGACCGAGGAGCGTTTTAGGGTCAGTTATAAATAAAAAACCGACCCTAGAGGTGCTTATACACGTAAAATCTGACTCTTTTTCGGTCGACAAATTCGTCGACCGAGGGAGCTCTAAGGTGCTTACACAACCCTAATAATGATGTTATGTGAAACCCTAATATATGGTGATGTCGTGTGAAACCCTAACACGTGAAATCTGGCTCTTATTCGGTCGACAAATTTGTCGACCGAGGAGCCCTTAAGGGTCGGTTATAAGCGAAAAACCGGCCCTAGAGGTGCTTATACACGTTAAATTTGGCTCTTATTCGGTCGACAAATTTGTCGACCGAGGTGCCTTAGAGGTGCTTATAACCGACCCTAGAGGTGATCCTAAGTCCTCCTCGGTCGACAATATTGTCGACCGAGAGTGTCTCGGTCGACAATATTTTCGACCGAGATTAACCATGTGTCAATGTTTTAAATTAAGTACCAAGTGTGTGTATGAGTGTGCGGTTGTGACACTATTGTAGGGGATGACCTATCTAAGTGTTGTAAATGGCTAGGTAAGATCTAACGCTTGATTTACATGATATCTAAGTACTTGTACAAGATTTTACATGATATCCAATATAATCATTTTGTATGACTCTTTAGTTCTCCCCCTTAATTTTATGCTATGCTCCCCCTTAAAGAGATATTTAATTTTAAAACCAAGTGATGCTTTGTCAAATTTAGCCATAATTTATTTTTCAATCATTTGAAATAACAATATTCTTATATAACATGTATATGTCCAAATGAAGCCATGGAAAACACTTTTATTCATAACAATTTAATGCCATACACTTTATAAGATGAAACATGACATACTTGCTTTATAAAAAGATATTCATTACAATCATTACAAAGATATCTCATAATCTCACTGAAAAGACCGAAGGATTACATCAATGTTTGGGTCTTTTCCAAGAAAGGGCTCAGCTCCATAATATTTGACCAGTGTCTGCCACTCCAAGGCACCTGTCTTGGTTAAGGCATAAGCCTCCAAGAAGGTGGGAACACAATCAAAGCGAAAGTGGGCAGCAATGTCTTGAAGTTGAATTGGGGAAAACTGAGTATGTGTTAGATCAGGAGATGGTGGAGGTGGAATTTGATAGTAGTTGTAGGAAGGATTGTATGGATTTATCATGCCAGGATTAAGGGAATAGGGATATTCATCAGGTTGGTTAGGAGAGAGAGTTTGCATCCTTTGGTTTAAATAAGTCATGGCATGGTGATTATAATCCAATTGCCTACTTAGGTGATATTGGGATCCATCAATGTATGTCAAGGTGTTTGTATTAGGATCATGGGGTAGGTTGGTAGGAGGAGGTGGTGGAGGTATGTCTTGGGTGGATGTCTCCCCTTCAGTCCTAGCCCTTTTGTGGCCAAAGTCGATTCCCATCTTTTCCACCGTATTTTTACTTATCTTTTGGGGTTTTCTATCCCATGTGTAACCTAAGTCATCCTCAATATTCTTCTTAAGAAATTGTTGAGTGATTTGGCATACAAAGTCAGCATAAGGTGGATTGCCAGAAAACTCAAGCATATTCTTAAGGATGATATGAATAAAGTTTATGGGAATACCTTTGAGAATGGCATAGATAAGGTACATACGAAAGGTGGGTACTTCAGATTTGTTTGCTCTAGGATGGATATCGGTGGCAACAATGAGATTTATGATCCTAGCTTCAGGTTTTAAATTTATGGCATAATAGGTACCCTTATCTTCATGACAAGTCGTATTTGATTGAGAGATGGCTCTTTTGACATCACTAAGGCTAGTTGTGGTGTCATCTTGGGAGAGTTTGTTGAGTGGATTTCCTGTGGTGAGATCAAGAAAATCTTTATATTCTTCTATGTCTATATCAAGCATATCAAGAATACCCTCTTCAGTAAAATGGAATCCATACCCACCAACCATAGAGGAGAAGGAATCATGGTCAAGATGTGGGGTTAAATTGGCATAGAATTCATTAACTACTTTGGAGGAGTAGGAATGGAAGGAGGGATTTAGAAAATCAGTCAAATGTTGCACCTCAAAGAGTTCCTCCAAATCGACAATGTTGTGGAAGTCCATGACGTCGACTGGCCGTCGTGGAAGAGGAGTTCTTGAGGAGAGCCTGAGGTAGCGGTCGCATGCAGCTGCGTCGTTGAAGGGGACGTCGTTGATGAACGGCAGCGTTGGAGAGACCGTCCTTCCTTTCCTACCTGCAACTTGCTTCTTTCCACGCGTAGATGATGAAGCCATTTCGTTGCTTTGAAGTGGAGAAGTAGCAAGCAAGACTTGGATGTAGAGAAGCTAAAAATTTTCACAAGAATACACTAGAGAGGAGCTAGAGAAGTGAGAATGTGAAGGTGTGAAGAAATGGATCATTTTGGGTGCTATTTATAGCAAAACTGAGCCCATTTCGGTCAACAATTTTTCGACCGACGCCCGCAACGGTCGTCTCCCGGTCGGCCAACGGTCGATCGAACTAGCCGTTACGACGGTCGATTTTCTAACCGTTACGACGGTCGATTTTCTAGCTGTTACGATTTTTTTAATTTATATTTTAATCAGAATATTGCCTTTTTAATTCAAGCAAATGGAGGTTCACAGGGTTGGCCTCGGTCGAACAACTCGTCGACTGAAAAAGAGCTAGATTTCCTTCGTATAAGTACCTCTAGGGTCGGTTTTTTCCTTAAAACCGACCCTAGAGGTACTTATTCATGTGTAAAATACTAAACTGGTTCCTAAGTTTATCTCGGTCGACAATATTGTCGACCAAAAATCCCTCTAGGGTCGGTTATAAAGAAAAACTGACGCTACAGGAGCTTATACAAACGAATCTGGCTCTATCTCGGTCGACAAATTTGTCGACCGAGAAACAACCAGATTTCCTTCGTATAAGTACCTTTAGGATCGGTTTTTTGCTAATAACCGACCCTAAAGTCCAATTCGGTCGATAATATTATCGACCGAGATAAACTTAGGATCCAGTTTAGTTTTTCACAGGCGTGAACTAAATTGGAACCAAAATTCATCTCAGTCGACAATATTGTCGACCGAATAGACTTCTAAGGTCGGTTACAAGCAAAAAACCGACCCTAAAAGTTTCTTATACACTTGAAATCTGACTCCTTATCGGTCGTCGAATTTGTCGACCGAGATTATCGGTCGAAGTATTCGTCGACCGAGGAAAGCTCTAAGGTCGGTTATAAGTACAAATCCGACGCTAGAGGTGCTTATACATGCGTGAACTAAACTGGATCCAGAATTGATATCGGTCAATGAATTTGTCGACCGAGGAGCCTTTAGGGTCGATTTTAAAGGAAAAACCGACCTTAAAGGTGTTGAACCGAAGAGGACTTTAGGGTCGGTTATAAGGAAAAAAACCGACCCTAAAGGTGCTCGTATACGTGAAATCTAGCTCTTATTCGGTCGACAAATTTGTCGACCGAGGAGCCCTTTAGGGTCGGTTATAAGGAAAAAACTGACCCTATAGATCGAGGCGCGAAGCCAAAATCAAGCAAATTTTTGCCGCGGAAAACTTGTAATTGACTTTCTAAACCAATTGTCTATAAGGTCGCTTATTTTATAAAAACTGACCCTATAGAGATGCACTACAAGGTCGGTTATTTTAAGAAAAGCGACCCAAGAGGTCTTAAGTGGTGCCCGCATTTTTATAGACATATAAGGTTGGTTATTTGGAAAATCGACCCTATAGAGATACACTACAAGGTCAGTTATGTTAAGAAAAGCGACCCAAGAGGTCTTAAGTGGTGCCCGTGTTTTTTATAAACATATAATGTCGGTTATTTGGAAAACCGACCCTATAGAGTTACACTACAAGGTCGGGTTTTTTTAAGAAAACCGACCCAAGAGGTCTTAAGTGGTGCCCGCATTTTTTTATACATATAAGGTCGGTTATTTGGAAAAACCGACCCTACACGTAGGGACGTTATAACCCATTTCTGTACTAGTGTGGGGTGCCATCTACTATTCAATAGATTAGCTAGTCCAATTTTATTTCATGCTTTAGATTTGCTTAGCCTTGATGTATTAGGTTTGAGATTAAGATGAGATAGTTTATGTTTTTCCTTTTCAAGAACAATGTATGAATTTATATTCTGAGTTAATGCATGGTGTTTTATTTATCTTGATGTTGTGTATATCATGTTTTGTAATTTTTCTCCAAGCTAAGTGACCCATGTTATGGATAACATAGGGTTTGCTTCCGCTAAATATATTTCTTAGAGGGGCATTACACCCACGTTGGAACACCCAAAGTTACCACACGTTCGAACCCCACACATCGGCGCATTGTATTCCAACGATGTCTACTCTTATATATATAGATAGGGACTCTCGGTTAGACAGTACAAGAGGATATGATTATTCTATAGGGATTAGAAAATGACAATACAAAAGGATAAGAAAATAATGTCTGGACTCCAAGTGTAACATTAATTTGTACTTTCCTAACATTATTAGATATTATTTCTTATCCAATTAGGATAAGAGACAAAATCCTAACAATATCCACCTTGTATCTTATCCGCTGAAGTTGCTCTTCCAAGAAGTCTGCTCTCATTCTTCTTCTATGCTTCCGTCCTCAGAAGTTTCTTCCGTTTTCAGAAGCGTATCACCATGCACGCTTGCATGAAGTGTGTGTCCAGACATGGTTGTGCAAACCCTTCATGTGAGAGCTCCTCAAGATGTACAGTTTGAGAAATTGCACTGCCTCCACTTATGGTTGGAAGAACCGCATCCTTTGTACATTTGGCCCTCATGCCATAGGGTTGTGCCTTCTTTTATCCACACCAACTCGAAGACACCACGTGGTCGGTCCAACTATGACTTTTTCTTTCCAACACTTGACAACTTTACATCTGCACCTGTTGAAGTTTGTAACCGAGTTTGCAATCTCATCAGACTACCCATGAGAGTTGAATACATATAACACTCTTTGGGTTCATGGCGCCTGCATCTAGTGACACTACTTCGTCTATGCCTCCCTTGTTGGTAGACCTCTCGTCAGCCACTCCTCTTTTGATTAGAAAATAATTCAACCAGTCGATAGAATCAGGTAGCCTCTATGGCCACTTATCCCTTACAAGTAAGTAGCACGACTCCACCTCATGTTGATACTTCGTCACTAGTAGATTCACGCCCTCCTGATTCCATAACAATGTTGTCATCAAGAATTTCAATCGGATGACCTACGATGTTAGTTGTTGACGTCATCATATTTTTTTGTGCTCCGGATGTATCCTAATCGTCTCGCATGAAACTGGCTTTGATACCACTTAAAACGATTTGTGGAAGCTTCAAGCATAAGAAAAAGTCACACGACATACAACTCAAGCATGTACAACAAAAGCTATGACTATCAATGTCGACAAACCCAATAAGTACCAAATAAATAACCGAACAGAGATCATGGTTGGCGAAGAATATCACATAATTCTATTAAGCAACCACAAAAAAATTACAAATATTGTGGCTCCGTCACTATCATGTGCCGACAATAGAATATTATTACCCACTATCATTCTCTCCCCTTCTTTGACTATATTTTGTGGCTTCCCTTCTTTGACGCACAATATTGTCACACATTGCATACCCAAAGTTACCACACGTTGGAACCACACACATCGGGGCATCGTATTCTAACGGTATCTACCCGTATTTATATAGATAGGGACTCCCAGTTAGCCGGTACGAGAGGATATGACTATCTATAGAGATTAGAAAATAACAATATAAAAGGATAAGAAAATAATATCTTAGACTTCAAGTCTAACATTAATTTGTATTTTCCTAATATTGTTAGATATTATTTCTTATCCAATTAGGATAAGAGATAAAATCCTAACACATTCGTCATACAGATCACCGCCCATATATACTCCCCACAAATAAAAAAACATCTCTGGAGCCTATCCTTGGTAAGAAGACCAATAAATTCGATTTTACAGTGTGTGTTATGACTGATATTTGTTTGAATTACAACCGGTCCATGTCAGTTGATATGAAAGCTAAGAACTGGTTTGGTGGGTTACGGTAGGGCTGCAAACTGCGCCCTTGGCATCCCTCTATAATCTGTCGAAATTGACTCTTTGCAAAACGCTATAAAATGTAAATCATATAGAAAATTGTGTATGACTAGAGTATAGCGAAACCCATACACAATGACGCATAGAAGTATGAGGAGCATTCATCAAGAGCCAACTTGAATTCCGTTTCCCGTGACTAATTGATCTGCGAAGAATAATCAGTTGCAATTGTATTATCTGCAGTGCCTTGGATGAGTTCAAACTGAAAACCACATTAGTGGAGTTGAGTCTGTGATGGTGGTCTGTTAGCTGGACAGTTGTAATCTTTCAATTACCGTCCAAACTTCTATGAAGCAAACCGCCTATGACTTTATATAATCCCACCAGGCCCAAACAGATAAACCTTGGACAGAACTTTACGGGACCGCTACTGCGACGACAACCCCCTCAGTTTTTGGAAATTGTCAATTCTTCATGATTTGCCCTCGTCTAGGTGCAGCCATTTATAGTCTCAATAGTTCAATAAGTAGGTGCCTTTGTCGGTTATAATAGTTGACTATACTTCTCCTTAAATCTACAGGATCACGTATCGGAAAGTTGGTCCTTGATGACAACGTGATGGATTCTAGTCACCCCGATTTAGGGATAATTAGAAAAACTCACGGCTCTGTCCGACCTTTTTGATGCAACATCCACTGATTTTGACCCCCAAATAAGTGTTATAGGTGCTGATCTCAATATCAAACGAGTATATAAAATAACCGTGAATTTATCAAAAACTACAAACAACCCAGCCCTAGGGAATCCTATGACCAGGATTTATAAGCGTAGGGCAAAATATAGCAGGAAAAGAAAACAAAGTTTGATTTTCAACTATATATAATTCAAGTGCATTTCAACTTATTTTATTTGTGATCCACCTCATTCAGATTAGATATTTCCTATGATAAACCTACGTGCATGTTTCAGCTGTTAGGTTTGTTTCAATCAACTCCTACATAGAAGTAAGCCTTCATAAGTTGTCTTGCATATAACGGCTACAAGTTGTTCTATCTGTCTAACTGGTAAATTATTCAAATACTAACCGCTTGTTGGCAGTCCGACCCGTTGTTGTTTTTAAATGGACATAATTTACACGAAGTGGGAGGGAGTGTACGCTACAAACATTTTGTAAAAATGTCATTTCCTGCGCGGAGATCCGGTTTTACTTTCTTTTTTATAATGTTTTGGTTTTTTTTGTTGAAAATAAAAGAGGGGAAATTCACTGTTTTGTTTATAACTTTCACTCTGTAATGAATTTTTAGAATAAACAAAATCCATCAGATTTCTTATAATATACATTTGAACAAGACTAATATTGACATATTTTTGAAAAAATGATAAATAACTATTATTTGCACATTTTTTAGTATGTGTATAAATAAAAAATTAGCACATATATTAGCATAATGCGCCTAATATTTATAGAAAATTACTCAATTATAGTGTTAATGCGCAATCTTACGCTATTTGTAGAAAAACACTTAATTATGATGCTAATGAGCTCAATTATAGTATAAATGTGTCTACTTCTTAGATGTTGTGCATAAATAGTAAATTAGTACAAATTTTAACATAATGCACTTAATATTTGTAAAAAAAGTATCCAATTATGATGCAAATGTGCCTAATTATGGTGTGAATGTGCCTATTTTTTAAAGTATGTGCAAATTAGCACAAATTATTAACATAATGAGTATAATATTTGTAGAAAATACCCAATTATAGTGCAAATTATGGTGAATGCCCCAATTATAGTGTGAATGTGCTACTTTTTAGATGTTGTGTATAAATAGCAACTTAGCACAAACCTAAATATAATGTGCCTAATATTTGTAGAAAAGCGCCCAATTATGGTGTGGATGCGCCCAATTGTGGTGTGAATGTACCTAGTTCTTAGAGTGTGTGCATAAATAGTAAATTAGCACAAATCTTAACATAATGTGTCCAATATTTGTAGAAAAGTACCCAATTATGGTGTGAATGCGTCCTATTATGGTGTGAATGTGCCTAATTATGGTGTGAATGCGTCTACTTTTTAGATGTTGTGCATAAATAGAAAATTAGCAAAAATCTAAACATAATGCATCCTATATTTGAAGAAAAGTAGCTAATTATGGTGCAAATGCGCCCAAAGAGACAGGGAGAGAGTGAGAAGAGTAAAGAAGGGAGGAGGGAATTCATGGGGAGATAGAGAGATAAAAGTGAGGGAAAGTATAGGGGACCAGGAAGGAAGTGAGGAGAGAAATAATAGTGGGAAGAAAAGTGAAGTCAAGAAGGTAGTAAGGCAGAGAGGAGTGAAGTAATAGAGAGAGATGAGGGAAGTGGTAATGATAATAGTGTGGAGGGAAGTAATTGAGTGAGATGAGTGGAGTGATGTGGTAATCAATGGAAAAAGAGGAGGGAAATTATGGGGAGAGAGAAACAAATGTGATGAGGGAAGTGATGAGGGGAGAGTAGGAAGTGATGTATAGAGGAAGTGAAGAGATAAGTTGTAAAGTGAGACAAAGAATTTAGGAGGGAAGTAATAGGAGAAGAGCAAAGTAAGGAAGAAAGTAAAACTAAGGCTTACAATTAATATAGAAAGGTGCTAAAGGAGGTGCAAAGTGATGAAAATGAGGCACCAAAGGGGTAAAAGTAGTCCCAAAGTGATGAAAACAAGGCGTTAAAAATATAAAAGGAGGTAAGGAAGAAAAATATTGCGCGGAATGAGTAAAATAAGGCAAGAAGATAAAAAAGTGCGCATAAATAAGGTCTAAATGTAAAAATGAGGTGCTAAGATAATACATTAAGGGAGGTGAAAGTGATAAAAAAAACTAGCTTTTGTCACCCTTGGCGCTTATTTTTTTATCTTTAATTTGTGCCTCATTTTCACTTTTGTCATGTTTATTTTTTTTCTAGTTGTATCACACTTTTACTTTTGACGTCTTGTTTTTGTCCATTAGATCCTCATTTTCTTCTATATGCATATTTTACAAAAATCTTTACATGTTTTTATTTATGTTGCACCTCATTTTCTTCTTGTTGCACGTTGCCTATTGTTATGTTTGCCTTGTTTTGACTATTGGGCCATTGTTTGTGAAATTGACACTTTTTTTTTCTTTATTCTTGGTTTTATTCTTATTTGTGACTCATATTTCACTCTTTGAACCTGGTTTATTTGTTAACTAACATCTTTTTTGAATTTGGCACTTTACTTCTTTTTTTTTAGTTTGTTGACTTTTTTGTGGTTGGGTTTTTTTTTTGCATTGACGACTAGATTTCTGTTATTTTTACCTTGTTTTCCTTTATGCCTCATAATTTTGTTATTGAACCTTCCTCTATATTTTTGTTGTCTTGTTGTTGTGAATTTACATCTCCTTTTCCTTTCTTGAATCTCTCATTTCTATATGTTCCAGCTTCCCTCCTCACTTCCCTCAAATCGGTTGTTCTTTCCCACTCTCCTATTACTTTTCACATCACTTTTCTCCTCTCCACTCATGAGTTTCCTCCTCTCCCATCATTATTGCACCTCTCCGATTACTATCCTCCTGAATTTCGCTTTCTTCGTTATTATTTTCCTTCGCACCTTATATTATTTCCCTCCACACATTCCCCATTTCTCATGAGTACTCTCCCATATCCCCTATCATTTTTTTCCTTTTTCCTAATACTTCCTCATCTCTTTCTATTACTTATTTTGTACTTCCCTTCTCTCCCCTCATTATTTTGTCCATCTTATCTGCTACTTCTCTCCACTCTCCTATCACTTCCCTTCTCTCCCCATTGAATTCCCACTCACTACTATCCTACCTAATTTTTCTCTCTCCGCAAAAATGAGAAGAAAAAAAAGGAGAGAAGTTGGATGGGAGAGGAGACATGAGGGGTAATTGGAAGTGCAGAAGGTGGGAGCCATCTAGTTGAGAAGGAGTAGTTTACCTATGCATGACACGCACATGTATCCCCAACATGATAAATTTTTTAACCAACTTTTAAGCACGTAGTGATAATATTCAAACTGATTATTAAATAATGTGAAATATATATTATATTGTGATCTAGTTACTACTAAATAAGTAAATTATGCCCAATACTGGTTCTAATTATAATGAAAAAAAAAAATCAAACAAATGAATCTTTCAATGCATCAGTTTGTGGTTACCTTGTACAATGAATAAAATCAAGTAGTTGTTGGTATGTATGTCCAGAGAGCCAATCATAAGATGATTGTAATGGGACATCATATACTTGATTTGATAATGACAAAGGTAATTTCATCTATTATGTTTCTCTTAATAGTGAGATGATGACACAACGATAGTATATATCTAAAGAATGATGTTACTCGATGACATATGTCTTTAGGTTGAGGACCTAAACAATGAGATCACATGTATGATAAAAGTACATACATTCTTGTTATGTCCCTAGTCAGATATTATTGTGGAAGAAAAATAGAGGACAATAATAATTAATACTAGAGACCATGTTGACTGATGACAGAGTCTCTAGTCATGGATATGTGATATCAAGTCAAGCACACAAGTACATGTTAGAGAACAGTGTACCGGACAGACCCACCTTGAGAGTGATACATGAGGACCATGGAATGATAGTTAAAATCAACTCTTATAGTGATAGTGGTAATTGTGGTTCTTGGACATAAAAGTACTACCATCATCACATGTTGTTTGATGTACTTTGACATTATAAAATGTGACCTTGAATAAGGGTTTCCATAAAGGTGATGCTCAAACGCATTATAACACATGGGGACTAAGTGTGAGTGATGTAGATGTGATTTGTCCCTCCTATAGAATATTGATCTCCTTGCCACTTGATAAGTGAGGCTGAGAAACATATGGCCATACTCATGTTATTCAATATGTGATATGAAACTCACATGCATCTCAAACAGCCTACTCTAGTTCAAGGAACATGGATTGAAGATTGAGAGGATGAAGATTCAATGCCTCAAGATCTATCTGGATATCATAGAAAAAGAAACTATACAATCATGGTAACACTAACCACCGATTGTAGGTGAAGTTGTTCTCCAACTTTCTATATTACTTGGGTAGCATTGATGTGTTTCTAGATACCGCTCATTGCTTGTGATGTCATAAGTTGGTTATGGACATTCATTGTCAATGTAAATTGGGACCTATAGGACTGCACACATAGGATAAACTTGGAATATGAGTTTATTCATGAATGATGTTTAACTTGATTACTAAAGTGTTTCGATATTCAATTTCAACAATAGTGTTTGAAAATTAGTTGATAGGACTGTGAACCTACCGGTTCAAGTGTTTAACTAATCTCTTCAAGTATCAAGTCAATTGGAAACAACGTTGATTGAGCAATACATGAATCAGGGCATGAATCAACCAGTTCACTTGGTGAACCAATTGATTAAAGCTCTTAAACAACCGATTCAAGTGTTGAACCACCCAGTTCAATGATCAATATGATTGGATCAAATATTAATGTTGATGTCATGTTGTCATTGATCGTATATTGAATGCCAATGTTATTCAAAAAGGGAAAGTTATTGAAACAAATGGGTTTAGGCTTGAACTGACCAGTTCACCTATGAACCAATTGGTTCAATAGTGAACTAAATAGTTCATCATTCGTAGCTTCTAGAAAATTCATGAAAATCCATGTCTTCAACTCCCACTCAGATTAAAAGTATTGAACCTAACCCTCCTACAAATAGAGGGGTAGTGGAGGCCTTCTAAAGACACAATAATATCTTTTGATAATTGTTGTCGTTTTTATTTTGGTAACCAAGAGAGCTTGAGAAAGTCCTATCCATCGAAGGGAGAGATAGAAAGGGAGAGACAATTGGGAGAGCAAGTTGGTGCTATCACACTGACTAGAAGAGACAACTCCTTCTTATTTGTTCGTATAGAATGATAGGAGTTCCTAGTGGTCCGTGTGGACTACTCTAGTGGTGAGGAGGCTTTACTTCCCATTAGGATGACACAGACAACAACTATCCCTAGTGATCACCCTACAACTATTGTTGTTGTCATCAAGGTGCAACTTCAAAAAAGTCACATATTACTGCAAGGGTTTGTCTCCGGACTTGATTTGGGACTAGGTATTAACCGTGCAAACCCTCTTTGGCATTACGTAGTTGTTGACACAATGTACTATTTGAAGGGAATATAGCATGTTAAATTTTTGTTTATGCTGCCTTATCTAATGCCATATTACCCAAAAATGGTATTAAATCACATCAATTTACTATGCTTTAGGATTTAATTGATATTATCAGATTTATATTTTATCATTTATTTATTGCATAAGATGTGAATACTTAAAATGATCAATGTGCACATCCAGTTAAATATCACATACGATCTCAACTATGTATATATATATGATATGATATATATGTAATTTATGCATGTCGCCCTAAAATTGGTTTTGATAGTGGATGTTAAGCATATTTATGGCCAATAATCCCTAGATTTTTGTGCATGGTTGGATGGTTTTTATCATTTTTATATCTTAGTTTGCAGACCGACTCTCTCCTTTTCCATATGCAAACATATTAGTTATTTCTTTCCTATGCTCCCCTCAAATGTAACTTGAGGTTTCTCTATTACCATGTAATATATTAAATTAGATTTGGATAGATTTAGTTCTTGTTATGGCAAAGAAGACATTCTGCACTAGACAAGCCACCTGTTGTAGAAGATGAACTGATCGACTGGAGGACCGAGGAGGCCAGATGATAGGAGGATGAAACAATCAACTGGTGGCCCAACCGATCAAGTAGAGGAGTCCAAACATCGATTGAATATGAGACCAGGTGAGCATTTCAAAAGCCAACCGACTGGCAAGTAGGCAAGCCGATTGGTTCAAGTGTTGAAATGATCAACCTGGAATGGTTCAACACATATCTTCATCAACAATAGGTTTCTACATTTGAGGTAGACATTAAGTGGTAGTAATTCCTTGTGTCTCGAAGGAATTACAATAGATATGTCCATAATCATTGCTTGTGTTTTAGAATTGCATATTTTTCATTTGTGGGATATAACATGTATAAGATATGTACTATAAGTATGTGGTGATTGGATATGTATTTGTATTTATATAAATATAAAATCCCTCAATCAAATATTAAGTCTTGGATTCTTTCCATAAACAACATACATGAAAAGTTTGATCGACTAAGCGTGAGCACACAAAGCATGGTGTATTTTCCATCTCGTGAAATGGTGATGATAGTCATGTGGGCCTTCCAAGCAGGGTGAATCACTATCGTGTTGGCTTTTGGGTCAGACTTAACACTGGTTAAAAATTGGTTGATTGAGAATTTGAGTCAACCGAATCAAGTGCTGAGTTGACTGATTCTAGTGTTGAGTAAATTTAAACAACATTGTATGGACATTGGCTAAACTAGAAAATGGATCACAATCGATTTAGAGTCGGAACCGGCCGATACAACATGTGAATCCCTCAAATTAATGATCAACAAGATTGGATCAAGGATTGATGCTGACATCATGTTCTACAATAATTGCCAATATGTTTGTGAATAGGAAAGCACTTAAGTCCACTGAATTGGGGTATGAGTTGACTGACTCAAAAGTCGAGTCAACCAACTCATGGCCTGCAATAGCCAAAAATTTGTGTAAATTCATCTCTTCGACTCCCAATTGATATGGAAACCCTGACCCTGACTCTCCTATAAATATGGGGGTAGTTAAGGATTTTATAAGATGCAAATAATGCTAACAAATATTCTCCTCTTATAGTTCTAGTAACATGAGATCCCAAAGCAAGTCTTACTGATGGAGTTTTGCAACACCACTAAAAATCCTAAGGTGATGAATCCTTAGGTTTAGCCTTGCTAGTACTATGGTAAGAACTCCACCCACGTGTGTTAAGACACGCGGAAGTCTTATCGTAGTATAGTTAAGGGTCGAATCCTTGGGACAACGGTCTTGACGAGGTCAAGATGGAAAACGTTTTAGTTCTACTTAACTACTTAACAGTTGATATTTAGATCGAAAGTTTGATGTTGGTTTTAAAGCTAAATGCGAGGAAAGTAAAGCAAGAAAATAAATATTAAGGTTGTAAACAATTGATAAAAACCACTAGGATGTTATCGGGTTTCACACCACTACACATGGATCAAGTCATGCAACATAATAAAACAACCTGCAAAAAGAGTCAAATCAGTTAGTATCTTGTAGTCCTAGCTTCCTTTCGGATAACTAGCTACGAGAAGCGTGGAGTATTGCAATGCCAGCCATTCCATAATGAATGGTCACATGCTTTGCATTACTCCTTCATGAAATGTGTTCCTTGACCTTACCAAGGTTGCACTTCCATGCGTCAACTGATTCCATTTCATAGTATGAAAGTGCAACGATGGGGGTGAGTTTACTCCACTCCTGAAAACACTTCTAGACACCGAAACAGACATATGGTGACTACATACATCCATAACCAACATTCAATCGATATTTAGATCTAAGGGTACAAACGTAGACAATTCATACCAAAAGACAATATGTAACACAAGTTGATGATCAAGCAACTAGTATTCATTAAGCGATTGAAGTCAAACTGAAAGGAAGAGTATCTTTATTACAAGTTATTGAATTACATCGCATGAAATGAAAACATGGGTAGCGGGGCTACTCCTCGCACCCTAGTGAATGAAACTACTCGCTCATGGCAAAGGAGGTGAGAAGAGAGAGAAAGAACGTCATCCCCACGGAGGAGGGAAGGTTGAACCCTTGGTGAAGAGAGCAACGATCTTCGCACTTCGTGGTTGCTTTGATGAAGGATTTTCTCTTCCCACCTTCTTTGTTGAAGAGATGGAAAGAAGAGAGAGAAGGAAGCTTGATGATGAGCACGGATCTCAAAACTGGCAGCCTTGGGGCAGTGGACGGAAGACCAGAGTGCTCTGGATCTGGAGAGGCAGCCTTTGGGCGTCTTGGAATTCGATCCCTTTGAAGTGGCCCTTGAGGTCCTATTTATAGGCTCAAGTTGAGCCCAAACGGTCTTGAGACCGTTTGGTCTCAAACGGTCTTGAGACCGTGAGGCTTCTCGCGGTCTTGGGACCGTGAGGCTTGTCGCGGTCTTGGGACCGTGAGGCTTCTCGCGGTCTTGGGACCGTGAGGCTTGTCGCGGTCTTGGGACCGTGAGGCTTCTCGCGGTCTTGGGACCGTGAGGCTTGTCGCGGTCTTGGGACCGTGAGGCTTCTCGCGGTCTTGGGACCGTGAGGCTTCTCGCGGTCTTGGGACTGTGAGGCTTCTCGCGGTCTTGGGACCGTGAGGCTTCTCGCGGTCTTGGGACCGTGAGGCTTGTCGCGGTCTTGGGACCGTGAGGCTTCTCGCGGTCTTGGGACCGTGAGGCTTCTCGCGGTCTTGGGACCGTGAGGCTTGTCGCGGTCTTGGGACCGTGAGGCTTCTCGCGGTCTTTGTGAATTTTTTTGTGTTTTCTGTAATGAAAAAAGAGGAAAAGTTAGTTTATTGATGTATCTGCAATAAAGTAAGAAGGTTTAATGATTCTATTTAGTTTATCTAAGAAAGAGTATGGAAAACTAAAGATAACTAATAAGATAACGTCACAAAATGAGAGGTTATCACCCCCCTAACTTAGAGTCTACCTTGTCCTCAAGTTAGATAGAGCTAAGGCATGTAATGGCGAGGCGATTTTATTTGATTAGGGTTTCCATACTCATGCTTCAATTCTAGGTCAGATATCTACCGAGGTCTTATCAGGGCTTCTGCTTACACTAACTCTTTCGAGTATCAAAAGTTGCATGGATCTCAGGTTCCTTTTATATCGTGAATCTCGCATTGGGACCACCTTTCTTAATGTGTGCATGTCATCGACTCCAATCAGTTTTATACTTCTTTGGAGAAACCTACTGGTAGCTAGAGTGGGTATGAGGACTGGCTTAAAAGGCTTATTGTGTAACTCCCCCTTCAAGTGGGGAAAGGTTTGTCTATGCTTTTTAGAGATTCACTACCGGGCATGACACATCTGCCTTCATGAGGGCAGCTGAATGTACCGGCCGGGTGAGCTCTTTTATCAGCCTTATCATATATTAGGAAACCTTAGGATCTCATTACCGGGCACGACACATCTGCCTTCATGAGGGCAGCTGTATGTACCGGCCGGGTGAGATCTTTGTTGGCTCTTCATATAGGTCCTTATGCATGGCACAACTCTCATGTTTTTATTCAGCACTCTGGCTTTTATTCGAATCTCACGGGCTTAGGAAGTGGGTTTTGTTAGGGTTTTTGATTGGGCGGCCAAGCCTCTTTTAAAGAAGAAAACTGTTCTTGGGGTTCCAGACATGCACTTTTTTTTTTGGATCATCCGCTCGCGAGATTTTCTTGATTTTGGATTTCCCTGATTTCCCTCTTGACTTTGAGAGTATTCGGTTTGCTTTGGCCCTGAAGTTGACCTGTGAAGAGTCTGAGATAGAATTGAAGCAAAAGTATAGAAACCAATAGTGAATGAATTTTATGGATTCGCCATTTCAAGCCTGTAAGCTAATCTTATTATTTATATGAGGACTACTTTATCTCTAACTTAGGTAAGGGTGATACTTTTCATGATGAAAGTTATACTTAGAAGTTGTTTTATTGAAAAAAATACTGGAAAAAATCTAAGTACGAATAGAAAGTTTGAAAATGATGTGCGGGAAAAAATGAGTTAGAAGAGTTGGAGAAGGGTGATACCTCGCCCTTGTCCAGTGCACTCCCCCCTAACTTATCACGCA
Source organism: Alisma plantago-aquatica (assembly GCA_963693085.1). Taxonomy (NCBI): domain Eukaryota; kingdom Viridiplantae; phylum Streptophyta; class Magnoliopsida; order Alismatales; family Alismataceae; genus Alisma; species Alisma plantago-aquatica. The sequence goes on from OY856413.1 coordinate 333,609,764, forward strand.
CTCTGTCCACAGAGTGTCAAAGGGATAGGTGGAGAGGTGCATGGACAAGGGCATTTAGGCGTCAGTTAATCCTGAGCTTGCCCCTGGTGCTTGGAGGAGCTTAGCTGCAAACTGTCCACGCAGGGCGTGATAGTCTACGTCAGTCATATCCTCTACTGGTTTCTGAAGAACTAAGATGGTATACATCCAGTAGAGGACATGGAAGCCGCAGTCGTTAGATTGTCGGATTTGCTGGGGACACTTGTGGCAGAAGGAAGGGCGGTGAAAGTGTTCTTTGGCATAAGCTTTTGTGTGCTGACTAAGGAGATCAATTAATCTTTCAGCACATTCTTTTGCCACTACCTCTGTGGGTGTTTTTGGCGTTACGACGTAAACTTTCTGTCGTGGGTTGTACTGGCTATCGGAACTGTTATAAATTGTAATTGTTCCATCCGGTAGGTTTGCTGCTATAAGTAGCCAGTGTTCATGGTAGAGGAAGGGTAGCATGATGAACTTCGGCGTTGTGTGTTGTAGATATGAGATTAGTGTTTCAGCTGCGCCGAAGTTCTTTAGCTTTAAAAGATCATCCTTCAGATATGGAGACGCCATGTATGCTGTGGGGTGATCTTGTCCGAGTAGAAGCTGATAGGCGGACATAAGGCCAACAGAGAGGGATCCTTTAATTTGTAAAGATTCTCGCAGAGTGTCTGCCATTATAAGAATGTCACCAGACATGAAAATGAGCTCATCATTCTCAGCGGAAAGCTTTGACATAATGAGACGTAGTTCGTAGCTGGATAGGCCTTTGCAAGCACTGAGATCGAAGTCTGGAAAAGATGGTGCGATGGCAGACAACGGGTTTTTGGCGTCTTTGCTTTGCTCGGTAGCGGAGGCCGGTCCTTTTGATTTCTCTGACTCTTTTAGAGCTTGGCGGAAGGGTCGCCGCTGTGGTCGCTGGATAGCAGAGAAGAGGTAGCGAGGGACATCATCTGGTGCCATCGTTTGGTCCTTGAAGAACCGTCTGTCGCAGATGAGCTCCATCGCATAACGTCCTCTCAAGGAATGAAAATCTTCAGTGACCAGGGCAGAGAAAGGGATTTCTTGGTTCAGCGCTTGGATGTGACGAATGGTACAGAAAGCGCAATCCCCGGATCCTTCTGTGGCTTGAACTGGAGGGTTTATAATTTTGAACCAGGGCTGGCTCCAGTCTTGGCGGAGAGATGGGCGTGCAGCCCAAATTAGCTTAAGCAGCCGAAAGGGTATGCATCTTGCTTCGCCGGCTGCTTCACCCACAAAGTTTATCGTGCCGGCGGGTAGCTCGGTGCTGCAGAAGTTATAAACTATGGCGTCCCGCGCCTCTGTATCGACAATCATAGCTAGCCAATGGTTTAAAATTTGGAATGGAACAATAAGATAACGTGCTCGTCGTGCTAGCCCGATACGCAGACGTTCGATGGATTTCTCTTGGATATCCTTGTATAGGAGGCCCAAGGATAGGGCGGGTGAGGCATTGAAGACAGGCTGCTTCCTCTTGTGGCTTCTGTAAATTTCGATACAGTTGGCGAGGAGGACACGGAAGATAGACACTGGCATCGTCGACCCAGGTCGCAGGATTTTGCGAAAATCTTCACGTGTCAGCTTGCGCTTCGTTTTAGTGTTGTGGTAGATAATATCATCTCCTACCTTTGTATCGTCCACGATAGTATTCAGTATAAAGATATCCTGGGCTTCTAAAGTGGAAATGGCCGCCATATCAAGGTCATGCATTTTGTGCGGCAGGGGTGGTGGCGGGGGAAGCTCCTGTAGAGGGGGGAAGGATGTACTTCAGGAGCTTCCTCAGAGCCAATAGTGTCGTTGTCTGAGTCCGAGGCAGAATCAAGCTCTTCATCAGTATCCAATTGCACTCGTTCTGACTCGTACTCGTCGAGGGGTGAGGTTGCTGTCGTGGTGGGCGCTGAGAGGGGTAAGACAGCTGTTGTAGGAGGGGTGGCGCCGGTTCCGATTATGCATTGGTGGAACTCGGCGAAGGCTGCTTCTTTAGAAGCTTCCCCGATGGATCCCATAGCAGAGTAGTCAAGAAATTGATCCCCATATGATATATTAACATTATCATGGTGTGGGGAGTTGGGATCTTTATCACCGTCATGGTGATCTTTTTGTTGTCTGGGTTCTGCTCCTTGGCTTGGACCCTCCCCAGCATCATCTGGTTTGTCAGAGTCTTCATCTGAGGAGGTACTATTGGTGGAGTCTGCTGAAGAATCAGAATCGTCATCATTATCAGCATCATCGTCATCTTCGTTAGTTGTCTTCTTTTGTGCTTTCTTTTTGCACAGACGATGGATGGATTGGAGTTCATCGTAAGCCACTTGCACGTGCTCGTGTGTTTCGAGCAGTGCTTCGTGGGTTTCTTTAAGATCTAAATAACGTTGTTCAGCCGAGAGGAGTCTTGCTGTGAGATCTGTTACTTGAGCTCTTAGCTGAATGAGCTCATTATTTGATGACTCCTCCTGGCGATTATGTAGCTGCGTGAGGGTGGTGGTGATGTCGTCCAGGCGCATGCTGAAAGCTTGTTGTTGTTGCTGCAGCTCGCGTAGGGTCTCTGGCAGAGGTAAAGTCTGCGCGAAAATCCTATTGACTTGCGTTGCCAACACTTCATGCTGGCGTTGTACTCCCTGGATCAACTTGGGCAAGTTGTTGCAGTGGCCGTCGATGTGGTCGACTTGCTTGGCCACTGAAGCTTGACGTTGTTGGATTCCTTGGAGGATGCCTGGCATGGCGCGGTTCTGCTCGCAGATCTGGGCAACCTGCTTAGTTAGACCCTGCACACATGAAAAAATAGAATTTAAAATGTTAGATGGGTCGGTGAGGAGGTTTCGGATGGTGTCAAATTGACGTCCGAATTCCTCACCGACGTTAGTAAAAGGGACCCCAGTGATTGAAGGGTGAGGTGGCTGGGGTTGGGGTGGAATGATAGTGTCATGCGGAAAAGACACTGTTGATGGACCCGCGAATTGCGTGGTGACTGTAGATGGAGTCACTAGCGATGTCGGGGTGGTGGAGGATGGAAAAAATGGTGGCATTCCCGAAGATGGAAATGGATTCGGGAATGTTGATGGAAAGTCGGTGGATGTGAAGGAGGAGAATTCGGGCATTGTGGTGGAGAATGGGGTGCCCGAAGTAAAGAGGGGTGGAGGTGGTGGAGGGGTGGTGGAGGAAGGTGGAGCGGAGGAAGATTGAAGGGTGGTTGATGGTGGTGGGGTGGTGGATATTGGGGTGGTGGAGGGTGGAGAGGTGGTATTGAGCTCAGCATTTAGACTCATTATAAAAGAGTCTAGTGATGAGGATGTAATATTTTCTTCAGGGAGGTGGGGTTCAGTTTCAGGGTTAGGTTTCGATGTGGGTGTCCCTGACAGCTCATGAGCTTTGACGAGCCTTCTGGAAGGTCGTTTGACTAGGAGCTTTGCTGTTTTAGCTGCCAGGGCAGTTATACTAAGCTCTGCCTGCCCTGCCTTTGCTTTCTTTTCTCTGGCTTTGACTGAAGCGATGATTTTGGCGATCTCGTCTTCAGTGAACAGGAGCTTGTCTTTATCATAGTCAGCAAGCTCAGGAAGTGGCAGCAGGATTCCTGAAGATTTTGTGGGGCAGAATACGTAGTGCAGTCTTCCATCCTTATCCTTTAAGATGTAAGAGTTCTTTAGTGTCTGTTCATTGGTAAGAATGTCGCCTTTTATTGGGCTGCATTTGGGTAGAAGTCTGTCCATCTTGAGATATTTGATGATAGATGTGATATGACCACCCGTGCAGATTTCTTTCCCAAGGGCGAAGGCTGAGAGCTTGATCAGCATGTGCCGTCCAATGTTGACAGGCAATCCGTTGAGGACTGACCAGAGGACAAAAAGGTCGGATATGAGAATATTTCCTCCTTCAGATCTAGGGAAAAGTGCGCCGATGATAATTTTGTGTAACGTGCGCACTAGGCCAGAATGAACGTTGGAGGCCTTGCTTGTCCTTGCATCGAAGGTTGGTAACCCTGTTAATGACTTCCAGAAGTTATGCTTGTTGAAACTGGGGTGGTCTGTGCCAGCAGCTTTGGCATTCTTCAGCTGGTCTTTATTGTCGATGAAAATTTCGTTCAGGACATTTTCGGTGATTACCACCTCATTGTTGAAGATTCTGGAGGTTATTCTACGGTCACCACCGTCCCTTTCTTTATGCAAGATGTCCACCACTTCTTTGTTGAAGTAGGTGAAGAATTCAGTAGTTGGATCAGAGTAGGAAATTTCCGATACAAAGCAGAGCCGAGAAAGGTTAGAATTGTCAAGAAGAGTGAGGATTCTGTGGTAGATCCCCATCTTCCTCAGTATGCTGGGGCAGGCATACTTGGTTGGTTTAAGGAGTTGGCTGATGGGGGGAATGATTTGGAGGTGAAGGTTCTCGGGTGGTGGTGCTGTGGTGGTGATGGGAGGAAAAATAGGAACAGTTATTGTGGCAGGGTTGGTGACGGTGGTGGAGGATGGTGGGATGTACCCTGCTAAGATTTGTTCTCTTGCACAGGCAGGGTGGACCTGCTTCCTGGCTCTCTTCTTAGATGTGGGCTCAGTTGTTGGTTCTTGAGCCAATCTCTTCCCCTTAGATTTTGTAGTGGGTGATTCTTTCTCAGGGGAAGGCTGGTATTCGGAGGCCTCGTCGGATGAGGTCTCTTCGACCTCCTCGTCAGAAGGTTCTTCATCTAGGCAGCGGTTGATTTGCTTGATGTCCTTCATGACAGCAGTCAGGTTTACTTCTGCTGGGACTTTTCCAGTCCTTTTGAAGTCGTCAACTAGGCTTTGCAGATTTGCTCGTTCAACAATGAGCTTCTCTTTTGTCCAGAAGGGAGCGTCTATTGGTCCTTGCTTAGCAGGTGAAGTCATTCTGAAATAATTGATAAGAAACAAAAGTTAGAAATCTTAAAATTTGAAATTATAACAAAGTAAAATTATTTTGAATTTGAGTTTTATTAGTTTGATTTAGTTCAAACGGTCCTGAGACCGTTTGGTCTCAAACGGTCTGGAGACCGCGAGGATCCAAACGGTCTTGAGACCGCGAGGAAGATGAACCGCGCGGGAGACGAACCGCGCGGCCGTTCGTTGGCTAAGAGCTGCGGAAACGATGATGGCGACAACGGCGGGAGGGAGCTCGAACACGAGTTTTAAATGGTGATGCGTCAACCTGTCACTGCGGTCAGTGGGTCGGCGGAGGGGTAGCTGCTGCAGAGCTGTCGATAAGCCGGGAGCGACGACGAGCTAGGAACGACGATGATGAAGTCGAGAACGACGGCGACGAAGCCGAGTCGTCGGCGAAGCACTTGAAACAGCGACGCGCGGGAGTGTAGAGACGAAGGTCAGAGCGGAATGAAACAGGAGAGTTCGAGAATTCGAGAATCAAGAAGAGGGGCGCGTAGGTGGGGGGTATATTTATAGGTTTTTAGGAGCCCTCTCGGTCAGGTGACCGAGAGAGCTCAAACGGTCTGGAGACCGCGAGGGGCCTCACGGTCGTGAGACCGCGAGGAGCCTCATGGTCTGGAGACCGCGAGGGGCCTCACGATCGTGAGACCGCGAGGAGCCTCACGGTCTGGAGACCGCGAGGGGCCTCACGGTCTCTAGACCGTTTGACCGCAAGATCAAGTGGATTTTTATGTATTTTTGGATTTAAAGAAAGCAAAAGAAAAAGGAAAAACAAAGATAGATAAAAGGGTGTTTAAAAACAAAAGAAAAGGCTAGGGAAGGTGATATTCAGGCCTTGGGTTGCCTCCCAAGAAGCGCCTTGGTTTAGCGTCGCTGGCTCGACAAGATTATTGCTCCGGCTATGCTGACTTTATAGGGTCATGAATCTCGATGGTTTGTCTTGATAACTTGTCTGCCGGAGTGTGGTACTTTTTTAATCTGTGGCCATTTACGGTCCTCTCTCCTCTATTATCGTCAATAATAATGACAGCTCCTGTCGGGTATATATGTTTGATTGTAAAGGGACCCGACCATTTAGTACGCAGTTTTCCAGGAAACATTTTTAATCTGGAGTTGAATAGGAGGACTTTGTCTCCGACGATTATATCTTTTCTTTTGATGTGGCCATCGTGCCACATCTTAGTTTGTTCTTTGTAGATTCTTGCGTTGTGGTAGGCTGTCATTCGTAGCTCTTCTAACTCTTGGAGTTGAAGTTGTCGGAATTCACCAGCACCTTTGAAATCAAAATTTAGTTGCTTAATGGCCCACCAAGCCTTATGCTCTAATTCAACTGGCAAATGGCAAGACTTCCCATACACTAATCGAAACGGTGTTGTTCCGATGGGTGTTTTGAAAGCTGTACGGTAAGCCCATAGAGCGTCAGATAGTTTGGTTGACCAATCGGTGCGGTGTCGATTGACAGTTTTTTCCAGAATAGCTTTAATTTGCCTATTGGAGACTTCAACCTGTCCACATGTCTGTGGGTGATATGGTGTAGAAACTTTGTGGTTGACTCCATATTTTCTTAATAAGGCTTCAAAGCTCCGTTCCAAAAAATGTGATCCACCATCAGATATAATCGTTCTTGGGACGCCGAATCTGGGAAATATTATATCTTTAAACATCTTGATTACCGATTTTGAATCGCAAGAGGTGGTTGGTAGAGCTTCTACCCATTTTGAAACGTAATCCACATCAACCAAGATATACTTGAATCCATAAGACGAGGGGAAAGGGCCCATATAATCTATTCCCCATACATCGAAAAGTTCGATTTCTTGCCATATGTTCAATGGCATTTCATTTCTTTTGGTTATCCCTCCGGATAGTTGGCACTTGTCGCATGATCGCACGTATTCATGTGTGTCTTTTGCGATGGTGGGCCAATAAAAGCCAGATTGCAAGACCTTGAGGGCTGTCTTCTTAGAACTCATGTGCCCCCCAGTGGGGCCTGAGTGACAGTGCTCAAGGACCGGAGTGATTTCTGTCTCTGGGATGCATCTACGAAAGAGTCCATCTGCGCATAAGCGAAAAAGATAGGGCTCGTCCCAGAAATATTGCTTAGCGTCGTGAATGAACTTCTTTTTGTCGTGATAGGATGCGGATGGGTGAATGATTCATGTTGCCAAATAGTTGACAATGTCGGCATACCAGGGAAATCCATTGGAGACTTTCATTAGGTGGTCGTCCGGGAGGGAATCTTGGATAGGAACTTTGTCTTCATCCTCGACTCTAATACGGCTGAGATGATCGGCGACGACGTTTTCCACTCCGCTTTTATCTTTAATTTCCAAATCGAATTCTTGAAGCATTAGCACCCAGCAGATAAGTCTAGGTTTTGCGTCTTGCTTCTGAATCAGATATCGTATAGCGGAGTGGTCAGTGTAGACAATGACTTTAGCTCCTATCAGGTATGAGCGGAATTTTTCAAACGCGTAGATGACAGCTAAAAATTCCTTTTCTGTAGTGGTGTAATTTTTTTGTGCTTCATCCAGTGTTTTAGATGCGTAGTATATAACATGGGGTTTCTTGTCGATTCTTTGCCCTAAAATGGCCCCTATGGCATAATCGCTCGCATCACACATGATTTCGAAAGGTAACGACCAATCTGGAGCTCGTAATATTGGTGCAGAAATCAAGGCATCTTTCAGAGTTGTGAAACTTTGCTAGCATTCTTGGTTAAAGTTGAACTCTGTGTCCTTGGTCAGCAGTTGTGTCATGGGTTTTGCTATTTTGGAGAAATCTTTAATAAATCTTCTGTAAAACCCAGCATGTCCTAAGAAGGCACGTACTCCTTTTACGTCTTTTGGTGGCATCAATTTTGAGATAACGTCAATTTTTGCTTGATCCACCTCGATCCCTCTGTCGCTCACTCTGTGTCCTAAAACAACACCCTCTGTTACCATAAAATGGCATTTTTCCCAATTTAAAATGAGGTTTGTTTCCTCACATCTTTGTAGGACTTGAACCAGGTTGAGCAGACAGTTGTCGAAGGAGTCTCCATAAACTGAAAAATCATCCATGAATACCTCCATTATAGACTCTGTCAATCCCGCAAAGATAGCAGACATGCATCTTTGGAAAGTAGCTGGTGCATTACAGAGCCCGAATGGCATTCTTCTGAAAGCGTACGTCCCAAAGGGACAGGTAAAAGTAGTTTTCTCTTGATCGTCCGGATGTATCGGGATTTGGTAAAAGCCGGAATATCCATCGAGGTAACAAAAGAACTTCTGATGAGCTAGGCGCTCGAGGAACTCATCTAGGAAAGGCAGGGGGTAGTGATCTTTTCGTGTTGATTTATTAAGTTTCCTATAATCAATGCACATACGCCACCCTGTAACGGTTCTAGTGGGTACCAGTTCATTTTTGTCATTAAGAACAACGGTGGTTCCCCCCTTTTTAGGGACCACCTGCACTGGGCTTACCCACTGAGAATCAGAAATTGGGTAGATAATGCCTGCCTTTAGAAGCTTGAGGACCTCGAGGCGAACCACCTCTTTGAGGTTGGGGTTTAACTTTCTCTGGTGTTCTCGCGATGGTTTAAACTCTTCAATCATGGGCAGTTTGTGCATACATAAAGCAGGGTTTATGCCCGTCAGATCAGTCATTTTATAGCCAATTGCTTTCTTATGCTTCTTCAGTTCATCGAGGAGTCTGTTTTCTTGATCATCCTCCAGAGTGGAGCTGATGATTACTGGACAGAGCTTCTCATCATCAAGAAAAACATGTTTAAGCCCCTCGGGTAAGGCTTTCATTTCTGGAGCCTTAGGTGGCTCAGTGGCTTCTATAATTGTGATGGCTTTAAGTTCTTCAAACGTGGCTGTCGGAGCTTCTTCAGCTTTTTCTAAGTATTGCAGGCACTGTTGTACTAGTTCACTGGCCGAGAATTCTACATCCGGATTTGTAAGAGTATTTTCCAATTCGTCGGATGGTTCAGACATTTCTAACTGGGACATTTGATATATAGCATCCAGGAGAAGACTTCCTCTTGAATGTTTGGACCTTTCATGCTGTTTAGAACTCTGAACTGGAAAGCCTCCCTCCCAAGTCTCAAAATAATAGTTCCTGCTTCGACATCAATGAGAGCTCGGGCGGTAGCTAGGAAAGGTCTTCCGAAGATTATCGGATATCTCATGTCGTCTTGTATGTCCATAATAACAAAATCACACGGGACATAAGAATTTGTTCCTATTCTGACAGGGATGTCTTCGATAATGCCAAGAGGGGCAGTTATGGTAGAGTCGGCTAACTGAATTGTCATAGTCGTAGGTAACAAATCAGTGAAGCCTAATCTTTTACACATTGAATAGGGCATAATAGATATGCTTGCTCCTAGGTCTGCCAATCCTTTCTTGCTGGAGCCATTTCCAATGGAACACTGAATGCCGAAGGAACTTGGGTCCTTCTTTTTCTTTGGCATTTTATTAAGCAGAATATCTGAAGTGGTCTGAGCAAGTTTCACTGTTTCATGCTCCTCTGTCATATACTTTCTCGACAAGAGGGTTTTCAGGTATTTTGCCCAAGCGGGCACTTCGGAAAGGGCATCAAGAAAAGGAATATCAATGTATAACTTTTTCATAGCTTCTTTAAATTTTTGGAACCTAGTGTCCATTTTGGTTCCTTTTAGTCTGTCTGGGTAAGGAATTCTTGGTGGGACTTCTGAGATTGGTTCCTTTTCCTTTTCTTTCTCTGTAGAATTTTCTGTTTCTCTGCTTGAATTCCCTGTTGGGGAAAGAATGGCTACGTTATCATCATCATGGTCGATTCTTGTGACATCAGGCAGGACACGACCAGACCGCGTGGTGACGGCATTAAGTTGTTCTGGTCTGTTTGGGTTATGGCGGGGGTTTGCCTCTGGTTGCCCAGCAAAAGTGCCGGCTTGAGGTTTCAATTGAGCGGCAATCTGTGCCAGTTGGGCTTCTACGGCTTTTTGTTGAGCTTGTTGGTTTGCAAGCATGGTTTGTTGCGATTGAAGCATTTGTCTAATCAAGGATATCTCATCAGATGATTGGGGAGGAGCACCCCTTTGTTGATACTGAGTGACTTGCTGTCCTGGTTGTTGTAGAGGTGCAGTTAACTGTGGCTGCTGGGGCTGCTGCAACTGGGGTTGCTGTGGCTGCTGCAACTGGGGTTGTTGCAACTGAGGGTGCAGTCCTGAATGGGCATATTGGTAAGAAGGATTCCTGGGATAGTTAGATCTTTGAAAACCTTGTGTGTAATTTCCTTGATTGAAGTTATTCTGAAATCCTGGTGGTTGTCTATTGAAAGATCCACCTTGTGCCTGCTGCTGTGGGTTGGCAGTCCCTGCAGGATTCCCGTATTGAAAACCAGGATGGTTCCTTGGTTTGTCTGGGTTGTAATACACTTGGCCAGGTATTGAATGTATGGAGTTGACTTGCTCTGGCATTTGGTCTTCGGGATGCTCGATAATGGGTTCATATTGCGGCATAGGTGGTTGTAAATCCATCATGACATTGTATAACAGGCCACATGATAATGTGGGATGATCGGATGCATGACAGGCTTCACAAGTTCCAGTAGCTGCCTTAATTTGTTGAACCTGAGAGCTTTTCTTCTTATCATATTCCCCGAAAGAAGTTTCGAGGGCTTGTTGCTTGCTAGCAATAGTCTTCAAAGCCTCAGCAATGGCTTTGAGTTCTATGGATTCTTCTGCTTTGTAAACCTTGAGAACGCCTTTGGGTTGGTTAGATGACCTTCCCCAATTGGATTGGTTCTCGGCCCCCAGCGTAACTATATTCCAGGCATCTTCATAATTATTTCTCATAAAGTTTCCTCCAGATGAGGAATCTAGGAATTGCTTAATATCATCACTTACTCCTCTGTAAAATGTTTCTATTAGTTGATTTTGAGATATGCCATGGTGAGGACACTTTCTCAGGAGTTCTTTGAATCTTTCCCAAGCTTCAGCAAGTGTTTCTCCAGGTAGTTGGGAAAAGTGATTAATCTGTCCCCTAATCTCATAGGTTAGCGAAGGTGGGAAGAATTTCTCAAGAAACTTCTCTTCTAAGGGAGTCCAAGTAGTGATGATGGGGTGTCTATCCAAAGCGTTGTACCAGCTTAGTGCTCTTCCAGATAAGGTGAAGTGGAAAAGGTGTAACATGATTGCTTCCATTGCAATTCCTGCTTGGGGTACAAGTCGGCAGAGTGACTTGAATCTCTTAAGATGATCCATGCAATCATCTCCGGGTGCTCCGGAGAAAGAGATGCCTTGCATGATCTGGATCCATTGCGTCCGAATTTCAAAGTGTGGTATGTTAATAATCGGTGGTCGGACAGGATGATCGTCTTCATAATTCTTTGGGACTGCGTAGTCCCGAAGTTGCTTGTTTCTTAACGCAAGTTGAGCAGCAGCATGCTCTGCTTGGATGCGGGCTTGTTCCTCAGCTCGGATCTCAGCTTGCACCTGAGCACGAGTGTCGGCAATAAGTTGTGCTCGTTGTGCTGCTATGGCGGCGTTGACTCTTTCTGCAACAAGGCGTTGCTCTTCGGCCATCTGTCTGGCTCTTTGGCGGTTAAGTCTATTCCTTCGGTGGAAACTTCTTTCTACCTCAGAATCGTATTCTGGTTCAGGGGAGAATCCGATGCTATGCGGGGGTTGCATACACGTTTTCTACCTGAGTAGAAGGAAAATCACACGTTAGGATGATGGAAGGAAATGAAAAAAATCAAGAAGTATTGGAGTGGTTATCAAGAAAAAGTGTAAAATCCTAATCAACCAAGAAGTTGGTAAGTAAAAACTAAAAAGTTCCGTTGTCCCCGGCAACGGCGCCAATTTTTGATGGAGTTTTGCAACACCACTAAAAATCATAAGGTGATGAATCCTTAGGTTTAGCCTTGCTAGTACTATGGTAAGAACTCCACCCACGTGTGTTAAGACACGCGGAAGTCTTATCGTAGTATAGTTAAGGGTCGAATCCTCGGGACAACGGTCTTGACGAGGTCAAGATGGAAAACGTTTTAGTTCTACTTAACTACTTAACAGTTGATATTTAGATCGAAAGTTTGATGTTGGTTTTAAAGCTAAATGCGAGGAAAGTAAAGCAAGAAAGTAAAGATTAAGGTTGTAAACAATTGATAAAAACCACTAGGATGTTATCGGGTTTCACACCACTACACATGGATCAAGTCATGCAACATAATAAAACAACCTGCAAAAAGAGTCAAATCAGTTAGTATCTTGTAGTCCTAGCTTCCTTTCGGATAACTAGCTACGAGAAGCGTGGAGTATTGCAATGCCAACAATTCCATAATGAATGGTCACATGCTTTGCATTACTCCTTCATGAAATGTGTTCCTCGACCTTACCAAGGTTGCACTTCCATGCGTCAACTGATTCCATTTCATAGTATGAAAGTGCAACGATGGGGGTGAGTTTACTCCACTCCTGAAAACACTTCTAGACACCGAAACAGACATATGGTGACTACATACATCCATAACCAACATTCAATCGATATTTAGATCTAAGGGTACAAACGTAGACAATTCATACCAAAAGACAATATGTAACACAAGTTGATGATCAAGCAACTAGTATTCATTAAGCGATTGAAGTCAAACTGAAAGGAAGAGTATCTTTATTACAAGTTATTGAATTACATCGCATGAAATGAAAACATGGGTAGCGGGGCTACTCCCCGCACCCTAGTGAATGAAACTACTCGCTCATGGCAAAGGAGGTGAGAAGAGAGAGAAAGAACGTCATCCCCACGGAGGAGGGAAGGTTGAACCCTTGGTGAAGAGAGCAACGATCTTCGCACTTCGTGGTTGCTTTGATGAAGGATTTTCTCTTCCCACCTTCTTTGTTGAAGAGATGGAAAGAAGAGAGAGAAGGAAGCTTGATGATGAGCACGGATCTCAAAACTGGCAGCCTTGGGGCAGTGGACGGAAGACCAGAGTGCTCTGGATCTGGAGAGGCAGCCTTTGGGCGTCTTGGAATTCGATCCCTTTGAAGTGGCCCTTGAGGTCCTATTTATAGGCTCAAGTTGAGCCCAAACGGTCTTGAGACCGTTTGGTCTCAAACGGTCTTGAGACCGTGAGGCTTCTCGCGGTCTTGGGACCGTGAGGCTTGTCGCGGTCTTGGGACCGTGAGGCTTCTCGTGGTCTTGGGACCGTGAGGCTTGTCGTGGTCTTGGGACCGTGAGGCTTCTCGCGGTCTTGGGACCGTGAGGCTTATCGCGGTCTTGGGACCGTGAGGCTTATCGCGGTCTTGGGACCGTGAGGCTTCTCGCGGTCTTGGGACCGCGAGGCTTCTCGCGGTCTTGGGACCGTGAGGCTTCTCGCGGTCTTGGGACCATGAGGCTTGTCGCAGTCTTGGGACCGTGAGGCTTCTCGCGGTCTTTGTGAATTTTTTTGTGTTTTCTGTAATGAAAAAAGAGGAAAAGTTAGTTTATTGATGTATCTGCAATAAAGTAAGAAGGTTTAATGATTCTATTTAGTTTATCTAAGAAAGAGTATGGAAAACTAAAGATAACTAATAAGATAACGTCACAAAATGAGAGGTTATCACTTACCCATAATAGGGAGAGACAACTAGGGAGAACAAGTCAACACTAGCATGTTGACATCAAAGGGACACATCCTTCCTGTCAGTTCCAAAAGAACGACAAGAGTTCCTAGTGGTCCGCGTGGACTACCTAGAGGCATGGAGGCCGTTGCCACCATGCTAGGAGGACATCCTCAACCTCCATTTATGGTGCTACAATAGGAGGATGCCATTGACAACAATCTGAGTGTTACTTAAGAAAGAAATATGTCGTTGTGAAGATTGTTGCTGGACTTGCTCTAGGACCAGATATATACCTTGCAAACCTTCATTCCTAATCCATAGTTGTTGACACGATTCATTGGTTAAGGGGAATACAATAAGAGTTTTTTTTGTTTCCGTTGCGATCTCTATTTCAAATTTCCCAACAAATACCACCCCATTTACAACACCTAAATGGTTCCTAAGGGTTTACTATTTTGGGATCTCACAAATTGAATAAATAAAGTTCATATTAATCACCTTGTAGGTGTTTCCTCAACACCCATATATCCTATAGAAACATTAAAAAGGCCTCACAACCTTAAAAACATAGATCAAATCGTATCATTAAAAGAATTTGGATCCTCCATTGCTTCACGATGGCTTCATTGAGGCATCTCAGTGCCTATTAGCTTACCCATATACAATTATGTATACATTATTGTATGAGAATTATATAGAAGAACCATAAACATTCCACCTCATTGGAATAAACCTCATAAACTAACCCATCTCAGGGCCTAGTAGATTTATACTTCTTCTAGATCTACTCTAGCCAACCCAAATAAGCTAATTGGTACAACGTACAAATCATGTATGCAACATATTTAATTTTTTCCTTCTTTATCATATAAAAGGAACTATGACCTATATTTCCCATGTGAGATTTGATCTACTACTCACATCAGCTTTATTTCTCTTTCTTTTTATCTTCTATTGATCTCCAACAATTTTGAATGTATTTTTAACCTTAGTATTTCTTATGTTAAGACATGATTTTGTTCCTATGTGATCTAAATCCTTACACCACATGAAAATATGATATGGTTTTTTCAATTTCTTACTTTGTTCTTCCATATATATAACATCTTTTTGTCCTTTTCCTTTTATCTAATCATTTAATGCAATCACAAAATGAGTAAATCAAGCTCGATTGCACATTTTCTTAGAAATTAATAACAATGATGCTTCTTGTTGACTATCTCTTTCTTGATTCAAAATTTAGACAAACGAGATTAAAAATTGCAATTTATAAGTAGGAGACCTTATCCTATCTCAAGAAGACTTGAAACTTTAAGTGTTGAGCTTCAAGTACATATAAAGAAGCCCTTTTAATATTCATTGGCCCATTTGTTCAATTCTTGACACCTGAGTTTGGCTGGCTTCCAAGTGGTTGGTTCAAGTAGATGTAGATGAAGAACTTCCTGACACACACCAGTGACTATTTTGCAAAAAAAAAAATGATTACAAAGATTTGGACTCCATATTGATGTGTTATAAAAAACTTATCTATGCTAGTTATAGTTAGACCCTCAAATGTCGTGCTCTTTGTATAACTACAAATATCAAAGGAAGTCATGTGAATTTGTGTTATATACTACAAAAATCCAATGAAAGTAATTACTTAAATGACTCAAAATAATAAGTTTTTGAGTCATTTATAACAAACAAGTTAGATTTATAATTACTCATGTTTTATACTCATTGTCCCCAACATGCTTGGAGTTTTTGCTTGTCTCTTGGTATATATGTCTTTTATATCAATTATAAGGAGTGTTTTTCATAAAAATATGCCTTCATTAGGAGTGTTGAACCTTCCATTTTTGATAATTTATTTAATCTTCTCTTATAAAAAAACAAATGTAAGTTTCCAAAAGTAACCCTACCTTGCCATCATTGCCTATATTTGTTATTTTAGTTGAGATACTAAAGAAAGAGACATAGATTATGGAGGTGGTTGGTTTGTAGTGGGTGTAAATGTAGAAGTCCTTACATATACATTAGTTGGTGTTTTTGTGAAAATACATGGCTGTAAAAGCTTTGTCCTTGCTGTGGATGCAATGGTACAAAAAAGATACGAAGGTTGGTGCTCATAATTAGATAGAACATGTCCTATGCTTGTCTATGCTTGTCATAGAAGGAAACTTTAGAGCCGTGCCACAAAAGTATTTGGAACTCGAGTTCTAAAACCTACAATAGACAAACATCGGAAATTTACTAATAACTTAAGTCTAGAATGTTTTTTAGCCACTTACGACAAAAACTTAAATTCCCAATTGCTCATGTTCCGTATGTCCTTGTAATGCTTGGATTCTCTTCCCCCTTGTGCTTGGTATTTGAGTTTTGCTAGTTCTGTAGTAATGGTTTCTCTGAGCATTTGATTCTATTTGGAGGATTTTCACCCTTCTTCCTCAAAAATACGTTCCTCTTTTGTTTCAGAATCGTGTATCATATGAATAAACGCAGGCCACGCGGCTGCTCATCCAAGTAACTGTTTGCTGGTCCCCTAACCTGTGCTTGCTTTTCTGATGACTATAATTTCATGCTATTTTCTTATACGGACACGTAATGGTCGCAACCCGTCGCCAGAAAATAAAGTTGATTTGTCAAACATTTGACAACATACCAAATACCTTACGCTACTAATTAATATATGTATGTGGACGGGTAAAATTTTTCTTACCATCACAATATATCAAAGGAAGTCAACTGGCTATTGTCGAGCTTATTTTTATCAAAGGGAATCAGCTGGATGTTGTCGGGCTTATCTTTTACAAAAAGTTTTTGTGTGTTTTATTTTAACACAGTTGTTATAAAATTACGTTTAAGATTTTTTACTATCGAGCTAGAGAAATGCTCAGATTTATGTTGGTCTAGTCTATCTATGGGTTTAAGTAGTCTATGTGTGTACATATAACATGGAGGGAGCAACTGAACTTTTAATCGATTGGCCAGTCGACGCTATTATTTTTTTGCGATTCTCAATTTTATTTTTTTGGACACTGATTTGAATGATCATACCGCCACACATGGTAAAATTAATCAGCCCAATCTAATTGTGTGTTTGACACTATTAGTATTTTTGAACAAAGTTTCACAAAATTATTTGAGATAATTGATCTAATGTATTTGTGTGTTCAATAGTCTATCTCAGTGCTAATTAGTTAATCTATTTGTGTGTTCAAACATTTTGTCTGGGTATTAATGTCCAATTTATCTGTGTGCTTACAGATTTGAGGTAGTCAGTTGACTATTAATTAGGATGCTTTTTCTCAGTATGTTTTATATACATTAGTGCATGTTAATGCAGTAATGATCAAAAGTTCAAAGTAAAAAATAATTTGACTTACATTTTGGTAATGACACGTTACAAGTCGGAGGGAGTCAAATGATCAGTTAACTGAATACATCTATATATGCTCCAGTAGATTGGCTATACGCTCATTGGTCTATATATTGTTTGTGTTTTAACAACATGCATGTGTGTTGATCAATCTAGCATGTCAATATATTAATCAATTCGACATGTTTGTGTACTTTAGATTAGAATGAGTCACTTCAACTACTCTCTTTAGTTTTTTATACTTCTTGTGCATAATGTAGGGAATCAATTGGATATTAGTTGAATTATTCTCTTTTAACAAGTTATATGTAATTATTGTTATTAAAAGTTAGAACTAGAAAAAAAAATAATATTTTAAAATTAAATTTTAAATAATTATCAAGTGTTTTTCTCATATGTAATAATTTACACTAGAGATTTGATTGTTCTAATTCAATTACTAGCATGTGCTTTTAGCTAGTAAAATATGAAATGTAATTCTGAAAAAACAATCCATCCCGAAATTGTTGGTTCAGTGGAGGCTGCTGAACAAAGAGGGACGGATCATGGAAGGATAAGGTAACAGCGCTTCGTTCGAAACGAAAGGGGTTTGCCACTTCCCTCACTCGAGCTCTATACCTCTATGCTCCGTGCCTCCTCCCATTTCAGAGCTCCAAACTTCTCTACTTGCTCCTCCTCCTCCTCCTCCTCCTCTGGCATTCTAATACAATGGCGTCGGCTTCGTCAGTGGTCTCTTCTTTCTCTTCTCTCTCCCTGAGACGGCCTTCTGCCTCTTCGACCCCCCGTCCTGCCTTGTCAACACTCCGGCCCAAACCCGCCGGGTTTACCCCCCGCCAGCGCCCTCTCCTCCGAACCCCGACGAGAGCACCCACCACGAGCCCAATAGCTGCTTCTGACAAGGATGTTGACACAACCTTCTTCGATAACGTAAACCCCAATGAGGAAATCCCCTTCGAACCACCGACGCCGCCCGAGGGATACGTCCCCCCACCGGCGTTCGACGAGCTCCCCCCTGAGACTGAGGAGGAGGTCGCCGCCGCCTACGAGGAGATATACGGCCCCGCATTCAGCGGAGAGACCTACATGGGGAGTGACATCTATGTTATGGACTCCAAAATTAAGAAGGTCACCGGCCTTGGGGCCAAGAAGAAGAAGGATAAGATCAAGGACGGATTTGAGGAGCGCGTAGTGCAGGTCAGGAGGGTTACCAAGGTGGTCAAGGGAGGCAAGCAGCTCCGTTTCCGGGCCATCGTGGTGGTCGGGGATAAGCAGGGAAACGTCGGGGTCGGGGTTGGCAAGGCCAAAGAAGTGGTTTCCGCCGTTGAGAAGTCTGCCGTTAATGCCAGGAGGAACATTATCAATGTGCCCATGACCAAGTACTCCACTTTTCCACACAGGTAGTCTGAAATTTCTCCACACATTGTGATACTTTGATGATTATTTGGCATTGTATATTACGTTACTTTATATTTTTGGGCAAAAAATAGTTTTCCAGGTGTTTTTCACATACTTTTCTGTTTCCACTATAATCCAGTGCTCTAGCTTTGGAAGTAGTATCTGATTGATCTATCCTGAAATGATATTGCCTTTTAATCAAAGACAGGTGCAATGCTGGAACCAGCCTTGGTGCTAGCTAGTTCATAAGATATCTGTTTTGTTTTTAGAATTACAAGAGTTTTAAGATAGCTGTTTTGTTTCTAGAATTACAAGAGTTTTTATAGCATTTAGAATCATTTTCCACATTAATTGTTAGAATTATCTAATAATAATTTCACAAGCAAATATGGCAGTGAGAAAAAGGAAGAACAGCAGAACCATGACAATCAGATTATCATGCAGTAATATGTTTTCGTGCCACAGTAAACCGTATAGGCTGGCTTCTTCTGCAAATTCTGTGTATTGAAACCAACATTAATTTGCAGTGGTGGTCACAAGAAATATTTGCTTCTATATAACGAAACATTGTATGCATTTTTTGGTTCACCAGTGCCGCACCACATCCTTGCAGAAGAATGACACGTTTATTTACTGTCAGTCTGTCCGATTGTCTTAATCACATTGTTTGTACTTTTTGTACTTTACAATGCTGATACTTTTTAGGAAAAAGCTGACTGGTACTTATGTTGAACACCAACTACAGATGCAAAAACAATGATAATTTTCCGTTTCACTTCTAGTAAGGCAATTTTTTGGGGGAATTTATTGGTGCAAGTGTGGTTCAGAACTTGCAGCCTTGTACTTGACTACATAGACTATTCAGTTTCGTAAGATAAACGTATCTAATAAACAGTAGTGATAGGTGAGAGGGAGACTGTCTTCTTTATGTCTGCTTATTTTCTGGCCAATAAACTATAACCACAAAGTTCTTGAACGTATGGTAGTTTCATGTAATGATTTTTCGTGTAGATCGCCTTCCCTCTCTGCAAACCAAGATTAAGATATCGAATTTCTGCTTTTGGTCAGATACACCACATAGCTTCTTGTATTAGGATTATTGAAATATATATATTTATCAAGGTCCCAGAAGGACTCAGTGTCACCATCTGGGGATTAGTAACACGAGAAACAGAGGTAGAATCACCATCAACATCAGGAGTTGACACTTTGTTTGCCCATTCGCGTTTTTCATGTTTTTTTTCAACATTTGTCTTCAGTGTGATTGATGCGTTTGCTGAAGTTACAAAATTTTGGTTGAGACGAGGAAGAAGAGGATCCTCTCCCACTATTGTTGAGACTTTTTCCTCGGCCACGTCCAAGATTGCCTTGTCCGGCAACAACAAGATTGCCTCGTCCGGCAACAAAGTGAGAGAGTCGCAAATAGACATCATCTAATGTCGACAGGGGTTCAAAGACAAGAATTTGGTGACTAACAACTTCATATATAGGAGGTAAAGATGCCAAAAACTGACAAAGCTGTATCTTCTCTTGTTTTTTTTGCATTTTGACAATGTCAAATGATTGAGTTCACCCTAAATCCCTTTGAAGGCTTTGAAGTGTGAGGCAAAGTCAGAGTTATCTTCAAGTTTTGGAGAATGCAAATGCTTGTATAAATCAAACACTGGGAATGCATTTCCTTTGTTAGAATATACTTGAGCAAGGTGGTCCCATGCCTCCTTGGCGGTGTTGGTGAAGAGAAGATTAGCAGAAATATGAAATTCACAACTATTCAAAATCCAGGAGAGAACTAGTGAATCATGTTCAGCCCACTTTTTAAAATCCGCCTTCAATAGATGCTTCGTCAGTAGTTTTCTTCTTGTCAGATGTATCTTCTCTTGATGGAGGTAGATCTGTCAGATGCTCTAGCTTTCCTCAGGAGTGTGCATAGATCTGAAACGAGCATGCCCAAAGAACATAGTTGGAGCCATTATATTTTATAGAAGTAACATACTTGGGGTGGTTTTCGGACATCCCAATTGCAGAAGACAACGACCCCATAATATACCACTTGCAAGGTACAGAAGGAGCAACAATGGAAAATTAGAAATAGGGGCAAATGGTCACTGAAACACTGTGTCAAGAATAGGGCACGCCGTGTCACTTTGCAGCTGACTAGAGCAGAGAGTCATTGCTACGCTGTATCAGAGGTCTGACACGTCGTGTTACGTTGTAGCAGATGAGAGCAAAAAGTTGTTGCTACGTCGTGTAGCAAATGTAGATTTCCATCAGCGTAAAATTCGCCGCGGCAACACGCCGTGTAGATGAATCACACGCCATGTAGGACGGCGAAGCAACAACTTTTATCCAGAATACGGTCCAGACAGACGATGAACCTTATGGACCACCAAGATAAATAGAGTTATGTTGGAGTGATACAATCATATTTGATGATATGTGATCAAAGCCCTATAGGAGGTGGTCATAGATGACCACAAATAAGGTGCTGTACAACTTTCCGAACCCTATCTTTAGGGCATAAGATCGACAAAAAGGCTGTAGGAAGTCTTCTTGAATTCTCTTGCTGGGAAGAGGATAGAGCTAGAAGGGAACTCCCTTAGTGTGATCAACATCGATGGAGAAGGGAGAAGATGATGAATGGAGATGGGGGAAGAGACGGCGACAATGTGACATGTAGATATCCGTGAAAACCCTACACATGTAGATGTCCATCATTATGATATAGAAGCCCCTTGCTAGCAGACTTCTTGGCATATATCAGACATAGTCTTGAAAAATGCGCCTCGATTCTTTAGAGGCATGCACCTCGAGGCGAGGCGTTCTCTAGTACGCCTTGAGGCTTAAGCCTCAATCTGCCTTGGTGAGGCGTGGGTAATCAGATCGCATACAAAAAAAATGCTCACTAACGAAAAAATATTAGGATTGGACCAAATTACACATTTTTGGGTCTCGTCGGGTCAAAAATTACCATCCCTACTTTTTCAGGACACCAAGTTTCCTCTTACAAATACACAGTAGCAAAAAATAGACCTTTTTGTCAATACTAGATATGATCCAATCAAAATCTGTGAAAACCCTGCACATTTAGATGTCCATGATTCTGATATAGAAGCCCATTGCTAATAGACTTCTTGACATATCTCAGACAGTCTTGAAAATGCGCCTCGATTCTTTAGAGGCATACACCTCGATTCTTTAGAGGCATACGCCTCGAGGTGAGGCGTTCTCCAGTACGCCTCGAGGCTTAAGCCTCAATCTGCCTTGTGAGGCGCGCGCCTCATTTTGTGAGAGGCGTATCGAGGTGTTTGGGGCGGTGAGGCGCAAGCCTCAATCTATGTGTCTAAAAAAACTAGATTACCCTAATTTGGGTTTAACATGGGCCAACCTGACCATAGAGTCGCAAATAGACATCATCTAATGTCGACAGGGGTTCAAAGACAAGAATTTGGTGACTAACAGCTTCATATACAGGAGGTAAAGATGCCAAAAATTGACAAAGCTGTATCTTCTCTTGTTTTTTTGCATTTTGACAATGTCAAATGATTGAGTTCACCCTAAATCCCTTTGAAGGCTTTGAAGTGTGAGGCAAAGTCAGAGTTATCTTCAAGTTTTGGAGAATGCAAATGCTTGTATAAATCAAACAATGGGAATGTATTTCCTTTGTTAGAATATACTTGAGCAAGGTGGTCCCATGCCTCCTTGGCGGTGTTGGTGAAGAGAAGATTAGCAGAAATATGAAATTCACAACTATTCAAAATCCAGGAGAGAACTAGTGAATCATGTTCAGCCCACTTTTTAAAATCCGCCTTCAATAGATGCTTCGTCAGTAGTTTTCTTCTTGTCAGATGTATCTTCTCTTGATGGAGGTAGATCTGTCAGATGCTCTAGCTTTCCTCAGGAGTGTGCATAGATATGAAACGAGCATGCCCAAAGAACATAGTTGGAGCCATTATATTTTATAGAAGTAACATACTTGGGGTGGTTTTCGGACATCCCAATTGCAAAAGACAACGACCCCATAATATACCACTTGCAAGGTACAAAAGGAGCAACAATGGAAAATTAGAAATAGGGGCAAATGGTCACTGAAACACTGTGTCAAGAATAGGGCACGCCGTGTCACTTTGCAGCTGACTAGAGCAGAGAGTCATTGCTACGCTGTATCAGAGGTCTGACACGTCGTGTTACGTTGTAGCAGATGAGAGCAAAAAGTTGTTGCTACGTCGTGTAGCAAATGTAGATTTCCATCAGCGTAAATTCGCCGCGGCAACACGCCGTGTAGATGAATCACACGCCATGTAGGACGGCGAAGCAACAACTTTTATCCAGAATACGGTCCAGACAGACGATGAACCTTATGGACCACCAAGATAAATAGAGTTATGTTGGAGTGATACAATCATATTTGATGATATGTGATCAAAGCCCTATAGGAGGTGGTCATAGATGACCACAAATAAGGTGCTGTACAACTTTCCGAACCCTATCTTTAGGGCATAAGACCGACAAAAAGGCTGTAGGAAGTCTTCTTGAATTCTCTTGATGGGAAGAGGATAGAGCTAGAAGGGAACTCCCTTAGTGTGATCAACATCGATGGAGAAGGGAGAAGATGATGAATGGAGATGGGGGAAGAGACGGCGACAATGTGACATGTAGATATCTGTGAAAACCCTACACATGTAGATGTCCATCATTATGATATAGAAGCCCCTTGCTAGCAGACTTCTTGGCATATATCAGACATAGTCTTGAAAAATGCGCCTCGATTCTTTAGAGGCATGCACCTCGAGGCGAGGCGTTCTCTAGTACGCCTTGAGGCTTAAGCCTCAATCTGTCTTGGTGAGGCGTGGGTAATCAGATCGCAT
This sequence comes from Alisma plantago-aquatica, assembly GCA_963693085.1. Lineage (NCBI taxonomy): Eukaryota > Viridiplantae > Streptophyta > Magnoliopsida > Alismatales > Alismataceae > Alisma > Alisma plantago-aquatica. Next base: position 333,632,876 of record OY856413.1, read on the forward strand.
ACAAAAAAAATGCTCACTAACGAAAAAATATTAGGATTGGACCAAATTACACATTTTTGGGTCTCGTCGGGTCAAAAATTACCATCCCTACTTTTTCAGGACACCAAGTTTCCTCTTACAAATACACAGTAGCAAAAAATAGACCTTTTTGTCAATACTAGATATGATCCAATCAAAATCTGTGAAAACCCTGCACATTTAGATGTCCATGATTATGATATAGAAGCCCATTGCTAACAGACTTCTTGACATATCTCAGACAGTCTTGAAAATGCGCCTCGATTCTTTAGAGGCATACGCCTCGATTCTTTAGAGGCATACGCCTCGAGGTGAGGCGTTCTCCAGTACGCCTCGAGGCTTAAGCCTCAATCTGCCTTGTGAGGCGCGCGCCTCATTTTGTGAGAGGCGTATCGAGGCGTTTGGGGCGGTGAGGCGCAAGCCTCAATCTATGTGTCTAAAAAAACTAGATTACCCTAATTTGGGCTTAACATGGGCCAACCTGATCATAGATTGTATATATTATGTGTGTGTGTTAATAACTATATGTATCTTTATATACTTATACAATATATGTATGTATGTACACAGATACTTGTGCGTGTGTATGTATATGCATGTGCATAGATCTATAACTATATTTGTATGTTTATATTTATATCTATATATGTGTGTGTATTTGTAATAGTATATATATGATATAAATGTGTTTCTTTTTGATATATATACACTATATGTGTGTCTATATAGTATTCTCGCGCAATATATATATATATATATATATATATATATATATATATAGAGAGAGAGAGAGAGAGAGAGAGAGAGAGAGAGAGAGTCAGGCTAGAATACACTCGAGTGTATTTGGAGCGGAATACACTCAAGTAGTTTTTGATGATGCAATATTTTTTTTGAAAATCTAATCCGTTGATCTTCTTAAACATCTCGTAAACAACTCATACGCAAAATTTGAACACATTTGGATATGTATAACTCAAGTTATGAAGACCGCAAAAATTATACATTTCAAATTAGTTTCGCGCGTCGATTTTGTTGCCCTTGGATGAGTGACTTACACTCATCCAAATGGGCTCAAAATTTGTATGTAGCCTAATTATAGTATGACTGTGAAGATCAACGGTTTACATTTTGCAAAAAATAGTCTTGATATACAAACACACTTGAGTGTATTCGTGTGATCCGTACACTCGAGTGTATTCTAGCCTGACTCTATATATATATATATATATACATACATATATATATATATATATATACATATATATATATGTATGTATATATACATATATATATATAGGGTGCTGATCCCATACGAGGAAACCTTTCTATGCGAGTGTGCAAGGATTAATTCCTAACCTCTCGTTCATCTTGCTTTAGTATGGCACAACTTTTCTTTACGGCAGATGAAAAGACACTTCTCAGTTTGTTCTGTCCTTGACTCCTCGTTCTAACATTAGTCAACCGTCCCTTCAGTCCGTTTTGTCGTTGTGTCATAGAACTCATCAGTTACAACTTGAACGATACACAAGTGAAAAATACTTTTATCATAAATTTGGTTTGTTAAACGAACGAAAGTCCTAACTCCCTTTATTCCGCTATCTAAGTGCCATATACCCTATTTAATATATAATTAAAGAAAGTCAATATGTCATTGCGAAGCCCCTGCGTGGTTATTTGTGTTTTGAAGAGACAAAATAAATGAAGAAATAAATTAAAGTGTCAAAACATCTATTTCAAGTTGGTTATGGTTAGTTATTTATATGGATTGATGTAATTCTACTTTGAAACATAATACAGATTTAGTAGTCATCCATATATATGTTTAGATAGTATTCAATTTCACACCATGTTAAAATTTGAACTGTCTAAAAGTGTCCTATTAGAATCCACTCAGACTGACAAAATAAGAATTAAGAAACCAAACCAATTTAACAACTTATTTACTTGGTACTTACATTTTTTGAAAATAGTGTGTATTATTGTTTAATGAGAATACATAATTAAAAAATCGCTTTCGTATTCTTCATTCTTAATAAATGACACGTAAAATATTTATGACGAGATGTTAGCGGTGTGGGTATAGTTTATTGTCGAAATCATAACATAATATGACATGTGATATTCTATAATCTAAGTATGTAAGATATTTTACACTATAACCACTATTATCAATGCGGGTTTTAAAATAAAAAATGTGAGCTCTATAAATAAATAATTGCACCGTATCACACGACAATAAATGTGATTTATCTAATATTTTTTTATTCTTTACGTTTAAGTAGTATGATGTGAAAATAAATCACTATAACAGTGAGCGAAGATTATACTAATAATTAATATTGTATATTGTTCTAAATAGTGATGAACCAACATCTATGTTTATGAACACATAAAATATCGATATTATTACAATGCTTTGCAAATACAAAATGAAATCAACATATTTTGATGTGACTTTTAACCACAAAAAAATTATTAAAGTTATAATCGTACCACACTAAAATATTTTTTTAAGAAGTAACATCCGCACCTTGACCACTTGTTGAGGCTATTATGGTTAAAAAACATTATGATTATCTAAAAATATGATTGTTTCTTCACGTTGACCACCTTGCTGAGTATGCCAGAAGACCAATGGAGGTACCCCAACGAATTTGGGTAGCTGACTTCTTGGAACAAGAGGAGGGATGGAATTGGAATAATCTATCTATGGTCCTAAATGAAGAGGAATGTCGACTAGTTTTGGAATCCTTACAAGCTATCAGACATGATGTTGAAGATAGTCCAATATGGACTCTTACTTGTGGTCTGTGAGCTCCGCCAGAAAATTGATCTAGGGATCACAAGATATTGTGGGGCATAACAGTAGGCTCCTATGGCACAAGGACAACATCCCTTGTGCGAATGCATCGTTATGGAGGCTGCAGAATAGGGCACTGCCAACTTACAATAATATTAGGAAGTGCAGGATACCAGTGACATCTAGATGTTCATGCTGTGAAGAGCCGACGACGGAGTTAAGTAACCATTTGTTCATACAGAGTAATGTAGGTGTGGGGCTATGGGCAAGGGTGGAGAAGCTGCTGAAGTGTGAGAACTTGAGCGGTTTAATGACCATCATGGAAGGATAGATAGGCTTTGGGCTACTTCTAGCCAACAAGAGATGCAAGGATGGTTATCGGGGTTGATCCTAGGCACCATCATCTAGATTATATGGAGGGAGACGTGCCAACGACGGCATGAAGGAAGGGGAAGGAAGTTATAGATATAATCAATATACATATCAAAGGGAAGACATTCAGGAAGATTGGAGAGGATGGTCTTGTTCTATGCGATGAATGAAGGAATCATTGAACCCAAACTGAGGTCAAAAAGTTGGATTTGGTTAGGTGGAACCATCCGGATTTCCATAATGAGAAGTTATATTTGGCCATAGGGAAGGATGTGAACGTTTTGGGCGGTACAGAGTGGTGGTATGCTGGGATTGTTTGAAATAGCCAAGGAAGGTTGGGGTTGGCTTTTAGATTGTGGGTTAATGTGGCGAACCATGACGAGGTGGGTGCTCGGGCGATGATTGTGGCTTTGAAGGTGTGTGATGATGAAAATATTAGTTTCAGTTCCATGGAAATGGATAATCCTTCCTTGGTTGCAAAGATTTGGGAGGATATGGCACATCATTAGAGACTTGATCAATATTTCAAGTGATCAAGATACAAATGGAGGAGAGGTCGGTTTTGGGTTTCTGCATCCCTTCTAAAGTAAATTTAGTCGCTAGAGCTCTTGGAAGATGGAGGAGTCAAGATAGGGAAGTGTTCGTCATCAACGACCAATGGGGTCTCCCCCGACAGGTGAGAGGCCTTATGATGTTGGACAAGAAGGCGATTCCTTACTTGAGGTTTACTTGGAGAAATACTATTTTTTGATAGATAGTTATAGTGGGAGTCACGTCTTTGTGTCAGACAGGAGATTTTGATGTATAGGGGTATAGAGATATGAAGTGTTGATATGTTTTTTCCGATTTGTCTGAGGGAATCCATTTTAATAAAAGCTCCTTTTAATTAAAAAAAGTGAAGACATGAGTCTTGAGCATAGCATCACTTTGTCATTTGATAATAATCACACCAGTCTATAGTGATATTTGTTTTGATCCAACGCCAGACCTACTTGTTTTGTAGAAGTGAGATGTAGCCACATTAAATTTCATACCTATTTGAACTGGAGAGATTATTAAACAAACCCACATTAATCAGACATTAAAAAAATCAAACCAACAAATAATACTATATGAGAGATACTTATTTAATAATTACTGACAACTTTAAAGAATGACAATGAATCCAAAAGTTAGATGTTATGTAATTAAAAACATTTACATCTAATTACCTCACTTGTATTCATGAAAATCGCGAGGGATAACGACCTTATAGTTGATGCATCGCACCATTTAAGTTATTTGGTAGAGATGGGGAGGGAAAGGAGAGAACGACAGGGAGGAAAAAAATGAAGTCGAAGAGGTAGAGGAAAATTGGACCATGGAACAAAATTTCAGTCAAAATTGCAAAATTTCGCTCGAAATTTCATTTTTTTGCAACCGGACATTGAAACGCCAGTACGCAGGAATTGATCCTCAATTTCGTGAAAATTTCGCAGCTACAGTCGAAATTTCGCAAAACAGGGGGTATTTTAGTGCAAAAAAAGTCAAGTTTGGGCCTTGATATTGCGAAATCAGTGCGAAATGCAACACTTGTTTCGCAAAACAGTGTTCCGCAGACTGGATTTGCTAGGACTTTGATCTTATAGCGATTTTGTTTGTAATATCTTGCTCTCGAAGGCTGCTCTACTTGATTCTAAGGTGTGTAACCCCTCTCCCTAGCCCATCTATTCCTCCTCCTATCTCTACTCCCTTTTAGACATATCTTAATAAATACTCCGAAAATCCTAATTGTAAGTGATATTTCTAAGTGATATTTCTCTTAAAATTCTCAAGATCTTGAAGTGAACTTGTAAATCTAAGAAACAATAGTGTGAATTACATATATCTATACTTATTTTAAAAATCTAATCAATATATTTCGTATTTATACACAAAATGGCTACAAAAGCTTTTTTCAATGGAAGTTCTTATATATTTGTATTTTTCACTTATGTAACCCTAAATATATTGTAATAGTAGCCTTATACAAAATGTTAAGTGTTAGTTGTAACTTGTAACCCTATTTTTTTTTAATTATTCACTTATGTAAGCCGAAGTATATTATAATAGTAGACTTATCAAATAAATATATTAACCTACAATATTGTAACTTGTAAGTTGTAACTCTAAGTTATAAAGTCGAGTACTCTAGTTGTTTTAACTTGAAGTTTGCAAGTTTGTAACAGTCTAACTGTCTAACAGACTTGACATTTCTGTTCATTTGTGCACTCACACATCAAGACATGGATCCCACCCTAACCTCTAAATATATAAATTTATTATATAATCTAGTGTGTCTATGTTTAGACATTGTGTTTGCAAAATTTCATCACTTAATTCCTTCATTTTGTCATCGAAATTTCCATCGAAATTTTGTCGAGATTGTTCAGTTTCCTTCACTTACAAATGTGGGAGACCCCCAACATATCCAATATGAAATATTACTACATATTTGAGTAGATCTTGGCGTTTAGATCGTCCGGGTAAATTTTCATGATTTCATTTGCTTATTTGGTTGTCGAAATCGTTAGGGCCGTAAATATTGAAATTTCGACCGGAATTTTGAAAAATTTCTGTTTCTGGGCCATCATACATGACATCGAAATCGGACATTTAATTATATGTATGGGACATTTGTGGCCTGAACTTCTTTTAATGTTTTTTATAAAGTCCACCGTACCAAGTGTTTCAAATTGTCAGACGGCAGTCGTTTATGCCACTCGCACAATTAATGCTCCATACAGTTTAGTACAAATGTAACGTGAACTAATGCAACATGAATGAACAGACATGAATTCTGCTTCTCACCTCGCACGACAACATGCCTCACACTAGATAATATCCCTATATATATATGAATATATGTATATATATGTGTGTGTGTGTGTTAAAAAAAAGTTTATATATATATATATAGAGTCAGGCTAGTGTACACTCGAGTGTACCGGAGGTACCGTACACCTCAGTCATTTTTGAAGATGCAGCAAATTTTTGAAAAATCTAAACCGTTGATCTTCTTAATTATCATAAGAACATACTATATAATAAATTTTATCTCATTTGGACACTTATAGGTCGTGCATCTAAAGGAGGCAAAAATCATGTATTTCAAATTAGTATTGTGCATCGATTTTGTTGTCCTTAGATGAGTGACTTACACTCATCCAAATGAGTTCAAATTTTGTATGTGACCTATTATTATTGTAACCATGAAGATCAATGGATTAGATTTTGGAAAAACATGGTCTAGATAGACAAACACCATTGGGGTGTACAGCGTGATCTATACACTCATAATATATATGTATTTTGGATTCTAGCCTGACTCTCTCTCTCTCTATATATATATATATATATATGAATACACACATAATATATGTATATATATATATATGAATACACACATAATATATATATATATATATGAATACACACATAATATATATATATATATATATATATATATATATATATATATATATATATATATGTATATATATATGAATACACACATAATATATGTGTATATATATATATATATAAATACACACATAATATATGTATATATATATATATTATGTGTGTATCAGTGTTTTAAAAATCGTCCTAGGCGGCCGCTTAAGCGCCACAAGGTGCTGGACGATTAAAATGTATTATAAGTAGCGCTTGAGCAAATTTGAGAAAAGCGGCCGCTTTTTGCCCGCTTAACCCGCTTTTTCCCGCTTTTTTCCCGCTTTTTCCCCTTTTTTCCCGCTTTTTTCAGAAAAACTGCTGTAAGCATATAACATTAAGTACATTATATGCCACGTTTAGTATTGACTATAATATATTAAATTATCATACATTAAATGTTCTATGATATACTTAGTTCTAATTTAGAATGCATACTTTGTATGTAAGCTGTAATGATATGGTACTTTTGTGATGTATCCAAGTGAATTATAGGTAACTATTATCTAATAAAGAATGCATACTTTGATTAAATGTACTGCTGTAATGTATGACTATTTGATGATGTGCAAATGTAACATTATGTTTGTTAGCTAGCTATGATAGGTCTATTATTTACTGTTTAGCTATGTAAACATTATACAAAATTGTTGTTTCATCTTGTATATACACTTATTATTTTATGTGTAGGCTGCTTTATCTATGACAAGTATATTGTTTACTATATTATATAGATACAATCGTTGTTGTATAGTTGTATTCTAAACTATTTGGGTGTTTTATATTGTCTTGTACAATGTTTAGATATGTATAAAAATTTCAAAAATATAGTATTTATATACATATATATATATGTAATTTTGCATAAAAGTTTATAGGAATTGGAAATCCGCTTTTCTAAAAAGCGCCCGTTTAATCGCCCGCCTGGCGATTAATCGACTACAAGGTCCCGTCCGCACGCTTCCCGCGTTTTTAAACCTTGGTGTGTATTCATATATATATATATTATGTGTGTGTGTGTATATATATATATATATATATATATATATATATATATATATATATATATATATAGTCAGGCTAGAATACACTCGAGTGTACGGATCGCACGAATACACTCAAGTGTGTTTGCATATCAAGACTATTTTTTACAAAATATAAACCGTTGATCTTCACCGTCATATTATAACTAGCCTACTTACAAAATTTGAGCCCATTTGGATGAGTGTAAGTCACTCATCCAAGGGCAACAAAATCGACGCGCGAAACTAATTTGAAATGCATAATTTTTGTGGTCTTTATAACAAGAGCTATACATATCCAAATGTGCTCAAATTTTGCGTATGAGTTGTTCACGAGATGTTTAAGAAGATCAACATATTAGATTTTCAAAAAAAATATTGCATCATGAAAAACTACTTGAGTGTATTCCGCTTCGGATACACTCGAGTGTATTCTAGCCTAACTCTCTCTCTCTCTCTCTATATATATATCAATAGGATAATGATCCAGTGAGAAACATGTTGGATCAATTGGCTCTAGAAGGGGGGGGGGTTGAATAGAGCTTCACAATTCTCACAAAATTGATTAGACCACCAAGTGATATTAATTGCAGAAACTTAAACGAGCAGCAATTTGATGACTTAATCTAACATGCACAGCAAGGATGAAAGACAAGGAAGAGCAAGCACTTGGACAAGTGGTTTAGAGTGGTTCCATGTCCTAAACTTAGGAGCAATGTCAGTCCACTACCTAGAGTGGGTTAGTCTCTAGGATTTGTAATCTTGGTACGATTATATTCCACAATAAGATTACAAGATACAACAACCACACATCCAAGGGCTTAGTACCTCAAGCAAAGACCTTCAACCTATAGAAGGAGCTTACCCACTTGAAGCATGGAGTCTTCAGCCATCAACATGGACTTACCCACTCCTTTCTTCAAGTCTTCTGTCTTCAAGGGATTACCTATCTTCCTTGAGCGTTGCCTTGCTTCTCTCCTTCACTTGGAGATCTGGAGCACCTATCTCCTTCACTTGGAGACCTGGAGCAGCTTGCCTTCTTCAACCTTGAAGAACACCACCACCTTCTCCTTCACTTGGAGAGGGATCTTCAACTATCTTCAAAGGAATGGAGGTTGGAAGATGGAGGAGAGCTTTTACATCAACACATGGAGTAGCTCTCTTACACAGGAACCTATCTCACTCATACTCACGAATTTGACTTGAAGGTAGAGAGAGAAAGGGGCTCAAAGGCTTAGAACACACTCAACTATGGTAGAACTAAGTTTGCAATGAAAGAGCAGCCTTGGAATGAACTCCAAATGTCCTATATATAGCTGAGGGTGTTGCTTTGAGTTAGGTGAACTCTTGGGTCGAAATATAGCCGTTTTCCTTCAAGAAAACGTCTCTATTTGCGATCAAATAACCCACCAACGGTCACATCACTTTTTTCTGCAAATTCCGTACAGTGCAATCGGTCGAGTTTCAATAAAGGTAACTCGACCGATCAAGTAAAAGACAAAACCGATATTCAAACGGTCGGTCGAGTTTGTCCTGGGGAACTCGATCGATCCCTGAAGATCGTTTTGGTCAGCCACTTGATCGGTCGAGTTCTGTGCAAACACAACTCGACCGATGCTATTTTCAGAAAATTGACTTAAGGATGATCGGTCGAGTTTTAAGGCTGGGAAATTCGACCGACCAAGTGCCTGAAATCAATTTTCTAAATTGCATCTAAAAGTGATCTAACATTGGTGTTTTATGTCCTAATCAATTTTCTCACCTTAGTTACAAGTCAATATCATTACAAGTGATTACAAATATGTTCTAAGGTCATTTACATAGAAATCCCAAAATGCACACTTGTAGCTATTTTGACTTGAACTTGACCCATTCTAGGGCTTTGGATTTTGGATCCTTTTTATGTACCTAATGCTTGCAAACAATCTTAAACACATATTAGATACATATGAATGGAATGGTTAAGTCATTATCAAAATATAGGCAATGTATAACCTCTAGGTCATCATTCTCCCCCTTTTTGACAATGACAAACCATTCCTCAAGCATATTGAAAAGGATATGAAAGTTATACCTTTGCCTTGTGAATTAGGGGGATTCATGATACGAACAATGTGAATTGCTCCCCCTTAATCTATGCTTCCTCTAACCTGCATGGTTAGTTTCTCTACACATAGCAATACCAATATACATGTAATGTGTAGTCCTTTGCAAGTTCACATAAAGGACAGTGAATTGAACAAGAAAAGGATCTCACAAGCAGAAACAATATTATAGCAAAGAAAAACCAATATGATTGAGTTTCAAGACATGAGCTATCACTTGAAATATCTCTCCCTCTTTTGACATTATCAAAAAGGTAGGGGGGGTAGAAGAGCAAAGGCCAGGTCTTCTCCAAAACTCAACCAAACATGTATGCAATGGATTAAACAACAGTTTAAAGGCATATATCACACACAGATAAAAGATGACATACAATCCAAGTCATGATCAAAATATAACTCAAGATGGCACCAATGCATAGGATAAACCATAGGAAAATAGCCATAGTGCACATCAAAGATATTACAACTCAGATATACATCCACATACGAGCAACTACAAACACAAAGGCGATAAAACAAAGATAAGAAATAGTACAACTCAGAAGAATGTGCCAGGATGTTTCTGATACAAAAGAGTCTAGAAAGATGTATATAATAAGCATGCTAGACTACAAACGAAGAAACCACCTAAACATCTAGGCTATCTATATCAACAACGTCCTCATCGCCAGGAGTATAGTCCTCATCCCCGTCAGAAGGTGGAGCAGCTGTGCCAGCATCAGAACCAGCACCATCACCGTCGTCGGAAGCATCGTCATCGTCACCGTCATCAGCATCAGCATCCTCGGCCTGGTCTGGCATCTCCTCATCAGCAGGAGGGTCAAAAGAACGACAGGGCCAGCAGACATTCTGCTCAGCCCAAGACATACCAAGAGCATGAAGCTCATTGGCCTGTGGGAAGGACGGAGCAGAGTCACCCAAAGAAGCTAGCAGAGTGGCCAGGGGGCCAGCAAGTAACGGCAGAATAGTAGGAATGGAACTACCATCATCAAAAGGTGGCGGAGCAGCAGCGGAAGGGTCGGGAGCAGGATAGTAATGCTCATATGCATATGAAACATATGCACTACCGGGGTATGGCTGGTAGGTGGGGTAGGGTGATGCACATGATAGGTTCATGTGAGACATTATAGAACACAAATCCTGGTGCAGGTGGTCCTGAACCTGTTGATTGTACGTCTGTTGATGCATCATATAACCCATAAGGGTTTCATTAGACACATGAAAAGACGCACGGCTGGGTCTAGGAGGGGGCTGCGGTGGTGGAGCTCGGGTGGAGGAGGATGGGGTAGCTGAAGCGGCTGCAGAGGCGGAAGCACCAGAGGCAGAGGAAAACACAGGAACAGACTTTTGAAGGGTGGTTTCACTAATACAAACACCCTTTCTGGCGACCGGATAATGGAAGTCAGAAAAGAGACATTTGTCGGTGGCGAACTTGAAAAAACCACAGATCAAAGCCGAGTAGGGTGGGTGGGTGCCTTTGGTGTTCTTGCCAGTGTCAAAGCAGGTCATGTGATGTAAGATATACCTGGCCCACTTGACACCGATATTGTTTAACAAATAATACATAATGACTGCGGTGTTTTCGGCAATGTCCGTTTGATTTCGCTTTGGATGGACATTACAGTTAATCACCAAAGCCAATATGCGCCTCTTTAGGTCAAGAGAGGAGGAGGGAAGGGTGGACTTCTTCTTATAGGCCACGTCAGGTTTCTTCAAAAACCGATGAACATCCGGCAACGTCAATTCATGGTGTTTGTAAAAACCTTCTGGGTCAAGAAGATCGAAATACTCTCCATAATCCTTACGCCATGTATCATTTTCATCGTCTCCGGCAAAAAAGACATTTAAAGTATCCTCGGAGAGTTGAAAACGACAACCGGCGATCATAGAAGTAAGAATTACTTGAGTATTCAGCGGTGGGATGAGCGAATCGTAGTTCCAACGCACGTTGGCGTAGAGCTCGTGAACAACTTTAGTGCTTGACATGGAGTTATTAAAACAGTCACGTTTGATTGCTAGGGCGGACAAATGGTGGGAGTTGAGAAGGCGAGAAACAAAGGCAATAATCGCTTGAGGGGAAGGATCGATCAAAGCACGAAAAGGAAAAGGGCTTCGGGGAAGAAGGTCCTTATACCTATTTACAGCTTCAACCGACACAAAAGAGGTATTATCAAACGGAATCAAACGATTATTAGATGAGGAAGCAGGAGCATTGCTTGGAGCAGGACGTTTTCGTCTATGAGAAGCCATGGAAACGAAAACAAGATGAAAAACGTGCATACAAGCAATGGCAAACCTCAAACGCCGACCAAACACCACCAGTGACGCCGTGGAGGTTAAGATCAAGGTTTCTAGGTCGATCTAGGGCTAGGAGCAGGAGGTTTAGGGCAGGGTTTGAGAGCTTAGGGCTAAGAGGTGAGGAATCGGTCGTCTATTTTCTAGTTGAGAGGGAAAAAAGACGGCCGATCCTAACTTTTAAGTTGGCTCAGCCCGCAGATCGGTCGATTTCTGTGTATGGAAAACTCGACTGAACGGTCCACTAAAGACTTGCTCTCGGCTCCTGATCGGTCGAGTTTCTCAGGGTGAAAACTCGACCGAAGGTCAACCTGACCTAAAAGTCACATTCTTAGATTGTAGCCATATACATGCCAATTAAATTCAATTTTCCATTCTATTATGTATCATTAACATACTTAGGCACATTTAGCTCATCATTGGGCACTATTTTGCGATAAAACATGGAATTCGATAAAAACCCAAAAACAAGCAAAAACTAAGCATGTTTACAAGCAAGTTAGGCACATTTAAGCATATATAGGCAAAACAAGGTGAAGAAAAACATGAGCAAGCATATAGGAAAGAGACAACTAGCTAGATCACATGGCAATATCATTCAAATCAACAATAAGCAGTTTAGATCGAATAAAGTTAAATTGATCTCTAGCTAGAGGTTTTGTAAAGATATCCGCCAATTGATTTTCCGCGTCCACATGCGTGATATAAATATCCTTCTTGGCGATGTGATCACGGAGAAAGTGATGGCGAACCTCTATATGCTTGGCTCTACTATGCAATATAGGATTGTAAGATAGATTAATTGCACTAGTATTGTCACAAAAGATAGGAGAAGCATCAAAAAATATGTTGAAGTCTTGGAGCAAGTGCCACTTGTGCACTTTCTATCAACCAAACACCCTGCGTAATCCGCATCACTATATGCTCTAAGAGTAAAATCCCTTGATTTAGGATACAATAGTCTAAAATTTTGGGTTTTGGCTAAGTACCTCAAAATCCTCTTAACATCAATAAGATGCGACTTCTTAGGGTTAGATTGAAAGCGAGCACACAAGCCAACACTAAACATAATATCAGGTCTAGAGGCAGTTAAATAGAGTAAACTTCCAATCATACCTCTATAGAGCTTCTCATCTACCTTCTCACCTTCTTCATCTTTGTCAAGTTTGGCGGTGTTGGACATGGGTGTATCCATCGGCTTCATGTTTTCCATCCCAAAGCGCTTGAGCAGTTCATTTGTGTATTTGCCTTGGTTGATGAAGTTTCCTTCTTTTGTTTGCTTGATTTGAAAGCCGAGGAAGAAAGTCAACTCACCCATCATGCTTATTTTGAATTCACTCTGCATAAGAGAACTAAACTCCTTGCAAAGATCAAGACCAGTCCCGCCAAAAATGATATCATCAACATAAATTTGAATTATAAGAAAATGGTTAGAAGTGTGTTTTAGGAACAAGGTAGAATCAACTTTGCCCATGACATACCCGTTATCTAACAAAAAGTTCTTTAATTTCTCATACCAAGCTCGAGGTGCTTGTTTGAGTCCATAGAGAGCTTTTTGCAATAAATAAACATGATTGGGTAACTTGTCATTTTCAAAGCCCGGAGGTTGAGCAACAAATACTTCCTCCTCGATTGTACCATTCAAAAACGCACTTTTAACGTCCATTTGATATAACAAGAAATTTTTGTAACTAGCAAAGGCAAGTAACATACGAATAGATTCTAATCTAGCAACAGGAGCATAAGTTTCATCAAAGTCAATACCTTCCTGTTGGTTGTAACCTTGTGCTACTAACCTTGCTTTGTTTCTTACCACTTTTCCTTGCTCATCTAGCTTGTTGCGGTAGACCCATTTGGTGCCAATGGTTTTTCTATTACTTGGTCTTGGCACTAGAGTCCACACACGATTCTTCTCGAATTGCTCTAACTCTTCTTGCATGGCTAGGATCCACTCATCATCACCAAGGGCTTCTTTGATGTTCTTTGGCTCTAGTTGGGAGATGAAGGCACTATCTGCTTGTTCTTTGTTGTGAGCAGCTCGTGTCCTCACTCTCTCGAATGGGTTGCCAACAGTGTTTCAAAAAGCGGTATGCGTTATGCGTTCGGAGAGGTCACCTTGTAGAGTATATGCGGTATGCGGTTTTGGATATTTTTAATTAATTATTATATATATATATATTAATCATGATTTACATATTTAATTTGTGCAATTGTGTATCTAAATAGTACAATTACAAGAATAATGGATGCAATTATGCAAATATGCAATCATCACAACTTAAATAAATACAAACATGCACTATAATCTAAATTTAAACAATGTAAATGTATAAAAGAAGAAATCAGAATATCTCTAACTAAAAATCGGGGTATAATCGGCCTTGTATGCGGCCGTACAACCGATTATGCGGCTTGGACCGCTTTTTGGACCGATTTTCATTATGCGTTTTTTTGGAGGACCGCACCTTGTATGCGGCTGCTTATGCGGGCGCATACACCGATTTTTAAAACACTGGTTGCCAATGATCAACTCCTTGGGATGATTCTTTGCAAAGAGGGGAGTGAGATCCTTCTTTTCTTCTTCTTCTTCTTCTATCACCTGTTTACCTTTATTTTCGATGTTGAGGTCTTTTAAGATAGGAATCAAATCATCTACAACGTCATTATCAACAACATGCTTGCCAACAACAAGGTTAGTTTCAATAAACTTAACATTGATAGATTCTTCAATTTTAGACAATTCAATGTTGAATACTCTATATGCCCTACTAGTAGTGCCTAGGAAGAAAGCCTTATAAGATTTCGGATCAAACTTGTCAAGAGAATCCTTCGTGTTTAAAATAAAACAAGGACATCCGAAAATATGAAAGAAATCAATAGACGGCTTTCTACCACGCCATAGTTCATAGGGGGTTTTCTTTAAAGAAGGATGTGTAAAAACTCGGTTTTGCACAAAGCATGAGGTGCTAATGGCTTCAGCCCAAAACTTCTTAGGAGTGTCATACTCAAGAAGCATGGTCCTAGCCATTTCTTGTAGCGACCTGTTCTTTCTCTCTACAACCCCATTTTGTTGAGGCGTACGAGGAGAAGAGAAATTATGTGAATAACCATATTTTTCACAAAAACGTTCAAAAAGATAATTTTCAAATTCTCTCCCATGATCACTACGGATAGAAACAATCCGGCAAAAAGCTTCGTTTTCAGCCCGTTTACAAAAGCTCGAGAAAACATCAAGAGTATCGCTTTTAGAAACGAGAAAGAAGGTCCAAGTATATCGAGAGAAATCATCAATAATAACAAGACAATACTTGGAACCACGAAGCGTTTGCGTTCTCATTGGTCCGAATAGATAAATATGAAGAAGTTCAAGAACTCTCTTGGTACTCATGACTCCTTTGGATTTGAAGGAGGATTTGATTTGTTTCCCTTGTGTACAAGGTTGGCATTCCTCATCCTTTTCAAAATCCAATTTGGGAAGTCCTTTAACCAAGTCCTTTTTGCTCAATTTCTTCATTTGATGCATATTCACATGACCCAAACGGCGATGCCAAAGAGAAATATCATTTTTATCCACTATCAAGCATCTATTTAGTATGGGCTTAAGAACATCAAGAACAATAACATAAAGATTACCATTTCTAGTTCCCTTATATATAACATTGTAGGAGAGGGAATCTAGAAGCAAATATTCTAAAGAAGTAAACAACACAAGATATCCATTGTCACAAAGTTGACTAACACTAATCAAATTGTGATGTAGGCCATCAACAAGCAACACATTTTTAATACATAGTTCATTTCCCACATCACCCTCACCTATGACCTTACCCTTCTTGTTGTCCCCGAAGGTTACCGATCCTCCTTTCTTTTTCACAAACTTGTTGAAATGGCTGATTTCTCCAGTCATGTGCTTAGAGCAGCCACTATCAACAATCCATCTCTTTTTAACCTGCAAGAAAGAAGGATGTCGGAACCCAACTCAAACTTTGGGATTCAGGGTTAGCTTGGGGACCCATTTCATCTTTGGGTTGGTCCCCTTGGGCTTGTAAGGACAATAAGTGGAGTAATGGTCATCACATTTACAATGAACACAAACCATATGGTTCTTAGAGCCGGAAGTCTCTCCATGGAAAATAGGAGGTTCCACATTCTTCTTCTTACCTTTGTTCTTGCTCTTTTTCTTACCTTTTAGAGCAGTCCCATCATATCCCAAACCACTAGTACCAACATGTTTGGTAGAGTGTTCTAGGACATCATTGAGGGATTTCTTTCCCGAGAGAAACTTTTGCAAAGAGGATCTTAACTTGGCATTATCATCGCTAAGGTTAATGACAGTAGTAGAAAGACTAGCAAGATCATCTCTAGCATGCAATAAGTCGGCCTCAAGACAGAGGGCTTTAGTATGAAAATAATCTCTTTCTAAAGCTATGCTAGCAACTTCATTATTTTGCAAAATAGGTCTAGAAGATAAGTCATTTACTTGAGCAAGCAATTTGACATTTTCAGATTTAAGCAAAACAATTTCTCTTTGATAAGCATAAACTTCATTTCTCCTAGCATCATCCATGAGTTTGAGTTCCACATTTTCAGTTTTAAGAACATCAAGCTCATCTAGGCACTTTTGGTTTTCTATCTTAAGATTTTCAATATTTTTCAGATATACACCATTCTCAGCCTCTACTCCATTGTATTGAAGTTCAAGGTCAAAAAATTGCCCTTGCAAGGAATCTATGCTCTCAAGAAGCAATTTTTCATTTTGATCAAGAATATCAATTTTAGCATAAAGATCATCAACTATCTTGCCTAACCTTTTCCTTTTAGATTTGCATTTAGTAAAGGATGATTGGCATTCATTTATCATATCAATGATAGTTTCTTTAGGCAGCTCTAGCAAATTTACTTCACTTACCTTGCTTACCTCACTTACCTCACATACATCTTCACTAGTAGAGGCCATGAGAGCAAGATGCCATTTTCCATCTTCGGGGCTTGAGGAGCTTGAAGAAGACTCCTCCCAAGCTGCATGGGCTGCATCTCTTGATCTTCTTTCTTTCTTGTCCTTCCTCTTGTACTTGCCTTCTCTCTTGTGCTCCTTATCTTTCTTGTGGCTGCTCTTGTGGTGACTCTTCTTGGCCTTAGGGCAGTCACTCTTGTAGTGGCCTTTTTGACCACACTCATAGCACCTTGGAGTTGAAGATGAGGGTTTGCTCTTGAAGTGTTTGCCCTTTGAGTAGTTTGCCTCATGCTCATTTGAACCATCATCTTCACTTGAGGAAGGGCTGGGGGACTTCAAGACGAGTTGTTGCCGGACCATTTCTTCAATTTGTGCTTTGAAGGCTGTGTCCTTTATCTTCTTGGACTCTTTTTCTTCTCTCCTCTCTTCCTCTTCTTGCTTGTCAAGCCTAGGTTCACGGGCTTGGAGGTTACCAACCAGCTCCTCGGTTGACAACTCACTTAGCTTCTACACCTCTTCAATTGAAGTAATCTTAGGCTCCCATCTCTTAGGAAGAGATCTCAAGATCTTAGAGTTGATAGTACCTCTATCCATCACACTCCCAGGGGCTGCCAAACCATTTAAGATAACATTGAGCCTAGTGTACATATCAGCCACTCTCTCATTCTTACCCATCTTGAAGTTCTCTAGAAGACCACCAAGCATGTAGATCTTGGCTTCCTTCACTTGCTCGGTTCCTTCATAGCTGACACACAATTTGTGCCATATCTCATGTGCGGTGTCCCATGAGGAGATCCGGTTGAACTCGGATGGAGTGAGGGCGGCGTAGATGATGCTCACAGCTTTCGCGTTGAGTTGAGCATGCTTCATTTCAACTTCAGTCCATGTGGTGATGTCCCCCTTTGGATCTTCATATTTGAGGTGGACTATCTTCCACATTTCATAGCTCACACCTTGAAGGTAGAACTGCATCCATCTCTTCCAATAGAGGAAGTTGGTGCCGTCGAAGACCGGGGGTCTCATGGAGAAGCTTCCTTCTAGGTTCAGCGAACCAAGTGCCGAATCGCCCATCTTCTCCTACTTGTTGAAGTAGCTTGGAGAAGACCTGCTCTGATACCACTTGTTGGATCAATGGGCTCTAGAAGGGGGGGTTGAATAGAGCTTCACAATTCTCACAAAATTGATTAGACCACCAAGTGTTATTAATTGCAGAAACTTAAACAAGCAGCAATTTGATGATTTAATCTAACATGCACAGCAAGGATGAGAGACAAGGAAGAGCAAACACTTGGACAGGTGGTTTAGAGTGGTTCCATGTCCTAAACTTAGGAGCAATGTCAGTCCACTACCTAGAGTGGGTTAGTCTCTAGGATTTGTAATCTTGGTACTCTTATATTTCACAATAAGATTACAAGATACAACAACGACACATCCAAAGGCTTAGTACCTCAAGCAAAGATCTTCAACCTATAGAAGGAGCTTACCCACTTGAAGCATGGAGTCTTCAGCCATCAACATGGATTTACCCACTCCTTTCTTCAAGTCTTCTGCCTTCAAAGGATAACCTATCTTCCTTGAGTGTTGCCTTGCTTCTCTCCTTCACTTGGAGATCTGGAGCACCTATCTCCTTCACTTGGAGACCTGGAGCAACTTGCCTTCTTCAACCTTGAAGAACAACACCACCTTCTCCTTCACTTGGAGAGGTATCTTCAACTATCTTCAAAGGAATGGAGGTTGGAAGATGGAGGAGAGATTTTACATCAACACATGGAGTAGCTTTCTTACACATGAACCTATCTCACTCATACTCACGGATTTGACTTGAAGGTAGAGAGAGAAAGGGGCTCAAAGGCTTAGAACACACTCAGCTATGGTAGAACTAAGTTTGCAATGAAAGAGCAGCCTTGGAATGAACTCCAAGTGTCCTATATATAGCTGAGGGTGTTGCTTTGAGTTAGGTGAACTCTTGGGCCGAAATAGAGACGTTTTCCTTCAAGAAAACGTCTCTATTTGCGATCAAATAACCCACCAACGGTCACATCACTTTTTTCTGCAAATTCCGTACAGTGCAATCGGTCGAGTTTCAATAAAGGTAACTCGACCGCTCAAGTAAAAGACAAAACCGATATTCAAACGGTCGGTCGAGTTTGTCCTGGGGAAACTCGATCGATCCCTGAAGATCGTTTTGGTCAGCCACTTGATCGGTCGAGTTCTCTGTGCAAACACAACTCGACCGATGCTATTTTCAGAAAATTGACTTAAGGATGATCGGTCGAGTTTTAAGGCTGGGAAACTCGACCGACCAAGTGCCTGAAATCAATTTTCTAAATTGCATCTAAAAGTGATCTAACATTGGTGTTTTATGTCCCAATCAATTTTCTCACCTTAGTTACAAGTAATTCATCATTACAAGTGATTACAAATATGTTCTAAGGTCATTTACATAGAAATCCCAAAATGCACACTTGTAGCTATTTTGACTTGAACTTGACCCATTCTAGGGCTTTGGATTTTGGATCCTTTTCATGTACCTAATGCCTGCAAACAATCTTAAACACACATATTAGATACATATGAATGGAATGGTTAAGTCATTATCAAAATATAGGCAATGTATAACCTCTAGGTCAACAAAACATATCTTGGTGAGAGCATGAGAGGCATTTCAATAACTTTACACAGTGAACAATTTTTCATAATTCTAATCGTATGGATTAAAAATATACCTTACTGTTTACCTTCCCATAAAATTTCATCATCATAGGACTTGTATTGCATGCACAACAAGCAAATACTTTTAACACCCAATATTGAGTTTTAGGCTGACCGTTGGATGTAAAATATGTATATTGTAAATATGGACATGTAAAACATATTCGATTGCAATGATTTTTGACGTGAAGGTAAATGAAATGATGTTCTTCCCATCCATAAGGTTCGATATTAAAAACGAGCTATAACTTTATAGTTATTTAAATTCCTCTCATGCTCTCACCGTAGCATGTTTCTCACTAGATCGCTACCCTATATATATATAAATATATATATATATATATATAAATATATATATATATATATATATAAATATATATATATATATAAATATATATATATATATATATAAATAAATATATATATATATAAATATATATATATATATATATATATATATATATATATATATATATATATATATATATATATATATATAGAGTCAGGCTAGAATACACTCGAGTGTATCGGAGACCGAATACACTCAAGTCGTTTTCCATCATGCAACGTTCATTTTGAAAATGCAAATCATGTATCTTCTTAAATATAATATGAAGATACTACATATAAAATTCGAGCTCATTTGGACACTTATAGGTCATGCATCAAAAGGCGACAAAAATTATACAATTCAATTAGTTTTGTGCGTCGATTTTCTTGGTCATGAAAGAGTGACTTCGAAAATTCCAAATGAGCTCAAATTTTACTTGTAGCCTGTATTTGTTATAACAATGAATATCAACGGTTTGGATTTGTCAAAAAAATTCTCTAGATATGCAAACAACACTTGAGTGTACGGTGCGATCTGTACACTAAAGTGTATTCTAGTCTGACTCTCTCTCTCTCTCTCTCTCTCTATATATATATATATATATATATATATATATATATATATGATGTGCGCCTAGGTACAGTCTGAGGCTTACGCCTCAAGACTTATGCCTCACCTCACATAGACAAAAACGTCTCGATACGTCTCATGCACTTTTAAACTTGATCTCAGATTCTCAGAACGCATACCACAACCTCCATTGACCTGTGCATGGCTTATCCATGAATTGAATAACAATACTACCAACGAGAGCAATGTTTGGCTGAGTGGCAGTCACACAAATCAACTTCCTAACAAGTCGTCTATATCTCCAAGGTCATTGACTCCTCGTGCTCCATGGACAATTTGACTTTAGGATCCATTGGGAATATCAATAGGTTTGGTCGCAAACATCCCTGTCTCAGTGAGAAGATCAAAGACATACTCCTTTGTGAGTTAACCATCCCAGACTTGGACTTGACAACTTCGATTCCCAAAAAATATTTAAGATCCCAAACCCTTTGTCTGAATCTGTGCCCGTAAGAAGGTCTTCAACTATGCAATGCCACACTCATCATCACCAAGAATCACAATGTAATCAACATATACCACCGAGTAATTGCTCCTTGAACTCTATCATATGTAGAAGATTGAATGATCTATGGTACAACTCTGGAGTAGGAAACCAGAAAGAGCACTATTGAATCTATCAAACCGGCCACGAGGTGACTGCATTAGTCCATAGAGAGAATTGTGAAGATGGCGTGATAGATTTGACTCCACCTGAGCAACAAACTCCCAGGTGGTTGCTCCATATATATCTCTTCATCTATAAAATCAAGTTGGTGCAGAGGCCAAGAGTGACTAGCAACTAGAGATGAGAAGATGCGAATAGATGCCATCTTTGCACGGGAGAGGTCTCTGAATAATCCTCACGATAAACTTGAGTGTAGCCCTTGGCTACCAAACACACATTCAGCCACTCAACAATCCATCTGCACCAAATTTGACAGTGTAAACCCAATGACATCAAACTATAAACTTGACATGCGGACGTGAAACTAAGGACCATGTCTTGTTATGGTCAAAACCTGACATCTTCGCTTCCATAGCATGGCGCCGGTGGTTGACCTAGGTGATCAAGTGGAACTGAATCGAAGGGAGGTCTAGAGCCAGAGGACAAAGAAAAAATTAATGCATAATATGAAGTTGAGATGTGGCTATATGAAACAAAGTTAAAAATGGGATGCTAAATATTTTAGGAGTGAAGGATTCGACACCGTTACTCAAAGAAAAAGGAAGATTCTTCTGAAAAGATGGATAAGGAACTGTCTCTACCTGAGCTTTTGACAAGGAGGCATCTAGAGAAGGAGCTGAACTGGCAAGAGCCGATGTACCACCTGCATTGGTGCAAGAACTAGACTATCTACCTATACATGTACGACGAGTGTAGACCTGAGTGATCGGTGGTCTTGCAGAGCTTGGTGTAATTACATCATGAGGACCATCATTGCTAAGGGACTCAAAAACAAGAGATCCAACAATGGAAAGATGGGGCAAAAACTCTTCCATAACTACGGGTGTCACTAAAGAACTATCATCAAAATAGGACGTGTCTTAAAAAAAGGTGACATCTGTAGATACAAAGAAGCGATATTAGGTATGGTTGTAGCACTTGCACCCCTTTTGAACCTGAGAGTAACCTATCAAACACATTTAACGGACTTTGGACTTATCAATACCTAGACCAAGACAATGGACAAGACAAGCACATCCAAATACTTTGGATGGGACATTGTTCAATGGCTTCACAGGATGACTGATCTGAACTTGTATGCGGTTTTGGAGAACGGATGATGGCATGCGGTTGATGAGGTAGGTGGTAGTCAGAACTATATCCCCCATAATTCTCTAAAAACATGCATATGAAGGAGAAGAGAGGATATCAACAATATGATAGATTTTTCTCTCAACCACCCTGTAATGCTGCAGAGTATGTGGACAAGATGAGTGATGGATGATGCCACATGGAGGTGAAATGGATGAACTCACAGTTCAAGTACTCTCTGGCATGGTCAGAACAAAGAGTACACATTTTCTTTATAAATTTGTTTTTCACTTCTCCACAAAAGGATTAAAATATGGAAAAAGTTCATATCATTCCTTCATCAAATAAAACCATGTAGCACGAGAATAATTGTCGACAAAAATAGCAAATATCTAAACCCATGTTTTAGATGTAACACGACTAGAACAGAACACGATATATGAGAATGACAAGCTCGAAAACAGACTGTTCTTTGACTCTCTAGACCTGAAAACAAACCTTATGTGCTTCGCAAATTGACATGATCACATTGCAAACTCTCCAGGTTGGACAAACTTGGAACCAAAACCTTCAACTTTTCTACAAACACGTTACCAAGACGACTGTGCACCACCAAAAGATTTGTAGTGACACAAGCTGTGGGAAGCTGTTGCAAGTAGTAGAGTCCAATCGGTTCATATCCTTCACCAATCTTCTTCCCTATCTCTAAGAGTTGTATAAGACAAGTATCTGATTAGAATGTAACGAAGGCTTGAAGAGAGTGAGTTAAGTTGCTAATTGAGAACAAATCAAAAGGAAATTGGGGGATGAACAAGGTAGACAGAAGAGAAATATATAGTATTGGTGACACCGTCCCGATTCCCTTAACAAAGGCTACAAAGCTGTCTTTAAGGGTGAGACCGGGTCGGTTTGGCTTATGGGTATAAGTGGTGAACATCTCTGGTACCCCGCTGATGTGATCAATTGCACTAGAATTGAGGACCCAATCGAATTTGGACGTCAATGTCTTGGATGCCTGTGAAATGCATGCAGACGAATCAGATCTCCGTGCAATGGAGACTAAAGACATGGATTGCTTTAAATCTCGAAGACGCATCAATTGAGCATATTCTTCTTTAGACAACGACACCCGATATGTAGCGTCCTCCTGAGTATCATTAATAGCGGCCATAATGGTGGACTTTGTAGAAAATCCACGAACTCATTTTGGATTGTCACAGTGGATTAGTGAACCACAGATTCCTTGTAACCATGTTGACCACAAATGCAACTATCCAAAGAAGATACTAATCTGATCGGAAAACACGAATCAAGGGACAACAAATCAGAACTTATAGCAAAGATTCAGACTTTTTCTTCACCAAGGGAGACTTTTCCTTCAAGAAATCAGACCAAGGGACAATAGAAGATCTTGAAATCAAATCTTTGCACACTTTGTAGAAGCTGTGAACCTTGAAAACAGTCTTTTGTAGGCTTGATAGCAGCCGCGCTACAGTACTCTACGACTACAGTAGTTAGGAAGAATAGACAATGCTCCCTCCTCGGATTACCTATGCTTGTGACCTTCTACGGGTACTAGGGTCAGGGGCGCTCCCTATGGACTAGATTTGAGAGAGGAAAACAACCCTTAAACCCTTTGTTGAAGCCAAACTTCTTACTGCAATAAAAGGCTGTTGACAGTAGCGTGATGCATAGCTGATCTGGAGAAGAAAAAAGGGCGTAGCAGCCAGCCACCACCACTGTGGGGCTGCTAGGACAAGGGGATACACACCCAAAAGGGCTGATCCAAAATCCAACCCGAGAATCAGTGGCAGCCACACCAACCGTCATCATGCTACAGTTGGTACTGTAGCGACAAAAGAAAAAACTTGAGATGTTGCTGATCCAGTTGGTTGTAGACCTTAAGTTGGGGATGAAAAATCCCTAAGACTTGGAGAGGTTGACGGCTGTCCTAGGGTTTTCCTTGAAGCTCTGATACCATGTGAAATCTTAAGCAAAGTGGGAGAACTCTTTAACTTTTAATAACAATCGGGGTGCTTGTTGATCTATACTAGAGACTTTACAAACTTTACACATAGGCCCTCGACATTTTCTCACATTTACAACTAGGTTTCTATGCATACATTTTAACAAACACATCCAAATTTCTTGTATATCTATACATTTTACAAGTAGCCGACCCCAACATAGTTGGGACTGAGGCTTAAATGATGATGATGATGATGATGATCCAACTTTCTTCCACAATGATATTGGAATACCCCATAGTAGCACACATGGAACTGCAAATCAACCTGCAGATGCCTTAACAATGCTTTTCAGCACCCACAACGCTCCATGTGTGACACCATCCCTAAATTTCTTTGCTTTTCATATTACCTCGGACTAAGCATATGTAAATGACATTTACAATTCCATGCATGTAATATCTTGCTTTTGTTTGCATGTGAAGGGTACCATGAGCTCACAGAATAAAAGAGCTCTCTTTCAAGATGTTCTCTAACAATTTAACAGTTGAAGTTCATGGGCCACTTCCTAGGCCCACTTGTGTAGTTGAGGCATACACGACATGTTGAAAAGTGTGTGGGAAACTCACTTGTGTTAGTATTAGACAACACACCCTCCTATATATAGGAGAAAGGGGGGGGAACATTACATATTTGGGACTCAAGTAAAGCTATATTTGGCTCTGACACTTAAGCTCATATACTAATTAACATATTAAATAAATAGTCTAATAATACTATCTAACACTCCCCTTCAAGCTGGAGCTTGGGTGAAATACATGTCCTAGTTTGGACTTACAAAACTTAGACGATAGAGATAAAAATGTATACAATTGCAGGTTGGAAAATGTATACAAAAGAGACACCATCATATGTTCTTCCTTGTACACACAAAGTATGCATTCTAAATTAGTACTAGCTATATCATAGAACATTTAATGTATACACGTTTCATATATTATAGTCGACACTACTTGGACTACGTAATTAATTAATGTTAATGCTTACAGTAGCATTTTTTAAAAAAGCGGGGAAAAAAGCGGAAAAAAGCCGATGAAGCGGGAAAAAGCAGGCGATTATGTTCAAAACGCTTAACGGGCGCTTAGGGGCTAAATTAGGCGGCTGAGGGTCTTGGCCGATTAAGCGGCCACCTGGGCCATTTTTCATACACTGCTCACCATACACAATTGTCACTCCCCTTAAATACTACTCCCCAACAAAAAAATATGATGACGTCTCTTTTGAGTTGTATTCTGCAAGTTGGAAATATCGAGCTTTGCAGAAGGTCTTTGAAGTGCATCTAGAATGAAAAATATGATAAATGGAATCCAAACGCCACATTAATAGCTCGCCACCATCAATCTGGAGCAGACGATGAAAAGCATCATGACTATGCCATTTTCACTGGCGTGGAATGTGAATCAACACATCTCACGTACATAACATAGTACGAATGCGGAGGCACAATGTCGATGTACTAGTAAAGATATCTTCAAATCGTTTGAGAAGTGTAGCCAACTGGAATGAGTGCATAAGACCACAAGTGTGCATAATGTGGGGCAAACTCGAGTTGGACGAGGACGAGGTGCTGATAGCTGCCATACTGGTTCCATAAATCTGTGCTTGAATCTAGATAGCTTGAAAGGAAAGACAGGCATCATCAATGATAAACCTAAGTAGATCAATAGAAGATCCATGTCAACAAATGGGACGTAGAGAAGACAACTAAAGTAGCTATGTGAAGATAAAAATGTAGATGAATCTTGCATTCATAATTTGCAGGCTAGAAATTGACGAGCTTCAGAGAAGTCTGATGTGAAGAAGCAACAATCTGTCTCATGAGAATGCAGCGAGATTGATCAACTGAAACATCATTAACACCAGAGGGAACAAGAGGCTGGAATGAGTGTAGCAAGCTCTTTTCTTGTCGTACATATTTTGGTATGAATGCGAAAAGCTTGGTGTCAATTCTGCAATTGAGTTCCTTCATGCCGTGTGAAAGTGGGTGGCCAATTGGAATTAGCGCTGATAGCCAACCCACATGTGAAGTGATGTTTAGTAGGAATGATACGCCACAAAGACATCGGAAGAACAGATGTGCTGAAGAATACAAAGCTATATGAACACAATAGCCCGAAATATCATCTCTCTCCTCATACTCTTCTCATATGGTCTCTTCATACTCTCTTCTTTACCCCCTCCCCTATGCACACCAAATACGAAGAGAATAAGTGACCTCACTTCCATCTACATTCTAGCCTTGAGAAGGCTCCAAGCTAATTACTAGTGAATTAAAAACCGGCCCAGGCAGCCGCTTAATCGGCCAAGATCCTCATCTGCCTAATTTAGCCCCTAAGCGCTCGATTAAGCGTTTTGAACATAATCGCCTGCTTTTTGCCCGCCTCACCCACGTTTTCCCGCTTTTTGCCCACTTTTTTCCCGCTTCGTTTAAAAATACCAATGTAAGCATCTAACATTAAATAATTACATAGTCCAAGTAGTGTCGACTATATTATATGAAACTTGTATACATTAAATGTTCTATGACATAGCTAGTCCTAATTTAGAATGCATACTTTGTGTGTAAGCTGTAATAATTGGGTACTGCTGTAATGCATCTAAGTAAATATCATATTGCTCTATTATGCTTCTAATGCATGATTAGTTTTACTGATTTCCTTGCCGCTTTCAGTGATTAATGATTGGTACTACTGGTTAGTATTACTTTAGTGATTACTTTAAATCAATAATTCATAGTTTGTTATTTACAATTACTGATCTGCTTGTTGATTTTAGTGATTAGAGATATTGATTAATAATAAAGTATTGATGAATACTTAGTTAATTATTGATTTGCTAATTAGATATGTATAGAAGTTCCTTAGAAATATTTTTTTTTTATATACACATACATGTAATTTTGTATAAAAATATATAAAATTTAGACACTCGCTTTTTCAAAAATCGCCCGCCTACCACTTAATCGGTTACAGGGAGCTGTCCGCACGCCTCCCGCTTCCCGCTTTCTGATACCTTGCTAATTACACTAAATGCTTCTATACTAGCTACTTAGATCTCTCACCTAGGTGTAGAAGAATTGATTAACATGTAGGAAGTTGAATAGCTAACTAGGGATCCACTAATTGGACATAGGAGCAAATTCCTAAAAAGATCCACAAATAAACAAATTTCCTAGAATCTAGGTGATTTCAAGCACAAACCACAAAACAATTAATGGGAAATGAGATAGGAATAGAACATAACCATTAGCAAAGGAAATTATAATGTTTACATATCACATTCCCCCAACATGGTATCAGAGTAACAATTTTGATCCCAAATATGCCACCTAAGAGGCCTAGCTACTCATAGAACAAGAAAATACAGAAATGGAGAAAAAAGAGGTAGAAGGAGCCATGGAGCTCGATGTAGATGAAGGAATCTCCCTCTCGAGAAGATGCAAGGACGTGCTCTTCCCCCCTCCAAGGTGGAATGGCATGGGATGATGGTGGAAAGTGGTCAAAATCCTAGAAAATTAGAATTTTGGTGGTGAAAATGGTGAAATGAAGTGGAATGGAGATGGAAATGAGGTGGGTTGGCTAAGGGGCGAAAATGGAGAGCTAAGAGGTGGTAGAAGGTAGCTAACCTCGAGCTCCAGCCGCCACCCAATGTATATATAAGTGGTGGGGAAACACTAGGTCAAGTAGGAGGTAGAATGGGTAATGCAGTGCAGAAAATTGGGTAGGTTTCAAGTAGCACGACCATGCTGGACAACACGGCCGTGGTGGGTACTAAATAGAACGACCGTAGTGGCGTGGAACGACTGAGGTGAAAAATGGGAAAAATGACAGGAGGTTTTGGGGTTTTTGAATGGCTGGTGGCATGGCCGTGGTGGGTCACTGGCCTCGCGGCTGTGGTGGTTCACACGACCGTTCTGGGATGGAGTGTGCTGGCCGTTCTGCTGAAGACGGGCGCGTTGCGGTCTGGCCAGCACGGCCGTTCTGGCTGGCACGACCATGCTGGGGTCTTCATAGCACGGCCATGCTAGATGGAACAACCATGTTGCTGGTCTTCTTCAAGGCTGAACTGATGCACTCTTTGTGCTTTTTAGCTTGAATAGCACGACTGTTCCTTGGCACCATGGCCGTGCTGTGGTCTTCAGTTGCACTTTACTCTTCAACTTTGGATTTCAATGGTCATCTTTGCTTCACGTGAGTCTTGGCCACTGGGGTAGGTTGGGGAAGCTCTTGGACCTTCCTTGGACCCTCCAATGGTGGAGCAACCCCAAGATCACCCTCCTCTCCCCTCCATCCAAACGTGGCCAAAGTACCTGAAAAACATGCAAAGAACGCCCATAAGTGCATTTGACAGAACTATGTATATTGAGGGAAATAATATGTAATCTAACAGGTATAAATGTGTTTGAAGTGCAATAAGACACAAGATGAAGCCTTGAAATAGGGCTGCATCAGTAGGTGGTGTGGAAAGGAGGCATATGACCCTCGCACGTGCAAAGAGATGCACACATGAGTGGTGGGAGGGCAGGAAATGAAACTTTAAAGAGAGATGCGTAGTATGTAGAGAAGGGAAACCGATAACCGGAATAAAAGTACAACACAACCCAATTATAGGGATCTGGATAGAGAAATTAAATGGATCTTTTCTTGACCCGAAAAGGACATTAAATAGATCCGATTCACATTAGGTTTGAAGGAGAGAAAGAACTTTGGAGCACGTCATAGCTTGAATTGAGATGGAAATAGACAAACTTCTTTCGACATGCCGTGTGGAATTCTGACATGACGTTTAACTCTTTTGGTTGAAGATTACAAACTCCCAACAACTAGCCGTGTGGAGATCTGACACGCTGTGTAGGATGTCGAAGACGTGAAACAGATTTTCGTCAACACGCCTTGTAGGAATTTGGCACGCCGTGTAGGCGTGAAACAGACTTCCGTTGGCATGTCGTGTTGAGATTTAACACGCCTTGTAACTTGCGATATGAACCAAACCATTCGTCGCCAGATGATTTTTGGACTGCGATATACCATGTTGGTCGGACAACACGCCTTGTCGGACGCCACTGATGCACGATCTAGATGGGATTTGGCACCGTCAAGGAGAAACAACCCTAGGAAGATGCATCAAGGGGTGATGGGAATTAGCATCATGACTTGTGACTATGGATCATGCAAATCTGACGCAGCAACATGCCCTTGAAATACCACGAATCTATCTCGACGAGAATTGGCGCCGTCCAGGGAAAGACATCTCGGGATTAGGTGGAGCTTCTAGGATGACAATAGCCACATAGGCCGATTGGTAGAGCACGTACAAGATGATGAAGGGGTAACTAGGCGACTCCCCTTCTGTTATGTCTTTCTTTGCTGCTGCGACGACAGAGATGTCCTGGGACAACCGATGGGGCAAACAATGGTTGATGATGGATAGGGTGAACAACGCCTGCACATGACCGGGAAGACAACATCAGGGAAGAGACGATGTGACTCGAGGGTGATGACCATGAGGAAAACTTGATGGCAGCCTTTAACTATGAATTTGGTGAGTGTAGAGAAACATAGATGATGGCTGGGAAGGAGAGCGTTGATGTATAGCCAACGATCTTTATAAAAGTTGAAGAGAAACAACCATGGAGGTCGGAGAATGCCCAGCGGGCGGCCAGCCTAAGCCATGCAGAGACGACGGCTGTTCGCAGAAGGAGGCTCTCTCTTTTTCTCTCCAGGGTTAGGTTAAGTGCTCTAATGCCATGTTGAAAAGTGTGAGAGAATTTCACTGGTGTTACTATTAGGCAGCACACCTATGTCTTATATATAGGAGAAAGGGGGGAAACAATACATGCTTAGGACTTGAGTGAAGCTGCATGAGCCGAGACACTTAAGCCCATATATTAATTAACCTATTAACTAAATAGGTTAATAATACTCTCTAACAGGATGCTTGTGCATAGATGTTCCTTTAAGTCACACATGGTCGCCAAGGCATCTAGGTTCTTACTGGGTGTTTGGGCTCCTACCCTACTTTTTCTGAACTTCTAATAGACAACACATTATATTTTTTAATATAATGAAGGTATTTCTTGTATCCAACATCTTAGAATGCAAACTAGGAATGAAGTACAATCCGAATAGTTGGGTACCAAGGACCGTCCGATATGATCGCCGGTTCGTGATGGACAATTCACGCTGCGTCCAGCCGAAACAACCATCCTTCACGTCAGCTCCACGATCGAGGATAAGGATCGGTTTATTTGGCATGTTGACGGGGTACCTAGAGCGAACACTCTGGTGTGGAGGCTACTCCATTGTGGCCTCCCCACTGATGACAATGTAAGAAGATGTATGGTCCCGTTGGTGTCGAGATGTTGCTCTGCAAAGAACCTAAAGCTGAAGATACCACCCATTTGTTTCTGGAGGTCAGAGTTAGTCGTCTGTCCGCCTTTGCCTGCCTTGCTCGCAGCAACCTATCAGGGCGTGGCTTAAAGAAGTCTGCTCCGTGGTCAAATCCCAGGAAATGAGAGGATGGCTCGCAGGTCTACTGCTAGGGATCATCCTTTGGATGGTTTGGAGAGAGAGATGTATGTTGTCGCCGCTACAACGACAAGTTTGCTTCGGTGGACAAAATCTGGAAGGAGGTTGTTAGCATTATAAATGCCAAGAAGAAAGAACAGAAGTTCAAGACTTTTGGGGCTGGTGGTTTCCTTTTCCACGCCCTGAAGGAAGGAGCCGAGGTTGATGATTCGAAAGCTGGAGCTGGTTACCTGGCACCCCCAGACTTCCATAGCAAGAAGATGAACTTGGCTATAGGAAACGACGAAAATGTGAAGGGGGAGAAACGATGGTGGTGTGCTGGAATTGTCAGATTTAGTCAAGGGAGGATGGAGCTAGCTTTCAGGGCTTGGATCAAAGCTACTGATTATGAGGAAGTCGGAGCCCGCCTGTTAATTGTTGCTCTTATGATTAGTGATGATGTAAACAAAAGGATTGACATTATAGAGATGGGCCACCTGCGTTTGGTGGGTTTGTGTGGACTGGTGCGACTTTCCATTGGAGGCTGGATCCCTTCTTCAAGTAGATCAAGTCGCAGATGAGACCCAGTTGATTCTGGGTATGTTTATATCCAGAGAAGCCAACTCGGTAGGTAGATCTCTGGGTGGATGGAGGAGGTTTGACAGGGGTGTGATTGTGATCACGGATCCTTGGTGTCCACCTCGGAGGATTAAAGGACTGAGCATGATGGATAGGTTGAAGGTCCCGTACTTGCGTTTTTCTTGGACAGGTACAATTTTTTGATAGATAGGCTTCATCGGGGGTCTTTCCCCTTTTTTTGGCATTTTTGATGATGGTGGAAGATGCATATAGCTGGCTATATTTTCTCCTGTTTTGCCTGGTACGGGGACAGGATGAGTGAAAGCCCCTGCGATTCCAAATTTAAAAAAAAGTACTATCCTAACTGTGCATGAAGACCTTATTTACATGGCAATTATAGGAGTAAAGTGGGATACCGCCCAAGGCAACTCTAGGCACTCACTTCAGCACTCCAAGGCAACCCCTAATTGCCCACCTTTTCAGCAATAATTTCAAGAGGGCCAGACGCCTGCCCTTTGTCCGCCTTTACACCTAGAGAGGTGCCTTACCATGGTACTATTCAAATATAGTTGACCATCTAATTCAACCAAAATTGAAGAGTTTCTTAGCTAGTATGATGATTGTTTCCTTTGTCCAAGGTCAAGCAAGATATCTGGGTTTAACTTGGAGACACTGGGACTAGAAGCATAGGCTGGGTGCAAGGAATGAGGTTGTATGGCTTAATTCTTTTTATTTCAAGCAAAAGTTAAATCACAAAATATCTACCTTTTTCCTCATTTTGGATGACACACAAGAGTAATAAAAAGATCCCCCCTTTTGAATTTGCTTTTGTAGACTCAAATCCTCAACAGAACTGATCAAATTGTTTTTTCCTGATTAATGGTCAGAACTTTATGAGTTTGAATCTTCTTGAGAGGCCTAACAGAAATTACAGTTTTCTGAAGAAAAACACTTAAGAGGCATGGAGTTGTAATCCCTTTTGTAAATGTGTTAATATTAACCTCCGAAGTTGTTATCCAAGAAACAAATATTCGTCAAATTCATGTTTCATCTCATACATTGGCTTCCTTATATGCTATAGTTCTCATCAAAGTCAGAATAGTTCCTTGTGTTAGTGCCTTATTTTCTTCTGTTTTGATCTTGATAATCAATGTCCTTTTTTATTACATCCAACAAACTGGAGAGCATATAACTAACACATTCCAGTAAGGGTGAGCTGTGGTTGCATGCAGCAGGTCCTGTATCTTCGAACCGATGTCTGGTGTGCATTTGTGCTAGCCTTTCAATTACCCCACCCAACGTGTTGCCTTCACAGGTTATGAGGTCCTTTAATTCATGTGTTTAGCTCCATTCTTTGTCCAACGTATCACTAACACACTCGCTGTTTCTTTTTCTCGGTACTATACATTCCGACCCTTTTGTTGGAAATTTCGGAGATGAGCCTTATTGCACGATCTGTAAATGGGAAAATGACTTTTAAGCATGGAATAAGCTTTGGAAACTCTTTGGTACTCGACCCTTATCTTAAAGGTTTTAGGCATTAATATTGTTGTATGATCTATTCGCACCTAATAGATTTGAAGCCACTATTTGTTAGAGTATATATTTTTAAGTTGGAGTGATTGCCTTACCATATATAAAACCATTCTTTCTGCTGGATATACCTGTATTGTATTTTACTTGAAAATTCGTCATTTGTGCATGATGTCACTGACAGATCCGATGGAGACTATGGTGCTGCAAAGGTTATGCTAAGACCCGCTTCACCAGGTACTGGTGTTATTGCTGGAGGAGCTGTTAGGATCGTTCTGGAGATGGCAGGTGTCGAGAATGCACTTGGCAAGCAACTTGGGAGCAACAATGCCCTCAACAATGCTAGAGCTACAGTTACAGCGATACAAAAGATGAGGCAGTTCAGGGAGGTCGCTCTTGAGCGTGGAATTCCAATGGAGGAGTTGTGGAAATGAGTGGGAACTGTAATTAGGTTGCCTTTTTTGGTTTTTGTAGACTGCAATTTTTTCTTTTTGGATTTGGATTCACTCTCCTTATAAATCATGGGGGTTCTCATCTAATGCTTATTGATGCTTTCTCTAGAAACGAGCTGAAATTGACTATCCTATGCAAATGTTTTTTTCAATGGCAGCAAATGTGTCCTTAGACATTAATCGAAAACTTGTTCATATTATTCCACATTAAAAGTCATGGTGCAAGTATTAAAATGTTGATAGTAACGTTAATGCATAGGGAGGCGATTTGAAATAGCGTTCCCAGAATGGTCAAAGCCTGTGATTGGAAATAGTAATTTTCTGAGATCAGGACTTCTTTGTGCTCCCTATCTGTTACAAACTCTTGTAAAGGTCTGACATCAAACAATTTTTTATTGATTTAGCTTGAATTATAATTTGTATGATACCTTGGTGTTCTATATCTGATATTAGACACGTCCATGAAGACATAATTGGATCTCATTGTTATAGGAAGAATAACACTAACACTTCAGAACTGGAAAGAGATTCACTAAGGGCTTCTCTGATAAGGTGTTTCCGGATATAATTTGGTGATTGGCAGATAACATTTTGTTATGGACTACTTTAATGTTGTTTGGCACATCGGAACACATGTTCATTGTTTTTGCTAGCAATTGGTTGGTTGATAGGAGGACTCATGGCTGCAGCTGGCGGCCTTTTGTCCAACGCGGTGATGGCGTAGCATTTTATTGGTGGTCCTAGTTGAGGTAATAGAATTTGAGAGTTAAACGGTGACTACAACTTAAAAAAACCTGAGAACCATGTAACATTGGGCCTTAGCATCCAACTGCATCTAAATCATGTGCTGTACTAATTCTCTGACTTTGCAGTTGACTGTCAAGTTGGAAGTATATTAAATCAATTATCTGCATCCTAAACCAAACTGAATGTGTAATTAAAATTGGCCAGAATTTAATCGTAATGAATTTCAATCACTCTTGCAACCAAATAGCTTCCATGAAAAATTTATATGCCAACTGTGTGATTGTACTGATGATTAAATGTGAATGCAGATTAGTGTATTTCTAGGTCATAACTTGACATCTTCTATGTAATGATTGACATATTGATAGGCATGTGCTGACATGGCACCAAAGTTGTACTCATATTCTGAAATTGTGAAACATTGTATATCATCTTGGATACTGTCCAGAAGTGCCAAACGGATCCTTGTTTGATTTGATGTAAAATACATCAATTTTTTCTTCCTTCATTTGGTTTTGCAAGAACCACTGCATTACTTAGGTTTACGTATATACTAAGGTCAATGGATTTTCCTTCCATTCTCTCTCCAGCCTAGTTCAACCAATATTCTTGAGTATCTTCAACTTATATGGTGTCAGAGGCACATTTAATATGGCTTTCACATAGTTATCTAGAACGTCTAGTTTGATGCAACTTGAGTAGAATCTTCACCGTTTTTATTTATATCTTTGCCAAAGCCTATAATAGATGAATTATGCCATTTTTGTTAGATTTCGACACCATGGAATAGAGGATAGTTGATGGAGTTTTTAAATAATGCTCAATTCAGATTCATCTAAGAAGATTTGACTTGTTTTTGTTGCCTCCATGCCATATGGAAGGCATGCTAAGAAGCATAATCCATCAAATTGTATTCATACCCACCATTATGACATTAATGATCAATAATATAACTTACTAACACAATGTTTGTGGTCATGAATGATGGAAAAACTGAACTTGAACAAAGCCCACATGTTATCCATGCTCATGGGCACACTATCACGACCTTGAGGAAGTGATGCCTAGATGAAAACATTTTTTTACATCTTGTAAACTTAGCTTCATGGTTATGAATCCTGTTGTATATGAATGCACATCGAGTAAAGGTACACTCCACACTTGAAAGTACAACTTCACAACCTATAAATTAGAATGTGTCTATATGATTTGATTAGATTGTATCTACCTATACAGACCACAATTTGGATTTTGTGTCAATTTCCATGATGCCAATTTCTTTTTTAAAAACTATCGCATGTGGTATATTGCAATGTTTGGAAAGAGTAGATGACCTCTTAGGAAGTAACAGTTTAAGACGAGGATTGTATCATTAAGAATCATTGCAATTGGTTATATGATGTAATTTTTTAAAGCAAGAACTGCTGCATCAAGGTCCATTCAACCTTACGAAAACCACTCCTTTCTCCTTGCCTCCATTTTGATTTCAAGATTAAAAGCATTTCCCACAATGATCTTCTAGATCCTAGCTTCCCTCGACCATGACTCTGACCTAGGGGGAGAAACGATCACCGACGATGTGCCAGACATAGAAGCCGCTGCCAACATCAGCAACTTCTCTAAGAACAAAAGCCGTCACTTCCAGAAGCCTAGAGTAGTCACAACAACACGTCCGTAGCAACACTTCCCCAACAACTGCATGACATGAAGGAGAATCATCTCTAATGAGCAACAACAACATAAGCAAGTGCACCTACTAGCTTCCCTAATTGAAACAACGAGTGCTCTATTTTTCTCCCTCCCCTTATTCCCTATTCGTCTCTCTATGTTGTACTATACTCTTCATTTTGAATTATATATGGGAGGCATTCTAATAATACTTAGTGTGTTTAATGTAAGTTTATACTAGATAGTTTAATATTGTTGTCTACATACCCATAATCTTATATATCTATGTCAATTCCTATTACATGCAATCTTATAATTCATTTAATCTAATCAACACATTCACGTAAACACAAGATCATAAAGTTCCATTTAAGAGCTCTATTACTTATAGAAATTGTTGATGTCATTCCCAAACTTGATGTTAGTGTATTTATGAAGTTTGAAATGCTTAATTAACATTGGGTGGTCAATATTAAGGTTTGGATCTTATCTCATTATTTGAAAACTCTAATTCAACATCAAATGACCACAATTTGACTTAAATGCCTTATTTTGGTTGAGTGATTTGTTTTGTATGTCACCCAACAATGTTCGCCCATGGTTTACTCACTCAGATTAAATCTTGGATAGAACCTAAATGGCAATGTACTTGAACACATGGCCTTACTTAGAATGTGATTATTTGGCATGTGATCTGGTTCCAAGGAAATTTTGGTAGTGACTCCCTTCTATGTTTTGAGTACATATATGTGCAATTGCACTTGCCTAAATTGATGTACTTGGAGAACTATAACAAAATATTATCAACATTTTCTTGGAACCACAACACATTCCATATATTCACTAGTGAGATCAAGTGTTCAAGAATGGGATGGATCTAAGATATTCTCTAACTAGTTTATATTGGTATGTTGTTCTGTGCGGGTGGTTTAAGTTCCCACACAATCTTTCTGAAAATAGCATAATGGACTTTTTGAATTGGATCAAGGTGGATTTCTATCGAGAACAATACACTAGAGTCAAATATAATATTTAGGATTTGGTCAATTTTGTAGATGATCATATGAACACACATGAAAATATGTTATACCATTGATGTAGAAATTTTGGCAAGAATTTGAATGCGGACCATGCTTTTGAACCTACAAGAAATGTTGTGTGTAATGGGATTATAGGGAACTATTCATAATGGTATTGGTACAGGGAGGAAACTCAAGGAGAAAGTGGATGATTTCTCTGTAGTCAAGGTTGAAGTAGGAATGCATGAGGCAAGTGAAATAGTTTTAGACATGGATGAAAATATTCTAGATCAACTTGGGGAAACTAAATGAAGGTGCCTTTCGTTCAATGGCATAGTACATGATGCTCAGAAACCCTTATATGAGGGTCACACTAACCTCACGATATTGAGTTAACTATTGATGTTGTATGGTCTGAAGGAGACAAAAGTGATGTGGGAAAAGTTTCAAGTCTATGTTGAGTGACATGGTTTCAAATGATAATGAGCTTCCAAGTTTGACTTACAAAGAGAACATAATGTGGTTTCCAATGGGTACATAAGCTAATAAGATTCATGCTTTGCCTGCGGCCTATGTCTTGTTTTGAAATGAGTATATAAATTTTATATAGTTTTTAAAGTGTGGAGTGTTAAGGTATAATAAGAGCAAATATCCTAATAAGAAATAAAGTTCTACTGCTAAGGTAAGTGTTATATACCCATCATACCTCAATTTTAATACATATTTTCTAATACAATTGATGTAAAAAATATATCATGTCTTGTATAAGGTTAGATGAAAGACGAACATCTCCTATGACATCCATCATATGTTTTTCAAGGAAGGCAACTAATTCAACATTTCCTGAATTAGTCTAGAGATAATGAATATTCAACTTGGTATAGGATGAACCAATATGATAATTTAAGTAGCCAACACAACACTTTTCCTATTATGATAGTCATATACAATCTGTCCTTGTAGTTATGTATAAATCACATATATCTCATGTTATAATCGCTCATAAGGTCCATGCAACTTAGTAATGACATTGATATTAACCTTGAACCCCTCATTGGAGATAATTTGAAGCCGTGGAAAGATGGAGTCTATACATATTATGCATCTCATTGGGAATCTTTTGAGATGAGTGTTATGTTGTTGTGAACAATTTGTGACATCTCAACTGGTGGGAATTTGTCAGGTTATAGAATGAAATGGTCTAAAGAATGCTCAATTTGTAAGGAAAAAATGAGTCACATCGATTGACCTATGGTAGTAAAACTACGTATCTTGGTGATAAGAGATTTCAAATCCCATTACGATCTTATTAAAGATGACATAAAGGCTTCAATAATCCATTGGAGAAAAAAAAATCTAAAATTGTACCTGAAAGTTAGGAGTATGAAAAGGTGAAAGGCATTGGTAGTGAATTAGATATAGTGCTTCTCATTAATTCATGTGACAACTCTCTATGTAATGGGCTATGTAAGTTTTGGGATCTTTTGTATTGGGAGGTCTTGAAAATTGGGCATGACATCATTGTTTTGCATATAGAAAAAATGTATGTGACAAAATACTTAGTACATTGTTGAATAGACTAGGTAAGACTAATGATGGTTTGAAATCCAAAATGGATTTAATTGAATTAGGTATCAGAAAAGAACTAGAAGTAGAGAAGATGGGTTAACGCACATATATGCCTCCATCTTGTTATGATGTGTCTACACATGAGAAAATGATAATTTTGCAAGTGTTTGAACAACGTAAAGGCGCCTCAAAGCTATTCTTCATACATATGTACATTGGTCTTGATGAAAGATATGAAGTTTGGTTGGCATAAGATCATATCATTTCCACATTTTTTCAAATATGCTTGTCGTTATTTTATAGGCTATTTTGGGTGACTCAGATGTGATTTGTCTCAAAATAGTGTGACTCCAGGCCAAATGCATTGCTTTTGCAATTTCATGTAAAGCAGTTATCTACAACCAAATTCGGTACCACCAGGATAATATCAACACTATAAATTTTGTCCTAACAATGAATAGGAAGTTCACAACTGGAAGTTGATACCATTGACAAATCTCAATTCCATCAAGAGACATTACCACCAGTAGCCATCATCGTGGTATCGACTTGACATGCATAATCTCAAAGGGAATTCTCAGTATCACCAACTTTACTGTCGGTGACACTGACTCAGTCTTGATCAAACAATGAATGAGAAAAGTTGATAACATTGACTCATCCCAGTGCCAACAAGTGTACGGGTTTGATAAATCAGTTATGGTTTCCAATGACCGAACTATGATCGTCAAGAAGATCACATGTTTTTGGCACAAAAAACCAAGAGAAGTGGAGGAAAACATGGAGACAATGGTAAAATGTGGATTACAACTACTTTGAGGAACAATTTTGTAGTTGAAATGTTTTCTGTTTGTGCTCATCTTTGGTGGGGATCTTTACTAAGCATGGATTTATGGTTCTATCCATACAGATTCATGTTTTTATTTTCTTGAGATATTAACTTTGATACCATGCACAACATTTGGGGATAATCCCCCTATTCTCTATAACCCAGGAGTAGCATATTGCATTTTTGTAATTGACAATATTTACTTTTGAATGAAGTTTGTCACTAAAATTTCAATGATAATTTGACTTGGAACTTTGATGTTCTTGATTTATCACACTAACAACATTTTGGATAATTATTAGTTTCAAAAGAGGGGTTAATTATTGGATGAGTTATCCTAAACACAATCTATAACACGCCTCAAAGAGGGTTGATAATTGTGAGGAAGTGCATCCAGTGTGATAATCAAATCATCTAAATTGGAATAGTAAACACCACAAAAGTAGGATTTTGACTAAATTCGAATAGGGTATTACACTCCAAAAAAGGGGTGATACTAGCTCTAGATTTCTAATTCAGAGAGCAACACTATTTTATTCATAGTTAGCTAAAAATTATGTATACAATAAATCGTGATGAAAATGGTACTTCTACAGATTTCATTAACATGTGCTACATTAATCTTATAACTTACTTTCATAATTTTGGCTTTAATTCTAATCAGCAAACTCAATATTTTCGTTGTCCTAGGTGATATGGTTCATGTTAGTAGTAATTTCTACCACTCCAATCCCTAAGTTTGACACTCATAAATTAAGATTCTGGTATTACTTCAACACACACACACACACACTTGTATTTTACATGCACATAAATGACGTGTCATGTTTTTGGCACCGTTCTTGGGGAGTTGTCAATGATAGCACTACGAGAGCTAGAATTGTCCACTCTAGGCCATTATATTTATTTTCCTTTCACTTATTAGTACTACAAATCTTTTGCGTTCATTTCACCAAGTACTACATGTATCTCAAATTGTGATTTTATTACTATTTTATTGTGCGGACCTATTTCACAATGCATAGGGAGTCTACTCCACATGAAATAAATTGGGAACCAATTGCATAGAGAGCACAAGAATTTATGGAATTCTCATCACTCCTCCTAAATCCTCCATTAGAAAACCCATAAGAACCACTAGAGGACGAAGAAACACTAGAGGTAGGATAAGAAGGATTAGAGGTAGAACTATAAGATCCAGATACATGTAATCTCAGGGGTGAGGATGTAGACTATGGAGGAGAACAAGAACATGAGAAGACCATTTAAGAAAGTACAAGGGCATCCTCAACCACTGCATAATTGGGCTCAATTAGATGGCAACTGTGAGCATGGGAAATTATCAAATAAATCCAAGCCTTGGCTTTGTTCAAATTGCAAGTCCATGGACACACACATGTAGCCCCAATGCAACACATCATGTATAACTGTGATACAATAAAAATTGATAGGGTGTTGGTGATAATTATTTATCTAAATTTATTGACCTTTTCATTATGAAAGATGTTTAAGACTTGGTTCCATAGTTAAAAGCTGGAGTCCTATGGGACCTGAGATGAGTTGATAGACATGTTCTTCATAAGATATCTTCCACTAAAAAAGACCACAGAGCTGGTGGGAAAGATGCATGACATCAAGCAACAACTAGAAAAATCCTATTTGGAGGCATGTGAATTCTACCAAGACATGGTTAGCAGCCCCCCCACCATGGAATTGATCTCTTTGATTTTTTTTCTCTACAATGGTATACATTAAGGTGAGAGGACTACACTAAAAAATGTAGGTGATGGATTTTTCCTAAATAATACATCCAACAAGTGCGAAGAGATTGTTAGATTCAGTCTTGTACCAGTGAGTGTGAGAATACATGTACATCACAATGTGCTATGGAAGCATAGGACGTGAAGAAGCTCAAGTCACAAATGAGCCAACTCAAAAAATAGTTGTGGGAAATGTACTCAGACCCACCTGGGGGTGAAGTGGAAGAGTGCATGTATATGGAACAACCCAATATCATAAGGAATAATTAACATATATGGCAAATAAATTTAAAGTTCTCTAGAAAGATCCCAACATTTTTTAGTAAGACTCATCTCAGGTGAACATCCTGCACAACAACTTCCTCAACAAATTTAGTATGTGAGAAGTTCAAGCCATTTAGATAGACTAGAAGAATTATTTTAGAGATATATGACTAACTATTAGTCATACTTTAGTTAGTTTCATAGGGAGAAATACAACTAGGGATATCAGAGCAAAAGTTTGGAGACACAATTGTCATAGTCGATGCCAAATATAGCAAACTTGGAGAAGCCAACACAATAGGGATTCTGCGGTAATACATATATTACACACAATAACTATCATGATAAGACAATCATTTCATAGTGGAAAAATGATAGAAAAGGAAACGACAATGGGAAATGATGTTTATATCACAAAGATCTCCTACAATTATTCTTGACACAGTTGGAGAGGAGGAAATGGTACCACCCGATTAGTCATCTGAACTAGTACAAGAAGAGGTCATTCCCGATGCAGATGTAGTGGAAGGACCCCCCCCAAAGTTCACATGAAAACCACCTCACTAATGTCAGATAGTGGTATTCATTCTATTTCCTAGAAGTCTAAAGAAGAATAAGGAGATCATCAATTCAATACATTTCTTGATATTTTCCACCAGTTGCATGTCAACCATCCTTTGGTTGAAGATATTAAACATAATCCCTCCTATGACCAATTCATTAAAGATATCATGAACAAGTAAAGACAAATAGCAGAATCAGATGTGCTTGTACTTCATGAAGAAGTTAGCATGATGATGAAGCAGCTCCAAGATCTAGGATGGTTTAGTATACCATGTTCTACCGATAGATTTCACTTTGGGGATGCTCGATGCGGATCAAGAGCCAACATGAATCTAATTTCACCAAAGACCTTCAAGATCATGAGGTTGAAAGAGACAGGAAGAGAAACGTGACAATCCCATTGGCTAATATGTCTTTTTTCAGACCGTATGACATTTTCCAACATGTCTTGGTAAAGTTGGACACATTTATATTTCCAACTAATGTTGTAGTAATGAAAATGTAGGAGGTCAATGGGTCCAAACCTCTCTTGGAAAAGGCATTTAAATCCACTATAGATGTTACACTAAATATGGGGTAAGGATGACTCACTAAAGGTACCAAAGACAAAAGAATGGAGTTCAAATTCTTGAATAAACAAAAAATTTGGGAGTGTAATAGGATGCTTTTCCAAGAAACATATCAATAATGTTGGCTCATTGCTCTTGGGGAAGCCTTTACTAGATGTGGCCAATCTAATGTACCGATTTGATAGAGATTGTATATAGGTGGAAATGATA
Source organism: Alisma plantago-aquatica (assembly GCA_963693085.1). Classification (NCBI taxonomy): domain Eukaryota; kingdom Viridiplantae; phylum Streptophyta; class Magnoliopsida; order Alismatales; family Alismataceae; genus Alisma; species Alisma plantago-aquatica. The sequence goes on from OY856413.1 coordinate 333,675,620, forward strand.
TAACAAATGTGTATGTTATGCCTTATTAAAGTCTTGAGGCATCCATAAAAGACAACCAATTTTGTCTCCCCTTCGTCTATTACAAAAGCAATGCTGACATCCAATCAACATTTGTATCCTAGTTTGCCATTAGAAACATACCCGATGAGCATGGCATAGATTGTAATCCAATTTAAATTCTTTGTGGAGTGTGCAATCATCTGAAAACACTTATAGGTTTCTATACACATCATGTTGAATAGGGCCACCCTCCACCATTCGTGCCCTTTCTTGAATGTCCAATGGATCTTGAATTGAAGCTACTGCCAATCCACTTAATGTCTATATATATTGATGATAATGGGAATATACTAGTGATAACCTCCATATCCTTGAACATTATTAAGCCAAAGTATTTGATGAAAGTTTTGAAAAATCATAGGGCTATATTTGGGTGGTCCGCTGCATACACCAAATGAATTTGTTCATGTTTATGTCCGCATAAAAGTTTCATGGAGGAAGGAGGCAGACCGATGGTGCAATCACAAAGGTGACTCAAGCCAATTATTATAGAGGTGTTAAAAAGGAGGTAATTAAACATTTAGCTTATGGTATATATGTTATCTCTGACAGTAAGTGGGTTAGTCCTTTACAAGTTGTGCTTAAGATAGGAAAAGAACAACATACACTAGTTGTAATGAATTACTATCCACTAGATTAGTTAGGGATGTAAATGGGTAGGGTATTTCCCATTTACCCACCACCCATACCCTATTGGGTAGGGTAAGGGTAAGCACATTTTTAACCACCATCTGTTACTCTTCACCCTCTTTACCTACATCTAAAGAAGGTAGGGTAAGGGAGAAGCTTTACCCTACCCGCTTTACCCATGTACCCATTAGTATAAGTCTGAATTTATACATTTTGAATCTAGTATATGTATTAATGCCTACTAAAATCCCCAACATGCAACACTACTACTTTCTCAATTTGTACAATTATGATTCCCAAAACTTTAATAGGCAATGGGTAGCATGATACTACCTTTTATAGTCATATATTTGAGAAAAAATGGATTCATCAATAAGAAATAATATATCAAAAATTCTAAACCTTGTCTTTAAAAAATATATCATGATAGATATTACTATTTTTATTGAATATCACAAAACATAATTACTACTATAAAAACTATCAGTAAGAGTGTATTGTGTTTTATGTATGGTATATCATATGCAATTTTTGTTAAAAATATCTTTTACTATCTTCATGTTGTTTTACCCATTTCACCCTTACCCTACCCATTTACCCTATGGGGAAAAGGGTGCGGGTAAGGGTAGGATAAAGATTTTTAGGCAAAGGTTAATTACCCTACCCGCTACCCACATCTTTGATGGGGGCAAGGGTAACGGTAAGCCTTTACCCTACCCTACCCTACCCTTACTGTACTCATTTACAACCCTAGGATTAGTGACTGAGTAGCATGTATGTATATATTATCAATGACTTAATACACCCACTTTCAAAGACCATTTTACCTTACCTTTTATCAATCGTATTTTGGAAAGATTGATTAGTCACTCTCATTTTTGTTTTCTTGATGGGTATGTTGGTTATAACCAAATTTCTATTGAGCCAGATGATCAAGGGAATACCACCTTCACCTACTCTTATGGTACCTTCTCTAATCAAGGAATTCCATTTGGTCATTGCAATGCACCCACAACCTTCTAAAGGTGAATGTTGGCCACTTTCTCAGATATAGTTGAGTGATGCCTGGAGATATTTATGGATGGTTTTTTAGATTATGGGGAATATTTGAGGGCTATCAAGCTAGTCTAGACAAGGTGTTGCAAAGATGCAAAGTGACACACTTGCTACTTAATTGGGAGGAGTGACACATGATGGTCAATGAGGGGATTGTGTTGGGACACAAGGGGTACACATATCTCCAAACTATCTCCACTACCTTAGTGAAGATAACCATGATCTTTATGGGACATGCTGGATTTTATAGGTGATTGATAAAACATTTTCCCATAATCACCAAGCCACTTTCCAAATGTCTTGAAAAATATGCAAATTTAAAATTTGATGATATCTATTTGAATTCCTTTAATGTATTAAAAGAAAAGTTGATTTCTTCTCCTATTATTGTAGCTCCAGATTGGAACCAATATTTTGAATTGATGTGCGATGCTTCCAACTATGTGTTTGGGGATATTTTAGGCCAATGAAAGGATCAAGATCCATCCATGATTTACTACACATCATGATCATTAATGGATGCACAATTGAATTACACCACAACTGAGAAAGAACTTTTGGCCATACTTTTTGATTTAGACAAAGCTTGTTAGTATTTGATAGGGAAGAAGGTTGCAATGTGAATTAATCATGCAACAATTAGATATTTGTTGCAGATAAAGAAGCAAAACCTCGACCATCAGATGGATCTTGTTTTTGCATAAATTCTATATTGAGGTTGGGGATAAAGAAGGAATTGAAAAATGTGGCTGTTGATCACCTTCTCTTTTGGAAAGAGTGGATGAGAAAGGCTTATGGATCCCTATTTAAGATAATTTCCTAGATGAGAGGATTTGGGAAGTTAGGAAACATGACCCTTGGTTTTTTGACATAGACAATTATCTTGCATGTGGGGTTATGCCTGACAATTAAAAATAGCAAGTAAAGAAGATCTTATTTTATTATATACTATACTTCACTTGGGATGACACTAGTATTCTCAAGCAGTGCATGAATGGTATTATGAGAAGGCGTGTACCAAAGTGGTAGATAGAGAGAATTTTGGCTCATGGTCATTCCTACCACCGCGGGACACCATGCCAGTTCTAGGACAATGGAAAAGGTTATGGAATGGGTTTTTTTGGCCATTTTATTCAAAGATGTATGTAACTTTATGAGGAGGCACGATGTAAGTCAACACAGTAACAATATCTCTAAGAGGAAGGATATGCCCATGAACATTTTTCAATAAGATGATGATTTGATGTTTGGGGCATATAGTTAATGTGGCCTTTTATCTCTTCAAACTCATACTTACATACATTGTTGGTTGTTGACTTGTATCAAAGTGGGTGTAATGACCCCCTCCCCCTATTATCTTCTATTTAGGTAGAGTGAGAGGGCAAGGACCATTACCATATTTATAGGATCGAGATTTATCAAATAACCATAAATAATTATAAAATTTCACTAAATAGAAAGAGTTTGGTAACAATGATGAAAGATAAAGTATCCAACATGGATTTACATTAAAAGGGAAATTATTGTTTGCAACTTGGAAATAATAACTATCTATCTATATTCTCCAGGATTACATTGAATCTTTTCTTTTGATGCTTTCTTCTCTGGATGTCCATCTTTCATCATTAATAGCAAGATTATGGCAGATTAACCTAAAATGCCGTGAAACAAAACATGACCAGTATAACAAGTTATACTAGTATGCATGGAAACAAAATATTCACATGTATATGTAACAACATATTCAACCAATTATTATTTTAGAATCACAATTTATGGTTTCATCATTACTCCTCAACCTTTATTTACTCAACCTATGGGGTACCCTCTCTTAGGGTTATGTCCCTATAGTGGACTTAGACCATGTTTCCCAATCTGGAGCTTGGTGCCATGTTGGTCTTCCCAATCTGGGGCTTGGTCCTAGTCATCTCAATGACTTTCTCTCTTATTCTTTCTATTCTCAGACTTCCAGAGTTGGTATGAGGCATTTGAGAAAGTTATTCATATATCATGTGATACTCATAGGTGCTTTATAGATTATAGGAAAATAAATAAACATCCAACTATTTAATTTGCAATCAATCTAGAAAAATCTAAGAAACTATGGAAGTCGGTTAAGATGAGTACTCATAGGAGTAACCACATACCTTTCTCAAAAGAGACCAAAATCCAAGCACTAAATGCAGATTGAGAGCAAGCAAGCAATCACCCTAAAATTAGTGCATAACACCAAGTATCACTATTTTATCCAAAATCTACCATTAAAACTAGCTGGGGTACTAATTTAGGGTTTTGGGGTCAAATTAGGATTTCATTAGGGCTTTGGCCTCCCAAATCCTAATTATCACTTTTAATGCCTTTTTGGTTTACAAACCCTAATTTTATCATCATATGCCTTCTTAACTCAAGAAAATCCTAATTTTGTCAACTTATGAATTATTAATTTCCAATTAGATCCAAGATACCCTTTTTATCCAAAAAGACCAGTCTTTGACCATTAAGATCAATTAAACATGTTATGATCATTAAAACCTAGAAATTAGGGTTTTTATACATTAAACACATCAAAGTTGGTAACTTTAGGCACTTCTATAATTAGATACAAAATTAGGTTTTGGAACTATTTTTTTGCATTCCTTGCATTTTTCTGATCAACTTTCGTACATAACTTATCTTCATTGGACATTCCTACGATTTACTAGCATTTTTACAAAATTAATTGATTTCTAGCCAATCACAAGCCATCACCTAGGCAGCGTGCCCAGGTCCCGACCTAGACAACTATGCTGGGCCGTGCCAATGGGCTTGCATCACATGGCAATCCATGCTTGCATGAAATTTTCTTAGATAGAGCAGAAAAGATAGGAATTGACAAGTCAATCCTTACCAGTTAGAAGAGAAGTTGGGGGTAGGTTGGTCTTTTAGTTGAGTGTAGTCTTCCTCCTCTAGCTCAACCTCTTTGTTGTGAGTAGTTAGTCAACCAATAGGTTGTCTTTGAAATCTAAGCCTCCTGCACAGTGAGTAAGAGGGTCGTTACCTGCACCTTACCCTGACAAACTTGCTGGGTGGGCTCAATTCCCTAAGAGACAATCAATGTTTCAAGGATGGTGATAAGTACCTCCGGCAAGGCGTCAAAGAGGAGCATAGTGTAAGGACGAGACTAGAGGAAGAATTGAGGGCAGAAGAGAGATTTGAAGTCAAGTAGAGTCTCGAGAGTGAATTTGTGATCTCACAGAGGTGTCTATGGCCAGTTATATAGGTGTTTGCATCTTGGGTTGGCTGATGAAGGGGTAGAGAATTGGGAAAAATATTTATTGCTTTCTAAAGGGGTCAAACCCAAGATAATCTGGATTGTAATCTGTCTTTGGATTCGATGATATAGTTTTTAGGAATTCTTATCGATTAGGAGGCAAGGAAAGTGTAAATGGAGTTCTTGGTTTCACTGTACCAGTTTCCAAAATTGGCAGAGGCAGATGAAAACTTAGTCATTGTAGGATTTGGGATCAACAACCATTAAGTCATGCATAATATTGCAAGGTCCGGGTATAGATCAAGTATGGAAAGGAAAAGGTGACATTTAATGTATATTCACATTAATCCTCTCACTTTATGAAGTTTAGAAAATTCCATTTCTCTCACTCCTTTAATTATTTTAATCCCAAATTTTGAAGGAAAGTTTTAAATAACTCTCTTAAAGAGTGGATGAGATTTGAGACCAAAATACCCAACTTAACAGGGCTCCAAGTCTTCCCTTTATAAAGTACATTAGACATAATATTGATTTTTTTTCTCTTTCCACCTTTTTCATATCTCTTATTTTGATTATTTTCTTAATAAAAACAATTTGGAAAACCATCAATGGCCTCCAACACAACTTTTCGAGAGAATTCCACATAATTCCAAAAGTACATTATTTATTATTCATTATCTTTTACATTTCTCTTAATATTAGATTTTCTGTCTTTCATTTTCCCTATATTCATCATTGGACTAATGAAATAAAAAAAACCACAAAATTCATAGAAAAGGGAAATTTGCAAAAGAAACATACTTTAAAAAAAGCAAACCAAGCTTCCACTATATTTTTATTATTCAAATAATTGCATTTCAATTATGTAAAAAACATGTGAAAACCAGGTTATGAAAGTGAGTGGAAGTAATTTCAACCCATACTCATGATGCACATGTTGTGTGAAAATTTGTTCTTGACCACCTGTAGATTTGAGGTCCCATGGCTAGTAATTAGTGATGGTGGTTTACGCATCAGTAACTGCCAAACTGAGGGTCTATTGTGATATACATGGTAATACATGGGGTGGTCACACCCTACCACCCTAAATTCCAAGGATATGTTGAAAAGGAGGTGAAACATATCTTAAAGAAGACAATCACCAATATTTGTACACATTGGAGTGTGCAGTTGAATGATGCCCTACAAGCACATAGAATGGCCCTTAGGACACCCATTATGACTATATTGTAATGGTTGGTTTATGGAAGGGCATGCCATCTTTGTGTTGAGTTGGACCATAGAGTGATGTTGGCTCTAAATCAAGTGAAATTTTCAATCACTTTAGTAGGTACAGAGAATAAGATAGAACAAAATGAGCTTGATGAGATACACTTAGTTGTGTATGAAAATGCCAAGTTTTACAAAGAGAGGACCAAAAGGATCCATGATCGACATATTTGCATAGACAATTTCATATGGAGTAGCAAGTGCTCCTTTTCATCTCATCAATGAAGTTTCACCCCATTAAGCTAAGATCTAGGTGGAGTGGCCCTATTGAAGTTGTGAAGGTCTATCAACATCAGGATGCATATGTGAGTGATTACTCCAATGTGTTTACGACAAATAGCTAAAGGCTGAAGCACTATTTTGGGGGATATATGTATAAAAAATGAGTAATTAAATTTGATTGAGTTGATTAATTGAGCTTAATGATGTTGAGCCTACGATGTTAAACAAGGGTGTTGATGGGAGGCAACCCACATTTTATTTTTTCCTTTAGAAGTTTTAAACATGTTTTAGAATTGTGTTGCTATACTTGTTATTTTAGTTACGTTTTGATACACGATTTTGACATGTGTGCTACCTGTGCAGAAAATAGAAAAATAGGTACCATAAACAACCCCATCGATGTCATCGATATTGAGCAATTCAAACAAAGATGAAATTCTAGAGAATTTTGGTGGTATTGACGCCCATTTGATACCACCAAGATTCTTATTAGCTAATTAATGAATTTGAATGAAATCTATAATGGAAAATGAATACCACCATTAGGACTTTTGATAATAGAGATACATACCTTAATACCACAACTACCTATTTTGGTGGCATTGAAAAAAATATAAAAATTGATCAGCAAAGTCCAAAACCAAGTCGGTAGCACCAACTTTGTAGCTGTTATCAACCAAAAGCATGATCCATCAAAATTAATCCAAAAATCACATGCACATTGATCCAATAACTAACAATTGCCAATCCATGGATGTCCCACCCTAAATCTGTGCCACCAACAACATGTAAGTATGATTGAATTGGGAATCTTTGGGTTAATACCATCAATGATTAATGCAAGTCAATATCAACAGATATAATGAGAGCACACATATACATGTTGGTACCATTGAATCCATAGTTTGTGGAATTAACTTTGTGTGGTGTAAGGAGCGGGGCCTGATAGGATATCCACTCACTTTATCAAATAAAAGGAAGCATCCCATACGCCGAACATCATACCAAAGTTTTGCAAATGGATGAATATCCAATTTATTGAATTATGTATGTTCAAAACACAAAAGTATGGTAGTGGAATAAAATATAATGGCAATTTACAAGATTACATGAATTTTCTCTCACTTGAGGTAACATAAAAGATAAAACTCATACAACAAAGTAGAGGAAGTCTGAGATACTTCAAGTCAATCTCCTAAAAGTTCACTCCACTAAGAAAAGTCTTGGTCACCCTATAAAGTATTTCATTCTATCCACCTAAGGGGTCGGAATCATACCCTACAAGATAAGACTAAGTGGAAGTTGTCAACACAAAAGCTGGTATGTGCACAAATATAGAGATCGATCAGTTTTAGGAAAAATGACAACAATAAACTTATTAAGGCTTCCCACAAAGAGGAAAAGAGCATCCAAATGGATATCAAAGAGAACAATTTAAGGTATAAAATAGATTTTCTTACATGAATGAGTTCCATGAAAGTACAATGAATAAACTAAGGCACACACTCCATCAAAATTAATGAACAATTAAGTTTAGAATGAAAGTGAGATAAATGCAGCATTAGCGTATATATAAAATTAGTGGTGGATAGGGCATAATGCCCAAAGCCTAATAGAAAATGGTACACTACCAAACTCCCATGGCATACAAGTGAGGTATGGGACATACAATCCTCCATCCAAAAAAATGTAACATTGCAGGAGGAATAAAACCTTAGTGCATGACAATGGACTAAAGCCTAGTTCCTAACCATCAAGGGGGAACAAAACACCAAAGGAATGAAACCCTGAAACCAAATCATTATATAACTCTAGTACTACTAAAAACAAGAATGAAATAATGTAGAGTGAAGTGAAAGTTTTAGTCACAAAAAGAGTTTCTGTCATCAAATTGGAACATGTAAGATATCCACCACAAAAGTGCACAAAATTGGGTTCCATTTCACAATAAGGAATGATCAAGTCAAATACACAAATTAGGGTTACATCATGAAATAAGATAAATAAGATAATTACTGATATGGCCCTACATCAAACACAAATACTTCAATGTGTAACATGGCACATAAAGAAACTCACACCAAATCAAAGGCCACACAATTGAAACATATACAAAGATGAAAATGACAACGATGTACATTACAACAGTGACACATTTAAACAAAATTGAGGGCAAATAAGTAATGTAAGATACAATCATCTTTCTTGATTTCTTCTTCTTGAGTGGATATACTAGAACACCCCATACTTGATAATAAAAATCAAACCAATGATCAAGGAAAATGAAACCATAAATAGTGGATTCCTTCATCATGTCCTGACCCTTCCAGTCACAATGAGCCCAACCATGGGTTCCAGGGAATCCACATGCCTAGAGCGATACCTCGGCCATGGTAGGCTCCTAGAGGAAGGACATAGACCCTAAAAACTAGAAAATGAGAGAATAGAAAGAAAACTTGATACTTGAAAGCACTCACTAAAACTCGACGTAGTAAATGGAATTTAAAACATTTATAGGAGCATTTATTGCATACTACTTCAAGATTTGCAAGCTAAAATTAGGAGAAGGGGGGAAGAACCAAAACATCAAACTCACCAAATTGGCAATGTAGGAACGCATATGCAACTTATATGAAGTAAGGATGATCCATAGAGTTTCTTGCAAATGTGTGGTTTCTCTAATACACTCGTTCTACCACTAGGAGGTAGACATGGTAGGGATTAGTTCTAAAATATAGGGATCGATGGGGTAGCTGTAAATGAGTTGAGGAGATTCAGAGATGGTGATGTGGTTGATATTTATAGCTGAGAAGCCTTAGGATAGTTGAGTATCCCAACATTAATGGTAAACAAGGGTGAAGATGACTCTACCATTGAATGGGATATTGGGAGAATAAATTTCAAACACGTTGGGTATCAGTGGACTAGGTTTCTTGCCAGAAATATGGGGATAAGGTCCAAAGATTTCAAGGAGGAAGGCAGAGAAGGAGAGAGATAGGGAGAATTAGGAGAAAACCAAATTTTGAGGAGTCCAATGAACCATAGGATCAAGAGGGAGGAAAGGTGGAGATCCCCATGATGCCAACCTAATGGCTTAGAAAGAGGTAGCATGATTACAAAGGAAAATCCTAGCATGACAATGGAAAATTTAGGAAATCTCTGAAGTTCCTTGCGTGATATCCAAATATAAGGATCTCATGATAAAAGTAAGTAATAGATCACTCCTATAGAGATTAGGATTAAGTATAAGCATACTCCTTCTTTATTAAATAAAACTAGTAAATAAAGCTTGATTTAGTTGAAACTTGGCAATTAACTAATTAGGTGTGCAAATCATGATTTTTCAATTAGATTTTACTTCTAAGATTATTTTGCATGAATTCCAATATGATTCGGGTTTAACTCAATTATCTCATTATTTAATATTATATATCAATATTTATCATTAAAATTTATTTTTAGAACTCTATTATCCTCATATCATTATGAAAAGGGTTATGATGTATTATATTGCACAAATGTCCTTGTTTAACATATTTAACTCATTAAGTCCATTAACTTAATATAATGATATCACATTAGTTATATACATTAAACTTCCAACTATTATTTCATAATATATTGTAGTCACATTATATTACACATTAATTATTCCTTCATATAGAAATACTAATTACACACATTGAAGCCATTATGTGTGTATTACTGAATGAGGTGAGATATACTACATACTTAATGAACTCATTTACACACTAAGCCATGGTTAGGTTGTTAGGTATATTTCATGTATCTAATATATGCTATGTGATTATAACACCTAATGTCAGTAATGCATAATATATGGTACTAAACATATAGAGGTTAGGGTTAGATGATTACAACTTAGGATTTTGGTTAATATGATTACTATGCATCACATACACCTCATAAACATGTACAAAGTCCATTGTTAGGTTGTTGGTATGTATGCTTATAGATCCAATCATATGATGGTTGTAATGGCATAACATGTAAATGATTTGATTATTAATAAAGGAAAGTTTCCAATTTATTCTATTTATTCAGTTTTTGAGATAATGAAATAATATAATAAATGTCTAGAGAATGATATTACTCAATGACATATGTCTTTAGGTTGAGGACCTGGGTTATGAATTAACCCTAGGTGTTTTGCCTAAATATGTAATTAAATCCTTGTGATTATCTTTTGGCATGTAATTAAGTTCCTAAGGAACATACATTTTCATTTCTGTCCTTTTAAAACAATGTTGTAGAATTATTTGGTAATGCAGGGGCCTATGTGCAAATTACCCAGTTAAAGGGTGTAACTTGCAAATTTCACAAGTTAAGATGTTCCTCTGATGATGAGACATCATATGAGTAAATATGATGAGGTAAGATGGATTTCCCAAGCTTGGTCATCAAGATACAGCTTGTGGAATGATCCTTGTGCTTAAAAACCCTAATTTGGATTAAAGTGCAATTTACCAAAATGTGGGGTGCAACTTATAAAATACACCATCTTGAACATCTTTTATGACTTTTGACATCATTTAAACTAATAATGATGAAGGGGGCACTTCCTTTGAATAATCATATAATAAGGAACACCTTTGTAATTAAATCATCAAGATGTAAGTAAGGAGACCCTTATGTACATATGTACCTTAGTGATAAGTTGACCTTCCTTGCCTTTAGTTCTTGGTTTGAGAAGGAGTTTTACCTTAGAAAAGAAGAGGAGGGACGTGCCTAAAAGAAAGGAAGGACCTAGTTGTGAAAAGGAGGAGTAAGTTGTCCTTATGATGAAAATAACCCCAAAGGTACTTATACCCTTTCCTTTGCAATCAAAGGAAACGTTTTCCTTTCACTCTTCACTTATCTCTTGCTGTGGCCGACTAAAGAAGGAGCTCAGGAGCTCAAGGAAATGACCAACATGTTCTAAGGTAAGAGAACACCACCTTCTAGCTTGGATTCATGAAGGAAATCATGTTAAAAGGATGGATTGCTAGTTTTCTCACTTAGCTTTCTCGTTCTAGCCATCTTTTCCCAACCTTTCTTTGGAGAAAAACCCTTGGCCAACCTGTGGAGCTCAAAACACCATTAAATACTTGAAGCTTGGAAGCTTGGAGCTCAAGGAACGACCTTAAGGTGGGTTTTATAACTCTAACCCTTAGCTTTGTTATGCATATCTTTGTTCTTATTTCCTATGATTAGTTCTTCTTCTACCTCCCTTCTTCCTTGCTCTTTTGCAAGAAAAACGGTGGAGGAACTGACCTGAACAGAGGTTGAGGATGATGGGCGTATATTCCTAGGTCACTTTATGAAACGACCTTGAACCCTTTTGGTCCAAATGGGTGCAACTCGTTTAAGGTCAAACGGGTTCAACCCGTTTGATCTCAAACGATCCTGCAAGATCGTTTGGATCAAAACGACCCCAAGACCATTTCATAGGGTTGACCAAGGTACGACCGTTTGAGGGTCTGTTCATAATGTATTGAATTTCATTCCTACAAAGAATTGTAGTCTAATTCCTAACCAATTAAGAGTTGAAGACACTTCAATAACCTAACCCTAATCGGGTGAAAGTTGTTGATTCCAATATAGATCTTGTTGAGTTTTGGGTTGAAGGACCCAAACGGGTTCCAACCCGTTTGGGGGTTCATCCAAACGATCTCACACTCGTTTAGTGACACCCCAAGATCGTTTGGAGGTCTAGGTTTAAAGAAATTTGATGGTTTGAGGGTCCAATTACAAGATGTTGATAATTGATGAAAAGTGCTGATTTTTAATTTAATTAGGGCTCAACCCTTATCAAATCATTTTGGTTTTTGGTCAAACTTTGGGAAAACGGTCACAAGATCGTTTGGAGGACATCCAAATGATCTCAAGACCGTTTGGGCCCAATTGGAGTTCAATTGATGGGTTCAATTACACTTTGTTTCACATTATTGAAAATTGATGTTTAGCCGATTGGAAACCCTAATTGAGTTAGACTTAACCCTAATTGGCTTTCAATTGAGGGTCACATTGGAGTCCAATTGATTGAGGCTCATCCTAATTGACTCAATTTGTAAGTGGTTAACATGGCTTTGGCCAATTAAAGGCTTCAACATAGGAAACCCTATTCAAATATAACCTATGTGTCACCTTTATGTTCATACGGTTTGAACCCAAGTTGGTCCACACTCGTTTGAGTCCAAACGAGTCCACACTCGCTTAAGCCCAAATGAGTCCACACTTGTTTGATCTCAAACGGGTTCACACTTGTTTGATCTCAAACGGGTTCACACTCGTTTGATCTCAAACGGGTTCACACTCGTTTGAACTCAAATGGGTTCACACCCGTTTAGACTCAAGTGGGTCCACACTCGTTTAAGGCTCAAATGGGTCCAAGGTCGTTTGAGGTTAAACGATTTCAAGGTCATTTAAGAATCAAATGGGTTGAAGGTTAAACCCTAAACCAATTGGAGACCTTCAAGGTTGATTATACTTAATCACTTGAAAGTGTAAAAGGTTCAATGATGATCTAATCTAAACCCTAATGGTAACCTAAGATGTTAAGGGACTAAGTGGCTAATGAATTGACCCATGATGATGGTCAATGGGTAAATTACCAAAATGCCCCTGAAAGGTTCAATTGAGTGATACCTTGTTTTAATCAAACCCTAATCACATGATAGTGATGAGTTGACTTGTGTTAATCAATGAGGACTTAACCCAACCTAATCTAGAGTGGTGTAATCACTATCTACTAGTTAGAGGAGAGAGAAAGTACCAATTATAATGGAAACTCAAGTAAAATACCTTCAATATACATGAATGTGCAAGTTTAGGTATGATCCACTTATGTGAGATCATGGAAACCCTAATTATGATAATTGATGAATCCTAATCTTATCTGAGGTCTTTAATGATGATGTTTCTCATACATGGGGATGTTATGAGATCATTTCACCATGAGGTGAATAGTAAACCCTAATTCTAGGGTGATGACATGTAATGTGAATAGTAAACCCTAATTGATGAAAACCAGGGAAACCTAGCTCTTGTATGAGTAGGGAGATACAACTTCTTTAAATATGTTATTTACTGTTATCAGTTGATTTAACCATGCAGGTTCCTTTATGAGGATGATTATATCCAGGTATGGATGATGATACTATATTCATTGAAAGCATGTTGTTAGCTTTATGAATAGTGATATATCCTGATGCCTTGTTAATAGCATCTTATGAGATTGATAGGCTGTGAGAGCCATGAATACCATCAAGGTTATGCCTTAAGAGATGACTTGTGATGAGAATATTGAGAAATGATAATTGATGAGAATTAGGCTTGTTACATTTAGTATTCTTCCTTCATAGCTGCTATGCTAATGATTAATGTTTGAAAACATGTATGATGATAAAAGAATACTGAAATGTACCTAACTAATCAAGTATAATCATACCATGTAGAGCCCTGATCATAGATCCATCATCGTCAGGAATTAGATGATGGTGAAACAGGTTTTCCTAAGGGGATTCCTGGAGCACATACTTTTGAATATGTGGGGGTAATATGGATGTGAATTTCCTTTCATCCTAGTGTAGGAATTGATGTAGATGTATCTTTATTCTATCAATCCTTCACTATGTGTTTATGCCGGGGTGATGTAACACTAATCTCCCAAGGAAATCTTTTATACCGCATCGATGAGAGATAAACAAGAAATCTTTCGATGGCGAAGAGAGTAAAAAATGCCACTGTGACTCTAATAGCGAAGTACCAGAATACCCTGGTAAGCTATTGTAACAGAGACACTAGATGTCCTGCATGTTGATCCTCATACTGACTGAGGAAGATGAGGTCATAAGAATCTGGCTCTTTTGATGACATATGTATGATACCGATGCGACTTAATAGTGATCGGTTGGAGTATGAGCGGTATACCTCATCTCCGCAGGGCATAATGATGTTTGTAAAACATAATCAACCGCGTAGCATATCTGCTTAGGTTGAACCACAAAATACATTGGTTGATGATACATTACTTAGTATACATGTTTTTCATATTCCTTAAATGTTGTTGTTCTAATTGATAACAATCTGCTGTTGATTACCTTAAAGCTTTTATTGCTTATATTGTTCTTGATTGCTATAATAAAGCTTCTGGTGGAGAGTTATAACTCTCACTGGGACAATTATTTAAAATTGTCTCACCCCGTAGATTTCAACTTTTTAGGTGGTCGACGAGGACGAAGGAACCAGTCTGCAGGTGATCAGTATCAGCAGCAGCAATACTAGGAGCAGCAGTAAATCTCAGGTGGAGATTCAGACTGCTGAGTTGTGTAGTTAGATAGTCAGTCTTATGTGTTCTCTATACTCTCAGGTCCTTTGAGTCTTTTGGTATGATATTTTGGTTTTGAGTTCTTGAGATTTTGTATAATGTTGTATATAATTACTCAAGAAGTAATTATCAGAGATGTAACAGGTTATTTCCTTTTTATGAAAGAAGTTTTTATGAATTCAAGCCCTTATCTCAAAAAGTTTTAATTTCCCGTGATTTTGTCTTCCGCTGTTAATCGATTGCTTCCGATAAGTTTATATCCTGGTTTGGAGATCGGAGCCCACATTTAAGTGGTATCAGAGCTCTAGGTTCGCTGAGTCTACAGAGACATAGGACTTAGGATGTTGAGTCTATCCTTAGTGTTTCTTTCCTATCTAATAGAGTCTTCTGCTCCTCAGGAGAAGAAGATAAGTTAAGGATGTACGGACCACACGAAGAACATGAGGAGTATGAGGCTGAGAGCAGTGCCGCTGCACCCCGAGGAGGTGCAAGAAACCCGGAGATAGAGCAACCTGTACCTGAGCCACCTCAGTTTGACCCAGCTGACATGGGTAACCCAACTGTCCAGACTATGTTCAGGCAGTTTATGACTGCCATGACACACATCACCGACAGGATGCCCATGCCTGCACCTAGGGCACCTGCCCAGCCTGAAGGACAAGGTATCGGTAAGACGTTCGAGCGACTTCGTCGTGTCGGAGCAACCGAGTACTTTGGAACAACTGATCCTGCAGATGCCGATCTGTGGTTAACAGAGTTAGAGAAAGCTTTTAAAATCCTTAACATCCCCGAAGGTGAGAAAGTTAGACATGCTGTCTATCTTATCAAAGGAAGTGCTGGTCACTGATGGACCATGGAAGAGCAGAATAGGCCTGGAATAGAGATCTCGTGGGAAGACTTTCGTCGGGAATTTGTCCACAGATATTTTCCAAAAACCTTCCTGGACGAGAAGATCTCTCAGTTTGAGAGACTGAGACAGGGTATGATGAACATTAGCGAGTATGAGGCTAAGTTTAGAAAGTGTGAGTTCTGGTTGCTGGAAGTATCTTTTCTTGGACATGTGATATCTGCCTCGGGTATTCGTGTTGACCCTACAAAGGTAGAATCTGTTCTACAGTGGGAACAACCGAAGACACCAACGGAGATTCGAAGTTTCTTGGGATTAGCTGGTTATTATCGAAGGTTTATTAAGAATTTCAGTTCTATAGCCTTACCCTTAACCAAGTTAACCTGGAAAGATGTTCCTTTTACCTGGAGTGATAAGTGTCAACAGTCTTTTCAGCTGTTAAAGGAGAGGTTGACAAGTGCACCTGTGCTTGTGTTACCTGAGCAAGGAAAAGGATACATAATTTTCTGTGATGCCTCCAAGAATGGACTCGGATGCGTGTTGATGCAGGATAAGCAAGTGATTTCTTTTGCTTCATGATAGCTTAAGAAACACGAAGAGAATTATCCGACACACGATCTGGAGTTAGCTGCTGTGGTTCATGCCCTAAAAATCTGGAGACATTATCTCTACGGAGAGACATTCCAGATTTTCATAGATCACAAAAATCTTAAGTATATCTTCTCTCAGCATGAGCTTAACATGAGGCAACGTCGCTGGATGGAGTTAATCAAGGATTATGATTGTACAATAGATTACCATCTAGGAAAGGCCAATGTAGTTGCAGATGCCTTGAGTAGGAAATAAGCAACATCATCCTCTGATAGGGCACAATTAAACTCTTTAGTATGCCCTAGGAGAGATATGCTTATCTCCTTAAGGCAAGACAATGTACAGATGAAGGTGTCATGGATTGCCAGGTTGTTGGATGAGATGCATATCAAACCTACTCTAAGAGAGCAGATAAGGGAGGCACAGTTAGAGGATGCTACAGTTCAGCAGACCAGATCTGAGTATGGTGATGAGAAACGTAATGGTTTCCATAATTCAGATGACCAGGTGGCATGCTATCATGGGAGGATGATAGTGCCAGATGTGGATAACCTGAGGAAGCTAGTTATGGAGGAAGCTCATTCTTTGATGTATGCTATGCATCCAGGGAGCACCAAGATGTATCGAAATTTGAAAGATATGTATTGGTGGCCAGGAATGAAGAAGGATGTAGCTGAGTTTATTCTGAGGTGTCCAGTGTGTCAGCAAGTTAAAGCTGAACACCAGAAGCCTGTAGGAACAATGAAACCTTTACCCATACCACAGTGGAAGTGGGATCATGTAACCATGGACTTTGTTGTTGGTCTACCTAGAACAAACAAAGGACATGATTCCATTTGGGTAATTGTTGATAGGTTGACTAAGACAACGCATTTCTTACCTGTCAAAACAGCCTATTCTGCTGAAAGGTTATCCCAGTTATATGTTCAAGAGATAGTGCGTTTGCACGGAGTTCCTGTCACCATAGTTTCTGACAGAGGTCCTCAGTTCACAAGTCATTTTTGGGAACAGCTACATAGGGCACTAGGCACCCAGTTAAGGTTTAGTACAACCTTTCATCCACAGACTGATGGACAATCAGAAAGAACCATACAGACCTTGGAAGACCTGTTGAGAGCATGTGTTCTCCAGTTTACCGGAAGTTGGGATCTACACCTAAGCTTGATAGAGTTTGCCTATAACAATAGCTATCAACATAGTATTGATATGGCACCTTATGAATCCTTGTATGGTAGACGTTGTAGATCCCCTTTGTGTTGGTATGAGACTGGTGAACATCAGTTGTTAGGTCCTGATCTTGTGTAGCAAACTACAGAGAAGATCAAAGTTATACAACAACAGCTTAAGACTGCACAGGATAGACAGAAGTCGTATGCTGATAAGCGCCGTAGACCTTTAGAGTTCCAGGTTGGAGACAGAGTGTACCTCAAGGTCTCGCCTTGGAAAGGAGTCCTTCGCTTTGGAAGGAAAGGAAAGTTAGCACCTAGATTTATGGGACCTTATCCAATCATTGAACGGGTTGGAAAGGTAGCCTATAGACTAGAGTTACCACCAAAGTTGCAGAGGCTACACCCTGTGTTTCACATTTCTATGTTAAGGAAATGTCATCCTGATACTGAGTCAGTTCTACAACCTATGGAAGTAGAATTGAATGATGATATAACTTATGAGGAAGGACCAGTGTCAATCCTTGACAACAGAATTAAAAAGTTAAAGAAGAAAGATATAAACCTTGTGAAAGTCCTCTGGAACCACCATGGTGTTGAAGAAGCCACTTGGGAACTAGAGGATGAGATGAGAAGGAAGTACCCTGCTCTTTTCTCCTAATACGTTTTGTCGATTTCGGGGACGAAATCCTTGTAAGGGGAGGATAATTTGTAACATCCCTGACCTGGGTTATGAATTAACCCTAGGTGTTTTGCCTAAATATGTAATTAAATCCTTGTGATTATCTTTTGGCATGTAATTAAGTTCCTAAGGAACATACATTTTCATTTCTGTCCTTTTAAAACAATGTTGTAGAATTATTTAGTAATGCAGGGGCCTATGTGCAAATTACCCAGTTAAAGGGTGTAACTTGCAAATTTCACAATTTAAGATGTTCCTCTGATGATGAGACATCATATGAGTAAATATGATGAGGTAATATGGATTTCCCAAGCTTGGGCATCAAGATACAGCTTGTGGAATGATCCTTGTGCTTAAAAACCCTAATTTGGATTAAAGTGCAATTTACCCAAATGTGGGGTGCAACTTATAAAATACACCATCTTGAACATCTTTTATGACTTTTGACATCATTTAAACTAATAATGATGAAGGGGGCACTTCCTTTGAATAATCATATAATAAGGAACACCTTTGTAATTAAATCATCAAGATGTAAGTAAGGAGACCCTTATGTACATATGTACCTTAGTGATAAGTTGACCTTCCTTGCCTTTAGTTATTGGTTTTAGAAGGAGTTTTACCTTAGAAAAGAAGAGGAGGGACGTGCCTAAAAGAAAGGAAGGACCTAGTTGTGAAAAGGAGGAGTAAGTTGTCCTTATGATGAAAATAACCCCAAAGGTACTTATACCCTTTCCTTTGCAATCAAAGGCAACATTTTCCTTTCACTCTTCACTTATCTCTTGCTGTGGCCGACTAAGGAAGGAGCTCAAGAGCTCAAGGAAATGACCAACCTGTTCTAAGGTAAGAGAACACCACCTTCTAGCTTGGATTCATGAAGGAAATCATGTTAAAAGGATGGACTGCTAGTTTTCTCACTTAGCTTTCTCGTTCTAGCCATCTTTTCCCAACCTTTCTTTGGAGAAAAACCCTTGGCCAACCTGTGGAGCTCAAGACACCATTAAAGACTTGAATCTTGGAATCTTGGATCTCAAGGAACGACCTTAATGTGGGTTTTATAACTCTAACCCTTAGCTTTGTTATGCATATCTTTGTTCTTGTTTCCTATGATTAGTTCTTCTTCTACCTCCCTTCTTCCTTGCTCTTTTGCAAGCAAAACGGTGGAGGAACCGACCTGAACAGAGGTTGAGGATGATGGGCGTGGATTCCTAGGTCACTTTATGAAACGACCTTGAACCCTTTTGGTCCAAATGGGTGCAACTCGTTTAAGGTCAAACGGGTTCAACCCGTTTGATCTCAAACGATCCTGCAAGATCGTTTGGATCAAAACGACCCCAAGACCGTTTCATAGGGTTGAACAAGGTACGACCGTTTGAGGGTCTGTTCATAATGTATTGAATTTCATTCCAACAAAGAATTGTAGTCTAATTCCTAACCAATTAAGAGTTGAAGACACTTCAATAACCTAACCCTAATTGGGTGAAAGTTGTTGATTCCAATATAGATCTTGTTGAGTTTTGGGTTGAAGGACCCAAACGGGTTCCAACCCATTTGGGGGTTCATCCAAACGATCTCACACTCGTTTAGTGACACCCAAGATCATTTGGAGGTCTAGGGTTAAAGAAATTTGATGGTTTGAGGGTCCAATTACAAGATGTTGATAATTGATGAAAAGTGCTGATTTTTAATTTAATTAGGGCTCAACCCTTATCAAATCATTTTGGTTTTTGGTCAAACTTTGGGAAAATGGTCTCAAGATCGTTTGGAGGACATACAAACGATCTCAAGACCGTTTGGGCCAAGTTTGGGCCCAATTGGAGTTCAATTGATGGGTTCATTACACTTTGTTTCACATTATTGAAAATTGATGTTTAGCCGATTGGAAACCCTAATTGAGTTAGACTTAACCCTAATTGGCTTTCAATTGAGGGTCACATTGGAGTCCAATTGATTGAGGCTCATCCTAATTGACTCAATTTGTAAGTGGTTAACATGGCTTTGGCCAATTAAAGGCTTCAACATAGGAAACCCTATTCAAATATAACATATGTGTCACCTTTATGTTCATGCGGTTTGAACCCAAGTTGGTCCACACCCGTTTGAGTCCAAATGAGTCCACACTCGTTTAAGCCCAAACGAGTTCACACTTGTTTGATCTCAAATGGGTTCACACTCGTTTGATCTCAAACGGGTTCACACTCGTTTGATCTCAAACGGGTTCACACTCATTTGAACTCAAATGGGTTCACACCCGTTTAGACTCAAGTGGGTCCACACTCATTTAAGGCTCAAATGGGTCCAAGTTCGTTTGAGGTTAAACAAGTTCAAGGTCGTTTAAGAATCAAATGGGTTGAAGGTTGAAGGTTAAACCCTAAACCAATTGGAGACCTTCAAGGTTGATTATACTTAATCACTTGAAAGTGTAAAAGGTTCAATGATGATCTAATCTAAACCCTAATGGTAACCTAAGATGTTAAGGGACTAAGTGGCTAATGAATTGACCCATGATGATGGTCAATGGGTAAATTACCAAAATGCCCCTGAAAGGTTCAATTGAGTGATACCTTGTTTTAATCAAACCCTAATCACATGATAGTGATGAGTTGACTTGTGTTAATTAATGAGGACTTAACCCAACCTAATCTAGAGTGGTGTAATCACTATCTACTAGTTAGAGGAGAGAGAAAGTACCAATTATAATGGAAACTCAAGTAAAATACCTTCAATATACATGAATGTGCAAGTTTAGGTATGATCCACTTATGTGAGATCATGGAAACCCTAATTATGATAATTGATGAATCCTAATCTTATCTGAGGTCTTTAATGATGATGTTTCTCATACATGGGGATGTTATGAGATCATTTCACCATGAGGTGAATAGTAAACCCTAATTCTAGGGCGATGACATGTAATGTGAATAGTAAACCCTAATTGATGAAAACCAGGGAAACCTAGCTCTTGTATGAGTAGGGAGATACAACTTCTTTTTTTTGGTCGGTCAAAAAAATGTGTTACTATAAAGCCAAAAAACTTTGGGCACGGAGTACCCCATTACATGACAAGGATCTAGAAAGCTCGACCAACGAACATATACCCCACACAGGGGGTATTACACAAAACCTAAAGATAACAAGAACATCAAACTAACAAGACAGAACCAGACATTCCTACCAGGAGAATGATCAATTACAACCTGCAGATACATGCAATAAGCCCACCCACAAATAGTAACTATAGATTGCAACATAGCATCCACCAGGGAACCCTGCCAGGAGCAGCATCACCAGCATCTGATCTTCTCAGGTTGCCAGACCCATCACATTCTACCGACAGAGATCAACTAGGCTAAGAGGCTCGAAGAAACCTTACATTCCTGGCACGGTACCATCTATCTAATAGGAACACCCACAAAGTGTGGTCCTATGCCAAAAATTTGGGGTTCAACGGGCTCCCGAACCAAGCACCACTCTGTTGATGTTCTGCAGTAGGAGCAGCAACCAACTTCTAGAGAAGGGGCTGTTCGTCAAACACCCCTAGAGGTGTTCCAAAACACAGCAAAGGAGGGGCGATCAGGAAGATTGAACCCAACACCTTGTTGTAGCCTAGACCAGGAGCGAACTCGGAGCATCGTCTAGTCGAACTCCTTGAGAGTACCACCCTCGCAGCAGCAGGGACCAGCCACTCCAGAACCGCGAGGTCCATAATGCAGCTGTAAGCCAGCAACATTTCAACGAACACCATGAAGGTGTTCCTTTCCGCTCAGGGTAGTAGGGAACCGCAGGGCCGATATGGCAACCACTGAGTCAGCGCCCAAGAGACCCAAATAGAGTGGAACCCAAATCGACTAGAGAAACCTGCTGCGCCTAGCCTCCACCCGAGGTGGAACCATTCCAGTGGCCTCAGGTCAAACGCCGACAGAACAGGAAAGAACCCTGAGCCGGGTAGAGGGCGAGGCACCCCATCACAGACGGAGCCACATCTGCTACCAGCCGTCGAAGACAGCTGAGTCGCCCAGAACCAAAGAAATGGCCAGACGTCGGAGAGGAGAGGGGAATCGTCGTCTTCAGGAGACGCTGACCTGACCTGATGACGAGTCCCCCATCAACACCGTCGATGGTGGTAGGGGTTGCGCTGCCGATCTGGACAGATCCACCACCAACAAGCCAGGCTGCAAGAGGACCGGCGACAAAGGAACTGGATCTGGTAGCTCTTTCCTCCCATCTCGCTTGAATGGAACGGAATCGACCATGTCGAGCAGCTACCCCTCTGACCCGGGCTTCTCCTCACACCGCTGCCCAAACTCTCCAGCCGGTTCATCAAGAGGCGACGCCCAGTAGCTACACCCTTCACCAGCGATTCAAAACCGCACCTTAACTCCACGGTAGTTGTACCCAGCTCCAACAGGACCCTGCCGAGGCTGCGTGGAAGCTAGGGGGAGGAAAGTGCCAAGGAAACGCTCCCTCCCCCCAGCGGCGGCCACCGGGAGGAGTCTAGAGAGAAGAGGGAATGAACGCCCTAGAGAGAAGGGGAGCGGACGCACTCAGTGAGCTTTTGATTGATTTTCGAGATACAACTTCTTTAAATATGTTATTTACTGTTATCAGTTGATTTAACCATGCAGGTTCCTTTATGAGGATGATTATATCCAGGTATGGATGATGATACTATATTCATTGAAAGCATGTTGTTAGCTTTATGAATAGTGATATATCCTGATGCCTTGTTAATAGCATCTTATGAGATTGATAGGCTGTGAGAGCCATGAATACCATCAAGGTTATGCCTTAAGAGATGACTTGTGATGAGAATATTGAGAAATGATAATTGATGAGAGTTAGGCTTGTTACATTTAGTATTCTTCCTTCATAGCTGCTATGCTAATGATTAATGTTTGAAAACATGTATGATGATAAAAGAATACTGAAATGTACCTAACTAATCAAGTATAATCATACCATGTAGAGCCCTGATCATATATCCATCATCGTCAGGAATTAGATGATGGTGAAATAGGTTTTCCTAAGGGGATTCCTGGAGCACATACTTTTGAATATGTGGGGGTAATATGGATGTGAATTTCCTTACATCCTAGTGTAGGAATTGATGTAGATGTATCTTTATTCTATCAATCCTTCACTATGTGTTTATGCCGGGGTGATGTAACACTAATCTCCCGAGGAAATCTTTTATACCGCATCGATGAGAGATTAATAAGAAATCTTTCGATGGCAAAGAGAGTACAAAATGCCACTGTGACTCTAATAGCGAAGTACCAGAATACCCTGGTAAGCTATTGTAACAGAGACACTAGATGTCCTGCATGTTGATCCTCATACTGACTGAGGAAGATGAGGTCATAAGAATCCGACTCTTTTGATGACCTATGTATGATACCGATGCGACTTAATAGTGATCGGTTGGAGTATGAGCGGTATACCTCATCTCCGCAGGGCATAATGATGTTTGTAAAACATAATCAACCGCGTAGCATATCTGCTTAGGTTGAACCACGAAATACATTGGTTGATGATACATTACTTAGTATACATGTATTTCATATTCCTTAAATGTTGTTGTTCTAATTGATAACAATCTGCTGTTGATTACCTTAAAGCTTTTATTGCTTATATTGTTCTTGATTGCTATAATAAAGCTTCTGGCGGAGAGTTATAACTCTCGCTGGGACAATTATTTAAAATTGTCTCACCCCGTAGATTTCAACTTTTTAGGTGGTCGATGAGGACGAAGGAACCAGTCTGCAGGTGATCAGTATCAGCAGCAGCAGTACCAGGAGCAGCAATAAATCTCAGGTGGAGATTCAGACTGCTGAGTTGTGTAGTTAGATAGTCAGTCTTATGTGTTCTCTGTACTCTCAGGTCCTTGGAGTCTTTTGGTCTGAGATTTTGGTTTTGTGTTCTTGAGATTTTGTATCATGTTGTATATAATTACTCAAGAAGTAATTATCAGATATGTAACAGGCTATCTCCTTTTTATGAAAGAAGTTTTTATGAATTCAAGCCCTTATCTCAAAAAGTTTTAATTTCCCGTGATTTTGTCTTCCGCTGTTAATCGATTGCTTCCGCTAAGTTTATATCGTGGTTTGGAGATCGGAGCCCACAGTTATGGACATTCACTGCCAACATAATATGGGACCTATAGGGTCACACACATAGGAACTCATCTAGAAGAGGAGTTTGATCTTGAATGATGATTGAATTGATTACTAAAGTGTTCAGGTATTCAATTCTTGCAACAAATCCTCTGACCTGACTGCCAAATGATCAGTTCAAGTGTTGAGACAATTGTTGGGAGTGTCAGGCTGATTGTATTGTGCATTGGTTGGTATTCGGCCTGACCTGACCTATGAGTCACCCGTATCGCTTGTACGAGATGACTGTCTCATGTGGTGTGAGTCGCCCATCGCACATGCACCAAACAACCACTTCGAATGTCACAGGCTGTGAAGTTTCCAGAATTGTTGAGAAAATTTGAGATCTTCCAGTCCCTTCCACTCCTACATAGACTGAGAACCCTGACCCTAACCCATCCTATAAATAGAGGGGTACTGGGGGCTTCCCATAATACAACACAACACAGATAATTGAGAATCAATTGATCTAAAAATTGTTGTCCTCTCTAGTTGTGGTAACCAAGAGAATCCAAGCAAGTCCTACACGACTAGGGAGGGATAGCTATGGGAGAGAACAACTGAGGATCATTGTTGTGGGAGAGCAGGTCGGTGACTAGTACACCAATAGGATGGACAACTCCTTATAGTCAATTATAGCAGAATGATAGGAGTTCTAGTTGGTCCGTGTGGACTTCTCTAGAGGCGAGGTGGCCTTTGCTCATTTCTAAGGAGGGAACATCAACCAATTATCCATGACTAGAGGACTTACTGTAGACTACGACCTTCAAATCTGCTATCCATGGAGGAGCAGTAAGACGAGTCCCAGTGCAACTAGGAGCTACACAAACACTGTCCAATACATAGTGCACATCTACATCGATGAGGATTGTCATTGGACTTGCTCTAGGACTAGGTATATCTTAGTGAAACCATCCTTTCCATTGCATAGTTATTGACTCTTCCATGGGTTAATGGAAAATATGTCAGTAAAATTTTTGTTTTCGCTGCCTATTTGATGCTGTATTTCCCAAAAGTGGTATCAGAGCCACATCAATTAATTATGTTTTGGAATAATCTATATGATCGTATTTTTGATTTTATCAAGTTTATTTATTGCATGCAATGTGAATATTTAAACTGGTTGATGTGTACCTCTAACTAGTCACCATATAATAACCTATATATATACATAATATGATATATATGTAATTTACATGCTTCACTCTAAAAATGAATTTTGATGGTGGATGTGTAGCTTGGTTATGACCAATAACCCCTATTATCTATGCATGGTTGTGTGGTTGGTTAATCCTATTTATATCAATCTAAGAACCGAGCCTCTCTCTTATCTTGCCAAATGTAAAAGTATTATTCTATTCTACATTTTCTCCCCTCGAATGTAACTTGAGGTTTTTCAATAATTATGTAAAAGTAGGATAGTTTACTTTCTTATTTTTATGAAGAAGAAAGATGCCAACCAACCACATGGAGGAGCCAAGCCGATCAACTGGCTGGGCCGAGGTGACCAACTGGCAAGCTGACCAGGAGCCCAAAGGACCAGACGAGACGACCATTTGGAGGAGCCAAATGATTGGGTATAGGACAACCAACCATTCATTTGGAGGAGCCATACGACCGACTGGTGGTGACCAACTGACTGTCCAGGACGCGAGCTGACCAGGTTCAAAGGTTGAACCAGTCAACCCAGATTGGCAAGCATGGATCTTCATCAATAATAGGTTTCTAAATGTGATGTGGACCTAGGTTGTGGTAATTCATTGTGTCTCCAAGGAATTGTATTAGGCTGGCCATAACCATCGCTTTTTTATTGCATGTTTTCATTGTCGGTTATAACATGTATAAGATACGTACTATACAAATGTGGTGATTAGATAATGTATATGTATTATACAAACTCCCTCATTAAAATATTAAGTCTTAGATTCTTTCCATAAGAAACACACATGAAAATCTTGATCAAATAAGAGTGGGCATGCCATAGCATGGTGCTCCATCTGTATTGTGGAAGTGTGATGATAGATATGTGGGTCTTCCCTACCAGGGTGCATAGTCTATCGTGTTTTCTTATGGGTCAGACTTAACACTAAAAGACAAAAACTCAATGACTCAAACCAAAAATACCTTTGTCATTGTCATCTAGGGCACATAAACGAGAATCACATATCTAGACTCCATAAAGATGGTTATCTGGACTCTTCTAATTTTGAATCAATAGAGACATGTGAATCTTGTTTGTCGGGAAAGATGACCAAAACTCCATTCACTAGTAGCAGTGAGAGAGCTAGTGATATATTAGGACTCATACATAATGATGTATGTGTCCCTTTTAGAACAAATACCAGAGGTAGTTATTGGTACTTCATTACCTTCACTAATGATTTTAGTAGGTATGGTTATGTTTACTTAATGAAACATAATATCAGAAACTCTGGAAAAGTTTAGAGAGTTTACAAATGAAGTACAAAACCAATTTGGCAAAAGTATTAAGGCACTTAGATCCAACCGAGGTGGATAATACTTAAGCCAATAGTTTGAAGACCTTCTGAGAGCCTGTGGTATCGTATCACAATGGACTCCACCTGGAACACCACAACATAATGATGTGTTAGAAAGAAGGAATCGTACATTACTGGATATGGTGCAATCAATGATCAATTTTGCTAAACTTTCAACTTCCTTCTAGGGGTATTCTCTTGAAATCAGTGTGTTTACACTTAACTGAGTACCATCTAAGTTAGTTCGAAAGACACCATATGAGATATGACATAGGAAACATCCCGATGTGTCTTTTCAAAAGATTTAGGGATGCAAAGCTTATGTTAGGAAAATGTTTCCTAAAAAGCTTGGCCCTAAGTTTGACAAATGTTATATTTTTGGATATCCCAAAGAGACAAGGGGATACTACTTATACCACCCAAATGCCAAAAAAATAGTTGTTTCCAAAAATGCTACATTCCTAGAAAAGGAATTTATTTCCATAGGAATTAGTGGGAGGAAAGTGGAACTCAAAAAGGTTAAAGACCAACAAGAGATGATTAAACTGATAGATTTACAAGAGGAACAAAGAGACTCACAAGTTGTTGTGGAATCTCAAATTCCTCAAGTAACATAGGAACCTTATAAATCTAATAAGACACACCTTGAACATGAGAGATATGGATATCTTGTGACTCAGGAAGGTAGTGAGTTGGTCATAGATGATGAGCCAATTAACTATCAAGATGCTATTGAGGGACCATAGTCTAAGAAATGGTTTGAGGCCATGAGATATGGGATGAAATCCATGTATGCCAATAAGGTATGGACCTTGGTGGATCCACTTGAAGGGGTGAAACCCATAGGGTGCAAGTGGGTCTCCAAGAAGAAGACCGACATGGATGGTAAATTAGAAACCTATAAGGGAAAATTGGTTGCAAAGGGTTTCAGACAAGTTCAAGGTGTTGACTATGACAAAACCTTTTCTCCAGTGGCCATGGTTAAGTCCATCATGATCATGCTTGCTATTGAAACTTATCATGACTATGAGATTTGGCAAATGGATCTTAAAACCACATTCCTTTACAAGAATCTTCTTAAGGATGTATATATGACACAACTTTAGGGTTTTATAAATCCAAAGTTTTCAAATAAAGTATATTAGACACAAAGGTCAATCTATGGATTGAAACAAGCATCTCAGAGCTGGAATCTTCATTTTGATGAGACACTCAAAGAGTTTGTCTTTGTTCAAAATGAAGATGAACCTTGTGTGTACACGAATGTTAGTGTGATAATGGTAGTATTCCTCATATTGTATGTAGATGACATACTATTGATGGGGAATGACATCCCTACTTTATAAAAGATAAAGACATGGATTGGAAATACATTCTCTATGAAAGACTTGGGAGAAGCATCCTACATATTGGGGATAAAGATCTATAAGGATAAATCAAGAAGGCTTCTTGGACAAAGTTAAAACACATACATTGATAAAGTTTTAAAGCAGTTCAACATGGAGAACTCAAAGAGAGGAAACCTACCCTTGCTACATGCAATTATCATCTCTAAAGTTCAATGTACCCATTCTTGTAAAGAAAGGGAGCACATGAGTATGATTCCATATGCATCAACGATTGGATCCATCATGTATGTGATGTTGTGCACCTGTCCAGATGTCTCATATGTCCTAAGCATGAAGAGAAAATATCAGTCAGATTTAGGTGATGCTCACTGGATAACCGTGAAGAACATCGTCAAGTACTTGAGAAGGACTAAGGATAATTTCTTAGTCTATGGTGGAGAGGAAGAGATGGTGGTAAGAGGTTACACTGATGCAAGCTTCCAGACTGACAAAGACGATTACAAATCACAATCATGATTTGTGTTTTGGCTGTAAGTTGGAGGATTTCCAAGCAAGAAACAGTTGCTAATTCTACAATAAGAGGCCAAGTATATTGCTACATCAAATGCAAAAAACGAGGCTGCATGAATCAAGAAGTTCATTTCTAAACTTGAGGTCGTTCCAAGCATCAGTGACACAATTGATATATATTGCAAAGGCTAAGGAACCTAGATTGCATCAATGCTCAAAGCATATACAAAGGCAGTATCATCTCATATGAGAGATCATACATCGAGGAGATGTAAAGATTTGCAGAGTACCAACTGAGAAGAATGTTGCTGACCCATTAACTAAAGAACTTTCATAGAAGTATCATGATGGTCATGTTAGGTCACTCAGAATAACATTCATGGGTGATTGGATCTAAGTGCAAGTGGGAGTCTGTTGGTATGTATGCATAGAAAGCCAATCATATGATGATTGTACTGGCATAACTTGTAAATGATTTGATTATTAATAAAAGCAAGCTTCCAATTTATTGTATTTATTCAATTTTTGAGATAAAGAAATAAAATCTCTAGAGAATGATATTACTCAATGATGTATATCTTTTGGTTGAGGACCTGAACAATGAGATGATACAAATGTTAAGAGTAGATGCATTCTTGTTGTGTCCCTGATCGATTGTTATTGTGGAAGGTAAATAGACAATAATAACATAAAATATCAGAGTTTGAGTTGGTTGATGATGGAATCTCATTAGTCATGATATGGCGATATCAAACCAAGCACACAGATACATGTTAGAGAATAGTTTATCGTACAAACCTACCATAAGAGTGATACATGGAAACCTTAACTAAGTAAGCCAAAATCATGTCTTTACAATGATGGTGGTGTTTGTGGTTCTTAGACCTGAAATCACTGCACTCATTACATGTTGTTTGATACACTTTGATATCATCAAACACAATCTTAAAACATGGGTTGCTATAAAGGTGATGATTAGGTGACTGAGACACATGGGGACTAACTGTTAGTGATAGAAATGGGATTTGTACCTCCTATGGGAGTATGATATCCAAGGCCACTTGAGTTAGCAAGACTGAGAAATACATGGCAATGTAGATGTCTGTCAATATATGATATTGAGCTTACATATATCTCATATAGTCTTCTATAGCAAGAAACATAGATTGAATCTTGAAGAGGATGACACATCCATGCCTCGAGTTCAATCTGAATATCAGTGAAAAAGGAATTATACAAACACTATAATGCCATACACATATTGTAGGTTGGAATTGTACTCCAACTTTCCATTTATTTGGGTAGCAAAGATGTGTGACTAGGCACCCACTCATTTCTTGTGATGTCATAAAGTTGTTATGGACATTCACTGCCAACATAATATGGGACCTATAGGGTCACACACATAGAAACTCATCTAGAAGAGGATTTTGATCTTGAATGATGATTGTATTGATTACTAAAGTGTTTAGGTATTTAATTTCCCCAACAAATATGTTGACTAGACTACCAAATGATCAATTCAAGTGTTGAAACAATCGTTTAGAGTATCAAGTTGATTGTATTGTGCATTGGCTAGAATTCATCCTGAGCCGACCTATGATCCGTTAGTCTAGCTTGTGCGAGATGACCATCTTAGGTGGTGTGAGATGCCCACTTTACATGCACCAAATGGCCATTCCACTATCGCATGCTATGAATTTTCTAGAATTGTTATGAAAATTTGAGATCTTTCAGTCCCTTCCACTCCCGCATAGACTGGGATCCCCAACCCTAACCTTGACTATAAATAGAGGGGTACTAGGGGCTTCCCAGGAAACAACACAACACAAAAAACTGAGAATTAGTTGCTCTGATAATTGTTTTCCTCTCTAGTTGTGGTAAGCCAAAGAGCCCAAGCAAGTCCTACCCAACTAGGGAGGGATATCTACGGGAGAGAACAACTGAGGATCATTATTGTGGGAGTGTAGGTTGGTGACTAGTACACCAATGAGAGGGACAACTCCTTCCTATCCATTCTAGTAGGATGACATGAGTTCTAGTTGGTCCATGTGGACTTCTCTAGAGGAGAGGTGGCCTTTTCCTGTCTCTAAGGAGGACGACGTCATCCAATAGCCCATGATGAGAGGAGTTGATGTAGACAATGAAGTTTGAGTATGCTATTTGTGAGGAGCAGTCAAACGAGTCCCAGTGCAACCAAGAGCTACACAGACACCATCCAAGACAGAGTGTACATATACATCAATGAGGATTGTCACTGAATTTTCTCCAGGACCAGGTATATCTTTGTGAAACCATCCTTTCCATTGCATAGTTATTGACACGATCTGCTGGTTAATGGGAAATATGTCAATAAATTTTTTGTTTTTGCTGCCTATCTCATGTCGTATTTCCCAACATAGGTTTTATATATCTAAAATATCATCTTATTAATTTTCATTTATCCAAAGCATGGTCAGGGTCACATGTACCCATGGTTAGGTATTATATTGGAATTACTCATTATAAGCTAATTATATAATCATTAGGGTACACATATGATGTATTATGATATATTGTTAACCTTGTTTGTCAAATCTAATAATACACTCATACTAACATCTTATCTAGGGTTTCTACGGTCAGGATAGGTAGATTTGAGTATGCTACACATGATCAAGCAACTCTTTGACAATAAAAAAGGGGAGGTTCTATTGCTCATTCTTCACACCAAGCACCTCCTACATCACTCATTTGCAAGCATCTCTAAGAAGGAATTTCCTATGTCCAAGTAGAATGACTTCATCAATATTCTTATCCAATCTCTCTCTACCTTTTCTATCATGGCCAATCACTAAGAAAATTGTGTCACACAACTCGTCCTCAATTTGAGAAGGGCCATATTTAGTAATGAGAAGCAAATGAAATGCTATGTTGAGCTTCAAAAGAACATCCTTGAGGCCATGCAGTATGGTGATCAGACCTTAATCAATAACATAGGCTTCTCCAAATACATGAAGAAGGTCTGTGGAGGATAGAACATGATGAGTGACCACCCATTCATTGGGGTTTGGCCAACCTACATAGAGATCACCCTCAAGTTCCTATCTTATCTTGATGTGTGCTTTCTCGAACACCACATTGACAATGATGAATGGGAAGAAGAGTGGGTCAAATTTTGCCTATTCAACACTCTCCACCACCTTACAATCAAAAAGTTCAATGCCATCTATGGGTTCCAACTGGTGCCAAATATGTGAGCCGAATGACTTTGGCCATGCCATTACTTGGAACCAAATGATACCTTTTCTCGACAACATCAACTGCCACCTCTTTGATCACCAACATCGAGAAGCATTTCAGTTGCATCATTTATTGTCTCATGATGAAAAATCTAATCGCTAGGTCAACTCAAGGGTAGGGAAAAGTGCAATCTAGAACATTTATGTGATTGGGATCTTCTCACAAAAGGAATAGAGAGAGCCAAAGGGCGCATTCTTTCTTACTCATACCCACTAGGTTGCTAAGAGTGAGAAGATAAATCTCCACATCCACTTTGGGGGCTTGCTCATTGACATGGCCAACCAGTACGTGTTATATACAATTGTACATGTAAAATTAATACTGGATTTGGAGTTTTGGGTGTCAAATAGGAAATTGTGGGGCTAGAAACTACTACTAACTAAGATCTAATCGTATAGGCCGGTGGAAAAAGGTTGGGTTTGTTGATTGCAACTTACAAGAGACTAAAACTAATAAAGCAATTAAAGGAGTTGTTTGTGAAATTAGAGAGATGGATTCTTTAGTATATTTTGTTTCATCAGAGTGAAACTTATACTTGATTTCCATTCATCAAGAACAAAGTATCATTGTATAAAAAGAATTAGGGATCTGCAAATTATGTCACCTGCTTTTATAGTGTAACACACTGGTTAATCCAATAAAACCAACTTTCATAGTCAACAAGTAAAAGACTAAATGAGGATGTATCTTTTCTATTGATACTTAAATGTCATAATTGTTAGTTCAATTTGTGAGTGTTTCATTCATTATGTTAATGATAATTCTTTCGATGTTAAAACCCACTTTTGTAGTGAAGAACATTGAAAGAATGAACATGGTGATAAATCATGAACAAGGAGAGATGAAACATATTATCATTAAAATTCCCAAAAGAAACAAAACCTATTTTTATATAAACTTTTTCAAGTAAAAGTTAACTACTCCTAGGCCCTAGAGAAGAGGGGATTATCCCTATGTATCAAACATGTTATCACATTAGAATCTTGGGAAGTGAGGAAACATAGATATAATTAGATGAAATCAAAGAACAATAGATAATGAAGACCCTCTTCAATGATGGTCATGAACGAATAACATTTTGTCCTTCAAATCGCTCCTCAAAGATGATGGGATGATCAATTATTCTTGTTCCCACCTTTTATTCTCTCCTCCTTTGGGTCTAGGGTCCTCTATATGCCCCTCTCTGATGTATTGGTACTGACTGACCTACCTTGGGGTTTATAGCAACTAAAGTGACCAACAAAAGATCTGGATTGTTCATATTGATCATCCACATTTTGATTTTGGTGGAACTAGCTTAATTGACTCAAGTCCAATCAGAATAATGTCAGTATCACAAATTGGGATTTCAGTGGCACTGAGAAGTTGCTAATGCTTCTATATTTTTCTCTAAGTGGAATCAAGAATGGTATTGGTTCTATCATCTTTACTTGAGAGTTATTTTTTGTTAATAGATTCCAATTATATCAACATAAATTTTGGTGGCACAAACTTTCACTTCAAATGCTCCTTGAATTTGAAATTATAAGTGATTCCATTAAACTAAGATAAAATATGATAATTTTTATATTTTTTGACAAATTTTAGAGACTATTTATTATTGATCCTTCTGTCTAGTGTAGGAAAATGCAAACTAAGAACAATGTTCAGGTTATAACTAAGCCTAAGGCTGACTAACATATAAAGAAAAATCTAATCTAGAAAGCAAGGATGTTTTGTAATTGAGTCAGTTATATGGTTATTATTACATTGGATGTATCTTAACCCTACATAAATAGAGGCACTCATCCATCTCCATGTTTGTTGATCATGAGGCTTGAACTTCACATTTGTGGTGAAGTAGTTTTTTAGAGTAGAGATAACCTATTGTGAATAAGAAAAAATCAAGGCATTTTGCCAGTTTTGAGTGTTGCAGAGCTCTAAAGTCTTCAAGATTGCTAGTATTTCTTCTCCAAGGATTGAGTTTGAAATTGCAAGAAATCCAAGACCCATGATGCGTTACCATCCGATCCAAAACATGGAGGTCAATACCAACATCTTCGGTGACTGACTTGTAGGCTACATCTGAGAATATGAAGAATAATGTAGATCCTTGAGGAAGATTTAACACTAGGGGTAGATATGAGTAGCTTGAATTTCTAATTTTGGGAGATTGAGAATCATAGGAGTGCACTCTAAAATGAATTTCACTTTTATTGTGGTGGACTTCATTGACAGTTGGTAAAGTTGTTCATTTTTGCTTGTTCAAATGTGCCAACAAGCAATAGACCACTTCATGAATGAGTTCTCATCAATTTTTTAGTTACTGGTATCTAACTGATCCAGTCAACCTCATTTAGAGATGACATACCACTATCCATTTTGAGTGAAATCCATAAAATTGACTAAACCTACAATCACAGATGGAATGAAGGATGGTGTCATCCACATTGCTACAGAACATTCATATTGGTGAGGATGGCTCAATGTCGTAGGAGCCAGAGAAAGACCGAGACTCTTTCCAGTGGTTTGTTCTTACATATGCTTTCCAGGGACTAGGGACTGTGGATTCCTTACTTCTTCTAATCTAGAAGCAGATGGAAAGTGAATACATTTTTCCATTCACCTCTTGAGGCCAATTCTAAATATCAAGGCTGAACAAATCATCCAAGGGGATAGAGGGCAATGACTTGCTAAGAGTTTTTAGGTAAATGTTCATGTATGAACTCCCAATCCCACCGCCAGAGTCAAGTTTCATGGACTTAACAGTGAGAGATTCTAAGCCTATAGGAACTTGGATACTATTGTGGTAGTTCATTGCAAATTTTCCAAGTAGCCATTTGTTTGTCCAGACATTTGTGTCAAAGCCATTATTGATAAACTTGTAGTTGGAGTTTTGAATGTCCGGAAGGTGTTTCTTAATGAAGATCCAAGCAGACAAACTAGGTTTATTTAATAAAGACTTACCATGGACATACTTCTCCTTCATAATTTGGACCCACATCTGGTCTAGTTGGTTCAAGAAAGACCAGACATTCTTCATGATTAGATCTTGGTTATGGTCTTAAGCATCAAATGCCCTTCAAGATTAGATCCCGGTTATGGTCTTGAACATAAAATGCCCTTGTTAGAAGTGACCTTACAAGAAACCATTAATCACATCTTAATTTACCAGTTACCTGACCAAATTAAGCACCATATATACTTTTTTATTTGAGTTCAAGAGATAGGAAAACGTTTTACATGATATACATTGGTATAGCATGCAATATGGATTTGGGAAGTGCTATATGCCCAACCAAGGATAGATGGCGCAAGGTCTACCTATTAATACAAACTATGACGGAGGTAAGTTTGTTAGCATGGTTTTTTTTTTGTTCACCAGATATGCTTATTTATTTGAGTTTAGGATATACACAAATCTTTTGCATGGTATAAGTAGGTATAATATTCAATGTGGATTTGGCAAGTGCTATATGGCCAACCAAGTATAAATGGCACAAGGTCCATATGTTAATACATTCTCGGATGGAGGTGAGTATGTTAGCATGGGTTTTTTTGTTCAACATATGGTGGATAAAGGGAAC
Source organism: Alisma plantago-aquatica (assembly GCA_963693085.1). Taxonomy (NCBI): domain Eukaryota; kingdom Viridiplantae; phylum Streptophyta; class Magnoliopsida; order Alismatales; family Alismataceae; genus Alisma; species Alisma plantago-aquatica. Next base: position 333,711,079 of record OY856413.1, read on the forward strand.
ACCAAGGTATTTACTGAGATCTAGAGTCTAGGGAATACCAAGTTTCCTACTGACAAGTCTAAACTTAGTTTTAGAAACACCAGAGATAAATAAGCATTTATATATTATTTAAGAAACTACCCATCCCGAGACTTTGAAGAAGGAGTTAAGGACCTTTTTGATGGTGTCATCTTTCTTTACAAATGTTTCTCCCATGAGAAGTATGTCATCAACAAAGGAAACATGAGAAAACTTATTGACGACACTAGAAAGAATTGTGGGTTTCAAAACGCTATTAGCCAATGCTTTGGTAATTTATTAACTGAGTATGTCATTGCAAAGAACTAATATGTAGGGGATAATTGGATGACCATACCTCATAGCTTGTGTGTATTTGAGATTGTGTATTGGTTCACCTTACCAAATAATGGAGATGTGGTCTGATGTTATAATTTGCATAATAAAATTACAAAGGTTTGGGGGATAATAGTCCTCAGAATCATGCTGTGCATGAACTCCCAGTTCATACGATCAAAGACCTTGAAGAGGTCTAGTTTAATGCACACCCACTTATTTGTTTTGAATCTTGATTTCATGGAATGGATACTCTCTTGCACTAAGAGAATGTTGTCAGTAATATATATTCCTAGAATGAATCTTGAGTGAGTGTGGGATATCTGTGAGTTGAGAAATGGTTTCATTATCACAACAAACACCTTGGATATAAACTAGAAACATCCATTGTTGAATGCTATGATATGGATCTATTGGGTTTTGTGGGATAGAACAGGCAGCAGAAGAGAAAATTTATCTAACCACAAACCCATAGCCAGTAGATCGCATCAACAACTATGCAATAGGAAAGATGGTTTAGCGAGATATACCTGGTGCTAATGCTTGCTCAGCGACAATACCTCACAACTAGTGTCCTTCAACCACCTAGTCTTCGACAACATCTGTGCATCTCCTGGTTTTAACCCAGACTACGGTTGATGGTCGTTCTCCTGAGTGACAAAAATCTCCCACCTCTATAGATAGTCTACACGGACCACTAGGAACTCTAGTCATCCTGATGGACAAACTAGAATGAATCCTCCCCTTTTTTCAGCATACTAGTTACCGACACACTCTCCCACCACCATTCATTTTTCTATAGTTTCCTTTCCCTCACTGTTCCTCTCTGGATGGTTAGAACTTGTTTGGGCTCTCTCAGTTACCAAAACTAGAGAGAACAATAACTTTGCAGAGCAACTAATGTTTTGAGTTGTGTGTTTTGAGAAGCCCCCTATACCCCTCTATTTATAGTAGAGGGTAGGGTCAGGGTTCCCAATATGTGCGGGAGTAGAAGGGTGTGGATTTTCCACAAACGGATTGTGCCGTGGCAGGCAAACCGATCGGTTCACAATTAAACTGATTGTTTGGGTAGGTGAGCCAATTGGTTCACCCAGTGAACTGGTCATTTCACTTCCCATACATGCCTATAATTAACTTTCCTTATTCATTTATAATTAACACAAAGATTAATTCTTGTCCCAATTTAATTGAACAAGTGAAATGAAAAACTTTTCTCACAAATCGGGAAAATCCAACACTGCTCGTTTGGTCTAAGTGAATCGATTGGTTCACCAGAGTGAACCAGTTGTATCACTGACCATCAGCCGATCGGCTCACCTAGTGAACCAGTCAGTTGGTGGTCCAGATTGTGTAGAACACAGTCAATGCAATTCTCAATCAACCTGACATCTAATCAGTTGGTTTAACACTTGAACTTGATGATTCTGAGGCAAGTCTATTGATTGAATGTTTAATTGTACCTAAACACTTTAGTAATCAATCTAAACACCATTCATGGATAAACTCATATTCCAGGTTAATCCTATGTGTGTGACCCTATAGGTTCCATTTCATGTTGGTAGTGAATGTCCATAACTAACTTATGACATCACAAGCAAAGAGTGGTGCCTAGTCGCACATCAGTCCTACCCAAGTGAAGAGGAAAGTTGGAGAACAACTTTCAACCTACAATATGTTATTGGTGTTATACTGAATGTATAGTTCCTTTGTCACTAATATCCAGATTGAACTTGAGGCATGGACTTGTCATCCTCTGCAAATGTTTAATCCATGTTTCTTGAACCAAAGCAGACTGTCTGAGATATATGCAAGATCAATATCATATATTGACTTGCATGTACATGGCCATGTATTTCTCAGTCTTGATGATCAAGTGGCCAGGATATCATACGCCCTTAGGAGGAACAAATTCCATATATTTCACTCACAATCAAGTCCCCATGTGTCAAAGTCACCCAATCATCACTGTTATAACAACCCATGTTTTAGGACTACGTTTGATGATGTCAAAGTGTACCCGATGACATGTGATTAGTGCAGTAATTTTAGGTCTAAGGACTACATTCACCACTAATACTATAAGAGATGATCATGAATAACCAAGTGTGGTTTCCATGCATCACTCTTATAGTGGGTCTGTCTGATACACTATTCTCTAACATGTATCTATGTGCTTGGTTTGATATCATATATCATGACTGATGAGATTCTTTCATCAACCAACACACACTCTAGTCTTTTGTGTTATTGATGTCTATGGTTATTTCCACAATAACAATCGACTAGGGACATAACAAGAATGTATACTCTTAACATACATATGATCTCATTGTTTAGATCCTTAACTTCAAGACATACATCATTGAGTAATAAGCTTCTTTAGACATCTAACATATTATATCATTATCTCAAAATAGATTAAACATATAAATGGAAATTGCCTTTATTATTATTCAAATCATTTACAAAGTATGCCATTCCAATCATCATATGACTGGCTCTATGGGCATACATACCAATAGACTCCCACTTGCACTTAGAGCCAATCACCCATGAACCTCAGTCCTTGTGATCTAGCATGACCATCATGCTTGTGCTGTGAAATTGCCTTAGTCAAGGGATCAACAATATTGTCTTCGGTTGGTACTATGCAAATCTTCACATCTCCTTAGTGTACGATCACTCGTTTGAGATGGAAGCATCGTTGTATGTGCTTGGACCACTGATGTGATCTGGGTTCTTTATCTTGTAAAATAGCTCCATAGTTGTCACAATAAAGCACAATTGCAATACAAATGCTAGGAACCACCCCAAGTTTAGAGACTAACTTCTTGATCCACACAACCTCTTTTTCTACATGGGAAGCAATAATATACTTGGCCTTTGTCGTAGAATCCAATCCGCAACTGTCTCTTGCTTGAAACTCTTCCATCTCATAGCTCCATTGTTAAGGAAAAACACAAATCCTGACTGCGATCTGTAATCATCTTTATCGGTTTGGAAGCTTGCATCGGTGTAACCCTTTACCATCAACTCTTATTCACCGCCATAGATGAGGAACTAATCCTTAGTTCTTCTCATGTACTTTAGGATGTTCTTCACAGACATTCAATGAGCATCTCTGGGATCTGACTGGTATCTTCTCGTCATGCTGAGTGCATATGAGACATCGAGATGGGTGCACAACATTGCGTACATGATGGATCCAATTGCTGATGCATATGGAATCTCATTCATACGTTACCTATCTTCACAAGATTTGGGACATTGAGCTCTAGAGATGGGAACTCTATGCATCATGAGTATGTTTCCTCTCTTTGAGTTCTCGATGTTGGACCTATTCAACACTTTGTCAATGTATGTGCTTTGACTTATTCCAAGAAGCTTTCTAGATCTATCTCTATAGATCTTGATTCCTAAGATATAGGATGCTTTTCCGAAGTCTTTCATTGAAAATGTATTTCCAAGCCATGCCTTTACCTTTTGTAAAGTAGGGATGTCATTCCTCATCAACAATATGTCATCTACATACAATATGAGGAATGCAATCATGCTCCCAGTAACCTTCTTGTACACACAAGGTTCACCTTCATTTTGACTAAAGCCAAATTCTTTGACTGCTTTGTCAAATCAAAGATTCCAACTCTGAGATGCTTGCTTTGATCCATAGATTGACCTTTGTAGCTTACATACTTTATTTGCATCCTTTGGATTTATAAAACCTTCAGGTTGTGTCATGTATACATCCTCGACTAGATTCCCATTAAGGAATGCAATTTTAACATCCATATGCCAAATCTCATAGTCATAGTAGGCTGCAATAGCAAGCATGATCCCGATGGACTTAATCATGGCAACTAGAGAAAAGGTTTCGTCATAGTCAACACCTTGAACTTTTTTGAAACCCTTTACAACCAATCTACCTTTATAAGTTTGCACATTGCCATCTATGTCAGTCTTCTTCTTGAATACCCATTTTCTACCTATGGGTTTTACCCCTTTAGGTGTATCTGCCAAGGTCCATACCTTGTTGGTATACATGAATTCCATCTCAGATCTCATGGCCTCAAGCCATTTCTCAGAATATAGTCCCTGCGTAGATTCTAGATAGGTAGTTGGCTCATCATCTATGACCAACTCAATGCCTTCTTGAGTCACAAGACATCCAAATCTTTTAGGCTCAAGGTGTGTCCTACTAGATCTATGAGGTCCCTATGTTACTTGAGGAATTTGAGATTCCACAACAACTTGTAATTTTGTATATTCCTCTTATTCATCTATCAGTTCAATGTTTTCTTGTTGATCTCGAACTTCTTCGAGTTCCACTTGCCTCCCACTGATTCCTTTGGAACGAATTATTTTTCAAGGAATGCAACATATCTGGAAACAAACACTTTGTTGTTAGTTGGATTATACAAGTAATATCCCTTGGTTTCCTTGGGATATCCAACAAGGTAACCTTTATCAAATCTAGGGACAAGCTTTTCAGGAAACATTTTCTTGACACAAGCTTCACACCCCCAAATCCTCATAAAAGACAATTTGGGACGTTTCCCTATTCATATCTCATATGGTGTCTTTTGAACCAATTTTGACGGTACTCAGTTAAGTGTAAACATGGCGGTTTCAAGAGCATAACTCCAGGAGGTTGTTGGAAGACTAGCTAAACTCATCATAGATTGCACCATATCCAATAATGTGCGATTCCTTCTTTCTGACACACCATTATGCTGTGGTGTTCCAGGTGGAGTCCATTGTGATATAATACCACAGGCTTTTAGAAGGTCCTCAAACTCTTGGCTTAAGTATTCTCCACCTCAATCAGATCAAAGTGCCTTAATACTTTTGCCAAGTTGGTTCCGTACTTCATTCATGAAATCCTTGAACCTTTCAAGGGTTTCTGATTTATGTTCCATCAAGTAAACATAACCATACCTACTGAAGTCAATAGTAAAGGTAATGAAGTACTGATACCCACCTCTAGCATTTGTTCTAAAATGCCCACATACATCAGTATGTATGAGTCCTAATAGATCACTCACTCTCTCATTTTTACCTGAGAAGGGAGTCTTTGTCATCTTGCCCAACGAATAAGATTTACATGTCTCTATTGATTCATAATAAAAAGAGTTAAGATATCCATCTTTATGGAGCCTCGATATGCGATTCTCATTTATGTGCCCTAGATGACAATGCCAAAGGTATGTTTTGTTTGAGTCATTGAGTTTTTGTCTTTTAGTGTTTACGTAGTATACACTTGTCTGGAGTCTATCAAGTATAGACCATAAGACATTGGGACACTGCCATAAAAGATCCATTCTTTAGAAATGAAACATTTTCCATTCTTAATAAGAAATTCAAATCCATCCTTATCCAAACAAGATACAAAAATGATATTCCTATTAATGGCAGGTACATAATAGCAGTTTTGTAACTCTATTATCAGCCCACTTGGTAGATATAACTCATAGGTTCCTACTACACTGGAAACAACTCTTGCTCCATTAGCAACACACAGTTCAACCTCGCCTTTTGCTAAATACCTACTTATTTTTAGATCCTTCACATTTGAACAAATGTGTGATCCACATCTGGTATCAAGTACCCATGACGAATAACTAGTAAAGTTTATCTCAATTATGTATACATTGGAAGTAGAGATCTCTATCTCTTGCTTCATCTTCCTTGATTCCCTTAATATTCTCCATATGTTGAGTGCAGAAGACTTGGACTTCATCTTGGTGGGATGATGCTTCTCTGCCTTGCATGTGTCCTTGGACTCCATTCCATTAATTCCTATCATGGAACTATCCTTCTTCATTTGTCTTTAACATTTGTCAAAATGTCAAGCAGCTCTGACAACGGTTTAGCCATGTTGCACAACATGCTATATGATTTAGGCAACGATTGAAAAATCATATTCGTGGCCAACTCTTGACCCAAAGGAAATCCTAGTTTCTCCATACGTTCTATATGCCCAATCATATTGAGCACATGGGGTCTAACTGGATCTCCCTCTATCAGTTTGCATTCAAACAATGCCTTAGGCATACATATAGAGGATTCTACATCTACTGGTATCTTAGGAATATGCAAAACACTTCTCATAGTCCTAAAACAGTTATGGAAATATATCTTAATTAAATTGTCTGATTTCAACGATGATTTCTTTGCCATTTGATTCTACAGTAGAAAACATTTGCAATTTGTCAAAACTCCTTTTGATTTGATTTGAAAAAAGTTGACGATATTTAATTAGGCTTTAATTAATAACCGCTGCCACTATTTTATTCAAATTGATAGCCCCCAATATCAATTCAGAATATTGTAGCGTACAATACTCTAGTGGGCCAAGATCCATATTTCACCAAGTCATGACTCAGCTTTGGTTGATAACCCATAACTTGACTATTTAGGTAGGCCATCATGCCAATTGCATCATACACAACTCTTGGATAGATGATATGCATAACTCTTTGCCATATTCATCTTCATGCCTCTGGGCTTGGGCTCTCCAAGTCACCAGTTAAGTCTTGACCCAATAGCCAACATGATAGGTATGCACCATGCTTTGTGCAAATCTACATATTTACCATCACACTTCCACGAGATGGACAACACACTATGCTTTGTGAAAATCTACACTTGGTCGATCAAGTTTTTCATGTGTGTTGCTAAAGGAAGGCATCTAAGACTTGATATTGTATTTGAGGGGTTTGAGATTTATATACATACACATATCCAATCACCACATATATAATACGTATCATATACATGCTATATCCCATAAGAAAACATGCGAAGCGATAAAATGATGATTATGACCATCCTATTGTAATTCCTTGAGCCACAAGGAATTATGGTCATCTAGGTCTACATCACATGCAGCAACCTGTAGTTTATGAAGATATGTTCTGTAGCCATTCTGGGTTGATCATCTCATCCTATGACTGATTGGCTCACCTCTTGGCAGGTGGGTTGGTTGTCACCAACCGATCGTCTGGCACCTCGAAACGGTTGATTTGTTGGGTTGTCGTGCTCCTCGTTAGGCCACCAGCTGCTCATCTTGCACCATCAACCAGTCGTCTCGATCCTTCAACTATCCATATGGGCGCCCACCAGTCTTTGACATAACAAGAAATAAAACTATCCTACTTTTACATATTTCTTTGGGAAACCTCGAGTTACATATGGGGGGAGTAAAGGTAGAAGAGAAGGCTTGAGTTATCTAGAGTTACATCCATAATAGAAGAAAAGACTCGGTACACAGATTGAGATGCAAACAACTACAACCAACCAAGTACACTCATAGGGGTTTATAGGACATAACCATGCTACACATCCACCATCAAAACCATTTTAGGGTGACACGTATCGATTGCATATAAATACCATATCATATATGCACATTATCCACTTAAAGTATTCGCATAAAATGCAATAAATAAATGGCAAAAAACCAAAATCCGATCATATCAATTAATCCTAAAACATAGTATGTTGACGTGGCTTTGATACCACTGATGGGTTTTGTGGGACAAAACAAGTAGCGGAAACAAAAATTTATCTAACAAAAAACCCATAGCCAGTAGATCGCATCAACAACTATGCAATAGGAAAGATGGTTTAGTCCTGAGCCTTGCTCAGTGACAATAACTAACAGCTAGTGTGGCCTTCAACCATCTAGTCTTCGGTGGTGTTTGTGCACCTTCTGGTCTTGACCCAGACTGCGGTTGACGGTCATCATCCTGAGTTGCAAAAATCTCCCACCTCTATAGATAGTCCACACGGACCACCGAGAACTCTAGTTGTCCTGATGGACAAACTAGAAGGAGTCGTCCCCTTCTATTGGCATACTAGTCACCGAAACACTCTCCCACCACCAGTCGCTTTTCTACAGTTGTCTTTCCCTCACTGTTCCTTCCTGGATGGGTAGAACTTGCTTGGGATCTCTCGATTACCAAAAACAAAGAGAACAACAACTTTGCAGAGCAACTGATGTTCTAAGTTGTGTGTTCTAAGAAGCCCCCTGTACCCCTCTATTTATAGTAGAGGGTAGGGTTAGGGTTCTCAGTCTGTGTGGGAGTAGAAGGGTCCAGATTTACCATGAACTTATTGTGCTACAACAGGAGAACCAATCGATTCACAGCTGAACTGATCATTTGAGTAGGTGAGATGATCGGTTCACCCAGTGAACCGATCATTTCACTTCCCAAACATGCCTGCAATTGACTTTCCTTATTCGTTTCTAATTAACGCAAAGAGTAATTCTTGTCCCAATCGAATTGAACAAGTGAAATGAAAAACTTTTCTTACAAATTTGGAAAATCCAACACTGCTCGTTTGGTCCAAGTGAACCGATCGTCTCATTGATCATGAGCCGATCAGATCACCTAGTGAACCAATCAGTTGGTGGTCCAGATTGTGTAGAACACAGTAAATGTAGTTCTCAATCAATCTGACACTCTAATCAGTTGGTTTATCACTTAAACTTGATGATTCCGAGTCAAGTCTATTGATTGAATGTTTAATTGAGTACCTAAACACTTTAGTAATCAATCTAAACAACATTCATGGATAAACTCCTCTTCCAGGTTAATCCTATGTGTGTGGTTCCATTTCACGTTGATAGTGAATGTCCATAACCAACTTATAACATCACAAGCAAAGAGTGGTGCCTAGTCACACATTAGTGCTACCCAAGTGAAGAGGAAAGTTGGAGAATAACTTTCAACCTACAATCTTTTATTGGTGTTATAGTGAATGTATAGTTCCTTTGTCACTGATATCTGGATTGAACTTGAGGAATGGACTTTTCATCCTCTATAAATGTTCAATCCATGTTTCTTGAACCAGATCAGACTATCTGAGATATATGCAAGCTCAATATCATATATTGACTCGCATGTACATGACCATGTATTTCTCAGTCTCTCTTATCAAGTGGCAAGGATATCATAATCCATTAGGAGGGACAAATTCCATATCTATCACTCACAGTCAAGTCCCCATGTGTCAAAGTCACCCAATTATCACCGTTATAACAACCCGTATTTCAAGACTGCGTTTGATGATGTCAAAGTGTATCCAACAACATGTGATGAGTGCAGTGATTTTATGTCTAAGAACCACCATCACCACTAATACTATAAGAGATGATCCTAACAAACCAAGTGTGGTTTCCATGCATCACTCTTACGGTGGGTCTGTTTGATACAATGTTCTCTAACATGTATCTGTGTGCTTGGTTTGATATCATATATCATGATTGATGAGATTATGTCATCGACCAACACACACTCTAGTCTTTTGTGTTATTGATGCCTATGATTATTTCCACAATAACAACCGACTAGGGACATAACAAGAATGTATACTCTTAACATCTGTATGATCTCATTGTTCAGGTCCTTAACCTGAAGAAATACGTCATTGAGTAATACGATTCTTTAGACATCTGACATGTTATATCATTATCTCAAAATAGATTAAACATATAGATGGAAATTGCCTTTATTATTATTCAAATCATTTACAAAGTATGCCATTACAATCATCATATGACTGGCTCTATGGGCATACATACCAACAAGATCTCATTGCAATATTGAGGTGTTTTAACTTTGGTAGTAAGCACCATATATGAGTTTTACTGTTCATGATTAATATGCTCAAATTGAAGGTGTCTATAACTCCTTTAATGTTGGATGGGCCAAAATGGTCCCAATTACTTTGGATGAATTCATTACAAACTCCATCATACCCAAGGGCCTTGGAGAGGGCCATCATGAACATGACATACCTTATTTCTTCATGGGAAGGGATGGATGCCATGTGTTATTCCTCACAAATAGTGGTGTGAAGGAAGGTTCCTGTAAAACTATTAATGCGGTGTTGGACAAGCCTTTTCTTTTCCATCGCCAAGTCAAAGAAGAAGTGAATAATTACCTCGTTGATGCTCAATGCATTAGTAATCCAATTGCTTCTACTTCTATTGAAGTGAGTGATTTTGTTGAAATATTGGTTCTCCTTGACGTAGGATTGAAAGCATTTTATATTTTGATCTCCATACTAAAGCCATTCAATATGAGCAAATTATTTTCAATTGGGTGCCTCACAAAGGATGAGGTGATTGAATTTCTCCTAGAGTTTCATAGAGAACGTATCAAACTGAAGAGTGTTACTGGTTTGGACATGTACTTGGCATTTGTCAATATGAGATAGAAATCTACATTTCTCCTTGTGTTGTTGATGAATTCGATTAGTGTTCCACTTCATCGCTTGGTGCTTGAAGGATAACATAGATTCAAGGAAAATCTCATACTTCTTTTGATGAGGGAGAAGGTCCTTGTGGAATTCAGGGATGAGTTTCCACACCAATTTGGTTTTAAAGACCCCTTTCTTTGTTGTAGAGGATGTAATGTTTGAGAGAAGTGGTGGATTGTGATCTAAATCCACCCGAGACAACACAGTGAATGAGGCATCAAGGTTATCTACAAGCCATTGTGCATTTGCAATGACTCCATCGAGTCTTTCCTACAAGCATTCATAGAGGAAGGTGAAGAATTGTCCTTGTGACTTCATATCACTAAGACCAGTGTTCATGAGGCAAGTGTTGAAGTGTACCCTTGCATACTTGTCAAAGTAGGTGCATCCTTGCTTCTCATTTTTGTTCAAGATGGTATCAAGGTCTCCCATGATAGTCTGTGATGTGTTGATTTTTATTGATGGCTCCTCGAGTCTATCCCATAAAAATTTACATTTTGTTGGACTTGGGATTGTAAACACAATGGTAAGAACCAATTATTATTCAATTTGTGGATAATAAATTGACGGTAACTGTAGAGAATCTCCATAACACATCTATTTCCATCCCGCATGATCTAGAGAAACCCTTATCTTCAACTTTATGAGAAGAGGGAACACCGATTATCTATACAATATTTTTTACAGAGAGTTTACTGCATTTAGGTTCAATTATTGCAAGAATTTGCAATCTATGCGATGATTTGAGTCTTTCACAAGGAAAATTATTTCTCCCAAGAAGACACCATTAATATTCTAATAACAAATCATTAAAAAGGATAGACAGGAAGAAGGTGTACACGAAGGCCACACATAGTCCAATAGACTGATCTCTAACTACTAATGCATTGCCCCCTTGCACATCATAATGGTGTTTGTGGTTAATTTCACACTTTCTTGGAATTATAGGGATCTTTTAGCTTCCTTGAAAGGGTCCTCATGAGGTTCAACTTCACTTGAAACTGGTTCTTGTCTCCAACCCTTCTTCCTCAACCTATCATGGATATGGATGGATTGATACACAATCTTCATGTTTCTAAGCATCACATATCTATGTATAAGTTTTCCTTGTCAAAGAAGAGGAATACATAGAGGTTCATGCTCAATACATTTACTAGCTTGGAGCTAATAGGATTTTTCAGACTAAAAGGCTGTGTTTGATCCTTGATGGTTTCATTGTTACTCAGGCTTAGTTCCATGTTATCTTTTTGGATAACTAGATTTTGTGTTGCAGTGTGCGGACCCTTGTGAACAATAGATTTCTTCTTTGAAAGTATATTATTCTTCTTGTCCATGACCATCTCCCAATCATCATCATCATCCTCATTGGGTTTTGCCTCATTCTAAGACTTGGATTTGTTTAGGTTCTTTTTGTTTTGAGTTTTGTGTTCTTCTAAATTCTTTAGAAGTGGATTCTTGACATTATCAGGCATAGAGTGTTTCTAGAGGTGCTCAGGTTTTAAAGTATGGATTGCCATTGTGTATGTGATCCCCCATGTTGGAATAGGAATTGCAATTGCACCAGTAGTGGCTCAATCCCCTACTTGTACTTATAAATGAAGTGGCTCAATCTCCCAAACTACATAAAAATATGGTTAGGTTCTCATCTTGTAGCTTGAAGTGCTCGTTGTTGATGAAGATCTCTAGCATCAATGGTTTAGAAGTGTCTAATTATACAACAATACAAGAAAACTTGCCCTGATTGCCTTGTGATATGTTGGAGTATATCTTGACCATATTCCCTATAACATCTCCTATTTTCCATAACAACTGGTTTTGATAAGAATACCCACATGTCAATAACATATCCCAAATCACTGGCTTTCATGGCATCAGATTAGGAGGCATGAAGGAAGGGGTCCATGACTTGAAAGAAAGGTATGTTTCAAATATCGTCCATGGTCCACTCATTATGGAGATAAGATAGTCCTCGCGTTTATAGAATTGGATGATGTAGTATCCGTTTTCAAAATTAATCACTGTAAATTGTTCAGATGGCTTCAAGAGTAGGTGAATTTTGTTATTAAGGCTTGGAATCCCAGACTGATACCAAATCATTTAACAATAATGACATGCTTAAACGGTTCAAGAAGGGACTAGATTATGTTTCTTCTTATAGATAAAGAAGTCACGATGCCTGTTAGATCGAAACTTATGTCTGAGTCCTTCAATAGATCTGGAGATATCAAATTTAAGTAGGTGAGGGTTCCATTCAATTTCCCCGTGGTCACATACTTATAGGAAGGACATGGAGTTGCAACCTTCTCTTCTGAATAGATCATATCAACATCATTTTCGATGTTATTTGGAATGTTACCTTAAGAATTTCTCTTTGTTCCTATCGAGTTTCCTTCATCCATGTTGCTTTCTTCTGAACCTTCAGGGTTCTTTGGTGGTGTGCATTGTGGTTTCCTCCCTACCACCATGGCCTCTACCACGACCTCCTCTTTTGCTAAACCCTAGCATCAAGATCAAATATTTCTCCTACCACGGCCTCCTCTTCTATTAAACCCTAGAATCAAGATCAAATATTATAATTATCCTTTGATTTACTATTTTGATATGTTGATAATATTAAAAAATACATGAAAATATTTAAGATTGATGCAAGAAGTTTTCAAAGTATAATTGTATGTAATATGAGTGAATACATATATTTTTGAGAATAAATATCATGTAAAAATCTTTAAAACAGCCTATGAAATCATAATGAATGTTCCATCAAAGTGCCCTAATCTTGAATGTTGCTCGACCTCAAGTAACACAACTGTTGGATTTGGTTTAAATAAGACAACACAAAGATAAATATAACTAAATTTGATTTTCCTAATTGCCATCCATCAATTAGTCCAAAACCGACCATTTCTAACCACGGAACAAGCAACTACTCTGCATCGACCAGTCATGCTTATCAAATATGTCAATAATAAGATTAATGAAACCACTATATATATATATATATATATATATATATAGGAAATCGGTAAATATTGTACAAGAGCTTGTCATAAACAAAAGTATACACCTGTTATCATTACAAAACCCCCAGTGTAATCTAGCTACAGGGCTTATCCCTTTCACAAGGCCTTTTTTAGCCCTAACCACATATCCTAAGTCTCTTACCACCTGGTGAAAGTCATCCATGTTCTTCATTCTATTGTGTATAGCCAAGTTTCTGACTTTCCAAATGTCAAAACACACATTTGTAAGGCAGAACCTGCCAAACGCTAGTTCATACCGATTAGAGCATTTCCCCTTGATCTGTTCCATAGTGTCCAAAAAGCTATTTCTTCTGAAAGGCCCTCACCCATTCTTGAGCCACACCAGCAACCAAACATATTTCACCTTGCTGTAGTCATGGAACATATGTTCCTGATTTGCCTCTTCATTGCAATAGTATCATCCTGGGTTTGCATTGATACCCCATCTCCTCACTCTATCCTTGGTGAGTAATTTCCCAAGGATTGCTTTATAGCAAGTTGTACTCCATTGGGGTACAAAACCTTTGCCCCACAAAATCTTGGCCCAAGAGACATGAGATCCTGTATCTATGTGTATCCACGGTTTCAGCTGCCCATTGAGCCTGTAGAGACCGTTAACATCCATAGAGTACATGTGTCCCACCTGGCGCCAAGAGGAGCATAAGGTCTCCCATATTCTGGATGAGGAAGCACATGGTAGGGGGATAACACCATAGCAGTGTCTCAGCCACTTAACCCAGACCCCCTCCTTGTCAGTGAGAAACCTATGCATCCTCTGAAGGTTTGCTGTGTCGATGATGTCCTCCACCTTGCTAACATTTAGACCACCATGTTCATAGCTTCTGGAAATAGTCCCTCATGCTATGCCATGGTTCTTGCCTCCCCGTATGAAGTTCATCATCATCCTAGTGATGCTATTAATAGTTGGATTTGGGAGTATGCATAACTCACTCCAAAATCTAACCATCATCTGAATCACAAAGCGTGTAAGCATCAACCTGCCTGCAATGGACATCTAAATGCCAGTCCATCCTACGACCTTGAGTCTGATCCTGTCCAGGCACATAAAAAAATCATCCGAACTATCCCTTCCCCCTGTAATTGGCACCCCAAGGTACTTCGTAGGAAGTTGGCCCCTATGCAAACCAGCAACCACCATGAGCCTACCTCTTCTACTATCACACGATTTAGAGAGGTAAATGTGTAGTTTAATTGCACTGATGTACAAGCCAGTAGCCTTGCCAAACCACGCCAGTAGCTTCTTAAACTCCACCAGTCTCTTAGCATGACTAGTGGAGAAGAGCATGACATCATCTGCAAAGATAAGATGGCTTAACACTTTTGTTCCTTTGATCTTGAACATCTTGATGGTGTTACTCTATTCATCATCTCTAATCATCGAGGTCAGCCCCTCCATAACTAGAGTGAAAAGGAGGGGGGATAGGGGGTCCCCCTGTCTAAGGCCATTGGTCGCCCTGAACAAGCCTTCAGGCCCACCATTAAGAAGGATGGAGAAAGATGTCGTGGTGACACACTATTTTATGAGATCGATCCACCTGCAAGAAAATTCCATTGCAGTCATAATATCCCACATGACATCCCAACAGATGTGATCATATGCCTTGGTAAGACCGATCTTAATGCAAGTCTTGGCATTGGAATTTTTGGTGTTGAAACCCGTCGAAAAATCAACAGCCAAGAGGGCACAGTCAGCTATCTTTCACCCTTTTACAAACATGCATTGTTCTTTAGAAATAGCGACAACCACTTTCTGAGTCGTCCCATAAGGATTTTTTCCCAAATCTTATAACTATCAAGCAGCAAGATATGGGTCTATAGCCATTCATAGTCCTCGCATCCTTCTTCTTAGGGATTAGTTTGATAAAGGTATGGTTTGCAGCTCGTACCATATTGCCACCCTACAAAAGACATCTAATCACCTTCATTATATCATGCTTAATGTGGTACCACATATATTGGAAGAATTTGCTATTGAAACCATCATGCCTGGGTGCCTTAGATGGGTTAATAGAGAAAATTGTAGATTTTATCTCTTCTTCATCAGCCTCTCTGCACATATCTTCATTCATTTCAGCTGTATTTTTTTTGTAGGGAAGATGGCGCCATCAATGCTTCTTCTGTTGTCATCACTATGGTTGTACAACCTTTCAAAGTAATTCACTGTCATTTCTGTTAGCTCACTTCTACTTTCAACTACCTCCCCTTCTTCATTTATGAATTGATGGACCGTCTCCTTCATCTCCTTCTTGCGCACAACTGAGTGGTACAAGCATGTATTTAAGTCCCCATATGTTAGCCACTTTAGCCTACTTCTCTACCACATAAAGACTTCTTCAGCTTCTAGAAATCTTGTCATATTTTCCTCAGCTATCATCTAGTTCTCATTAATGTCATCATCGTCAGGTTGTGCTCTGGCTTTGGTGGCTACTTCATTGTATTGCGTCCTAACAGCAAGGATCATGTTCTTCAGGTTGACCACCTCTTTGGACCACTTTCTAATAGCCTTTTTTGAATTCTATATTTTCTTTATGACAACAAACATGGGATTTCCAGTCACCTCAATATCTCAAACCTCTTGAAAAATCTGCTTGAAACCGTTCCACTCACACCACCAATTGCAGAACTTGAAAGGTTTTATCATAGTAGGTTTGGGGGTGAGCTCCATTTTCATCCAACTATGGTTGCTAAGGGGATCAACCCCATGCTTGATGATGACATTGGGCCACACTTTAAGACAAGCTTCATTAACTAGGCCTCTGTCTAGTGTACCAGATATCCTTCTTCCTCTTCCTTATTTATTTGACCAAGAGACTCCCCCTCCAATAGAGTTCAACTCCATGAGGCCAACAACATCCATGGTATTTTTAAAAGCTTCCATGATCCGATCAAGGACCGGTAGCCCACCATGCTTCTCATTAGATCTCTTGATATTGTTGAAGTCGCCCCACACCAACCTAGGTATCTCATTCTGAGATGTATTCTTTAAGTTTTCCCATAACCTCATCATGTGACCTTCAAGATTTTCTCCATAGATCCTCGAGGTGATGAAAGACATCCCTTGTCTGTTGCAACACCTTATAGTAATGACCTGATCAATCATTACTATAGGCTCAATATCCCAGACCTCGGGGTTCCATCCCACAACTATGTGAGCTCCATCCCTGCAATGGATGTTTGACATAGAAGACCATCCAGTGGGAAACAAGGTGTTGATTCTTTCCTCTACTGTCCTTCTTATTCTTATTTCAAAAATGAAAACAAGGGTAGGCTTTTCCTCAGTCAGTACCGCTTGTAGCCTTTATTTTTTCTCAGCTAGCGAGGCCCCTTGCACGTTCCATGTGAGGATAGACATACTTACTTCTATTTTGAGCCGCTCCCCTCTCCGGAGCTGCCCTTGTTCTTCTTCTTCTTATTTGTGCTACGGGTGCACCTCAAGATATGACTCCTCGTGTGCCCTGTCTCTAGGATGTCTTCATCTCCCATCTTCTCAAGAGCAACAAATAGGTTGCTGTCATTGTCGTCAACCCCACCATTAGTAACAGCTTTCTCCTTAGCCGCTGCTGGGGTGTCTACATCTTTGTTGCTTTTTTTGCTAGCATCCATCACTGGCATTTCTTTAAGCACCTCTCCTTCCTCTAGATGCCCATAATCATGGCCTGTAGAAGTGCTCACCCCTACCTGCACTTGGTTAGCATTACCATCGGGCATCTTCTCCTTCCCTTTTCTTTGTTGAGGGGGTGACCTGGATTTGCCCTGCCTTCGTGGCTGGCCTTTGGGTGGTTCCAGAACAATGAGAGGGGAGGAGTTAACATCATATTGCTCCCCTAGGAATTATCCCAATGTATGCCCAAAGACTAGACACTCAACACATCAATCAGGCATAGCTTCATACCTGACCCTGACTTCCCATTCTTCCCCATTTGGTAGCTCCACCATGATTTCAAACGGAGGGCTAACCACAACAAATATGTCCACGTAGAACCGTGCGCACCCCATTGTGGTTCCATCAGACTTTCTGTCAATGGATCTTGGCTCACCAATAGCATGTGCAATCACCACAATGGCTCGAGGAGTCCAATGTAGCCCCACGTCTGATAGGGAGACCCAGGCTGGGGCTGTTGTGAAAGCAACCCTTCTAGTGTCTGCCTCCCGCGTCCACTTACGGGTGTCTGCCTCCCGCGTCCACTTACGGACCAGGACCAACTGGTCATCGAAGAACCAGGGTCCCTTTTGCATCGCTTTCTTTTGGTCTGCCTCTAACACGAAGCGAGCTAGGTACAATCCCCCATCTAGGGTGAAGATCTCTAGCTCGCCTCTTAGCCACCAGTTGCAGAATATCCAACCTCGAAGCTGAGAAGGGTGGCATTTCTTCCCGAGAATTTGAACTATCACTGAGTATAAGTGATAATCTTCCATCTCATCGAGGATGGATTCAGTCATCCACGTCCAAGTCCGCTGATCCCCTTCCCGCCAGAAAGGGGTCTTCTAGTCATCAGTAATAGCGCCCCTGAGCGTCGGAGGCAGACCCTCCACAACCCTGACCCACACTCCTGCCACCGTCACGTCTGCCCCCGGGGCGAACCAGTCTGAGTTACAATCACTAGTAGGAACACCATCCTGAGGGGGTTCACCCCCACCTGCCATTATGGCCTGCCCTAGAGAGAAGGCAGGGTGTGGGTAGAGAGGGAAATTACTCAGTCTATATTCCCTGAAACCACTATATAGCTATCATCATGATCCATAGAAAAAAAATTCTTGGTTCACCTTGTAATCTCCCTCTCTACTTTTCTATAATTAAGGGATTAAGGAGTTTCTCATATAAACATGAATCAGAGGAATATTCATGATGGGGCCCAACCACCGCAATGGGTAGAAAAGATGGTCGCTCAAAAATAGGATTCATAAGAATAATCCAAATTAGGTATATAAAGAATAAAATATGAAGTGATTAAATGATAGACAAAATGCAAGTGTATGATAGATAAAATGCAAGTGTATGCCTTCTAATGCTTAGTTTTATTTTAATTTATATGATGCATGTATCTCCTCCTAATGATGAGTAAAGGTGGAAAGTTGCTTACATAGGAATATAACTATCTCCTTCTTTATTTCTTAATGAGAATATTATAATGAACTAAGAAATCCTTTTCCTTCTCTCCTTTATTTCTTTTTCAATTTTTCTATGCCTCTTATTTTAGAGAGATAATTGTTCATGCTTAATCTCTTTTTTAGTTTTCACTTTAGACAAAGAGTAATGATATACAAATTTGTTTCTTTTCTTTTTTGACAAAGAAAAGTAAAATGGAGAATAAAAGTACATTTTATGCAAACTGCAATGTAATATGATATATTGGCATGTGAATATAAAAATACTCAAACAAGATGATATGCATTTTGTCTAATACAAAATCAAATACTAACTATATGATTACTATCATGCTAGGTATGCAATCAAGAGTAAATGAATTTGGATTAAACTTGATCATCTTAAGGTGGTGATTGAAAATGAATGAAGGAGGTTGAGATCACATGACTAAGAGACAATGTCTTTCCTGACATGATATGTCCCTCTCCCATTAACTTATGTAACAGGGTAACCTTATAGTTTATTTATAAAATTCACATGAAAAGTGACATTAATGTTTGGTTGGTTTGGAATCAAACATCATCATTATAACAAACTTAGGATTTCATATATTTAAGTATGTCTTCAAGATGACTAATCCAAACAATTCCTCCAATCATTGTACTCGTGAACATAGCAGAATTAGCTTAACGAGTAATTTTTTTAAAAGGATTGGGTACCATTTCAATTAGAAAGACTTTTTCTTAATCAAAATACAAATTTCTATAAAACCACAATTACACTAGATAGATGCAAAGTTAAAGTAAAAAACCTGGAACATAATCTAAAAACATAGCTTAATAAAGTAAGAATACAAAGATAACTAAATGATGCTGAAAAAGAATAATAATCCCATTCCACACCCCTAAGCTTGGTTTTGACATTGACCTCAATGTCAAAAAGCAAACTCAAAGGTGGAATAGGTGTACCAGGTCTAGATGTCAGGTGGAAGAAGGTGGATCATAGAAAATCTAAATATGGAGGGTGGAATGTGGCAATGATGTTTAGAGTGTTGGTAGGATATGCTGGTGGCCATGGGTAACTACCAAAATTTCCTTGGCTCCAATAATGATCATAGAATGGTTGTGATTAGAGCTCCACTCTCTTAGGAGGGTGTGGATGCACTCTTAATTATGTAGAAGTACCAGTTTGTTGTTGAACACCACATGTTCATGAGTGCAAACATGCTCTTGGTTTTGGAAGATACGCTCAGTATCTGGAGAAATGAGCATTACATGCCTGCTGCTAATGCTATCCCTCCTAGATAGAACTAAGCACATTATACATTCCCTCAAAATAATAAGTGATTTCCTAAGATGGCAATGCAGATATCAAAGAAGATGCACCATTATGGTGAGGAGTGTAATGAGGTTGCCTTTTTGGTCTCACGGGTGTAGCTTCTTTTTCCATGTCCTCCTCTTCCTCAATAGTCTTTTCTTCCTTTCCCTCATTGTCAAATGGCCAATGAAGGTGATCAATGTCACTAAGGTTGAAAACTGGGTCTTGGAATGCCCTCTCCCACATCCATGATATGGCGTGGACTCTCTCACTATGCTTGTTGAAAATATTAGCATTACTAAAGTGCTTAATGTCCAACTCTACTTTTGGCTTGATGGGTTGGAGACCTAAGATATCTTGGTAGAAATGCTCTTTAAGAGGTGTCAACAAACCTACCAACTGAACATGCAACTTATTCTTCTCACTCATGGTCACCTAGATGGCTTCGGTCAAGAATAAGGCACCCATGTTAATCTTATCTCCCATGAGAAAAGTCTAGATCGCATAGGGGACAGAAGATTTCACTTTGCGTTGATCTTGTGTGGAACTAGAGAATAGAGTGTTTGTTAGGAGGAGATGAAGAAGGTGAGCAAAGGGATGATCATATGTCGATGATGATGGTGTAGAGGTGCCAATTTACTTAGGTAGTGGAAGACATACTCGTCATATAGTGTCATGTAGTAGTGTGGTTGAAGTCATCTGTGATGCACCTCTGGCCTTGATGACATTGAATTTATCTAGGGTGAGGTGTAGAAGTTATTGTAGAGAAAAATGTGACCCAACCGTCCTTTAATTTGGATGTGTTGTGGTGGTGCTCAGGAAAAACACACTTCAAAAGAAGAGAAAAACTCAAGGGTGATTTTAGTATATGTGGACCACCCATCAAATAAGGGGAGATCACCCACCATTCCTTTCCCAAGACACACCTTCCTCATTTTGTCACTGAAGCCAATCCTCTCGGGAAAGGATTGGTTATCGTACCGTGTAGCGTCAAGTGTTTGGTTTTGTAGATCTGCATAGCATTTCTTTTGTGCATCACAACTATGGCTGATTCAGGTTGGCTTGGGGACAAGTTGATGGATAACCATGATGGAGGAGGTTCCTTATCAGAGGGGATGCTTTCTTTCCATTAGAGAAGATAGAAACAGACACACAAACATAGGTTTAGAGATCAATGGATCTTGCACTGCATGATTGTTAAGGATGCTTTCTCAAAGTTGCTTGTGGAAGGGTGCTTGAGATTGAGTTGTTTTGATGTGAGTATACATAGATAATCACCCCTCTATATATATAGGGGAAGCACCTAGTAAGTAAAAAGTCAATGACACCGATACAATAGTTGATGGTACTAACATCAACACCCATCAATGTGCTCTCAGTGTCAACCATTGATACCAAGAATCCTCATTCATCAATGACACTAATCCACATATCACCCATGTTAGTGGTACTCACTTTGCGTGAGAGACATGGATTAGCTCTCCTAACTACTCAATGCTTGTGTTCGTGTCTGTTGGATTATTGACCATGGATTTCTCCTTCATGTGAATAGGTGGTACCGACCATACGTCGATGCCACCAACATTCCATTCTAGCACTCTTTTACATGTGTGATGTTGGTGAATAAACTACTCTAGGTGGTATAAAAAAGGGGTATCAGTGCCATTGAAAAATTATTGTGGATTTCTCAACCTAATTATTATTGCATCTCATTGCCAATGACAAGGTTGTAGTAATACTGAGACCGTCTTATGAACTTCCTACACACTAAACACACGACTCAAAAAACCTAGTTTGCTTGCATAAAAATAGATATTAATAATATATGAATTTATATGAATAAATTACAATTTAGAACAAAATTAAAAAATAACAAATCTAAACTTACCCAAATAATGGGTTTGATGGAGCCTCCACTTACGTGAAGTTGCGTGCACCACTAAAAATCCTAGAGATAGTTAATCTCTAAGTTTAGCCTTACGTATGCTATAATAAGATCTCCACCCACGTATGCTAAGATACATGGAAGTCTTATCGTAGTATAGTTAAGGGTCGAATCCACGAGACAACGATCTTGTTAAGAGTTTTAACAAGATGGAAAATGTAATAATCCTACTTATCCACTTAAAAGTTGATATTTAGATCAAAGGGTTGATTTGATGGTTAAACTAATGTGCGGAGAAAGAAAATAACAAGAAAGTAAACTTAAGGTTGTAAACAATATTTGGAAACCACTAGGACGTGATCAGGTTTCATCACCATTACGCATGGATCAAAACATACATCACGATAACTTGACTTGCAAAGAGAAGAGTCTAAATAGTTAGTATCTTTGTAGACTTAGATTCCTTTTGGATAACTAACTACGAGAAATGTGGAAGTGTTGCAATGCCAGCCATCCCCAGATGAATGGTCACTTACTTTGCATCACTCCCCTCGCAAAGTGTGTTCCTCGACCAGTCAAAATTGTACTTTCATACGTCAACTGATTCCATTTCATAGTATGAAAGTACAACGATGGAGGTGAGTTTACTCCACTCCTTGAGAAACACTCCTAGATACCGAATCAATCGTATGGTGACTACATACAATCTGGAACCAACAAGCAGTCGATATTCGAATCTAGAAGTACAAACATAGACAATTTGCACTAATAGATAATAGATAACACAAGTTGGTGATCAAGCAACCAACATTCATTAAATGATTGATGTTGAACTGGAAAGATAGTGTTTTTCTATTGCAAACTCAAGAATTACAATGTATGAAATGAAAACATGGGTAGCGAGGCTACTCCCCACACCCTAGTGTATGAGACTACTCACTCATGGCAAGAACAAAGAAGGAGGAGGGAAGAGAGAGGGAAGGCATCATCTCCACATAGGAGGGAGGAAGGTCGACCCCTTGGAGGAGAGAGAAACTATCTTCACGCCGTGTGGTTGTCTTGATGAAGAAACCTCCACTTCCCACCTTCTTATGTTGATGAGAGAGGGAGTAGCTTGAAGATGGAGTATGGATCTTGAACTGGCAGCCTTTGGGCAAAGGATGAAGATGGAACAACTCTGGAATGATTGGGGCAGCCTCTGGACATCTAAGAAGTTCATCCCAAATGAGGACCCCTTAGGTACTATTTATAGGCTTTCAAGGAATCCCAAACGGTCTTGGGATCATTTTGTGTCTTTAACGGTTTGGAGACAGTTTGCCTTTATTCGGTCTCAGGACCGTTTGAGTTCATTCAGTCTTGGGACCATTTGGATCCATTCGGTCTTGGGACCATTTGAGTTCATTCGGTATTGGGACCGTTTGGGACCATTCGGTCTTTGGACCGTTTTGGGTGCATTCGGTCTTTGGACCGTTTGGGTCCATTCGGTCTTGGGACCGTTTGGGTCCATTCTATCTTGGGATCGTGTGGACTTCATTCGGTGTCTAGACTGTTTGCCTTTATTCGATCTCAGAACCGTGTGCACTTCATTCGGTCTTGGGACCGTTTGAGTTCATTTGGTCTTGGGAACATGTGGACTTCATTCGGTCTCCAGACCATTTGCCCCTTTTGCAATTCCGTTTGGGTTTTTCTGTAAGAAGAAGGAGACAAATGATAGTTTAATGGTGAATTCATAATGACGTAGAAAGTTAAGGAATATATCCAATTTATCTAAGAAAGAGTATGGAAAATTAAGAAAAACTAGTAAGATAACATCACAAAAATGGGAGGTTATCACCCCCCTAACTTAGAGTCTAGCTTGTCCTCAAGCTGGATAGAGCTAAGGCACGTAGTGGTGAGGTGATTTTATTTAGTGAAGATTTCCATACTCTTGCTTCAATTCTAAACCAGAGATCTTCTAGAGTTATATCGAGACTTCCTCTTACATTAACTCTTTCGGATGAGAGTTGCGTGGATCTCAAGTTTCTTCCAGATCGCATAACTCGCACTGGGACCACCTTTTCCTTGATCGTATTCTGTGCATCTTTTCATCTCTAAGCAGTTTTATACTTCTTTGAAAATCCTACCGAAAGCTAAGATAGGTATGAGGGTTGGCTAAAGGCTACTGTGTAACTCCCCCTTTTGGTGGGGGAGGGTTTATCTAAACTTTTAGGATCTCACTACCAGGCGCGACACATATGCCTTTGTGAGGGCAACTAAGTGTACCGTCTGGGCGATTCCTTTATCATCTTTTTCATATACTTGGATACCTTAGGATCTCACTACCAGGCACGACACATCTTCCTTTGTGAGGGTAGCTGATTGTACCAGACGGGTGATATCTTTATTGGTTTTTCGTATAAGTCCTTATACATGGCACAACTCTCATGTTTTTATTCAACACTCAGGCTTTTATTCATATGCTCACAGGCTTAGGATTTGGATATTTAGGATTTTATTTGGGCTGCCAAGCCTCTTTTTGAAAAGAAGAAAACTGTTTCTTAGGGCTTCCTGACATGCACTTATTACAGTTTCATACTTGGTGGTCCGCTTGTGAGGTTTCTTGGTTTGGATTTCACCTGATTCCCTCCCGTTCTTGAGAGTGTTTAGCTTGTGTCGGTCAGGATGTTAACCTGTGGAGAGTCTGATGTAGAATTGAAGCAAAAGCATAAGAATCAGGTATGAAAGTGATTTATTAATTCGCCATTACATGCCTAAATGTTTCATATGTAAGTGAGGATTACTTTGTATCTAAGTTATCTAGGGGTGTTCCTTTTCCAAAAAGAGAGTTGTTTTATATGCAAGAGTTATAAAGAAATTACTGAAAATTCTAAGTGTCGAAAGAAAGAAAAAAAAGTACGGGAGAACAGGGGTGAAAGAAGGTATAAAGAGGAAAGGGGTTTGAATATGATACATCACCCTTGCCCAGTGTACCCCCTAACTTATCATCCACTCTGTCCTCAGAGTCTCAAGGTGATAGGTTGAGAAGTACATGGTCAAGGGTATCACGATTCTATTAATCCCTTATTTTCTCCATACAATCATAGGAGAGTAGCTGCAAACTTTCCCCGTAAAGCATGATAATCCACGTCCTTCATGTCTTCCACATGCTTACCGAGGACAATAAGGGTGTACATCCAGTAAAGGACGTAACCACAGTCGTTAGATTCTCTGATCTACTGGGGACATCTGTGGCTGAAGGCTGGGTGGTGAAAATGTTCTTTTTCGTATGCCTTTGTGTGTTTGCCCAGGAGATCATGTAGTCGTTCAGTGCAGTCCTTCACCACTTCCTCTGTGGGCATCTTTGCTGTAACAACATACTTTTTTGTTTGGATCAAAATTGCTGTCGAAACTATTATAGATGATTACTGTTCCTTCATGTAAGTTTGTTGCTAGTAGCATCCAGTGGTCGGAATGAAGAAAGGGAAGCATAATGAACTTCAGAGTTGTATGTTGAAGGTATGAAATTAGTGCCTCCGTGGTTCCAAAGTTCTTTGACCCTAAAAGATCATCTTTCATGTATGCTGATGCCATATAAACCATAGGGTGGTTCCGTGCTAGAAGAAACTGGTACATAGTCATTACGCTCATGGATAAAGAACCTTTAACTTGTACGGTTTCATGGAGATAATCTGCTGTTACCAAAATATCTCCGTGTCGGAAGACCAACTCATCATTCTCTGCGTGTAGCCGAGACATGATGAGTCAGAGTTCGTTGTCGGAGAGGCTCTGGCATGCATTAAGGTCAAAATTTGGAAACGTTGGTTCTATAGAAGATAGGGGCACCATTGGATGGAATGCTCTGTTGATGGTGGCTCATGTTATCAAATTGATGTCCCCTTCATCCTCCGCCAAATCGAAAGCATAAGGGTCCAACTAGTAGTGTTCTGAGACTTTGGCGGTTTGGTGTTGCTTTGTCTCCAATTCTTTTAAAATTGTCCTGTATGGATGCTTTTGCAGACGTTGGATAGTAGAGAAGAGACACTGAGGTACATCGTCCTATGCCATTGTCAGATCCTTAAAGAATCGTCTATCGCAGATGAGTTCCATGTCATAACGTCCTCGTAAAGAGTGCATATCCTCTTTTGCTAATTCAGTAAACGGGAGTTGTCGATTTAGTGCTTATGTGTGTCTTATTGTACAGAAAGCACAATCCCCAGAACCCTCAATTGTTTGGGTAGGTGGGTTGATGATTCGAAACTAGATTTGATTCCAACCATGTCTAAGCGATGGGCAGGCGACCCATATTATTTTGAGAATCCAGAAAGGAATGCATCATGCTTCCCCGACTTCTAACCCTGCAAATATAATCTGTCCGACTTTTAGTTCACTGGCACAGAGGTTGTACACCTTGGTGTCATGTGCCTCAGTGTCGACAATCATGAGCAGCCAGTGTCTAGAAACTTTAAAGGGCACAATGATGTAGTGTGCCCTCCTTGCTAGACCAGCCTACAACCATTCTACGACTTCGCCTGTAAGTCCTTGTGTAGCAGAGATAGGGACAGGGTGGGTGAAGCATTGAAAATAGGCTGTGCTTTCTTGGAGCTTCAGAATTCTTCTATAGCATTGGCAAGTAGGACGCGGAAGAGAGCCATCGTCACCGCCGATTGTGGTCGAAGGAGAATATGAAAATCTTTGAGGGTCAACTTGCGCTTTGTCTTTGTATTGCTATATATTATGTCCCCCCCATTCTTGGCATCATCTAAAATAGTGTTTAGGACAAAGATGTCCTGAACGTCTAGTGTAGAGATGGTTGCCATGTCTAGATCTTTCATCAGATGAGGTAGAGGTGGCGGCGGGGGCTGGTCCTGTGGAGGGGGTGGAGTCTGTGCACTATCTTCTAAGAATGGAGGTAGCGCTTTGTATTTGTCTGAGTCATAACTGGAGTCGAGTCTATCATCTGTGTATAGACTCACTCTATCTGGTTCTTCCTGTTCTAGGGGGAGGTTTGTAGATTGTTGAATTGCTGCTGTAGCTAGGCTTGTGCTGGTTTCCATGATACATTGTTGAAATTCAGAAAAAGCGGCTTCTTTAGCAGCTTCCCCTAGTGATCCCATGGCTGAGAAATTAAAGAACTGGTCCCCATATGACATTGTGACGTTGTCATTGTTATTGGGGGACTTGGGATCTTTGGTTCCTTCGTCATGGTGGCCGCTATCCTATCCTATTTTTGTGGGGTCTGCCCCTCAGCTTGTGCCCTCCCCAACATTGCCTGGGTCGTCGGGTTGATCATCTAAGGAGGAGCTGTCATTTTTGGAGTCAGCCAAGGAGTCAGAGTCCTCATCATCGTCTTCACTGGCATCATCATCTTTGCCTTTTCCTTTGTCTTCATGATCGACTTCTTCTTGCACTGCCGATGGAGTGCTTGCAGTTCTTCAAGTGCCACTTGCACATGCTCGTGGGTTTCGAGCAGTGCGTCGTGGCTGTCTTTAAGATCTGCATATCGTGCTTCAGTGGAGTGGAGTCATGCTGATAGATCGATTGTTTGTGTGCGAAGGTCATTAAGTTCTTTGTTGGAGTTCTCCTCCTGGCAGCGGATGAGTTGTAGAAGGTTGTTGTTGATGTCGTCCAAGCACGTGCTTTGAGCAGTTTGCTGCTGCTGAAGCTAGCGGAGGGTCTCAGGCAAAGGTTGAATTTTCATAGAGACCCTATCAAATTGCTGGGCCAACGCTTCTTGCTGGCCTTTCATCTTGAGCACCAATTCCGACAGGGTTTATAAGCGGCTCTCGATGCGGTTGGCTTGCTGAGCCGCTGCTTCCTGCCATTGTTGGATGCTTGCGATGATGCCTGGCAAGGCATTGTTCCGCTCGTTTGACTTGGATACCTATGAAGTGATTTCCTACACACAAGAAAAAATAGATGATAATATGTTAGAAGGATTGGTGAGGAGGTTTTGAATGGCATTGAATTTCCGTCTGAATTCCTCACCGACGTTAGAAAAGGGGACCCCAGAGATGGAAGGGTGAGGTGGCTGGGGTCGGGGTGAAAGGGTGGTAGTGCCTTGCGAGAGAGACACTATTGATGGACCCGTGAATTGCGTGGTGACTGTTGATGGAGTCACTAGAGATGTCAGGGTGGTGGTGGTATATGGGGTGGTGGATGGAAATGGTGGTGACATTTCGGGTGAGAAGGGGTGAAATGGAAATGATGAGGGGAAAGAAATTGAAGTGAAGGTGAGATCGGGTGTTGAGGTGGAGAATGGAGGGCCCGAAGAGGAAAAGAGTGAGGCGGAGTATGCAGGTGAAGTTGTGGATGTGGATGAGGTAATTATGGTGGGCATTGTTGTGGATAATGGGGGAAGAGTGATGGATGGCGTAATGGTGGAGGGTGGTGGTGTTGTGGTGGAGTGGTGGAAGGTGGTAGTGGTGGTTGCAGAGGTGAGCCCAACATCCATATCGAAGATGAAGGTTTCTGGTGTTTTGATGTTGTATAGTGGCTCCGCCTCTGGGCTTATCTTTGATGTGGGCGTTTTAGTTTGCTGTTGTTTTTGTATACACAGCTTTGAAGGTCGTGTTACTGGAATTTTTTTTTGGCCTTACTGCGAGGGCAGTGATACTATGTTCAGTTTGCCCTATTTTTCCCTGCTTCTCTTTTGCTTTAACTGAGGCTATGAGGTTGGTAAGCTCTTCTTCAGTGAAGAGCAGCTTATCTTTGTCATAGTCTGCCAGTTCTGGAAGAGGTAGCAGAGTTCTGGATGCTTTGATGGTAGGGCAAAAAATGTAGTGGAGTCTAGCATCCTTTTCCTTTATGATGTAAGAGTTCTTTAAACTCTGTTCATTTGTAAGGATGTCACCCTTTATCACTGTGCACCTGGGTAGCGGTCTGTCCATCTTGAGAAATTTCAAGATTGATGTTATATGACCACCCATGCATATTTCTTTCCTGAGGGCATAGGTTGCGTGCTTGTAAATCAGTTGCCGGCCTATGTTGACTGATTGCCCTTTGGGAATGGACCATAGGATAAAGAGATCTGAAATAATAATGCTCCCACTCTCTATCCTGGGAAAAAGGGCACCAGTGATGATTTTGTGCAATGTGCGCACCAAGCCAGAGTGAATGTTAGAGGCCTTGCAAGTTTTTGCCTCGTAAGTTGGAATCCCCGTTAAGGATTTCCAAAAGTTTTGCCTGTTGAACTGGGAGTTGTCCAGGCCTACAACTTTATCCTTCTTCAGCCGATCCTGGTTGTCGATGAAGATCTCGTTCAACATGTTTTCAGTTAAGACCACTTTGCTTCCAAAAAGTGAGGTGACCAACCTACGGTCATCTCCGTCTTTACAGTGATCCTTTACATCCACGGTTTCTTTTTTAAGGTATGTGAAGAACTCTACCGTGGGATCAATATAAGAGGTTTCTACCACAAAACATAGTTTTGAAAGATTGCAAGGTGAGAACTCTGTCATAAATCCCCATTTTCTTCAGTATGTTTGAGCAGACATACTTTGTTGGGCGCAACACCTTATCACCAACTGGGAGGTTTTGGATGTATAGGTCAGATGGTGTAGGTTCTGTGGTGGTAGTAGCAGGAAAGGTGACAGTAGGGGTCTCATGTCCTGCTAAGATCTATTCCCTTGTAGTAGAGGGCCGAACTTTCTTCCTTGCCCTTTTCTTTGATGGTTGTCCCTTGGCGGCTTCTACATTCTGTCTTTTGCCTTTGGACTTAAGGACTGGGGATTCATCCTCAGATTTTGGTGCATACTCCGAACCTTCATCACTAGAGGAAATCTCCTCCGCTTCTTCAACAGGGTCTTCGACTAGGTACATATTGATTCAATCAATTTCATTCATGACTTTAATCAGGTCAACTTTTGGTGAGACCTTTTCAGTCTTTTCATAAGTGTCCATGATGTGCTGGAGCTTTGCACGATCCTCCAGTAGTTGCTCCCTTGTCTAGAAGGGAGCGTCAGCAGTTCCTGTGGCTTGTTTTGCAGGTGAGGCCATTCTATAATCAGTAAATTATATATGTTAATAAAAGATTTTTTTTGAAAGAATTGCAATATTGAAAAATGAAATCGTTTTAAGGGTGAACTCATTTTTTTCAAGACTATTTTGGCTCCAAATAGTTTCAAGACTGTTTGGCTCCAAACGGTTTCAAGATCGTATGGCTCCAAACAGTTTCAAGACCGTATGGCTCCAAACAGTTTCAAGACCGTATGGTTCCAAACAGTTTCTAGACCGTATGGCTCCAAATGGTTTGAAGACCGTATGGCTCAAAACGGTTTCAAGACCGTATGGCTCCAAACGGTTTCAAGACCGTATGTTTACAAATGGTTTCAAGACCATTTGGCTCCAAACGGTTTCAAGACCGTATGGCTCCATACGGTTGCAAATGGTTTCAAGACCATTTGGCTCCAAACAGTTTCAAGACCGTATGGCTCCATATGGTTGCACGACCGTTTGGGTCGAAACCGCAAGGAAGATGAAACGACAGGGATGAGTAACGGCAAAAAGATGGCGAAAGAAGTGAAAACGACGTCGTCGATGAAGGTGTTATTGGCGTTAATAGCGGTGGCATCAATTGGGAAGTTCATTTGTGGTAGAAATGACAGAAATGATGCCGACATCAATGGGAATGACAGTCATGGTAGCAGTATTCTACCTTGCTGCTTAGGCGATGATGGCGGAGGTGAAGGATGCATCACGGTGGTGGTATCGTCGGGGGAGCAGACAATGCAGGTTGAATGAACTAGAGACGAGAGGAAGAGGACAACAGTCGTAAGAGTAGAGAGTCAGAGCGAATAGAACAGGGTTTCGTGCGTGAGAAAAATCTCAGGAAGTGAAGGAAAGAAAAAGGGAGGGGGGTCGAGCGATATTTATAGAAAAAGGAGGAGCGACGCTACAAATTCTCAAGGGCAAATAGTTTCGAGACCGTTTGGATCCAAACAGTTTCGAGACCGTAAGGATCCAAACAGTTTCAAGACCGTATGGATCCAAATGATTTCAAAACCATTAGGATAGAAAAAGTTTTTGGTTTTTTTATATTTTTATGTTTGTTTTGGATGTTAAGTAAATTTTTATATGTTCTGGATAAAGGTGAAAGGTCAAAGAAAAATAGAAAATTGCCAAAACTAAATGAAATAAAGGTGATACTCAATTCTTGGGTTGCCTCCCAAGTAGTGTCTGGGTTTTATGTCACTGGCTCGACAAAGTTCTGACTTGGTTAGATTGATGTGGTGGGATCATGAATCTCAATGGTTTGTCTTGGGATTTTGTCAGCTGGGGTATAATATTTCTTTAATCTGTGGCCATTAAAAATTCTCTCCCCTCCATGGTCATCAATAATGATGATTGCTCTGGTCGGGTAGATGTGCTTGATGGTGAATGGCCCAGACCACTTCGTGCAAAGTTTTCCGAGGAACATCTTAAGTCTAGAGTTGAAAAGAAGGACTTTATCTCCGACGATGATATATTTACTTTTTAGATATCCATCATGCCACATCTTAGTTTGTTCTTTGTAGATCCTAGTGCTTTGGTAGGTGGTCATTTGTAGTTTCTCAATTTCTTGTAATTGTAGTTGTCTATATTCGCCAACACTTTTGAAATCGAAATTCAATTGTTTGATGGCCCACCAAGCTTTGTGTTCCAATTCAACTGGAAGATGACATGACTTCCCATATACCAAATGAAATGGGGTCGTTCATATTGGTGTTTTATAAGCAGTGCGGTATGCCCAAAGGGCGTCGAGGAGCTTAGTGGACCAATCTGTGCGATGTCTGTTGACCATTTTTTCTAGAATGGCCTTTAGTTGTTGAAACGCTTTTTACGTGCGTAGAAATGCAAGTGTACGCGTCACTGTAATATAGGCCTTTGGAGGCCCGAGTCAAACTCAGGGATACGTGAATTGTCGGAGACTACTACTAACTACTCACAATCAGCTAGACCGATTAAAAAGTTGGGAGTTGTTGTTAAAATTAAAAGAAAATGAAACTAAAACAAAACAAAGCAATCGATTAAATGTTTGGTTTAATCGATTCAAAATGAGATCTTTAGGATTGTGGTTTCACCGCGGGTTTTCATTGTATAAAATTCTATATAGTCACTCAAATTTATCTCTCTATCCGGGTAGTGGCCTAAAATCAGAATCGCCCACTGTCGTGGTACAATTCACTACCTATGTCTAGGTCGGTTCCACCGTCGTAGTAACCTATACCCTAAACTAGATGCATTAGAAACGATCTCTCGGTGTCCACCATTAACCTTACACCACCTTGTTTAAGGGATTTGTCAATTAATGTAAATTTCATCTCTTTTCAACCATTAATTCTTCTTTCAAAGTAATTAAGGGCATTAGATTATTATTATGGTGATCAAGCATAACAATATAATTGAGAAATCGAAATTATACCACGGATTTAAGAGATAAAATATGAATTTCTATGATAAAATTGTCATACAATGAATTCCCGGGCTACTCCCGGTCCTAAAGACAAAGGGGATTATCCCCGCATGTTCATCTCAGAGCAAAACGTGGAGTAGAAAAAGGGAAACATGGAGAAAAACGTGATTAAGTGGTGAAACCCCTGAACGGAGAAGATCCAAGCGATCCTTGGCGTAGAATACGTGTTCTCCCGCCTTTTGGTGGTGGAAGTCGTCTTCTTCGGCGTCCGGATCAGCTGGGGCGTGCTTCTGGGCTCCATTCTTCTCTCCACAGCTTCTCGGGATGTGTGTAGTGGCTAATGACGTGATAGATTGCTTTTGGCCGCCGTCATTAGGTACAATCTCTGAATTAGGTCGCCAAATTACAACAGCCGTCAGATTTAGATCAATCTGGAGCAAACATGTATCTGACGGTGTCGATACCATCGACACGGGTCGATGGTATCGACCCAGCACTGTATCGGCTGGATTTATTTTCTTTTCTTTTTCGCGACTAATGCCACCTCGATACCATCGACGCGGGTCAATGGTATCGACATTCATAGGCGTCGGTTTTGTCCTTTTACCGTCGTTGTAGCTCCACTAGTCGATAGTATCGACATATGTGTCGATAGTATCGACTCACTCTTCACCAGCAACCTGATGGAATCTCGATAGCATCGAAATCCCTGTCGATAGTATCGACTTTCTTCTGCTCCTTGCGGCTGGCAACCTGTGGTCCGGTCGATGGTATCGACCACCGTCGATGGTATCGACATTAGCAGATACTTGTTTTTCTTGAAATTGCAATACGAGACCACATAAGTCTACACAAAACATATTCCTGTGATAATTTATGCTCAAAATACTGAGATAAGGGAGATTTGACATATAGAGTGATCATAGACCAAAGTAGATGAATTATGCAACATTAACCACATAAATAACCAATAAATGCATAAAGCACATATAAAACAAGTCTATAAATGTGACTCAAAATCATCGCATCAAACTCCCCTAAGCTTGAACATTGTTCGCCCTCGAGCAACTAAACTTTTGAATAAAATTGCCAGAGTCAACTAAAGAACAAATCATCACAACAGACATCCCATAAGATCCCCACCAAACATTCACATTCCGGCCCTCACTAACCACAGAATGATAATTACCCTAAAGGCAACAATAATCATCCATAAAAGATATCTACCTCAAAACTGATGAACACTATCACATAAGGCAGTTAACATAATAAAACTCGCCGGTCCAGACTCGGTGCGTCTTGTGATCTCCTATACTACGTTGCTCGCCCTAACTACCATCTACATGGAAGCAGCTCTCCTAATATTCACAAGTGAGGAGAAAATCACGGTGGCCTACCAATTCGAGCAACAGGTAGATGGAATGGGTGGCTAATGGAAGAAATGGAAGCATTATACGATTTCAACATGCATAAAACAAAAATGCCCTAAATGATGCATTTGCACATGTACATGCCCTAATGCCTAATATTGGGTGGAATGATGCATGCACTAACATCCCGTCTCAAAATGAGATGGAATATCTAACTGAGCTACATCATGTACTTACTCATCTTAAACTGTGAATGAGACTATGTTCCTTTCTCCTTTTTATTCTACTTGCTTCTCAATATTTTTTTTCATTTTTTTCATTTTATTATATTTTTTTTCACTCTTTTTTTCTTAAGCCCTTATATCCATAATTGACAATGAATTATTTGTTGGGCTCACTTTTTCTACATAGCTCAAATATTTGAAGCATTTATGAAGGTATGGAACAGCTAATCACCCTTAGAGAAGAAATAAGTTACATGATGTGCTCTATGCATAAAAGTTATGAATGTAGCTAAATGACACGCAACTAAGGATAATATGCATGTATAACTATTCTAATTTTTTTTATTTTCATGTAAAACATGTGAAAGTGATTTCAATGCAAAACCTATCTATATGAGATGAAATCAAAAGGATTAAAACTGTAAAGTACTTCCAATTCTTATGGTGGATTATGAAAAACAATGAGGTGGAAAGATCACAAGACTAATTGACTGAACCTTTGAAGATTACTATGTGTCCCTCCTTACTGACCTGTGTAATAGTTAAGAGGTTTCTCTCTCTTACTTCAAATTAGAGTCTCATTATCATTTGGCCAGTTTAGGCTCAAACAACCAATTCCGTCCACTTTTCATGAATCATTAGGAATGTACAGTTGTGATTTTCTATTTTAAAGTTGACAAAACCAATCATTTTCTTAAGTTATGTGCTCAAAGTTGAACAACACACGCTTGCAAACACTCAAATTTTTTTAATTTTCCCTTAATTCCCATGTACATGCAACTGAGATGACACAAGACCTAGGACATCCACGATTACACTAGATATAATGTGGATCCTACAAAAAATCAGATTGCAAGAAATAAATGACAAGAACAAAATAAACTAAAAACAGAGAAAATAAAAGATAGAGCTGTTCCAACTACCCCCCCAAGCTTGAATTCGACTATGGCCTCATAGTCAAAAACAATCTTAAAGGTTGGAACAGAGATACCTATTTACTCTTCTGGCAGAGGAGGGTACTGTGGGGCCGTAGGGTCCCATGATGGGTACTCTCCTTGAAAGCTCGGATCAAACTGGGGCATAGGTGGAGGTTGTGGATACCCCCCAAAGTAGTTCTGACTCCAGTAGTGATCATAAAAGGGCTGCTGCTGCATCTCCATCCTATGCAACCTGTCATGAATCTGTTGTTGGTTGCCAAGGAGGAGGCGCTCATTCTTGAAGATCGCTCGCTGATTGTCAAGTAACTGATTCGTAGTATCCTGAATACCGGTATACACTGTAGTGTGATGCTGCTGCGCCTACTGTATGTCCTACATCATAGCATACATGCCTTGCATCGAATAGACATCCTCGCTTGGCTGTGAGGGCGGCGGTGGTGGTGGAGGCTGCGAAGATGAAGATGCACCCGGATGCATGCGAGGATTCTTCCTAGGTGCCACTCATGCCCGAAGAGGAGTGTAGGCCTCCTCTTCCTCTTCAGCCTCGTCGTCATTGTTGTTGTCGTCGTCGTTGTCGCCGTCTTCATCGGAGTCAGCAATGGCTATGATAGGCCATCGGAAATGTTGCGCCCCTTCGATATTGAAGACAGGATCGGGAAGCGAGCATTCTTGGTAAGCATGGTTTACATGGCAATGAGCATAAGGTAAACCATCCTGAAGCAAGATAAGGTTTGATCGGTGAAGATGCTGCAAATTAACCTTGCTTCTGCTAGAGAGAGGAGTAAGCTGCTGGAAATTCAACCCAAGGTAGAAGGCCAGCTTTGTGATAAGCCCTCCAAAGTGAATTGGAGCTTTCCGTGTACTCCTTTTTACCGCCAAAACGCGCGTTAAGAAGAACGTGCCCCAGTTGCATTCTTGGCACTTCAGTAGCTTGTTCAGGAAAAACAAGCCTGTCTCCTGAAACTTGCTGAGAGCCAGATCACCACGGTCGAATAAAGTGGTGCAGATCATGCAGTGTAGAACCCGCACGAATGGATGCTCGAAATCCACCACCGCCGCGTTGTGGTAGCTCACAGATTTGCCCGGCGGCACCGTCACGAGCTCAGAGAAGATAGCGTCATAATCCGTCCAGTTGTCAGGCCGCCGGTAGTCATTTTGCGAATGATTCCAGTTGTAAATCTTATTGAACTGATGGAGTGTAAGGTTGTAGTCATTGTTGTATAGCCGGAAAGACACCCGACCTTTGATCCACTCGCAGTCTGTGGCTATGATGTCGTTTGGCACGACACAGACGTCCAGCGACGCCATGAATTCTGCCACCAGCTCCTTGTACATAGGCCATTCATTGAAGAATGGCTGGCCATCGACATGGCACTCCAGCTCATCGGGCCTCCTGCCCGTGTGCCGCGCCCGCCCTTTAAGAATGTAGGCCAGATTGGCCTCGAACCCAAGTTGCGGATCGTTTCCCGTTCAACATAACGGGTCGGCTCGATTTTCCTCTTCAGAATCTCCTCATAGATCTTCTTGACCTCTACGGATGGGTGAACAATCCGCGGGTGTGGAATCAATGCAGGTGGTGGCAGCACGAACTCCGGGATGTCCATCGGGTTGGCGCGCGACGAAGATGCACCAGCAACATGCACCATGGTTGCAGAAGAAAGAGGGTAGAGAAAGAGCTCGGTGAAGATCAGAGAAGGAAATCTCCGCTCGATGAAGAACGTGCTCCTAGATTCTCATCGCCGGGCTCGGACTGCTGTTGAGGACGCTCGGCGCAAGTGAAGAAAGAACTTGTTGAAGGTGTGACATCATATGACGACAAACCCCTCCTTATATAACTGACGCCTGTGCTGCTGCGTGCCCGTCGATACCATCGACGCGGGTCGATGGTATCAACACGCGTAGTACAATCCACATGCCGCTAGTATCGACGGTTGTCGATAGATGGATCTGCGTGACCCGAATTGCTGACGCGTCGATACTATCAAAAGGTGTCGATGGTATCGACCCGTCCCACAGATCAACTTTCTGGTTGCAGCGATCGCCGTTGATCTTCTCTCGCGGATCGGTGATGTGGCGCGTCGATACTATCGACACAAGTCGATAGTATCGACTCTCTGATTAGGGAAACTTCCTCACGAGGCCGGCCGCCGCCTTCTGTATACGATTGTGTCGATACCATCGACAGGCCCGTGGATGGTATCGACTTCACTGAGGCGATTTCTTCTGAAAATCTCTAGAGATCTCGATGGTATCGACTGGCATGTCGATACTATCGACTTGGACTTTGCGATCAACCTGTTGGTGTGTCGATACTATCGATGAGGCCATTGATAGTATCGACGCAGTGCGATTTCTGCAGTCTCCAACCTGTACCCAGGTCGATACCATCGACACAAGGGTCGATGGTATCGACTCTGCCTCAGTCCTGCAAAGTGAGCAAACGATCACAATATCTTTTTTATACTAAAAACAAAGTCAAAACAAATCAAACTACAAATGTAACATAAACTAAACTAAGGTACCGATGGCTGGGTTGCCTCCCAACAAGCGCCCTTATTTAACGTCTTAGGCTAGACGACTTGAAGCTCATCATGCATCCGGAAGAGCAATGAGTTTGACCTCATTCACTTTCCTAGTGTAATCTTCACCAAAATACAATTTCAACCTCTGTCCATTGACCAAAAATGTGGTCTCGCCATCATGCACCATGATAGCGCCATGTGGTCTGACCTCCTCTACTGTGAATGGTCCACTTCATCGGGATTTCAGCTTCCCAAGATGCATCTTCAGCCTGGAGTTGAATAAAAGGACACGATCTCCTTTCTTGAAAACTCGCATATTAATGTGGCGATCATGAATCAACTTTGTGCGCTCCTTGTATATCCGAGAGTTTTCATATGCATTCATTCGCAGCTCATCAAGTTCATTTAATTCAAGTAACCTCTTCTTCCCTGCTTCATCATAACTCAAGTTTAGCTTCCTAAGCGCCCATTGTGCTTTGTGCTCTAATTCCACCGGTAAGTGACAGGCCCGACCATAAGCCAACCTAAAAGGCATGATGCCTATAGGTGTCTTATATGCCGTCCTGTATGCCCACAACACGTCCGGTAGTAAGGCACTCCAATTCTTCCTTGTGGAAGCCACAGTACGCTCCAAGATCTTCTTAATTTCTCGATTGGAGACCTCAACTTGTCCTTGAGTTTGCGGGTGGTATGGGGTACCAATGTTATGTTTGACCCCGTACTTTCTCAATAGTATCGAGAACTTTTGATTCTGGAAGTGCGTACCCCCTTCACTAATGATCATTCTGGGCACACCGAACCTGCAGAAGATATTTTCTTTAACGAACCTGCACACTACAGTGGAATCATTAGTCCTTGTGGGTATTGCCTCTACCCACTTCGACACATAATCAACAACCAAAATGATGTACAAATTAGAATTTGAGGACACAAAGGGTCCCATAAAATCTATACCCCATAAATCAAATACCTCAACCTCATGAAAAACATTAAGGGGCATCTCGGTAATGGGTATGTGTAAATCTTTTTCATCTACCCTCTCTAACCTAGACAAATGATCCGCTACAACATTTTCAATCCCCGCCTTGTCTTTGATTTCGATATCAAATTCCTGTAAAAGCAAGATCCACCTAATCAATCTAGGTTTGGCATCTTTTTTATCCATCAAATACTTAATAGCGGCGTGGTCCGTCCAAACTATGACTTTCGATCCAACTAAATATTGCCGAAATTTTTCAAAAGCGAACACAACGGCAAGCAATTATTTCTCAGTAGTCGTGTAATTGAGTTGGGCGTCATTCAAAGTCTTAGAGGCATAAAAAATCACAACGGGTTTATTGTCCACCCTCTGTCCCAACACAGCTCCAACGGCGAAATCAGATGCATCACACATAAGTTCAAACGGCTTTGTCCAATCCGGTGTTTGTACAACCTGTGCGGAAATCAATTTTTCCTTAATCACGTTGAACACGTGTAAACATTTTTCATTGAAGTAAAAAACAACATCCTTTTCTAAAAGCTCAGATAGAGGTTTGGCGATTTTAGAAAAATCTTTTATAAAACGACGATAGAAACCGGCGTGACCTAAGAAACTCCTTACCCCTTTTACCGAATTTGGTGGGGGCAATTTGGAAATTACTTCAATTTTTACCAAATCCACCTCCAAACCTTTGCTAGACACTTTATGTCCTAGCACTATTCCTTCACTCACCATCATGTGACATTTTTCCCAGTTGAGGACCAAATGTGTATCCTCGCAACGTTGTAACACCTTATCCAGATTGTAAAGGCATTCATCAAAAGATGCACCATAAACCGAGAAATCATCCATAAAGACCTCTAAACAGCGTTCTACCATATCAGAAAAAACAGCGAGCATACAACGCTGAAAGGTCGCCGGTGTATTACATAATCCAAAAGGCATTCGGCGGTACGCAAACGTTCCATAAGGACAAGTGAAGGTGGAATTCTCTTGGTCCTTAGGATCTATCGAAATCTGATTGTACCCCGAATACCCATCCAGAAAACAAAAATGTGATCGGCCTGCTAAGCGCTCTAGAATTTGATCAATAAACGGAAGAGGAAAGTGATCCTTTAGCGTAGCGGCATTCAGTCGTCGGTAATCTATGCAAACACGCCACCCGGTTACCAAGCGGGTGGTGACAGGTTCATTTAAGAGATTATGAGTAACAGTGATTCCCCCCTTTTTAGGGACTACCTGCGTGGGACTCACCCATGTCGAGTCAGAAATAGCATAGATGATACCTGCAGAAAGAAGTTTAATCACCTCCTTCTTCACAACCTCCATCATGCTCGGATTTAGTCGATGTTGCGGTTGAATCACCGACTTGGCTCCCTCCTCGAGCCGAATCTTGTGCTGGCACAAGGTAGGGGAGATCCCCTTTATATCTGCAATAGACCACCCAAATGCTCCCCGGTGGTTTCTCAAAACAATAAGCAGCTGGTCCTCCTCCTCCACACTCAGTTAAGCAGATATAATCACCGGAAACTTTTCTTCCTAAGCTAGAAATGCGTACTTGAGGTGCGGTGGCAGCGGCTTCAATTCCAATTCCGGCGGGCTGATTAAGGATGATTGAAGCGGTGGTGGGAGTTCGCCTAAATCTTCATAGTACCTCGCATAGAAACACGGCAACATCTGAAGCATCTTGGCGCACTCCTTCAGTGATTTGCTTCTCATCCAATCATGAGTGATATTGACTAAGCAGGCCTCAAGTGGTAATTCTGGATATGCATCAAAAACTGAATTTGCTATAGCCTCATCTTCAGTAGAGGGAGGAATGTCCTCCTCCTCATCGTTTAGAAAACCTACAACCTTGTAAAGGGATACCACCTTGGTCTGCTCCATGATGTCCACAGCCAAAGTCCCTTTTCCACCTTAGTCATTATATGGGCCATATCTAAAAATGGCTTCCCTAGACAAAGTGAGATATTGTTGTCAAAATGTTTTACCATGTGGCATTGCTCCTTGGATTTTAGTGATGTGGCACTGGAAGGCATGACCATCTCAAATCGGTCATCGGCTATACCTAAGGTCAATCGACCTCTCCCCATCTCAAGTATCATGTTAGCTGTAGCTTGGAAAGGTCTTCCGAGTAGTAGCTCGTTGCCTTGTTCATCTTGCATCTCCATGACAACAAAATCTGCTGGAAATACAAATCGATCTACTTTCACTAGCACATCTTCGCAAATACCATATGGCTTTACCACTGAATTGTCCGCCAATTGGATTGTCATGTTGCTCGGCCGTGACTCTTTTAATCCCAGCTTCTTGAATGTAGATAGGGGCATCAAGTTAATGCTCACCCCTGAGTCACATAGCGCTTCACCAAACTTAACTTTCCCAATGTAACATGAGATGTTGAAACAACCCAAATCCTGCCTCTTTGGTGGCAATGTACCCATGATGAAGGCACTCACCTGCTCCTTAAGCACAAAAACCTCTCTGTCTGGGATTTTTCTCTTCTTAGTAATGATGTCTTTCAGAAATTTGCCGTAAGAAGGGATTTTCTCAATAGCTTCCAATAAAGGGATGTTGACTAAAAGCTTTCTGAAACTGTCTAGAAACTTTTTAAATTGGACATCCACTTTCCTTGCCTTAGCACTGTTCGGATATGGGATCGGGACAGCCTGTGCCCTTTGATGAGGTGGCACATAAGGTGTCCTTTTCTGCGTCTCCTCCTCATCTACAATAGGATCTTCTGTAGCATCCACTTCTATATCCGCACCTGGTTCTGTGACTGGTATGGGCAGCTCCTCAGTGGCCTCACCTTCAATTTCTTCTTGGGGTTTGCTTGGTTCATCGGCTCTGGGATTTAACAGTTTCTTGCCACTCCTTAACAAGATGGCCTTCGCCTGCTGGTTTCCTCCTGGAATGTTAGTGTTACCCAGAAAACCTTGGTGCGCCGGCTTCTTCAAATTGGCTATCTCCACTACCATTTGTGCCATGGATGTCTCTATTGTCCTCATTTGAGCCCCATGGCTCTACAGTGTCTGCCCAAATTGGTTCATAAACTCCCCTTGTTGCTTTATTTGCTGGCCAAAAGTAGTCATGAGTTCTTGATTTTGCTTTATCACTTGATTGAGCAGCTTTGTGCTCTTATCCTCCGCTACTGGCTGGGGTTTTGCATCTGGATCCTGCAAAAATTTGTTTGGATCCTTCCAGGAGAACTTCTTGTCTTTCCTCCATGAATAATCATTATTTCTGTAGCCTTGCTGCTGCCTCATGAATTTAACTTGATCCTCATCCTCGGACTCAGTATCCTCCTTTGCGAGCAGTTTCTTCGCGAGAAGATCCATCTTCTCATTCAACTCCTTGATTGCTTTAGATTCCCCTGCCACTCGAACATGCTCCACGGCGTCTCTTTCGCCCCACAATTGCTTCTTGGCCATGTTCTTAAGGATTTCCCAACACCTGGTGTCTGTGTTGTTCAAGAAGAATCCTGAGCCTGCCGAATCGAGGTTGCTTCTATCATGCTCAGAGAGAGCAAAATAGAAGATCTTAACCCGTGTCTCCTTGTCAAGCCCGTGATGAGGGCACCGTCTAAGCATGATCTGAAACCTTTCCCAGGTCTTAGAGTAGGTCTCTCCTGCTTTCTGGGTGAAGTTGTGGATCTTCCTGATCATGTCATTGATCTTCTCAGGCGGGAAGAACCTTTCAAAAAAAACCTCCACCATGTGGTCCCAAGATTCCACATATTCATCGTCTAAATTGTGTAACCACTCTCGTGCATTTCCCGCTAGAGAACTTGGGAATAGCTTCAAGTAGAGAACATCTTGTGGGAATCTGTCTATTTTTATCATATCACAATTCTCCACAAACTGACTTATGTGCACGACGGGGTCTTCATTCTTGAGCCCATGGAACACATTCGACTTCACCAAGTTGATTAATGCAAGATCAATCTTGTATGTCGGAATATTGACCGCCTGCTTCTTGATCGGCCCCTTGGTAGCAGACGAAGAAGAAGCTTTGATCTTCTCCCATATTGTCTCTGGTTCTGCCATTTCTTCTTGTTCGAATTCTGAATCTGTTTCTTCTAAGTGGTCTTGATTGTGGCCTTCCTCGTCGTCAGGTCCCGTCAGGGGAACCTCTGGTACCTGTTGCGTGTAGCTGGTACTATGCGTCTGCACCATACACAGTACCTGCAAAGTGAAAATTTAAGGTCAGTACCGTGCTTGACGATTACAAAATTTATAGAATATACTATGAATTTTAAAAATGATAAAAAAATGTGGCCTAGAGTGGCCTCTTGCAGCACTCGTAGTGCCGACAACTTGCCGTATCCCCGACAACGGCGCCAAAAACTTGACATGCTTTTTACGTGCATAGAAACGCAAGTGTACGCGTCACTGTAATATAGGCCTTTGGAGGCCCGAGTCGAACTTAGGGATACGTGAATTGTCGGAGACTACTACTAACTACTCACAATCAGCTAGACCGATTAAAAAGTTGGGAGTTGTTGTTAAAATTAAAAGAAAATGAAACTAAAACAAAACAAAGCAATCGATTAAATGTTTGGTTTAATCGATTCAAAATGAGATCTTTAGGATTGCGGTTTCACCGCGGGTTTTCATTGTATCAAATTTTATATAGTCACTCAATTTTATCTCTCTATCTGGGTAGTGGCCTGAAATCAGAATTGCCCACTGTCGTGGTACAATTCACTACCTATGTCTAGGTCAGTTCCACCATAGTAGTAACCTATACCCTAAACTAGGTGCATTAGAAACGATCTCTCGGTGTCCACCATTAACCTTACACCACCTTGTTCAAGGGATTTGTCAATTAATGTAAATTTCGTCTCTTTTCAACCATTAATTCTTCTTTCAAAGTAATTAAGGACATTAGATTATTATTATGGTGATCAAGCATAACAATATAATTGAGAAAACGAAATTATACCACGGATTTAAGAGATAAAATATGAATTTCTATGATAAAATTGTCATACAACAAATTCCCGGGCTACTCCCGGTCCTAAAGACAAAGGGGATTAGCCCCGCATGTTCATCTCAGAGCAAAATGTGGAGTAGAAAAAGGGAAACATGGAGAAAAATGTGATTGAGTGGTGAAACCCCTGAATGGAGAAGATCCAAGAGATCCTTGGCGTAGAATACGTGTTCTCCCGCCTTTCGGTGGTGGAAATCGTCTTCTTCGACATCCAGATTGGCTGGGGCATGCTTCTGGGCTCCGTTCTTCTCTCCACACCTTCTCGGGATGTGTGCAGTGGCTAATGACGTGATAGATTGCTTTTGGCCACCGTCATTAGGTACAATCTCCGAATTAGGTCGCCAAATTACAACAGTCGTCGGATTTAGATCAATCTGGAGCAAACATGTATCTGACGGTGTCGATACCATCGACGCGGGTCGATGGTATCGACCCTGCACTGTATCGGCTGGATTTCTTTTCTTTTCTTTGTCGCGACTAATGCCACCTCGATACCATCGACGCGGGTCGATGGTATCGACATTCATAGGTGTCGGTTTTGTCCTTTTACCGTCGCTGTAGCTCCACTAGTCGATAGTATCGACATATGTGTCGATAGTATCGACTCACTCTTCGCCAGCAACCTGATGGAATCTCAATACCATCGACATCCCTGTCGATAGTATCGACTTTCTTCTACTCCTTGCGGCTGGAAACCTATGGTTCGGTCGATGGTATCGACCACCGTCGATGGTATCGACAGTAGCAGATACTTGTTTTTCCTGAAATTGCAATACGAGACCACATAAGTCTACACAAAACATATTCTTGTGATAATTTATGCTCAAAATACTGAGATAAGGGAGATTTGACATAGAGAGTGATCATAGACCAAAGTAGATGAATTATGCAACATTAACCACAGAAATAACCAATAAATGCATAAAGCACATATAAAACAAGTCTATAAATGCGACTCAAAATCATCGCATCAGTTGTCTATTTGAGACTCTGACTTGGCCACTTGTCTGTGGATGGTATGGTGTGGCGACCTTGTGTTTAACTCCATATTTTCTTAGGAGGGATTCGAAACTTCGCTCTAAGAAATGAGATCCTCCATCTGATATGATTGTTCGAGGGGTTCCGATCTAGGGAAAATGATATCCTTGAACATTTTGATAACTGGTTTGGAATCACAAGAAAGAGTGGGTATCGCTTCTACCCACTTTGAAACATAATCCACAACAACCGGTATGTATGAGAATCCGTAAGATGAGGGGAAGGGGCCCATGTAGTCTATTCCCCATACATCAAAAAGCTCGATTTCTTGCCACAAGGTAAGAGGCATTTCATTTCTTTTTGATATACTCCTGGAAAGTTGACATTTATTGCACGATCAAATGAAATTATGGGTCCTTTGCTATCGTTGGCCAAAAGAAACCAGATTGAAGAACTTTGAGTGCAGTTTTCTTTGAACACATGTGCCCCCCCGTTGGGCCAGAATGGCAATGTTCTAGGACAGGGATAGTTTCTTCTTATGGTAGGCAACGACGGAAGAGTCCATCCGCACATAGACGGAAAAGATATGGTTTGTCCTAGAAGTATTGCTTAACATCATGAAGGAATTTCCTTTTATCATGGTGAGAGGCGGAA
Source organism: Alisma plantago-aquatica (assembly GCA_963693085.1). Classification (NCBI taxonomy): domain Eukaryota; kingdom Viridiplantae; phylum Streptophyta; class Magnoliopsida; order Alismatales; family Alismataceae; genus Alisma; species Alisma plantago-aquatica. The sequence goes on from OY856413.1 coordinate 333,756,033, forward strand.
GGGTGGATAATTCTTGTATCCAGATAGTTCACTATATCGAATACCAAGGAAATTTGGTGGTAACTTTCATAAGTTGGTCATCGGGCAAGGAGTAGTATATCACATGGGGCTTTTTGTCTATTCTCTGCCCTAGCACCACTCCTATAGCATAGTCGCTAGCATCACACATTATCTCAAAAGGTAGTGACCAGTCAGGTGCCCTCAGAATAGGTGCATAGATTAGAGCATTCTTTAAGGTTGTGAAGCTATGTAGGCATTCATGGTCAGAATTGAAATCAACATCCTTGGTTAGTAAGTAGGTCATTGGTTTTGCTATTTTCGAGAAGTCTTTAATAAATCTTCTATAGAATCTAGCATGACCCAGAAATTCTCGGACTCCCCTTATGTCCTTTGGCAGTGATAGCTTTGAGATGACATCGATCTTTGCTTTGTCTACTTCAATTCCTCTTTCACTTACTCAATGTCTGAGGACAACACCTTCGGTTACCATAAACTCTCCCCATAACTTTCCTCCTCTTTTTCCATTGATTACCACATCACTCCACTCATCTCACTCAATTACTTCCCTCCACACTATTATCATTACCACTTCCCTCATCTCTCTCTATTACTTCACTCCTCTCTCCATTACTACCTTCTTGACTTCACTTTTCTTCCCATTATTATTTCTCTCCTCACTTCCTTCCTGGTCCCCTATACTTTCCCTCACTTTTATCTCTCTATCTCCGCATGAATTCCCTCCTCCCTTCTTTACTCTTCTCACTCTCTCCCTGTCTCTTTCATGTTATCTTTCTTATCCTCTCTCCATCCATCACCCACTTCACCTCGCATGCCACTCAATCATTACCCCAACTACGTCACCACATAACTACATTCCTTCCCAAAACTTCTCTAAAACCAAAAAATCACCTTTACCCCACATGTATATCTCCCGTGTGATTATTATAGTTTGTGAAAAAAGGATTTTGAAATATTATTTTAGGATTTGAAGGGCATGTACACATCAATCTCTATCATGTGACACGAGACAACTTATATGTGCATTGACTCTAGTTTGGGACTAATATACACCTCACCCCATTGGCGATCTTTTTATACCATTTACTGAGTCGTATCACACTCAACGAACTAATTTAATGCACATGAAGTACAATACAACAACATGTGAATTTCCAAAAATGCACATGCAACACACTACAATAGGTGTTAGTGGGTTCCCAATAACATGCTTGTAGTGTACAACAATATTTTGTGGGTTCCAACATGTATTGAACATCCATTTTACATGCAAACATTGCAACAATTTTAAGGAAATGAATATGTTCTTGTAAAAGTACTGATATAGTGTATATTTGATAATTTTACTAGTTGAATACTATAAGAAATGAGTATTTAAGATATGGATATCAAATATAGGTATTGATGTGTTCATGGAAAATCAATACTACATTTAAAAACTGCATCGTGTACATTAAAAATTAGTACTTCATTTTTGAAAGTGGTACCACAAAATAATACACATTAATTCTTTGAAAAGAAAAAATATTGCACTTTTGAAAAGATACCAAGCAAATAATACACAATTTTTCTCTCTCTTCCATTCATTCTCCCCTAAAATGCCCCTACTATCTCCACTAGTATTTATCTCTTTTTAATTAATTTCTCTTTCCCACCCCATGATGCACTCATCATGGGAACTTATTTGAAGCACACCACTTCCACCAACATCCACACCCCATCTCGGGAAGTCACAAACATCCATTTTTGGCACTGTATGACACAACCTTTTAGGCAAAAAATTGGCTATATAATTATACCGCCCAACAACCTACTACCCAACTAATTGTATTTATCTCTTTCCCACAAAAAAAATTCGTTTAAAATTCAATATATATTTAACTCTTTGTTTTCCCTCCACTTCTCAGCTGCATAACACCTCATCTGACTACAAATATTTTATATACATTTTATTGCTATGTTGAAAAGTAGTGCTAAACTTTGTTCGAGGAAATGACGATATCCATCAACAAATGGACCAAAAATAAAATTGCACAGTGTATTTCATTTTAGAAAAATGAAATTATTTTTTCTCCACACTTCCTTACTGCATATAATGTTTGACTTTCCCAAAATCATGTTTTTATATATTTTTCTACCAAGTTAAAAATCAATACTTAAATGTATCCAATACAATGCTAAGAATACAAAGACAATATATCAAAAAATTTATAGCACAATGTGACACAATCTTCAAGCCAAGAAATTTGCAAATGTGACTGCATGATTGTGTGTATGAAACTGCTACAATAAAGACAATAATGTCACTAAAACACCCACCACCCAAGAACTTGCATTTATCCCCTTCCCACATTTAAGAAACTCTTTCTAAATTCAATTTTTTTTTCATTTTCCAGATAACATAGTTATATTTCACTATAAATATAAATACAATACTAATTAGTGGTCATTGTACTACCAAAAAGCATCTCTAGAGACTAAATATAAAATGGGACAATGCTTACAACAAGGGGAAAATTTTGTGATTAGAGAAATATAATATAGGCCGCAGTAGCCATTTATTATTTTTTCAAAAATTTTAAGTTATATATGCATAACTCTATGTTATTGCGACACATAAATACTCACATTTTCCATTGGGTACAAAATCAAAATTCATTTACAAATGCCGTAATATTACAATTCTTTCAACAAAAGTCTAACTTTTATATATTACAATACAAAAACTTAGTTGGCTGGCCAAAAATTAGAAATAATTAAAAATGGAAGCATCGTCAAGTGATCCACATGGTCGGTGTCACAATCACAATGGTGACAGTAGGGATACGACAAAGGTGGCAGTGTGGGTGCAACAGTCTCATGGATGCAAATCGGCTCGTGTTGTTCCTAGGTTGATGTTTGGCAGTCGAAGAGGAGGTGTGGGTATGGTGACAACAATGTGTTGTTGATGTGTTGAAGGTTGAGGGTGGAGGAAGCGGTGTTAGGTTTTTGAATGATAGAATATGATAAGTTCATAAGGACATTACAAGATGAGAATAAAGAGAATGACCACACAACCAAAGAACACAAGATTTACATGGTTCAGTCAAAATGATCTGCTCCATGGGAGGGAGCGATGTTTCCACTATATCATAGAGGAAATTATAAGGAGAAGCGCTCTCAAAAAAGGCAGAGTACACCCTAAGTATGGTGGTTGTCGTCAACATAAACATAATAGAGGATTCAGCTAGAACCCTAACCAGGGCGCATATACTTAGACATGTAGAATCGTAATCAGATTCCTATTCGGATAAAAATTTTATACCGTATCATACTAGACAATACCTTGACATTGGCGTGCTAAGGCCCACACAATGCCCATTAATTAGGTCGGCAAACATCCATTTAATTTTGGACTAAATCTACAATCGGATCAACGCAATTCTTCGAGGCACATAACATTCTCCACCTTGACGAGAAGTTTGTAGCTCTCTAAACAAGAAGAATAGTATATCATCTCTCCTCCTCCAGCCCTTAAGGGCATCATTAGGGGTTGTGTAGACTAACTAAGTCTAGACATTGTCTGAATTTGGAAATTGGAAACGACTTTGTCATCATATCAACAAGATTTTCTTTACTTACAATTTTCTTCACCATAATCTTCCTTTATGATATCACCTCTCTGATGAAGTGATCCTTGACGTCGATGTGCTTTGTTCATTCATGAAGCATTTGATCTTTTGTAAGGTGAATTATACTTTAACTGTCACAATAGATGTTCATTCTCATCTCAAGAATATAAAATTTAACACACAATCCTCTAAGCTAAGTAGCTTCTTTTATGACCTCTGTAAATGCCATGTACCCAACTTTAGTAGTAGACAATGTAATAGTGGGTTCTAATTTATCTTTCCAACTTACAACACAACCACCAAGAGTAAAAAAATATTCTATAAGGGAACACCTTTTGTCATGATCATTTACAAAGGCAAAATCAACATAACCAACAAGTGTCTCTATTCTCTTGCTGAATCCAAGGCATATAGAAGATGTACCCCTACGTTCACCTAAGAATGTACTTGACTTCTTGCCAATGTAGATTTCTCAAATTGGACGTGTATCTATTGAACCATGCTAACTGCTTGAGCAATGTTTGGATGAGTGCAAATTATGGTATACATGATGCTACCAACTACAGTAGAATAAGAAACACGAGACATGTAGATTTCATCCTCTTTAGATTGTGGTAACTCACTTGATGAGAGCTTCTTGAGCTAGTCATCTAAAGGAATAGATACAGAAGATGCATTAGACATAGAAAACCGATGTATAACTTTGTTCATATACTTCTCCTGACCTTCCAGCTTTACGACTTCTAAAAATTTGCATCCCTAGAATTTTATTTGTGTCTCCCAAGTCTATCATTTCAAATTCACCACTGAGTAACAGCTTCACACTGTGGATTTCAGTAATATCTCTTGTTGCAATCAACCTATCATCAACATCGAGCAAGAGGTAAATAAGAGACTCGCCAGGAAGTTTCTTCAAGTAAACACAAACACCATATCTTCTCCTAGATTATCCATGCTTGACCATGAAAGAATCAAATCTATGATTCCACTAATGTGGGGATTGATTCAAGTCGTAAAGAGACTTCTTAAGTAAGCACACATGATCCTTCTTGACAGTAGAATTATAGCCTTCAAGTTGCTGCATGTAAATCTGTTCCTCTAAGTGACCATGGAGGAATGCAATCTTTACATCAAGTTGCTCAGGCTCTAAATCACATTTAGAAACTAGTTCCAATAGGAATCTGATGGAGGTGTGTTTGACAAGAGGATAGAAAATATCATTATAATCTATACCTTCCACCTGACTATAGCCTTTTGCAACTAACCACACTTTGAATCTTGCAGTAGTATCCCTAAGACCAACTTCCTTCCTTTTAATACTCATTTGCATCCATCAATCTTCTTTCCAATAGGAGGATTTACAAGCACCCAAGTATTGTTCTTTTGAAGAGACTCCATCTCTTCCTTTACAACTACAGTCCACGTGGTAGAATCTATATCCGACACAACTTCAACATAGGTAGATGGTTCATCAAAATCATTTATCTCTTCTACAGTAGCCAAGGCATACATAACAATGTAACTAAATGCCTTTCAGGTGGTCTAATATGTCTTCTTGGTCTCCCAGAGGAACTTCTATATGTCTGTTCTTTAGGAATGCCATCTTCATTATCATTTAGATTTTCCTATACATCAACAGGAAGTGTTAGGCTGTGAGCACTGACTTCAAGATCCACCTAATCTGTGGATTTCTGAGAACCTGTAATAGAATAACTACCGCCACTTTGTTTTGCAAAAAACATAGTAGACTCATCAAATGTGACATTTCTTTCAATAAAAAACTTTGATGAGTTTGGAACAGTATATTAGAATCTGTATCCCTTCACACCAACAACATAACCCAGAAAAATGCACTTCTTCGCTCGAGGATTGAGCTTCCCTTTATTTGGATAGACATATGTAGGGCAACCAAAATTATGGAGATTTGAGTAATTTACATGATGACCAGACCATACCGCTTCTGGAGTTTTAACACCTATTAGAGTACATGGAGAACAATTTATAAGGTAGACTGCAATAGAGATGGCTTCAACCCAGAAATCTTTGGTAAGACTTGCACTGATCAACATACATTGTGCACGCTCTAGAAGAGTTTTGTTCATGCGTTCTACAATGTCGTTCAGCTCACGTGTATGACTAACTGTGTGTTGTATTGCAATACCTTCAGATTGGAAGAATTCATTGAATTCAAAAGAAAAAACTCCATGTTGTTATCTGTCCTTAGTGTTTTGATGCACCTTCCTATTTGTTTTTCAACTAGCATCTTCTACTTCCTAAACTAATAAAAACATCATATTTATTCTTCAGAAAATACACACAAACTATCCTTGAGAAATCACCACTGAAGGTAAGTGTATATCTTGCACCACCCTTGGAAGGCACTTGAAACGGACCCCAGATTTCAAAATGAATATAATCAACAATACCTTTTGTAGTATGGTTTGTGGTTGAAGAATTGACTTTTTTCTATTTTTCCATTATATAGTGCTCACAAAAATCCAACTTTTCAACATTGATATCACTTAGAATTCCTCTTCTTCTTAGTAATTTGAGACCTTTTTCACTCATGTGTCCCAGTCTCATATGCCACAACTTTGTGGTATTTAAATTTGAAGTGGTTGAGGAAGATGAAACAACAACTACACTAGTCATAGTTTCACCAAGCATCTTATAAAGGTTTCCTAGAATACGTACTCCCTTACTTAGAACATCATAACCTTTGATAATGTATAAGATTCCATTTTAAGCACGACATGGAAAATTGTTGGCTTCAGACAAGCCAATTGGTATGAGATTTTTCTGGAGGCCTTGAACATGACAAACATTTGAGATAGTTCAGATGACTCCATCAAACATCTTTATATAGATTGACCCAATGCTAATTGTCTTACAAGTAGTATGATTTTCCATGTTTACAATACCTCCATCAAAGTATTCATAAGAAGAAAACCAATCTCTATGTGGACACATATGGTGTGAAAAATTAGAGTCCAAAATCCAAGGTTTGAAAATTGACGAATGAGTAAGATGATGATGATGCCATAAAAATATAACATGGATCTTCTCATGCTACATTAGAATCTATAGGTTGTTCTTATTTTTCATACTCCCTCTTCTTCTAATTTTGTAACTTGAAGTAGTCATCAACTATGTGTCCAATCCTCTTAAAATATTTACATACCGTCTTAGATTTTGACTTAGATCTGTGTGTCTCCTTCTTGTTGTTTCCCTTTTCTTTTGTTCGGCTCCTCACCATAAGAGCCCCTGACTGACTCTTTCTAGAAGAAGTAATTACATCTTTATCAACCATGATCTTTGACAACAACAAGGATATTACATCCTCAACCTTGATTGAAGACTTTCCATATAGAATAGTTTCAGAAAATTACTTGTATGAGGGGGTAAAGAACACAACAGAATAAAGACTTTATCTTCATCTTTTAGTTTAATATCAATATTTTCCAGATCCATAATAGTAGAAGAAAACTCGTCAATGGGATCATGAACAAAACTTCCTTCCACCATGCACAATAAGTCGAGACGCTACTTATGATAGAGTTTGGTTTGGAGAGACTTCGTCATGTAGAGATCTTTGTGTATCTTTCAAATCCCTATAGCAGTAGTTTCTTTGGCAACTTCAGCCAAAATATTGTAGTCCAAGGATAACTGAATTGCGGTAAGAACCTTCTGGTCCATCTCCTTCTTTTCTTCATCCTTCATATGGTTGACATCTTCTCGATCCCATCCCGAACCACACAACTCTTTGTTGAACAAGCACATCATGCATCGTGATCTGCCACAATCTGAAATTGATTTTATGATCAAACTTCTCGATCTTATATAGACTGGATATTGTTTGGATCTTGAACACGAGGCTCTGATACCACTTTTCTAGGTTTTTGAACAATAGAATACAACGAGTTCCCAGTGGTATAACAAGTTGAGAATAAAGAGAACGATAACACAACCAAAGAACATAAGATTTATGTGGTTTGATCAGAATGGCCTACTCCACGGAAGGGGGTGAGATTTCCACTGTATCAGAGATGAGATTACAAGGGGGAGTGCTCTCGAAAGAGGCAGAGTACACCCAGAGTCGGCGACTGTCATCAATGTATGCAGAATATAAGATGATGCTAGAACCCTAACAAGGGCCATGTAGAACCATAATCGGATTCCTATTCAGATCCGGAATGTGGACCGTATAATACCATACAATGCATTAGTAGGCTAAGGCCCGCACAATGGCCATTAATTGGGTTTGCGAAGATCCATTTAATTCTAGAATGGCTCTACAATCAGACATAATTTTTTGAGGCACGTAATAAGCGGCGTGGCCACGACAATGACGCAGTATTGTTGTCTTGGTGACGGACAACAAAGGGGTATGACGGGGGGCCTCGGCGGCAACCTTGACATGACGGCGGGTTGGGCCTGACTTGAACATGGACGTGATGGTATCCCCGTCACGGCGGTGATGGTATCCCCGTCACGGCGGCGGGCTGGACGTGACTTCAACATGGGCGTGATGGCATCCTGGTCATAGTGACTGGGGTGGCTGGCTGGACATGGCAGCCGGCTAGATGTGATGTCGGCTTGGTTACGATGACGGGCGGAATGGCAGAGTGGACGTGATGCGGACTGACTGGACGAGACGGCGGCAGAGGGGACAAGGGAAGGGTTGGAGAGGGAGAGAGCCACATTAAAAAGAAGGAGAGAGTGGGGGTAGAATGATTTTGTAGGACTGGTTGTCAATTCAGCTCCTCACATTGTGCTTATGTTGATTTTGCACTGTGTGCGAGTGTGTTTCCTCAGTACTACGCAAACGGCTAGAGTTAATGAATTTTATATATCCCGAGGTTGGGGGTGGGAGTATTGGTATAAATATTGTGTTGTATATTAGTAGTCTTAACTCTCATGGTACATAACTACCCAATTAGCCTGCTTGGTTGTGCACATAAGGTATCAATTCCGGAGACAATGGAGTAATTTCCATCATTTTCCATTCGCTATGCCTACAAAACAATAATACTGTCAGTTACCGACCAAATAGAATTTCTTCAATTAAATCATCTGAACCATTTTGAACTCAACGCATACGTTCAACTCATTCTAATCATAAGTTGCTGCATACAGAGTGTCTTCCTCCTTTGATGGTCTCGTCCAAGCGTATAAAATCAGTAGGATAGCAACTTTGCCTTTCACTGCAATTATATAACAAATGGAAGGAGGATTTGATGGTCCCAAAGGCCAGTGACTCCATGCATGGTCCATGTTGCTCGCTCCCTTCGACGTCTGGCCAGCATAAAGGAGGACTAACAGTCTAACAGCTTTCCTTTCTCTGCGAGCAAGTCCTCACTCCATAGAAAACTCGGATGGGAGCCACTCCTGGCCAAACTACAGACTGGATATTTACATTCACGGTACGTCAACCTCAACCACCCGGTTTAGAATCACTGTCCCGACTCCCAACTTGATGTTGCAGCCGTGAAAATACCTAATTATTTTTTTAAGAATGGGCCTTTGGGGTAAATGAAAAGTTGCGATTATTTGCGCAACAACAAATTGCAACAGCAGATTTAAACTCACCTCCACCACTTCTCTTCTTATGCGGACAGGTGCCATATCGTCGCTTAGGGCTTATTTGATTTTGAGCAGTTGCAAGTAGCACTGTGATTTTCAAAACAAAACAGGAATTGAAACACAACATCATATATTTGGTACGAAGCAGCTGGCGTCAGGTCTTCGTTAAGTTATCACCTGCATGAAGGTAGCCTTCGAATCAAGATACCACGGTGGGTTTACCACCACGACAGCCATATAGAACTAAAGCAGAGACACCTGATCGTCTACTGTATATACTTCATACTGCGCATGCACCATGGCACGTGGACAGCAGCTCCAGCGGCTGCAGAACTTGAACTGCGCCCTAAATGGACGCGGTCTCTTTTTCAGCAAATTGTGTGTAACTCGGAATAGCCTTGTGGTTGGTTTTCCATGTAGGGGCTCCAGCTGCGCCGTACCAAACACAACACTGTGAATTGTAAAACATGTGCAGTTGCTACACACGTCGTTGTAACTACACGGAATCAGACGGGGCCCTTAAACCCAGCGGAGATCTCACCTTAGATGGACGGCACAAGAACACTGATCACATGGTCACTCGTTCAACCATCGTCACGTCCATCCCTGCGTATATAGATGGGTTCTAACCTATAAATGTGGTGCAGAAAAAATATTAGTATGAACTCCACTTAGGGGTATCCAGTTATGTGGATCTCACCAAAGGCCATCTTTGGGAATTTGTTTCCATTAAGGGCTAATTTGGTTCTGTGTGGTTGCAATGTACCGGTTGAATTTAAAAACAGGAATCAGAAAACAGGAAATGGAACTCAATGTCACCGGTTTGGTTGGAAGCATTTTCAGATCTATTTTTCTGTTTGTTTTCATTTGGTTGGAGGTAGATTATGCATGAAGTTACTTGGACAAGTATTGACCGTGATAAAAAAAGTAATTAATCAGGTAGGAGGCAGGTTTGCGGAGACAAGGACTTGGGTTGGAAATGAAACCGCGCCCTTTTGTTGTGCGGTTTCTTTTCCTAATTTTCTGTATAAATCTAACGTGCCATGGGGTTCATTTTCACACCTCGGCTTGACTTGCAGCCCAACCAAACGAATGGAAATGGAAAGACCAGTGTTTTGCAACTGCGTGAGTTGGTTTGCGGCTCAACCAGACGGGCCCTAAGATAATATTCAAGAATTTCGCCTCTTATGGCGTTATTTTATGTAGTGAAGATTTTGAGAAGTACTAACTGATATGCAAACACAGAAGTAACAGAAATCTACTATTATCATACTAAGGCCCTGTTTGCTTCGGTGTAATAGGGAGTAGTTGGCTGAATATAAAAACACATCATATATATTCATACCATTTGTTCCGCACCAGTTTCATTTGGTATCGTGTAGGATGAACGTACGGAGTTCTCTTGTAATCATTTGGTACCCAGTAGCTAGTTGCTTTTTGCCTAACAAAAAGTAGGTTAAACCGTTGACGCAAGCGGAACTTCACCCGACTACCCAGGAAAATGGCGCAGTACCGATGCTGCGTTTTTCTATTAAAATCTGCCGGAATGCTGCGTTGCAATTCCGTGATTTTGTTTGCACCGCTGTCAACCAAATAAAAATCCTACTCAAAAGCATAGCAATCGTTTGTAATGAATTCGTCTGTCATCCTACCAAACTAGCCCTAAGCATCACTACTCGTCTCCGTCCTCCTAATCACCCCAAAGAGCTGGACTATGTACGTCACAGTTTCAATCATGTATAACTCGTTACAATTGTTATCATAGGTCGGTCTCTTTTCTTGTCTACTAATCTGCTCGCTAGGGTCTCTGTCGTACAATATGCAATACCACCAACTGGCTTTATCATAGTTATTCATTTGATGTCTCTTCCTATTCCTAATTTGTATGCATGTTTGAACGCAAAGAAAAGGATACATAGAGAAGACAGGCACGAGGAGCTACGATATGATCTGTACATGAGGTCCTCGGGGAGCGACAATTCTGCGTCCGCCTTCAATGTTTGCTGTCGGCCAAAAAGGAACTCACAACCGTGTACCTGCTTACGTTGAATGCATTGACACCCTCACACCCTGTTGAGGCTTGACATGAGGCCCCTACGACCTTCCTTCGATCCAGCCGCTTCCACGGTAATTGCTTAGATGATCAGCCGCTGCCGTTTAGCCAACCACATAATGATCCAATACGAAAACACTTTTTCCTTTTCGGTGATATCTGGATGGTAGCGGTGGATGGCTGAAATAAGTTCATTGATAATACGTTCATTGAACTCTTACCCTGGATTACTTAATGTGTGTTCATCGGCCCTCAAATACGAGTTATATGCAGGAAGTCGTCAAAGGAGTGGATTGATTGGATTGTCTGTAGCATCTCTTACGAATCTTTGTTCTACCACCTGCATCACTTGATCACAAGTACCATGGCATGCATTTCCCTCGCGGTGCATTAGCAGGCTGGTTATTTTCCTCAGTTCCTAGAGTCATCGCGCGTGAAGATCATCATCTACTAAATCGTCATGTGTTCCTTCTTACGTTGTTGTGTATTTTGAATAAAAAGATCTGGTATCTGGTCAAAGAGGATGGGGACCTCCTTGGTATAGTGTCAAACGATGTGTACTGTATGTTACCCATTATGGAGTTTTAACCTCGCTTTACTCATGCTTCAGGAATTTCCAAGAGAGCAAATGAGGCTACTGCCTAGCCACTAACAAATTCAAGATATATACCAAAGAATCAAGCAGGTTGACAAACACCATCCTCCTATGCTATGCCTTGATGTGAGCTCAAGTTCTTCAAATTCAAGATCTGAAATGTGCTACCCCTTCGGAATCTCACATTTTTCTATCTCAATGGATTATTGCTTTGTGCTATTTCATGTATGTGAGGGTGATGGACGAGCCATCTTGCTGCTACATAGGACGCTAGGTGATTGAGTTCTTCTTTAACTGGACTCCTTGTCACTCATTGTTATTGTTTTACAGTCCGTTTGTAAACTCTTATATGCCACACTACATTTAGGATCCCTTTATTATGAGATGCATCCTATAATAATTTGATAGGAGGACGATAGAAATACATAACAATGTAATGTACAGTAATCATTTTTCTCTTCATAATTTTTTTACAGGTGGCTTTTGCAGGATACTTGTTGAATGCTCATTCCCCTTGCTAGATAATTTGACAAGCTATGGTAAAATAGACTATTTAATTCAATATTATTTATTTAGAAATAATTTGTCAATGTCATTTGTTGTGCTTTTGTGTTGGAATTCTAGAAGAGAAAACTGCTCCATGCTTAATGTTGTGTTACCACAAGAACATCATAAATGGTTTGATCTCGTCTTTTCAGTTACTAAAACTAAAAGACGTTCAATTATTGTATGAATGGTTTCAAGCATATGGACATAGTATATGTATAAAGCTAAGAAAGGACTCACCTCTTGTGGACGTGGTAACAAAACTCTTCTGAATCAAGATGTTCAGAGTTTCAGTGGGAGCCAAATGAAAGTAATAAATCTATAACCATATATTGAAGAAAAACAATGGTATTAAAACCTAAAATTTTCCTTAAATAAAGGCATTACTCTTTAATGAATCTTACAATATGCTCATATATATCTGAAAACAATCATTATACTATAAAACAACTAGACATGATTGTAATTTTTGAAAATGCAATATGTGTTTTGACGCTAACATTAACATAAAGAATTTTTTCTTCGATCTTAAGTACCTTAAATTATCCTTCCATGAGTTCATTTACCAAGAAAAACTCATTCATTTTTTATTTTAGATGAAATGTAACATAACTATGTCTAATCAAATGACAAACCTTCATACATTTGGTTCATGGTATACGTTCTTTGCCATCCTTTTCAGAAATTAAGCATCTAAATTACTTAATATTTTTAATAGTGAACTACTAAAGATGGAATATGTACATGTACATTTCTATCTCAAAAGATGTAATAAATTTAGTATATTCAATGAATGTTTGAATTAATACTTTTTACATTGGAAAATGACAATGACAAGAGCCATATGTGTGTTGGGATATACAAAACAAAAAGGGAACATCACCATGAAGATTTCAAAATCAAATTCGTTTATGATAATTTCATAAAGACATCATAAAACTGACCAAACACCATGATTCAACCAAACCAAAGCCGTGTGATAATGAAAATATATTTAATCGTGCACCAATGATGACCTATGATGAAAGATTGAAGGTAACATAAGAATCATAAGAGAGAACCTTAAAAAAATTTGACATGTCAAATAGAGTTCATTCATTATCTCCTATCACATCTCTTTTATAAATATTATATAAATCATGAAAAATTGTCCTATGATAATCCTTATAACACAACCTCTTTGATAAATATTATATAAAATCATGAAAAATTATTCACTCGGTATGTAATAGACACGTGTGTAGCACGTGCATATACTAGTACATCGATAATTGCTATAGCATATTTTAAAATTGTATAATAATTGTATTACAATACAAAAAGTTCATATATTATCCACACTTGATATCATATTTTACCACCTTAAAAGCATTGAAACATATGATTTTGACGCTAACCAAAAGTTAAAAAAAATGGATTGTACAAATTAATCATGCTTTTTGACTTATTTTCTCCCATATTCTTTGGTGTGGAATCTAGTCCATCCACATTTATTTTCCACACTTAATTTTGTACCAAGCATAATATGCTATCAATATTTTATTTGGTGAGAAGTATATCTACTCCAAGAAGCGTGGAAAACATAGGTGGATATTTTTGTTAGAAAAAGGTATAGACACCATAAAGAGTGGAAAAAATACAAATTATACAAATAATTAAGTCATTCACTTATAGTTAGTCATTGTGCTTTTTTACTCCATTCGTTAAATGCTGTTACTTTTTGTAGTTGTTAACAATAATTAACCAGATATCCAATTGATGCTGAGCTTTCAATAAGATTTATTAGATATAATAGGTAAAAGGAAGAATGTGGTGCACTTTCAAATACTCTTCCAATAAGAATACACAAGATGTTATGTATTAGATTTTTTGTACATGAATACTCTAAAACATATTTCAACATTGCATATCAAATGATACCTAAATCAAGTAAGGAAAAATGTTCTTGCATCTCATTACTATATTATGGATGCACCCCAAAATTTTTTTATGATTTGATCTAAAATTCTAACTTGGACAACTTTGGGAAAGAATGTCCACACATGATTCATATGGATTTGTCAATTATGCACTTCCCATCACTACGCATACGGATTCCTAAATTGAGGTTCCACTATCCATCAACTCTAGAATGCTCTTTCCACCATCAACATAGTCAGCATTCACGAGTTTGACCTCGAAGAAGAATGAACAATGCATTAGACTAATAGTTCATGTAGGTTTTGGAGGATGTAGTTGTTTGTAATGTTTGGGAGTGCATAACTTTTCCTGGAATAAGCAGAAATATGAAAATGTTAAGCATGTACATAAAATATGGTAACATTATAGGAATGCAAGTTCATCCCTTTGATACAACGAAGAAATGTTGTACACTAGCAATAAAAATATAGGCCAACAACATATATGGCATGGACTAATGTGGTGATATTGGCCAAGTAATTCACAGTGTCTTTATAGCACATTTATCATCAAATTATGAAAAATATTTTTCATGTTCTTCACTACTTTCATGATTAGACAATGCTTCTTTTTTTGTATAGGTGATCTCATGAAAATCATTTGAACAAAACATGTGCTAGGAATATCAAGCTTGTGAATCTGAAACATATACTTTTAAAGACTGAGAATATATTGTACGTACAACTATACTTTGATATGAGATTGCCCTTCAAGTGCCAATCTAAGGATCCACATCAAGCATGAAATGAAAGCTATGCCCTTTCTCTTTCTATATTCAACATGCATCCTTTAGAAACATTGAGAAACTTGGCTAGTCAAAATCCAAAAGAATGGGTAAGCTTGTTCAAAAGCATTTGATCCTACACTATCATTTCACTTGCACATTGGAGTGGCACAACCTCAATTCCATTCTTTTGCAAATATAGGACAATTTTATATAGGTAATTGAAGAAAATAAAACAAAAAAGGTAAAAATATTTTCTTCTAAGTCTCCAACTAAGTTGTGTACACACATTGTGTGTACCAAGCTCAACATATACAAAGGAGAAAATAATAAATTATGATGTATGTTACGACATTAGCTATTTAATCTCTATTTGACATAATTTTTATTTAATTTTACTATTTATTTGCATATCATCTAACATTTTATTATATAAAATTTGAATAAAATTAGCCCATATATGGGGTATGTAATTAATAAAGTCTACAAGAACCATGCATAGTGTTTAGCATAATATACAATTCAACTATGGAGATTGACTAAATATGACCCAGCTTCCTTTTGTAACTTCGTGATCCCTATAATAAATCACCATCTTAAAAAATAGTTTATCAAAATAGAAATCACAATGAGCAACAAAAATGCAATGAAGGAACCCAAAATGATTCAAAAAGGCAAGCTTTTGATCTATAGTCATTAAAATAATCTTGCATAGAAAACGCTCATTACATGTTAATATTTTCTGATATGCGGTCACAAATTACTTAAAGAGTCTACAGTACATTACTTTTTTTCTTTTATAGAGAGTAAACCAACAAATGGTAAATAATTACACTACAAAACACTATAATAGACACATACACCTCAAAGAAATTATTAGGATGAACAATGAATTTCCATAGGAATGCTTACCTTAATAGAAGATACCACATAGAAGTTTGCAGCCTCCATGAGCACTATAATGGCTATTCTCCACATCTATGCCCTTAAAAAACAAAAAAATTATACCATTAACCTAATTTATATACACATTAAACTTCTCATGCAAAGTGATGTAAATGGGCATGTCAATGTAACCACAATGCAACAACTTCTTATAGTTACATGTACATTGTTAATGCTTAAAATGCTTAACGAAATGATGAAAATATACATTGATCATCTATGAATCGGAAAAGGTATATATATTTGTGAATATCATTCATAGAAATTGCATTTCTACTGGCATATCACTATTAACACCAAATCTAATGTGTCGATATGAATGATATCACCATGCCTATTACATCACTCATTATATAATAGGTGTAACGACCTAGGTTTATGGTTAGTACATATTTGTACTAGACTTCGATTATACTACTATATAAAGTCACCCACCCAATCCAATATCCTTACCACCATAGGCCTTGTCTCAATAAATGAAAATAACTGCTTTGGATGCAAGTCACATTTGAAAGGAAATAAATGAGTATTAGGTCAGGGAAGGGAGCACATAGGAAGAAAGAAAAGAGAAGGAACAATTTGGAGTGGGTGGCTCACAACTTGGATAGAATTCCATAGGGGCATTATAGGAAGACTAGAAAGAGAGGGAGGAAAGGGAGAGAGTGGAAGCATATGGTAGAGTAAAACTGGTTGTGGATGCAGCCATTCCACTCTAGCCACCTACTCGAGAACCACTTCCATCCCACCTTCTTTTGGTACATTTTCTCTTCTCCTCCATTACATCACCTAAGTTTTAGGAACCTACAACATATGTCATAAACAATAAGAACATGCAATTAAACTTCCTCCTCATCCACAATGGGACATGCTTCTATGATAGTCACCAGAGATGCAAGTCAACGTTCTCCATATGGCCTCCTCATCCTCCACCTGAAGCTACAATGACAAGTATAATGTAATGCATAAGAACCAGTAGGACCATGCCTACCTCCATGCATTCCTCATGCTTTTTCTCTCCTTTGACCTCCGTCTAATACATAGAAATCCTATAACGTGTAATGTAAGTGCCAACAACAATGTCATCATCATCATCTGTGATCTGCCTACTTCATCACCTCTTATCTATCTCTCTCATTATATTCCCACATACCCTCTAGTCCTCAATCATCCGAACTTTTTGGAATGTTGATAATAGAGGGATGATCTTCTCCATCATCATATTTCCTCATTAACATCATCTTTTAGTTTGAGTTGTTTCTGCCATCTCATGATCTTGACAAAAATGACATGAAGCAGCTTATGCAACGATGTCACCCACAAGGATGCAAGGGGAAATGATAGTAGGTGTAGTAGGGGACTAGGAACATGTGCAAAAGGTTTTGAGGGAAGCACAAGACAAGGCATTGTACATAAGGGTCAGGCATACACTTGTGGGGTTGTGGCTATCGTGAGTGGGTTGGGTTAGGTAGATAGGCTAGTGGGTTCACTAGCTTAGGTGACGAAGTCCCCCTTCCAGACATAGATTTGGCTAGGACTACTATAGAGGCAACCAAAATACATGTGGTGGAAAATCCATATTCATTATTGGGAACATGATTACCTAGGATCTCATATGTAGTAAATATTTATAAATCCATCAAAATAGTAAGAATGTCATAAATTTGCAAAAAAAATATTTTTTAAAAGATACTGAGGTCTAGTTTCTGATGATGTAATCAAGATACCAAATGATACTTGTAATGTACCAAAACTTGGACATATTCTCTTTTTGTCCCTTTTCCAATCATTTCCTTTCCTTTCTATCCTTTTTTTGGCCTTGATGTTTAAATTATGAAATTTATAGTGGTTTGGTGAACATTTGTTCAATAATTATACCAATGGAAGGGTTTATGCACAAATACGTTGGTGAAATCTTATTTAAGGATCTAAAATGTAAAATCACCGCTTAAGTGGAACAATGGTAAATAAATACATGTTAGAAGTGTAAGGCCCCAAACCTTAATGTATTGAACAAGCTTAACTACCACAATTAAGTACTCTAAACCTTAATCTAACCATGTGAGGTGTTTTTAAATCATGATACAATATTAAGTTTCAAGTTTGGTCCAATTTGGATGTTGTTTGTGCAAGTTATGCAATTTTAAGTACATTTTGGACTTTTATGCAATTTACCCAATTCGGAGGTTTTCTTTGTAAATTGTCACATGCATTATAATATTTAGATATTCCCTTACCATTCTAAATTTTTTGAAGCATGGGGCACCTAGTTTCACCTTGGTTTGAAGGTGTTACTTTCTAAGGGCATTATAGGGATTACCCTCTTTATAAATGAGCTTATCTTTAAAAGCTATCAACCAATGGGGTTATTTCTTTGATTGGAAGATGGTGGGGATGGCCTATAAATTTCTGTGGGATTTTAGGACCAACCTTTGATATACAAGAAGAGTCTATGAGCTGTCCTCTTGCATGGCCATAAAGCCCTAGCCTAAGGACACATGGAAAGTCACATAGACACCTCATACTTGCCCCCTTCTTTATGAAGCTATGCCTACCCCTTCCCAACTCCCAGTCTAAGAAGAAATCCTCTCCTTTCTTTCCCCCATCTTAGAGCATCATTCCTTCTATGTTTGGACATGAATTTGCTGTCCCAAGATAAAAGAGGGTGCCTACCTTGGTGAAGAAGGCTCCTAGGGTTCTAAATTTCTCTATTTAGGATTTCTTAAGCTCCTCTTTGGTGATTTCGACCAAAACTATTAAGTATCCTCTTTCCTTCCTTGTTTTCTTGCTGTTAGTCTTCCTCCCACATTCTTCTAGGTCGGAACCATGATCTTTCATGGTAAAACTCCACCTAGAGCCCTAAAACATCTCATCTCCATGCTCTTTTGCTAGAGTTTGCACCTCTAAAGTGGAGAAGGTGATCGTTGCTCAAGAAAGGAGGTTGGCTTAGAGCAACCAGACCTTCTAATCTCGGGATCCTTTCTGTTTGGACCTTATTACCTTCCTAGAGGTGAGTTTTGTTAACCCCCTTCTCATATATTGCTTACTACATGCTTAAAACTCATGCTTCTATGTTTAAAATTGATTATCTCCATCCCTTTTTACCATGTTCTTCTAGGGCTTTGGTTTCTTGTTGTTTTACCTTCTCAAGAAGCTCTAGTTTGGTTACCTATGCAACTTCAAACCTGATCTTGAGTCAAATGATGTTTTCTCCCTCTCCCTCTCTCTTCAATTATCTCGATTGGTTTGATGATGTGGAAATTTCCTATTGGCCAGTATTGAAAAATCATATCTTCTAATCCGCTTATCCAAATTTGACAAATAAATATGTTTTGGAATTCTAAAATTAATTTCTATCTAATAAAAAATATTTTCCTGGTCTGATTTCATGGTTTTACAACGGATGATTTTTGTAAAATGAATTTAATGTAGAAAAACCATAAAATGTACATCTTAATCCTCATAACTCCAAAATTAAAAAAAAAATATGTTTTCTTGATCAAGAGAACCTAATAAGTTCATTGGTGATATTTTCAAAAGATAAATACGAATTTTGCTAAAAAGTTCTAAAATTATGATTTATATACATTAATGTGCACTATGTACTCTAATACATGTTAATACATTGAAAATAGGGAAAGTGGAACTTGGGATCAATTAAAGTGGTGAAAGTTAGTAATTAATATCAGTAAGAGAGTTATGTGCATTCCTTACACCCTATGTTGGGATAATTTCAACCAAACCCTATATTTCCCTAACGAGTCTTAAATGAACCCTAAATCTTCTATTCTTGAATCCTAATGTTGTTCATGCCTCAAATCAAATTATAATTTCTTCTTGTTTGGGTCTTATACCCGAATCCATGCTTATTGAATATTATGACTACTCTTGCCATGACTAATTTTCTAGCATGTTGATTTATGTTTTATTTAATTTAAATAGCGGTACTTATGTACAACCATTCACGGAGGGCATGTATTTAATCGCCCTGGGGAATATTTTTATTCTCCCCTATATAGTTATATAGGTGACTGGGAATGTCTTATTCTCCCCTCACCTATAGGTTAGAGGTCTAGTAGGTGCCTCAACCCTACTTAGTTAGGTAGACATAATGATCTTACATGCAAATCCTATTTAATATAATTGTTAATGGCAAGTTTCTTTTGAATATAGCCTCATACTTTTGTTATCTTCATCTTATGATGAACCCTAGCCTGTTCTTATTTGCTTTACTTATCTTGTTATCCTGGACTAGTTTTGTGACACATACCTTGTTTTCTTTCCCCTTTTGCTGGGTGCTTTCCCAACAACCCAGGTGTTGGTGCTGAGCAAGGAGAAGGACAAGTTAGAAGGAAGTCATCTAAGGAGTAGATCTCAAGCTATCTGAAAGTATGTATATGTTTCTATAGTAGGATCCTTTTCTCTTATCTTCTTCTTTTGGGAACAATCATGTAATGAACAACGAAAGCCATGTAATAGGCTTAGTACTTTTATTTTCGCTGCTATTGACATTTTATAATGTATCTGGGGCATGCTTATTTACTTGGAATATTATACACGCATCCCTCAATATCTTTTGTCTTTCTAAAAATATGGATGTTTTGTACTTCCTTTAAATTTTAGTAAAGCGATGATCACACCTCTTTACAATACTCTTGATTATAAAACCCTAGATCTATTCCTATATGTAGAGATTGTGTAAATAACTAATAAATGATTCCTGGTATTGATTAGATCATGTAGTAGTTCCCTATTAATGTGTCTAAATGAAAATTAAACATCTATTTTTATACAATTTGATGTCATTTGCGCACCTCTTAATGGAGTTTTATCTTAATAAATATTAATACATTATAGTTGTTCATAAAAATGATAAATATGTGACATAGACATCCTAAATAAAATTATATCTTGTGAGTTAACTCTATATAATATGTCGAAGTCACAAATTAGATCTTATGTAAATTATGACATACATGGCATAATAACATTGATTAAGAGGATAATATGGTCTTATATGAAAAGACATATTTGTAAGAGTAATTATGCTTCCTTGATATATGATGCTTTGACAGAAACTATTACTAATACCTACAACATGAAATAACACTTCTTTACTATCTAAGAATATATGCATCATTGGTTCTAATTGTTACCATATTTGTAACCTCCCAACCTATGAATACCAAATCTCATATCCTAAACAAGAAAGGGCTCATAGACACCCTAGGAAATTTAAGAAGTTAGTTCCTTCTAAGTCTAGGGAGCCATATTGGGATAGTATCTAATGACCATTAGCTAGGATTAGGATTAAAATTAGGATTATCCTATGGGATAGCATTAGGATTTATTTTTAGAATAATGTTATAAGTGTAGGAGATAGTCTGGATGATGTTGATATAGACTTAGCACCACCTTCCCTGAATGAAGGTAGGGGTATGTACCAAAAATTGGTCATCAGTATGGTGATCTAGGAATCATGGACACTTTATTGGTATCATCATGTCCGTGTCCAACACGTGTCCAAAATGGACATCTTGTTGATGAAAAATGGGCATCCTAGACATGTCCCAGTCACGCTTCTTGACTAGGATCTAGGCACATCTTGGACACACTGAGGACATAAACTAGTATTGATTAAGAAGGGAAACACATTGTTGCACCAAAACTCCCTCTCCACCACTAGAGACACCCTTCTCTCCCCTCTTGATCATGTCAACACCTAGGTGATTTTTCAACTTCCTCAACCCATTTCCACGAGAAACTTTTCTTTTGTAGCCAACTATAGACAATGTCTCCTCTTCGTTCACTCACCACCAACGAACTTATCCTTCTATTACCCTCCTCTTCTTCCTCATCCTTCACCTCCATCATCGTATTGATTATCCCCTTCTTCAAATAATAATACACCTCTCACTTCTTAATTATTTTTAAGAGTTAGGTATATTATAGTTTTGTTTAATATCATGATCTTGGATTTGGGATTCACACGCCAAACCTTGTAAAATATTTCATAAAACTCAAATCTGTTTGATAATATCCCCATGTGTGGGCTATATAAAAAACATGTTAGAAGCACCAATCGAGTTATTTGCATTCAAGATCAAAATAAAATAAGAGTCAAGAACTAATTATTTAATAAAATTCAAATAAGTATAATATTATACTTAGGTCCTAAAACTAAAACAATTGCACAATAAACCATGTTGGTTTGAAATGAAGAATGATTCCATGTTGTGGGCCCAATCATGGAAGATGTCAGGCTCACTGGTGCCATGAAATTCTTGAGCATGACAATTAAGCAGGATTTATTCTCAAGGAAAAGGCTCCCAAAGTCATTGATGTTGCTATTCAAGTTGCGTTTGTAGGGTAACAAAAATAACACACATATCTTTTTGCATATCTTGTATGAAGGCCTCCAAGTGGTCAAACTACTAATCTTGGCTTGCCAAGCATTCTTCCAATTAAACAATTTCAGAATTAAAATCTTTGTTTCAAACCATGGTGTGCATCAGTGGACTCTTGGGATCTTGATTTTGTGTGCTAAAAGTACACTATAGTGTCACTCTTACAGTAACCACATATGAACATTGACTATTAAGGAGCTTATTGTTCCTTATGCATTATTTTATGGCCTTGGGGGCTGAGATGGAGGTAGAAGAGATCTGGGAACCCCTATTTGTAATGGAGCCACACCTCTACAACCCCTTGTCATCACTTGGGAACGTTGGGAAGACAATAATAGTCTTGTCACCTATGCAGGGGGGTGTGGCAGTGATCCATTGGGGGTTTGATGACATTGTTGGTGGCCTTGGGCTAGCCACTCACATCCTAGGGGAGGCGTGGAAGGAGTTTGAGGAGGCCATTGGGAAGATTTTTGCTTATTATGGCTCCTCTTCTCATTATAGTGCTATGGAGAGGTATTATACCACTTGATGTTTATAGGTTCCTTGTTGCTACAAGAACATCAAAAGAATTGGGGAACAAAATAAAAATACATAAGGGAATTAGGTAAAGAGTTTTAACACGGAGGAGTAAATATTGTGAATAAGCTGAAGGGAGGAAGTAATTCTAGGGATATAGCTGGTAGTGCATGTTAACAATGAATGGTTAATAGTTTCTTTGGTGGATAAGATTGGATCTAACCTAGGGTTTGGATCCAATGGAGGGTGGTTTTGGATCTTAGACCTAGGATTTAGAAGACTAACCTGTAGAGGATAAGTGAGTGGAATATCACTGAGGGATTTGTTGGTTTCCAAAGAACCTGCGATCTAGACCAAAGGCTTACCTGATAAAGCTTGTGGGTGAAACTTATCCGGTACAATTGTCAGGTGAACCTAGTTGACTGAGTGGCACCAATACACCATATTTAGAATAAAATTCTATATACACTCACATATATGTATAATTATATATATACATATATATGTTGTATGTGTTTAGGTGTCTGTATATATTGTGTATGCATGTGTGTGATGTAAAAATGACACGACATTTGTAATATACATCTATATGAACTTATGTATGTGTGTATATCTGCATGTATATATAGATATAGAATGTACAAAGGTGTGAATATATATATATATATATATATATATATATATATATATATATATATATATATATATATATATATATATAAAGTGAGTATGTATGTATGTACCGGAATAAGATAAATATATTTTGACTCCCTCCTAAAAATATAGAATATAAAAGAGTTACATATAGCCCAATGCTACATAGCATAAGAGAAAACATATCACACTCCTATTTTAACGTGTAGCTTGCGATGCACACATTTATAAATTTTTACAGCAATACCACTCACATCTTTGACTGTACCTCTATGTTTCCTTTCATTTATTTCACTCCAAATATGGTAGTAAAGTGCAACAAGAAACATCCTCTTCTTGTCCCCTTTATTGCATCAAGAAACGATGTTTTTTACTTCTTCATTCAATGTCATTTGCAGGTCGAATTCTCTACATACTATGTCTCAGATATCATTGGTAAATTTGTAGCTCCAGAATAGATGATTATGTGATTCCTCCTCTTCATTACATAGAAGAATATGGTAGAGATATCATTATTTCATTTTAATACCTTCTCCAATGTTGCTAGTGCACCATGTAGAATTTTGAAAATACATATAGCTCATTTACGTACCTATTTCCCAATCCAGATATGTTCCATCACCATAACTTTTACAGCTCTAGATCTTGTCACCTCTCAGAGGTCCATCTTTGGATCCTTGATTCTCATACCACCTGTAGATTTGGGTTCAAAAAGATGCTTCACTTTCTTCCATAACTCCATCATGACATTGATGGTGTGTGAGTATATTTCTCTCGTTCTTGGCATAAATTCCAACCCACATGGATATCTTTCTCTCATCTACTTGCCCCATACCAAGCTTCCTTCTTGATAGATAATATTCTTCTCAAAGTCCCCACTTGGAAAGATATCTCTGGGTGTTTTTAAATTTAACCCTACATCCTCTTTGGGTAACACCAACCTTGCATACCTCATGGAATGATACTCACTTACCCACAAAATGTTTGAGATTTTCATCTCCATCCGGTCCAGCACCAGTCTAGGGATCTCCCCTTGTTGCACCCAAAAAATCAACAATCCTTCTATAGACACCTTTGTGAGAGTTGCTCTTCTCGCCATGGAAGTCTTTTGGCAAGGCTACCTTGCAATCAACTCATCGACCCAATCTATGCAATCAACAAAAATTTTCACCTGTAAATTGCCACCAGCATGTTGGAACCCCAAGTATCTAGTAGGGAACTTGCCCATTTCCACTCCCATCACCTCCTATAGTCTGGCTTTATAACAGTGATAGTTCTTTGACAAAAATAGTTTACTCTTATTAGCATTAACACACATCCTTGTTTGCGCTCCAAAGCTCCTAAGTAAGGCATTCATATTTGTAAGCATGCAAGTTTTGGCTTCAATAAATACCAAGTCATCATCAACATATAGCAAGTGGCTCATCACCTTCATCCCGTACACAATGTACGCATTAATGCCCCTCTTCTCTTCTACATGCATCATCCTTTGTGTGTAATACTTCATGACAATAGTGAATAGTAGAGGAGATATGGGATACTTTTACCGCAGCCCGTTAGTCCCTTTGAACATACCAGCCGAGGTGCCATTCATAAGGGTAGAGAAGCTCATAGTACCTACAAACTATTTCATTCAGCCAATCCACTGTTCAAAAAATCCCATTTGTTGCATGATCCACCATAGCTTGTCCCACATGACACTGTCATATGCCTTGGACACGTCTAGCTTCAAGCATGTCTTCCTCCTTCCCCTCATCACATTGTAATTTAGTAGGAACTCACCATCCAGGAGGGAACAATCACTAATACTTCTCCCTACAATAAAGGCTCCATGGTTTCCAGATATAAGAGAAGGAATTACAATCTTCATCCTTGATGCCAGTATTTTTGCAATGATTTTATATTGGACAGAGCAGCAAGTAATAGGTCTAAAATCAGCGAGAGATGCAGTCACCTTCTTTTTTGGAATAAGGACCAAGAAAGCATGATTAAACTACATCACCATGTTACCTCCCTCTAGAAACCTCTTCACATATTCCACCAACTCCTTTATAATGTTCCATGCCATCCTATAGAAGAAAGCATTGAATCCATCTAACCCTGGAGATTTGTTATAGCCTATACTCCATAGAGGATCCTTGACATCCTATTCATTCACTTCCCTTGTGAGAATATTAATTTGTGTTCTAGTGAGCTTGAACTTCCAATCTATCTGTTCTTCCTTTATTACTGCATCAAAATTCTTGTTATATAGAGCACTATATAATTCTATGACTTGATCTTCTAGTTCCTCTTTCTTATTGACCACCCTATCATCCACATCAATAAGTTTAGATATTATGTTTCTTGCTCCTCTCCTATTCACTACATGGTGGTACAATTTTGTGTTTTTGTCCCCATCCTCCATCCACTTCTCCCTCCTTCTCTACCAGTAGAATTTCTCCTCAGCCTTTTCAAGATCCTCCAGCATCATGTGCAACTCCTTGTCTATTCTAATCAGGTCCTCATCAAGTGGGTTTGCATGAAGTAGCCTCCTCAATTCCCTATAATCTTGTTTTTTCTGTTAGATCAGTTTAGGATATTCACTTCATCCTTCAACCATATCTTCAGGGCGGCCTTTGAATTGAAAAGTTTTTTTTTTGCAAATGTGAGCATCAAGTTCCCTTGCACCTGTAAACTCCAACTCTCTATAAAAATATCATCAAACTATTTCCAGTGTAGCCAAAAGTTAAGGAATCCAAATTCTTCTTATGTTTCTTCTCTATAATATGTACCATCAAGGGAGCATGATCACTCAGCTCAGAAACACATGCCTTCACCTGTACATTGGCAAAGACTGCCTCATTCACTAACGCTTTGTTCACCTTGCTTTCTTTCATATCCTATGGTTCCCATTCATTATTCCATGTGAACAAGTCGCCACATATCATGAGAAGCTCAATCAACTCTACTATATCAATAGCCATATTAAAGGCATCTATCATAGTTCTCAGAGCTGGTCTTCCAGCTATCTTTTCCCCCTATAGTCTAACATTATTGAAATCACCAATCTCTATCTAGGGAACCTCCAGTTGTCTAGAAAGAGAAGCCAAGTTCTTCCAGAGCTCCTGTCTTCTTCTAGCATCATTATGTGCATACATTTCTATCAAGAACATATGTAATCCTGTTGTGTTCCTGTAGTCCACTGTGATATGTTGATCAGACATCAGCTTCAATGTCACCTGCCATGCATTAGGCTTCCACACCAAGTACACCATTAATAACTTAGAATGCTCCAGACTGGACATGTGTTCCCAACCTTGTGGAAACATGTATATAACACTTTGTTTATTCTGCTCCCTTATTTTGGTTTCCACTAGTGCCACTAGTGAGGGTCCACTTGCACCAATCCAGTCTTGAACCTCCTCCTTCTTATACCTGTCACACCTACTTTAATATTTGATAGGAGTATGGATATATTAACAAGTTTTATTGCCTCTTGTTTGCCTCATTGGCTCCTTTTTTGTTTTCTTCCCCTCCTCCTTCTGATTTGTCAATACCTCTTCCTCTTTGTTGGTGTCACTTAGTGCCTCAAAATTGTTGGATGTATCCAATATTATTCCCACCCCTTGGCTTGTTGGGATTCCCACCTTAAACTGCTTCTTCTTGGATGTAGAAGAGGTGAATTCTCCCTCCTCCTTATCTTCGTGCTGGCTGGAGTTTGAGACCTGCTTCGAAGGGTTCCCATTATTCTCCTTCTCTTCCAGATCAGTTGTAGGTTTCACTACAGGTTCTGTATCTTCTGAGTTCGTCTTCTTCTCGCTCCATATATTATAATATTTATGTATGCATGTATGTATGTATGTATGTGTACATATACACACACACTCATATATATGTATATATGTATGTATACACATGTATGTATATATGTGTATGTATATATATAGTGTGTGTGCATACACGTGTTTTTTGTGTGTGTGCATCTGCGTTAGTTTTGCATGTGACACTTAAGCATGTAAGATTCTATATAAAATCATGTATATGTAAATATGTATATATGTATCTCTATAGAATCTACTTGTATATGTGTGTGTACAAGTATTGTCGTGCTTTTAAGTTTATCTTTATATAATCTACTATATGAAAGGATGATATAGACATCAACCATATAAAATAAATGCTCACTTGAAGAAATGTTTTATCTAAACACTCATTGCATCATGTTGCTAATGGGTTATCATAGTTTCTGATGAGAAACGTTTTTCATATTGTCACTGGTGAATGGACACATCAGAAACACATGATTATTTACAATAATGTTTAATAATAATTATCTAATACTTATTAAGGAAGACAAAAATGGTCATGCATGTGCCTACTTGTTTTCCATAGACCGTAGTGTGAGGGACCTCCATAGCTTTACTACATGGTAACAAGAATCTACTCATAAACAAAGGAACTAATTGTTAAGTAAATAATCACTATAATGTATAAATTACTTAACAAGTGATTTATATATATGTATACACACATAAACACACACACATATATATACATACACATATACATATATATAGTTGAGGATGAATAGAATGGTATTAAAATTGGGGAGGAAAATGTCACTTAGGTCTTTAACCCAAGGGAATGGTCACTCACCCAATGGTTAGACTCGTCGATCACTAGGTAAAAGTCAAGTCTTAGCTAAATATGGATTTCTGCCCTGCATGACCCACTAGATCTATTAGGTGATGATGAGTCAGCCAGTTCATTTAAGCGACCATGCCAGGTTTTCAAAATAGTCGATTGCACAAACTACTAAATGAACTATCATATTATAATTCTACATGGGAATACAACCCAAATAAAATGAGGAGTTACTTCTTACAAAACTATAACCATACTCACCAGATTGTAAATTCCTTGGTTAATACATGCTTTCTTATCCCTCTATCTCGATCTTGATATGGAAATTTTCTAGTTTTTCATAGAAAGTAGAAAGATGTGTAATATGGTAAAAAAATAAGCATGCAACATATTTGACTGTATACATAAAATAATGAAGCACATATCTGTATTACTTATTAAAAAGTAAGTTTGTTTCATTCCCCTTCCAGGTAATAATGAAAAACGGATAGTAGAGATCCCTTGTTCAATATTTAATGAGAGAACTTATTAAAGGATAATGATGGTAAACTTGTTTCTACAATTTATATCATCCATAAGAAACATGAACGAGAAATTCTTTCCTTAGATCTCTACATCTTTGATCTATCATGTTTACTAGGTTACTCTTCAACAATGTTTGTCTCTTGAATTGTTTCCAACATTTTCCCTACCAAAAGGAGGCGGAAGAAACATAACATGGAACCCCTCCCAAATGTTAATTCTTTTACAATATCAGTTGTCATAGAGTGTTTCTCATGACAAATGAAGAATGGAGGAAGGGGATAGAGAATATGGTGTATGGTTCTTGGATAGAAGGAACTATCTTACTGTGCACATTGGGAAGGTGAGGGAGAGGGGAAGGAGAGAAGGGAAGGGTATATTCAATGTTCAAGGGGAAGAAGTGGTTCATAGGACATGTAATAAGGGTTATGGAATGTGATACTAATGTGTGAGAAGAGGGTATGTGGATGGAATTATTCATGGTTAGTATATGATTTTCCCCAAAAAAGTTGTATCACACCTTTGAAAGTGTTGTGAACAAAGTGCAGCTCATATACACATTTTTGTGTAGTATATTATTGCTATATGTGATATATTAGTTGATCAACTTCATCAATATTATATGTATATTATAGAAGTAATGTATGTTTAAATCCCCAATGAAGGAGAATGGTTGGTATAGTTTAACAAACAACTATAAACATTTGATAATCTTTTCATGATATGGATACTATAAAAGCTTTTCTTAAGTATTTCATCTTAGTGGCTATCAAGCCATGGGTGCATGGGTATATAACCAAGTAATTTTCAAAAATAGGCTCAATTGTGTGGGAGGAAATGAGACTATTCCCTCACCTTGGTTAGATGTGAATGTAGACGCTAGTTTTTTGAAATGTTGTCTGAATACAGTGAAAAATATATGGTATCATCATTTTATGAGCAAGATAATCACCTCGTACAAGAGGTCATCTAAACCGTACAAGAAAAAATCAATGGTTAACAATTACATACTATGAACTAGAATTCATCAATGTATCTCAATAAAATGAGTGGTATTATCATTGAAGACACCCTCACTAACTAGGATTCCAATAATCCTAATTAATATCATTGTGCAAATTATTTCTTCTGGAGACACACACATTACATGGAATGACAATGTCCTAGATAGATTCAATACTTCTCGAGGAGTTGTGCAAGGAGATCCACTTTATCCTTACACCTTTGAGATATGAACTGATAGGATGAGTCTAGTGGTGTGTATTCCCAAAGAGCCAATCAAAAGATGATTGTAATGACATATTTTATAAACAATTTGATTAATAGTAAAGGCAGTCTTCCAACTTATTATATTTTATTCTATTATCAGATAATGATGAAACATAATAAATGTCTAAAGAATGATATTACTCAATGATGTATGCCTTCAGGTTGATGACCTGAATGATGACATCATACAGATGTCAAGAGCATATGAATTATTGTTACGTCCCTAGTTGGATGTTATTGTCGAAGGCTAATAGATAACAATAACACTTAAGACTAGAGTGTGTGTTGGTTGATAATAAAATCTCACTAGTCATGATATGTGATATCAAACCAAACACATAGATACTTGTTAGAGAACAATATATCAAACAGACCCACCTTGAGAGTGACACATGGAAACCATGACTGGTAGTCAGAGTCATATCTCATAATGATGGTGGTGATTGTGGTTCTTAGACCTAAAATCATTACACTCATCACATGTCATTCGGTGTACTTTGACATCTTCCACCGTGATCTTGAATAAGGGTTGCCATAAAGGTGGTGCTTGGGTGCATTATGACACATGGGGATGACTACGACTGATGTAGATATGATTTGTCCCTCCTATATGAGTGTGATATCCAGACCACTTGGTAAAAGAGATAGAGAAATGCATGGACATGCTTATGTGAGTCAATATGTGATATTGAGCTTACACATATCTCAGACAGACTACTCTAGTTCAAGGAATATAGATTGAGAATTGAAGAGGATGATGATTCCATGCCTCGAGTTCAATCTAGATACCAAATTCAAAGGAACTATACATTCACTATAACACCAATTGTAGATTGTAGGTTGAAGTTGTTCTTCAACTTCTCCAATTACTTGGGTAGCAATGAAGTCTTTCTAGATACCAGTCATTGCTTGTGAAATCATAATATGATAATGAATATCGCCAACGTAATTTGGAGCCTACCAATCACATGCATAGGATGTATTGGACTAGGAGTATAATTGCAGACATGACTAGAAATGTTCTGAATCATATTGATTACTAAAACATTTAGGTAATCTACCAGAATAAAATTGGAATATAATATGAGTTAATTAGTTAAAATTCTTAAGACAATTAATTAGATTTAAGTGTTGAGTAAGTTGGCTATTCCTGAGAAAATGAGTAGAATCGGATGATGAAATTAGTTAATAAATTAATATGATTAATTGGATAATTAATTGATTCCAGAATATTTTTTAATAGTCCACAAGCGGCTCACTTTAAGCGTAACCGCAATATTTTATTTTCTCAGGGTTTTGGAAAACCCTGCTTCCTTTCCTCTACTATTTATAGGGGCATGACGTCTGGATTTTAGTTACACCCAAGGAGACATGCTCTTATACATAAACCCTAGACATCATCATCTCGAAGAGAGAGAGTGAAGGCGAGCAATCGATGCTAGAATGCCATCAAGCATAAGTCTACTCCTTCCCCCCATCTTAAGAAGTGTAACGTGGAGTTCCACTCCATCAGTGTGGATGAAGTAGAGACACAGACAATGAGTTCAATGTGTTCATAAGATGGATGAGGATCGTCAATACATGCAAGGAGTGAAACACGTCATCTCACCAAGGGACATTGCGGGACTTGCTCCCTGACAAGGTATATGTTGTGTACCCTCTTTCAGAATACATTGCTATCAATGAGATCTACTTGTAGGGTATGTAGAGAAATTTATTGTTTCCTCTATGCTTGTCTCCTCCACAAACCCAATAAATTCAGTATATCAATAAAGAAATTTGTGAAGGAAGGTGGAAGCAATTCCAACACTAAAGAGATGGACCTTTTTTTTTAAATACAGATTGTATAAGATCATGAAGCCATACAAAATATACAAATAGATCGACTATGACACCAAATAAAAAATAAGGGTACAATCACAATACTAGGACAAGATTGGAAATAGACAAACCTCTTCATCTTTGATTCTACATTGACACACATAAACAAAGCTTTTTGATAGAATTCATTCTCAATCTTGATTATCTTCCATTCTAAGACTACCCCAATCACCTGTAGATAAACTGGAACAACCAATCTCATAGTAAAAACCTTATAGTTTCTTTGATTTGTAGCATACCAACCAATGATGCCCAACCAATATGTACCCAAAATCAGGTGCTCGAGGGTCACCCCAACACAATATTTAGTTGAGGGGAAACCCCAAATCTAGACCACCTCCAAAAAAGGGCCATCACTAAGGATTGAGATAAATGATTGCTGAGCAACGGGCAAAGGGAGTAATAGCCTGCTCAGGAAACCTAAAAAGGAAATCAAAAGAATGAAAAGGAAGTGTTAAGAAGTAGTCAAAGAGAGGGGGAGAAGACCCAATCCATCTTGATCAAAGTCCAGAGGGGCTCTCAGTGAGTTCTAGACTCATAGAGGAGTAGCATCGCTGCTCCATTCACCCAATGCATGGTTTGGCTACTCCCCGCTAGGATCCAACCAACATTGACAACTAATAGCAAATTGTGAAGAGACCTTGCGAAGGTTGAAGACCGGATTTAGAGAAGGAGAACCTAGATGGGTCATAGGAAACCACCGAGGGAAGACAAACCAAAACTAGGGTTGGGGGAGAACACCAAGGGGAGATAGGATATGCGTGTTGGAGACTGCTCTTCCCCTAAGTGGAGAAGAGAATCCTTAGGTCGATCTCCCAATTGCCAAATAGGGGGTACACATGGACATGTAATTTGAAGTTGCCTCAATAAATGATCCTCTAGTATCACATATCTACTTTGTTGATGATATCATTATTTTTGGAGAAGAAGCAAGGAACCAAGTCAATGTCATAGAGATATGTCAAAAGCAGTCTGAAAAATGCTTGTGCCAACAATTGTCAAAAGAAATATATCTACTATATACTAAAATAATACACCATCACTGGTGAGGGTTATCAATAGGAGAGGCATAACTTTTATTCACAAACAATTAGGGGAAGCATGTGGGAGTTCCTCTTATTCATGAAAGCATCAACAAGCACACAAATTTTGATGTCACCAGTAAGATAAAGGATAGAATGAGAACATCATCTTTCATTATTGAGTGGGTCAATGTAACTCTTGCAAAATTGATTCTCCACTTCTAGTCTAATGAATGCAATATATAAGGTTTCATATCTCTACATTAAACATGATAGACAATCTCATTAGAATCTTCATTAGAAAGCTACCACTAGTAGAAGAGCGGGTATAATTTGACACTTTTTTTAGATATATGAACAATTGTTTGTTGGTGACAATGAACTCTGACAATTATTCAACGAAAAAAAATTGTCCCTCCCACCAAGTATACATGATTGATTCCCCCTAAAATCTCATTGTAAAAAAAGATATTATAATTTACAAGGGTGAAAATTTCTGAACCTAATCTCATTTGAAGAGTAAGGGCTATTGTTCTATTTCTTGTATTCTCCCCTGAGTTAGGAACCCTAATACCATTATTCTCTTTCCCTTCACTACCCTACACTCCTCCTCCTCCTACCTTATCCTCCTCCCAATGATTCTATATTCTCCTCCCCTCCCATCCTATCCTTCTCCTCTCTCGACATTTCATCCCTCTCCTTCTTCCCTACATCCTTATTCTCTCTCTGCCTATGTACCTCACCATCTTTTCTCCTCTTCAAGTCCTCTAGTCCTTCTTCACGTGACACCACCCACACTCACTCTATGACCTCCTACATAGTTTCTCCTAGTCCCTTCCTATCCCTTTGTTACTTAATCATAATCCTCTTCTCCTTGACTCCTTATTTGTCCATCCATCATTCATCTTTTTGCTCAGCTCCCCACTCCCCAAATGGAAAATGTTCTACAATTGAAGATCCAAGGTGCCCTTTCCTTTCCTCATAGGAAGAAGTAGTTCAAGAATAGTAGAGAATATCCATTCTACAAGAAGCATGTTTGTCTCTAGATGAAAAATCATTGGGAGAGAACGATCAAGGAATGTCATTGTTGGAAAGATTTTCCTTTTTAATTCTATTGTTCTTCCATATTTCAACATTGAGAGAACTTTAACTATATCTATTATATTAGTCATATGAAGTTATCTTATATTTATTTATTTTTATGTGTTTTTGTCACTATGGAAACTTTATCTTGCAACTTATCTCTATACTTTTCCAAGTCCAAGATAGGTTAACATTCTACATATGTTGTTAATAATCATATATGCATATGTACATCTAGATAAATTGAAACTATTTTCTTCCCTTTTTCTAATATATAAATAATCAAGACAATAGATTGTAGTTGTTTGGGGGAAGAAGGTCTAGGCTGATGACATATAACTCATATATATTTAGTTAGCAATATGCATTCTTGTGCTATATGTATCCAATATCTTTTTGTGTGTGTGTAAGTTATAGTATATTATTAGTGGTAGAGAAATATTATTTGGTAATAATTCTTAAAAAGCAATGCCACATTGTTGTCTAATTGGATGTTGTTTATTTTCTCAACAAAAAGTATCTTATAATATTTTAATATATAATTGAAACAATTTTTTCTCATTTGTTACATGTTACTATAACTGTATTGTATAATATCAGACCATTTATATCTCTAGTACATTTTTTTGTCTATTTGATTGTTTTCATGTCATGAATGAAGTCATGGATTCAATTCCATGTTGTTATTCCCATTCCAGTGAAGTTATATATGTGCAAAATTTTTATCTATGTAAGGCTCTACATACTGGAACTATTTTGACACAAAGCCTCCAATTCCTCTTGTCAATGTTAGTCTATATTTCATGTTTTTTTAAGAGAGAATCTTTTATCAGCACTCACAAGTTTGTACCATTACTTCATGATCATACCCTCTCATAATGCACTACCCACAAGAAAAATTAAAGCATTAACCCTCATACCTTAGTTAATCATATTGTCAGATGTTGATAACATGGGCACACATTGTCTTTTAGGTCTTACATAACACACTAAAGAATTGTGGGATGCTCCTAATTCTAGCTTCTTTGTTAATTTATGACGAAGATAGGGTTTCACTATGTTTTAGACAACCAAAACAAATTTAGCTTCCTATGGCACACATAAGAATCTATGTCTTGCTATTACAAAACAAAAGATATTTAGTCAAATATAACTATACTGATTATATTAATATATAATAGGAAATGTACCTTTATATTTACACAAATTTGGAAAATGTTGTAGACCATAATTTGACTCATGAATAATATAAATATTTATCAATAATGTTGTTCATAACTTAAAGTCTTTGTTGTACTTGTAATATAATTAAAAAAGACTTGAAATATGTTCATATTTGTTCATGAATTAAGTTATTCTTGGAGTTAAAATTCAAAGGGAGGAATTGGGTCTATTGCATTTAATATTTGGCCCATATCATTTATTGAGACATACATAAAATCATTTTTGTTTTAAGAAATAATTTTTACATGTTATATAAAAGCAATTTAGTATGATTAGTACTATTGAAACTAGCACTCTTGTGAACATTCCAATGTGCTATCAAGAGTGCTTCCTATATGTGATTGTGGATAAGGGCGAAGAAAATGACTCTATGTGTGTGTGTCTTAGAGGTAAGAGGGTAACTATGAGGAAGAAGTGGATCATAAGTTGGCATGAAGGGAGAAGAATTGGTAAGAATGTATTTGGGGGTGGGTGTGTAGGGTGGGACAACAAACATGCTGGGGAAGGTAGTAAAATATTAGGATGAGGAAGGATTAGAATATTAGTGAATTATTTTAAATAGCGATGTTTTTTACTCTAGATGATCCTCAAATAGGATCCTTGCTAAGTATGACTTTAGTTAAGAAATAGTTCAATTGTTTGTTTTAACTTTTAAAACTACATATGAAAGGAAACCTTCTACACATGTAACTTTGATTAAATATAATCACGATTCAACCATGTACCAACATATTGTTGGTTTGCATGTTGAGCAAGATTTGAATCTTGAATGAACTATAAGTATATATTATTTAATGTAATGTTTTATATGTTTTTAGTGGGAGTTCATATTGCGATAAACTACCCACATACAAATGAATGCATCTTTCCAGGATCATTGACAAGGCAACTTTGAAGCTTGCAATAGTTTGTCTAAATATGACTTGGATGTATATTGACCTATAATATATTATTGTATTAGGACCTAGGAAGCATGAATACAAACCCATATACTGACACAGACATTGAAACAGGAGATGGGACATGATGATTTGCATTATTTAGGATTAAAGACACAGAGTTGGACATGTTAAATATCTTCTTTACACACACTCTCTCTCTCTCACACACACACAGACACACACACACACGTATATATATATATATATATATATATATATATATATATATATATATATATATATATATATATATATATATATGTGTGTGTGTGTGTGTGTGTGTGTGTGTGTGTGTGTGTGTATGTATACATATACACATACTATGTACAAACACATCAGGTCATATATAATCATTTGTGGAGTTCATAATTCATTTTCTAATAAAATGCTTGTTGGTGTTATATTCATTCAAAACTACTTGATATCCATGCATACAATTATATAAAGTTCATAAAAAGTGCCAATCCATGAGTATGATGGATAATGGATAGTAAATAAATAAAAGGCACCTCTTTACAACAACTAGTAAATCCAACAATACATATAGAACATGATGATATTAAAAATAGAGTAGTAATAACACACACAATTGGACTACCAATATGAATATTGTTTAGTTCAATGATAAGTACAAATTCATCCTAGATTTAGTTGCATTTTTAGCTTAATTTTGCATTCATTTCCATGATTTTGATTCAGAACTAGATACATTTAGATTTTTTTAGTGTTATGCTAATTTGTAGATTTTTGATCTAAATCATGGTTTTCATGGTTTCTTTGAACTTCATATCTTATGAATCGATATATGAGACTGTGTTCCTTCTAACTGACTAGAAGCACGATGAACTTTTAATAGATGGACCAACACAAAAAACACGACTTATTTGAATAACTTAGTGACACACCAATTGTAGAAGTGGGATCTTTGGCAAGTAATAAGCTCTTAAATAATACAATTTGAGTGTACCATCTCACCCTTTTCTTCACAAGTAATTCTATTCACACAAAAGAAGTTCCCTCACCAAATATTTCACCTTTCCCATTGGATGGATCTCTTACACATTGATTGGTGCTACTAATATACTCCTCAATGATCAGTTCATTTGTTGGTTGATGATTCCATCAGTTGATGCTTCATAGATGAAGACCCTATGATAGATGCACATCCCCCTCCCCTACCCAGGGGTGGGTCTTACATCTTTCAAACCATCAATTTATGTAACTCCAATCTTCCATCAATTGACAACCAAAGGAAGCCCAACACACCTATCAATGGTTGTCTTCTTATGGTTCTGCACATGTTCCTTCTAATGGTACTTCTACTTTTCCTTCTGAAATTTAGAATGAGCCTTCTGATGGTCACCCAATTCAAATTTTCTGATTGAAGTCCAATGAATGCCTATTTGTGGTCACATTCCAGTGGCTAAACTACACTCCACAACCAACAAAACTTTTGTGTTTCCTTTAGATGGTGTTTCTACATTCACCAAATAATGGTTCTTCGCCTTCCACCTTTTGATGTTATTCTAGCTCATCCTTCTATAGAAGTTTGGAAACCAACTACTAATAGTCTCCTTACCTTCATCTACTAATGGTAATATTGAACATCTATGACCCATTGTCTTCCTTGCACAACTGGTATGATCCACGACATCTAAGAATTTATTGCAAGGAGGATGGGAGGTTTCCAAATCCTAACCTCTACCTATGATTACAAGATCTTTATCTCTAGGAAAGAGATCGAATCGTAGAACCCTCTATCCACGCCTATCCTCCACTCCAGAAACCATCAACCATTTCCATCAGAGGTGAACATCCATTGAAGATCCATCCACCTCTTGTAGAACCAAGGTTCCAAGGCCCTGACCTTGAAGGAGTTTTGTCCAATGGGGTGTAAACATTGTGGGTACTATGAGGATCTAGTAATACACATAATTTAGCGAGTCTAATTTTGGTTCTAGACCCACACTATAAAACTCTTGAAACTATACCAAATGTGTACCTGCAACAATAGAGAGTATGTGGTGTGAGTATTCAGTTAAGCAATTCTATATAAAACATCATATTGTTAATGCAAGAAAAATTATGACTATGTTCGACATTTTTAAATAGAAACATATTTCTATATATAGGACATTAACATGCAATAGTTATCTTAAATAATAAAATACTTTATAGATTGAAGATTAATTGAGTTAATTGTATAAATATTTGTAATCATCTTCATGGGGTTTTAAATATATAACATATCATATTACTATTTTTACATATGTTGCTCATGTATATGTATGGAATAGTTAATTCTCAACTACAAGACTAGTCTCAACCTTATTATAGTTAGATTAGGATACAATATCAAGTGTAATATATGTTACAATAATAAAGTATGATATAAATCACAAATTAATTAATTAATTATATGTGTATAGTGGGTACACAGGTCTAGCGGGTCTAGATCCAAAAATACCCATTAGTTGACCCACTTATATACAGGTCTATAGGTATGCACATACATGAGTTTGTGGGTACAAATATTTGACCCATGATTGGTTTTAAAAGGATTTGAATTTACAGGTATATGGGTCTATTCATACCCATTTACAATAGTATCGTCCCACAATACCTATTCCATTAGTTGACAATTTCAACCTCTATCAACTACAACTATATCCTCACAATGGTTAGATCCGACTTTGTAGAAGGAAGAATGATGCTCCAAGTCCACACTTGAGAAATGTCCAAAGGTATACATGCTCTTGTGTTGTCTACCATCACTTTCTAACATAAAGATAGGATTATGCACTCCACGGCTCTATTTTTATATTCTACTATGTTAATGACTTTCTTCCTTTCTTCTATTATTGCTCTTGTTACTATTACCATGAATGAGTAGTCCTCTCAGTGGATTATAGAGAGTAGTCTTGCTACTTGATTTTATTCCCTTTCCTGCACACATTATTGTGTGAACTATTATATATTTAACATTCCAGATTTTTCGATCCAAAATGTGAACCATTTATAAAATTTAGATTATCTTTACAGTGAAATATTATCATGTACAAGGTCAAGGAGGATCTACAACAGGCTCCACCTATCAACTTCTCACATCACATCACAACTCCCAAACCCATATCTTCACCAAATATGAACATGCAAATATTAAAATAGTTGAATAAGTCAACACAAATGTGTTAAGTATGTGGTTCCCATAAAAGACATAATTATTGAAAGAAAAAGAAAAACTTGAATTATTAACAAAATATATATTGGCATAAATTTATAAAGAAAAATATTCAACAAACAATTTAGTACCAGTGATTATACAACAAGACATGCATTTTATTACGAATTTACAGTGTACTCAGGACAAGGATCAACCATGCACCACACCTTGTGAGTGATAGCATCATAAGATCCACTTTACCCCAAGTGAAAGGTCGAGTTGCCACTTGACCCATTGGGGAAAGGCTAAATATGATATGAAACTTGACCCATATCTAAAGATAGGAAAAGGTAATAAATGAGCAATAACGAGATAACGACAGGAGAAAATTGATATCACTTCTTATTTTTGGGAGAACTTGGAAGCTATGTATAACAAGGACAAAAATAATAATCACATGGAACATGCTATCTCAAACAATAGAATAATGCAAGCACTACAATATAATAGCAGACATGTCAAGGAAGAACACAAATTATATCAAAATAGTATTCTTCTAGTCAAAGTTGACTACATAGGCATCAAGATGATAGTCCCATTGACCTCATTCAGATGTCATATCAATTTTGAGTCATAAGATTTAGTCAACCTACACTTGGGGGCTCCCTTATGCACTTTTGAAATCCTTTTAGCAAGGGTACCAAGGTTCTTACCATTCTAAGGATATCAACCCGATGGCTTATTATGGGGATGGAAAGGAGGACATCATGGGGATGATAAGGGAGATTAGTTGATGTGATCAAGATGGCGTCTTACTATTCTCAAATTGGTGTTTGTACTGTCTTCATTTGTGAGGAGTAGATAGCCTGATGTTTTCTCATGTATTTTTGAACAAAAAGTAAAGGTAAGCCAACTAGATATATCTTATAAATCCATCCTCATAGATATGAGTAGTATTTGATAATTAATTGGATCTGTCAGCCATTTCCACTTGTAATTTTTTTTATCATTTATCATTGTCTAGTCAAAAGAGAATAAAGTCTTAGACCACTAAAACTTAACTGACCATCTATAAAATCCAAATATATCCTATTACATGACCCAAAATCAAACAAAACTTCAACCACTCATTCCTTTATATGTAAAAACCTCTTGACCAAAAATTTAACCAAAGAATAAATGTTTTGGGGTTACATAAAATCCCAAAAGGAATATATTTATTTCTATTAATTCTAATTAGGAATTTATCAATCACATTAAAACAATTTGGGTAGTAACAAGATGTTCTCCCAATAATTCTCCATGATGAAGCATGTGAATATGTCATGATAAAAATTAAGATCACATCTACTACAATATTTAAATCTATTCTCCATTGTCTCCACAAATCAATACATGCCACACTACTTTCCTAATTTGAAGAAATCAACCACATTAACTTTTTCCACATTCAACAAAATCAATTACTTCCAAATCAATAGTCCAATAAATCTACATTTAAACACTCCTTCTCCATTCCCTAATTTCCATTTTGACCATAAAGGTACTTATAACAACTTTGTTGACCATTCAAACAACTTTATCCTCAAGGCATATTAAAAACATACTAGTTTCTTAATGTATTATTCAAAAAAATGTATATTCATTTACCAAATATAAGTTCCTATTCATGATTTCACTACTTTCCAAAATAAGTTCTTCCACTCTAAACATCCAAATATTTTGCAACCTATGGCTCCAAAAGATTCTTTCTAAATACTTGTATCACCCTTTCTTTATTTCATGTCTTGATTTTCTTGCTCATACTATTTGTAACCAACTTAAATTGAAACTAACTCATAAAAAGTCGGTGATTGGTCATGAAAGTTGAAAGGCATGTAACCACGACTCCAAATCATATATAGCTTCTCAACCCAAAAAGTAATCGGACCACTTGACCATCTCATATTTAGCAATTTTATCCAAAAATTATAACTCCCAAATAAGTAACAACTTGTCCATTCTTTTCTAGTATTTTAAGTCTACTTTGATCAAAAGAACACAGGGCAACATAGAAGGGTTGATTTCTTGAAAATATATTCATAAAGGAAAGTCTATTGAAGTTGCTTTTCCTCTTAAAGTTCTCCAATATGTTAGAATTACTTTCATAGTAGAAAAATATTCCTTGAAAGCATACATTCTAAAGTCTTTGTCTACAAAAATTCAAATAAGACATCAGAAAATTAAAATATCCCCTCTCATTGTTGATTAATTTATTTAAATTGACAATTATCTCTAGGTCACTTGTTCTTTACTTTCTCGAACCACTTATTTGATAATCCATTAACTAAAAAAATATATATATACAAAGATAAATCAAAGCCATATTTTTTTGTTATCCACCCATTCTAAAAGGTCTCAAGATATTAGTTAAACTATTTTTTTTCTAAATTCTTTTTATCAAATGTTATTTATTTTGTGAAAAGGACCTTAGGGAGAGGATATTACATCCATACCCTATTAAAAGGAATTTCATCCTCAAAATTCAAGCCAACACAGTGTAGGGTCATTGTAAGGTCGACACCTCCATTTTAGTCAGCCCACCTTTTCAATATCTCATATAGGACACATGACCAATATTGACCATGATATTCAACTATACCCAAGGTTTGAAGAATTAATAAGGAGTTTACACCCAAACTATACAAATTATGGCCAATTATTATCAAGGATACATTAAGTGTTATAGGATTTCATATTAAGCACATATGTACTTCAAGTTCATGTAAACTATGATCCATAGGTTCCCACAAATAAAAAAAGTAATATATCAAACCTACATCTTACATGAATGATATATGATACACATATTATAAGTCAAGTTGATCTTAGTGGCTCAACGTAAACCATATTCTTCACCCAAATGAGACTCACTCATGCGTAATAAATCACCAAAAGAATAATATCATCATCAACATAAAGGTTCATAAACATCTCACTTGTATGTAAAGATGATCTCCACAAGCACTAGACACTCAAGATAAGGCCTATATAAATCAAAGCATGACTTTCTAGCCACAAGAATTGTAACTATATCAAAATCATTTATCCAAATATCAAAGGTGGTATTCGCATTCATCCTTCACTTGAACCACCAACCCGAGTATAAGGCTCGTCAAGGAGATCTTATATCACATACTTCCTCTAGGGTATTAGGGAATCTCCCTCACCTTGATGGAGTTTCACACATAAATTCAACAACCTCTTCTCTCTAGGGTTGGGTCCTTTCACAAGAAATCTAGAGTTCAACATTTTTGTGGAAACCACACACTAGGTGACTCAACTCATATATTGAGAAGTTGTTTAGATATGGACTCATTATCTCATATCTCATGATTCACATATTTCATGTTTCACAATTTGAATTTCACATATTTTGGAGGTTACTTCCTATGACCTTCTTCCAAGTCAGGTTCACCCTCTTTTGAATTCACCCTATCAAATCTCCCATTCTAAATTTCCTTCTTTGTAAAGAGCTTGAGACCTGTTTTGGTTCAAAACCATATCTCACTTTTCATATATCAAGTTATGTGGTCCTATGTACATGCATGCGCTCAATCCCACTAGATGCGTATAGCACAACAAACAAGACAACTGAATCATATATGGTTCTAGACAAACTAGGGTTGCATGATAAAAAAAGTCATCTTACAACGTCTAAACAAAATATGAATCCTCAATATAAAACATTAATCATCTTATTTCAAACTCAGTTTATCATTGATTAAGCTTATATTCAATAGGATACCTACTACCATAACCTTTTAAGGCTCCACATGATATGGATAATACATACATCATCTAAGAACTCTCATCTTGGATGATGTTACGTCTCTTTCTTTTAGGTATGATGGACACATGTTGTCTTTATGAGAACTAGTAAGAACATGATGTGTGCTTGTATAGCTACCCTAAGCACATATTATGTAATTTGTATAAGGTTTTCACTATATAGGGTCTCCCCTCCCTCATGCTCCTAAACTTATATTCTATACTACATGAAAAAAGAAAAGAATAAGAGAAAAGCTTCAAGAATTAGACATGCCAACACCTAATTCTACAATATCTAGGTTCCGAACTCTAAAGGCTAAGTCAGGGGTAGCTTAGAAACCTAATGTAAGTAATTTTTTAACTTTTAATATTTATCTTAATTCTTGTGTAATGATTAATTGTTTAACTTTTCATATTTATCTTAATTCTTGTGTCATGATTAGTTGCAAAGTGAACGGGTGTTGTTCAAGCTCTAATACCAACTTTAACATTCTGGATTTTTTGACACAAATGTTAACTTATATATCAAAGTTGCATCATACACAATGGAAGACTATGCACGGTTGACATTAATAATACATCACTATTCACATCAAACCAATTTAGGTGACTATAAGTAAAACAACATTTATACCATATCATAACAACATTTGTATAAGAAAAGCCATCATCAATGTTACCTAACACATAAGAAAATTCTAAAACAATAAGATTATCACAATACTATTAAAAACAACAAATATATCACATCAAATAACTAAAATATGTTGCAATATCACTTACGTTATACCAAAACAACATATGTATCACTTCAAAATATAACATGTATCCCATATATATAGTATATAACTACTTATTTACAACCCAATTTTGTCTAGTTTCTATACCTGGAACCGACCCGATTTAGATTCAGACATATAACCCTAAACCCAAAGCTGACCCAGAACATCACAACTGAAACCCAAACCTAGTTTTTTTGGGTAGGAGACAATCAAGTTCACAACTTTGGGAAAATTTTGACAGCCCTACTTATAACAACTTTTTTGACCATTCAAATGGCTTCCTACTCGAGGCATATTAAAGACATGCTAGTTTCTTAATATTTTATTCAAAAAATGTGTATTTATTTACTAAATACTAAATCCCTTTTCATGATTTCATTACTTTACAAAATAAGTTCTTCCACTCAAAACATCCATATCTTTTGTGACTTGTGACTCCAAACGATTCTTTCTAAATACCTGTATTACCCTTTCTTTCTCTCATATCCTAGTTTGCTTACTCATACTTTTTATTATTGAAACTAGCTCATTAAAAAAAGTCCATGATTGTCCATGAAAGTGTAAAGGCTTTGACCACGACTCAAAATCATATATCACTTCTCAACTCAAAAAGTAATTCGACCACTTGCCCATATCGTATTTAACAATTTTATCCAAAAATATAACTTCCAAATACATAAAAGCTTGACCAATTTCATTCAGTATTTGAAGTCTACCTTGAGCAAAAGAAGATAGGAAAAAATATAAGTCTTGATTGCCTAAAAATATATTCATAAAGGCAAGCCTATTAAATGTCATTTCCCTTAAAGTTCTACGATAAGTTAGAATAACATTCATACTAGAAAAAGATTCCTTGAAAGCATAGATTCAAAAATCACTGTCTATGAAAATTCAAATAGGCCATCACAAATATAAAATATTTCCTCTCATCTTTGATTACATGATTGAAAA
Organism: Alisma plantago-aquatica; assembly: GCA_963693085.1. Taxonomy (NCBI): domain Eukaryota; kingdom Viridiplantae; phylum Streptophyta; class Magnoliopsida; order Alismatales; family Alismataceae; genus Alisma; species Alisma plantago-aquatica. Next base: position 333,800,915 of record OY856413.1, read on the forward strand.
AGTTGATTATCTCCATGTCACTTATTCTTTATTTTTCTTGGACCAATTATTTGATAAACCAATAACGACAATATATATATATATATATATATATATATATATATATATATATATATACAAACATAAATCAAAGCCATATTTTTTTGTAATCCATCCATTCCAAAAGGTTTCAAGATATTCATTAAACTATTATTTTCTAAATTGGTTTTTTATCAAACAATAATTATTTTGTAAAAAAAAGGACCTTGGGGCGAGGATCTTACAATATATTTGAAATCAATAATTTTATACTTACAGTATTTTGTGATAATGAAATTAATATGTTTATCAGATCTTAGACATAGAGAATTTTAGACTTACGATCTAGGATATTGACTGATTCATATTGAGCTGTTGCTGAGAATTTTGGAGATGTTTCTCGAGGAGTATATGTATGATCTATAGGTAATGTGACAATGAATTTAGACTGATATCTGTCGAGTTTTAATCCTAATGTTGAATGGGGGATTTTTCTAGCCTCAATATATGTATTCTCATACTTAATATGATGCATTGTGAGAGAGAACTATAGGTTGAGGTGTTGAAACTCATTCCATCCTAGAATTTGGATTCGTTGATAACTAGAACCTTAATCTAGTTATTTTGATTCTTGCAACTTAGTCTAATTAATCAAGACTCAATCTTGTGATGAATATTAGTTCATGCATGGTTTCAATGATTTCTTGATTCTTAAGTATGTTGTGCTCTGGGTTCAATCGTGAATTATACTAAAATAAGATATGTTTGTTTGTGGGTGGTGATTTTGTACTTGTTTAGATAAAATTCTAGGAAATTTCCCTAAGTGAATTTGCTTGTGTTATAACACGCATCATTCAACACTATTATAAATTAGATAATCTCATTGAAAAATATAAGGATACATTGGTGGGGAAGAGAAAACTAAGAGGAAGGGAGGAACATGAAGAATTAATTGACTAAGATCTAGATGGATATGCTATACTTGGCAGGAATAAGAAAGAGGTGGAGAGAAATAATGAGAGAGAAAAGAAATAGGAAGTGATTGAGAGAGTAGAAAGAAATATAAAGAATTGAGAAATGGGAAGAGTCAGGATGGAATAGAAAGTGGGGAAGATCGCAATATAAGAAATTGGTAGGGGGGAGGCGACATTGATGGTGAGAGATGGAGAGAAATTGATAGAGGATGAAATTGAAAGGGGGGACAATCAGGAACATATACAAGTGTCAGAGGGGTATGTTGGGTTGTGGAGAAGTGTAGGAGAAGGAAGATGAAGTGAGGAATTTGGTTGGATGTCTTAAAGAGAGTCACAAAAATAGGAAGAGGATGGAGAGGATATCTTAGGATATGGAGGAGAAGCTAACAGGAAGGAGGATGAAGTGAGGAAACTAGTTGGACTTTTGAGAGAAGAGTGAAACAAAAATAAAATGAGATGAGAAGGGATTGCATGATAGAATATTAGGAGGGAGGGAATCATTTGGTTTCTATGGAAAGGGAAGTGGAGGAGAAGGAGGAAGAGGGGTAGAGAAGGAGAAAGAAGAAATGCCCTTTGAAAGGTGTGGGGCATGCGACAACATGAGTTGTAATAGCTCCAAATGGCAACATGAGTTGATTTCCTTTCACCATCTTGGTTCTTGGCTTCCGATGGCTAGTTATGGTGAAGATGACAATGTCTGATCTTGTTCTTGGTGCTATTATTGTCATGGAGCAACAAGTGGTTCTAGTGAGAGATAACTTTGATGTAGGAGGAAGAGATAGGGCTACGAAAGAGAAGATTCAATGTTGGAGGGTTTAGTAGGGAGATGCAGAGGGTCGAGGGAGTTGAGAAAAACTTTGTGTTTTTTCCCGACTAAGTAGATTTTTATGGGAAGGGGACGGGTTGACCGTGTCTTGTCCATGTCTGAGCTGTGTCCTATATGTGTCGAATCCAATAGTAAATACTTGAACATGCTTGGTTAGTCCACGACATGTCCTTGTTGGAGATGTGTCTAGGATCAACCATGACACCTCCTGGGAAGTATTTGTTCTTCCTAGAATAGGAGACATTTAATAAGACCAATGTTTTGTTCAGTCATATTTTTTGCATGAATTGTATTAATAGGTCATTGTATACCATGTGAAAAAGCCATAATATGAAATACTTAGCTAGATATAGTTATTTTCTAATATATTTGGACCCATAGGATATATTTTTTGTCATATTTAACTTATTTTGTTGAATGTATGCTTCCTAATAAGGAGTTGCAAATTTAAAATATTTCATATTTGTGAAAATGACAGACTCATATGACATGTTATCTTTAATTCCAAAATATATATTTCACTCATAGTACAAAGCTTTAATAGCCACCTTTTATTTATACAGTGTATAACTAATTTTACATGTATCAATATGTCCAAGTCCTTTTTATTTGAGACCAGTAGCCATTTTGTAATCATGTTACATCCATGTGTTACTGGTAAGACAACAATATATCAAGAACATTGAGGGCTGACTTTGTAGTTGTCTGTGACTCATGCACTACATGTTGATTGTGCACCACATGCTACTCTAGAGCCCATAATATGTTAATTTTCTTAGTTTGGAAGGGAACTTCAGTTATGTTCTATGTATAAGACCAAGTGGTACACAACGGGGAGAAAACTTGTACGAACCTTATTTTCACCGAAATGAACAATTTCTAAACCGTTATACCACTAGTGTATCCTAAGAGTTTTACACTGGTATGAAGATGTTGCTTTGTGAATAGTAGCTTTCAGAAGACAAAGAAGAAATCACTTATGTGGATGAGGTCATTGTTTCTTGTGAGTTGCAAACTGTTGGTTTGCATCTCTACAATCACATTTATTTATTTTTCATGGTAACCAAGTATATATAAGATTTTGTTGGTTAAGAGTATGACAATATATATTGGAACATTTTGATCTTGATGTTGTGGTGTGAATCATCTTATATGTTAGACATATATGATTTCTCTACTGAGTATACAAACTCACTGATGTTGGATGTGGATGATTGTAATGAGAATTCTATTTACCTAGTGTTCACATCTACTGGTTGGTTTTTACTACGTATTGTTTCTTTGGTTTAAGGCTTACGTTGGTTATGCAAACAAGTTTGTCTGTATCAAATTTGTCATTTTTTTCTTGCAAATAATTATTGTATTTTGTTAAAGATGTTCAATCAATATTTATGTTGCAATATCATTTGTTATTCTATATGTATTTAATAATGATAAACATCACTATATGTTATATAATATATTTGTTTACAAAAACAAGAAATGGTGTGTGGGCCATGGTGGCTATAAAATTGACACACATATATGTCATTTTGATGGTTCAATTATTAGCAGTTGGGGCTCTCTAAAACTGGGACTAGCGGGTGATATATTTTCTTAGTTATGTCTGATTATTTATAGAAAATGAATCCAATTCTATAGATACGAGTAATATGACACTTTTCTTAGTTATGTCCATTTATTTATAGAAAATGAATTCAATTCTATAGAAACATGTAAACTGACACTTGTTGTAAATTTTGCATTTTTCTGTGCCATGTTAGTTCAAATTCTGACTTTGACTTGCACATATTTTCCTTCTTTTGTATTGATGCAAATGAAAAATCTCTAAATCCTATTAGATGGAGCAAAATCATTTCACTCAAAACTGATAGAGGCCTCATTATAAAAGAAGAAAAAGAAATGGATAACTCTATCCTCCAGAAATCATGTCGGGATTTTCTCAAAAACTATGATGTCATTTGCTGCAAATCTCATAGGAGTAAGTAAGAAGCATACACCACACAATCTGAAGGACTAGAATTGCCTCTCTAGTGCTCAATTCAGGCACTATAGCCCCACCTCATGGAAAACTCTAGAAGCTCTTACTTAATGGCTACAATGCTTCTTTCAGGTCAGAGGCTATAAGTTCATCATGAAAAATGCCATATCATTTCCTCTCCTTGACCTACAAGTTGGTAGGGTATGTGAGACATCATATTATGTCCAATACCTAAAGAAGGTAATAGATGCACATGATGTAGTGCAACAACCACGTGACCATGGTTGAAAGTCTAATCTGAGCAATATACCCATCTGTAACTAACTGTGTAACTCTATCTATAACTCTCTACATCTACTTTCTAGTTTCCCTTATCATGTAAAATCTACAATTTTTGGTTTTTGAAATGAGAATCAGTCTATTTGTAACTAATATCAGAAGCTTCTAGCCTTATCCAACTGGTTGTACTCTATTGTCTATAATAGAATATTTGAACCTTTTGAAAGTAATGAGAAGGGTAATGAGTAGGGTTGTAAATGGGTAGGGTAGGGTAAATACTTACCCTTACCCTTACTAACATCAAAGATGTGGGTAGCAGGTAGAATGATTACCCTTTGCCTAAAAATATTTACCCTACCCTTACCCACACCCTTTTCCTCGCAAGGTAAACGGGTAAGGTAAGGGTGAAATGAGTAAAACAACATGAAGATAGTATAAGATATTTTTAACAAAAATTTCATATGATATTCCCTAGATCAAACACAAGACAGTCTAATGCTAGCTTTTAATAGTAACAACTATACTTTTTGTGATATACAACAAAAACTAGTAATCTTTAACCTAATAATTTTTTTAAAGACAAGGTCGAGCATTTTCAATATATTACTTATTATTGATAAATCCATTTTTCTCTCAAATATATGACCATTTCCTATTAATGTTTGGGGTTTTTATTAGGCATTAATACACATATTAGAATCTGAAAATATAAATTTCGAATTATACTAATGGGTAAATGGGTAAAGCGGGTAGGGTACAACTTTTCCCTTACCCTACCCTCTTTAGATGTGGGGAAAGTGGGTAAAGGGTAAATGGATGGTGGGTAAAAGATATACTTACCCTTACCTTTCCCTATAGGGTATGGGTGGTGGGTAAACAGGTAATACCCTACCCATTTATAGCCCTAGTAATGAAAGAATTACTCCTAGTCTCTATCTTCTTCTCTGATTTCTAACATCATATAAGAGAAATTAGGGGTAGGATTCCCCTTACTTCTATGATCCATGCCGATATCAAGCTAGAAGAAGTCATTATAATCCTCTTGTCTTCCTATCAACAAGGGATTCCTCTCATTAAAAGGCGTTTTCATCAATGATGTCTTCATTTTTGTCCTTCTCTCAAGATCTATCATCTAGATTCTCATATCTGTCATCTCTTCAGAAAACAAGGAGAAATCTAATCTTATTACCAAATATCTCTTTTTTTTCTACTATTCTCAGCAAGGTTTTTCTACAGCATCAAGCAGAATGACGATTATCCATCATTATCTTTTGTCATCTTCTCTTCTAGTTCATCATCATCATCAATTTCTTAGCCAAGGGAAATGTAAGGACCCTGACCTTTATTTTGGGCTTACCCTATTTTCTTTACCTAAACCTTGTGTTTAGATGATTGCTAATCACCTCAAATGGTGATTAGGGTTTGTGTGTGCTTTGTTGAGAGTTGGAGGTGCAAATTGCAAATAACCCAATTTTTAGAGTTGATGTGCAAGTTTGATGCCTTGAGATATGTTTCTCTCTCTCTCCTTGCATCCTCTAGGGTTGAAGGATGGGTTGGGCTCGTTGTTTGAGTATCTTTGGGCTTTGTTTTGCCTTGTTGAGCCTAGTTTGGGCTTTGCCTAGCTTTGTTGGGCCTTGTATCGGGCAAGGGTGTGCTTGGTGCCTTGTGTCGGCCATGGTGTATCGACCATGTGGTTGTGTCGGCCATGGTGTGTCAGCTAGTAGGTTGTGTTGGGCAAGTGGTGTGTCACCCATGAGGTGTACCGACCAAGTGACCTTCTTTGACCTAGCATCATTTGTGTCACCCCCCTTGTGGACACTTGGTGCTTGTTTCTTGCATGTGGCAAAAGCTTTGGACATGTGGAGGTGGGCGAGATAGTAGGTGGCTTTTCCCCAAGGACAAGTGTCCCTAGGTTGGGTGTCACCTTGACTTAGTCTCCCCTTCACCCTCTTCCATATATGTCCCTCCTTTCTCTTGCTTAGGATCCCTTTAGTTCCTTAGTTGCCTTCCTTTTTCCTTGGTGGACGATACCTCTACTTGGTGGAGCTTGGTGGTTGATCTCCTTGGTGGAGTCTTCTTCTTCCTCTAGTGGTGGCTGAACCCTAGAGCGTGTCTTGCTTCTCTTCTTGTGGTGAGCATCTCCCCCTCTTTCCTTAGCACCTTGTTCTCCTTCTTGCTTGCTCTTCAGCCATGGTGGTTATGAGCTTTGTTCTTCTTCATGTGGTGGCCGAAGGTGGTGCTTGGAGCTTGGAAGCTTGGTGCTAGGATCTTGGAGCTTGCTTAAGGTGGGTTACATAACTCCTAACCCTAGCTATACTACTTCCTTTTTCATGTTGCATATTTATATGTCATCTTGATAGGCCATGCATCTTGTTAGATATGTTTCTTGCCCTAGTATGTACCCCTTTTATCTTGTTATATATAGTGGTCATGTTTTTGATGTGTTCTTATACCTTGTGGCCAAACCTTGAGTTTAGGGTTCCTTTGGAAAAACCCATTTCTCTCCCTTTTGGTTTTGAGAAGTGAGTTCGAGCTCTAGTGGTGTAGGCAAAACCCCTCTCACTTGGTTGTTGATAGGTGAGTCTATGCTCTAGTTGCTTAGGCAATACCCTTCTCTCACCATGGATTTGAGAGGTGAGCTTTGGTTGGAATCTTGACTGATAAGGGGATGATCCACCTTGTTGCCCGATATGTGATGGAGGTTGTGCAAAAACCCTCTCTCTTGGTTGTTGAGAGGTGAGCGAACTCTCTTGATCTATTAGGGTTTGATGATGGTGATCTTGAGGTTGATGATGACTAAACTTATATGGTCTTTGTGCCTTACACAATACCCTTTTGTGGTGCTTTGCACAATACCCCTCTTTTAGGGTTTTGTCTTGGGCGATATGAAAAGTTGGGTTCTTTTGACCTTATTGCCCGATATGACCCCTTCACCATGTTAGTGTTGTTGGGTGATATGCCTTGTTACCCAAGAGGGTTTTGGGAGTGTTGAACCCTGGATGTCCCTTTGACCGACATGGTGCTTGGTAGATATCTCTATTTTGTGCCTTGGGCAACATGGGTTGGTTTTGATGTTGCCCAATATGGTGCTTGGGTGGTGAAACCCTAGATAGATGCCTTAGTGGTGACCAATATGTAGTGCTTAGCTTAGTTGGAGGATAGACTACCTTAGGTGCCATGGTGTCGTTTGAGAGATGACAATAGTGTGCTTGTTGGGCGTTATGATCTTGGCCTTGGGGGTTATGATGATGGTGGCTTCCCGACATGAAACCCTAACCCTAATGGGCGATATGGTCTTGGACGTTAGGGATGGTTGTGCTTCCTGATATCATCTTTACTCTTAGATGCCCGATATCACCTTGCACTTGGGTGCACGATATACCCTGCACATAGTTGAATGACACATCCTTTGGATCTAGATACACGACACACTTGTACTCCTTAGTTGCACGATACACCTATGCTCCTTGGTTGCACGACATCCTTTGTGTGTGGGTGCACATCTTGGTTGGCCAATATGTGTGGTTAAGTGCCCTAGACAATAGGATTTTGGTGAGGGATGTAATCCTGCCCAATACCCTTTTTGGGTGAGGGATGCACTTCCCGCCACACCTATAGTAAGAGTAGATGGTAACTTTGGTGAGGGTTATGCTTAACCCGGAAACCCTAGTTTTGGTGAGTCGTTATCTTGTAACCGCACCTCTGTTGATGATGCGTTATGAATTATAGGTTGTAACCAATGATATGTTTGATACCTAAAGTTGGTGTTAAGTGAGATGATTAGATACATGATTATGTTCATTAGATATAAGGCATAGTGAATGCTCATGGTTTGATTACAATAATGTAATTTGTTTACAAGATACAACTTTGTGCTTCATGTAGTTATAATCATGGATGTTGATCCAATCAACTACCTTCAACCCTAATAGCATGACAATCATAAAGATCTATGTTTGGTGATTCAATTATCTCTCTCGATATGCATACTAACCATGCAAGTGTATCAAATGAATTCATAGCCAGGTAAGAGCTATGAAGTATATTTGTTTTGAATAACACTGAATAATGATAATCCTTGATTGATGGGATAACATGTATCACCCGTACGATGTGAAAAGGTCTGTTGATCTGATAAAGGATGAGTGCCTAGTTGAGGTGTTATCCTCTGATGTTGAGATAAGGGATTGCTCTCCCATGGTGATGATGTAAGCCTTGAGAGGCAGTGGCATTTTGCGATGAGGGATTGATATCCAATGGTAATTATGTAACTCAATTTTGTTTATGTTTTACAACTTGGTTGCCTCAACAATCCACTTAAAATATACTAATTAATTATAGTGGAACATATCATGTAGTTTTCCCTGGCCATAGATCCATCATCGTCAGTAGCTGGTGATGGTGAAACGGGTTCTCCTATGGGTTAACCCAGAATCGCATATTGTTGAATATGTGTGGTTGCTCCTAGACAAAAATAGGAGGATTAGAGTGCAACTTCTGTTGTAGACTCCATAGCACGGTTTCAGGCCCGTGGCTCAATATCATAGAGCATGGTGAACAGGCCCATGGCTCAGGATGTGTGATAAGAGCATGGTGAACAGGCCCATGGATCAATGATTATGGAGCACGGTGAATAGGCCCATGTCTTGGATCACTAGTGTCGATACCTGTACCAAGGTGGGCTAGGCAGAGGGTATCCTGACCCTGTGTGGCTGCGGCCACCTAAGCATGAGACTACGGTCATGCTTGTTAAGCACTCGTGCACTGACCACAAGGTGGTGAGGTCGTGGATTCCGGTTCTTCCATTGACCTTATATGGCACTGGTTTGGGCTTCACAGCCGATGGTTGGATTTGAGTGGTACGACTCAGTTCCTCAGGGCATGATAATACATAATCCATCCGAATATTATATACTACTTAGGGCAAAACACGGAACATTGATTGAGGCCTTGTATAGTTGATCTAGTTATACCTTGCAATTATTTGTATGATCCTTATATTTTGTGATAAGTTCTTATAAAGCCTATCTTGTCAATCATGTTCCATAAAGAATATCTGGTCATATGCCTCCTGGATACCCTGGTAAGGTTATTAATAAAATAAGTTCTACTTAGGATGCTTCTCTTATGATCTGCTGATATCAGTTATCTACTTTACCTACTTTTTCTAAAGTTTTATAGTTTCAGCGGGGAGTTATGTTTCTCGTTGGGACTCTGTGTCTCACCCTGTTGGTTTACAACCTTTTTAGGCAATCGTGCTAAACGTGGTGGTGGTCGTGAGGTTGTGGCTCGGCAGCAAGAAGAGCAATAGGAGGCAAGAGATGGATATGATGTTGTTTTGGTTGTTTTGTAGTAGAGTCCTAGAGTCATCCCTGTACTCTCAGGTCCTTGGAGGTGTTTTGACGACGTTTTATGATGAATAGCTGATGTAGCTTTGTTTATCCTACTATTGGCCTGGTATGGCATGTTCTATATATAAATAGGTGGTGAACTCTTTGTGCCTATGTGACAGCTAGTTCCTATAAGCTGTGGACACGTATCAAGCTTCATGTATATTTACATAACATCTTTTCCTTGCAGGATAAGGATCTGGATGTAATAGTTCTCTTTTATCTACTTTCTGCAATTGGTTTTAATTAACCTGTGTTTTTTATAATATGTCATTTATGGAAGTTCCACACATTTTCGTGTGCCATTTCATTGTCTCTGTGATAGCAGGATGTCATAGAAAATACATATGAGAATGAAGATGTTGAAAGTTTGGATCCACAAAAGTCTGGCTCCAACTTACCCATTTCTTCTCATATCTCAAAAACTAAAGGGAATGATATACCTTCTATCTATCCCTATTGGATCAGAGTTAATGCGGCTAACTTTGTCTCTATCAAGATAAACTCATTCAACTTCCTCTACTAGGAGGTTTTGATCCGAGCTCTTGTATAAAGAAACAGTCTAGAAGGCTTTTTAGATGGTAGTGAAACAACTATATCTATTTTCATCTCTAGTAATGAAGGAGGAAAGAAACTTGATCCCGACTTCATATCTTGGCAACATACATATCATCTTATTAAAGCCTGGCTCAAGGGAACTCTTACTGAGGAAATGCTTGGAGAAGTGGTAGGTCTTACTAGTATGTATTTACTAACTTCTTTACAAAATCAACACAATCTTATGAATTTGAATTGCTATCTCAACTGAGATCTACATATAAAGGTAGCAATGATCAATCTACATATCTAATAGTTTTAAGCTTTCTTTTGATGAATTGAATGCTTTAGGAAAAACTATGGGCAAATCTGATAATATTTATAGTCTACAGATGGCCAGGATGGCTTTGAGTATGATTCCTTTTCTTCCTTTACACTGAAACCTCCAATTCCACTGTATGATGAAGTAGTTATGCTACTAAAGGAATTTGAGAGATGATGTACTCATAGAACATCCATAGATTCCTCTATGTCCTTCTTTCAACAACAAATTAATTATGACTTAGGGAATAAAAATCATAATAACTATAAGAATAATAGAAACTATGGTGGAAGAGGGATAACTTCACAACGATGACTGTTATGACACACTCATTGCAATCAAGGGAATTTCTCCGCATAGGGATGAGGTTTCTCGCAAGAAGCAAGTTCAAGAGGCACTCAACAAGATCAACGAAATCTATATTGTCACCTTTGTGGTAAAAGAGGTCATGACACACTCATTTGTTGGCATCAATATGTGAAAACAACTATCAAAGAACATATACGCCAAAAGTTATCAATGATAGTGGTAAAGCTCTTGTTGTAATAAAACTTGGAAGTTCTAACAAAGAAAACTAGAAATTTAATAGGGGAGCAATTTGTCGTATAACTTCGAATTCAGATATGCTAAAATATGTGATACCTTTCAAAATAAATGAATCCATAATTGTTGGCAATATTACTCAATTACCTATCACTCAAATATGTAATGGTTTTTTGTTAGCAGCAAGAAGCCACCTTTAATACAAGTGCTTATAGTTCCACAAATAAATAAGAATCTTTTTTTTGTCTCTAAAATAACTTCTCAGATTTCCTATTATGTCTTATTCTTACATGATGAATTTTTTATTAAGGATATGAAGAGCCATCATCTTCTAGCTAGAAATCGTTGTCAGGATGGTTTGTATCGGTTTCAACCTTCATAGACAAATTGAGTAGCCTTATTTTCCAATACTATATTTCTCAAGATTGTGAAGGCGTTGTAGCATAAAATGCTTAGACATTTGAGAACTATTGTTGTTATGCAACTTAAAGAAGAAAAGTGTGTTGAGTTTGTTTTAGTACATTGTACTCAAATCTGCTCGAGTTATGATCTTAGTAAAGTTAAGAAACTTCCATTTGAAGGAAATAATGAGAGGTGTTCCACTCTCTTTTCTTTAATTCACTATGATCTATGGGGAAAAGAACCCGTAATCACTAATCAAGGATTTCAGTACTACTATCTTTTTGTGGATGATTGTATCTCATATATGTGAATCTTTCCTATGAAAAATAAGTTTGAGTTTGCTTCTATTCTTATTTAGTTTCACAAAATGATCAAGACACAGTTTGACAACACATTTAAATTTTCCAAATTGATAAAGGTTGCAGTATATATCTTCCTTAAACAAAAGGGTATTATGCATAATATGAGCTATCCACACACAAGACAAATGGAACATCTGAATGAAAACACATATATTTAGTTGAGTTAGGTCTAACTATTTTAATTGATTCATGTATACCTAAAAAGTATTACATGAAGCATTGTCTACTTGTGTGTATCTTATAAATGGATTACCCTCTTCTGTTCATAATAATAACTCTAGTATATAAAAATAAACTGGATTACAAGTCTCTCAGAGTTTTTGGTACTCTCTTTTTTCTATTTTTAATATTATTAAGGAGGCATATGATTCTTAACATACATACTTTACTTTGAATATCCAAATCTTGGCCACTTGATAAGTGATACTAAGAAATGTATGTATATACTCATGTGATTCAATATGTGATATGTGAACTCACATGCATCTTAGACACTCTACTCTAGTTCAATAAACATGGATTAAAAGTTTAGAGGATGACTATTTTATGCATCAAGTTCAATCTGAATATCAGAGACAAAGGAACAATACTATCATGGTAACACTGCTCACAAATTGTAGGATGAAGTTGTTCTCTAACTTTCTAAATTACTTGGGAAGCAATGATGTATTTTAGATACCACTCATTTCTTGTGATGTCATAATTTGGTTATGGACATTCATTGGAAACATAAATAGGGATCTATAGGGTCACACACATATGATACACTTAGAATAGGAGTTTATTCATGAATGATGTTTAACTTGATTGCTAAAGAGTTTAGGTATTCAATTTAAAGAACAGTGGTTGAAAATTGGCTGACTAGACCGTGAACCCACCAGTTCAAGCGTTGAACCAAATAATTCAAATGTTAGGTCAATTAGAAACAACATTGGTTGAACAATACCTAAACTAGGGTATGAACTGACCGGTTCACTTAGCAAATCGATCGGCTCAAAGTCTGAAACAACTGGTTCAAGTATTGAACTGCCCAATTCAATGATAAATATGATTGGATCAAGGATTGATACTGACATCATGTCGTGCATTGATCGAATATTAAATGCCAATGTGATTCAAAAAGGGAAACTTACCGAACCAACCAGTTCACCTATGAACCAACCGATTCAATAGTAAACTGACCAATTCATTATCCGTAGCTTCCAAAAATTTTATGAAAATTCATCTCTTTAACTTTCGCACATATTAGAAGTCCTGACCTTGACCCTCCGATAAATAAAGGGATAGTGGAGGCCTTCGAGAGACTGAACAATCTCTCTGACAATTGTTGTCCTCTCTAGTTGTGGTAACTAAGAGAGGTCGAGCAAGTCATACTCGTCAAAGGGAGGGATAGCAAGGGAGAGACAATTGGGAGAGCAAGTTGGCACTAGCACGCTGACTAGAAGGATAACTCCTTTTGTCCGTTCATCTAGAATGACATGAGTTCCCGATGATCCGTGTAGACTACTCTAACAGCGAAGAGACTTTGTCTCCTACTAGGAGGACACACACAACAATTGTCTATGGTGATCAACCCAAAATTCGTTGATGTTACCGTCCAAGTACAACTTGAAGAAAGTTTTATACTACTGCAAGGGTTTGTCGTTGGACTTGCTCAAGGATCAAGTATAAACCTTGCAAACCCTCCTTTCCATTACATACTTGTTGACCCAATTTACTATTTAAAGAAAATATGACAAGTTAAATTTTTATTTCCACTGTCTTATCTGATGTCATATTACCCAACAATGGCACTAAAAATATATAGTTGATTAACTAATATGTATAAGTTTAAACCAGATCATGGTTATAGTGTAAAAGTATCTCATTTGGATTCAATACAATATTTAAACACTACAAATGCAAGTAAGAATATGACTTGTTGGTTCATCTCAAGGGCCACTATGAAGCTAGCTAAGTTTGTATCGAGAAGGTCATCATTACTTTATCTCTTGACCTCAAATCCCAAGAATTTTGTGGTTATTATAAGGGTAGAAGGAGATCATCCTCTTCTGTCATTGAGATGAAACATATTATAGAGACCAATTGTGTTATAGGTTAGCAATTTTATTACAAGAAATATAATCAAATTGATTAAAAGACATGATTCTATCATACATAACGTTTACTACATTTATTCTTATGAATGACTAATGGCTGCCAAAATTTTGATTATTGAAATTCAAATGGTTATAAATTATAAAGGTATTTTATGTTTCCAAAATTTTGAATCTGATAAATTAGAAAGGACAAATAGTTGATAATTATACAAATAATACAATAACTATACAAAACTGCAATTGAAATTCTTAACATTGCCAAAAAGGGTCTAAATTTGTTGATCCGAACTTATTGTTTTAGATGTGTCCTTTTAAATGTCATACATACACCCTATTAATTTCTTAAGGGTAGGTTTTTGGGTAAATGTAACACAAGGACTTTTTAGGACACATCGGAACAACAAGTCTAGAAAAATATATTTGAAGACGTTAAAAGGTAAAAGGAAACTCGCATAATGTTTAACTATACCATGTAGGGAAAAAATAGGAGAATTTTCGCACATTACCCCTTTACAATTTCTCCACTAACCAACTACTCCATAGGATAAAGGAGGGTAAAGGTAAGGGAAAAGTGTTATCCATACCCATTATAGGCTAATATTTAAAGTATCCCAATATATTTATAAGAGAAAAATTATCCTTAAAATTGAAGTTCGATCAATGTAGTGTCTATATCGAGCTCATAGGTTCAATGACATAACATGTTGAATACAATATCTTTATAGTCATTACAAAATGTTGACCAACTAAATAAATGTGTCATCCACCAAACCATTAGTCTCCACGCTAAGAGTAGATTGAGGTATAAAAAAGTTTGGAGCTTTGTTTGTGCACAACAACAATAATGTATCATTGTACACTTGAAAAATACATTGATTGCTAGGTAATTTTTATGAATTAACAATACATATATATACTTGAATATATATGTATGTAAATATATATATATATATATATATATATTTGCATGTATGTATGTATCTATCTTCCTATCTATCTATTTATCTATATCCACACACACACACACACACATATATATATATATATGTTTCATCTTTAATATATGTTCAGGTAGCTACCTTCTTTATAAATAGTTACTTTGTCTAAATTTTTTGACTTTACATGTATACAAAGTTATATTACTTTCTAAATAGTTACATTACATGCATAATAGCTACATTTATAAATATGCAATGTTAAATATTTATTCTAGAATTTTTACTGTGTATTCTGTCCAATTTCTCTTTTTTAATAGGGTAGCTACTTTTTGACAACATAGTTACTTTTTTGTCTGAATAGTTACATTTTGGGTTGTATGGGAGGCAGAAATTAAATTGTTCCCACACGAGTAGAGAATGAACACCAGTATATATATATATATGTATAGATATATATATACACATACATACATACATACATATATGTATATGCATATATATACATACATACATACATATATGTATATACATATATACATATACATATATAAATATATGTATATACATATCTACATATACATATATTTATATAAATAAATAAATATATATATATATATGTATATACATATATATATATAAATATATGTATATACATACATATATATGTATATACATACACATATATGTATATATATACACATATATGTATATATATACACACACATATACATATATATCTACACACACACACACATAGGCGCACACGCACACACACACACACACACACACACACACATATATATATATGTATGTATATATATATATATACACTAGTATTTGCACATTCTTTGCACGTGATCTTCGAAATAATAAAAAATAAAATTTTCAATAATGAATACGAACTTTATGCTTTATTTTAACATCAATACATGTATACAGATGTGTTGTTTTCCAAATATATATAAATGTGTACATTAATTACACTTCTAAAAAAAAATTACACTTCTTTTGGATTTATCTAAGTTTACATGTTTATAAAATTTCATACTTGTTTTCTAACAAATAAAAGCTCATTATTTGTAGACACTGTGTGTTTAATTTTTATGGTTTATTGATTTAACATGGATTACTTTAATCTAATCAGTCGGATATCAAAGTTATATATATGAGATATAAGTTTTTTGGTTTGAACAATTATTATCATGATATGGAATTCATCAGTCACATTAATTTTGATAAAAACTTCGACTATGAAAACTTTGAAAGTGTACTATAGTATATTTAGAAATCAAATAGATAATACTACAATTAAATAGTGTGCAATATACCTTTTCATTTAATACACAATTCCATCATAAAATATTTGAAAGTTTAATTTATTAATAGCTTGACTTTATTTACATAATACCTAAGATATATTTTTTCATAATATAACTACAAGATAATGACCATATTATAAAATTATTATTCTACTACATCATATTTAGAAAAATGATAATTAATTACAAGTGTATGTCTAATACTTATAGGGAATTTCAAAGAGATATATTGTATGATAGTAACATTTTTTATGAACCGATTGAGGCATTCTAACTAATAAGTTTTCATCATAGGATTTTTTTTTCATATTTATCTTTTTTTATTCCTTTTCCATTCATGGATGAATGTCATGATATCATATTGTATTTCGGTGCATTCATGTTCACATCTGCATCATGCATCTCATTCACTTCTAATTTGAATACAAGCCATTAGAGAAAAGAAGGAATGCGACGTACCTTTCATTTACTTTATGGATAATGATTAAAATAAAATAGTAAGCGCTCCCCATTACATATTGCAATATATTCAAGAAAAGTTATCAAAATAACTTCATCTGATGGATTAAAATAACATTTTTCTTTCTAATATTATGCATTGTAAATATGTAATCTTTATTCTAGAAAGAATGTAATAGTATATAATCTGACTTACTATAATGGTTTTCATAAATATGATTTATATTTAACAATCACTATCTATATTATGTGATATGTTTATATATTAGAAGGATAATTATTATACATGTAGTATATTATTTATCTGATATAATTCATTTTATTGCAAACAAACCCAATGTCAAATGCAAGGATATATTTTGTATGGTAACAATGCACAAAGTAGTTCAAGTCTTTGAATTCCTTTCATTCAAAATATTTGAAACAATAGATTGCAGGTATATAAAATACCATCAACCTATTGACTTAAGAGTTATACATTGCCCATATTTTGATAATGACTTAACCATTCCATTCCAATATATCTAATATGTTTGTTCAAGATTGATTTCAGGCTTTATGGACATGAAAAGGATCAAATTATACAAGCCCTAGCTTGTTTAAGTTCAAGTCAAATGCAATGCAAGTGTGCATTTTGAGAAATCACTCCAAATGACCTTAGATGATTTTTGTAATGACTTATATTGATGATATGGCTTGTAACTAAGATGATAAAAAATTAGGACCACTTAATTCCAAGGTTTAATCACTCAATTTTCAATTTAGAAAATTTGTCACAGGCTGCTTATCGGTCGAGTTGGAAACTCAATCGATCCTATGATGGATCTTCTGAAGATGACCCATCGGTCGAGTTGTACACTCACAGAACTCGACCGACTGACTCACTGAGTAAAACTAATTTTAGCTCATCAATCAAGTTTCCCAGAACAAACTCGACCGATAGTTTGAAAATTGGATTTGTCATTTAGTGGATCAGTTGAGTTACCTTTATTGAAACTCGGTCGAATGTACTATATAGAAAATGCAGAAAAAGTGAATATAACCATTGGTGAATTGTCTTGGGTGAAAATAGATCTGTTGCATCTTGCAATATGACTATATTTTGACATGAAGTGATCCCACACTCAAGGGAACACCCCCTGCTATAAATAAGACCCCTTGGAGTTCATTCCAAGTTTTCTCATTCATGCTATTCTAAGTCCTTGCTATAGTTGAGCATGTTGCAACTCCTTAAGCCCCTTTCTCTCTCTATTTTACACTTCATTTTGTGATTATGAGTGAGATAGGCCAATTGTAAGAGAGCTACTTCCTTGTGCTTATAAAGATCTCATTCCATGCCTTCTTCCCTACCCCTTTCCTCCATGAAGCAAAGGTGAAGCAAGATACTCTGAGTGAAGGTGGAGTTGTTGTTGTTGTTGTTGTTCTTCTTCTTCTTATTTAAGGTTGAAGAAGCGGTGAAGATCTTATCCAAGTGAAGGATAAGGCAAAGGCTAGAGATCAAAGATGAGTGGGTAAACCCTTGAAGGTTGAAGACTTGTGCAACAGTAGGTAAGACCTTGGAAGAAGGCTGAAGACTCTTGGCAAAGTGGGTAAGTCCTTGGTAAGGTGGAAGACTGTTTGTGTTTGGATGGGTAAGTCCTTTGTTGGTCTTGTGTTTTAACTCTTATTGGTGAATATATAGAGAAAAGCACTTGCAAAGTCCTAGTTGTTGACCTCTCAAGGTAGTGGACTGACTCTCTCCTAGTTTGGAAAGTGGAACCACTCTAAATGACCTTGTTAAGTGCTTGCTTTCAATCCCTTTCATCCTTGATATGTTTGTTAGTTAGGACTTCAAATTGCAATTAAGCTATTGGTTTTGTTTGATATAATTTGATGGTCTAATCTATCTTGTGAGAATTTTTGAAGCTCTATTCGCACCCCCCTAGAGCCCTAGATTTAAGAAGTGGTATTAGAGCTAAGGATCTTCTCCAACAATATCCCACAAGATGAGAAAATGGGTGAAAACCTACTGGGTTCTCTCAACCTAGAGGGAGGCTTCTCCATGCATCCTTTGGTCTTTGATTGTACCAACTTCCTCTATTGGAAGAGGAACATGCAATTCTACATTCAAGGCATGAACTTTGACATGTGGAAGGTGATGGTCACACCATACAAGAAGCCAACTGGAGTTGTTACTACATAGAGTGAAGCTGCACTCAAAGAAGCCCAACTCAATGACAAAGCCATAAGCATACTCTATGCAGCCCTTAACCCAACAGAGTTCAACCAGATTTCATCTTGGGACACCACCTATGAGATTTGGGACAAATTGTGCATCACTTATGAGGGAACAAAGCAAGTCAAGGAGGCTAAGATCTACATGTTGAATAGCCTTCTAGAGAACTTCAAGACGGGCAAGAAAAAGGGATTATAGAAATGTACTCAAGACTCAATGTCATCATCAATGGGTTGGCTGCATTGGGCAACACTTTGGATAGAGGTGTAATCAACTCTAAGATCTTGAGGACTCTACCAAAGAGATAGGAGTCAAAGGTCACCTCAATTGAAGAAGTGAGGAGCCTTGGTGACATCCCAATTGAAGAACTCATTGGTAACATCCCATCCCATGAGCCAAGGCTTGACAAGCAAGAAGAACAAGCCAAGCAAGAAGAGAAGGAAGCCAAGAAGATCAAAGATAGTGTTTTCAAAGCACAAGTAGAGGTGGTTGTCTTTCAATAACAACTTACTTGTCAGACTTCTCCTTCCTCCTCTAGTGAAGATGATGGCGCAAGTGAGCATGAAGCCAACTACACTAAGGGCAAACACTTCAAGGGAAAGCAAGCCTCCTCCTCCTCTACTCCTAGATGCTACAAGTGTGGAAAAAAGGGTCACAACAAGAGTGAATGTCCCAAGTCAAGAAAGTCACACCACAAGGGCATCTTAAAGAAGGAATTAGAGTACAATAAGGAGATAAGTTACAAGAGGAAGAACAAGAAGGAGAAGATACACAAGAATGCAGATCATGCAGCTTGGGAAGCTTCATCCTCAAGTAGCTCAAGCTCTGAAGAAGATGGAGAATGCCACCTTGCTCTCATGGCCTCTACTAGTAAAGAAATTGGTGAGGTAAGTGAGGTAAGCTTCAATGAGTTATCTAAGAAAGCTATTATTGACATGATTTTTTCTACCCATTCATCTTTTGCTAAATGCAAATCTAAAAGAAAACGGTTAGGAAAAATGATTGATGATTTGTATGCTAAACTTGAAATTCTTGAGCTTAATGACAAACTCATCTTGAGAGCATTGATAACTTGCAAATCCAATATCTTGATATTGAGCTCCAATACAATGGAGTTGAAGTAGAGAATGGTATCTACCTTAAGAACATTGGAACTCTTAAGGAAGACAACCAAAAATGCATAAAGGAGCTTGAAATTCTTGAAACTGAAAAATGATGAATATAAGCTTCTTGTCGATGCTCATAGGGATGTGAGAGATGTTTATCTTAAGGAAATTCAAGTTCTTAAATCTGAAAATGCTAGGTTTCTTGGTCAAGTTAATGATTTATCTTCTAGACCTATCATGCCTAGTAATGATGCTACTTCTATTTCACTTGAGAAAGTTTCTTATTTTACTAAATCCCTCTATCTTGAGACTGACCTTGTTCATATTAGAGATGATATTATGAGTTTTCTTATACTATCATTTCTCTTAATGATGATAATCATAGATTAAGAGCATATTTATAGAAATTCCTCAAAGGCAAAAACTCCCTAAATGAAATCCTTGACCATTCTACCAAACAAAGTGGTACTAGTGGTTTGGGATTTGTGGGGGGGGGGCTCCAAAGGGAAAGAAAAATGCCAAAGGTAAGAAAAAGAGCAAGGAGATCTCTTTCTTTGTGGGAGAGTCATCCGACACTAATAATCCTATGGTTTGTTCTTATTACAAGTGTGATGATGATTACTCTACTTATTGTCCGTACTACCCTAAGGGGACCAACCCAAAGATGAAATGGGTCCCCAAGCTAACTCCAGATCCCAAAGTTTGTGTTGGGAACAAACATTCTCCTTTCTTGTAGGAAAAAGGAAGATGGATTGTTGATAGTGGCTGCACTAAGCATATGACAGGTGATGTAAGCCATTTCAACAACTTCACCAAAAAGAAAGGAGGTTCGGTCACCTTTGGGGACAATAAGAAAGGTAAATTAAAAGGTGGGGGTGATGTAGGTGAATCTTTGTGTATCAAGAATGTTATTTTTGTGGATAGCCTACATCACAATTCAATTAGTGTTAGTCAATTATGTGATAATGGTTACCTTGTGTTATTTACTTCCTTTGAATGCTTGATTCTAGATTCCCATAGCTACTAAGTTATATATACGAGAACTAAAAGTGGTAATCTTTATGTTATTACTCTTAACTCTATTAAGCCTGTTGTTGGTAGATGCCTAGTAGTTAACTCGAATGATATTTCTCTTTGGCATCGTCAGCTTGTCATGTAAGTATGCAATAGTTGAATAAGTTGAGGAAAAAGGACTTGGTCAAGGGACTTCGCAAATTAGATTTTGAAAAGGATGAGGAATGCCAACCTTGTACCCAAGGAAAGAAAACCAAGTCCTCCTTCAAATCCAAAGGAGTCCTTAGTACCAAGAGAGTTCTTGAACTTCTTCACATTGATCTATTTGGACCAATGGGAACTCAATCGCTTCGTGGTTCCAAGTATTGCCTTGTTATTATCTATGTTTTCTCTACATATACTTGGACCTTCTTTCTCATGTCTAAGAGTGATATTCTTGATGTTTTCTTGGGCTTTTGTAAATGAGTTGAGAATGAAGCCTCTTGTCACATTGTTTCCATCGTAGTGATCATGGGGCAGAATTTGAAAACGAGTTTTTTGAGCATTTTTGTCAAGAATCTGGTAATGCACACAACTCTCTTCACCTCGAACACCTCAACAAAATGGGGTTGTAAAGAGGAAGAATAGGTCTTTATAGGAGATGTCTAGGACCATGCTTCTAGAATATGATAGTCCAAAGAAGTTTTGGGCTGAAGTTGTCAGTACCTCATGCTTTGTGCAAAACTAGCCTTTTACACATCCATCTTTGAAGAAAACCCCCTATGAGATATGGCATGGTAGGAAGCCTTCTATCAAGTATTTCCATGTTTTCAAATGTCCTTATTTTTTTTTAATATGAAAGATTCTCTCGACAAGTTGGATCTGAAATCTTACAAGGCTTTCTTTCTATAGCACTACTAGCAAGGCTTATAGAGTATTTAATGTTGATATTGCTAAAGTAGAAGAATCCATAAATGTTAAGTTTATTGAGACTAACCCCTCTATTCCCAACGATATTGTTCCAAATGATGATGTTGCAGGTGAAGTAATTCCTATTCTAAAAGATCTCAACATCACCCAAAAGGGAAAAGAGGTGGTCACACCAGAAGAAGAGAAAGATGAAGAGAAGAAGGATCCAACCCCCGGTTTGAAAAGAATCATCCAAAAGAGATGATTTTAGGTGATCCATTTGAAAGAGTGAAGACACAGGCTGCATTCAACAAAGAACAAGCAACATCACCTTCATCTCACAACTCGAGCCTAAGAACATCAAGGAAGCTCTTGGTGATGATGAATGGATCCTAGCTATACAAGAAGAGTTGAAGCAATTTGAAAATAACAAAGTATCGACCCTAGTGCTAAGACTGAGTGATAGAAAGATCATTGGCACCAAGTGAGTCTACCACAACAAGCTTGATGAAGGTATAGATTTTCATGAAACATATGCACCTATAGCTAGACTTGAGTCCATTCGTATGTTACTTGTATTTTATAGTTATAAAAACATGCTTCTTTATCAAATGGATGTTAAAAGTGCATTTTTGAATGGTACAATTGAGGAGGAAGTGTATGTTACACAACCCTCGGGCTTTGAACATGATAGTTTACCTAACCTTATTTATTTGTTATAAAAATCTCTCTATGGACTCAAACAAGCACCTAGAGCTTATTATGAGAAATTAAAGAACTTTTTGTTGGATCATGGGTATATCATGGGCAAAGTGGATTCTACCCTATTTCTAAAGCACACTTATAACAATTTTCTTATCATACAAATATATGTTGATGATATAATTTTTGACAAAACTAACCTTGATCTTTGCAAAGAATTTCGTGATCTTATCCAGAGTGAATTTGAGATGAGTATGATGGGTGACTCATGTTCTTCCTCAACTTTCAAATCAAGCAAACAAAAGATGGGACCTTTATCAACCAAGGCAAGTATACAATTGAGTTACTACAACACTTTGGGATGAAGAACACCAAGCCAATGGACACACCCATGTCAAACACCGCCAAATTTGACAAAGACAAAGAAGGTGAGAAGGTATATGAGAATCTCTATAGAGGTATGATTGGAATTTTACTTTACTTAACTACCTCTAGACCTGATATAATGTTTAGTTTTGCCTTATGTGCTTGCTTTCAATCAAATCCTAAGAAATCACATCTCATAGCTGTTAAGAGGATTTTAAGGTACTTAGCCAAAACCCAAAATTTTGGACTATGGTATCCCAAGTCAAGAGACTTTACTCTGACTGCTTATAGTGATGCGGATTATGCAGGGTGATTGATTGATAGAAAGTGCACAAGTGCAACTTGCTTTCTCCTAGGACCATGCTTTGTGTCTTGGTTCTCTAAGAAACAAAGCATAGTGGCATTATCAACCATCGAGGATGAATACATTGCAACCAGAAGTTGTTGTGCCCATGTCCTATGGATGAAGCAAATGCTCCAAGACTTTAACATTAACTTTGATGGTTCTTCTATTTGTTGTCATAAGACCAGTGCAATTAACTTGTCATATAATCCTATCTTGTATAGTAGAGATAAACACATAGAGGTTTGCCATCATTTTCTTTGTGATCACATTGCCAAGAAGGATATCTATATCATGCATGTGGACCTAGAAAATCAGTTGGTAGACATTTTCACTAAACCTCTAGCTAGAGAGCAATTTAACTTTATTAGATCTGAACTGCTCATAACTTATTTGAATGAATATGATATGCCTTCTAGGTATTTGTCATCTATCATATATGCTTTTCATGTGTTTTGATCACCATTGCTTGCTAATATGCTAAAAATCAGTTTTTTTTACCATCACTCATAATTGATTCAAACATGGTGTCTTTGTTACAACCCCAACTTTTGGATTCTTTTGGGTGAGAAATGTAATTTTTTTTATACTGGTAAACCAGTTACATCAAGGACATAAAGGAAATAAACTTGGGAATAGAAGGACATCAGAGAGATAAAGTTGCTGCCCCTGAGGGGGACATGTATCCCATGTCATTGTTGAAGACGGTTGTTTCAAGCAAAACTTGGCCAACACATCTGCGAGTTTGTTTTGACTTCTTCTTTGGTGTACCAATTTCTTTATTCCTACCCTAGTCAAGCTTTCAATGATCCTCATAGTGAGAGTATGATATTTGTTAGGGGGGTCTTGTAGGAGTGATGTCCATTGTACAACATTCCAAGAATCTGAAATGATTAAGCATTCGCCAAAGTTGTTGAGAGAGGCAAGTTCTGTGCCTTGCTTTTCTCTTATTTTTGGGTATTTTTTGCAAATGCATGTATCGCAAAATAGTAACCAATGATGAGTGTCATGTATCTAAGTATGTTCACTATACATAATGGACTTGAAAAATAAATTTAATTAGCACTCTAATGGCTAGAAATTAGGATTTCTAAGTTTAGGTTAGGTTGACCATCAGTTGAGTTGCCAACTCGACCGATCGGAGGCCAAGAGCTTTTTTAAAGAGCCTATCGGTCGAGTTTCTGAGTTCAAAGAACCCGATCGATGGTCAAGCTGGATCAAACTTAAGATGGGTTAGGCCGACAATTCTCCCTCTCATCCAGAGAAAAGTTGACTGATCCAACCTCCAGCTCCCATACACTCTCAACCCCAGCCCCGACCTTCCTCTCCCTAGCCCTAGTTTGTCCTAGATCGACCTCCCTTGACCTTCCCCCTTGCTAACCTAGGTCTATGGATGATTTTTGGTGGTGATTCTTTAGATTTTTCTCTCTCCTTCCTCTCCTTTTCATCTCTATGGCATCCAACATGAGGAAGAGGGCCGCCCCAACTAATGCACCATCATCTTTGTCCAACTCCCGCTTGATTCCGTTTGATGACACCTTCTTCGTCTCAAATGAGGCTCTAAATTGGTATATGGATCTCCTTCCTAGGAACCATTTTCCTTTTCATGACCTTTTTGAGCGTAGACCATGAAGACAATAGGTCATAGATCAAGTAGCTGAGTTGCTTTATGATCACCATCTCTCAACCTTGGGTGTTGAACACACGTGCTATAACAATTCCATCACAAGCACCAAAGTCGTTCATGAATTCAACACAAATTTGCATTGGAATTACGACACCCTCATACCCCCACCTACTACTCAAGTAGTCCTCCAATATATGATAGCCAGGAAGAAATTTCAAGTCTCTGAGGATACCTTGAACATTTTCTTTTCGGGTACTGAAGTGACTGACACATGGCATAAGGACTATCCAGAGTATTTTGACTTAGTTGAGCTTGACACCATCTGCAAGCAATATGATCTTACTCTCCTTGATATTCATAAGTTCTTGAAGAAGCCTCAATTACCATATAGGAAGAAGTGTACCCTTCCCTCCTCTACCTTGGACATCAAGAGATGCATCATTGCCCTAGTCTTTAACTGTAATATTCACCCCAAGAAGAATCAGACTGAGATTGCAAAAATCATTATGGTAATCATGTATTGTCTCTTGAAGAACATCAGAGTTAAGTGGTCGAGATATGTTCTCCATCATCTGACCTACTTTGACTCAGTCAAGAACACCTATGGCACCCACCCTTCCCACTAGCCCTACCCAGGAGGTGACTATGCATCCTTTGCATATGATCACTTTTACCCTGCCTCTCCACCTGCTCCTTCCTCTATTGCACCCCCGAATGTTGGCGGATCTACCCCTGGTGTGTTGCCTCTACCAGTTGCCCCCTTGACCACTCTGCTTGCTAGCCTCAGTAGTTCTGCTCCTTCCTTCCCACAAGACAATGAGCTCCATGCTCTTGGTATGTTTTGGGATGAGTAGAATGCATGTTGGCCCTGTCGTGGTTTTGGTCCCTCTACTAATGAAGAGATGTCAGACCAGGATGATGAGGAAGCAGCTGATGAGGAAGCTGATGAGGATGATGGTGATGCTTCTGATGATGGCTCTGATGGCTTCACTGGTGAACCTGGTGATGAAGATGATGTTGTTGCACCTTCAAACGGAGATGACAACTACAAGCCCAAAGCCTCTGATGTTGATGATGTTGTGGATGATGTAGACATAGATGACCTAGATGTTGAGTTGTTCTAGTTTTAAGTCTAGTTGTTGATCATATGTATCTTTATAGGGTATTTTGTATTAAAAACATATGGGTACATGTTCTGAGCTGTACTATTTGATCATCTAGCTTTCATCATTTTGGTTTGTTGTAGTTTTTGAGAATTTTCTTTCTGGGTTGTAATCTTTTGTACACTTTCTCTTTGATTCACTATATCTCATGAGTTGGTGCCATGTTTTACCATACTTTGATTATGACTTGGATTGTTTGTTTCTCTCATCTCTGGTTTGGTGTATGCTTTGAGATTGAAGGTTGTGCATGTATGCTTGGTTGTGCTTGGAGAAGACCTATTTTTGTGCTCTTCTACCCCCTTCCTTTTTGATAATTTCAAAAGGGGGAGAGAAGTTCAATGTTTTGAAGCTCAACCATATTATTTTTATTTCCTATGTGATCCTTTTCTTATTCATTATATGCTTTATCATCTGTCTTGCTAAATGATCATATAGTATATATGTCATGTTGCTTTGTGTAGATAGACTAACTATGCAGGTTAGAGTAAACATAGATTGAGGGAGAGAAATTTATATTGTTCAACTCATGAATCCCCCTACAATTCACAAGGCAAAGGTATAACTTCAATATCCTTTTCAATATGATTGAGGAATGGTTTGTCATTGTCAAAAAGGGGGAGAATGTTGACTTAAGAATTATACATTGCCCATATTTTGATAATGCCTTAACCATTCCATTCCTATGTATCTAATATCTTTGTTCAAAATTGATTTCAGGCTTTATGTACATGAAAAGGATCAAATTATACAAGCCCTAGGTTGTTCAAGTTCAAGTCAAATGCAATGCAAGTGTGCATTTTGGGAACTCACTCCAAATGACGTTAGATGATTTTTGTAATCACTTGTATTATGATATGACTTGTAAAAATGTGAGAAAAAATTAGGGACACTTAATTCTAAGGTTTAATCACTCAATTATCAATTTAGAAAATTTGTCATAGGATATTTATCGGTCGAGTTGGAAATTCGACAAATCCTATGATGGATTTTCTAAAGATGACCCATTAGTCGAGTTGCACACTCATAGAACTCGACCGATTGACTCACTGAGAAAAACTAATTTTATCTCATTGGTCGAGTTTCCCAGAATAAGCTTGACCGATAGTTTGAAAATTGGCTTTGTCATTTAGTGAATCAGTCAAGTTATCTTTATTGAAACTCGACTGAATGTACTATATGGAAAATGCAGAAAAAGTGATTACAATCATTGGTGAGTTGTTTTGGGTGAAAATAGATCTGCTGCATCTTGGAAAATGTCTATATTTCGACCGTAAGTGATCCCACACTCAGGGGAACACCCCCATCTATAAATAAGACTCCTTGGAGTTCATTCCAAGTTTGCTCATTCATGCTATTCTAAGTCCTTGCTATAGTTGAGTGTGTTGCAACTCCTTGAGCCCCTTTATCTCTCTAGTTTACACTTCATTTTGTGATTATGAGTGAGATAGGCCAGTTTTAAGAGAGCTACTTCCTTTTGCTTATAAAGCTCTCATTCCATTCCATCTTCCCTACCCCTTTCCTGCATGAAGCAAAGGTGAAGCAAGCTACTCTGAGTGAAGGTTGAGGTGTTACTGTTCTTCTTCAAGGTTGAAGAAGAGGTGAAAATCTCTAGGTGAAGTTGAAGGCAAAGGCTGAAGATCCAAGAAGAGTGGGTAAACCCTTAAAGGCTAATGACTTATGCAAGAGTAGGTAAGACCTTGGAAGAAGGCTGAAGACTCTTAATAAAGTGGATAATTCCTTGGTAAGGTGGAAGACTCTTTGTGTTTGGATGGGTAAGTCCTTTGGTGGTTTTGTATTGTAACTCTTAATGGTGAATATATAGAGAAAGACACTTGCTAAGTCCTAGAGGTTGACATCTCTAGGTAGTGGACTAACTCTCTCCTAGTTTGGAGAGTGGAACCACTCTAAACGACCTTGTCAAGTGCTTGCTTTCAATCCCTCTCATCCTTGCTATGCTTGTTAGTTAGGACTTCAAATTGAACTTAAGCTATTGGTTTTGTTTGATATAATTTGAAGGTATAATCTATCTTGTGAGAATTTGTGAAGCTCTATTCACCCCCCCTAGGGGCCTATATCCAATACAACCCATATACTATACTTCCACCTGATATTGAAACCAAGATATATGTCTGAAATGAAAATAAGAAGGCACAAAATTATGATGTTATAATTGAAATTAGAAGTAAATTTTATATGTACACCCAAATGAGGTAAAGTTCTATGTTTTATTTTCCAAAATAGAAAAATCCTAAGCAATTACAAACAAAAATATATAACAAAATAAATATGGTTATATGATAGTTGAAAGTAATGTTAAATTACGAAGTACTTTTTATGCAAGAAATTAGAATTTATTATTGTTTAAAATATATACTCACCCCTTTTTACCCTTTTAAACAAGGGTTGTATCAATTATTTCTAGGTGGGTAAAGTGAGTTTTAGTTTATTTAATAATTTATATATATACAATTGTCCAGTTTATATATTTTTTATATCTTATGTATTTGAAAAAATATATTTCTCACTACACTACTTCAATAGTAAACCAATATTTCTCAAGTGTATGAATAAAGTATAATAATAAAATTTCTATTGTGTATTTTTTCAGAGTACAATATATATAGTAATAGGGTCTAAAATTTAGTAAGGTTTGTTGTGAGAAACAACAAGTTATATGTAATTGTTTGTGTTTTCATTACTTATGTTAAAGATAAATGTTATTACCTAGTGAAATTATTTTTTATATGGAGGTACCATGAAAGTGTTTATTTGTTGTCATAGCTAAATGAGATAGGATCACATCTAAAAAAGAACATGCTATTCTTAAAAAGATGGGGTTGAACCTTTGGGATTGATAGTCGTTGTAATGTTGGATGATAATGGATAAAAAATGGGTAAAAGATGTGTAATTAAAATGTCCTAGGTTGTCTTTTGATTTATTTTTTTGACTCTTATGTGGTGAAATTCAAAGAATAATATGGGGTTTTCCCATTTATTCTTTGCAATTCTTAAGCCTATCAACCCTACTTGTCCCTTTATCAATTAATCTACATGAGCTTCCCATATTTAGCAATTTCATAAGATTTCATCGAGTACAAAACTATTTGCATTTCACTTCTATGGTTCTTACATATTCCATATATATACCTCAACAATTATCTCAACTCTAAGTCTAACTGTAAGGAGTGGGACCCCAGAGGGGGGATCCACTCCCTACTAAAAAAAAATTGAAGAATAAAATATCCATTCTGAACCACTCAAAGGTATGCTGGAATAGGTGTAAATTTTAAAATTTCAATAAATGGTATTCAAAACAACCAAAATGTAGCAGTTGAATTAAACAAATGACTATATTCAATTTTCAAAAAAGATTACAAAATTACATCATAATATCCCATAAGGGTTTGCATCTATGATACAACATAAGGATCTAAGTAGAGGGAAGTCTAAACTACTTCAAATCTATCTCCAAGAGCTAGGTCCATGTTGGAAGATATGTTCTTCTTAGTCATGTTCAACACGTTGATCTCAACCTAGGTGATTGGGAAATCACCCAACAAGAGAGAGAAATACAAGGTATGTGTCAAATAATGAATAAGAACAAAAGATAAGGAATAACATGAAAGTAAAGGCTAATATTTCATCATAAGATGAAGCAAACAAGAGTATGAGGAATAGTCAAAATAGATGCTTTCCATAACATTAAAATAGTATAGGACTTGCATGCATGATTAATATTGACTACATTAGTTTAGTAGGGTTGAGGCACCTATCAGACCTCAACCTATAGATGAGGGGATAATTAATACATTCCCAGTCACCTACACATATTTTTATGCGGGAGAATAAGACATTCCCCAGGGTAAATTAATGCATGCCCTATCTATGGGTGGTTGTACATAAGTACCACTACTATAGCTAAATAGTCCATAAAATCAATATGCTAGAAAATAAATCATGGCAAGTAAAAGCATCATATCAATTAGAACATGGAAGTGGGGTAAAACACCCAAGAAAAATAATATCGTTACTAATTTTGAGGTAATTTAACAAAACAATCATGAATAGAGGAAATAGGGTTCATATGATGCCTCATTAGGGAATATAGGGTTTGGTTTGCACATATCCCAACTTAGGGTGTAAGAATGCACATACCTCTCTTACTGATATCAATTACTAACTTTCACCACTTTAATTGAGTCCAATTTCCTCTTTGCCTATTTTCAATGTATTAACATGTATTAGAGTAGATAATACACATTAATGTATAGAAACCCTAATTTTAGAACTTTTGAGAAAAACTCAGATTTAGATGCAAAAACCTCACCAATGAACTTAATAGGTTCTCCTTATCAAGAAAATATATTTTTATATTAATTTTGGTGTTATGATGATTAAGATGTACTATTTATGGATTTTATGCATTAAATTCATTTTCAAAAAATCACTCTTCATCAAACCTCAAAATAAGAACTTGAAAATATTTTTATTTGATAGAGATAATTTTTTTTATTCCAAAACATATTTATTTGTCAAATTTGGTTAAGCGGATTAAAAGATATGAATTTTTCAATTTGAACCAATCAGTAAATGATAAGTCAGAAATCTTTGCGGGAGTGAGGAAGAGAGAGAGAAAAAAAACACCATTTGACCCAAGATCAGGGTTGGAGATGCATAGGTAACCAAAATAGATCTTCTAGAGAAGGTAAAAATGACGAGAAACCATAACCCTAGAAGAACATGGTAAATAGAGATGGAGATCATCAATTTTAAACATAGAAGCATAAGTTTTAAGCATGTAGTAAGAAATATATGAGAAGAGGGTTATAAAACTCATCTCTAGGGAAGGTGGACAAGTTCCAATAGAAAGATTCCCTTTCTAGAGAGGCTAGTTTCTCTGACAAATATCCTATCTCAAGTAAGAAGTACCTTCTCCACTTTAGAGGTGAAAAATCTTAGCAAAAGAACATGGAGATGAGGTGTTTAAGGGCTCTAGGTGGTGTTTCACCATGGAAGGCCATGGTTACTACCTAGAAGAAGGTGGGAGGAAGACTAACATAATGAAAATAAGGAAGGAAAGGAGGAAACTTAATATTTTTGGTCAAAATCACCAAGAAGGAGCTTTAGAAACCCCAAATAGAGAAAATTCGGAACCCTAGGAGTTTTCTTCACCAAGGTAGGCACCCTCTTTTACCTTGGGACAAAAAATTCATGGTCAAACAGAGTAGTAATGATTCTATAAGCTACAGGAAATAGAAGGAGAACAAGAGTTTTTGAACTGGGAGGTGGTAAAGGGTAGATATGGCTTTATAAAGAAGGGGGCAAGCATGAAGTGCCTATGGGACTTTCCATGTGTCCTTAGGCTAGGGCTTCATGGCCATGGAAGAGGATAGCTCATAGAGACTTATTTTATATCAGATGTCAGTTCTTAAAGCCCATGTAGGCTTCTAGGACATCCCCACGTTCCTCCAATCAAAGAAATAACCCCATTGGTTGATAGCTATTAAAGATAAGCCCATTTATAAAGAGGGTAATCCCTAAAATGCCTTTGGAGAGAAACACCTTCAAACCATAGTGCAACTTAGTTCCCCATGGTTAAAAATCTCTATAATGGTAAGTTAATATCTAAGGATTATAATACATGTGATAATTTGAAAAGAAAACCTCCCAATTGGGTAAATTGCATAAAAGTCCAGAATGTTTTTAAAATTGTATAACTTGCACAAACAACACCCAAATTGAACCAAATTTGAAACTTAGGCTCATTTTATGATTTCAAAACACTTCATAAAGTTATATTAACGTTTAGAGTACTCAATTATGATAATTAAACTTGACAAATACTTTAATCAAGGTTTATGGCCTAAAACTTCTGGCACAAATTTATTTACCATTATTCCACTTAAGTGGTAATTTTGCATTTTAAATCCTTAAATAAGATTTCACTGAGGTATTTTTGAATAAACCCTTCCATTTGTATAAATATTCAACAAATATTCACCAAACCACTATAAATTCCACAATTTAAACATCAAGGAAAAAAAGGATAGAAAGGATAGGAAAAGGGCCAAAAAGAGAATATGTCAAAGTTTCGATATGTTACAACACTCCACCCCTTAAAGAAGATTTCATCCTCAAAATTAAAATCAAAGAGAGGAGGGTGAGTGTGCAACATATTAAATTTAACTCCCATGTTATTTCCTCCAAATCATAAAACTTTCACCACAACTTTCACTAACTCAAACTCCTTATTTTTTTAACTTGGGAGTTCAGATTCTTCACAGGAAACTCCTCATAGGTCGGGTTGTCATGGATCACTAAGGGTTCCACTTTTATGATAACTATTTAACATTTTTTTCTTATTAGCATTATATTCATTATGATATTACATCATCCTGATTAATCTTTTAATTGTGTCTCATTATGTTCAAAAGAGTTATATTTCATTATTATGCTTGAAACCATATATATTTCTTATTTACCTCATTATGAATTTAGCACAATTAGAGTTTACTCAATTATCTTAATATGCATTATTATATCTGATCATTATCTTTAATAATTTGTCTTTAGACTCCATTACCACCTTATTGAATTATATCAGATTATTTTGTATCAAAACAAGACACTTTATCCAATTTGTTACAATTAATTCAAATAATGTCACATTAATCACTTATATCTATATTAAACATTGTCACATTGTCATGTTAACTTTCTTACTCACATCAATGTCCTCATTAATCATTTTCTCATATTTATTCAATTCTTATGAATGATTATGTACTTTTATGTGAATCCAATCACTTCCTATCCATATTGAGGTCATTATATGTATTTTAGTGAACAAAGTGGAACATACTATCTATTGATAATTTGATTTACCTACCAAGTCATGATTAGGTGATTAATTAGGTGTGTATTAGAGAACAAGGTGATATACATTTCATATTGATGACTTGATATATATATTATTCTAGGGTCAGGTGATTATATATCATTTCTGTGTATCAAGGTATGTTATCTTCTTATGACACCTGATGTCACTAATGTATCATGAATGTCATTATGGACGTATATTTTGAGGGTAGATGATTACAACTTAGGGTTTAGGTCATTATGATCATTATTCATCACCTATACATTCTTAGCATGCATTAAGTCCAATATTAGGTTACAATTATCTTGCTCATCATATTATTTGGGTTTATTGGTTCAAGACATAGTTAGCATCATGTGTACCCACTATTAGTATTAATATGTGAGTTACTCATATTATGTGCATTGGGTATTCATTAGGGTTCAAACATATGAATTATTCATTAAATGACCATTATATGTTTTTTAGAATACCAACAAGCATGTGGGGTTACAACTATAACTTGTTTGGTCAAACTAAGGATCTAAGCAAACTATCCTCCTAATCATGGAGTTATGATTTCTAGAGTCTGTGTATCTAGATTTCTCTAAGTTACATCACTCTATTTCCGTAAAAGGATTTCATCCTAAAAATATAGCTACCCAAACATCATCAAACCAACTACTCTCCACCCTTTAAAGGTTTGACCTACCAAGCCAAACTAATATATAGGTAAAATGGTGACTCTAACTAAACCATGTACAATATCCATCATGCTTCCATTATGCACTCTGATTGCTTACTAAACACCAAACTTCAAAGTCCAGGCTATTATGGATAGACTATCCAAACAAGTGGTTCTAGGGGAGATACAGGAACTATATTGGGTATCCATCCTCAAACAAGTCACTATACCTAAAAGACAAGTTCAACATATTAGGTTCTTAGGAGTATCCAAATTAGGTGCCTAAGGCTACTATTGTCTATAGGCATGCTATTTCAGACAGTCAGTATTAGCTCAGGACAGGAAGGTATCATATGGATCCAAGAGTCCAAGTAAACAAAGCTAGTGGTGTGGAGGAAAATCTTGCCAGCTCCAAAAACCCTAATCCTTTCTAGACACCTTTTCTTTCAACATATGCCCTAATAGCTACCTAATAGGCTCATCACATTATGTTTAACTAAACATGTTTCTAGTGTGAAACTCTTTTGATCCTAAATCAATCTTTCACCATCTCAAGTGTAGCATAGATCACTTCTAGGGCAAACATATCACTTAAAGAGGAACTATATTAGGCAATTGATCTAATCAGGGAGATAGAGTTGAAATAGTCTGATTTTGAATACCATGGGCTCTGATACCATTCTGTAAGGAGTGGGAACCGAGAGAGGAGATCCACGCCCTATAAAAATAAAATTTGAAAAATAAAACGCACACTCAAAGGTATACTGAAATAGGTGTAAATTTTTCAAATTTCAATAAGTAGTATTCAAAATAACCAAAGTGTAGCAGCAGAATTAAATAAATGACTATATTTAATTTTCACAAAAGATTACAAATGTACATCATAACATCCCATAAGGGTTTACATGTATGATACAACATAAAGATCTAAGAAGAGGGATGTCTAAACTACGTCAAATCTATCTCCAAGCAGCATCTCTAAGAGCTAGGTCCATGTTGGAAGCTATGTTCTTCTTGGTCATATTCAACACCTCGATCTATACCTGGGTAGTTGGGAAATTACCTAAAAAGAGAGAGAAATACAAGGTATGTGTCAAATAATGAACAAGAATAAAATATAAGGAATAATATGAATGTAAAGGCTAAGATTTTATCATAAGATGAAGAGAACAAGAGTATGTGGCATAATCAAAATAGATACCTGTCATAACATTAAAAATAGTAAAGGAATTACATGCATGATTAATATTGACTACATTAACTAAGTAGGGTTGAGGCACCTACCAGACCTCAACCTATAGGTGAGGGGAGAATTAATACATTCCCAGTCACCTACACATATTTTTATGGGGGAGAATAAGACTTTCACACCTCGATCTAAACCTGGGTGGTTGGGAAATCACCCAAAAAAAGGGAAAGGAAAACAAACTATGTGTCAAAAAATATGAATAGGATATCAAGGAAAGGAAAACTTGTAAACAAAGTCTAATTTTCATCATAAGATGAAGATTTCAAGAGTATGAGTCTACTTTTAAATATATGCTTGCGATAAACAACATATAATAAAAGGGTTGCACACATGATAATTATTACTACCTTAACTAAGTAGGGTTGAGGCACCTACCAGACCTCAACCTATAGGTGAGGGGAGAATTAATACATTTCCAATCACCTACACATATTTTTATGGGGGAGAATAAGACATTCCCCAGGGCGAATTAATACATGCCATATCTATGGGTGGTTGTACATAAGTACCACTACTATAGATAAATAGTTCCTAAAATCAACATGCTAGAAAGAAATCATGGAAAGTAAAAGCATCATATCAATTAGAACATGGAAGTGGGGTACAAGACCCAAGAAAAAGAATATCATTATTGGTTTTGAGGCAATTTAACAAAACAATCATGAATAGAGGAAATAAGGTTCATATAGTGTCTCATAGGAAATATAGGGTTTGGTTTGCAAATATCCCAACTTAGGGTGTAAGAATGCACATACCTCTCTTACTGATATCAGTTACTAACTTTCACCACTTTAATTAACTCCAAGTTCCTCTTTGCGTATTTTCAATGTATTAACATGTATTAGAGTACATAATGCACATTAATGTATAGAAACCCTAATTTTAAAACTTTTTAGAAAAACTCAGATTTAGATTCTTAAAACCTCACAAATAAACTTAATAGGTTCTCTTAATCAAGAAAACATATTTTTATATTAATTTTGGCGCTATAATGATTAAAATGTACTTTTAATGGATTTTATGCACTAAATTCATTTAAAAAAAATCACCATTCATCAAACCATGAAATAAGATCTTAAAAATATTTTTATTAGATATATATTAATTTTTTGATTCCAAAACATATTTATTTGTAAAATTTAGATAAGTGGATTAAAAGATATGAATTTTTCAATTTGAACCAATCAGAAAATGACAAATTAGAAATCCTTGCGTGAGAGAGGAAGTGAGAGAGAGAGAGAGAGACAGAGAGAGAGAGAACACCATTTGACCCAAGATTAGGGTTGGAAATACATAGGTAACCAAACTAGATCTTCTAGAGAAGGTAAAATAGAAAGAAACCAAAACCCTAGTAGAACATGGTAAATAGAGATGGAGATCATTAATTTTAACCATAGAGGCATGAGTTTAAAGCATGTAGTAAGAAATATATGATAAGGGGGTTATAAAACTCACCTCTAGGGAAGGTGGACAAGTTCAAGAAGAAAGATTATCGAGCTAGAGAGGTTGGTTTCTCCAACAAAGCTCCTCTCTCGAACAAGAATACATTATCCACTTTAGAGGTGAAAAATCCTAGCAAAAGAACATGGAGATGAGGTGTTTAAGGGCTCTAGGTGGGGTTTTACCATTTAAGGTCATGGTTGTGACTTGGAAGAAGGTGGGAGGAAGACTAACAACATGAAAAAAGGAAAGTAAAGGAGGAAACTTATTATTTTTGGTCAAAATCACCAAGAAGGAGCTTTAGAAACCCAAAATAGAGCAAATTCTGAATTCTAGGAGTTTTCTTAACCAAGGTAGGCACCCTCTTTTACCTTGAGACAACAACATAATGGCCCAATAGAGTTACGTTTCTATAAGATAGAGGAAATAGAAGTAGAATAAGAATTTTTTGAAATGGGAGGTGGGAAGGGGTAGATATGGCTTTATAAACAAGGGGGCAAGCATGAGGTGTCTGTGGGACTTTCCATGTGTCCTTAACCTAGGGCTTCATGGCCATGCAAGATGACAACTCATGTAGACTTCTTATATATCAAATGTCGATTCTAAAAGCCCATGGAAACGTCTAGGACATCCCCACCATCCTCCAATCAAAGAAATAACCCCATTGGTTGATAGCTTTTAAAGATAAGCTCATTTATAAAGAGGGTAATCCCTATAATGCCCTTGGAGAGAAACACCTTCAAACCAAGGTGCAAATAGGTGCCTCATGGTTCAAAATCTCAAGAATGGTAAGGAAATAACTAAGGATTATAATTCAAGTGATAATTTGCAAAGAAAACCTCCCAATTGGATAAATTGCATAAAAGTCTAGAATGTTCCTAAAGTTTCATAACTTGGACAAACAACATCCAAATTGAACCAAATTCGAAATGTCATCTGATTTTATGATTTCAAAACACATCACAAAGTTAGATTAAGTTTTAGAGAACTTAATTATGGTATCTAAGTGTATTCAATACATTAATCAAGGTTTGTTGCCTTACACTTCTAGCACAAATTTATTTACCATTATTCCACTTAAGTGATGCTTTTGCATTTTAGATCCTTCAATAAGATTTCACTGAGGTATTTGTGCATAAACCCTTCCATTTTTATAATTATTGAACAAATATACACCAAACCACTATAAATTCTACAATTTAAACATCAAGGAGAAAAAGGATAGAAAGCATAGGAAAAGCTTGGAAAAGGGCCAAAAAGAGAATGTGTCAAACTTTGGGTATGTTACACTATCAATCGATTGTGGGACTAAAAGGAACTTTTAAGTTTTAATTTTATAAGAACGAAAAAGTTCTTTGACCATACGTACTATCTTTAAAAAAAGTGATGTGTAAATTAGATAAATGTATTTTTAGTTTTTCATGTTAATGATGATATGTTAAATTTTTAGTTTCAAAATCTATTATAAAAGAAATTTAGTATCTAATTTAGTTAAAAACCATGAGTGATCATAATGAGCACAAAATGTTATTCCATGTAAGTTATATGGGCCACCATATCATTTGAAATTTATTATAGTTAATATTACCCAAATATTTATTCAAAATAAAGAATTGAAAGAGACACAATTGGCAAAGATTATTTGAGGATGTCAAACTTTTAAAGCCTATGAGTATTTATTAATATTAGTTCATACTTCCAACGAATATAAAATTTGTAATAAATAAGTAGCCAAAATCCATAAAAGCCCTTTTTCTTTTTCAGTGGATAGATGTGAAAAAAATGGTGTTTTGAGGTTTGAACCTGACATGTCAAATCTCATTCCCTTTGGTATGTGAGATTGAACGCCTTCATTCCTGCCTGTGGGTAGAAAAGCAAGTCCTTCCCTTGCTGAATGATACAAATTTGTTTGGAAATCTTATCCGACCATTGAGACTAAGTCCACTTTCATATTCTTCACCTCACAATTAGAAGGAGAATTTGAATTCTCTGTGCCACTTCTAGGATCCTAAAGGATGTCTCCCAGAAAGTTGTATGTGCATTTTAACTACAATAGGAAATGGTTGCATGATCCTAGGTAAACAAAGAATTATTTGATAAATCAGTGTTGAACATTGATCATATCGTTTCCAACTAGTGAATCAATTGAACAACAACCAAGAGCTTCTTACGAATGTGTTGTTCAATTTGAATTAATGCTAGTTGTTTGGCTTCATTATAAGCAAATGAAATGATGCTTGTATCCACGGTAGTACCAAAGATGATGTTATATATTCTTGTTAAAAAATATTGTGAGCAAGACCAAAAAGTCATTCAAAAGATCAATGTGTTTATGTCTTTTGATTGCATACTGACCTGCACTTAATGAAGATTCACCCACAGACTCACCCAGCAAATATGTTTTCTTCGACACCAATTACAACCAAATAAGCCATGCCATGTTGGCCAAGAGCAGTTCCTTGAAGCTCACCACTCTTAATCTTCCCCAATCCTAGTATTTCTTAGTAGGCTATCCCTTGCTGCACCACTACCTATATATGACCCTGACTAAACATGCAACAACAACGAACAATTTTAGTGTATTGCCATATTATATCAACATGTAGCAACCACGAACAATTTATTTTAGATTGGTATGCCTTCGTTCATCTCCAAGATCATTGTGGACATCGTAATGCACCACCGGATCGAGAAACCCCTGAATTACAGATTGATGCTACTAGAACTTAGAAAATCATTAATGGAGAGGATGCATAATGTGAGGGAATAAGAATCGAGAACCCGACGAACAAAATAGACATTGATGAAAAACTAAAACTAATAATTGGAAGGCAGTAGCATATGAAAAAACCATGGACGCCACCATACCAATTATGATGTGGATGGAACTATACGGCATACCTAGGATTGGATCTTACACTTTCAACACACTTCTATATCGGTCCACTCCCTTCTAACGACACCAATAATCTAATTTGTAGTCGCATTCACCTGTGGTTACGCCATGCCATTGATGATGCCAAAGGACCCCTTCTCCTAGATGAAATTGCCATAAGAAGAAAAAAGGGTAATGTGGCAACCAATTAGATAACATAAAACAATAAACCTGCACATGATTATAGTGGGTGCCGCACAACTCCATGGATCTAACCATTACATCTATGCAAATCCACCATTACAAGAGTACTAATAATAGCAGAATATATGCGAGTCCACCATTACAAGAGTCCTAATAATATCATAATATATGCGAGTCTGTGATGACCCCAATTTCCATATACGTTCCTTAGTGACATGCAAAGATATGCGTGCACTCATATCTATGAATGTCAAAAGGGAAAATATAAGAAATCAAGATAGTCAACTAAAATCAGAGATAGGACAAGATCATGTTCACATCATAGTAAATAGCCACACAACACTTCATTCAATAATGAAAGATAAAGTCATACATATTAATACTTGAGAAAGGAGAAGAATAAGTCTATGAAAAAGGAAATGCGATTATTACATAGGATCTATAGTATCCTATTACATCATCTAGAAGAATGAAAACTATCTAACTGAAATGAATATGATGAGAAGTGGAAATCTATCTCATATCCTCCATGATCATTATTTAGTGGCTTCAGCTACTTTGATGTGCTTAATATATTGTCAATTGTTCCTTGTACCTAGAAAA
The DNA here is from genome assembly GCA_963693085.1 of Alisma plantago-aquatica. Taxonomy (NCBI): domain Eukaryota; kingdom Viridiplantae; phylum Streptophyta; class Magnoliopsida; order Alismatales; family Alismataceae; genus Alisma; species Alisma plantago-aquatica. The sequence goes on from OY856413.1 coordinate 333,840,703, forward strand.
TATGAGAAACAAAAACATCAACAAAGTTGGTACGTGGAATTAAAAGCTATACTATGGTGGTATATATAAAATACTCAAAATTGGAGAAAGAGAATGAAAACATTATTTAGAGGCAGAAAATCAGGAAATCCCAAGTTATTATCCTTATTTAGAATGAATATGCATTACTATGGTGGACTTAGCACAATCATAAATATTGGGCCCTATCCCTGCGTACCTTGTACCATTAGGGATCTCCTTGCGTACCTTATACTATTAGGGAGATGCTAGTCAACATTAATGCTTTCCCTCTCTAATAGGGAGATTAATGAGCACCACTAGTAACTACATTTCACTTATATTCAATTATGTTCTTTTATGTTCAAGGCGGTAAATCATCAATTAATCATATATCCACATCCATCAATGTATATCAATTTCATGCAAACAATTACATATACTTAACATCCAGTAAAATCTAGTCATATAATTATATCCACGCACCTTTAATTCTCAGATCTGAATTCCACAAGTCCTAGGTTTTGAGAAAGATAGAAGATCACCCTGAAAATATAGTAAAACCCTAAAGTCACCATGATTTCATCAATCAACATTAATTACTATTATAATTAGGGTTTAGGTTATTTGGAATGTCACTTTAGGATACATAGGATTCAGTGTTGGGGTCTGAGATTAGGGTCGTCCAGGTTATTCAAGGACATTTTAGTTATTAGGGTTTTTCATAAATTGTACATAGTATTCATGATAAGGTGAGAAAAACTAGAAATTAGGGTTCTTCTCGATTATTGAATCAACTATCTTTCTTAGATAGGATTTCGAGTGACATGAGAATTGGAACACTAATTAGGGTTTAATTTGTTCCCAAGGCAGATTGGAAATCAGTAATAACCATTATTACACAATATATAAATATTAAGGGGCATTAGGTATGTAGGCCATATTTTCAAAGAAGGAATCAGATCTATCCTGGAATGATTTTATTTAAATAGATTAGATTTTTCTGATGAAAATGGTATATTTATTCGATATTTTCTGATAATCCTACCATTTTCTAGGGTTTTCATAAGCTCTGATCAATCAGGAAATTTTAAAGAATTAAACGAAAATAAAAAAAGATTTGCGAGCTCTGCGTCGCGGATCATGTGAGGGATCTGACCAACCGGACCCTCTCACTGACCCGTGAGCAAGCGCTCGTCCAAGGAGGGTCAGGCTCGAGGCAAAAAGTCAGGAATGCCCCTGCCTTCATATGTTGAGCTCGTGTCTGGGTGAGGGTGAGAAGGGAAAATCATTCATCTGAATGTCCATGCTCGCGCCATGACTGCAGCGAGGGATCGGGGGAGAGCTGGATCGATCGGAGGTGATTCCTAGGGTGAGCTGGGCTACACTGAAAATTAGGCTGAGTTCGCAAACTCACGACGGTTGTGGGGAAGTCGAGCTCATCGGAAAAAGGGGGTCTGGGCGTCGTTTTCCGATCAAAACAGACTAACAAAGGGTCGACGAGTGGAGTTGAGTTTTACCTGCCCTCGGGTTGGATTGAGGGAGTCAAAAGCTTTGCGGCGGTCTACTGATGCTGTTGCGGTCTTCCCGCGGCTCTGAGATGGCTCCAACCTCGCCAGGGGTGGAACTTTGGAGCTCAACTGCGGCGGCTAGTCGACCCAGGCTTCTGGACCTTCGCGGCTCCAACCGAAGGTGTCGGTCGTCCCGCTGAGATCCCTAGATGGTGTGGTTGCATTCGATTGAGCGGAGAGAACCACTGGAGGGAGGGAGAAGTCGAGGTTAGGCTAGTTGTGTGGTGCTTGAGGTCGGGGAGTAAGGGGCGATCTCTGTTGCAATTGAGAGGTTTGTGTGACTAAAAGGGAGGTGGAGGAGCTACTGGGCTCCTTAAATAGGTGTGGGGGGCGCTAGAAGGGGAAGCCCTAATATTGGCTGCCGCCACCAAAGAGAGGTGCGGAAATGCGGGGGATCGTTCTCCCTGATCCGAGGGAGTTAGGTGACATGGTCACCATCGTTGGGCTCGCCCAGGTGAGAGGGAGTCGTCATCCAAATATCTCGCAAGGAGGAGGTGGGGTTTGGGCGCGAGGGCTGTTGGAGGAGTCGCAGGTTCAGCTACCGGCTGGGACCGAGTCTTTTGGAGGTAGAAGACGAGGTCTTCACCCTTGGATCCAGAGTGGATCAGCGCGCATCTAATCGGGCGGTTGGGATTAAATCCCAATGAGTGGACTGCGCCAAAGCAGTCTCAAATGACCGCGTGACAATTAAAAAGGCTAAATAAATCGCAAACCTAGGTCCTAGACCAGATTAGGTGACATAATACACAAAATTTCAAATGTGAATAACTCTAAATGGGTAATTCCGATTGTAATGAGATTTTAGGCATAGTTTTATAATGCTATGATGTACCTATGGTGCAATATTGGAGTCAAAATTCGATTATTTACTATGTCAATTGGCTAAATGTCATAATACTTGTATTATTGACTTTATGTACCATTATGGATGATCTTAAGTGAAATTGATAATCTATTTAATCAAATTAGTGAGAGAGATGATTGAGGGCATAACTGGAATAATTAAAATTGTAAGAGAGAGGAACTAAATAATATATATGTAAAAACTCACTCTGTCACATTCTCCCCTCCTTTTTAAGAATTTTGTCCCCAAAATTCAAGAAGCCTGAAAAAGATATGGATACTTCTTCTCGACTTTAGTCTTTAGCTCCCAGGTGACATCCGTTTCATCATGGTGGCTCCAGAGAACTTTCACCATTTCAATATGACGATTACTATGAAGCTCTTTTGACTTGAAGTTAAGAATTCTGACTGGGGACTCAACATATGATAGATCATCCTTCAATTCGAGAGGCTCATGATTCAAGATATGACTGGAGTCCTTAACATAGGGCTTCAGATTAGATACATGAAACACATTATTCATGGCACTATACTGAGGTGGCAAGGCAAGATGATAGGAACATTCACCAACCCTTTCTAGAATCTCGAAGGGTCCAACATAACGAGGACTGAGCTCTCCTTTGTTCTTGGACAAAGCTCGAATAGGTCGAATCTTCAGAAATACATGGTCACCTTCCTTGAACTGACGTTCTTAACGGTGAGCATCTGGATAAGACTTCTGTCTATCATTTGACCGCTTCATTCTCTGCCTAATCAGTGCAAACTTATCAGAATACAACTGCATCTCCTCAGATTTCATCAGGGTATGTTCTCCGACGTCATCCCAATGTAAAGGTGATCTGCATGGTCGGCCATAAAGAGCTTCATAGGGAGGCATCTCAATGCTTGCCTGATAGCTATTATTATAGGTAAACTCAGCTAAAGGCAAGTAATAGTCCCACGAGCCTTCCCAATCGAGAACACAAGCTCGTAGAAGATCCTCTAAAATATGTACTGTACGCTCTAACAGCCCATCTATTTGCAGATGGTAGGCTGTACTGAAGTTCAATTTGGTGCCCAATTCCCCTTGAACCTGCTTCCACAACTTTGATGTGAACTTTGGGTTCCTGTCCGAGACAATAGACGCTGGGACTCCATGCAAACATACTATCTCCCGTATGTAGAGGTCATCCAACTGAGAAACCTTTGCAGTAGTCTTTACAGGAAGGAAATGAGCTGATTTGGTGATACGATCAACTATGACCCATGCAGCATCATATCCCTTCCTGGTCCTAGGTAACCCCACCATGAAATCCATGGTGATGTGTTCTCATTTCCATTCCGGAATCTCAAGATGTTGTAGTAGACCGCCTGGTCTCTGATGTTCAACCTTGATCCTTTGACATGTCAGACACCTGGACACAAAATCGGCAATATCACGCTTCATGCCCCTCCACCAAAACTGACATTGTAGGTATTTGTACATCTTCGTCGTGCCTGGATGAACTGTGTATTTGGACCCATGTGCCTCATTTAGAATTGTTGTCTTTACAGTTGACTGCTCAGGAACCCACATACGATTCTTGTAACAGAGACCCCCATCAAGACCCATAGACAGATGTGTTCGTGGTTTCGACAGGAGAGAAGAGAGCTCTGCAAGACCGGGACTAGCCTTTTGTGCCTCAAGAAGTTCGAAATGCAAGTTGGACGTGATGGAAATGTTATTAACATGCACACGATCAGACAGAAACTACGGTTTCCAGCCCACTAGATCCTCCATGTTCCTCCATTCAGGGACAGAAAGAGATGCACACACTGCTCTTTTCCTGCTAAGGGCATCAACGACTACATTTGCCTTACCCAAATGATACGCAATAGTGAAATCATAGTCCTTTAGGTATTCAATCCATCGGCGTTGATGCAGATTCAAGTCCTTCTGAGTCAGGATGTACTTTAGGCTTTTGTGATCGGTGAAGATGTCGAATGTTGCCCCGTACAGGTAGTGCCTCCAGATTTTGAGGGCATAAATGATTGCAGCTAATTCCAAATCATGGGTGGGATAATTAAGTTCATTGGGTTTTATCTGTCTAGATGCAAAGGCCACTACCTTACCATTCTGCTACAGGACACACCCTAATCCATTCCTTGAAGTATCAGTGAATATCGCAAACCCTTCGTTACCAGAGGGTAGAACAAGAACAGGAGCCGACATCAACTTCTTCTTTAACTACTGGAAACTGGACTCACAAGTGGCTGACCAGATGAAGTGCTCGTCCTTCCGAGTAAGCTTGGTTAGAGGAAGTGCAACTTTGGAGAAATTTGGAATAAAACGACGATAGTATCCGGCCAGACCCAGGAAACTCCGAATTTCAGAAAGATTATGAGGAGGTTGCCAATCAAGTACAGTAGAGACTTTGGCGGGATCGACAGATATACTACCTCCAGAAATGACATGTCCAAGAAACATAACCTTATCAATCCAAAACTCACATTTTGAAAATTTGCCATAAAACTTTTGTGTTTGAAGAATGTCAAGAACTGCTCGCAAGTGTTCATAGTGTCTTTCCATAGAATCAGAATAGATCAAGATATCATCAATGAAGACGACCATAAACGCATCAAGATAAGGTTGGAAGACTTTGTTCATCAGATTCATAAATACACCGGGTGCGTTGGTCAACCCGAATGGCATCATCAGAAATTCGTAATGCCCATAACGAGTTCAAAAAGTAGTTTTAGAAATATCAGAATCCTTGATTTTAAGTTGATGGTATCCAACGGAGATCAATCTTTGAGAAAACTTTAGCAGTACGAAGCTAATCAAAGAGGTCATCAATACGAGGAAGATGATACTTGTTTTAATAGTGTCTTGGTTCAACATGCGGTAGTCAATACACATACACATAGAACCATCTTTCTTTTTAACAAAGAGAACAGGAGCTCCCCAGGGGGAAACACTAGGACGAATGAAACCTTTGTCAAGAAGTTCTTGCAACTGTTTCTTCAACTCCATAAGCTCAGCAGGAGCCATCCTATACGGTGCCCTAGAAATTGGAGTGGTTCCAGGAAGAGGATCTATGGAGAACTCAATGTCTCTATTTGGAGGCAGCCCAGGAAGCTCCTCCGGAAAAACGTCAGGGAAGTCACGTACCACCTCCAGACTTTCTACAGGCCCGCTACTAGGACTGGTCTCTGAGACTAATGCGAGGAAGACTTTACATCCTTTAGAAATGAGCTTTTTAGCTTTAAGAGAGGAGATTATAATATTATTACAGAACCCGCTTCCCCTAGGGATTTTCACAGGATGAGAATGAGGTTGAGAGAGGACTACCATCTTATTTCTACAATCAATGTGAGCATGATATGTGTAAAGCCAGTCCATACCAAGTATGACATCAAAGTCTTCCATAGTTAAGAGAATGAATTCAAAGGGCATATCATGATTTTCGTATTTAAGAGAGAGTTCGTTGGTTTTTTGTAGAGTTGTTAGTATTTTGCCACTCGGAGTAGACACGTCCAGAATAAATCCCAAGTCCCTTATGTGAAGATTTAATATGGATGCCAGAGTTCAAGAAATAAATGTATTTGTAGATCCATAGTCAAATAAAGCCTTAACAGGATGACCATTTAATAATACAGTGCCTACATAAGGTAATCAAATTATGAACAATTGAAGGCTTGAAAAAGATATTGAACTATAAAGAAATTAGGTTACCTTCACAGAGCTGGTTTGGATTTGCCTTGGCCTCTTCTGCATTTACTGCAAATACCCTGCCATTGCGGTGTCCCTGAGGCTGCGGAGCACCACCCGTAGGATTGCCAAAGATGGAGGGAGTCGGGCACTTGGCGACGAAATGACCCTCCTTCTTGCAATTATAGCAGACTGGCTTGGTATGGCGGCATACCCCACCATGGAAACACCCACAAGTCTTGCACTTGGGATGATTCGTCCTCGGCTGGTTCTGGTAGTTTTTCTATCCTCCCTTTCCTGAACCTCCTCATTTCCCTGATCCCTTATTGTTATGGCCAGGATGGAACTTTCTAGACTTGTCCTCTTCAGTTGTGGTTAACCCTAAGTATCCCATGCTAGAAGGTTTTTGCATGCCCTGCTCTCTCTCCTGCTTGAGGGCCATATATAGGGCTTCATCTATGCTTCTGGGACAAGAGGCTATGACTAGGGTTTTTAGGTGGGCAGAAAGGCAGTCAACATAGTGTTCAGTAAGATGGTCTTCAGTCCTGATGGGTGCATAATGCTCCAGAAGCCTAAACTTCCGGGTGTAATCAGCTACTGAAAGACTACCCTGCCTTAACTCCATGTACATCTTCTCCTTCCTCTTCCTCTCGGCTATGGGCATAAAATGATCTGTGAAGAGGTTTTTGAAGGCTTCCCACTCCATGTTGTCTATTTCCTCACCCCTATTCCCGCCATAGTTCTCCCACTAGATTTTTGCCACTCCTTTAAGCATATGTGTGGAGAACTTGACCTTCTTCTCATTGGGTAATTCTAGGGTATGAAAGCCATTCTCTATGGATAAAATCCAGGTTCAGCCTTGTCCATGACCTCGGGCTGATCCTCCCCCCAAAAGGAATCAAAGTTTAGTTTAATAAAATCTATCACTGTCACTTCTTTCTTCCTAGATGAGCTAGGTTCAGGGGTTCCTTTTGTGGCGAGGGTTTCCATAAAATCTAGAAGGATTTTCTTCTATTCCTCCCACCTTTCCTTGGCCGCAACATCGGGATCAGGTACTTCAGAGGTTTCAGGCTCTTTTCTTTTCTTAGAGGACGATTCCTCATAGGCCTTCGAGTTGCGAGTCTTAGGAGGCATCCTGAAATTAATTGGGATATATTAGATTTATTACTCAACAATTATATTTGTCATTATCATTATGTCATTTCATTATTCTCTTATATCATTTATTAATGTTCTTGATGTTACAATTTATGGAGGATACCTTAAAAGTCCTTATTGTTCGGTCCTTAAGACTTTCTAAAATAAAGAGACTCTTTCCTAATCTTATATCATTTAGATGAAGGGAAGAACAAAATTTAAAAAAAAATTGAGATAAGAGGGAAAATATTCCTATAGAAAAGATGAGAGGGAATTTCTATAGATGAGAAGGATCCTAATTTAAGGTATGCCCAAGAAGTAAGGGACATTTAGGATATCGGCCAGGTAGACTCATACTGCCTTATAGGTAGCCTCGTGATTGCCAAGCAAAGTAGCTCGGAGACTTTAGCCAGACCTTAGGCAGATGCTATCCTAGTCACCTCAACCCTTCACATCCCTAACTCAAGGACTACCCTAGACTCATAATAGGGTGAATGAAAGTCATGTGACTATGATGTGTGAACAATGTCTCTGATACCAACTGTGACGACCCCAATTTCCATATATGTTCCTTAGTGACATGCACAGATATGCGTGCACTCATATCTATGAATGTCAAAAGGGAAAATATAAGAAATCAAGATAGTCAACTAAAATCAGAGATATGCCAAGATCATGTTCACATCATAGTAAATAGCCACAGAACACTTCATTCAATAATGAAAGATAAAGTCATACATATTAATACTTGAGAAAGGAGAAGAATAAGTCTATGAAAAAGGAAATGCGATTATTACATAGGATCTATAGTATCCTATTACATCATCTAGAAGAATGAAAACTATCTAACTGAAATGAATATGACGAGAAGTGGAAATCTCTCTCATATCCTCCATGATCATTATTTAGTGGCTTCAGGTACTTTGATGTGCTTCATATATTGTCAATTGTTCCTTGTACCTAGAAAATACGAGAAACAAAAACATCAACAAAGTTGGTACGTGGAATTAAAAGCTATACTATACTGGTATATATAAAATACTCAAAATTGGAGAAAGAGAATGAAAACATTATTTAGAGGCAGAAAATTAGGAAATCCCAAGTTATTATCCTTATTTAGAATGAATATGCATTACTATGGTGGACTTAGCACAATCATAAATATTGGGCCCTATCCCTGCGTACCTTGTACCATTAGGGATCTCCCTGCGTACCTTGTACCATTAGGGAGGTGCTAGTCAACATTAATGCTTTCCCTCTCTAATAGGGAGATTAATGAGCACCACTAGTAACTACATTTCACTTATATTCAATTATGTTCTTTTATGTTCAATGCGGTAAATCATCAATTAATCATATATCCACATCCATTAATGTATATCAATTTCATGCAAATAATTACATATACTTAACATCCAGCAAAATCTAGTCATATAATTATATCTACATACCTTTAATTCTCAGATCTGAATTCCACAAGTCCTAGGTTTTGAGAAAGATAGAAGATCACCCTAAAAATATAGTAAAACCCTAAAGTCACCATTGTTTCATCAATCAACATTAATTACTATTATAATTAGGGTTTAGGTTATTTGGAATGTCACTTTAGGATACATAGGATTCAGAGTTGGGGTCTGAGATTAGGGTCATCCAGGTTATTCAAGGACATTTTAGTTATTAGGGTTTTTCATAAATTGTACATAGTATTCATGATAAGGTGAGAAAAACTAGAAATTAGGGTTCTTCTCGATTATTGAATCAACTATCTTTCTTAGATAGGATTTTGAGTGACATGAGGATTGGAACACTAATTAGGGTTTAATCTGTTCCCAAGGCAGATTGGAAATCAGTAATAACCATTATTACATAATATATAAATATTAAGGGGTCATTAGGTATGTAGGCCATATTTTCAGAGAAGGAATCAGATCTAGGTCCTGGAATGATTTTATTTAAATAGATTAGATTTTTCTGATGAAAATGGTATATTTATTCGATATTTTGTGATAATCCTACCATTTTCTAGGGTTTTCATAAGCGCTGATCAATCAGGAAAATTTAAAGAATTAAATGAAAATAAAAAAAGATTTGCGAGCTCTGCCTCACAGATCATGCAAGGGATCCGACCAACCGGAACCTCTCACTGACCCACGAGCAAGCGCTCGTCCAAGGAGGGTCAGGCTCGAGGCGAAAAGTCAGGAATGCCCCTGCCTTCATATGTTGAGCTTGCGTCTGGGTGAGGGTAAGAAGGGAAAATCATTCATCTGAATGTCCCTGCTCGCGCCATGACTGCAGCAAGGGATCGGGGGAGAGATGGATCGATCGGAGGTGATTCCTAGGGTGAGCTGGGATACGCTGACCATTAGGCTGAGTTCGCAGACTCACGATAGTTGTGGGGAAGTCGAGCTCATCGGAAAAATGGGGTCTGGGCATTGTTTTCCGATCAAAACAGACTAATAAAGGATCGAAGGGTGGAGTTGAGTTTTACCTACCCTCGGGTTGGATTGAGGGAGTCAAAAGCTTCATGGCGGTCTACTGATGTTGTTGCGATCTTCCTGCGGCTCTGAGATGGCTCCAACCTCGCCGGCGGTGGAGCTTTGGAGCTCAGCTGCGGCGGCTAGTCGACCCAAGCTTTTGGACCTTCGCGGCTCCAAATGAAGGTGTCGGTCATCCCGCTGAGATCCCTAGATGGTGCGGTTGCGTTCGATTGAGCGTAGAGAACCACTGGAGGGAGGGAGAAGTCGAGGTCAGGCTAGCTGTGTGGTGCTTGAGGTCGGGGAGTAAGGGGCGATCTCTGTTGTAATTGAGAGGTTTGTGTGACTAAAAGGGAGGTGGCGGAGCTACTGGGCTCCTTAAATAGGTGTGGGGGGCGCTAGAAGGGGAAGCCCTAATATTGGCTGTCGCCGCCAAAGAGAGGTGCTGAAATGCGGGGGATTGTTCTCCCTGATCTGAGGGAGTTAGGTGATGTGGTCACCACCGTTGGGCTCACCCGGGTGAGAGGGAGTCGTCCTCCAAATATCTCGCGAGGAGGAGGTGGGGTTCGGGCGCGAGGGCTGTTGGAGGAGTCGCAGGTTCAACTACCGACTGGGACCGAGTCTTTCAGAGGTAGAAGACGAGGTCTTCACCCTTGGATCCAGAGTGGATCAGCGCGCATCTAATCGGGCAGCTGGGATTAAATCCCAGTGAGTGGACCATGCCAAAGCAGTCTCAAATGACTGCGTGACAATTAAAAAGGCTAAATAAATCGCAAACCTAGGTCCTAGACCAGATTAGGTGACATAATACACAAAATTTCAAATGTGAATAACTCTAAATTGGTAATTCCGATTGTAATGAGATTTTAGGCATAGTTTTATAATGCTATGCTATAGCTATGGTGCAATATTGGAGTCAAAATTCGATTATTGACTATGTCAATTGGCTAAATGTTATAATACTTGTATTATTGACTTTATGTACCATTATGGATGATCTTAAGTGAAATTGATAATCTATTTAATAAAATTAGTGAGAGAGATGATTGAGGGAATAATTGGAATAATTAAAATTGTAAGAGAGAGGAACTAAATAATATATATGTAAAAACTCACTCTGTCACAGAGTCCACCTCCAAGAGTCCTACGAAGGAAGGGAAGAGTAGCGATCTAACACGTAAATTTCATCTCTATGCAAAAACATGTGATCAACGGGTGGGAGGATGGAAACAAGCAAATCATTATTAGTACTTAGTATGGTAAAAGTATATATATATATATATGTATGTAAATATATATAAATATATGTATGTATATATATAGTTAAAGTATTTTGTACTAGAGTACATCTAACTTACATGTACCCGTCATCATTTATGATTTTTGTAAAATATTCTTAATAATCTAACCTTATAGGTGTAATGTATACCCTATAGATATGGAGTGTATAAAAATTCACCAGAATATGATATTCATAGATCATCCAACAAAAGAATATGTGTATTTTCTAATCAATGGTAAGTTAAAAAATATACATAAAGTGTTCATTGATATATTAATATATCTCATAATATATATCAATTATGGTTATAATTTTTGAAACACATCTAATCTATATAGTGTTGAATCCATATGGTTTGATTTTATTAATATACTTCACATATGCCATTTTAATGATAGGTACATCTAATTACATGTACTGGCTGGTACACATTTTCTAACCTCATATATATATATATATATATATATATATATATATATATATATCTGTAGAGGTCAGGAAGTGTGTACCGGCCAGTACATGTAACTTGCGTGTACTGGCCATTGAAATAGCACATGTGGAATATGTTGATAAAATCCAACCATATGGATTGATTCAACACTATATAGATTAGATGTGTTTAAAAAATCATTACCATATCTCATGTAGATCATTAGATATAGAAATATATAATTCGACGGTTTCTGCAAGTTTTGCAACTTACCGTTGATTAGAAAATACACATTTTATTTTATAGGATGATCTATGAATATCTGATTATTCTGATTTTTTGTACACATCTTATCTAAGGGGTATAATTTACATCCATAAGGATGGATTATTCAGTAGAATGTTACGATCATCATAAATAGAGATGGGTACATATAAGCTACATGTACTCGGGTACACAATTCTTTTAGCCATATCTATATGTATGTATATATATATATATATATCTATTGATATATATATATATATATATATATATATATATATATATATATATATATATATATATATATATATATATATATATATATATGAAAAACACTAGCGGGGGTGAATAGAGTTTTAAAATAATTTTAACAATTTATTTTACTCAAACAACCAAAATTGAAATTGGAAGAAGGAGACAGGTGTTTAGAGTGGTTCCAACTTTAGCAAATACTAAAGTTGTCAGTCCACTACCCGGTTGCTTACCCAACCGGGATTTTGAAAGTATTTATTTTATTACCTTCTCAAGGATTTATACAAAATACAATACTTTCCTTTACACCCCGTGAACAGCCTTCACTTGAAGTAGGTGCACCAACTTGAGGTAGCCTTCTTGAAGTAACTCCAAGCTCCCCCTTGAAGTAGCCTTCCTCTCTAGAAGTAACCTCCCGTTGCACCAGCCTTTTGAAGTAGCTCAAGGGCGCCTTCTTCACCAAGAAGATCTCCACCCTCTCCAATCCACAGCCTCCAACCTAGGAGTAGCAAGGAGAGTACAAACAGTAATAGAGAACAAGAAAGGAAAAAGGAAATTACAACTTATCCTTTGTAGCCCAAGGCTTGATTTGCCTAGATCAAGCGTATAGATCTCCTAACCAAGTGTATGGACTTGTGATTGCAGTGAGTAGGAGATACTAGCCTATAGGACACGAATTTTGAGCTAAGGAAGGAAGTGTCCAATTGTGACAATGCTCAAATTTCTTACAAACAGATTGCTCAAAGTATGATCAAGGATTTCTCAAGTGTAACAAGTGTGTTTGAGTGTCCTATGGCTTGTCCTATTTATAGGAATGGTCTAAGGATGCTTAAGGACGTTCTAGACAACTTCTAGGGGTTTCTAAGTGCTTAAATAGCCGTTAGGTACAAGTTTGTTGCTTTAGCAACGGCTAATTAATTTACTCTGCAGTTGCTGTCAGAGTTCATCTCGGTCGAGGAATGGTCGACCGAGATACCTACTCGGTTGAAGTTTTGTCGACCGATAGGCTCTCTGGATCAAGTGATTTGCAACGTCTATCTCCAACTTCCAACTACCTTGTCAGTTGTGTCTAACGGCTACTTTGGATCTTTCTCGATCGAGAAGATTGTCGACCGAGAGTGTCTCGGTCGAGAAGTTGGTCGACCGAGATTGATCCTGTTTCAATGTTTCAATTTAGGCACTAATTATATGTATGAGTGTGCAGATGTGATCCTATTTGAAGGGGATGACTTATCTAAATGTGGTGTTTAGCTAGGGAAGATCTAACGCTTGATTTACATGCATTCTAAGTACTTGTACATTATATATTTGTACAAGCTTTTTACAAAGTGATTACATTGCATGAAAATATAAATATGGAAGCATATGGATTTCCCTAGTACTTTGTCATCCGCCTTGTTCCTGCACACTCAAGTAGCTCGTTAGATCAATAAGAATGAAATGTTTGTCATAATAAAAACAAAAGGATTTATAGATGTCCATTTGGCCAACAATCTCACCCTTTTTGAAGATGACAAACATTTCCAAAATATAAATAAAGGAAATATAAAACATATGAGTTTCATACCTTTAGTTTACCTTTTGTAGATTTTCCTCTTGTTTATAAAATGTGTGCTTATTATTCCCCATGAATTATGGAACATGAAATCCACTTCACTAGGGAATATAGCAACTTTCAATGTAAAGCCAAGAGTTTATTTATGAAACTCATTGATTGAGTTTTTCATAATTACTAAGTTTTCATTTTATATTTATTTCTCCCCCTTTGTCATTTCAAAAAGATATCCGTTAAGAATAAAAAACTCCCCCTTAATTAGATGTCCCATCAAATCTAATAAAAAAGATGTCCATTAAAAGTTTTTGTTAAGAAGCACAGATATCAAAGAAAACATCTTCCAAAGGAGTGATAAGCAGTTGCTTCCTAATTTTGTTAAATTGATCTAGTGGAAGCGGTTTTGTAAAAATATCAGCCAATTGATCTTCCGTATCAACATGATGAAGGGAAACATGATTCTTGGAGATATGATCCCTTAAAAAGTGATGACGGATTTCAATATGTTTAGCTCGGCTGTGTAAAATAGGATTGTGTGCTAAGTTTATAGCGCTCGTGTTGTCACAAAAAATAGGTGTAGATGAAAGAGTAAAACCATAATCGTTTAATACTTGTTGCATATAAAGCACTTGAGCACAACAAGACCCGACTGCCATATATTCAGCTTCAGTTGTAGATAGGGCAACTGTATTTTGTTTCTTGCTAAACCAAGATACTAAAGCTCTCCCTAACAAGAAATAGCCACCACTAGTACTCTTGCGATCAAGTCGACAACCAGCATAATCCGCATCAGTATAAGCTTTAAAATCCAAGGATTGTCCTTTTGGATACCATAAACCAAAACAAGTAGTGCCGGCTAGGTAACGAAGAATTCGTTTAACTGCTAGAAAATGAGAGTGCATAGGTTGTGATTGAAATCGAGCACAAAGACCAACGGAAAACATAATGTCCGGTCTAGAAGCAGTTAAGTAAAGCAAACTACCAATCATGGCTCTATATAAGGAATCATCAATAGGTTCCCCATTTTCATCCTTATCAATTTTAATAGAAGTAGTCATAGGAGTAGTAGCATGTTTGCACTGATCCATCCCAAAATGTTTTAAGAGTTCTTTAGTATATTTTTCTTGGCTTATGAATATTCCGGCAGGTGTTTGCTTAATTTGAAAACCAAGAAAGAAAGTTAGTTCACCCATGAGGCTCATTTCAAATTATTTTTGCATAATGTCACTGAATTGTGTGCACAATGAATCATTAGAAGCTCCAAAAATAATGTCATCAACATATATTTGCACAACTAGGAAATCAGATGTATATGTTTTGAAAAATAAAGTAGAATCTGAATTTCCAATAGAAAAACTATTATCAAAGAGATATGTCTTGAGCCTTTCATACCAATTCCTAGGTTCTTGTTTTAAACCATAAAGTGCTTTCTTAAGTTTATAAACATAGTCACCTTTTTCCGGTATTTCAAAACCAGGTGGTTGGGCAACATATACTTCTTCTTGAATGATGCCATTTAGAAATGCACTTTTTACATCCATTTGGTAGAGTTTGATGTTTTTATGTGCAGCAATAGCTAGTAACATTCTAATAGCTTCAAGTCTAGCTACCGGTGCATACGTTTCATCAAAATCTATTCCTTCTTGTTGATTATATCCTTGTGCTACTAACCAAGCTTTATTCCTTATTACTTCTCCTGCCTCATTTAGCTTATTCCTAAATACCCATTTAGTTCCTATGATGGTTTTATCTTGTGGTTTAGGAACTAAATCCCATACATCATTTTTAGTGAATTGATTCAATTCTTCTTGCATGGCTATTATCCAATAATCATCTTTAAGAGCTTCAGATATCTTCTTAGGTTCAATAATAGAAACAAAAGCCATGTTTGCAACATCTTTGAAGGAAGACCGAGTTTTGACTTTATCATTAGGATCTCCAATAATAAGTTCTTGAGGATGATCCTTAATAAGCCTAGGTGTAGGTTGTGGTTCAGCTTGGTGATTATTTGTAGTAACTTTCTCACTATCATTTGGTATGTTCAAATTTTCGAATTGATTAGTGAGATCTATGATTTCTAGATTTTCAGATTTGGACTCTTCATGAAAAGAAACATGAATAGATTCCTCAACTTTTCTAGAGATAGTGTTATATACTCGAAAAGCTTTGCTAGAAGTGGAATATCCCAAAAAGAATGCTTTGTGTGATTTAGAGTCAAACTTATCTCTATCATCTTTGGTATTTAAAATATAGCATGTGGAGCCAAAGGTATGAAAATAGTCAACTCTAGGTTTCTTAGAATGTATTATTTCATATGGAGTTTTCTTCAAGTGAGAGTGAACAGTTACTCTATTTAACACATAGCATGCAGTGTTTACAGCTTCAGCCCAAAAGGTTTTGGGTGTGTTGTGTTCGAGCATCATAGTTCTAGCCATTTCTTGTAGTGATCGATTTTTCCTTTCGACTATACCATTTTGTTGTGGGGTGCGTGGAGCAGAAAAATTATGAGTGTACCCTTGAGATGTACAAAATTCCTCAAATGTATGATTTTCAAATTCTCCACCATGATCACTTCTAATGGTACATATTTTGCTTTGTAATAGATTTTCAATCTTGGAACAAAATTGTATAAAAACATGAATAGTATCATCTTTAGTTGCAATAAAGTGTACCCATGTGTATCTACTATAATCATCAACAATAACAAAATAGTATCTTTTACCACCAATAGATTGTGTCCTCATGGGTCCAAATAAATCCATATGAATTAATTCTAAGGACCTGCTGGTGCTAAGTACATGTTTTGGTTTAAAAGAGGTTTTGGTTTGCTTTCCCATTGTGCATGGTTCACAGTTTTCAACTTGATCAAAAGATAAAGTAGGCAATCCACGAACAAGATCATATTTCACTAACTTTTTAATAACATGTGAACTAGCATGTCCTAGCTTTTTATGCCATAGTTGTAAGGTATTTTCATTTGCAAGCAAGCATTTTCCCACTACTGATTTCATAGAGTTAGGTTTAAGGATATAAAGATTTCCAACTCTATTTCCTTTATAAACAACATTTGTAGTGTTTTCTATCAATAACTTGCAGAAAGTTTTGTTAAATAACACATCATAACCACTATCACATAATTGACTAACACTTATCAAATTATGGTGCAAACCATCAACGAGTAGAACATTCTTTATTTTGAGGTTTGTACCAACATTACCTATTCCAACGATTTTGCCCTTACCATTGTCTCCAAAGGTGACCGTTCCACTTTTCTTTTCTTCAAAGGTTTAAAATGCATCCTTGTTCCCGGTCATATGTTTGGAGCATCCACTGTCAACCACCCATTCCTGCATTAAAATGTAGATTTTGGTACCCATGTGATGGTCTGATATGGTTAGAATCATTTAAGTACAGACTTGTGTAAAAGTTCTGAATCAGAAATCCAGTCGGTCGACAATTGTTCGACCGACATCTGTCTCGGTCGACTAATTGTCGATCGAGAAGATTACTGTATTACAAACAAAGAAACACAAAAATTTAGCTCGGTTGACCAATTTTCGACAGAAATAATTGCTGTAGATTTTGATTTGTTACAGACATCCGGTCGGTCGACAATACTTCGACTGATTAAGGGTTCGATCGACAATACTTCGACCGACTAAGTTTCTATTTCAGTACAACAATGCAGAAAATTAACAATATGCATGAAATCTTTTGTTTAGTTGAGATAAGACAATATAAATAGCAAAATGGAGCGTTTGGCCATATCTCAACTAAATTCCATTTGACTCTACTAAGTTTGGGGTTTTGGGACCCAAACTAATTCGGAATCCTTAGTCTTATAAGGGCATGAAAAGGAATAGTGTCCAAGACGTAAACAAAAATGGCAAGTAATAGAATCAACTTCATTTCTCTTTCTAGCCATTGTGTTCTTGGGTACAAACATAGTTTGAGTTCTTTTGGGTTGATTTTTCTTTGGAGCATATCCCAAACCTTTTCTTCAGTTGAAAACAGTACCAACGCTTAGAATGTTATCAAGTATATCTTTTCTTCTTAACTCATAAAGTTCTCTTTGCAGCTTAGCAATGTCATTCATCTTCTTGTGTAGATCTTTTCTTGCTTGATCTAAATCAGATAACAATGAATCTCTTTCTTTTACAACATTATCATAGTCCAGATGGTTACACAAAATAGGTTGAGTCTGAAAATCTTTTAGTTTAGCTAACAATTCAGTCTTTTCTTTAGAAAGAAGATCAACATTTGTTTCTAAAGTGAGTAGCTTTCTAGTGCAATCATATAAAGATGTTTTTAAAGACAAATTCTCAAGATCAATGTTGTTCTTTTCAGAAGAAAGATTATCTAATTTAGCAATTAGCTCATCATTTGATTTGATAACCTTCTTTAGTTTCTTCTTGACATCAACATACTTATCATGAATTTCTTGTAGACTAGTAACGAACTCTTCTTTAGGAAGATCAAGTAGGCTTACCTCTTGAGAGTCTTCATCATCTTCTCTTGCCATTAGACAATCCACCTTTTCTTCTCCGCTTTCACTGTCACTTGATTCGTCCCATGCAGCTTTATAGGCTTTTTCTCCCTTCTTCTTGTGTGAGCTTTTCTTTCCTTTCTTTGCTTTAGGACATTCATTTTTGAAATGCCCTTTCTTCCCACATTCAAAGCACCTAGGAGGGGTAGAAGAAGAACTGGAAATTTTGTTAGATTTAAATCTTTTGTATTTCTTACCGTTGACGATCAAGGCTTCTTCTCCTTCTTCTTCACTTGACTCCTCACTTTCTTGTGTGACGACTTTTGAAGCTTTTAGAGCCACATCCTTCTTCTTTCCTTGCTGAAGTTCACGTGCTCTTCTTTCTTCCTCTTCTAGGGTTGCTTCATGAGCTTCTAGGTTGCCAATAAGTTGCTCCATTTTCAGTCGAGTGAGGTCGTTTGCTTCTTCAATGGCTGTCACCTTTGGCTTATATTTTGGAGGAAGTGATCGAAGGATTTTTGATACCTGATCTTCTTTAAGGACAGGTTTTCCTAGGGCACTTAAACCATTAACAATAGTAGAGAATTTTGCAAACATTTCACTAATAGATTCATCAGGATCCATACGAAAGTGTTCAAACTTTTGTTTAAACATGCTAATTTTGGAATTTTTGACTTGGACTGTACCTTCATAGGTTGTGGACAGTCTATGCCAAATATCATAGGCTGTGTCACAATTAGATATTCTATTAAATTCTCCTACCGAAATAGAACAATATAAAATGCTTACATCTTTTGCATTCATTTGAGCCACCTTTACCGTATTTGCATCCCATTCTGCAAATTGAGTTTGAGGGAGCTCATATGGGGTTGACACCATTCTCCATAAGTCCCAATTGATGCCTTGGAAGTAGAACTGCATCCTTCTCTTCCAATATTGGTAGTTTGTTCCATCGAACGCTGGAGGCCTAGCAACAAGTGCCCCTTCAAGGTTAAGGTTGTTGAGCACTCCGTCACCCATTTCTTCAAGACCTTGTTAGGGTTCCTTGAAGCCCGCTCTGATACCAATTGAAAAACACTAGAGGGGGGGTGAATAGAGTTTTAAAATAATTTTAACAATTTATTTTACTCAAACAACCACAATTGAAATTGGAAGAAGGAGACATGTGTTTAGAGTGGTTCCAACTTTAGCAAATACTAAAGTTGTCAGTCCACTACCCGGTTGCTTACCCAACCGGGATTTTGAAAGTATTTATTTTATTACCTTCTCAAAGATTTATACAAAATACAATACTTTCCTTTACACCCCTTGAACATCCTTCACTTGAAGTAGGTGCACCAACTTGAGGTAGCCTTCTTGAAGTAACTCCAAGCTCCCCCTTGAAGTAGCCTTCCTCTCTAGAAGTAACCTCCCGTTGCACCAGCCTTCTGAAGTAGCTCAAGGTCACCTTCTTCACCAAGAAGATCTCCACCCTCTCCAATCCACAGCCTCCAACCTAGGAGTAGCAAGGAGAGTACAAATAGTAATAGAGAACAAGAAAGGAAAAAGGAAATTACAACTTATCCATTGTAGCCCAAGGCTTGATTTGCCTAGATCAAGCGTATAGATCTCCTAACCAAGTGTATGGACTTGTGATTGCAGTGAGTAGGAGATACTAGCCTATAGGACATGAATTTTGAGCTAAGGAAGGAAGTGTCCAATTGTCACAATGCTCAAATTGCTTACAAACAGATTGCTCAAAGTATGCTCAAGGATTTCTCAAGTGTAACAAGTGTGTTTGAGTGTTCTATGGCTTGTCCTATTTATAGGAATGGTCTAAGGATGCTTAAGGACGTTCTAGACAACTTCTAGGGGTTTCTAAGTGCTTAACTAGCCGTTAGGTATAAGTTTGTTGCTTTAGCAACGGCTAATTAATTTACTCTGCAGTTGCTGTCAGAGTTCATCTCGGTCGAGGAATGGTCGACCGAGATACCTACTCGGTCGAAGTTTTGTCGACCGACAGGCTCTCTGGATCAAGTGATTTGCAACGTCTATCTCCAACTGCCAACTACCTTGTCAGTTGTGTCTAACGACTACTTTGGATCTTTCTCGGTCGAGAAGATTGTCGACCGAGAGTGTCTCGGTCGAGAAGTTGGTCGACCGAGATTGATCCTGTTTCAATGTTTCAATTTAGGCACTAATTATATGTATGAGTGTGCAGATGTGATCCTATTTGAAGGGGATGACTTATCTAAATGTGGTGTTTAGCTAGGGAAGATCTAACGCTTGATTTACATGCATTCTAAGTACTTGTACATTATATATTTGTACAAGCTTTTTACAAAGTGATTACATTGCATGAAAATATAAATATGGAAGCATATGGATTTCCCTAGTACTTTGTCATCCGCCTTGTTCCTGCACACTCAAGTAGCTCGTTAGATCAATAAGAATGAAATGTTTGTCATAATCAAAACAAAAGGATTTATAGATGTCCATTTGGCCAACAATATATATATATACACATATATATATATATACATATATATATATATATATATATAAATATATATATACATATATATATATATATATATAAATATATATACATATATATACATATATATACATATATATACATTGATACATAGATATATATATATATACATATATATATATATACATATATATATAGATACATATATATATATATATACATATATATATATATATATATATATATATATATATATATATATATATATATATATATATAGATACATAGATATATATATATATATATATCCATATATATATATATATACATACATACATATATATACATATATACATATATATATACATACATATATATATATATATATATATACATATATTTATATATACATACATATATGTATGTATATATACATACATACATATATGTATATATATACATACATAAATATATATATATATATATATATATATATATATAAATATATATATGTATATTTATGTATATATATATATATATTTATATATAAGTATATATATATGTATATATATATGTATATATATATATATATATATATATATATATATATATATATATATATATATATATATATATATATATATATGCAAATGTGTACCGGTCAGTACCTCTTTGGCAAATACTCCTTATTTGATCTTCCTAGTGCAATGTTATCATGCTTACCCATATTTATATTTCGCACTTACACGCATAACATTCGTCCACCATAGATATTTGTAGGTGAAACATGACTTGTGGTACGTTAGATTTCGTATGTGTGAGAGTGACAAAGAACATGTATAACAGTCCGTCTTGTTGTTTGTTATTCATACGAAATACAATGTAAGACAAGTCATGTACGTAACAACGTATGACAAGTCATAAATAACAAACAACAGGTATAATAGTCCAGTTAGTATTAGTTACGTGTGCAGGTATCAACAGCTACAATATATATAAGTAATGATTATCTAAAAAAAAAGAAAATAGTCCAGCTAAGAGGAATCAAATCTGAAGAATAAGATATCCATATGAAAAGTCAAATCTTTTGTCTGAAATATCAATATGCACATTGATGCATGGAATTTGTAGCACTAATAATGGCGGAGAGAAGAGTATTGCAAAATTAAACTGCATTTTTAATGGCTCGCTGCATTGGTTCGTCCATATGCATGAGTCTAACTACCTCATATAATTAAATTATAGATGACGTATCAGGATTGGAACTGTTCTTGTGAATAAACGGTATTTATCCTTCATCTTGTTCTGTCTTTTTCTTTCTTTATATAAATACCTTGCATAATTCTGACCACATGAACGAGGATACAAATTGTTGAAAACAAGTATGAATGAGCTTTATAATGTGAAACGCCGAGGTATGCTGTTATTGTGAGGCTTTGTCAACTCATGGCGGCAACTGCTCACACGGTCCGAAAACGGAGAAGAGCTGTTAAGTCATACGTAGGGAGATCTAAATCTGTTGTGAACTCAACGCCTCCGGAACTGACATTCGCTTGACGAAATGTTGGACAGTAATGACAAGACTGTGACAGACGAGATAGCATATCATTATCATACAATGAATAAATATAATCTACATTAACTTATATACAACGCCTCCGTATTGCTTTTTTTATTTTCTTTCTTATTTTTTTTTAATTATGATACCATGTACATTATATATACATATATATGTTAGATTGCTAAATAAATATAATCTACATTAACTTATATACAATTAGCCATATATTTAAAATAATATCTGAAGATAATAAAATAATGACAAAATATTATATTTATGAAAACATAATATTTATAAATGTAGATAAAAATATTTAAAATTAATGGATATAATACTAAAATTATATAATAAAGTTTAAAATTTTAGAAATAAAGAAAATATACGCATGTATTTATTTGTAAACTTAGAAAAAAAGAAAACTACTATAGCAATAAAAATAAGAAAATACTAAAATAAAAACTAATATGGTAGTATATAAGACACGTTGGTTCACATAAAATACACACACATAGATACATACATAAATAATATATATATATATATATAAATAAATAATATATATATATATATATATATATATATATATATATATATATATATATATATATATATATATATATATATATATATATATATATATATATATTAAAGGTATGATACATAATATCAAAAAAATAAAAATAAAATGTCAACTGTATAAAGTAAATATACACGATCAATAACAATAGATAATCAAAATAAAATATATGACACATATGATCATAAATGCAACACATAAAAAATTGTAATATATTATGAAACAAACTTTTTTATTATGTTTAAAAAATAATATAATAACATAAATCATAATAATATAATAATATTTGTGACTTTATATCCAGTTCAGAGACAAATATAATATGATAAAATCAAATATATAATGATTTTTTATTTAATTTAAAATTGTACGTATCATATATTTTAATTTGATTATTTATTGTTGTTGTTCTAGTATATTTTACTTTGCATAATTGACATGTTTATATTTTTTTGATATTATATTTCGTGGCTTTAATATATATATATATATATATATATATATATACATATATATATATATACACACACACACACACACACACACACACACACACATATATATATATATATACATTTATACATATTATATATATTTATATATATTGTGCATATCAACGTGTGCTATATGTTTCTATATTAGTTTTTTTTCTAAGTTTACAAATAAATATATATATGTATATATTTGTTTTATTTCTATAGTTTTAAACGTTACTATATAATTTTAGTATTGTATCCATTAATTTTAAATACTTCTATCTACATTTATAAATATTATGTATAAATGAAATATAATATTCTGTTATTATTTTAATATATATATATATATATATATATATATATATATATATATATATATATATATATATATATATATATATATATATATATTAAAGGTATGATACATAATATCAAAAAAATAAAAGTAAAATGTCAACTGTATAAAGTAAAAATACATGATCAATAATAATATATAATCAAAATAAAATATATGACACATATGATCATAAATGCAACACATGAAAAATTGTAATATATTATGAAGCAAACTTTTTTATTATGTTTAACAAATAATATAATAAAATAAATCATAATAACATAATAATATTTGTGACTTTATATCTAGTTCAGAGACAAATATAATATAATAAAATCAAATATATAATGATTTTTTATTTAATTTAAAATTGTATGTATCATATATTTTAATTTGATTGTTTATTGTTGTTGTTCTAGTTTATTTTACTTTGCATAATTGACATGTTTATATTTTTTTGATATTATATTCCGTGGCTTTGATATATATATATATATACATACATATTATATATATTTATATATATATTGTGCATATCAACGTGTGCTATATGTTGCTATATTAGTTTTTTTTCTAAGTTTACAAATAAATATATACATGTATATGTATATATCTATATATATGTTTTATTTCTATAGTTTTAAACGTTACTATATTATTTTAGTATTGTATCCATTAATTTTAAATTCTTCTATCTACATTTATAAATATTATGTATTAATGAAATATAATATTCTGTTATTATTTTATTATGTTCAGGTATTATTTAAAATATATGGTTAATTGTATATAAGTTAATGTAGATTGTGTTCATTTAACAATTTTACATATATTTGTATTTATATAACGTACATGGTATCATAATTAAAAAAAAAAATAAAGCAATACGTCCTCATTGGGGACACATTGCATTGTTGGAGGCAATGCGTCTCCACTGGAGATGTATTGCTTTTTTAAAGTAGCAATACGTCTCCCAAAGGGACGTATTAGTCCCACCAGAAGCAATGTGTCCTCTTTGGCGACGTATTGCCTCAGACACGTGCCATTTTGGGAATTAAGTTCATAATTGTGCCATTTTGGTAATTAAAATACTCAAACATGCTATTTTGGTTTTTTAGCCTTAGTAATATACTTCAATCGTTTATGATTCTAATGACTTATGATCACAACTTATTTAAGTGCCGCCAACAATTTATTATATTGCTTACAGCGTAAGTCTTGGACGAAACCTCGGTTGGGTATTATCATTTGTTCACAGCGTAAAGTTGTTGATAGTAATATATAATTCAATAGTTTATGATTCTAATGACCGGCCCCCCTTCAATTCACTTATATAAACCATTGCAGCCCAATCCATGTTGCATCATCCATCGCTTGTGATGATGTTGAAAATCAAAGCCTATATGCTCTTCCTGCTCGTGTTGTGCTACTTGACACTATGCTCCGCCGGTGGTAGTCTAGTCCACCCTCTCGATCCCTTAACTCCGTCTGAGATCGGCGTTGTCCGGGAAGCCATATTGGCCTCACCTGTTGGCTCTAGTCCTAAGCAGCTCGTGTTCCACTACGTCGGTCTCGATGATCCAGACAAGTCGTCCATCGACGCATGGCTTTCCGACGGCCAACACAAACCGCCACCACCACGTCGTGCCTTCGCCATCGTCCGACAAGACAACCAGACTCACGAGTTCGTCGTCGACCTTGCAAAGGCGACCATCTTCACCCATACCGTCCACCAGGGTCACGGGTACCCGACCTTGACATTCGAGGAGCAAGGTGCCGCACTGGCCTTGCCTCTAAACTACACCCCGTTCGCCGTCTCGGTAGCCAAGCGAGGGTACAGGCTGGCAGACATATTCTGCCTCGGAGATTCAGTGGGATGGTTCGGGGAAGGCCGACAGCGGAGGCAGGTGAAGCTCAGCTGCTTCGCCAACAACGGCAGCACGAACTTCTGGTTGAGGCCGCTTGAGGGTATAACGATCGTCGTCGACCTCGAGAAGATGGCCATAGTGGGCTACAAGGACAGGTTCGTTGTCCCTGTGCCCAAGGCTGATGGTACGTTTTTCGAAGCGTCGTTACAGAAGCCGCCCTTCCCTCCGCAAGCCGCACCGGACACCGCAGTTGCTCAGAATAAGGACGGAATCATAATCGACAACCACATGATCAGGTTCACTTTACATAACTCAAAATTCTTTCTTCTGTTATCCTAATTATCGATTTTTGTCTTCGAACCTTTTTATAATTTTGAGGTCCTTTACCAATAATATATATATCTCATTAAATTTGGTCTGGTCCCATTCCCTTTATAAATTCGATTGACTCAATGAAAATTAGCGTGAGATGGTCCAATTTTATGTTCTCAATGAGTAATTGTACTAAACATTCTTGCCTCTTTGGCAAATACTCCTTATTTGATCTTCCTAGTGCAATGTTATCATGCTTACCCCTATTTATATTTCTCACTTACTTACACGCATAACATTCGTCCACCATAGATATTTGTAGGTGAAACATGACTTGTCGTACGTTAAATTTCGTATGAGTGACAAACAACATGTATAATAGTCCAGCTTGTTGTTTGTTATTCATACAAAATCCAACGTAAGACAAGTCATGTATCAACGAATGACAAGTCATAAATAACAAACAACAGGTATAATAGTCCAGCTAGTATTAGTTACGTGTGCATGTATCAACGGCTCATTGTTGTTGCATGAATATAAGTAACGATTATCTAAAAAAAGAAAATAGTCCAGCTAAGAGCAATCAAATCTGAAGAGTAAGATATCCATATGAAAAGTCAAATCTTTTGTCTGAAATATCAATATCCACATTGATGCATGGAATTCGTAACACTTGTAATGGCGGAGAGAAGAGTATTGCAAAATTAAACTGCATTTTTAATGGCTCGTTGCGTTTATTCGTCCATCACATAATTATATTATAGATAACGGTATCAGGATAGGAAATGTTCTTGTTAATTATATACATGGTTGTTGTCAACTAGTCAACTACTCTTTCTATCATCTTTTCTGTTGTGATACCGGCTTATCACGACTGAAACATCTTTGTTGTGTTAATAATCAACTATAATATTTGATGCCAATGGGCTAAGTTTCAAAATTTACAGATGGGCAAACTGGGAGCTCCATGTCGGCTTTGACGCAAGAGTGGGAACAGTGATCTCTTTGGCGTCTATCTACGACGTTGACCAAGGAAAATACAGGAGGGTTCTATACAAAGGTCACGTCTCGGAGCTCTTTGTTCCTTACATGGACCCGTCGGAAGAGTGGTACTACAAGATCTTCTTTGACGCCGGTGAGTATGGTCTAACCGTTTTCTCGTTGGAGCCCGGTATGGACTGTCCCGTTGGCGCCAGATTCCTAGACGGGTACCGTACTGCTCAGGATGGGTCGCCGCAGAAGATCGCGAACGCGATGTGCGTGTTTGAGCGGCGCGCCGGAGACGTCATTTGGCGGCACACTATAAGTTCATCGGTACAAATTAGATAACATAAACATCAATTACGCCGCTCCTTTCATAAAATTATATAGCTCATACCTTTGATTGTTTTTATTTTGGGTGAATCTTCAGTCCAGAGAGGTACGTCCCGAGGTGAGTCTGGTGGTGAGGACGGTAGCTACTGTCGGCAACTATGATTACGTTCTTGATTGGGAGTTTAAACCAGCGGGATCGATTAAAGTTGGGGTAAGATCGATCTGATCCAACCCTTGTGAACCTACAGTAGTCGTACTGTGTATTATAACTTTTATATCTTTGTGTATAAAACAGGTTGGATTGACCGGCGTACTGGAGGTAAAGGGATCTTCCCACACCCACAAAGATCAGATAACAAGCGACGAGCACGGCACTTTGATTGCAGCGAACACCATCGGCGTCTACCACGACCACTTCGTCACCTACTACATGGACCTCGACATCGACGGCTCGAGCAACTCGTTCGTCAAAGCCAAGTCAAAGACCGTCAGGGCATCCACTAGCGACGGCACGCCGAGAAAGAGCTACTGGACAGTTCAGTACGACACGGCTAAGACCGAGTCCGATGGACAGGTGGTACTTGGACAAGAACCAGTCCAGATGCTTTTCGTGAACCCCAACGAGGAGACGGCGTTGGGGAACTACAAAGGTTACGTCTTGATGGAAGGTGCGTCGGCGACGTCTCTTCTGCTTGATGACGACTACCCTCAGCTCAGGGCTGCTTATACGAAGAAACAGGTCTGGGTGACGCCTTATAACAAGTCCGAGCAGTGGGCCGCCGGGCGGTACGCTGACCAGAGCCACGATGATGACAACCTTGCAGTATGGGCTAAAAGGTGTGAACACTATCGTATTTGTATAGCTTTCGTTGAAGTTTTAGATGTGTCCATTGGTTGACTTATTTACCGGTTAACATCACTTTGAGTTTTTCTAATTCTTCCAGGAATCGGAGCATAGAGAACACGGACATTGTGTTGTGGTACACTGTCGGGTTTCATCACATCCCTCACCAAGATGATTTTCCCGTCATGCCAACACTGAAAGGAGGGTTCGAGCTACGTCCTGCCAATTTCTTTGAGCGGAATCCCATGCTCAAAGCAAGGCCTACCGTTCCGGTCGTCGTCACAAACTGTTCGGTGCTACCTTGACTTCAACACATATATTAGATACAAGACAGGGGTGTACCACAGATAAATATCAAGACTTTGTACCACGAATAAGTGCTTGACTTTTGACTTTTTACACAATGCATGTTGAGCGATACATATTAAAA
Source organism: Alisma plantago-aquatica (assembly GCA_963693085.1). Classification (NCBI taxonomy): domain Eukaryota; kingdom Viridiplantae; phylum Streptophyta; class Magnoliopsida; order Alismatales; family Alismataceae; genus Alisma; species Alisma plantago-aquatica. Next base: position 333,868,859 of record OY856413.1, read on the forward strand.
AAAAAAATGCTGTGTGTATTCATTATGAAACACAACTTACATTTGACATGCCCCTTTTGCATATAAAAAAATGTGCTTAAATCAAATTAATGCAGAGCAACATAACCATATAACGCATGGATATGTATTATTAAAGACACTGAATCACATAACATACCAAATGCATACATAAATTCAAACCAATATATCAAAAAAATAATTGTTGTTGTTGCGAGCAATACATTACTTAAATAACTCTTGTTGTGGCATGAATATCAATTTCTCTTTATTTCTTCAATAGTTAGGATAAGAATGTCATAATATTTTAGTGCTTGATTTTGGTATCACATTTAGTGAACCTTCCTATTTATTACAGGACATGATAAATGATGTCATTCTAACTATTAACATCTAAACCATTGCATTATCAATGAAATGCATATAATCAAGAAATAAATTACTACACCACACATGCCCTAATTAACTCACTATAATACCTACACTCTATTAATTGTCAAAATTATATTCTCTTCAATAAAAGAAAAACTAAAGCAAAGCGTCAAGAGTCTTTGCCTAGCGATACCATCACAACTATCCACAACACAACCATGACTCCTCTTCACCCTCTTTTGGACCACAAATCCTCTACCCTTCTTTCCGTCAATGAACTCTCCTTGTCTCTCTTCCTTCCCAACTCTTCCTCCTCCTACAACTCGAAGTGTCACAATGTTGTGGCATTCTTTCAAACTCATTGTTTGAGATGCGTGAACGAACAACCAATTATGGTCAAGTTGTGTACGGTGTGAAACTTCATGACGGTAAATCAGGCTTTGGATCAAGTGCCACATAGCTCGGCTTCTTGTGCCCCTCTTCTTGGCCATTAACCCCCTATCTTCTCCGACGTCCCATCCTCCCAGTGAAAAAGGTACAATATCTTATATTGTTGCAACAATATTTTTGGAAAGTGACGCACCATGTCCAAAAAATAGAATATGGGTTTGATATAAATATTTGGTAGTGAAATTTAATTTGGAGGTCGCATGAAAAATAAGGGGAAAATGTGCCCAGAGTCGCGACCACATTTTATATGAATAATGATAGAAACGTGATAAAACATCATGAGTCTATACCGGAAAGCTGATCTGGCATTTGAGTATGATCGATAAAAAAGAAAATGATTCAAAGTTGAAAATTTAGATCTTATGATCTAGTTACAAGTAGGAAAGATTTATCTTTTCCATATCTACCTTTTTTCAATTATTTTGAGAATAAGAAGTGTTTTCAGATTAATAAAATTAAAAAACAATAGACCGACAATTTTATATGTTTGTTGTCCTTTGGGACTGGAGATGTTCCCTAAAAATCCTAATTTTTATGTGGATTGTGGTCATATTTATCTTAGGACCTTCCACAGTCGAGATCTCTCACATGCAATTAAGTCCAGTGAGTATTAAGATTTTAGAGTATGACAAGAAATATAAATTTAAACAAGAGCTAGTCTTCTATGAGAAAGGATGTGATATAGATCACATAAGTAGTTGAAATAGATAAGAATAGTTATATGCAGTCAAAGTAGTTAAAAGAAGTTAGGAATGCAACCAAATTATCATTATCATAGTCTAACAACGTTCAGAAGTAGATGGTGTTAGAAGAAGGATCCTCTAATCACAAATAATATGAAAAATACAGAAGGATCCACTTTACTCTCTAGATTTAAGAGACTCAAAAGGGTCCCGACATACGGTGCATATGTGGTCGATATTTATAAGAATGAATTAAGACTCATTGCCCTGGGAAAAAAATTCTAGAAGAAATAGTAGATTTCCATGATGTGACATGAGGCATGGGATACATGTTGAGGCAATCCTCTAAATGACACATGTCAGATGGTTTCTGATTCATTGGATGACCCAGACTAGATAAAACTTATTTTTCAATTTTCTAGTTGTTTCCGGAATGTTCTGAAGAAAATTGTGAAAAGTGGAAAATTTTGAACAAAATAATGGGAGGGATATAATCCAACATCATCCCTTAAATTTATCTGGATAAATCAATTAAATATATATGGGAAAAAATTAATGTTATATTCAAGATAATTCAAATGGGCAATTTATAAAAAAAGCTTATAAAAGCATATTTGATGCAAATTGCACTTTTAGTCTAAAAAGAAGACTTCTTAAAAGAAACCCTCAATCTAGGTAATAAGTGGGTAAACTGAATGGATTTAATAGGTGGAAAATATGGTAAATTTGGAAAATGATAAATTGTGTTGAATTCGGAATGAACTCATCATTAGTCATAGAAATAACTTTAATAATTAATTTCTTCTGAGTGAAAAAGAATGGGATGTCAATACTTTCTCTCAAGGTATGGTTTGAGATATGAGTGAGAACAACATGCTTCAGCCAAATTTGACTACCATTTTTAGTCTTGAATGGCTAAAAGGCTCAGACCGTCAAGGATGTGGACCTTGTAGAGTGTAGAAGTGTAGGTGATACCTTTTACTTATAAATAGTTCTGAATGATCAAGGTTATGGACTTTGATGATGACTATCCTCCTCTACCGATTGATCACACAAAGAAACAGGTGTGAGTGATGCCTTACAACAAGTCCGAGCAATGGGTCGCCATGTGATACACTAACAGGGCCACGATGATGATAACCTTGTAGTATGGGCTAAAATTGTTTTAGATAGTCTATTTAATTAGTGAATTAAGATTTTGGATCTATTTTTTATGGGTCTACTCGCATCCTATCCTATAAGGGTTTGTCTTGAGTCTGTACACTTCACCCTTATTATATTTATATAAATGGGGTTGCCCTTATATCAATAAGAAAAATCTACACAAGGGGAATGCCCACTCATATCTTTTTTTCTACATGGTATCAGAGAACTGATCCTAACATGGGGTGGAAAAGAGGGATTTTATGTGTTATATATTCCTATCCGATCTAAGATGCATATTCCCGTAATTGTGAGTAGATGATAACAAAAGAAAGGCTACTCTTCTATCGTCTAAGTTGACAAGAACTCAACTCCCTTTGATTCAAACTTTTATTGCATGTGTTCCTTGGATTTGTCCTAAAATTTGTGCAGTTGCACCCAATATATTTTTCCTCTATAGAGAAGTCATCACGTAAACAAAAAATGCTTCTTGGTTCCATGGGTACGAGTGACAAAGACAACATATTCACGTCATGAAAATGGCCCAGCAACTGGGCCACTCAGAATCAATTTCAACCCATCACGATACCAAGTCATTATTGTCGCTTTCCATTACAGCATTTGGAATACTCTAACACTATGTCTGAACGTCACAAACTCATGCATGTGTTCTATATAAGTGTGACAATGGATACCGTTGTGAAATATGGAGGCAGAGCAGGCAACGGAAACAAAACAATTCTATCCATATTCTCCATATGCAATGGATTGTGTCAACAACTATGTAATGGGAAGGATGGTTTAAGGGAGACAACATAGTCTAAAAGCAAGTCCAGAGACTAATCCCGTGTTGCAGTTGTATAATTTTCTTCTAGTTGCACTGGGACGGCGTATGCAACAACTCCTAGCCTCCACCATGGATAGCAGGCTGATGTTGTCATCCTAGCAGTAGGAAACGACCTCCTTGCCTCTTAGTAGTCCACACAGACCACCTAGAAATCTTGTTCTTCTATTATAATAGACAATAGGGAGTTGTCTCTATTGTTGGTGTACTAGTCACCAACTTTCTCTCCCACTATTGTTCTCCCTTGCTATCCCTCCCTTTATTGGGTAGGACTTGCTTGGGCTCTCTCAATTACCACAACCAGAGAGGACAACCAATTGTCATAGGCAATTGAGTTGTATCTTAGAAGCCCCTAATACTCATCTATTTATAGAGGGGTTAGGGTCAGGGTTCCCAGTCTGAGTGGGAGAGGAAGGGATCAAAATTTCACAAAATTTGCAACCTGTGATAGGAAGAAGGCCGGTTCACAAGCTAACCGATCAATTAGAATTCGATTTGATCGTTTCACCCAGTGAATCGATCATTTTGTCATGTTTCCCAATCGCAATTGTATTAGTAATTCTAACTCAATTAATGTACAACATGACGTCAGCACTAATCCTTGGTTCAATTGAGTTGGACCATAAATCGGGCATCTTGCTTCATGAAACGGTCGTCTCACGAACCCAAACCAATCAGTTCACTAAGTGAACTGGTCATTCCGCACCCTAGTTCATCTAAAATTTAGCCAATGCAACTTACAATCAACCTGACACTCTAACCGATCGTATCAACACTTGAACCATTCGATTGGGAGTCTAGTCAGTTAATTCGTTGATTAAATTGAATACTTAGACACTTTAGTAATCAATTCAATTATCATTCATGATTGAACCCCTCTTCTAGGTGTATCCTATGTGTGTGACCCTATATGTTCCTTATTACATTGGTAGTGAATGTACATAACCATTTTATGACATCACAAGCAAAGAGCGGTGTCTGGTCACACATCATTGCTACCAAAGTAATTGGAAAGTTGGAGAAAAACTGCAACCTACAATATGTGTTAGGTATTATAGTGATTGTATAATTTTGTTGTCTCTAATATCCAAAATGAACTCGAGGCATGGAATCATCATACTTCTAATGTAGAGTAGAATGTCTGAGATACATGAAACATTAATATTATGTATTAATTCACATGTGCATACACATGCTTTTATTAATCTCGCTTATTAAGTGGTATGGATATCAAAATCCAGTAGGAGGGAAAATCTCATCTGGATCACTCACAGTCATCACCATTTGTCATAGTGCACCCAATCATCACCTTTATGACAACCCTCCTTCTAAGCCTAGGGTTCTCTCTCATGATAGTTCACGACGGCAGCCGATCTATCAACCTCAAGGAGATAAGTATTAGACTACACCATCCTCGTTGTTACAATCACCCGGCCCCTAGACCAAGAAGGAGCATGCAAGACTTGTCCACCCTTTAATGTCTTCCTCTCCCCTAACATGACGACGTCCTCCCTATCCTATTTGATCTGGAAGGCCTCACCATGGTGATCTGGGCACCACTTATCTGTGGATGTAGCGACCACCCAAGGTGTTGGGGGCAGGTGTCGTGCTTGATCTACCATATACACTAACAAGGTATGACCTTTCTAGTACCACCTAAAGGGGTAAAGCCCATAGGGTGCAGTTGGGTTTTCAAGATGAAGACCAACGTGGATAACCTAAAAGTATTGATTAGTTATAAAGGTTTTCAAATAAATTCAAAATGTTAAACAAAATAAAATCCCTTTTTCCAATTGTCATGCTTTTTATTGCAGTTTAAATAGACTGATTTGGCATATGAAGAATAAAACCACATTCCTTTATTGGAATAATTGAGAGGATGTGTATGTAACACATGTTAAAGGTCTTATAACTTCATTATATAATGCAAACAAAGTCTATAAGATACAATGTTTAATCTTAAGATTTAAACAACCATCTTAGAGATGGGATACTTTTACTTGACAAGATAGTCAAACAGTATAACTTGAGCCAAGATAAAAGATGAAATCTATGATTTCAAAAGATTTTGTGGAAGCATTAATGAATATTCTACATATTGATGGGAAATACATCTCAACACTATAAGTATTGAGACCTGGTATGGAAAAACACCTTCAGCAATGAAGAATTAGTGAAACATCTTATATGATAGAAATTGAGATCTATAGAGATAGTTCAGAAAAGTTTCATGACCTAAATATGAGCAGATATATTGGTTGATGCTGAAAGGGTTCATCATGCAGGATTCCTGAGAGAGAATCTGACCATGATTCATGGGATTAGCCTTTCAAGTACACTTCTTCTGATTATTGTGAAGAATAGAAATACATGAGTAAGATGTCATATGAACCAACAATTGGATCTATCATGTATGCTATATACTGTAATCATCCCATAGTCTTGTATGTATGGGACATGACAAGATGATATTAGTTAGATTTCATTGAAGGTCATTGGAATGTCATTAAAAGACATCCATTAATACTTGAGAAGCACTCATGATCAGTTTCTAGATTATGGCAACAAGGAAGATTTGGGTGTAAGAGTTACACCAAAGCAAACCTCCGGAATGAGATAAATTTATCATAATATAAAATGTATTTAATTTTAAGAAAAGAGTTGTAAGTTGGAAGGGTTCCAAACTACATACCATTATCTAAAATTCTACAATAGAAGCCAAGTATCATGGTGTTATGAACACAGGAGTGGGTATTATATGGATCTAGAAGTACATAAGGAGGAAGTTAAAGATGGTCCAACCATTAATGAAACAATAGAGATACTGTTACAATGGGAGCTAATAGTTAGGAAAGGAATATTCGATAGCATATTATAGAAGTTCCATATCATACGAAATGTCATACAATGAAAGATGAGAAACATTCAATATATCGACTAAAGTCAAAAGTGTTGCTTACCAGCTAGATTAGAACTTATGCAACACAAACATGATGGACATGTGTAGATCACTAAGAATGATATTAGTGGGTGATGGCTCTAAGTGCATGTGGGACTCTATTGGTATATATGCCCAGAGAGACAATTATATGATGGTTGTGATGGCACATTCCATAAATGATTTGATTAATAATAAAGGAAAGCTTCTGGTTTATTCTATTTCACTCAGTTATGACATAATGAGGAAACATGATGAATGTGTAAAGAATAAATTACTCAATGTCACATGTCTTCATGTGTGTTACTTGAACAATGAGATCATACAGATATCAAGAGTATGTACATTCTTGTCATGTCCCTAGCCAGATGTCATTGTAGAAGATTGATAGTCATTAATGACACTTAATACTAGAGTGTTGTTGGTTTATGATAGAATCTCATCAGTCATGCTATGTGATATCAAACCAAGCACATAGATACTTATTGGATAATAGTGTATCAGATAGACCTTGAGAGTGACACATGGAAACTATAATTGGTGGTCATAGTCATCTCTCATAGTGAAAGTGGTTATTGAGGTTCTTATACCTGAACTCACTTCACTCAACACACATCAAACGGTGTGTTTTGACATTATGACCAACCCATCTAAGTTGTTGGATTCACAATCATTCTCTCAGGTGTGTTGTACTAGAGCTTATGAGGTTGTGTTACTTAAGGAACTTGAAATTCCTCAACAGTTTGTGATTCCAATGATTCCCATTGTACCTCCTTGTCAACCTCAAACCTTTCAAGTTCTACTTTTACTCCCACTGATTGTTTTGGAACTCAGTTATCCTAGCATCAAACATTTTGTTGTTGGATTAGGATTAAAGGTAGTATTCAACAATTATGATTTGTGGATAAATCTTTTTTAATAAAATACTTTCTTTATATATGTCTCAATCCTTAAGACATATCAAGACATTCCCAGATCATATTTCATATGATGTCTTTTAAATCATTTTAGATGGTACATTGTTTTAGTATAAAACATGTATCTGTGAGGACAAATGATTAGATTAAATGATAATTACATAATTTTCCATCAAGATGTAATTCCTTCTTTCTGATACGTCATCATGTTTCATATGGATTTGACTTGTGATACACTATCATTGTAAGGTCCTCAAACTATTAATGTAAATTATTTCAACATTTGATCATATAAAAGTTTCTTAATACTTTCATCAAACTTATAATTCGTTTATAATCTCCTTGAATACTTAAAGAGATTCATGTTGTATTTTACCAAATACAAACACTATATCAATTGAGATCATAGTAAATATAATGAAGTACAAATAACTACCTCTAACATTTATTCTAAAAGATCTTTATGCATCAATATGTATAAACCCTAATAGAATGCTTGCTCCCCCCTACACCTTGTGAGAGGTGGTTTGTCATGTTGCTCATATATAAGACTTTCACGTCTTGTTGGTTCAATAACCAAAAGATTCTATATAAACATCAACATGTTCCATAAATGCATTTCTCATACATGTGCTATAGATGACAATGCTACAAATATTGACTATTTGAGTTATCAATCATAATCCTTTAGGTATTTACATTACAAACATTTATATTTTTATCCTTCTTATAAAGATCACAAGATATTTGGGGCATTTCCATATAAGATCACATCTTTGAAATAGAGCCATTAACAACTCTTTATTTATAATCATCCTTGTCCGCACAAGATTCATAAAGTAAAATATTTCCATTATTGGCATTATGAATTAGCAGTTCATCTAGCCCTATTACAAGCCTTGTGGGCTATGATAAATTCTAAATGTAGACTGATGTTGTAAAAACTCTTGCTTTATCACATCCATACTTTCCCCTTTATAAAGTCTTTACTTATCATATCTTGCACATCAATGCATGTCAGGCTTACATCTGATATCGCATACCAAGATTAAAGAGTAATCAAATTTATCTTATAATGTTTTTAGATGAAGTAGAGGTCTCTACCCCTTCCTTCTTCTTCTTTATTTCCTCCAAGAAGAAAGGGAAATTCCTTTTCCAGTGTCCAGGCTGGTGACAATGGTGGCAATTGGCTCCCCTTTTTGCTCCTCCCTCAACCTTGAGTGTTGAAGACTTAGGCTTTTGACAAGCTTTAGAACTCTTCTTAGCTTTGCATTTGCCTTTAGACTTTCCCTTTGTCCTATTGATCATCATCATAGACTTGGGTTTGCCTTTCTTCATTTGTGCTTCAGCTAGTCTCAACATACCAATTAACTCTATCAATGGCTTGTCAAAGTTATTCATGTTGTAGTGCATAACATACTGATTGTATAACTCTGAAAGGGACTGTCAAATCACATCAATGGCCAATTCTTGACCCAAGGGGAATCCTAGTCTAGAAAGGTTCTCCACATAGCTAATTATCTTGAGAACATGAGGACCTACTCCATCTCCTTATGCCATGTTACATTTGAATAGTTCCTTAGAGACATCAAATCTCTCCTATCTTGTCTGATCTTGGAACATGTTCTTAAGATGTGTGACCATCTCAATACCATCCATGTTCTCATGTTGTCTCTTCAACTCATAGTTCATTGAGTGCAACATTAGGCATTTCACATTAACAACATCTTCAGTGTGCTTCTTGTAAGCACCCCTGTCAGTCTTAGGTGCATGGGGAAGAGGTTCATCTGGCTCTGGTGTCTCTAGGACATAGAGCTTGCAATGCTATGTGAGAATAATTCTCAGTGTCTTGAACTAGTCATGGAAGATATTCACATTTAACTTGTCCTTCTCAAGGTCTGATCGCAAAGAAAATTGTTGTATGTTGCCATTTGATACTACAAAGAAATTTGCAATTTTGTCAAAACTCATTTTGAATTTATTTTGATTTGATTTGATTTGATTTGCATGAAACATGAAGATGTTTAATTAGGCCTTTAATTTAACTATTAATCTCACTATTTTGTTCAAAGTCATAGCCCTCAGTTATCAATTCGGAAGATTTATGGCACATAACCTTCTAATGAGAAATGATCCAAAATAATTAAATTATTACCTGGCCAACGCCAACGTCCATATTAACCATTTAAGTAGGCAACATTTTCCAATTGCATTTTATGCAATTCTTGGATAGATTATATGCACAACTTTTTACCATTGTCATTTGCATGTCTTTGGAACTTAATCTCATTAAGGACACTTAGTTAGGCCCGACCCAAGAGCCAACACGATAATAATGCATTAATGGAAGACCCACATTATTACCATCACACTTTCACGAGATCGATGGTGCATCACCCTTGGAGTTCCTACGTTTAGTCAATCGAGCTTTTCATGTGTGCTGCTTATGGAAAGCATCTAAAACATAATTACTTGAAGCCACAAGGTGCACCACCCTTGGAGTTCCTACGCTTAGTCTCAACATACCATGGTTATGGACATACTATTTTAATTCCTTAAAGCCACAAGGAATTACTACCATCTAGATCTACATCTCATGAAAGAACATGTTGTTGGTATAGATTAGTGCTTGCCAATCTAGGTTGATCTGTACAAGTCTTGAATTGTTTCTCTCGTCTCTTGGCCAGTCGTTTGGTCATATGAAACAATCTCTTGGCCTCCAGTGCAACCAATGTATGGACACCTCCAAATGATCGGATGGGTTCACCAGCCAGTCAGTTTGTTCATCTTGTGGTATGTCTGCCTCGATCCTGCAGCTTGTAGGCTCGCCTCGTGAAGCGGTTGAATCACCAAGCGTGGACCATTTTCTTTGTCATTGCAAGAAAAGAAACTATCCTATTGCTATTAAATTATTACATGGTAACGAGAAAGATTGAGTTACATTCAAGGAGAGCTTGGGTAGGAAAGAATAATACTTTTATATTAGGAAGAAGAGGTAGAGGCTTGGTATGCAATTACACACATATATTTGGGTTATTGGTCATAATCATTTTACACATGCACCACAAAACCAATTTCAGGGCGACACATGAATTGCATATATATCATATCATATATATATTAGTCTAGGATCGTATGTGGTCTTTAATCAGATATGCACATTAATTAGATTAAGTATTCACATCGAATGCAATAAATTAATGATGATAATACAAAAATCTAATGATACTGATTATCCCAAAACACAGTAAATTTAAGTGGCTCTGATAGAACTATTGGTAAATATGGAGGCAGCGCACGCAACAGTAGAATTTTTTTTGTTCATATTCCCCATATGAATCTGATCGTGTCAACAACTATGCAATGGGAAGGATGGTTTGACAAGGTTAAATTGGTCCTGGAGAAAGTCCACCAACTAATCCCTCATTGCAGTTGTGTAGCTTTCTTCTAATTGCACTGGGACAACGTCTATAACAACTCCTGATCTCCACCATGGACAACATGCTAACATATCATCCTAGTACAAGAAAGGGCCTCCTCACCTCTATAGTAATCCACACTGATGACCTAGAACTCATGTCATTCTACTAGAATAGAAAGGAAGGAGTTTTCCCTCCCTTTGGTGTACTAGTCACCAACTTGCTCTCCCACAATTGTTCTCCCTTACTATCGCTCCCTTTATTGGGTAGGACTTGCTTGAGCTCACTCTATTACTACAACTAGATAGGACAAACAATTTTCATAGGAAATTGAGTTGTGACTGAGAGGCCCCCATTACCCCTCTATTTATAGGAGGGTTAGGGTCAGGGTTCCTAGTCAGACTGGGAGTGGAAGGGACTGAAATTTCATGAAAATTTACAACCTGTGGTAGGAAAAATGGATGGTTCATGAGCAAACTAATCGGTTGATACGCGAGCCAATCTATTCACCTAATGGACCGATCATTTCGTCATGTTTACCAATCGCAACTGTATTGGAAATTCTAATCCAACTAATGCACAACATGATGTCAACACTAATCCTTGATTCAATCGAATTGAACCACTAACTGCACATCTCACTTTATTCTGAATCAGAAGGAGAAATGCACTGGAGTACTAATGTCTACCATTCACCTGAATATACATATGGTAATGTTCATCTATTACCAAGTTCAACATACAATCCATCTTTGGTGTTACAATGATAGTATAATTCCTCCATCTATGATATCTAGAATGAACTCAAGGCATGGAATTGGCATCCTCCCAATGTTCAATCCATGTTCCTTGATCTAGAGCAGACTATCTGAGATATATGTGACCTCAACATCATATATTGATTCAAATAGTTGTGCACATGCTTTTCTCAGTCTCACTTATCATGTGGTGTGGATATCAAACTCCAATAAGAGGGACCAATCCCATCTACATCACTCGCATTCATTTCTATGTGTTACAGTTCACCCAATCATCACCTTTTGGCAACCCTTATTCAAGGATGATGCCAAAGCACACCGAATGACATGTGATGAGTGCAGTGATTTCAGGTCTAAGAACAACAATTGCCACCTTCACTATGAGAGATGACTATGGACAACAATTATGGTTTCCATGTTTCACTCTAAATGTGGGTCTGTCCGATACACTATTCTCCAACAAGTATCTATGTTCTTGGTTAGATATCACAAATCATGACTGATGAGTTTCCATCATCAACCAACACACACTCTACTATTGAGTGTCATTATTTTCAATTAGCCTTCCACAATGACATCTGACTAGGGACATAACAAGAATGTACATACTCTTAACATTTTGTATGATATAATTGTTCAAGTCACACACATGAAGACATATGAAATTGCATAATGTTATTCTTAGACATTCATCATGTTTCCTTGTTATAACATAACAATGTGAAATAGAATCAATCTGAAGCTTGCCTTTATTATTAATCAAATCGTTTATGGAATACGACATCACAATCATCATATGATTGGATCTCTATGCATACATACCAACAAATATGGTACAAGGGTGCTCAAGGATACCAAGGCAATTATTAAGGGAACAAAATCAATAAATATGACCTTTCACCATTCTTTGACAAACACACATTTCTACAAATAGCTTCCCTCTACCTTTGATGTATCCAACCCTAATCCCAATTCTTGACCTAGTTTAATTTTTTTTTATAGGGGCTCCTTCTTTGCACCCCCAGAAACTTCTGACAAACCTCCTTTTTGGATCATAAAAAGATCTATTTATTTTTCTATCTACATCTATATAATCGGGTCACGTTGCACATTGCCTCAAGTTGTCGATTACCTCCTCCATATATTTTCCTACATAAATACTACCTCTACCATTATGTTTGACTTTCCACCCCAACCACTCTCTTGAATCGTTTCATAGCTGGTGTGAGGGGGATAATAGAGGATGATGAGTCGAGGCTGGAGTGAGATGTAGGAGAGAATAAGAGGAATTTAGTTCTGCTACTCTATGGATCTTCACGCTCCTTTTCCTGCTACTATGTGAGGGTCCATTTTCTTCTATGTATATCCTTCTGCTTCTATTTCTATATTCCTACCATAAGAAGAACTTGAGATGTAAAGATGCTATTCTTAGGATCAAATATTTACAAAATTGAATAAGAAAATATAAATAAATCCTTTTTACAATCATGCTTTACACCAGAGTCAAAAAATCTTTACATAAGATTAAAAAATTAAGAATATGAAATGATGACTATCTACTCTTCAACAAGGGACAACTCTTATACATCTCTTCTAGGTCTTGTATTGATCACATACTCATGAGTTCCCTAAGGGAACAAAATCATACATGGACCACAAGAAGGAAAACATAGGTCAGAAAAGCGGGTACCTACCCATGAGTTCCCTAAGGGAACAAAATCACACATGGACCACAAGAAGGAAAACATAGGTCAGAAAAGTGGGTATAAAAGTGATATTTAGAAAGGAAAAGATGCACCTATATACATAGTATTTTCATGACAAAATGCAAAAGAATAAACAATATAGCAAGTATCAAGAGGTAGCAATGAGTTTTAAAATTCTTATTTTGAAACTATTCTTTCAATTTTTCAACAAGTAGCACATGTCAATGTCTAGTTGTTGGGGAAGACATGTTCTATGGGAAGGCATGTGTTCTCTCCTATGTAGAACGACAAGACATCATCTGAATTCCCAGTATACTGATAGACCATATGTCTTTTCACTCTGCACAGAGGCGTGGAAGTGTAATTCCACTAGACTAGGGGTACTACCATGCCATTTTTTGACATTTAAACATTGTGCTACTATATTCCATGAAGAAGTGTTGGCAACCATTCACGGAGGTCGGTTAAGGTAGAAAATTATTTTTTGGCATACCAACCTATCTACTCAAGCATTCAATCAATGAAGGAATAACTTTCCAAGTAGATATAGGAATTTTGTACCTTTGATAAAAAGTATCCAAACTGCAAAAGTTTCTAGTATTGACACCAAGGGACTCGAGATCTATAAATGTAGAGAAACAATTTTCATTATATGGCTTGGAATCATGTGGTGTTCAAATTTCATTTTATTAGTATTTTTTTATTTTAAGAATTTGATTCAATTATTTTCCATTCCAGTCCTTTGGGGCATTAACTATGTTATACAAATATAATCAGTGCCTTATAATCATCATATTAGTAGAATGTGTTAGTAGCATCTCAATAGATTTTGAATCCAAGGTTTTAGATCCCTTCTTTTTATAAGATTCATTTTTTCTAAGTGAATTTAAAAATATATCTAGGTTACCCATACTTATATCATAAACTCTTTTTCCTTCTATGTATATTTGATTCCAATTCATTTATATTGGACCAATCTATATATTTATTATTTCTAGATTTCTTATGCATTCAAAATATTACATTATGAATGTGTGCTAGGGTTTTATAGCATTAACACAGTAACTCAGTATTTATGTATTTCTTACAATAACTCATTGATTTCTTGTTTAGGTATATTAATGCATCTAGCATATATTTTTCTAACATAAATAGGTGTAAAGGATCAGTTACTCAAATTCTAAGTATAGATATGTTTTATGACTTGATGATCTTAAAAGCTATTATCAATTATATTCACGTCAATAAGTTTTCTAAAATTAGATTAAAATGATAGTTGTGATGGGTTAGCCAATTCAAGGTATTCTTATAGTTAGGTCTTTTATAGATAAATCCACAAGGTTATCATTTACCACATGGTCTAATATGGTATCGTTAATGAGTCTTGTATCACCAAATACATATGAGACTAATTTATTGGATCGTAATTTCCTATACAATTTTGTAGTGTGTATATATGTATATTAGTATGGCGATCAACTAGGTAGTACACATGTTGCATATTATCTTAGTTATACCCTAATAAACATTAATATATCAATAAGTTTGATAGTCCAATTAGTTTTTTAATTCCAAAGCATCCAAGATCTTTTTTGCTGACGTATATAGTTTGAAGGGTTGTTGCTCTCTCATGGATCCATTTTGGATCACACCAAGTGTTAAAACATTAGGATTGTGTCTGTAGGCTATGCTAACTTCGCGTAAGGCTCAATCATCATTCCTAGTGTACAGAAGGCATAGGGAGATGTCTAAATTCTATTAAAGGTTTGGCAAGCTAAAGCCAAGGGATTATGGTATGGTCCTTAGGAAGGAGAGAGGGTTTGTGGGGCGTTAGGCTCACTGGAAAGGAGGGATATGGTTGTCGGGTCTCTTCATGACTCGTTGAAGGCAATGAAGATGATTTGGCAACCATTTTAGGGTTTGATTATTGTATCCATCATCTGCATAGTCCTAGGGGATTCTGAGGTTTGATGGAGTACCTCATGTCGTGAATAATGTCGAGGGATTGCCTTCTATTGTTGGCATTTAGGAAATGTTGCAGTAGGTGTTTGTTGGACTTGAGACTCCATTCATCACCTACTAACTTGTGACGAGAGTGGAAAGGTGTAGGAGGGTCGATAGTAAGATGGGAAGTGGTTGTGCACCTTGTGAAGATGTTTATAGGTCAAAGAGTCAACCACTACCATAGTAGGTCAGTCACCATCAATAGGTCTATTTACTGGCAAGGAGGAGAGTCTTCATGCTGGAGGATGGAGTCTGGGGTTTCTTAGGTGACGAAGATGACATGAAGAGGAAAAGGCATATCTATCATATGGTGATGATCATAGTTGGCGGTCTGGTCATGATGGTGATTTTTTAGTTGTGTTATTATGGTCGTGGGGTTGCAGGACTAGGGCTTATATATCAAGGGATTTCTAGGGTTCTTGAGGGAGGATGAAGATAAGGAGCTGCTCTGAGGAGGCATCTGAACTTGGTAATGGTGTTTGAGGTTGCCCAGATGAGCAACTTTAATGTAGAGAGGGTTTTTGATTTCATGGCTTCAAATAGCCTGACCACGGAGGAATGAATTTGTTATTGTTCTATGTACGTCACAGAGACACATGACTTGAGGAAGAAGAGTTTTGAGGCCTCTCTCTCTCTCTCTTACTAACATCATAAATCAATTATTTAACTTGTAAATATACATTTATTCAAAAAGTCATTTTCTTTGAGATTTTAATAACAATCCCTATTCCCATTAAAGTAATTAATAGAAATTCCTACTCTATAATATAAGTCTATAATAACATTTCCCCATTTTAAATGTTTTAAAATTGATGCCTTCCAATTCAATAAATGTTTCAAATTGATTCCAAGGCCATTCGTTCTCAATTCACAAGTATTTATGAATGTAAAGTAAAATCAAGATATGTTGGTCAAAGAATTCAAGTTGCACTGATTTGGATCAGATGAAACATTAAGTAAATTTAAGG
The DNA here is from genome assembly GCA_963693085.1 of Alisma plantago-aquatica. Lineage (NCBI taxonomy): Eukaryota > Viridiplantae > Streptophyta > Magnoliopsida > Alismatales > Alismataceae > Alisma > Alisma plantago-aquatica. Next base: position 333,885,058 of record OY856413.1, read on the forward strand.
ACCTTTCTACACATATTTCTCTAGGGGATATTCAATTCATTTAGATGAAAAATATAATTGAAGCAAAAATTATATCAAGTGATATCATTATGAATCACAATAATTAAATTAGACTTCAACTACAGATTGATTTTTAAATGGGATCCAGTTAAGCACCAATTAGGATTTATTGCTTGAATAGATTTGGAACCACCCCTTAATGAGGATTTCATGTTCAAAATCGGCACACTCATGATCTATTCAGCTATTATTCTCCACCCCTAAAAAGAAGTAAACTAGAAGACTAAATAGGCATGCCAACTATAATGTAGTATCCTTCACCAATCTAGGTGTCTCCTCTAGGGTTTTCTCCTACCATCTTGTGAGTTAACTCAACAATCATTGATAGAATCCCATTAAATCATTTTTCATTGATACATTTAGTATTATAAGGAAAATCATTTGTTGACGAGAAAACATTTCATTGCAAAATTAAAAATGGGCAAAACCAATGATAGAATAAAGTCACAACCACCATGTCTATGTTCTAAGTACAATTAGCCCATAAAACTAACTATTTGACTTATTTGGGAATTTATAATTTTATTAAACATATAGAGTCACCTAAATACTTAGTGATGTCTAGTCTATATAATTCCTATTGGGTCATGCATACATTTCTAGGTCTAAGAGTATAAAATTTTGCTCTACACTATAAAATCATTAGATAAACTATAGTTATCATAGACAAGCTTAAAACCTTATCAAATCTTACTTATCATGTAATTACTAATCTTTGTGTGATAATTTATTGGGTCAAAATTATAGATATACTTCATAGTTATTTCTTTGTCTTCAGTGGATAGGGTTTTACATCAATATAATGCATAGTTCAACACTAATTGTCCAAAATTTTATATAGATCTAAATTTTGGGAGTTTCAAAATATAGAAGTCCTAATATTTATCATATTTTCTACTTAATTGTTATATTATGGATTGGGAAGCAATTTTAATTTTTAGTCTCTTTTAATAGCATCTATAAAGGTATAATGTTGGATTTGTAACTTTTTTCCTTTTTAGTCTCACGAATATCATAATTACCTATTTGAAAGGAGAACCTATTATTTATCTTTTGATCATCATATTTTGTAGGGGTTCTATGTCAAAAAAATTCTCAAACAAGTAAGGTTTTTCATCTAATTCGTATCATTTAATTCCTCATTCACATTTTAAAAAAAAGTCGGCTTATTGACTAACTCCAAGATTAGGATTTTTCCACGTAGTAGACGTTGCTTTGGCCAGGTCAGTATGTTAAGTGAGGAAATCCCACCACCACCTAAGCAGATTGAGAGTACTTACACCAGAATCTTCACTAAACATCCTTTCATAGACACCTCAACTCATTCCACTTACATGGTGATGGATTATTCTGAATTTAATTAACAAACTTGGAGTAAATTATTGACGTTATACCACTCTTTTAAGATTCCAAATTGAAGTTATCAATGGTGATTATACATACATGTAACTTACCTTGCTATGATATTTATTTATTCTTTATTTTTTTGTTTGCACTTTTTTGTGGTTGTATGTGACTATGGAGGAGGGTACTATTTGTATATTTGTAGTGGTGATTTTAATGTTCTAAGGGCCATATTGTAAATTTGTAGACAAGTCTCTTAAACACTTCTTATTCGATAATATCTTAAAGTAAATCCACACCCAGGGCAGTAAAAAAACTAGTATATGAGTTGGGTACATGCCCCACATCCTAGACTCTTGTTGGGTCCTACTTGTTGTCGAGGTATACCCTAATAAGTGAGCCAATGATACTAGGGTTTTTTCTCAACTTCCACTCCATTTGTTTTCCTGACTAACCCTAGTTTTTCAAGACATACATGAGTGTCAACCATTTATACGCTCTAATAGCATGTTGCTAAGACCTAGTTCTAACGATCAGATATTTACAAAATTACACTATAAAATATAAACAAACCTCTTATACAATCAAGATTTACATAAAAAAGATTATAAAATTAGGAATATCTACTGATTTAAGATTATAAAATTAGGAATATGTATTGAGTCCTATATACTCTACAATAGGGGACAACTTTTGCACATCTCTTGTAGGTCTTGTATTGATCACTTGCCCATGAGTTCCAGAAGGGAAAACAAAACCACACATGGACCCCAAGAAGGGAAACATAGGTAAGCAAAGGTGGTAAAAAATCAATATTATGAATGCAAAGTATGCACCTCTCATCATAGCATTTTAATGAAAAAATGCCAAGGAATAAACAATATAACCAAGTAACAAGAGAAAGAAAGGGGTGTTCAAATTGTATAAGATTCAATATCCAATTTTGAAACTAGTCATTAAGTTTTTCCATAGATAGGACATGCCAATGTCTAGTTGTTGGGGAAGCCATGCATTATCCTATATGGAATGAAGACACACCAACTAAAATTCCCAGTATATTGAGTGACCCTATGTCCTTTAACTCTGTGTAGAGGTGTGGAAGCCTAATTCATCTAAACTAGGATCACTAGCCTACCCTTTTCTGACATTTAAACATTGTGCAACTTTTTTCAAGGAATAAGTGTTGGCAACCTTTCAAAGAGGTAGGCTAAGTTACAAATAAATTTTTTTCCAACTAACCTATCTACTCATGCATGTAATTGATGAGGGAAATAACTTTCCAAATAGAAATAGAAATATCTTACCTTTGATCAAAAGTATATGAATCGCAAAAAAAACTAGTATTAACATTAAGGCACTAGAGATCTATAAATGTAGATGAACATATTTCACTATCTATCTTGGAGTCATGTGTTATTTTCTTAGTATTATAGGTGGCTAAGGTTTTTCATTTTAGGAGTTTGATTCAATTGTTTTCTATTCCAGTCCTTTTTAGGGTATTAACTAAGTAATAAAATTATAATAAAGATCATCATGTAATTAGATTGTGCTACTAGAATCTCGAGAGATTTTGGATCTACAATTTACGTTCTTATTATAAGATTCATTTTCAACAAAGTGAATTAAAAAAAATATCTAGGTTACCCATACTTATATCATAGGCTCATTTTCCTTGTGTGTATACTTGGTACCAATTCATCTGAATTGAACCAATCTATATAACTGAAGTTTCTACACTCCTTATGCATTTCAAAAAATAATATTATGTATATGTGCTAGGATTGTATACCATTGGCACTGTAACTCAATATTTATGTGTTTCTTACAATAACTCATTGATATCTTGTTTAGGTATATTAATGCATCTAACATATATTTGTATCACATAAATAGGTGTAAAGGATCAATTAACTCAACTTATAAGTATAGATATGTTCTATAACTTGATTGTCTTAAAAACTCTTATATATTATTTTCATGTCAGTAACTTTTCTAAAATTAACAATGGCGAGACGAGGGAGAGGCGGACGAGGGAGGGGCAGAGGGCAAAACCCTATGGCCAGTGCAGATGCAGGGAGGGAGACTAAGATTGAGTCGACTGCGAGTCCTCTGTCTGGCTCAAGTGTGGCCAATGGAGCAAAATCGACTACCTCATCCCAGAATCATGAGGTTCAGAAGGCTTCGACGTCTCCATCCACCACCACCGAAAATCCTTCCACTTCCTCAACTCCTTCTCCAGAAGGAAGGGACGAATCCCTACCGCCTCCACCGGATCTCGATTGGATCCAATCCAGTTGATTGGGAAAAGTGTATGAGGACGCCCCTGTCATCAAGTTCGTGGAGTCTACCGTGAAGAACGGATTGAAGGTCTTCTCATTCTCGAGCAAAATTGAAGCATTGCCTAACTGGTGGGAGTGCATCTCGATCTGATTCACTGGGATAAAGTCGTTGAAAGGCCAGATCCACAGGTGGATTAAGATGAGATGGAGACCTAGTGATGAGTTTCGAATAGTAGCAGAAGAACCAGAGGGATTTGTTATCCAACTCCCTACTGATATAGAACATGATCGAATCTTGGGGGAGGCCTCGTGGATGTTGGATGATGCCCTAGTTATCACGCACGCGTGGGAACCAGGCGAGCCACTCCAACCCCTTTCCTTCAAGAAACTCCCTGTGTGGATGAAAATCGCAAATCTGTGGGTTCCTTGGACGCTGTATCGGCTCGGAGGTACTGCCAATCTACTCAGTCGTCTTATAGATTTTGATGAAGCAAAGTTGTCAGGAAATTGTCTCAAAGAAGCTCTTGTGTGTGTGTCAAGATTTATTCCTGTGTAGGGTTCCCTTCTGAGGTCTTAATCGAGATGGATGAGATCCCGAAGAAGCTCTGCATTGATTATATCTCCAAGGCCACCCTCTGTTCTAAATGCAAGAGGTTCGGGCATCATTTAATCTCATGCCCCATGGAATCTAGGTGCCAACAACTTGGTTGTGACTTGCAGATAAGGTTAGGGAAGCCTGAACGCATTCCATATGTTCAAATGAATGCCGAGAAGGCTAGCAGCTCAGTTCTAAACAGATATCATTCTGAGCAAAGGATGGTGGATATGAGTATGTCAAAGGAGCAAATCGTGGAACGTGATATGCATTGTGAAACCTTCTGTCCGACAACAAAAGGTCTAGACTTGGGATGGGAGCTTTCTGTCTCCAATCTCAAGATCACCCCCACAATGCAATCAGATTTTGAAATATTCTAGCTTCTTGTTAGAATTCAATAGAGTTTGTGAACAAACTTCTAATGAAGAGTCCATAAGCTCCTGTGATTTAGATCAAGAACTGTAGCTTGATTTCAAGCTTAGTGAAAGTCCTAGGCTAAGGAAGAAGAAGAATAAGATACACAGGGTCATAGTGGATGAGATTCCTTGGATTGATGACTCCATATGACCTAGACACCTCTCCCTCTCGTTTCTTAGGTACTCATTCATTACAACATGGTGTCTCGAAGGATATATATTAATGCTTTAGTGATGACAGATAGCTCAAACCTTCCTGGAAGATTTTTGGTGGTTCCTTCCTCCCATCTATCACATTTTTTGGGTTGAAGTAGTTGTTCAAATCCATGGGAAGGAAAGATTGACCCTGTTATCTTGGACAATTAGCACATATTACCTTTGCTGGAAAAGTGATTCATTCTGGATAGATCGTTTCCTACTTGGTGGTGATATGATATATGGATTGTGGTCTTTTATGCCTCGGTCAGAGGTGATTGAAGGTATAGCTCTGATCTATCAGGGCACTACTGCTACGTGACGTTGAGATGTTGTTTGGCTCTCCTCCAATGGTGCATACCTTCAGAGACGGTTCAATTTCTTAACGTTTCCTAGTTGGTGTGGCCCAAGTTTCTTATTATTGTTATATAGTTCTTGTTTCTGATTAGTCTGTGTTTGACTGGCTAATTCCTCTATTCCTAGTGTTGGAAGTAATGGAGCTACATTATGTACTTCTCATTACTAGTATTCTTTGCTTCCCTAGGGGTGCTACGTCTCTTGTACATGTACCTAAAGTTTTTTTGGTTTTTAGTAACACACATTTTTGACCGACCAAAAAAAACTTTTCTAAAATTAGATGGAAACAATAGTTGTGATGGTTTAGCCAATTTTAGGTATTCTTATAGTTAGGTCTTTTATATAAAAAAACCACAAGGTTATCATGTACCAAATGATCTAATATGGTGTCATTAATAAGTCTAATATGGTGTCAATAAATTTAAATGAGACTAATTTATTAGATCCCAACTTCCTATATGGTTATGTAGTGTAAATATATATGTAAATTAGTATGGTGGTCAACTAATTAGGATAAATGTTTTATATCAAATTAATTATATTCTAATTACTACTGATATATCAATAAGTTTGATACCCAATTAGTTTCTTAATTCCAAAGTATCAAAGATTGTTTTGCTAACTTGTATAGTTTGAAGGGCTACTACTCTCTTGTGGATCCATTTTGGATCACATCAAGTGTAGAAACATTAAGACTATTTTGATAGGACATGCTAACTTGGATTGAGGCTCAAGCATCATTTTTAGTTTATAGAAGGTGTTGAGATCCTTGAATTCAAATGTGGGTCTGGCATGCATAACCCAAAGAATTATGGTGTGGTCCTGAGCAAGGACATAGGGTTTGTGGGGCATCAGGCTCATTGAAAAGAAGGATGATGGTCCTCATGTCTCTCCACGACTCGTCAAATCTAGTGATGATGTTTTGGCAGCCATATTGGGGTTTGATCGTTGCAACTCCTCATCTAAATAGTCCTAGAGAATTATAAGGTCTGACAGAGTACCTCGGGTGGTGAATGAGTTGAGGGATTTCCATCTGTAGTTGGTGTTGTGAATACATTGCAATAGGTTTGTCTGTTTGAGTTGAGACTCCATTCATCACCTAGGGAGCCAAGATTGGAGTGGAAAGGTGGAGGAGGGTCGAGAGTGAAAGTCATTGTGTGCCTTGCAATGATGTTTTCTGGTTAGAGGGTTGACCACTATTGTAGTAGGTCAATGACTATCAGTAGATGCATTTACTGGTGAGGAAGAGAGTTGTCACAGTGAAGCATGGAGTCTGGGGTTTTAGGGTGACGAAGATGATATGAAGAGGCAGAGGCAACTATATTGGATGGTGATGGTTGTAGCTAGCGGCCAGGTCATGGTGGTGATTTCATTGATGTCTTGTTATGGTCGTGGGGTTACAAGTCTAGGGCTATATATTAAGAGGTTTCAAGGGTTCTTGGCAGCAGCTGAAGAGGAGCGGCTTAGAGGAGGCGTCAAAACTTGGTACTGGCCTTTGAGGTTGCCCAGATGAGTGACTTTAGTGTAGAGTGGGTTGTTGATTTTGCGGCTTCAGATAGAGTAGTCATAGGGGAACGAATTTCCCATTTTTATATGCATGACTTGAGAAAGAAGAGGCATATAGTCTCTTTCTGTCTCTTACTAACATATTAAGTCAATTATATAACTTGTAAATATACATTTGTTCAAAAAGCCATTCTCTTTTGGATTTTAATGACAAGCCCAATTCCCATTAAATTATAGAAATTCCATTTTTATAGTATAGGTCTATAATAGCATTGCCCCATTTAAAGGCTTAAAATTGATGTCTTTTAATTGATTAAATATATTTAAATTGATTCCAAGGCCACTAGTTCTCAAAATCACAAGTATTTTATGGATGTAAAATAAAATCAAGATATGTAGGCCTAAGAATTCAAGTTGCACTAATTTGGTTAGAATGACTCATTAAGTAAAATGAAGGAGCTTTTTGCACATTTTTCTCTAGGGGGTACTCAACTCATTTAGATAAAAGAAACATAATTGAAGAAAAAATTATATCAAGTGATATGATGTTGGATCATAGTAATTATATGAGACTTCAAATTATTGACTGATTTGTAAATGAGATCCAGTTAAGGACACATTAGGAATTATGGCTCAAAATATATTTGGAACCCAAAATGTAGTATGTTACATGAGAAGATTATTCACCATCATCTCGATTGCTGCTATGAAGTTATCTACTTCACTTATGCTATTTGTTGACTGATTGATGTTGCTACTTCACTTGTTTTATCTATTGACTAATTTTCTATCTAGCTATGTCATTCTTTCTACTTTTTCTATGATGAGCATATTTTACTTGTTTCTTTGTGCTTTTGCCTTATCTACTGTCCATGTCCATTTGCACATTGACTCTTTGTATGTGCCTTGTCAATGTCTAGTACTACTATTGTTGTGACCCATGCACTCTCTAGGACTATGACCCATCACTCTCTCGATTGTGAAGTTTTCTACTATGATGGAAATTATATGATGAGATTACGATACCTTTGCTGACTTACATGCATATGATGGAGCTTCATGTTTTACTTCTACTACTGTTCATATTGGAGTCTTTTTCTACTTGCTATTTGCCCACCGGTCTTTTGTTTGATTAAATCACCTATATTTTGTTTCTTTTTGCCAGCACTCTCTGACTTGTCCATGCCTTGCACATGTTCACTCTTTTCTTGTCCATGCTTTGTATGCACATTAAGTGCTTCTTGTGTTCCAACACTCTTTGGTCTATGTTCTAGCACTCTCTAGTCTATTTCTTGATGATAACAAAAGAGATGAAGACCATGATGGCTACTTGTTTCTATTTACTTATACTATATATGCCACTACACACTGATTAAGAAGCTCGTACTACATGCCTACTTACCTGATTTTGATATTATCTACTTGAGGGGTAGTATTCGAGTGTTTGAGTGATTCATTATAACATTGAGGGGGTGAAACATTTTTCTATGGGCTTGGTTTATGTTTTGTTAATTTGTTTTATTCTATCTGCTATCTTGAAAGATGACTTGGGATTCTCCCAAGTTATAGGTTGAGGGGGGTGTTAGAGAGTCTAATCAATTATTTTAATTAAGTTGTTGGGTTTTTTGTATAATGAGATTAGTTGTTTGTGAGCCCATTAGGGTTTGTCTTGAGTCTGTATGCTTCCCCCTTATCCTATTTATAGTAAAGGGGGCTTCCCTTCTATCAATAAGATAACTTACACAATGGGAATTCCCCATCATATCACATTTCCACAAAGGTAAGAACATTGTCATATTTGTAACTTCTATTGAAGTGCCAATAGGTTGACTAATTTACCTATAAATATCACTTCAATTTTTCTAATAATACTAGGAATAATGAGGATGAAGAACACTACCATCATGTTGTAGTATACTATTAGGTTTAATCACTTCTCACACCAAGATGATTTTGTCTCCGTTCCAACACTGAAAGGAGAGTTCAAGCTACATCCTTCCAATTTCTTTGAGAGGATTCCAATTTGGAAAGGAAGGTTTACCATTCAGGTCTTCATTTCAAATTGATCAGTGTCTCCCTTAGTTAAACCTATATATTAGATAAGATGGAGTGATCTCTCCCAGTTGTTGCATCCTTTATAATGCAAGATGAATGCCACAAATATGAGATCATTGCACAAAGAAGTTTAATTTTAAACAACAAAAGATCAAATTATTCTTTCTTAACTCTCTGGTTAAACTAAGTCTACCTTAGAGAAGTAAAAATCTAGAACTAAATAAGTGCATATGTATTTGAATTGGCACCCAAACAGGAGAAAACACTCTTAATTCTTGAGTTAAAAGCCTTCTTGATTTTGACAAGCTAATCATTTAACTCTGGTATTCTTGAAGTTCATTTCTTGCTAACATCATGTCCTAGCCATGAATGTAAACAAAATAATGTTAGAGAAAGTGCCATTGGTTATTATACAAGAAAATTAACATTATACTTGGTGAAGGAGTAAATAGGTCAAAATGAATAAGGTAGTTGTCATTAATTAATATTGATTTCTTTCAGTAATATTAGGTTAAATTATTTGTTAGCAAAAGGAAAATCATTCCACCTGAGTTCTCAAGAGGACCATGAAATGTTAGGTTAATAATTGCTCCATTCGAGCACATAAGTCATGAAGGCTCGCATATCATGCCCCATTATGCTCGTAACACTAAAAAAATTAAATTATCGTGAAATTTTTTTAACTCAAGAAAAATAGATTAACACAATGGTTATGAAAGGATCCGTTTGAGTAAAAATAACATAGGGGTCACATGAAACCACTTAGCATATGTGGAGGATATCCCTCAAATTTGTGATCAAAACCTACTAGAAATAGCATTTAACCAATTATGTCAATACTAGGTATTGGTCCATGGATCATATATTGGGTGGATTAGGATTTTAGGTTTATTATTTGAATTATTGTATATGATTTTAAAAAATAATTATTTCCCAATCTCCTCATTCATGTTCATGACACATTAATTTCCTCACCATATACTACTACAAAACTATCTACATACAAGGACAATAGTCCTTAACAGAACTAGTTCAAAAAGCTTGATGTCTGGATGCATTGTGCTTACAAAAGTAGCCCAATTAATAGACGTTTTTACACAAATATGCAAGCAATCGGGCTTGGGATATAACGTAGTAGGAAAGTCAAGGTCAAATACAAGAGGATCAAAGCAACTCACTAACTGGTTGTGTTTCTTTAGGTTCCTAATGTGAACATTTAATTGTTTCAAGTTTGTTTGAGTAAACTAGATTAAAGGACCATACTATTACCAAAAGGAAAATTTACAAAAAATTGTGACTATCTAGTTAACTAGAAGATTGATTAAAACTAAGGCAAGTAATTGGATGTAGTAGACTAAGACAAACAAAGTAATTAATGGACTATACTAAACTAAGGTAAACAAGGGAAGTATCTAAGTGATTCATACTAAAAATAAGCCTATAATGGACTAAGAAACAAACTAGATTAACCATAATTAAGGACTAAGTAACTCTAACTAAAGAAATTCACCATCAACTTTGAAAATCATCTATATGTGTAAGAGAGTAAGCTAATCTATAAAACAACAAAGAAATTAAGGGTTTTAGCAATCAATCATGGGACTTTTCTATTTTGGGGTATGAGACTTTCAACTATGAATTAGGGTCATATTCAATAAGTCATCTTATAGTAATTCTACCAAACCCAAACAACAATGGGAGATGAAGCTGGAGAAATATCCTACTAGTTGGCTATGGGTGGCATAGAAGATATTTAGGGGAAGTAGTCCATAAACTACTCTCTATCCAACTTTATGAGGCTCAATTGACTATCAGAAAGATGAAACTAATAGGAAACCCTAGTCTGGGTTTCTAAGTGTGGTTTCCCTAGTGAACTTGGTGGAAAGGATTGGCATAATGTGTAGGAGAAGAATGTTCACCTTCCTTTACCCCCTATCCATACTCTAACATGCTCTCTACCAAGTGTTTAAGAAGGGACACACTTATCTAGTTATATCTCACATCTAGAAATAGTAGAACAGATGGATATAAGGGTGTATAGGAGAACTAGCTAAGGGTCCACAAGTGTCCTTAGGAGTTTCTCTCTATGAAGCCTCCTCATTCCTCTTTCCCCTATACCATGGATGGTTCCATACGTCAGACACCAAAGTGCGAGAGATAGGGAGATAGAATAGGCATGGACATATAATCATTGATAACATAAAACATATTAAATGAATGATTCTGATCACATTGTATGAAAGTCAAATTTTTATTCCCCAGACATCCCATAAAGGGGCTTATATACTCTAAGTACATTAAAGTAACAATGAATAAGGGAAAGAAGAAGAAGAAGTAGCCATGTAGATCACAAAAAACTCCTCCTACTTCACCTCTAGGTGTAGGGGGTGAGATCATTTGTCATCCAAGTTGAAGTTGCATGAATGTTATGATGGAAGGTAGTAAGAACCCTAGATAAGTTAGGGTTTTGGGGTTGAAAGGACGACCATGAGGTGAAATATGTGAAGTGACAACAACTAGCCTCAAACCCTAGACACCAGTGTTGTTTAAATAGGGGCATAGGTTGGCTAGGGTTAGTGGGGTAAGATTGGGCATAATAGCGTAAAAAATGGGTTAGGAAGGACAGAATAATCATTCCTTCATGCCATGGCCGTGGTGCAGATAGATGGTGTGATGGAGATGACCGACCGACCTAAATTGCACGTCCAAAAATGGAGGCGGATTTGAAGTTAGTCGGATTTTTACATTTATAACCTGAAACCTTCTAGGCCCCCACAACTTTCTTACGGGGTTGAAGTAGATATACGGGGTCGAACACAGGGACAAGGGTGGTAGTGTTGAGAACTCTGAATCGACACGCTACACTCCGACAGGTATAAAGAGATAGTAAAATTCCCCAAAGGGAAACAACAAGATAACACCAACAAAACAAAGAAAACTATCTCCAACAGGAGCTACTAGAAATATTTAAGGTTTTAGTCATTTAGCAGTTTTTAGGGGTTTTCATGCTACAGAAATAGAGAAATAATACTAAAGCTAAAGCAAGGTGCGAAGGAGAAACTTCGGTAAAACAAGCAGCAATAGGAACATCCTGTACCCCTCCTCTCAGAGTGGGTACCTCTAACCAAGCATCAACACCCCTCTCGAGGTTGCTGGACTTAAGTTAGAGTGAAATGTTACTGAAGCAACTCCGATTCCGGGCACTCTCGTACTCCAGAATCGGACCAAACACTAGAGCCACAACACATCTCTCGAAGTTGTTGCGACGGGAAAACATGATTCGGTAGCTAATCGAAACGTGATCCAAACATGCAAGCTAGAGTTCAGATATTAAACATAGCAGTCATCCAACAACTGCACCAAACATAAAGCAGTAGGTAATTAAACTCTTCTATTTCCATAAACAATAAAGGTTTTGATTACATTGCATAAGTAAAGAATTAAATGACTGAAATAAAGATAGATGTCACCTTCTTGATGTAAAAGGACGACAAACCACAACGAACTCTCCAGCCCAATACCGGGTAGGAGCCAAGCCCGATACAACCGTGTCTGGCAGCACACCCTCTCAGGAAACACACTGTGACGGGCCGATTGCATCGTGCGAGGACCCTGGCCCGATACGCTCATGTCGGGCGGTACCCTCTCAGGCGACACGCCGTGACGAGCAAAGCGTTTCGGGGTTCGGTATCGTGCCATGCTAGAGAGATGCATCTAGTGCTGGGCACTTGTATCGCTTATCCTCGTTGGCCGATATCGGCCTGCAGTGTCGCTCGGGACGATCCTAAGTGAACCATTCCCTCCCTCTCGGGATGGGGAAGAGCTCACCTAGAATTGCCCGACACGAACACTGAGGTATGATACTCTTGCTCTCATAGCTTTACTCCGAAGATTTGCTCAGGGTTCTGACCTATCTTTTCGGCTCCCTGTAGCTGCTATTTATAGGCAGCGGTTGGGGGAAGTTATGGTTCTCAGAGTGCCACGTGTCCCCCTTATTCGTGAGTCGGTGGACGGCCGATATTGATATCACCCGACACAAGGATGTCGGCTGTCGGTCATGAGACGGGCGGCGCCTACCGGTGGGTGGCCTGTGTCGCACGATAATCTTTAGTTGTCGTGGCGAGCTCGGCTCCCTGTCGGGTAAAAGATGTATCGCCCTCTAGTTCCCTCTTGCGCGACATCCCCATGTCGCGTGTCGGAGTGGTGTGCTACCCCTGTCGAGTAGTGATCGTATCGGTCGTCTGGAAGGCCGATGCAGGTGGAACTTATTTGTGGGCCGGGATCGCCTTATTGATGATAAATGTACCAAAATGGAGGAAAAACTCTGCAAAGATGGAAATATTGGATTAAGAGCGTCGTTTGGCCAATTATTGTAAAAGTACTTATAAAAGAGAGGAAAATAGTTAAAAAGGGCAGTTTTGATAACAGAATAAAGGTCAAAAACATCACAAAAATTGGTGTTATCAACTCCCCCAAACTTAGCATTTTGATTGTCCTCAATCAATATTTAAACTTTGTTTTGTGATGCTTCTTCTTGTTCGGTGTAGTTTTCAGTTCAAGAGGAAAAACAAGAATCGCGATGCCTTTAGAGATAATGCTGCCCCACTACGAACAAAAGACCTTGTGTTTCCTGCCTTGTTATTTCAGTAAAATTTTTCTCTACAGCTTCAGCGAGACTTTGTTGTATGATTCCGAAGTTAGCTTTCACACCAAACAACGTTAGGGGCAGAAAGTTGTGTATAGGGTAGGCTAAGGCTTTTTTGGGGTTTTTCTTATTTCCCATCAGTCCATCCAGGTAAGGGTCTGTTAGCGGGAAAGTGGTCCCTGCACTCCAAGCCAGTTGGCTTAAGAGCAGTGATTTCGCATCCTACATACCACTGCCCCGGATCTACCATGCCTAAAGATGGGTACTTTTGGAAAACAAGTGTGTACATATTTTTTTATTTTCTTTTATTGGGCATAACTCTCATTCTTTTATTCACTCTCATAAGGATACTTTCTCTTTTTGGGATTTTCATTGGGTAAGGGAAAACAAAAGAGATTTCCGCTATTTGGGCAGCTTTTTCCTTCTGCATACTCGTCTCTTAGCTGTTTGCGAGATTATTATTTTTTTCGAAATTTTTGGCACGGAAAAACGTAATCTTTTGTTTGTTTGAGGCAGCATTATCAAAAAGATATAACAAAACTTGCATCTCATTAAGCACATAGAAAACAAACTTGGCAAGAAGTCGCATCAGGTTTTTACTATACAACGTCTTTGTACATATGTATGGAGATGATATAAGCAAAAAAAAATTCAAAAAATTGGTATGAACATATATATGTACACAAAGAACAAAAGAATAAAGAATTTGAGACAAAAGAATGAAGAAATTGAGTCAGCAAATTCAGAAAATTTTCAAAATTTTATACCTCCCTCACTGGTACATGGTAGCCCCCCCAAACTTACTCCACAAGCCTAGGCAATCCCAGCACGCCTGCGTCAGATAAAAGCTCCCACACATATTCTCTTCTTTTCCTGTGATAATCGATGTTGTGAAACTGGTCAGGCGTTGCTTCATTTGCTATCCATTCCAGGACATAGATGTCGCAGTCGTTGGATAGGGGAAGCTGCTGTGGACTGCGGTGGCAGAACTGGAGTTCGTGCCATTTGCTTCCTTGCATGTCCAGGAATGGTTGGATCATCTTTGACACATCGTTGTAGTATTTTCAGACCAAGCGTTCGACGGATGACAACGGTTCTGATGTACACGACACTGGATGGTTTTTGTTGTTGTCCGAGCTGTTGTAGAAGATTCCTACTCGTTGCCGAGTGTACATTGTTAGGAGCGTTTAGTGGCTATAATGTAGGACGGGGAGGAAGATCACGCGTGGAACCTCACTCTCCAACTCCTCCAGAAATGCTTGCTTCGCTCCTGTTTCATCGGCGAGGCAAATGTCGTTGAATAGCATAGGATGAGCTATGTAAGCATGTTCGAGCCTTGGCTGTATAGTTTGGATGTAAGCGGCCTCCACGGATACAACCAAGCATCCTCCTTCTTTTACCATGTCCCTTAAGTCATCGGCTGGGACTACGACATTGCCTGCCTGATAGGCGACCTCCGATGGGGTAGAATCAACTAACTTCAGATGGATTTCGTTGACCTGCTCCTGCGTGAGAGTTGCGCACAAAAAGCGGTCGAAATTTTTTGATCAGCCCTTCTGTAGTTTCAGGCGAAGCAGTGTCTTCCATCCCGTGCACTTTCCGCAAGATTTCCAACTACTTGCCTGCCCCATATGTGTCGGTTGCCATCTCCGCTTCATTTTCTGAGGAGTTGCTAGATTGTGAAGAGTCTTCTTCTAGGTCACTGTCCAGCAGCTGCTCTGGTACCCCTACGTCTCGGAAATAGCGCTTGTCTTTTTTTAGTAGCATGGCGTATGTGCCCCTTCGATGATAGAAGCTTGTTCCCCTAAGGGCCCCAAAGTTTCCAATTGTATTCAACACTTCAATGGCACTCAAGACGGCGAAGGTGATGTTTCTGCTTCCCCCTTCTGCCTGAACGGGGAGGTCTCTGAGAGTAAAGAAGTTCCAAATGCCTTTGTGACGTTGGCTTCCTTGCTTGATAGCTCGTAGAAGACGCAGCGGCAGGAGCCTCAATTTCTTGTCCTCCGGGCGGCAGAAAATGTTCCCGAAGCGTGGCACCTCGTCATTGCTGCAGCACAGCAGCTGGACGTCGTGGTTTCTAAGGTCCACCACGCAGAGAAACCACATGTTGCGGTGCTTATACGGGGCCAACACAAAATTTTATCTATGCTTTTTGATGTATTGCAGCATGTCAGCCACCGCACTGGAGTCTGGATCTCCTTTCATCAGTCTTCTCGCCAAGGTCGGGGTGGCGCTGTATATTGTCTTCCCACCTGTCCTGCTGTCGATATTTTTTATTATCGCATTTTCAAGGACCCTAAACAGTCTTTTGCCGACGAAGGACGGCGTGCGGAACATACCCTGAAGATATCTTCATCGTATGGAGAAGTAATCGTCGTTCCAGACGACATCTTCTTCATCTGCCTGTGACCTTGTTCAGCAACTTCTGGTCTCTGATCGTCAGGTATCCGATGGCCCTTCTGTCGAAGTCAGCCATCTAAAAGGAGGGTATCTCGGATGGCTCACATAATCTATCCTCCATCAAGCGTCTTCCTTGGGGGAGGTGTCTTTTATTGACTGCGTAGACGTCCCCCTTATCGCCCTCAGATTCATCAGAAGAGTCTCCCCCGATGCTGCTATCTCTGTTATCATCTTCAACTTCATCCAGGGGGATAGATGGATTTTCTTCTTCCAAGCCTAGAGAGCTCTCCTATCCTACTGGAGCTCCGTCAGCTGACCTTCGTTGCGTTCCCTTCTCGGGTGTTGAGGATTGCCCATTGGAGGAGGAGGAGGACGCTGTTCCCGAGGGGGATGCTGACGAACAAGAAGGAGAGCCACGGCTAGGGGGCGATGGGGACCTTCTCGGCTGCCTTTGGCGCGGATGGTCGTCACTCCTGTCCAGCCTCTCCTCGATCTTGTCGAGGCGTTGGAGAACTTGCTGAAGTGTCGCATTCAAAGCCTCTAGTCCGCCGGGAAGGTGAGCTAGAGTCAGTAGCTCTCGTTCTTGGCTATTCAGCCTGTCTTGGAAAGATGCAAGCTTGTGGGTTAAGGAAATACAAGTAGCTGAGTTGTTATCCGTTACCTCCCGCAAGTAGTCGAGCTCATACCCGAGCATCTTCCCGAGCGACGAAGGAGTTCCAGTGGGTCTCCCTTCCATCCTCGTGACATCTTGCTCGTGTGATGGTCTACCATGCGAGGTAGAGTCTATCTGAATCGTTCGCGATGCAGATGCCGCCTGGCGAGGTGAAAGTGCTCTTTCAACTGCCACCGTCTTGTCTTCTCTTCGTGGTGGAGATGGTCGTGGTGTGGGTGGACGTTGCTCCACCTCTACACTGTCAGCGATCTCCTTAGCCGCTGCAAAAGTAGACACCATCGGCGGTGTCAGCGTCAACTGTGCTCCTTCGAGCTCCATTCTCAGGATCTCGTCGAACACCCCATTGCTGGGGTCCATCTGAGGTGCTTCTTCTGCCTCTACAGACCTTGAAGGGATGTCGGGGGCTGTGACTGTCTCTTCCGAAACAGCTCCCGTAGTTTATGTCTCGGTGACCTCAACGGTCACCGGGTCTTCTTCATCCACCACAGTTGTTGTTGTGGTGGGGGATGGCATAGTGGGAGCGACAATGGATCTATTAGCAGCTGTCGTCGGTAGCTCTGGAATTGCCCTTTCCTGGGCTCTGGTGGCGGTGGTGTAGGCTGCACCTTTTGCCACAGCTTCAATCTCTACGGTAGTGAAGACCAACTTTTCTGTGTCGTAGGTGGCGCTGCGAGGAAGCGGGAGGAGTATGTTCGTTCTTGAAATTTTGTAGAAGTAGTCTGTTCCCTCCTTCTTTATGATGCTGGTCCTCATCAAGTACTTGGTGTCGATCAGCTCATTGCCTTGTGTCCTCGAAAGGCTGCACAGCTCTTTTGAGTACCCGAGCCCTACCGCAATCAAGTTGACGATGCCACCCATACAATATTCTTTGGTGGCATCCTTCATCAGGTGCAGTCTGTTTAGCAAGAACCGCCCGAGGTTGATCACTCGTCCCTCCATCATGTGCCACATGACATGGAGTTCTTCTCTGTAGATGCTACTGGACTCGTTCTTGTTGAACAACAAGCATGCCACCAATTTGTGCACTATCCTCCAGAAGTAGGAGTGCACTGCCACCACTTTGCTTCCCGGCTTAAATGACGATTCACCGGTCAGCTTCGTCCAGAGCTCCACGGGATTGAACCTGTCTCCCTCGGTGATTCTCTCACCGTTATCCATTAGATTCTTCTCCTCCTCACTAGAAGAGAAGATCTTATTCAAGAACTTCTCGGAGATGGCGTGCTCCGAGTTGAACAACCGGGCCTGGAGTCTATCTGCTCCGCCGAATTCTTCTCTTTCTGTAGCAGAATTCTTCACTCGGCGAAGAGATGACATGAATTCCCTTGTTAGTCCAGTATAAGAGGAAGATCGGCTGAAGCAGATCTTCCTCAGCCCTACCGCAGTGAGGACGCCCTTCAGCCTCTCAACGATGCCCAGCTCAGCAAATGAGGCTTGATGGCAGAACCTGCTCGGTCTGTAGACCTTGGTTGCTATTTCACCATAACGAAGAGCGTGTTCTTCGTCCCTTGGCACAAACCTTCCTGGCGAGTATTCCAGGGTCCTGCCACTACTGTTGGTGTCGGAGCCGCCACTTCTCCAACCCTCACCCTCTTTTCCGCTGTTGACGCCCCAGATGCTTCTGGATTTGGGCGTTTCTGCCGGACAGTTGGTTCTTCAACTGCAGTCTCGGGGTAGATCCTTCTACCTTGTGCGTCAACAGGGACAACAGTTTGCTTGATGCGGGCCATTTTTGTTAATCAATAAACAAATCCTTGATCTATTAAATGTGTAGATGTTTTAAAGAAGTTAAATTGAATGCACGATAAGGTAAGCCCCGATACAAGAATGATCCTACACCACTGTATCGGGCGATACGAGGTTTTCAGAGGAGAAGTCTCATGCCCGATACAAGATATGGGTGTCGCCCGTCACATCGGAAGATCATACATGTGATAAGAACAAGGCGATACGGTGATAAATACATGTCCGGTCTGTCGCTCGACACGGGTGTGTCAGGCGATACAATGGCGAATGAAAAAAATACTCGATATGGCTTTTTGAGAGGAAAGCAGTGTGTCGCCTGGCAACAAAACAGATGAGGCGGTGCAAAGATGGGCGACACAACTATCGCCCGACATGGCATATCGGGCAAATGTGAATAAAAGGTACGTTGCACAATATACGTATTAGGCGATACAAAGCTGATCAGCTCAGGTACTATGATCTCGATAAGTTACTCATTACAGGAAAATCGTATCGGGCGATATGGTCTGTCGGGCTATACCTTCATGTGTTCTCAACTTCCGCGCGATACGAGAGCAGGGAAGCCTTGCGCGACACGGGAGCAAATCACAAAGTCTTAGAATGACACGGGAGAGTGAAAATAGTAAGGCAGTAGCCCGACACGGTAAAATCTCGGCTCTTTATATATCAATCTCAACCGGGGGTGAAACTGGTAATTTCGGGACGCGCGTCGGCCGTTTGGGGTAACTCGTTCCTGAGTCAGGAAGTCCATCCGTTAGCACAAGAGTAATTACTCCAACTGCTCGATACGAGTGTACTCCGCCCAGGTATGCTATCCGTCACAACCTTTGCGATCCCCGAAATTCCACTGCTCGATATGGGCGCGTTCATAGAGCCGATTGGGTTGCTGCCGATGAGTAAAACATCATTGGCATGAGACTAAGATCCCGGCCTCAGATGGTATTACCAATCTCGGTCAATAAAACTGAGGCGGTGGCCCATAAAACAGAAGAGTCAGCACATGTGGCACATGCACTGACTCAGGCCTTATTATAGACCATAATGTTTGTAATGTTTTTCTTGCAAGAAAGTAAAAGCATCCTATTCAAGGAATTAAAAGACAGCTCGGGATGCCTCCCGAGAAGCGCTGTGTTTTCCATCTTCAGCTAGACGTCTTCAGCTCCTTCTTCCTGCATCTTCATCTTTGCCTCTGCGGTCACAGTCCTGCCTTCTTGGCAGTCTCGGTATTCGATGGTATCTTCCCTGACGGGTTCTTCACGATCTCGGCCAATGGAGCTAGCTGCTGGTCAATTTGGCGTTGATGCGTCTGCATGTCAGCCAATTGCACCTGTAAAGAGTTCAACACGTCGGAATTCGACAGCGCACTTTGCGCTAGTTGATTGTTGATGGTGTCCTGCCTCTTTACGAAGGCGAATAACTGGCCAATCACGTACGATTGGCCCGAGCCCTTGTCCTATTCTTTGTTTGGTCCTTGATACTTACCTTGTACCTGGAAGTTCCCCTTGGCTGACTGAAACTGGGTGTTCTTGGCATACTGATTCGGCCCCCCTCTTTTCTCGAAAGCTTGCAACGACTTGGACGAGGTATGCAGTTGATGAGAGTTCTCGGCCGCATCTTTGTTGCCGTAATTGAAGCCGGGGTGGTCTGGCCTTTTGAAACTCACGAAAGAGACATTTTCAGTCCCTTCATCTTCACAGTCTGTGTCACTAGCTGCATCCGGTCGGGTAAAGATGCAATGATCTACCCCATGTCCTCCTTCACCGCAGGTAACACATTTCATCACCTTTTCAACTGGCTTCTTTCCTTTCCCGCCAGATTCCCTCAGTTGCTTAACATCTATAGCTATTCTTTGTATCTGCGAGGTAATGGTCTCCAGCGCCTTGGACTCAAGAGAGGATCCTTCACCGACCTTTTTAACCTGTC
Source organism: Alisma plantago-aquatica (assembly GCA_963693085.1). Lineage (NCBI taxonomy): Eukaryota > Viridiplantae > Streptophyta > Magnoliopsida > Alismatales > Alismataceae > Alisma > Alisma plantago-aquatica. The sequence continues at coordinate 333,905,249 of OY856413.1, forward strand.
CTCTGTCGGATCTATCAAAATCAACGCCGACATGCAACTCGGCCATGTTCTTAATGATCCTTTCAGATTTGCTTGGCTTTTTCCCAAGGAAGTCACTGCCTGCTGCCGCATTAAGTGACACCCTTTCGTCGGGAGTCAGACCATTATAAAAGGCGGTGACTAGGAAGCCCTTCTTATAATTATGGTGAGGGCAATCCCTCTGATATTCTTGGTACCTTTCCCAGGCGTCATGGAGACTCTCATTAGGCTTCTGCATAAAAGAGGTTATCTTCTGCCAGTTTATCACAGTCCTTTCTGTGGGGTAGAATTTGTTTACGAATGTGTCAGCCAGTGCTCCCCATCCGTTTAGAGATTGGTGGGGCAACCCAAGATACCATGACATAGCTTTTTCCTCCAGGGAGAAAATAAAGCCATTGCAATATATGACCTCTTGGGGGACCCCCCTCATCTTTATGGTATCACATATATTTTTGAAGGCGTCCAGATGATGGTACGAGTTTTCGTTCTTAGAACCTCCCCTGAAGCTTTTGTTCTGGATCATTGAGATCACGGACGGCTTGAGCTCAAAATTTGTCACGTTGAAATGTGGGACAATGACTGGACACCGTGAGTTGTTGGCCTTCATCGATGCCAACTCTCTCAGCGTTTTCTCTTCTTCCTATGAGTCTTCACTGTTGTTGTCCTATCAGTGATGTTGTTCTTGGTCTTGGTGTCTCCGGTGTCGCTGAAGGTGACGACGCCTGACTTGGGGATGGCCTTCCTCAGAGTGCTCCGATTCGGGATCTTCAAGCCGATTATTACCGTCATATCGGTCGTCACCTCCTGCCAGAGGTGAATCAGGCCTATGCCCCCCGTGGCGTTCTCCTTCGGAGTGTTGCGGATCTACACGAGGAGGCATGGTGTTGGTGCTCGGTGGATCAAGTCACTGATCTTCAGAGTTCCTGAAATGACACGAAAAATCAAGTTTAGAAAATTGAATTATTAATTTTGTGCAAAGAATAATAATGATGAAAAAGAAAAAGAAAAAGAAAAAGAGTGTTGTCAAGCTCATTTCTAAGCTTGAGGCACGGGAGTGTAGTTAGTGGATTCAGATTCGTCTACAGTACCGTTTTGCCTTGTCCCCGACAACGGCACCAAAAAGTTGACCGGCCTAAATCGCGCGTCCAAAAATGGAGGCGGATTTGAAGTTAGTCAGATTTTTACATTTATAACCCAAAACCTTCTAGGCCCCCGCAACTTTGCTTACGGGGTCGAAGTAGATATACGGGGTCAAACACAGGGACAAGGGTGGTAGTGTTGAGAACTGAATCGACACGCTACACTCCGACCGGTATAAAGAGATAGTAAAATTCCCCAAAGGAAAACAACAAGATAACACCAACAAAACAAAGAAAACTATCTCCAACTTGCGCTACTAGAAAGATTTAAGGTTTTAGTCATTTAGCAGTTTTTAGGGGTTTTCATGCTACAGAAACAGAGAAATAATACTAGAGCTAAAGCAAGGTGCGAAGGAGAAACTTCGGTAAAACAAGAAGCAGCAGGAACATCATGTACCCCTCCTCTCAGAGTGGGTACCTCTAACCAAGCATCAACACCCCTCTCAAAGTTGCTGGACTTAAGTTAGAGTGAAATGTTACTGAAGCAACTCCGATTCCGGGCACTCTCGTACTCCAGAATCGGACCAAACTCTAGAGCCACAACACATCTCTCGAAGTTGTTGCGACGGGAAAACACGATTCGGTAGCTAATCGAAATGCGATCCAAACAAAGCTAGAGTTCAGATATTAAACATAGCAGTCATCCAACAACTGCACCAAACATAAAGCAGCAGGTAATTAAACTCTTCTATTTCCATAAACAATAAAGGTTTTGATTACATTGCATAAGTAAAGAATTAAATGACTGAAATAAAGATAGATGTCGCCTTCTTGATGTAGAAGGACGAAAGACCACAATGAACTCTCCAGCCCAATACCAGGCAGGAGCCAAGCCCGATACAACCGTGTCTGGTGGCACACCCTCTCAGGCAACACACCGTGACGGGCCGATTGCATCGTGCGAGGACCCTGGCCCGATACGCTCATGTCGGGCGGCACCCTCTCAAGCGACACGCCGTGACGAGCGAAGCGTATCGGAGTTCGGTATCGTGCCAGGCTAGAGAGACACATCTAGTGCCGGGCACTTGTATCGCTTATCCTCGTTGGCCGATATCGGCCTGCAGTGTCGCCCGGGATGATCTTAAGTGAACCATTCCCTCCCTCTCGGGATGGGGAAGAGCTCACGTAGAATTGTGCGACACGAACACTGAGGCATGATACTCTTGCTCTCGCAGCTTTCCTCCGAAGATTTGCTCAGGGTTCCGACCTATCTTTTCGGCTCCCTGTAGCTGCTATTTATAGGCAGCAGTTGGGGGAAGTTATGGTGCTTAGAGCGCCACGTGTCCCCCTTATTCACGATTCGGTGGACGACCGATATTGATATCGCCTGGCACAAGGATGTCAGCTGTCGGTCACGTGACGGGCGGCGCCTGCCGGTGGGTGGCCTGTGTCGCACGATAAGCTTTAGTTGTCGTGGCGAGTTTGGCTCCCTGTCGGGTAAAAGACGTATCGCCCGCCGATTCCCTCTTGCGCCGTATCCCCATGTCGCGCGTCGGAGTGTCGTGCTACCCCTGTCGGGCAGTGATCGTATCGGTCGTCTGGAAGGCCGATGCAGGTGGAACTTATTTGTGGGCCGGGACGGCCTTATTGATGATAACTGTACCAAAATGGAGGAAAAACTCTGCAAAAGATGGAAATATTGGATTCAGAGCGTCGTTTGGCCAATTATTGTAAAAGTACTTATAAAAGAGAGGAAAATAGTTAAAAACGGCAGTTTTGATAACAAAATAAAGGTCAAAAACATCACAAAAATTGGTGTTATCAATGACCAAGATCAATCGTGCTGATATTTATATATTTTGACCATTATGAGCAGAATGGTTGTAGTGGAGGGGTCTAGAATAACCATTCATTATGGAATGACCATTATGGTATGTGGGTAGCATGATCATGGTAGTGTGAAATGGTTTTGGTGGTAGTAGTTGGTTTTATTGGGAATTGGAGGAAATGGAAGGTCACTCAAATAGATGTAGTTGTGTGGAATTTCTGAATCCCTATGTAGATGCCTTTTAGATTTCCAAGACACCTACAAGTAGTTTCCCAACGGACGCTTTTCTTTTCCTTTGCCTTCAAACTCACCACAATCTTTATCATGCTAGAGTGTTGATATGAAGTGTGTTTTCTATTATTTTAACTTATCCAAAAAGTGAATTTTCTCTTTCTATTTTACATGTAATTCTTTTATCATAACTTGTCCATCTTCACACCATGATACCTCTATTCCTGTCTTGAGTTATTTGACATCACATACTGCTCAATAATCAATTTATGTTTTATAAAATACCAATTTGAACCCTTTTACGTAGTATGTAGTGCATATAATACTCAATGAATTTAATTTTCTAACCATCTTAACAATCTCCTGCTGATGCCAAACCTTTTTCTCTAAGGTGAGCATGATTTTCTAATCATTTGGTGAAAATTTGATAAATTTTAGCTTTCTGGTTTGGCACAAGATCCCTTTATATTTTATCTCCCTCCATTTCATTTGAGTGCCTTACATTTTACTTTTTGATTCAGCTTTGGTAAGCCATTGGGTCTTGATCTGAAAGCCAATGAGAAACATGGAATTGGTCATCCCATGTGCCCATCTAAGGGCCGACCCTACCCTCGCGGTCGATTGTCTACAAATCGCACCCTGATCAGACTATTGTGGGGTCATCCACTACCTCTCTGCTTCCTAGTAAGGCATCCAAGCAATGCATACATCAAAGGAGGAAAAGTGAGAGGAATGAAGTCACTCGATCGATAGGGAGAGGAATGAACACTACATTCAATGCTTCCTTCTTTATTTCCTACCTTTGACTTAGAGTGAAATTCCATAACTTCCTACTATCTGAAATCTAAAAATAACTAGAAGCAAATGACAAGCACATTGTATGCTAAAAATTCAATCCACACTTGACAAATGGGAATGGACTAAATTTTTGAGGATTGATTTCATCCCCCGAAACATCCTCTAATGACCCTTTCTTTCAAGTGATCTCCTTTTTGTTGAGCATAGTTTGTTATATATTATATTAAGTATATTCCCCTTATCTTTCTTTCAAAATGTCTGTAATGGGAGGAAACGTTTTGAGCACATGTGAGGAAGCATCTTGTTGATATCATACGGTTGTGATTTTTTTTTATAGACAGTATATGATGATCATCCTTTGGTCATGGGAGTCCAGTGAAAAGAATCTCATCAAGAGCTAGTCAAAGATTGAGAGGATTATTTGGCACATTGGGACTGAGACACAAGCTTGACTTCTATAAGAGGCATCTGTGTGAAATTTCCTGCAATAGGAAAAAGCCTAACAGAACAATGTCATATGCAGGTAGAAGTGTCCCATGTTGAGAAATCCTTTTATCATAGAAAAAGCAATGTCGTATCTAAGGATAAACATAACTAACTTTCTTCTATGGGATCTTTTATAGGTTTGTTAGATGATTTTTATCTTTTTTTCCTGTATTGCCTCCTATTATTATGCTATTAGATATTATGTTGATTGTTTTCCAAATAGAAACCATGGATTTAGTGAATGTGCTATGGTTTAAATCCGTAGTCAATACTAATTTTGATAGGAGTAATTGACAATTGAATCCAATGCCATTGAGGCACAATAAAATAGTGGGTATTGTTGCTATAGGAAGTTGCCAAGGTTTACTCCTTACTCTCCTGGCCCTTCTCCTACCTTTTCAGTGGCATGGGCTTGAGATTATGTCGTTGAACCTACTCCGATGATGCACATGATCAGGAGTTAGGAGAGTCAAGCCACCTCTCCATGCCTCCTCGTCCCCTATAGAAGCCATGATTGACCCTATAAGGTTCCATTCCTCATGTTTCTGGCCATTCTGAGTCTTTCCCACCATCAGAGTATCCTCCTCAAGCTTGTCAAAACAACAAAATTACTAGTAATTCTACCCTAGATCATGCACAGTGACAACTATGAGCTTTTAGATCACAATCTAGTCAACCATTGACTTGATCCTAGTGGCCTAGATCATGCCACAAGACTTTCCACTCCTCCTCTCTCTCTCTCTCTCTATCTTGTAAGACAACTTCCGTTAGATGCTCAATGTGGATGAGACCATCATGATCCTCATCCAATGCCCCAGATCTAGCCCAAATCAAGTTGTGGGCACAAGTAGAGGCATGCCACTTCAAGCGCTAATCCACAACCCAATTGTTATGGACTGGCTTAAGTCTATAACATATGTGATTGAATTGAGTCACCATGAATCAATAGATCAAACTGGTCCACACTAGGCATCTTCAAACAACTCCCCTTTTTTAAATTTCTAGTATTCTTCTCCTCTCTCAGGGAGAACACTAGAGAATGCCTTAAACTTCAATAAATCATAGAAATTAAACCCTTTGGACAAATCTCACATGTAAAATTACCATTTTAATAAAAAACTATCATGTATTCTAAGAAAAATGGTTCCAGGACAAAAAGGCCTTTATAAATCTATATACTTTCCCTATATGGTCACATTTAATGTTTTTATAGTACTTAATGCACTATTTTTTCCATCTTGATATAATCTTTCTCAAAACTATATATTGACTCATAACAAGTAACTTGTGATGCACTATGACACAAAATACAACTTTGATCACTCTTGTGTACTTGTGTCATGTTTGTGAGATTCAATGTGTTATGATGTGGATCGTATCATTTAGGTATTATCAAATCTTATGTTTTCTTTATTAATGTTAAGGAATCCTAATATCAAAATTCATGATTTTTTTTAGGATGTTTCACCCCAAATATAAAACTACTGATGAAATTGCATACATTTTATAGACGTTGAAATAAATTATTGACAATAATAATAATTATCCAAAGTGAAACATCAATTCATCATAAAAATATTGATACAACTAGATCTTTCTAATTTTAATCAAATCCCTTTTCTTATGCCTTGAGATTATTTTTGGTGAATCCTTTAAACTATTTAATCATGTTCTTAATAATAGTTATCTCATCTCAAGTTATGAATTACCTCGTATCTCCCTACTAATGAGATGGAAGTTTTTGTATCTATGAGTCCTAAAAAATCTTGGATATAAGTTTTTCTTTGACCAACATGTTCTCTTTTACTATTACTGTTGTCTTGATCTTATAATGTTGACAACACTGCAAGAATAATCATTTGTTTACATTATATAATCCTTGTATCTACTTGTACTCTTGGGTAAGGTCACAAGGCTTGGTATATCTATTTGTATCCATAATACAAGGACACCGCATGAAATATGGTTATCTCTTTTTTTTAATTCTTGAGGTCCCTCATGAACTAGAAATAGAGTCACTCTTGAGTTTCTATCTTGAGGTCTCCCAAACCATTTCTTGCAGAAGTCAGTTAAGGGCATAAAGATGATTTTTGTTAGTATAATGGAAACACACTTTAAATATTACTAGTAAGTGCATGTGCATTGCACGTTTCATTTTTTGCATAGAAAATATTCATTTTCATCTTATGTTAAAAATATTTAACATGCATATCATTTAGACAAGGATTATAAGTTCTTGAACTAATACCTTTTAGCATATAAAATAGTACATAAATCGTGTTTCTATGAGGAGCATTATCATATTGGTTGTTGCCATCAATATGTATTTCTTTTCTTTATTTTTAATTTTATAACAGTCATAAAAATGATTGTAACTTTTCTCATTCGGAGACCAACAATATTTGTCAAATGTTTATATTGACATTTATCACTCCACATCATAACTCTAATTTAATTATGAAGAATATACTAACCAACAAAAAAACCTTATGCTCTACATTGAACCTACCGTTAGCCTCATTAATTACTAGTTGTATGCTATTGTTTTAATTAAGTTGCCAAACGGAATTGGGGCATCATATTGTAGTGAGATAACTTTTATTTTCTATATTTTTTATGCCTCTAATAAAATTAGACGTGTGATGTCTCTAACCAAATTAGATATGCGGGCCAATCAATCTTAGTAATGTTTGACGCAATATTTATTTGTTGATGATGCAATCTCCATTCTTTGATACCTTCAAAATATTCTAAATAGGAATCTTATGGTTTCTCCATCTACATAAAATAACTTTGTTTTGTTTTTATATCAAAAGGTTTCTCCATTCAGAAAGGACTGGAAGCCCAATTTTTTGCTCGTGCTTCTGTCAAGGCATTCCTCTAATTTCTTATTTATGTAACTCTATTTTTGGAATAAAAGTTTTCGTTAAATATTTTTGGAGTGAATACTATTGTTTTTAAAGAATGTATACTCTTACTATATAGTGTATATGTTTAGAAATAAATGCATAATCGAAGTTATGTTAACATTTTTACATTGACCATATGTGTATCCAAGGACACCATTTTCTAAAAATTGAATGTTATTTTTCTAATTTTAAATATAATTTATTTCTATATTTATATTACACTTCTTACAAATATGTTTAAATACTTCAATCTTTATTCACATTGAAAAAGTTCTTCAAAACATGTATGTTTGAATTATATAGTTATCCTAGCATTATATAGTGATGTTATTTCAGCATATACTAAATATCCTATTAATTACAATTTCGACTATATGACTGACTTCATTTGTCATACACTTACAATTAAAGCTAACATCAATGCCTTGATCTTGGGACACAGATCTCTCCTTGCAAGAAAGAAAAGATGTTTGGCAATAATATCTGAAACATGAATGTAATAGATTGTGCAATATTTGAATAGTTGACGATATCAACAAACAAGATTTTAGATACATGTATAACAACCTATAAACTAGTACATCCATCATGTTTCGATGAGAAGAATTGTCTTGTTGGTTGTTACCACCGATTTGTATTTCTTTTCTATATTTGTAATTCTCTAGCAATCATCCAAGTGATTGTAACATTTCTCATTTGAAGACCAACAATATTTTTCAAATATTTATATTGACATTGATTATCTACATCATAACTCAAATTAATTATCAAGAATATATTAACCAACAAAAGATACCTTATTCTCTAATCGAACCTACCATTAGCCTCACTAATCATTAGTGGTATGCTATTTATTAAATTTAGTTTTCCAAATAGAACAGGGGTGCCATATTGTAGTGAGATAACTTTGTTCTTTTTTTTCTGATGTCTCTAATGAAATTAGATGTGTGGGGCTCTCATTCTTAGTAATGTTTGACCTAATCTTCATTATTCTTGGAGTGAATATTATTGTTTCAAAGAATGCATATTCTTTCTATATGGAATATATGTTCAGAAATAAATTGACAACCAAATTATATCGACATTTTTATAATGACCATATATTTATCCAAGGACACATTTTCTGGAATTTGAAACTTATTTTATCATTTTAAATGGAATTTTTATCCTTATATTTATATTAATTTTTTAACAACATATTTATATACTTCAATCTTAATTTCACGTTGACGAAGATTTTCAAAACATGTATGTTTGAATTATATTGTTATCCTAGCATGATAATGATGTTATTTCAACATATACTAAGTATCCTATTAATTGTAGTTTGGACTATATGATTGACTTTATTTTTCATACATTTATATTCAAAGCAAACTGCAATGCCTTGATCTAGGGACACAAATCTCTCCTTGCAAGGAAGAAAATATTTTTTTCAATAATATTCTAAAATGTCCATGTAATAGATTGTGTGGTATCAGAATAGTTGATGATGTCAACAAACAAGCTTTTACATATATAGTTATATTTAAGATTAGATCATTTTCATATGGATATACATGTATAATAGTAGATACATTCTAATAAAGACAACATCTGATAATTAGATATCCAAAATTATGTGGAAGATATAATATTAGAAGTTGTAATATTTTTAATACAAATATTACATTTTATTGGTAATTTTAACATTTTCAAGTTTATTTTATTTATATATGTGTATATATAAGTCAATGTAGAGAGTCAAATTTAAAAAATTTTAGAAAGATTTTAAGCAATTAGTCATAGATAAATGGAACATGACATATATATAATAAAACTGCTACAAGTAATAATAATTTATGATGGTAAAACCATCACTATCAAGAGATGTAATCACATTTTCCTAATTATTTGGGGTCAATTCTTTCATGCAGAGAAATAGGAAAACATTATTGTAAGAAAATGTTGTTATGAAAAATAATATGAATTTATCGTTGTTATGTACTACCTCAATTTTTGTCGCCAGCATATTTGAACACTTTTGTTCACTTGAAGTTGTGTTGTCTATCTTCATAACAGATATAGTCTTGTTGGATAATCATTTAATGGAAAACACGTAGTCATATATAATAGATGTGTGTATGTGTGATCTTATGTCTGCACGTTCATATGTGTGTATGTGTGATCTTGTGTCTGCACGTTCATATCTGTGTATGTGTCAACTAACAATATATTTGTAGATCACATAGTTCCAATTTATTTAGTAGACGTATATAGTGTTGATGACTTGATTCTTTTGTAGAACGGACACATATTTTAAGGTAGAAAAACCATCACATTACATTTCTACCTTACCAAAAGTATTATGGTGTTACTCACAAGAGGAATGTTTCAACTGTCAATTAACGAAGTATTAATAAAACTATATTTTTCTAATGTGCACCACATATTTGGTATTCTAGAATAGATTATTGTTGAATCACAGGGGTTTTGAGCTTATACCCGTTATAATATATCAGATTCTTAAAGGCAATAAGTCTAAATCCTGAGATTCCTAACATCAAACAAGTAGTGACATCTACATCTTCAAAATAATAAGACAACTCCTCTGGCATGGTGTCTGACAAACTCTTGTAGAAGCTGACATATATATGATTCTACAACATGTATAACAAAGTATGCATATTTCATGAAACGGGACAAATACATTCAAATGGAGTATGGCTTGCACAAGTTTTCTTTAAAGGCACTACAAGTACAACAAAATAACTATATCAATGGCGAACCATGTAACCATGTAATTGCACACTGACTTAGAAATGCAACAAAGTATAAATCATTCATTTTCACATGTAGATCTAATGTCACATTTTTTTCCTTAGAAAGTGTAAGATACACCTTTTGCATTGTAACTGCTCTTATCGTTAGAAGTTGTTGTAGAGTCCATTATCAACATCAAACACACATGCTATGAAAACATTTTCTTCCAGTTCTAATAATTTTTGCAGTATGTGTTTTGGAATTTGGTTGTACAATGAGTAATAATAAACCCAAAGAAAAATAGTCAACTCATGATTTACAAAAGGTAAATATAGTTATAATATATGCACTTGAATATCATGATATGAAATAACGATCTTATGAGTAAAAGCCAGTAATGATACATGGCTTTCTTGGGTCTGATTATTCTAAAATTCAGTAAAGTAGAGGATCTTTGCATATTCTTATCCAAGAATAGGACTCCATCGTCACTCAAAGCTAGTGTAGGTCATTTCATGGACCAGAATTTTCTAGTGTTTATAAATGTTGAATTCCGGAGTTGGACCAATCAAACCAAGTATAATAGCTGAGAGAAAATGTAGAAACGCAAATGAACTGTCTTGCAAATAAATACTTAATGAGAATATTCCACCTGGTCATTAAATGTGTCAGTAGTAGTCGGATTCTTAATGACGTTGAAAACCTTGTGTGAGGTTTTCCGACCTTTCCTACTTCACAATGGATTGCAGGTGGATGCATAGCATCCCGCCTTGTTCTGGAGAGAAAATTAGATATCAATCGTTCATAACATAAATTTTTGCTAGGATTATATCGCGATAGTGGACTTCTATAATGTTTAACAGTTCCCCGCATGAACATCATGATGAACCACTACAACTCTTCAGTTATGGGCATCTAAATCATGGCACCAACCGACACTATGTTAGGGTCTAAATATCGAAGAATAATACGGGACAAAATCATCCATTCTAGAGTCACGATATGAGAGGAAACATATTGATTATATTAATATAAAAATATATTAATTATCGTGAAGATTTTAGATTTTGCAATGCTTTATAATGTCTGCCTAGATTTTGACATCACGATGGACTTATTGCAACGCTTCCGGATTTTTATTACGGAGGGAAGTAGTCCACTCCATAGTTATGATACGGATCATGATACAAACATAATTCATCCAGATTTTATTATAACAAACACGTGGGATAATTAATGTGTGTTAAGCACGTAGGAGGACAGAGACGAGTGCAAAACCCTTGGTGCTTAGTATGGTATATAGTAGATATTTTGTTGAAGAGAATGTCTTTAAATTTGTTGTTTTATTTTTTGTGATTATATGATTTTTAGCTAAGAAAATATGTTACATCAATAATTTGATTTCATATGTTTGCACAGATAAAAAGTTTTTGAGAAAATGCAAAGAAAGAGATCTATCCTAAATGTGGGGTCAACCCCCACAAGGTCTTCCATTTTGAGTCCGTCGTAAGACTGTAGACGACAACATGAAGCATCTGAGATGAAGCAAGATGCTCCCTAGTCTATATTTTCTCCTTTAGTGTATAGTTTGCAGTGTTGGCCATTAACTTTGAATGAGGCTTCTTTTCCTTGCAGTTCCATGAATTCGTAGGGGTAGACTTTGAGCACTAAGAAGGGGGTCAGACCATTTAGAACGCAACTTTCCTGGAAAGAATTTGAGTATGAAACTGAATAGTTTCTCTAGGTCTCCTTTGAAGATCCTTCTATCATGCCATCTCTCTATTTTCTCCTTATAGATGTTAGCATTTTCATATGCATCTAATCTTAGCTCTTCTAGTTTTTGGATTTGTAGCAACCTTTTTTCTTCATGTCATAGTTGAGAAATTTAATTTCCCACAATGCTCTATGTTCAAGTTCTACATGTAGATGACAAGACTTTCCATTGAATAGCTTGAATAGAGTCGTACCGAAATGTGTCTTGTAAGCTATCCTATAAGCCCACAGTGCATCATCGAATTTCAATGTGCAAACTATTCTTGAGTTCGAGACTGTCTTCTCTAATATTGCCTTCAATTGTGTATTTGAAATCTCAACTTGTCCTAAAGTTTGTGGATGGTGTGGTGCAGAGATCTTATGCTTGAAACCATATTTGCTTAGCAGATTGTTGAATTTCCTCTCATTAAAATGACTTCCTTCGTATGAGATGGCAAAGGAAAGAGAAAATATGTGAGAAATATACATAATTGAGTAATAACTTGCAACTAAAAAAGGACCCGATTTCTTTGAATAATGAGCCCAAATTTAGCATGATGATAGATTAAGTTATTATTAAGATTCCCTCAAAATTTGGGATAAAATGGAGCCAAGGATTAAGAGTTATGCTTTTTTCAAGTTATCCTAAATAATGAGGATTTATCCTAAAAATAGGAAAATTGACTTCCTTTTGGTTGAGCGAAAGAAATAGGGGCCGTCGGATCTTGATCCAACGAGGGTCGCTCATCGTCCAGTTCTAATGGAACTCAGACTCTAGCTGCGGACTGGGGGATCTTTCCCTTTGATTTTCTCTCGATCCTTTGCATGTGCAAACTGGGAAATTGCTTGGCTGAGTCTGGGAGGGAATTCTGTACCTACTAGACCCTAGTTTGTCGAGTTTTGGAGGTGTCTAGAAGAAACGACCAAATCACCCGAAGGTGAGGGCAGCAGCAGGGTTGAGAAACCCAAGGAGGACCGTCCCCAATCCTATATAAAGGACCCCTCTCGATTCCTCACCTCACAAAAATCTCAAACGGCTGCCTCACCAGCCCTGACCCCCTATCTATCTTTGAATTGCCCTTGGTCCGATGAGAGAACTGCTGCGGCACTACCGCGGGTTCAAGCGAAGGAAAGGAGGAGGACAAGTAGCAACGACCGTCAGATTGAGATCCATCATGATCTCGCGTGAAGATCTGACGATCCAAGGAGGGACCGACTAAGTTAGCCATGTGCGGCGAGAAGCGTTAGATCCAAAGAGCAGATCAGCGGTCCACTGATCAAACGGCCTCTGATTTTTGGTAAATCATCCTCTCTAATCGAAAATTCTAGAAAAATCAGTTTTCCTTGTAAATTTCATAGAAATTACTAGGAAACTCTAATAACAAAGTTTTATATATGAACGTTGATCAGAAAAATATAATAGGCACAAGATAAAAATGGTTTGGTAACCTAATTTCATCTCTATTTGCAAAAGTATGTTAACTTGATGGAAAATGCATTAAAATTTGGTTAGAAACCCTAATTAAGATCAATGGATGAATCTGTAAGGCTTAATAGGTTAATTTGAGTAATATTGACCTGTTGAATGATAAGGATAGGCTTGAACCTGATTTAGATGAATAATTGCATGTTTTAGGGTTTTCAACTGAGGATGAAGGATAATGCATCTAGAAACCCTAATTTAGGGTAAAAGAAGAGAAAACCATGTTTAATTCGAATTATGGAAATATGTTATTAAATTCTAAACTTGTTAGGAGAGAAAAGATGAGAAATTTAGGGGTTTTATGTAGTTTTGTTTAATTAGGGATTATGATACTAAAAGTGCAGTCAAAACCCTAATTGCAAGAGAAACCATAAAAAGGAGTAGAAATCCTAAATGGGAATAGAAATCCAAAGAAGCAAGATGGGATTGGATAAATCTTGATAAAAGGAATTTGTATGTTTATTTCAGGATTCTTGTACTTGCTTGCTTGGTTGGATTTCTCTACTTGATTGATTCTATATCAAAATTATGCATCACATGTGTGTGGTTACGCTTATGATTAAATCATTTTAGTTTCACGGTGATTCCCAAATGTTTTATCGGTTACCTGAATACAACTACTTGGATGACTTTTATTTCATGCAACTATAAAGTGACTACGACTATCACTATAAATAAGTGTACATGACTAGCTCAGATCCTGGTCTTCCTCTGTGGCTTTGCTAATAATAAGGATGACCTAGTACATGGTGTACCAGTTAGGTAGTACCATCAGGTTATCATGAGTCAATGATTGGGCTATCTATGGGTAGTGCCATGCGACTCTTTAGCATATTATGAGTTAGGGATTGGGATACCTATGGGTAGTTCCATGTGACTCTTCAACCCTAGGTATTGATCTACCTGTTAGGTAGGATCATGGGGGTTAATTGGGATCTACCATATGAGAGGTAGTATCCAGGTCCACTGCAGGGACAACGCAGAGGCAAGGGTATGCATCGATTACGTAGTTATATTTAAAGCATAAAGTTTGTTTGTTAAATCATAATTGCTTTGTGATATGTTGTTAAAACTAAATGCATAATTTGTGTTTCCCTCCACATACCAGTATAATTCGTTATACTGACCACCATTTCATTTGTCCGCATTTTAGGTACAACATTGAAAAGGACAAACAGTAAAGTGATACATTGTGAATATATGAATTAAAGTACAAGGAGGATTAGTTAGAATAGACTCCAGTTGTGGATAGAAGTTTAGAAATCCAAGATTTCAAAAAGGTATTCAAAGTTTTATTTTATTACAACTTTTCAATACAGTTTTGGTAGAATTTAGTAGTTGTTATTGATTATTTATCAAACCATAGATCCGGAAAAATTGGGATAACGGCTCTGACCTTTTGGTCTCCCTTAATTGGGGATTATGGGAAGGCGGGGTCATTACATTTGGTATCAAAGCATTGGTTCCTCATTTAATCCTTAATTATTATTAAATTTTACGAACTCTGTAGAATAAGGGAGTTATTAGAGGATTTTCCAAAGACCTAGGTGTATAGAAAAGGATCACAATTTGGGGGCTAGCAATATTTTCCTCCGCCCCACTAGTTGGTCACGAGGACTCCCAGATGCGGTGTGACTACCTGGCCAAAGTCTGAGGTTCTACCTCGAAATAAGATACCTTTAGGACTCTCTCATCTATTTCTTCCCATCTCAACCTTAATTCAATTAAGATTCTAAGGTTTAGGGTTTTCTCTCTCTTCCTCACCCTCTTTTGGTTAGGGTATGTATGATAAGATTAAGGAATCCTCCACAAAATTAATGAAAAGCATGTAAATAAGATGTCATGGACATAAGATAATAGTTTATGCATAAACTAATGATAGTTACATGCTCAGTTTTCATGACATGTGTTGTCATGCCCTCAGGAGAGACCTGAGGTTAGACCTTCTTAACAGGAGGATGAGTAGAGCCTTGGAGGCAGAGGAATCCAGAAAGAGGTAGAGACCTGACGCATCCTCTGAGGATTATACTAACCCTAAACCCTAAGTGGTTGTTAGAGAGAGATGGCATGATGAGTTAGATATCATGGTCGACCATGTGTGTGGGTTGGCATGCTTTTGGTTTTGGAATACCTATGAGAAGTATGAGCTATGTGAGGTTGGTTGACCTAGTGCCTTTTGGGCGACCCAACCTGGGAAGGGTCGTGCATTTTAGGGGGAAGGATAACTCATTCATTGATGAGGTTAGTGATGACCATATAGAAACCCTTATGGGCATATGTGAGCATAGATGAGCATGCCCCTATGTAGGAGAGCATGTCAGTAGTGCAGGTAGTAGGGTGAAACCTAGGCCAGAAGGGCATGTTGGATATCTTATGAGATAAGCATGAAGAGCTATGGCTAATCTTGAGTGAACTTAGGTTTGATCATACGTTTCTCCCATGAAGGTGTATGCATGTGAGCTTGAACCACGTTCTTAGATAGAGAACCTCTAGTGGTAAGGTCAGTTGTAGGGTTAGCTCTCGAGAGACAAAATAAGACCTGAGAAAGAAGGTTGGAAGATTAGACTCCAGGATATAAGGACCCATGAGAAGTCGGGTATGTTATGACCTAGAATGGACGACTTATGTGGATGGTGGTAGTTGCTCCTTGGATGCTTGTGGTGTCTTGGTTGTTTTAGAGGAACCAAACCCTATAAGAAGGATAAGGCTTCTGGTATGAATGTACATATGTTATAGGTGCCTACCTTCTAGGTATAGGAAGGATAGTTCCTTAGACCCTTATGAGGTATAGTATCAAGTTGTGAGGCCTCACACCTAGTTGGTTGTCCAAGAATAGGACTCTTAAGTGTTTCCCAAGTGGAAGAATAGTAAGTGCATGATATACCTTGTACCTATTTGGTTTGTCATTGAAAAGTTGAGCATGGAGTTGGACAACTCTTGCATAAGAAGTGAACCTAGGGTTCTTAGATATAAGAGGGGAAGTAGTAGTACCTGGTACACCTGATGCTCACACAAAGCTTGAGTTCCTACACATGGGGGCATGGCACCCCTCATGTTTAGAGGAAAAGGAAACCCCTTAGACTAAGGTATATGTTTGATGAACCCCTCACATATAGGTTGGTGACATGGGCATGTATGATGATGGTCCAATGTTAAGGAATAGAAACAAGTATGACCTACCATAGAGACCTAGCATGGTTTAGTAGGTGGTCTGCTTGTTAGCTACGTGACTTAGTAGCTTCCTAGGGATAAGCATGCTCATGTGGATGTAAACCCTAGATGTAGGGATGTTTGTGACCTTTGTTGCTATGGAGAGAAAGCTTTCTCCCATCCTGGGGAGGGACCCTTCTGTAGGGTGTGTACTAGCTTTTGTTGGGTTTGAGGTAACCTAAAGGGGTCTCATAGGACCTTGAGAAGCTAAGTGGAGAGTACATAGTATGTGAACGAACCTATAGACCCATACATAACCAACTCTAAGGGCATGTGGATGTGTTACCATGGAGGTAACCAGTATGGTGTCTGACTGAGGTAGGTAGGTCGGCATGATCCCTATGAGAGGATGTAAGTTTGACCACAAATGCCGAGAGATGATGGAGGCTTGGGTAAAGTTTCAAGTTTTGAGATATACCATGATAGAATCCTAAGTCTATTCTGGGGTCAAGTAGGGATAAGACTGATGGGAGTAGGATTTGCCTACTTCCCTAGTTGCACACGACCATAGTGTCGGGAGGTAACAACTATCATTGTCTAAGGACCATGGGTTAGGAGATTAATCACCTTCGTGAACTCATGGGACCCAAAGGGAAAATAAGGAGGGCACTCTCTGGTTGCATAAGGGAAGAGGGATGACCCCAAAAGTACTGCCACCCTACAGACCTAGGGGAAATGACTAAGGATTGTGTGGTTACCCAAGTGTGTTTGGGACCAAGTTTCCATGGAAGTAAACTTGGTATCGAGATGTTCATGATGTGGAGACATGTGTTACACATTTCAACTTAGATTAGAAGTGTACTAGCGATGTGGGATGCACCATCTCTACTCTTAGAATGGGAAGAACTTTATGTTTGGACGGCCGCCAAATGCTTATTTCCTCTCATTATGGGGGTGAGAGATAGGGTAGTACGCATGCCATATGCTAAGGATAAAGATGATGATGTGAGTTGAAACATTTCTATGATGTATGAGGATAGAGATAGTAGCGTACCTTTGTGGAGTGTATGATGTATGGATGGTTTACAAACACCAAGATAACTAAGGTAGTCATCTTATAAGGACGTTCTTATCATGAGCTGTATGGAATTTACGAGTTATATAAGTTTGAGTTTGATGAGCTCAGAGTTTTCTTGACTGAGTTAGACTTAAATCCGAAATGAGGATGATGAGTGGTGTATATGAAGGTTTATGTCTTCACCATTACTTAGAACATAAGGATATAAGGTGATAATGGATGCTCCTAGTCATAACATAGCTATTTTGTCTAACTTGTAGAGAGTCTAGGAGAGGTGGTCTTGTAAACCCTAAGTTCGTGAGATATATAAGGTTGTCCCTTTGATACAACCAGACCCATTGGTCGACTTAGTGGTTGTTTGGTTAGCTATCCTAGAGCTTGATGAGATGGAAGGATGGTTGTAGAACTTCAAATGCACTTCTCTGGAAAAGAAGGTGATGGAACCCCTGTATAGAGTGTTTTAGGGTTTTTTAAGGAACCAACCTTGATGAATCATGACATGCAGGAGATCATGATTTTAAGTTCACCATACACTATGGTACTATTAAGATAGTAAGTTACAGTAGTACTTTGGATGCCTAAGATGAAGAAGTGTACATAGTTGCATGTGGCTTGTCGCCATGCATGCCAAGAAGTGAAGGATGAACGCCAGTAACCCAGTGAGTTGATATAGAGGATAAACAATCCCCGAGAGGGAATGGGAGTTGATCACCATGGACATTATGGTGAGTCACCCATGGACCTAGGAAGGTCAATATGCAATATGGGTTATGGTAGATCGCTTTACCTAGATGACATAATCTAAGAGAAAGAGAGAGTACTGGCAGGGGATAGATCTGGTTGAACTACATATAAGAAAGAGAGATGATTCAACTACACCATGTTGTGAGTTCAAAGGTTCTTGAGTATGACCTAAAGATTCACTTCCATGTGGTGGAAGTAGGTACATGAAGAACTTGATGCTAATATAGCTTATCACCCCTAACTGATGGTTAGTATGATCCAAACTAGAGGGTCTGATGAGAGTGTGTGTACTCATTCAGGGTGATACATGGAGACAGTTCTTATCCTATGAGAGTTGTGATGATAGCCACCATAGCCACTATCGGGATGTAAGAATCTCGGTAAGGGAGGTCGTGTCGGTCACCACTTCATGAAGATGATGTCAGTGGAAAGACCTTGGGAAGGTCAGAGAGACCACAGTGTGTGCAGATGAAGTTTCTTTGATTGTGTGATGGCTGAGAGAGCCCTGGGGCAACATTATTCATGAGCTTATGTGAGGCAGACTAACATGTAGTTCACTATGGGAGAATATGTGATATGAAAATCTGACCCCTATGAGTAATAGCTGAGAAAGTTGAGTCCCCAATACCTCAGTCTATTGATATGGATTGGTGGAGATGCTTATGTTTAGCCCTACCCCTCAGGATAACGTGATGTATGATGTGTTCCACGAGTCTGATCTAGAGCACTATGTGAGGTACCCAAGCCATGTGTTGAGCCATGAACCTCTTAAGCTTCAAGAGAGGCTTAAGTGTCCTGAGTCATCTACAAGGGTACAAGATACCAAGGTGAGAGAGAACTTAGATATAAGAATATATGATGATGAAGGTTCTTGGGAAGCACCATGGAGAAGGTGAAACCACATGAGAGTCATGATGGACATGAGAAAGTCTTATCCTATTTGTTTGTATGCTTGGTGGAATTTTGAGGGAAAAATTCCTATAAGAGGGGAAGGATGTTACAAAATTTTGGGTTCTTTTGGTGACAAATGCAATTTCTATTAATACAAATATATGAAGAAATAATGGTGTGGTTTGATTTGAATGAATGGATTTCGTTTACAATAGCCTTGTTTGTTTGTTTAATGGGCTTTATTGGCTATTGATCCCAATTACAAGGAAAAGAGAAATAAAAGGAAAATAAATTTATTTGCATAAAGGGATAAATAAGAAAAGAGACACAATATAAGGAAAAGGCTAAGGAATATTCCTAAGATGGGAATTCGAGCCATTAAGGTTTCTTGAGGTCCAAGGAATCCAAGATGATAATTTAATGGCAAAGGAAAGAGAAAATATGTGAGAAATATACATAATTTAGTAATAACCTGCAACTAAAGAAAAGGAACCAATTTCTTTGAATAATGAGCGCAAATGTGTCATGATGATAGATTAATTCATTGTTAAGATTCCCTCAAAATTTGGGATAAAATGGAGCCAACGATTAAGAGTTATGATTTTTCCAAGTTATCCTAAATAATGAGGATTTATCCTAAAAATAGTAAAATCGACTTCCTTTTGGTTGAGCGAAAGAAATAGGGGTCGTCAGATCTTGATCCAATGAGGGCCGCTCATCATCCAGTTCTAATGGAACTCGGACTCTAGCTGCAGACTGGTGGGATATTTCCCTTCAATTTTCTCTGGATCCTTTGCATGTGCAAACTAGGAAATTGCTTGGCTGAGTCCGGGAGGGAATTTCGAACCTCCTAGACCCTAGTTTGTCGAGCTTTGGTGGCGTCTAGAAGAAACACCCAATTCACCCAAAGGTGAGGGTGGAGGAAGGGTTGAGAAACCCTAAGAGGACCCTCCCCAATCCTATCTAAAAGACCCCTCTCAATTCCTCACCTCACAATGATCTCAAATGACTGCCTAACAAGCCCTGGCCCCCTCTCTATCTTTGAATTGCCCTTGCTCTAATGAGAGCACCACCGTGGCGTCACCGCGGGTTCAAGCAAAGGCAAGGAGGAGGACGAGTAGCAGTGACCGTCAGATTGATATCCTTCGCGATCCCGCATGAAGATGTGACGATCCAAGGGGGGGCCAGATAAGTTAGCCGCGTGCAATGAGAAGTGTTAGATGCAAAGAGCATATCATCGCTCCACTGATCAAACAACTGCCGATTCATTTAAAAGTCTGCATTGTAAATGAAATCCATTCATTCAAATAAAACCACACACTGATCAAGTGTTTACAATCGTCCTCTCTACTCAAAAAGTCTAGAAAAATCAGTTTTCCTTGTAAAATTCATAGAAATTACTAAGAAACTCCAATGACGAAATTTTATGTACGAAAGTTGATCAGAAAAATATGAGGAACAAGATAAAAATGGTTCTGTAACCAAATTTCGTCTCTTTTTGCAAAAGTATGTTAACTTAATGGAAAATGTATTAAAATTTGGTTAGAAACCCTAATTAAGATCAATGGATGAATCTATGAGGCTTAATAGGTTAATTCAAGTAATATTGACCTATTGAATGATAATGATAGGCTTGAATCTGATTTAGATGAATAATTGCATGATTTTGGGTTTTAAACTAAGTATGAAGGATAATGCATCTAGAAACCCTAATTTAGGGTAAACGAAGAGAAAACCATGTTTAATTCAAATTATGGAAATATGTTATTAAATCCTAAACCTGTTAGGAGAGAAAAGATGAGAAATTTAGGGTTTTTATGTAGTTTTTATTTAATTAGGGATTATGATACTAAAAGTGGAGGCAAAAACCTAATTGCAAGAGAAACCCAAAAGAGGAGTAGAAATCCTAAACGGGAATAGAAATCCTAAGAAGCAAGATGGGATTTGATAAATCTTGATAAACGAAATTTGTATGTTTATTTCAGGATTCGTGTACTTGCTTGCTTGGTTGGATTTCTCCACTTTATTGATTCTATCTCAAAAGTCTGCATCACAGGTATGTCGTTATGCTTATGAGTAAATCGTTTTAGTTTCAAGGTGATTCTCAAATGTTTTATTGGTTTCCTGAATATAACTGCTTGAATGACTTTTATTTCATGCAACTATAAAGTGACTACAACTATCACTATAAATAAGTGTACATGACTAGCTTAGATCACGGTCCTACTATGTGGCTTTGCAAATAATAAGAATGACCTAGTACATGGTCTACCTATTAGGTAGGACCATCAGGTTATCATGAGTCAATGATTGGGCTATCTATGGGTAGTGCCATGTGACTCTTTAACATATTATGAGTTAGGGATTGGGATACCTATGGGTAGTGCCATGCGACTCTTCAACCCTAGGTATTGATCTACCTGTTAGGTAGGATCATGGGGGTTAATTGGGATCTACCATACAAGAGGTAGTATCCAAGTCCATTACAGGGACACCGTAGATGCAAGGGTATGCATGGATTGCGTAGTTATGTTTAAAGCATAAAGTTTGTTTGTTAAATCATAATTGCTTTGTGATATGTTGTTAAAAATAAATGCATAATTTGTGTTTCCCACCACATACCAGTATAATTTGTTATAGTGACCGCTGTTTAGGTACAACATTGGAAAGGACAAACAGTAAAGTGATACATTGTGAATATATGAATTAAAGTATAAGGCGGATTAGTTAGAATAGACTCTAGTTGTGGATAGAAGTTTAGAAATCCAAGATTTGAAAAAGGTATGCAAAGTTTTATTTTATTACAACTTTTCAATATAGTTTTAGTAGAATTTAGTAATTATTATTGATTATTTGTCAAACCATTGATCTGGAAAAATTGGGATAACAACTATGACCTTTTGGTCTCCCTTAATTGGGGGTTACTGGGAGGCGGGGTCGTTACAGTATATGAGTAAAATTCACTATGGAAGTGACTGATAGAATGGGACCATGCCGGTATAGGAAGGTCGCCATGAGACCAATGAAGGGACATAAAGTAATACATGTGTTCCCTAAGAGATGAAGGAAATTTGGGTAAAAGAATTGTAAGTGGAACAATGTTCTTGTATATTATAGAGAAATCTCAAGTCAAAGGTGCAATGAAATAGAATAATGTTATGACATCTCAATGAAACCCTTGGGAAGGGTAGGGATTTAGTAAACCCTAAGATCAAGTAAGATGATCAAAGGTACAAAAGAATTATGAGGTTTGGGGAATGATCATGTGCTAAGTGTAGAAGATCCTTGGGAGTCAATAGGAGATCATTCTAAAGGTACCTATTCCCTAGAGATCTTAGGGAATGACTGAGACCAATGAGACATGAGATGTAGCTCAAAAGAATGCAAGAAGTCACATGTGGATGTTAAAATAAGATTCTTGAAAGGAGTTTTGAATAAACTCATAAATTATGAGAAGACATTTTCCTATATGAATGCATGGAACCAAGGGAATGGTGGCAATCATTGTGGAAGACATGTGGAGAGTGGTTCAACCTAAATCTGAACTTAAAAGATAACATGTAAATGTACCATCTCTTCTCTTGGAATGTGGTGATCGTGGTATTTGGACTGTATCCAAATGCTTATTTTGTCTTGTTATGAGTGTGACAGATTAGACAAACACATGCTAAAAAAGTTAATGAAACTAATAGGAGAAATGAATACCTAAGTTGAAATCCAGGGTTTGAGGTATTACCTCACCCTTATGAGAGAATAATGAATAATACATGGTCTGGAAACCAAGGTGAGAAAGATAGTCTCCAAGAGAAATTAAAATAATAGAAGAAAATGTAATTACTAAGTGGAATTTGAATCCTATATATGTAATACTTAGTTTGATGACCAACATAAGAGTATTTATCTAATTATCTATGGTAATACAAGTGTTGAGATACCAAATAAAGGTAAATCAATATGACCTTTAGAATAGTAGAAAGACAATTCTTTGCATGGTATTCTGAGTTCAATTAATTTTTATCCTGACCCTAAGTTCACTTTGAAGTTGTGGAAATAGGTTGAAGAGGAACTCAATATTAGGTTGGAATTCAGTACAACCTATCACCCTCAGATTGATGGTCAGTCGGAAAGGATGATCTAGACCCTAGAAGATTTGTTGAGAGCATGTGTGCTAGATTGGGGTGGATTATGGGAACGATACCTACCCTTAGCTAAGTTTACCTACAATAATAGCTACCAAGGTCGTGATTGGATGCCTCTGTATGAAGACTCTTTATGGGAGGTCGTGTTGGTCATCTCTTCACTAGGATGATGTCAACGAGAGGTCCTTGATAAGGTCATAAGAACTAGATTATATAATGACAAAGTCTCTTTGATCAAGAAAAGACTAAAGAGATCCCAGGATCGATAGAAGTCATATCTTGATGCAAATCAGACTGATTTGCATGTCACTATAGGTGAACATGTGTTTCTGAAAATGCAACCCCTCCAAACTATAGCTAAGAGCAGAGGAATACTAAGTCCCTGATATGTGGGTTTTCTTAAGTAAAGAAGATTGACAAATTTTCTTACCGTTTAGGCTAACTGACACAATATAGTATGATGCATGATGTGTTCCATGTGTCCAATCTGTGCTGTGTGAAGGATCCTATCCATGTGCTAAATATTGAATCTATAAAACTCCAAGGGAAATTGACATATATTTAGTCACCTGTGAAGGTACTGGATATCAACGTGAAAGAACTCACACATAAAAATATTGATATGCTAAAGGTTCTCTTGAAGAACCAGGGAGACGATGAAGCCACATGGGAGCTGAAGACAGACATAGAAAAGTTTCATCCTAATCCTTTTGTATAATTAGTTGAATTTTGAGGACAAAATTCCTATAACAGGGATAGGATGTTATAACTTGGTTTTTCATATAGTTTTACACATGTTTGATCTTAAATAGTGAATAATAATTACTTTATATTCCTTGTTTGTAAAATTATGGGTTTGACTTGAAAAATCACCATTGCAAAGACTTTTGTGGTTTTACTATCTTCTAATAATCCAATGATAAATATGGGGAAAAGAAAGAAAGAAAATTCAATGATAAATATATTTCCAATATTAATGGATAACTATTGTTTTACATGTGAATTATGAGGAATTCTCTATAAAAATTGGTGATGAAGGCCACTAATGGTTTGGTTTCATTTTCACAAGGTTCCTAATAAGAAAAGTAATCAAAATGCTTGGTTTGAAAAAGATAGAAAGAGAAAAAGTGCTAATTTGATACCTTAAATAATGAAATAAAGGAGAAGACTTGGAGACTAAGGCAAACACTTTTATTGTAACTATTTTCATCTAAAATCATGCCTACACTTAGATGAAGTCGCTAAAAATTTCCTCCAAAATTTGTTATTAAAAGAATAAAGGAAGAGAGATATGGATTTTTCAAGATATCTAAAAGTGATTGGATGAATGGATATATGCAATAAATGTCACAATTTAAATTGTTTTAGAAAAAGAAATTAGGGACCAAACACCTTTCATTTGAAAGTGTGATCTGAGTCATGGATCTCAAATCCAAGGTCGACTAGTTATCATCTAGCTTAAGATAAAATAGGAAACTTGGGAACTGTACACATGGATTTGTTGTACATGGATTTGCTTTTTCAACTTTATACCTACCTAATTCATGTGCAACTCTAGAAATATCCCCAACATATTGGCAAGGAGAAATCATGCCTACATAACCTAAGAATCGCCTACATTGAAAGGAAATATAGGGTTTCCATAATTGCCTCTATGATTACACCCTACCCTTAAAACTAGAGATATAAAAAGGGTATGAATCCCCATAGCGAGATTATCGACTCATGGACGAAGTAATACTCATCTTGATGGGCACTCCCCTTCCTCTAGTTTTTCTCCAAAGTGTGTTTCCTCCCTCGACTTCTTCTCTATGATATAATCAAAGATAACTCTTCGTCATCCACCGTACTTGCGGTTGTCTCTGAGAAATCGA
The DNA here is from genome assembly GCA_963693085.1 of Alisma plantago-aquatica. Taxonomy (NCBI): domain Eukaryota; kingdom Viridiplantae; phylum Streptophyta; class Magnoliopsida; order Alismatales; family Alismataceae; genus Alisma; species Alisma plantago-aquatica. Next base: position 333,930,451 of record OY856413.1, read on the forward strand.
AGACCACCGACCAACTCGAGGCGACGCGGAGGACTAGACCACTCTCTTGCCTTCTTCTCCTAGGACCCAACACCTAGACTCAACTCTAGAGTTGAGTCATCCTCATCAGTTCTACTCACGAACCTAAGAATGAAGGAGGGAGATAAGACTTGGGGGAAATATCTCTTCTTCCCTCACCTCATTGTGATAAGGTAAGAGATATTAAAGTCTTTCAATTTTGATTAATATCTAGACACATGAACATGCAGCACTGAGATGGCAAGAAACCATTGGATCTCTGACCCAGTAGCATGGCCAAAATTCTTGTCACCTGTGAGTTGGCATGTTCTGACTGGATGATAAGTAGTTTATTTATAAAAACTATGATAATTACTAGGATAATCAAATTAAAATGAATAATATATGAAAATTGATCAAAAAATGCAAGGAACAAAAACAAAATAGTTCCAAGACCTAGATCTACTTCTAATTCGAAAAGTGCCTAAAGTTGATATTTTAATGAGTTAAATGTATGAAAACTAAATTCAATGTTTATATGATCATAACATGTTTGATTAAACTTAATAGTCAAAGACTAACATTTTTGGATAAAAAGGGTATCTTGCATCTAGTTTAAGTTTCATAATTCATAAGTTGATAAATTAGGGTTTTCTTGAGTTAAAAATTCTTATGATGATAAAATTATGGTTTGCAAACCAAAAAGGCATTAAAAGTGATAATTAGTGTTTGGGAGGAAAAAACCCTAATGAAACCCAAATTAACCCCAAAACCCTAATTTGGACCTCAAGTCAATGCTAATGTGAATATATGAACAAAATAAAAATACATGGGTATTATGTTTTATTTTCAGGGTAGTATCTTGATTGGTTGCTTTTGTTGCCCTTTTGCTTGGAAATCAAGTTAATCACTCATGAGGAAGGTATGTGGTTATGCATCTAACTACTTGACATAACCGACTGCCATGGTTTACTCAAGGTATTTCAGAATGGATTGTAAATTAAATGCTTTCTTATTTGTTTATTTCTTACAATATATGAAGCCCATATGAGTATCATAATATATGGAAATAACTTGATCAAACCCACTATATTATCCCTAAATATATGCATGCATGGAAATTATAGAAAGCATCCCAAGTGAGTGTGTTGGCTAATGAATACTCCCATAGAGTGAGTATGACATCATGAACACCCCCAGTGAGTGGGTATGGATGGAAATCAACCCTAGTGAGTGGTTAGATCGTAATAATACTCTCGGTGAGTGAGTATGATAATAGGGTGCTCCAAGTGAGTCGGTATGACACTGAGATCAAGGGTTGAGAAATTAAGAAATCAAAATGTGTTCTAGTTATTTTTTAATTGTAGATATGGTTGATTATGTTGTTATTCATACATGTGCATATTGTGTATCCACCACATACTAGTATAGAAATATATTGATCGTGCTTTTGTTTCACAACATTTGAGGGTAAACTATTATTAAATTGGAAGATGGGCTTGCAAGAAGACTGCACCAAGAAAGAAGGAAACTTAAAGTCATAAATGGAGGATTATAGTTAGATAGAATTTCTTTCTATTGCAAACCTTAGATTTACATTCCATGTTCCTCCCTTGAGGAGAGGTTATCTTGTTACAAACTCATTTCCATATAATAAAATATATTGATTGTTATTGGTTACTTGCAAATCCCGGATCCTAGAGTTATGATTATGGCCCTTGTCCTATCGGCCATTCTTTTTAGTGGATAATAGGGGGAGGAGGTCATAAAAATGAATCGTATGGATCACTAAGGAAAATAGAGACATTTTGGAGAGATCCAATTGTTGGGTTTTATGGAGGCGACATGTACAATGGAAGTAATAAAAAATGCTCCACACATAATCTACTAGAAGATCTAGTCAATAAAAATATATTTGGAAAGATGGTGTGTGGGATATACCTCATTGTGGAGCAAGTCCAGTGATGTCTCTTCACATGATGATATGTGTAACTCCTCGCATGCACAGACAGTCCTTGTCAACATCCTCTGAACATAGGAAACTCAACATATGCATCTCTACTTCATCCATGTAGATGCACCAGAACTCCACATTGTGCTTATCAATCTAGTGGGAAGAAGTATCCTTCTGCTTGACATTATGCTAGTGTTGCGGTCACTCTCCTCTCTCGATTGGGGATGATGATGGCTAGGGTTCACATACAAGTGTGTGTCCTTTGGCCTCTCCTTGGGCGTATCGAAAATTCCATCCATCATGCCTCTATAAATAGTAGAGAAAAAGAAGCAGGGTTTTCAGAAACCCCTCATATAAACAAAAAGGCCACAGTTGGGTTTAAAACAAGCCACTCGTGGACAACTAAAAGAATATTCTAGAATCAATTAATTAACCAATTATTCATATTAATTGCTTAAATAATTTTTTTCATATGGCTCTAATCAATCCCTTAGGATTAGCCAAAAGACTTAACAATAAAATTTAGTTAATTACCTTGAACATTTTAACCAATTAACTAAGATTATATTCCAATATTATTATAGTAGATTACCTAATCATTTTAGAAATCAATTTAATTTGAAACATTTCCAATCCCTTCCACAAGTATACTCCTATTCCAATACATCCTATATGTGTGACATGATAGGCTCCAAATTACATTGGTTATGATATTCATAATCATATTATGATTTCACAAGCAATGATTGGTATCTAGAAAGACTTCATTGCTACCCAATTAATTGGAGAAGTTGAAGAACAACTTCAACCTACAATCTATGTTTGGTGTTATAGTGAAGTATAGGTCCTTTGTCTCTGGTATCCAGATTGAACTTGAGGCATGGGATCATCATCCTCTTCAACTTTCAATGCATGTTCCTTGACCTAGAGAAAACTGTCTAAGATATGTGTAAGCTCAACATAACATATTGACTCACATCAATAAGTCCATTCATTTCTCAGTCTTGCTTATCAAGTGGCCAAGATATAAAACTCCTATAGGAGGGAAAAATCCCATCTACATCACTCACAGTCATCCCCAAGGTCACAATGCACCCAAGAACTGCCTTTATGGCAATCCTTATTTAGGATCACAGTAGATGATGACATAGTACACCGAGCGACATGTGATGAGTGTAGTGGTATTAGGTCTAAGAACTACAATCACCACCATCACTATGAGAGATGAATTTTACTACCAATCATCATTTCCATGTGTCACTCTCAAGGTGGGTATGTCTAATACATTATTCTCTAATGTTACAACCCCAATTTTGCATGTGTTTTCATAATTGAAATATAATGATTTTGCGAGTTTGGACTTAATTGTAAAGGTTGTACGCTTTGCTTCAAAGAAAGGATTTATTTTCAAATATCCCTTACATTAGGAATTTTGTGGTTCCTATTATTATATTAACTCAGTAATGGATATAAAAGAGAAGAAAAGAGGAAAAGTCCAAATAATGGAAAAAGATAAAAGATAATGGATATTAAGCAAAGTATTTATGAGAAATACTTAGAAATATCTAGAAAGTGGCATTAATGGCCACAAATGAGTAAAAATCGTTTACATATGATTTCTAATGAAAGAAATAGGAAAAGAGGACAGGAAATAAAAGATAAAGAGAAAATCCTTGAAAAGAGATATCTTAATAAAGAAATAAGTAAGATAATGAGAAATGAAGAATGTAGGATAATAAGTATCCTTAAATAGGATTTCGAAATCTTAAGGTTCCTTGGGTTCCAACAAATCCAAGTTGCAAAGATAATAGGTGAAGAAAGAGAAAAGATCAATTAAATATTGATTTAGTAAGTAGAAAATATGAGATAATAATGAAATACAAGAAACATGTGGAAATATGGATAATGGAATCATAATGGATGCTATTTCGAATCCACAATGTTTCTAATGGTAAAAGGAACCCAAATAAATGATACAAAAGAATAAGAGAGAGAAAATATGTATAAAATATGCCTTATTAAGATATAACTTGCAAATGAAGGAAATTCTTTGACCTAGTACATTGTCTACCTATTAGGTAGGACCATCAGGTTATCATGAGTCAATGATTGGGCTATCTATGGGTAGTGCCATGTGACTGTTTAACATATTATGAGTTAGGGATTGGGATACCTATGGGTAGTGCCATGCGACTCTTCAACCCTAGGTATTGATCTACCTGTTAGGTAGGATCATGGGGGTTAATTGGGATCTACCATATGAGAGGTAGTATCCAAGTCCACTACAGGGACAACGTAGATGCAAGGGTATGCATGGATTGTGTAGTTATGTTTAAAGCATAAAGTTTGTTTGTTAAATCATAATTTCTTTGTGATATGTTGTTAAAAATAAATGCATAATTTGTGTTTCCCACCACATACCAGTATAATTTGTTATAGTGACCACTGTTTTGTTTATCGGTATTTTAGGTACAACATTGAAAAGGACAAATAGTAAAGTGATACATTGTGAATATATGAATTAAAGTACAAGGATGATTAGTTAGAATAGACTCTAGTTGTGGATAGAAGTTTAGAAATCCAAGATTTGAAAAAGGTATGCAATGTTTTATTTTATTACAACTTTTCAATATAGTTTTAGTAGAATTTAGTAATTATTATTGATTATTTGTCAAACCATTGATCCGGAAAAATTGGGATAACAACTATGACCTTTTGGTCTCCCTTAATTGGGGTTTACTGGGAGGCGGGGTCGTTACAGTATATGAGGAAAAGTCACTATGGAAGTGACTGATAGAATGGGACCATGCCGGTATAGGAAGGTCTCCATGAGACCAATGAAGGGACATAAAGTAATACATGTGTTCCCTAAGAGATGAAGGAAATTTGGGTAAAAGAATTGTAAGTGGAACAATGTTCTTGTATATTATAGAGAAATCTCAAGTCAAAGGTGCAATGAAATAGAATAATGTTATGACATCTCAATGAAACCCTTGGGAAGGGTAGGGATTTAGTAAACCCTAAGATCAAGTAAGATGATCAAATCAAAGGTACAAAAGAATTATGAGGTTTGGGGAATGATCATGTCCTAAGTGTAGAAGATCCTTGGGAGTCAATAGGAGATCATTCTAAAGGTACCTATGCCCTAGAAATCTTAGGGAATGACTGAGACCAATGAGACATGAGATGTAGCTCAAAAGAATGCAAGAAGTCACATGTGGATGTTAAAATAAGAATCTTGAAAGGAGTTTTGAATAAACTCATAAATTATGAGGAGACATTTTCCTATATGAATGCATGGAACCAAGGGAATGGTGGAAATCATTGTGGAAGACATGTGGAGAGTGGTTCAACCTAAATCTGAACTTAAAAGATAACGTGTAAATGTACCATCTCTTCTCTTGGAATGTGGTGAGCTTGGTATTTGGACTGTATCCAAATGCTTATTTTGTCTTGTTATGAGTGTGACAGATTAGACAAACACATGCTAAAAAAGTTAATGAAACTAATAGGAGAAATGAATACGTAAGTTGAAATCCAGGGTTTGAGGTATTACCTCACCCTTATGAGAGAATAATGAATAATACATGGTTTGGAAACCAAGGTGAGAAAGATAGTCTCCAAGAGAAATTGAAATAATAGAAGAAAATGTAATTACCAAGTGGAATTTGAATCCTATATATATAATACTTAGTTTGATGACCAACATAAGAGTAGTTATCTAATTATCTATGGTAATACAAGTGTTGAGATACCAAATAAAGGTAAATCAATATGACCTTTAGAATAGTAGAAAGACAATTCTTTGCATGGTATTCTGAGTTTAATTATTTTTTATCCTGACCCTAAGCTCACTTTGAAGTTGTGGAAATAGGTTTAAGAGGAACTCAATATCAGGTTGGAATTCAGTACAACCTATGACCCTCAGATTGATGGTCAGTCGGAAAGGATGATCTAGACCCTAGAAGATTTGTTGAGAGCATGTGTGCTAGATTGGGGTGGATTATGGGAACGATACCTACCCTTAGCTAAGTTTACATACAATAATATCTACCAAGGCCGTGATTGGATGCCTCTGTATGAAGAATCTTTATTGGAGGTCGTGTTGGTCATCTCTTCACTAGGATGATGTCAATGAGAGGGCCTTGATAAGGTCATAAGAACTAGATTATATAATGACAAAGTCTCTTTGATCAAGAAAAGGCTAAAGAGATCCCAGGATCGATAGAAGTCATATCTAGATGCAAAGCAGACTGATTTGCACGTCACTATAGGTGAACATGTGTTTCTGAAAATGCAATTCCTCCAAACTATAGCTAAGAGAAGAGGAATACTAAGTCCCTGATATGTGGGTTTTCTTAAGTAGAGAAGATTGACAAACTTTCTTACCGTTTAGGCTAACTGACACAATATAGTATGACGCATGATGTGTTCCATGTGTCCAATCTGTGTTGTGTGAAGGATCCTATCCATGTGCTAAATATTGAATCTATAGAACTCCAAGGGAGATTGACATATCTTTAGTCACCTGTGAAGGTACTGGATATCAACGTGAAAGAACTCACACAAAAATATTGAGATGCTAAAGGTTCTCTTGAAGAACCAGGGAGACGATGAAGCAACATGGGAGCTGAAGACAGACATGGAAAAGTTTCATCCTAATCCTTTTGTATAATTAGTTGAATTTTGAGGACAAAATTCCTATAATAGGGATAGGATGTTATAACTTGGTTTTTCATATAGTTTTACACATGTTTGATCTTAAATAGTGAATAATAATTGCTTTATATTCCTTGTTTGTAAAATTATGGGTTTGACTTGAAAAATCACCATTGCAAAGACTTTTGTGGTTTTACTGTCTTCTAATAATCCAATGATAAATATGGGGAAAAGAAAGAAAGAAAATTCAATGATAAATATATTTCCAATATTAATGGATAACTATTGTTTTACATGTGAATTATGAGGAATTCTCTATAAAATTGGTCATGAAGGCCACTAATGGTTTGGTTTCATTTTCACAAGGTTCCTAATAAGAAAAGTAATCAAAATGCATGGTTTGAAAAAGATATAAAGAGAAAAAGGGCTAATTTGATACCTTAAATAATGAAATAAAGGAGAAGACTTGGAGACTAAGGCAAACACTTTTATTGTAACTATTTTCATCTAAAATCATGCCTACACTTAGATGAAGTCGCTAAAAAATTCCTCCAAAATTTGTTATTAAAAGAATAAAGGAAGAGAGATATGGATTTTTCAAGATATCTTAAAGTGATTGGATGAATGGATATATGCAATAAATGTCACAATTTAAATTGTTTTAGAAAAAGAAATTAGGGACCAAACACCTTTCATTTGAAAGTGTGATCTGAGTCGTGGATCTCAAATCCAAGGTCGACCAGTTATCATCTAGCTTAAGATAAAATAGGAGACTTGGGAACTGTACACATGGATTTGTTGTACATGGATTTGCTTTTTCAACTTTATACCTACCTAATTCATGTGCAACTCTAGAAATATCCCCACCATATTGGCAAGGAGAAATCATGCCTACATAACCTAAGAATGGCCTACATTGAAAGGAAATATAGGGTTTCCATAATTGCCGCTATGATTACACCCTACCCTTAAAACTAGAGATATAAAAAGGGTATGAATCCCCATAGCGAGATTATAGACTCATGGACGAAGTAATACTCATCTTGATGGGCACTCCCCTTCCTCTAGTTTTTCTCCAAAGTGTGTTTCCTCCCTCGACTTCTTCTCTATGATATAATCAAAGATAACTCTTCGTCATCCACCCTACTTGCGGCTGTCTCTGAGAAATCGAAGACCACCGACCAACTCGAGGCGATGCGGAGGACTAGACCACTCTCTTGCCTTCTTCTCCTAGGACCCAACACCTAGACTCAACTCTAGAGTTGAGTCATCCTCATCAGTTCTACTCACAAACCTAAGAATGAAGGAGGGAGATAAGACTTGGGGGAAATATCTCTTCTTCCCTCACCTCATTGTGATAAGGTAAGAGATATTAAAGTCTTTCAATTTTGTTTAATTTCTAGACACATGAACATGGAGCACTGAGACGGCAAGAAACCATTGGATCTCTTACCCAATAGCATGGCCAAAATTCTAGTCACCCGTGAGTTGGCATGTTCTGACTGGATGATAAGTAGTGTATTTATTAAAACTATGATAATTACTAGGATAATCAAATTAAAATGAATAATATATGAAAATTGATCAAAAAAATGCAAGGAACAAAAACAAAATAGTTCCAAGACCTAGATCTACTTCTAATTTGAAAAGTGCCTAAAGTTGATATTTTAATGAGTTAAATGTATGAAAACTAAATTCAATGTTTATATGATCATAACATGTTTGATTGAATTTAATAGTCAAAGACTAACATTTTTGGATAAAAGGGTATCTTGCATCTAGTTTGAGTTTAATAATTCATAAGTTGATAAATTAGGGTTTTCTTGAGTTAAAATTCTTATGATGATAAAATTATGGTTTGCAAACCAAAAAGGCATTAAAAGTGATAATTAGTGTTTGGGAGGAAAAAACCCTAATGGAACCCAAATTAACCCCAAAACCCTAATTTGGACCTCAAGTCAATGCTAATGTGAATATATGAACAAAATAAAAATACATGGGTATTATGTTTTATTTTCAGGGTAGTATCTTGATTGGTTGCTTTTGTTGCCCTTTTGCTTGGAAATCAAGTTAATCACTCGTGAGGAAGGTATGTGGTTATGCCTCTAACTACTTGACATAACCGACTGCCATGGTTTACTCAAGGTTTTTCAGAATGGATTGTAAATTAAATGCTTTCTTATTTGTTTATTTCTTACAATCTATGAATCCCATATGAGTATCATAATATATGGAAATAACTTGCTCAAACCCATTATATTATCCCTAAATATATGCATGCATGGAAATTATAGAAAGCATCCCAATTGAGTGTGTTGGCTAATGAATACTCCCATAGAGTGAGTATGACATCATGAACACCCCCAGTGAGTGGGTATGGATGGAAATCAACTCTAGTGAGTGGTTAGATCGTAATAATACTATCGGTGAGTGAGTATGATAATAGGGTGCTCCAAGTGAGTCGGTATGACACTGAGATCAAGGGTTGAGAAGTTAAGAAATCAAAATGTGTTCTGGTTATTTTTTAATTGTAGATATGGTTGATTATGTTGTTATTCATACATGTGCATATTGTGTTTCCACCACATACTAGTATAGAAATATATTGATCGTGCTTTTGTTTCACAACATTTGAGGGTAAACTATTATTAAATTGGAAGATGGGCTTGCAAGAAGACTGCACCAAGAAAGAAGGAAACTTAAAGTCATAAATGGAGTATTATAGTTAGATAGAATTTCTTTCTATTGCAAACCTTAGATTTACATTCCATGTTCCTCCCTTGAGGATAGGTTATCTTGTTACAAACTCATTTCCATATATTAAAATATATTGATTGTTATTGGTTACTTGTAAATCCCGGATCCTAGAGTTATGATTATGGCCCTTGTCCTATCAGCCATTCTTTTTAGTGGATAATAGGGGGAGGAGGTCATAACAATGAATCGTATGGATCACTAAGGGAAATAGAGACATTTTGGAGGGATCCAATTGTTGGGTTTTATGGAGGCGACATGTACAACGGAAGTAATAAAAAAATGCTCCACACATAATCTACTAGAAGATCTAGTCAATAAAAATATATTTGGAAAGATGATGTGTGGGATATACCTCATTGTGGAGCAAGTCCAGTGATGTCTCTTCACATGATGATCTGTGTAACTCCTCGCATGCACAGACAGTCCTTGTCAACATCCTCTGAACATAGGAAACTCAACATATGCATATCTACTTCATCCATGTAGATGCACCAGAACTCCACATTGTGCTTATCAATCTAGTGGGAAGAAGTATCCTTCTGCTTGACATTATGCTAGTGTTGCGGTCACTCTCCTCTCTCGATTGGGGATGATGATGGATAGGGTTCACATACAAGTGTGTGTCCTTTGGCCTCTCCTTGGGCGTATCAAAAATTCCATCCATCATGCCTCTATAAATAGTAGAGAAAAGGAAGCAGGGTTTTCAGAAACCCCTCATATAAACAAAAAGGCCGCAGTTGGGTTTAAAACAAGCCACTCGTGGACTATTAAAAGAATATTCTAGAATCAATTAATTAACCAATTATTCGTATTAATTGCTTAAATAATTTTTGTCATCTGCCTCTAATCAATCCCTTAGGATTATCCAACAGACTTAACAATAAAATTTAGTTAAGTACCTTGAACATTTTAACCAATTAACTAAGATCATATTGCAATATTATTATAGTAGATTACCTAATCATTTTAGAAATCAATTTAATTTGAAACATTTCCAATCACTTCCACAAGTATACTCCTATTCCAATACATCCTCTATGTGTGACATGATAGGCTCCAAATTACATTGGTTATGATATTCATAATCATATTATGATTTCACAAGCAATGATTGGTATCTAGAAAGACTTCATTGCTACCCAATTAATTGGAGAAGTTGAAGAACAACTTCAACCTACAATCTATGTTTGGTGTTATAGTGAAGTATAGGTCCTTTGTCTCTGGTATCCAGATTGAACTTGAGGCATGGGATCGTCATCCTCTTTAACTTTCAATGCATGTTCCTTGACCTAGAGAAAACTGTCTAAGATATGTGTAAGCTCAACATAACATATTGACTCACATCAATAAGTCCATTCATTTCTCAGTCTTGCTTATCAAGTGGCCAAGATATAAAACTCCTATAGGAGGGACAAATCCCATCTACATCACTCACAGTCATCCCCAAGGTCACAATGCACCCAAGAACTGCCTTTATGGCAATCCTTATTTAGGATCACAGTAGATGATGACATAGTACACCGAGCGACATGTGATGAGTGTAGTGGTATTAGGTCTAAGAACTACAATCACCACCATCACTATGAGAGATGAATTTTACTACCAATCATCATTTCCATGTGTCACTCTCAAGGTGGGTATGTCTAATACATTATTCTCTAATGTTACAACCCCAATTTTGCATGTGTTTTCATAATTGAAATATAATGATTTTGTGAGTTTGGACTTAATTGTAAAGGTTGTACGCTTTGCTTCAAAGAAAGGATTTCTTTTCAAATATCCCTTACATTAGGAATTTTGTGGTTCCTATTATTATATTAACTCAGTAATGGATATAAAAGAGAAGAAAAGAGGAAAAGTCCAAATAATGGAAAAAGATAAAAGATAATGGATATTAAGCAAAGTATTTATGAGAAATACTTAGAAATATCTAGAAAGTGGCATTAATGGCCACAAATGAGTAAAAATCGTTTACATATGATTTCTAATGAAAGAAATAGGAAAAGAGGAGAGGAAATAAAAGATAAAGAGAAAATCCTTGAAAAGAGATATCTTAATAAAGAAATAAGTAAGATAATGAGAAATGAAGAATGTAGGATAATAAGTATCCTTAAAAAGGATTTCGAAATCTTAAGGTTCCTTGGGTTCCAACAAATCCAAGTTGCAAAGATAATAGGTGAAGAAAGAGAAAAGATCAATTAAATATTGATTTAGTAAGAAGAAAATATGAGATAATAATGAAATACAAGAAACATGTGGAAATATGGATAATGGAATCATAATGGATGCTATTTCGAATCAGCAATGTTTCTAATGGTAAAAGGAACCCAAATAAGTGATACAAAAGAATAAGAGAGAGAAAATATGTATAAAATATGCCTTATTAAGATATAACTTGCAAATGAAGGAAATTCTCTAATACTTTCTAGTTTGAGTACCAAACTTGGCACACCAATATTTTAAGTCATTATGGACTTTCCCTCAAAATTTGGGATCAATTGGATAAATGGTTTGGGAGATATGAATTTTGTAAGTATCCTAAAGTGTAAATGATAACATTAAATGTCACAATTCAATTGTTATTTATATTCTAATATGAGGCTTGATAGCCGTTGGATCCTTGATCCAATGGTGGCTGCTCTTAGTTCTTGTTTAGGAAAGAAGAACAGTAGAAGGAGGTTTCTCAATTGGTTTCCTCTATGGACAATAATTGTGCGAATCTAAAAGTTTCTCCATTGGATTCGAGGGAAGAAATTGGACCAGAAGATCCTTGGTTTCCCCTATTTTTGTGTGAGATTGGGATTTTTCCAATAATCCTATTTGTACAGGACATTCAAGCATGTACCAGACATCTTGGATTCTTGAGATAGGGGCCTATATAAGGCATATACCTCTCATAGAGAGAGGATCGTATCCCCTAAGATTCGTGGAGAGCGTGTTGCTCTTGCGAACTACTTCGGACAGGGAGTCCTCATCTACTAGGAGCCCTGTTTCCACGGCAGAACAGGGCAAGTGAGGAGCGAGCTTGGTGTCTCTCTCAGCTAGAAGAATCACACCTGGGGGGCTGTGCTGGTGGGTGAGGCAGGTGGTCGGTGGCCGAGGGGGGGAGGGCGACCAGGAGGGCACTACTCATTAGGAAGTGACCAGGTGTCGAGGGCAGGAAGCGCCTGCGACTCCCTATCTACAGGGGTGGTCTCGCGAAGGAGATGACGGGGGAAAAGGTGGGTCTAGGCGACTGGGTAGCCGGATCAAAAGATTGGATCTGTGGGTTGAGAAAGGAAGTAGTCGGGAAAAGAAAGAAATGTAAAGGGGCTGACGTGGCGCTCCATTATTGGCCAAAGGTAAACTATTTTGCTAAAATCCTAGAAATAAATTGGTATCTCCGATGGAAACATTCAATATATGAAAATTGATTAGTAGAACACATAGAATCCAATAAAAATAATTTTAAATCATGGTTTAGTTCCTATTTTCAAAAGTACATTAAGTTGATTATAAAGTTCATTAAACATAGGTTAAAACCCTAATTGTGATTAAAGATCGAATCTATGACGCCTAACTGTTTAATTCAAGCACTATTAGCCTATTGGATGATAAAATAAGAATCGAATCTGATTTAGATGAGAATTTGTTTGTTTTAGGTTTTTAGCCTATGAATCCACAATAATGCATGTAGAAACCCTAATCTAGGGTAAAGAAGGAGATTCATTTGAATAATTTGAATTATTTGGAAATAGGTTGATGATTGTTGATCCTAAGCCGGTTAGGAGTGTTATGATGAGAAAGTAAAAGTTTTTATATAGTTTTGTGGAATTAGGGTTTATAATACTAAAAGTGGAGGCAAACCCCTAATTGCAAAGGAAACCCTAAAATTGGAGTAGAAATCCTAAGAAACAAGATGAGTTTGGATAAATCTTGATAAAAGGAAATTTGTATGTTTATTTCAGGATTTCTTTGCATACTTGCTAATTTGTTGGGTTTTCGCTACTTGATTGATTCTATCTTGAAATCTGCAATCACAAGTATGTGGTTATGCTTCTGGATAATCATTTTAGTTTCACGACAATTTCCAAACATTTTATCGATTTCCTAAAAATAACTGCTTGGATGACTTTTATTTCATGCAACTATAAAGTGACTATGACTATCACCATAAGTATGCGTACATGATTGGCTCAGATCCTGGTCCTCCTCTGTGGCTATGTGAATGCTAAAAAGGGTAACCTAGAGCAAGGTCTAGGCTATCGAGAGTTAGGGATTGGGCTACCTACGTGTATTGACATGCAACTCTTTAGCACACCATGGGTTAAGGAGTGGGCTACCCATGGGTAGTGCCATGTGACTCAACCCTAGAAACTGATTCACTTGTTAGGTAGGATCATGAGGGATTAAACGAGGATCTACCATAAGGAAGGTAGCATCCGGGTCCACTGTAGGGACAGTGTAGAGGCTGGGGTATGTAAGGATTGAGAATTTATGTTGAAAACATAAAGTTGTTTGTTAAATCATATTTGACTGCAATATGTGGTTACAATTAATTGCATGATTTTTGTTTCCCCCCACATACCAGCGTAATTCATTTATGTTGGCGAACGTTTTGTTTGTAGATGTTTAGGTTCAAGTGAAAAGAACAAATAGTAAAGTAGCATATGTGGAATTAAATGAGAATTAAAGTACAAAGGTGAATGAGTTATAATAGACTCCAGATATGGATAAAAGTAGATATCCAAGTTTTTTGAAAAAGGTATGCAAAGTTAAAATTTATTTCAGCGTTTCAGTTTAGTTTAGCAGAATTTGATAATTATTATTGATTATTTGTTGAACCTTTGATCCAGAAATTGGGATAACAACTATAACCTCTTGGTCTCCCTTAATTGGGGGTTACTGGGAGGTGAGGTCATTACATTTGGTATCAGAGCATCGGTTCCTCATTTAATTTTTAATAATTATTAAATTTTACAAACTCTGTAGAACATGAGGGAGTTATTAGAGGATTTTCCGAAAGACAGATGTGTCTAGAAAAGGATCACGCACGAGGACTGGCAAGATTTTCCTCCATACCGCTAGTCGGAATACGAGGACTCCTGGATCTGTGTGACTGATTGGCCAATGTCTTAGGATCTGACTCAAAATAATATACCTTTAGGACTCTCTCATCTATTTTTGTCCCTTCTCAAACCTAATTCTATTAAGATATTGAGGTTTAGGGTATTTCTCTCTCTTCCTCACCCTCTTGAGGTCAGGGTATGTAAAGTTGATAAGGTTTAAGAAATCCTCCACCAAATTAATGAAAAGCATGTAAATAAGATGGCATGGACATAAGCTTAACAGTTTAAGTGTAAACTAAAGAATAGGTGCATGCTTAGGTCGTATGACATGTGTTGTCATGCCCTCAGGAGAGACCTGAGGTTAGACCTTTCCAGGAGGATGAGTAGAGAGAGTTAGACTTGGAGGTAGAGACCTGGCACATCCTCTGAGGATGATGCTAACCCTAACCCTAAGTGAAGGTTAGAGAGAGAGATGACACGATGAGCTAGATGTCATGGTAGACCATGTGTGTGAGTGGACATGCTTTTAGTTTGAATACCCATGACGATATGCGCCATGTGAGGTTGGATGACCTAGTACCTTGGCGATCCAATACTGTGAGGGGTCGTGCACGTTAGGATGAAGGATAACTCCTTCATTGATGAGGTTATATAAGGACCTATAGAAATCCCTATGGGTTTATATGAGTAGGGCATAACATGCACCCAGGGTACGTCAGTAGTGTTGGCAGTAGGTTAAAACTGAGGCCAGAAGGGCATGATGGACATCTTATGAGATAAGCATAAATAGATATGGATAATCTTGAGCGAACATAAGTTTGAACATAGGCTTCACCCATGTAGGGGTATGCTTGTGAGCTTGATCCACCTTCATGGAGAGAGGACCTCTAGTAGTAAGGTTGTTTGTAGGGTTAGATCTAGAGAGAGAGAGAGAAGGACCCAAGCAAGAAGGTTGGAAGCTTAGACTCCGAGATATGAGGAATAGTGGGGAGTTGAGGGTGATGCGACTTAAGTGGATGATAGCGGTTGCCTCATGCTTGATTCATGGAGTCTGATGGTATCTTGGTTGCCTTTAGAGGAACCAAACCATAGAGAGAAGATGAGGTTGTTGGTACCTATGTGCCTATGGTATATGTGTTTACCTTCTGATATGGAAAGAAGAGTTCCTTAGACCATGAAAAGGTTTAGTAACAAGTTGTGAGGCCTTATACCTAGTTGGTTGTCCTTAAGGAGGACTCCACTCTGAAGTGTTGTTCAAGTGGAATGATAATAGGACGTACATGTTATACCTTGTACATGCTTGGTTCGTGGTTCAAAGGGTTGAGCATGCAGTGGGACATCTAAAAAGTGAACCTAGGGTTCCTAGGCCTAAGAGGGGAAGAGGTGTACCTGATGCTCATGACGAGATTTGAGTTTCAATAGATTCGAGCATGGCACTCCTCATGTTAGAGGAAAGGGAAACCCCTTAAGTTTAATGTATGTTTGATGGACCCCTCACAACTAAGTTGATGACATGAGAAGGTATGATCTTGATCCAATGTTGAGGATGAAAACAAGTGTGACCTAGCAAGGTTTAGTAGGTGGTATGCTTGTGCCTTAGTGGCTTGCTAGGGTTAAGCATGCTCATGTGGATGTAAACCCTAGACATAAGGACGTTTGTGACCTTTGTTATCCAGATGTAGTTTGCTCCCATCCTGGGGGAGGGATCCTTTTGTAGGATGTATACCAGTTTTTGTTGCTTTAAGGAAACCTAAAGGGGTCTCATAGGATCTTGAGAAGCTAAGCGAAAAGTACATAGTATGAGAATGCACCTATAGACCCAGAGATAACCATCTCTAAGTACTTGTGGATGTGTTACCATGGAGGTAACTGGTATGGGGCCTCACCAAGGTAGGCAGGTCACCATGACCCCTATGAAAGGATGAAAGTCAGCCCATGAATGCAGAGAGAGATGATGGAGACTTGGGTAAGGTTCTAAGTTGTACATGTACTATAATGGAATCCTAAATCTATCCTAGGGTCAGGTAGGGATAAGACCGATGGAAGTAGGAGTTGCCTAATTCCCTAGTTGCACATGACCATAGGGTCGGGAGGTAACAACTATCATTGTCTGAGGGCCATGGGTTAGGAGATTGATCACCTTCACGAACTCATGGGACCCAAAGGGCAGATGAGGAGGGAACTCTCTGGATGCATAAGGGAAGAGGGATGACCCCAAAAGTGTCGGCACCCTACAGACCTAGAGGAGATGACCAAGGATGGTATGATGACCCAAGTGGGTTTAAGACTAGTTTCCATGGAAGTAACCTTGATGTCGAGATGTTCATGATGTGGAGACATGTGGCATGCTTCAACTTAGATTTAAAGGTGTACTGGAAAGGTGAGATATACCATCTCTACTCTTGGAACAGGAAGAACTCTATATTTGGACTGCAACCAAATGCTTATTTCCTCTTGTTATGGGAGTGAGAGATAGGACAGTATGCATGCCATACACCAAGGATAAAGATGATGTGAGTTGGAACATTGCTATGAGGTATGATGTTAGAGATGATAACATACCCTGGTGGAGTGAACGATACATGGATGGTTTACAAACGCTAAGAGAAATAAGGTAGTCATCTTATAAGGATGTTTTTAGCTGGAGCTATGTGGAATTTGCAAGTTATACAAGGTTGAGTTCGAAAACCAAGAGGATGGGTTAAGAGTTTTCTTGATGAAGATAGACTTAGAGTTTGAGATGATATGATAAGTGAATACATGGATGTGTATGTATTCAACTTTACCTTACACATAAGGATGTGAAGTGGTTGAGGTACAACTACCTAGTTTGGCTAGAGGCTAGAAGAGGTTGTTAGGCTAACCCTAAGTTTGAGAAAGAAGATATGTTTGGATAACACTCAGATGTAATGAAATCAGTTGATCCAGTTAGTGATTGATTGGTTATCCAACCTAGGCCTTGATGCAATAACAAGATGGTGGAAGAACCTCGGATGCACTCCTCTGGATAGGAAGGTGATGAAACCCCAATTAGAGTGGTTTAGGGTTTCTGAGGAATCAATCTCAAGGAATCAATACATATAGGAGATCATGATTTAAGATCACCATACATCATGGTACTACGAAGATAGTAAGTGACAGTAGTACTTTGGAAGCTTAAGATGAAGTTGCACGTGGCTTATTTTCATGCAAGCCAGGAGGTGAAGGACGAACAACAGTAACCCACTGAGTTGATATAGAGAATAAAGAATCCCTGAGAGGGAATGGGAGTTCATCACTGTGGATGTTGTGGTAAGTCTCCCCTAGATCAAGGAAGGTCAAGATGCAATATGGGTTATAGTAGATCGCCTTTCCTAGATGACATGAGAAAGAAAGAATACTATCAAGGGACAGATTCGGTTGAACTACATATGAGAGAGAGATGGTTCAACTACACCATGATGCGAGTTCAAAAGTTCTTGAGTATGACCTAAAGATTCACTTCCATGAAATGGAGGTAGATACATGAAGAACTTAATGTTAGTGTAGTTTATCACCCCTAACTAATGATTAGTATGATCCAGACTAGAGGGTCTGGTGAGAGCATGTGTTCTCATTCAGGGTGATACATGGAGGAAGTTCTTGTCCTCTGTAATATGTGATGATAACCACCATAGCCAGTATCGGGATGTAAAGAAGCTCTATACGGGAGATTGTGTCGGTCACCACTTCATTAAGATGATGTTGGTGAAGGGATCTCGCGAAGGTCAGAAAAGACCATAGTGTGTGCAGTGAAGTCGCTTGATCATACAATGGCTAGAAAAGAGAGTCGAGGGACAATAGAAGTCGTGAGCTGATGCAAAGTAGACTGACATGCAGTTCACTGTGGGAGAATATATGATATGAAAATCGGACCCCTCTGAGCTATAGCTGAGAAAGTCGAGTCCCCAATACATGGGTCCATTTTGAGATGGATTGGTGTATATGGTTATGTTTAGCCTTACCCCTCAGGATAACATGATGTATAATGTGTTCCATGAGTCTGATCTAGAGTACTATGTGAGGTACCCGAGCCATGTGCTGAGCAATGAACCTAGTGAGCCCCCAAGGAAGGCTGAAATGTCCTGAGTCACCTGTGAGGTGATGGAGTTTTGCAACGCCACTAAAAATCCTAGAGATGATGAATCCCTAAGTTTAGCCTTGCTAGTACTATGGTAAGATCTCCACCCACGTATGCTAAGACACACGGAAGTCTTATCGTAGTATAGTTAAGGGTCGAATCCTCAGGACAACGGTCTTGATGTAATCAAGATGGAAAACATTTTAGTCGTACTTAACTACTTAACAGTTGATATCTAGATCGAAAGTTTGATTTGGTTTTAAGCTAAGTACAAGGAAAGTAAAGAAAGTAGAAATTAAGGTTGTAAACAATGATTAAAAACCACTAGGATGTTGTCGGGTTTCACACCACTACACATGGAACATAAACATGCAACATAATAAAAAGACTTGCAAAGAGAAACCAATCAGCTAGTATCTTTGTAGACTTAGCTTCCTTTCAGATAACCAACTACGAGGAGTGTGGAGTAATGCAATGCCAGCCATCCCCTAACGAATGGTCACTTACTTTGCATTACTCCTTCATGAAGTGTGTTCCTCGACCTTACCAAGGTTGCACTTCCATACGTCAACTGATTCCATTTCATAGTATGGAAGTGCAATGATGGGAGTGAGTTTACTCCACTCGTGAAAGCACTCCTAGATACCGAAACAGACATATGGTGACTACATATATCTAGAACCAACATTCAATCGATATTCAGATCTAAGGGTATAAACGTAGACAATTCATACCAAGAGACAATAAGTAACACAAGTTGGTGATCAAGCAACAAGCATTCATTAAACGATTGATGTTGAGCCAAAAAGGAGAGTATCTCTATTGCAAACGATTGAATTACATTGCATGAAATGAAAACATGGGTAGCGGGGCTACTCCCCGCACCCTAGTGAAAAGGACTACTCGCTCATCTCAAGAGCAAAGGAAGTGGTGAGAAGAGAGAGAAAGAACGACATCTCCATGGAGGAGGGAAGGTTGAACCCTTGGTGGAGAGAGCAATGATCTTCACACTTCGTGGTTGCCTTGATGAAGGATCTTCTCCTCCCACCTTCTTTGTTGATGAGAGAGAAGGTAGCTTGATGATGAGATGTGGACCTCAAACCGGCAGCCTTAGGGTGATGGATGAAGGATGGAATTGCTCTGGAACTGGAGGGGCAGCCTTTGGGCATCTGAGCTCCCCCCTTTGGAGGACCTTTGGGGTCTTATTTATAGGCTTTGAGTGAAGTCCA
Source organism: Alisma plantago-aquatica (assembly GCA_963693085.1). Lineage (NCBI taxonomy): Eukaryota > Viridiplantae > Streptophyta > Magnoliopsida > Alismatales > Alismataceae > Alisma > Alisma plantago-aquatica. Next base: position 333,950,194 of record OY856413.1, read on the forward strand.
AACGGTTTGGAGACCGTTTGGACCTCAAGACCGTTTGGGGCCTCAAGACCGTTTGGGGTGTGAGACCATTTGGCTTCAAACGGTCTTGAGACTGTATGAACTCCATGCGGTCTCAGGACCGTTTGGCTTCATGCGGTCTTGAGACCGTTTGAACTCCATGCGGTCTCGGGACCGTTTGGCTTCATGCGGTCTTGAGACCATTTGAACTCCATGCGGTCTCGGGACCGGTTGGCTTCATGCAGTCTTGAGACCGTTTGAACTCCATGCGGTCTCGGGACCGGTTGGCTTCATGCGGTCTTGAGACTTACGCCTGGTTTTGGTGTTATGATAGATTATGTCTTCCCCTACTTTTGCATCGTCCACTATAGTGTTCAGTATAAAAATGTCCTGAGCATCTAAAGTAGAGATGGCTGCCATATCTAGGTCATGCATTTTGTGCGGCAAAGGAGGTGGCGAGGGAAGCTCCTGTGGTAGAGGAGAAGCAGGTTGTTCGAAGGCCTCTACATGGCCCTCTAGATTATTGTCCAAGTTGGAGGCAAAGTCAAGATCCTCGTCCGTGTCTAGACTTACTCGGTCTGCCTCGTCATGGTAAGGGGGAGAAGGTGCGGAGAAGAGAGCAGAGGTTTTTGGCGGGCTGGCACTGGTTTCTAGTATGCATTGTTGTTACTCAGCGTAGGCCGCGTCCTTGGCAGCTTCCCTGATGGACCCCATAGCTGAACAGTCAAAGAATTGATCCCCATATGACATGTTGACATTGTCGTTGTGTGGGGACTTGGGGTGATGGTCACTGTCCTGGTGACCTTTGTCGGACCCTTTTTGGGAGGGTCCTGCTGCATGCCCGGGGTCTTCTCCGTCATCATGCTTGTCGTCCGAAGATGTATCTTTGTTGGAGTCAGCAGATGAGTCGGAGTCGTCGTCTTCTTCATCATCGTCATCCGCAGCTTCGTCTGTTTGCTTTTTGTTGGCGGACTTTTTACACCGCCGATGAGTGGCTTGTAGCTCGTCAAAAGCCACTTGTAGATGCTCGTGTTTTTCGAGCAGTGCATCGTGGGCTTCTTTGAGGTATGTGAATCTGCCCTCGGCGGAGAGGAGACGTGCTGTCAGTTCTGTGACTTGGGTACGTAGCTGTTGGGTTTCATCGTTATTTGCCTCCTCTTGGTGATGATGTAGCTGCGTAAGTGTTCCATCAATGGTAGCCAAGAGTGTGCTCAGGGCCTCTTGATGTTGCTCAAGCTTGTGGAGATTCTCGGGCAGAGGTTGAGTCTGTTTGGAGATCTCATTGACTTTTTGTGCTGTAGCTTCTTGCTGACGTGTTGCTCCAAGGACCAGGTCCGGCAGGTTGTTGGTGTGGCTGTTGATGTGCTCAACTTGCTTAGCCACTTCGTCCTGTCGTTGCTGGATGCCTTGGAGGAAGGTAGGCAAGGCTCGGTGTTGTTCGTCGATCTTGGTTACTTGTTGCGATAAATCATGTACACAAGAAAAAATAGAATTTAATATGTTAGAAGGATCGGTGAGGAGGTTTCGGACAACGTCAAATTGACGGCTGAATTCCTCACCGATGTTAGTAAAAGGGACCCCAGGAGTGGAAGGGTGAGATGACTGGGGTCTGTGTGGGACGGTGTTAGTGTCTTGCGGAAGAGACACTGATGATGCCCCGAGCTGCGTAGTGACTGTGGATGTAGTCACCAGCGGTGTCGGGGTGGTGGCGGATGTGAAAAGTGGTGGTATTTGAGGCAAAAGTGGTGGTAGCGACAATGATGGGGTGGAAGCTGCGGGAGTAAATGGAAGGGTGGTGAAGTCGGGCATAGGGATGGAGAAAGGGAAGTCCGACGTAAAAATGGGTGAAGAAGTGGATGTGAATGGTTGCGTGGATGTGGGGAGGAAGGGAGTGGTAGATGTTGGAATGGTGGAAGGCGGAGTGGTGGTGGCAGTGGTTAGCTGCTCGTGGAGACTCTGGATAAAAGAGTCGATGGAGGATGTTGTTAAGACTTCTTCGTGGAACTGCTCGGCCTCCGGATTTGGCCGAGATGTTGGTGTCCCCGACAGCTGTTGGGCCTGCAGCTGCCTCCTGGAAGGTCGCTTGACAGGCATCTTAGTTGGTCGAGCTGTCGGGGCAGTGATGCTCATCTCCATTTGTCCCGCTGTTGCTTTCTTTTCAAGTATTTTGACCGAAGCTAGCAGTTGAGTAAGCTCCTCATCAGAGAAGAGGAGCTGTGTTGTGTCATAGTTTGCTAACTCTGGAAGAGGGAGGAGAGTCCTTGATGATTTGACCATAGGGCAGAATATATAATGTAATTTCCCATCCTTTTCCTTAATTATGAACGAGTTCTTCAGAGTTTTCTCGTTGGTAAGGATGTCGCCCTTCAGTTGCGTGCAGTGGGGTAAAGGTTTGTCCATCTTAAGATATTTGATGATAGATGTGACATGACCCCCCATGCAAATCTCTTTCCCCAGGATGGAGATTGAGAATTTCTGGATCAGATGGCGTCCGATATTGACTGGCCGTTCGTTAAGAATAGACCAAAGAACAAAAAGATCGGAGATTATAACGTTCCCCCCTTCTGTCCTAGGGAAGAGTGCGCCAGTGAGGATTTTGTGTACAGTGCGCACAAAACCAGAGTGTATGTTCGACGCCTTGCACGTCTTTACATCGTAAGTGGGGATCCCGGTTAAGGATTTCTAGAATGTATGTCTGTTGAATTCTGGATGATCGGTTCCCATTGTTTTAGCCTTTCGCAACTGCTCCTGGTCGTCGATAAAAATGGAGTTCAGCACATTCTCTGTTATGACGACCTTGCTGCCAAAAATTTGGGTGACAAGTCTTCTGTCACCTCCATCACGTGACCTATCCATGATGTCAACGGGCTCCTTGGTCAGAAAGGAGAAAAATTCTGCGGTGGGTTCATGGTAAGATACTTCAGGTATTAGACACAACCTGGTGAGGTTGGCTTTGTCTAGCACGTTGAAGATACGATCATATATCCCCATCTTGATTAGTATGCTGGAGCAGACATACTTGGTAGGTTTTAGGGATTTATCGGTGGAGATGGTGGTTTGGATGAAGAGGTTCTCTGGTGGTGGTATTGTGGTGGTGATGGGAATGAAAGTGGTGGTAGTGATGGGAGTAGTTGTGGTAGTAGCAGGAATGGTGGTGGTAGCTGCAGGGATGATGGTGGTAGCAGCATAGATGGTGGTGGTAGGTTTTGCAAAGGGTTGATCCATAGCGGAAACAGGTCGAACTTGTTTTCTTGCCCGCTTCTTGGAGGGCTGCCCAGATGCAGTCTCCGGGACCTTGCGCTTCCCCTTTTTCTCTTTGGCAGGGGATTCCTCCTCGGAGTTGGGGTTGTACTCCGAGCCTTCCTCATCAGAAGAAGAGATTTCAACTTCTTCTTCTGGTGCCTCAGTTAGGAACTTCTCTAGGCGATCAAGTTCGCACAGGACTTCCATCATCTTGACGTTTGGGGGTGCCTTCCCAGTCCTGTTGAAGTCTGTTCTTATCTTTTGAAGCCTGGCGTGTTTTTCCAGCATTTCCTCTTTTGTCCAGATTTCAAGACCTTCGAACCTGATGGCTTTGCTTGGTGGTGATGCCATATCTGAAAAATAGGAATTTATGAGTTAGAGCGAAAAGTTTGAGAAACAAATTAGATTTTATTTGTAGTTTATGTCATTTTTTTGTATTTTTGTGAAAGGTGAAAAGGTGTGGGAGACCAACGGTTTCAAGACCAAACGGTTTAAAGACCGTTTGGTTCCAAACGGTCACAAGATCGTTTGGTTCCAAACGGTCACAAGACCGTTTGGTTCCAAACGGTTTGAGGACCGTTTGGTCCCAAACGGTTTCAAGACCGTTTGGTTCCAAACGGTTTGAGGACCGTTTGGTCCCAAACGGTTTCAAGACTGTTTGGTTCCAAACGGTTTGAGGACCGTTTGGTCCCAAACGGTTTCAAGACTGTTTGGTTCCAAACGGTTTGAGGACCGTTTGGTCCCAAACGGTTTCAAGACTGTTTGGTTCCAAACGGTTTCAAGACCGTTTGGTTCCAAACGGTTTGAGGACCGTTTGGTCCCAAACGGTTTCAAGTCTGTTTGGTTCCAAACGGTTTGAGGACCGTTTGGTCCCAAACGGTTTCACGACCGTTTGGTTCCAAACGGTTTCAAAACCGTTTGGTTCCAAGCGGTTTGAGGACCGTTCGGAAAATGAAAGGCCGCAGGGCTGCCGGCGCAGGTGAAGACGAAGGTGAACTGGCGCGGAGGCGGAGGGTGTGCCGGCGATGAAAACAGCGGTGAAACCAGTGATGTGACAAAAATCGGCAACGGTGAAGACGGCAATGATGATGGTGATGCAGATAATGGTGAAGAAATCGTCGAAGACGATGGTGGTCCGAAGCGAAGGTGATGACTATGGTGAAGATGGTGGAAGATAGAATGATGGTGTCGTGAGAATGATGGTGATGTGCGGATGGTCGTTAAAACCAACGGCGGAGAAGGCGGCGATGATGGAACAGATGGTAACGACGAAGGCGGCGAGGAAGATGAGTGGCGTGCGTAGAGGTCGCCGGACTACCTTGCAGGTGGTTGGTGGACAGAAGAGCGATCGCGCGGGAGCAAAGGAAGCAGAAGCAAAAGAACAGTTCTTCGCACAAGCGCTCCAGAGAGTTCAGAAGTCGAAGAGGGGAAGACGAAGGAGAAGGGTTTATATTTATAGGGAACGGTTAGCGACCCTTTGTATTCCAAACGGTTTCAAGACCGTTTGGCTCCAAACGGTTTGAAGACCGCTTGGAGTCCAAACGGTTTGAAGACCGTTTGTCTCCAAACGGTTCCAAGACCGTTTGGCTCCAAACAGTTTGAAGACTGCTTGGAGTCCAAATGGTTTCAAGACCGTTTGGTTCCAAACGGTTTGAAGACCGTTTGGTTCCAAACGGTTTGAAGACCGTTTGGCTCCAAACGGTTTGAAGACCGTTTGGCTCCAAACGGTTTGAAGACCGTTTGGCTCCAAGCGGTTTGGAGACCGTTTGGAGTCCAAACGGTTTCAGGACCGTTTGGCTCCAAATGGTTTGGAGACCGTTTGGAGTCCAAACGGTTTAGGACCATTTGGAAGGGGCAAAGGTAGAAAAGATTTTATATTTTTGTGTTGGTTTTTGATTTGTAAATTTTTATGTTGTATGTTGATTTGATTATTTTTTTGATAGTTTTGGTTATGTAGATTTTTTGTATTTTCATAAGATAAAACTAAGAAAAAAATAAAAGAGCAGAACATAAAGGAAAAAGTAGAAATCTTGGGTTGCCTCCCAAGTAGCGCCTTGGTTTAACGTCGCTGGCTCGACAAAATACTGCTCCAGCTATGTTGATGTTATAGGATCTTGGATCTCTATAGTTTGTCTTGGTAATTTGTCTGCTGGAGTGTAGTATTTCTTTAATCTATGACCATTGACGGTTCTTTCTCCCCCGTTATCATCAAGGATAATAACTGCTCCTGTCGGGTAAATATGTTTGATTGTGAAAGGCACCGACCATTTTGTACGCAGTTTTCCAGGAAACAATTTCAGTCTGGAATTGAATAAGAGAACCTTATCTCCAATGATTATATCCTTTCTTTTTATGTGACCATCATGCCACATCTTGGTTTGTTCCTTGTAAATTCTGGCATTGTGGTATGCTGTCATTCGCAGTTCTTCCAGTTCCTGTAATTGAAGTTGTCTAGATTCACCGACACTTTTGAGATCAAGGTTCAATTGCTTGATAGCCCACCAAGCTTTATGTTCTAATTCTACTGGTATATGACACGACTTCCCATACACCAATCGAAACGGTGTTGTTCCAATTGGTGTTTTAAAAGCTGTGCGATAGGCCCATAAAGCGTCAGGAAGTTTAGTAGACCAGTCTATGCGGTGCCTGTTAACAGTTTTTTCCAAAATAGCTTTGAGTTGCCTGTTGGAGACTTCAACCTTCCCACAAGTCTGTGGGTGATAAGGTATGGAAACTTTGTGATTGACACCATATTTTCTTAAAAGAGCTTCGAAACTCCGCTCCAGAAAATGAGATCCACCATCGGTTATTATTGTTCTTGGAACGCCAAATCTGGGGAAAATTATTTCTTTAAACATTTTAATGACTGGTCTGGAATCAGAGGAAGTGGTCGGTAGAGCTTCCACCCATTTTGAGACGTAGTCCACAGCAACTAGAATGTATGTGAATCCGTAGGATGGGGGAAAGGGACCCATGTAATCTATTCCCCAAACATCAAAGAGTTCGACTTCTTGCCACATATTCAAAGGCATTTCGTTCCGTTTGGTTATTCCTCCGGAGAGTTGGCATTTGTCACATGATCGCACATATTCATGTGCATCCTTTGCAATGGTAGGCCAGTAAAAACTGGATTGAAGAATTTTAAGAGAGGTTTTCTTAGAGCTCATGTGCCCCCCAGTAGGGCCTGAGTGACAGTGCTCTAAAACTGGGATGATTTCTGTTTCTGGAATGCATCGGCGAAAGAGTCCATCTGCGCATAAGCGGAATAGATAGGGCTTGTCCCAGAAATATTGCTTAGCGTCATGAATGAACTTCTTTTTGTCGTGATAGGATGCAGACGGATGAATGATTCATGTTGCCAAATAATTAACAATGTCGGCATACCAGGGGAATCCATTATCGACTTTCATTAGTTGGTCGTCTGGGAGGGAGTCTCGGATTGGTACTTTATCTTCATCCTCGACTTCAATACGGCTGAGATGATCAGTGACGACGTTTTCCACTCCGCTTTTGTCTTTGATTTCCAAATCGAATTCTTGAAGCATCAATACCCAGCGGATAAGTCTAGGTTTTGCATCTTGTTTCTGAATTACATACCGTATAGCGGAGTGGTCAGTGTAGACAATGACCTTAGCTCCAATCAGGTATGAGCGGAATTTCTCGAACGCGTAGATGACAGCTAAGAATTCCTTTTCTGTAGTGGTGTAATTTTTCTGTGCTTCATCAAGCGTTTTGGATGCGTAGTATATAACATAGGGTTTCTTGTCGATTCTTTGCCCTAATACGGCCCCTATGGCATAATCGCTTGCGTCACACATGATTTCAAAAGGTTGTGACCAATCTGGAGCTCTTAGTATGGGTGCGGAAATCAAGGCATTTTTCAGAATTGTGAAACTTTGCAAACATTCTTGGTTAAAGTTAAACTCCGTTCCCTTGGTCAGCAGTTGTGTTACGACCCCACCTCCCGATAACCCCCACTTAAGGGAGACCGAGAGGTCAAAGCCGCACACATAAATTCCGGACCAAGGTTCAGCAATTAATTGATAACAATTAATAAATTCTACTATACTAAACTGAAAGGCTGTAATAAATAAAACTTTTGCATACCTTTGAAAATTTGGAACTCTAATACTTCTATCCAAAATTCTGGCTCACTAACTAATCCTCCTTTGACTTTAATTAGTGTATTTCACAATATGACAGATTACTGTTTGTCCTTTTCTGTTTTGTACCTAAAACGCCGACAAACAAATCGTCGGTCAGCCAAAGCTGGTATGTGGGGGATTCACTAATCGTGCAATTATCCGTAACAATTATTGCATTCAATTACCAATTAACAAACAATATTACGTTTTAAGTATGACTACGCGATCCACGTGTACCCTATCCCCTGCGCTGTCCCTGCAGTGGACCTGGATACTACCTCCCTTAGGTGGATTCCCATTTTACCCCTCATGACTCCACCCAATAGGTGAATCAATTTCTAGGGCTGAGTCACATGGCACTACCCGTGGGTAGCCCACTCCTTAACTCATGGTATGCTAAGAGTCTCATGGCACTACACATGTGTAGCCCAATTTCTGACTTATGATACCCTAGACCTTGCTCTAGGATATCCTTAGCCTTGACATAGCCACAGGGGTGGACTCGGATCTAGCTAGTCATACATCTATAATCATTATGATAGCCATAGTCACTTTATAAAGGCAGGATTTAAATCATCCAATAGTTATTTCACACATTCGAGGAAACATCGGTAAAACCTCGGAAAACTAAGCGGTATAGCCATAAGCGTAACCACATACCTTTTAGTGCAGTCTCAGATATAGAATGAAAGAGAAAAGCCAACTTAAGCAAGCAAAGGCAAAGAAACCCTGAAAATAAAAGTACAATTTACTTTTATTAAATTTTATCCAACATCATTATATTCGTTAGGGTTTCTATCCATTTTTAGGGGTTTCTTGAAAGTTAGGGTTTTGCTTTCAATTTCAATTGCTATGAACCCTAATTCATCAACTTCCTTTAAAACCCCTAAAGCACTTCCTTTTAATATTCCTAACAATTTTAGGATCATAATATAACAAATTACTGGAATAACAAAATTCCCTTTTTCCTTTAATCCTAAATTAGGGTCTCCATATACATTATCTTTCCTTTTTAAACATAAACCCTAATTTAGGTACATTGGTATTCAAAACGAATTAAAACTTCATATTATACCTAAACAGGTTAATATCCCTTTATTTAACCCATTAGGTTACAAGAAACACCCTTTCCATGTAATTAGGGTTTTTAATTAATTTAGTATGCATTTTCCTAATCATTAAATTACTTTTGCAAACTGAACTGGAATCAGGTGTTACAAATATTTTTAACAGATTCCTTGAATTTTTCTACCCCACTTTCATATATAAATTTCCTTTATACGATAATCCTAGCAATTACTATGATTTTTGCAAGAAAACTCATTTATCTATAATTTTGGTCAGAGATAGGTTTTTACCAAAAAGACTCGGCCGTTAGATCAGTGCGCCGCTGCTCCCTTTCTAGATCTGACGCTCCGCGTCAGATTCCTCCACTCAGTGGCGCGCTTCTCCTCTCGTCCATCGATGACGCGTGGGCGCACGATGGATCTCGATCCAAGGATCCCGATCGACGCGTTCCACTAACCGGGTTGGATCAGCGCACTGCCTTAAGCGGCGTTGGATTGCAGATGGCGCACGATGCTCCGGGATCCAACGATCCCTGCTCGTCGTCTCCTTCGGTTCTTTCTAAACAAACCACGCGGCGGTGCCGCGGCTGAGGCTCGCCGGAGAGAAAGCAATAGAGCGAGAGAGAGAGAGTTGAAGGTCTAGCAGCCGCCGTTTGAGATTGCGAGGATTCTCCTGACTCATGGGACCCCTATTTATAGGGCATGGGGGTCTCTCTAGGGTTTCCGACCTCGCCGCCATCCCTGGTTCTTGCTCGTTTGGGCGTTTTGGATATACGCCGCCAAAGATGGCAAAACCAGGGTCTACTCTCTTCGTCTGAGTCTCCCGAACCTATTGGGATTAAAAATCATGAGCGCAGATGCGCTGTAACAATTGGAAAGTCAAGGGGAAAATCCCCTGTAAACGTGCTGTGTCCGAGTTCTATCGGGATTCTGGGCGATCAGCCCGATCCGTTGGATTTAGATCCAATGTTCCATATTATCCGCGTTCAAAACCAAAAGGAAAGAATTCCTTAAATTCCCAAGGAAAAATCTATTTTTGTAGATAATTTGAAAATTTAATAACTCCTAATCCATAAGCCCTTTTGGCCTCAAATTTTAAAGGAAAGTATTTTATACGTTTATCTTTCATTGTACAAAATTTGAAACCATTATCCCACGGAAACGAGTCCCTTACTTCAGTTTCAAGTTATCTCTTATTTAATGGTAATTTCCATATATCCTTTATTTCCTTAGCCATTATTCAATTATTTTGGGTTCCTTGATCCCCAAGGATCTTTTATAATACGAAAACTTATTATGGGAAATTATTTTCTAGCCTTTTCATCACTTTCTACCATTATTTTATATTACTCCATTATTCCCTTGTATTCTTTTATTAAATGGAATTCTCTTTTCCATTTCTTTTTTATTTTATTTTTCTTTCAAATGGGCTAAATGGCCAATAAGGCCCATCAAGGAAGCATGCAAGGCCATTAGAAACAAAATTCATGCAAAAACATCCATGAAGTCACACATTGGTCTTATATATATTCATTTAAAAGATATATTACATGTATTGAAAAATGAGGTTATAACATCCTCCCCTCCTTATAGGAATTTTGTCCTCAAAATTCAACAATCAAACAAACAAATTTGGATATGCCTTTTCCATGTCCGTCTTCAGCTCCCATGTGGCCTCATCCTCTCCATGGTGCTTCCATAGAACCTTAACCATCTCTATATTCTTATTTCTGAGCTCTTTTACCTTGGTATCTAGAATCCGCAAAGGCAACTCAGGATAAGACAGCTTTCCTTGAAGCTCAATTGGTTCAATGCTCAGCACATGGCTTGGATCTTGCACATATCGCTTCAGATTGGACACGTGGAACACATCATGCATCATACTGTATTGAGGGAGTAACGCCACACGATATGCGGCTTCACCAATCCGTTCTAGTACTTCAAACAGACCCACGTATCGGGGACTTAACTTTCCTCTATTTTTAGCTATAGCTCGGAGCAGTCGGATTTTCAGAAAAACATGTTCTCCCACAGCGAAATGCACATCAGTCCGCTTTGCATCAGCATACGACTTCTGTCTGTCTTGGGCTCTCTTTAGCCTTTGCCTGATTAAAGCGACTTTATCAGCATACACTTGGAGTTCATCTGACCTCAATAAGGTCCTTTCACCAACTTCATCCCAGTGAAGTGGTGACCGACACGGTCTCCCATACAGAGCTTCATATGGAGGCATCCCGATACTGGCTTGGTAACTATTATTGTAGGCAAACTCAGCTAAAGGCAGATACTGCTCCCATGATCCACCCCAATCGAGCACACAAGCTCACAGCAAATCCTCTAAGGTCTGAATCGTCCTTTCTGACTGACCATCTGTCTGGGGGTGATAGGCGGTACTGAACTTTAACCTTGTACCTAGTTCCTCTTGAACCTGCTTCCACAACTTGGAAGTAAACTTTGGGTCTCTATCAGAAATGATGGAACCAGGTACGCCATGCAAGCGTACTATCTCTCTGATATACAGCTCAGCTAAATCGGACACCTTGGCAGTGGTCTTTAAGGCAAGGAAGTGTGCTGACTTGGTAAGGCGATCTACCACAACCCATATCGCATCATGACCTTTCTTGGTCCGGGGTAGACCCACCACAAAATCCATGGTGATCTGCTCCCATTTCCACTCTGGAATCTCTATAGACTGTAAAAGTCCGCCGGGTCGTTGGTGTTCAGCCTTCACCATTTGACACGTAAGACAACTGGCTACATAAGCTGCAATGTCTCTTTTCATCCCTGGCCACCAGAAAAACCTCTGCATGTCCTTAAACATCTTCGTAGTCCCTGGGTGTACCGTGTACTTAGAACCATGAGCCTCTTGTAAGATACGTTCCTTCAGTGGTGAGTCTTCAGGAACCCATATACGATTCTCAAATCTGATTCCTCCATCTACTCCCAAAGAAAGTCGAGTCTGAGGCTTCTGCATCAAGCTTTTCATCTTGTCAAGTCCTCCACTGGCCAACTGTGCTGTGACAATTTCACTTAGTAATTCAGACTGTATCTGGATATTGGCCAAACGAACTCGATCATCTAACGTTTGAGGTGACCATTCTACCAATTCTTCTAAGCTCTTCCACTGACTAGACAAAACAGTTGCACACCTGAGCTGCTTTCGACTTAAGGCATCAGCTACGACGTTCGCCTTCCCTGTATGATAGGAAATGGTGAAGTCGTAATCTTTCATGTACTCCATCCATCGTCGTTGTCGTAGATTCAAGTCTTTTTGCGTCAGAAGATACTTCAGGCTTTTATGGTTAGTGAAGATCTCAAAAGTGGCACCATATAGATAATGTCGCCAAATCTTTAATGCATGAATGATAGCAGCTAACTCCAGGTCATGTGTCGGGTAATTCACCTTGTTTGGCTTGAGCTGTCGGGAGGCATACGCAACCACGTGCCGATTCTGTTCCAACACACAGCCAAGTCCCATCTTTGATGCGTCGGTGAAGATCATGAAACCCTCATTGCCTGAAGGTAATGCCAACACTGGTGCAGTGGTCAACTTCTCTTTCAGCTCCTGGAAACGAGCCTCACAGACATCGGTCCATACAAACTTCACATCTTTCTGAGTCAACATAGTCAGAGGCAAGGCGGTCTTTGAGAAATCCACGATGAAGCGCCGATAATATCCTGCCAACCCCAAGAAGCTTCGTATCTCGGAGGGGTTCTTCGGTGCCGGCCAGTCTCGAACTGCTGACACTTTAGCTGGATCTACGGCGATCGTTCCTCCCGAGATGATGTGTCCAAGGAACATGACTCGGTCTATCCAAAACTCACATTTAGAGAATTTCCCAAAGAACTTCTGCTTTCTCAAGATATCAAGGACCCTACTTAGGTGGTCTCGGTGTTGATCTAGGTCATCAGAATAAACCAGTATGTCATCTATGAACACTATGACAAACGAGTCAAGGAAGGGTTGAAACACACTATTCATAAGGTTCATGAACACACTTGGTGCATTGGACAACCCAAAAGGCATAACCACGAACTCATAGTGGCCATACCGGGTCCTGAAAGCGGTTTTCGGGATATCCTCACTTCTGACTCTCAACTGGTGGTAACCCGATCTCAAATCGATCTTGGAGAAGACTCGAGCCGACTTCAACTGGTCAAACAAGTCATCTATCCGGGGTAAAGGGTATTTATTCTTAATGGTAGCTTGGTTGATCATCCGGTAGTCTATGCACATTCGGAGCGAACCATCCTTTTTCTTTACAAAAAGAACCGGCGCTCCCCATGGTGATGTGCTAGGGCGAATAAAACCCTTTTCCAACAATTCCTGCAATTGCTTCTTTAGTTCAAGCAACTCAGCAGGGGCCATCCTATAGGGTGCTCGGGAAATAGGGTTTGTACCGGGAGCTAGCTCTATTGAAAAATCTACTTCTCTCTCGGGTGGTATCCCGGGTAGATCATCAGGGAAAACATCTGCATAGCTTCAGACTACCTCTATTTCCTCTAAGGGTTGGACCTTGGATTCTGGCTCGGTGACTACTGCTAAGAAAGCTTGACATCCTTTACTCATCATTTGTTCTGCCTTCAAAGCCGACACATACGGGCTGGTGGTGGCATCCTTCCTACCCCTAATGACAAAAGGTGGGTGACCTAGTCTCTTAATGATCACTTTATTCTCCCTACAGTCAATATTGGCCCTATAGGTATAAAGCCAATCCATGCCAATGATTACATCAAAATCATTCATGTCAAGAAGGATAAAATCTATAGGAAACTCTTGATCTCGATATTTCACAGGTATCACCGGAGTTTTCAAAAGGGAAGTAAAGATCCGACCACTCGGGGTTGTAACATCTAAGACATAACCTAGATCCTTGATATCCAAACAAAGCATAGTTGCAAGATTTCTCGAAATGAAAGTATTAGTAGATCCAGAGTCAAATAGAGCTTTCACATTATGTCCCATAACTTCAAGCATGCCTACATTGTTTTTCATCATGCATTATTACATACTTAATCTTAAAACATAAAAGAAAACTCTAAGGGTTATTACCCTCGATCAACCGATTTGCATTTGCCTGAGCCTCCTCATTGTCAATGGCAAACACCCGAGCTTGCCTTCTTTCTCCTGCAGGTGGGGCTACAGCTATAGGTGGAGCTGCCACAGGTGGTGCTGCTACCGGTGGGGCTACAACTTGTCCCTGTCCTCTGGGCTCTGGCATAGGGCAGACAGATTGCAGATGTCCTTCTTGGTGGCAACGAAAGCAAGTCTTCTTCTTGTAGCGACATTCACCAGCATGGCCCTTCCCGCAGGTGCGGCAAGGAGGTCGGTTGTTCTCCTGACGAGGTTTCCCCTTTCCTCCATGTTTACCTTTAGCTTGATGTCGTCCTGGACCCTTCTTGTGGTTGTTCCTTGGGCCTTGGGCTCCTTCAGTGAAACCCAAGTACCCCTTAGGTGGAAACGAGGTAGGCATGATGGTCCTCTCCATGTCTAAAGCAGTGTTGTAGGCTTCGGCGAAAGTCCTTGGCTTGCTTGCCATCACATGGGGCCTGATGGTAGGGTGAAGGCGCTCTATGAAGTGATCCACCCTCCTTTCTTCATCCATCTTGTACCCAAAGTGTTCCAAGATCCGGAACTTGCGCCTGAAGTCTGCCACAGAAGAGTTTCCTTGGGTCATGTTGGTGAATTCTCTTTCCTTTTCCTTCTTAGCTGAGACTGGGACGAATCTGGCGGTGAAGATTGTCTTGAAATCAGCCCATGCCATGGGCTCCTCTGTCAGGTCTCTGCCAGTGATGTGGGTCTCCCACCATATCTTAGCTGCCCCTTCCAAGAGATGAGCAGCAAAGAGGACCTTCTTGCTCGGTTGAACTTCAAGCATGCGAAAACCATTCTCTATTGCAAGTATCCAGGCTTCTGCTTTATCAACAACTTCCGTCTTATCCTCTCCCCAGAACTTCTCTATGTTCAGCTTGACAAAGTCTAGGATGGTGGCTCCCACACGTGGACGAACAGGGTGTGGTTCACCATTCTCAGCTCTAGCTATGTCTCGGAGGGCCAAAGCATTAATAGCCTCTGTCAACTTCCTCTGTTGCTCTAACCACAAGGTATCAGGGGTATGGATCATCATGGTGGGTTCTCAATCATCGACTGGGTCTTCATCCATCTGGGCTTCTTCCTCATACACATGCTGCTCTTCATATCCTTGGTCTTCTTCTTGGTTCAGGTTACTAAATGGCACCGGGTCAGGGTTAGGGACTTCTTGAGTGACTTCCTCATGCCTCTTCCTCTTCTTAGAGGATCCACCCTCATGGTTCCTATTCCTCCTTTCAGAAGACTCCTTCACTTTACGGGGAGGCCAAACACTCCTAGCCGGTTTTCCGGAGCCCTCAGGGATAGCAACAGTCTTTGTACGAGCCATCTACATAAGTATAACAAATAGATCTTTAGTTTATCATTAAACTAATTATACTTATGCCAGTGATATCTCATTACGTATCTTTTATTAATTTGATGGAGAATTCCTTAATCCTTATCTTATTTGCCCATGCCACATGAGGGTGGGGAAAAGAGAGAAATCCCTAACTCTTAAGTCCTTAATAGAAATTGTGATGAGAAGGGACGAATAAGAGGAGAAAATCCTAAAGGTATCTTATTTCGATTCAAATCCTAGGACATCGGCCAGGCAGTCACACATTTCGGGAGTCCTCGTATTCCGACAAGCGGTGCGGAGGAAAATTTTGCCAGCCCCCGGAAGTGATCCTTTTCTAGACACCTCAGTCTTTCGGAAAATCCTCTAATAACTCCCTTGGGTTCTATGGAGGTTGTAAAATTTATTAATTATTAACAATTAAGTGGAGAACCGTGGCTCTGATACCAAATATTACGACCCCACCTCCCGATAACCCCCACTTAAGGGAGACCGAGAGGTCAAAGCCGCACACATAAATTCCGGACCAAGGTTCAGCAATTAATTGATAACAATTAATAAATTCTACTATACTAAACTGAAAGGCTGTAATAAATAAAACTTTTGCATACCTTTGAAAATTTGGAACTCTAATACTTCTATCCAAAATTCTGGCTCACTAACTAATCCTCCTTTGACTTTAATTAGTGTATTTCACAATATGACAGATTACTGTTTGTCCTTTTCTGTTTTGTACCTAAAACGCCGACAAACAAATCGTCGGTCAGCCAAAGCTGGTATGTGGGGGATTCACTAATCGTGCAATTATCCGTAACAATTATTGCATTCAATTACCAATTAACAAACAATATTACGTTTTAAGTATGACTACGCGATCCACGTGTACCCTATCCCCTGCGCTGTCCCTGCAGTGGACCTGGATACTACCTCCCTTAGGTGGATTCCCATTTTACCCCTCATGACTCCACCTAATAGGTGAATCAATTTCTAGGGCTGAGTCACATGGCACTACCCGTGGGTAGCCCACTCCTTAACTCATGGTATGCTAAGAGTCTCATGGCACTACACATGTGTAGCCCAATTTCTGACTTATGATACCCTAGACCTTGCTCTAGGGTATCCTTAGCCTTGACATAGCCACAGGGGTGGACTCGGATCTAGCTAGTCATACATCTATAATCATTATGATAGCCATAGTCACTTTATAAAGGCAGGATTTAAACCATCCAATAGTTATTTCACACATTCGAGGAAACATCGGTAAAACCTCAGAAAACTAAGCGGTATAGCCATAAGCGTAACCACATACCTTTTAGTGCAGTCTCAGATATAGAATGAAAGAGAAAAGCCAACTTAAGCAAGCAAAGGCAAAGAAACCCTGAAAATAAAAGTACTATTTACTTTTATTAAATTTTATCCAACATCATTATATTCCTTAGGGTTTCTATCCATTTTTAGGGTTTTCTTGAAAGTTAGGGTTTTGCTTTCAATTTCAATTGCTATGAACCCTAATTCATCAACTTCCTTTAAAACCCCTAAAGCACTTCCTTTTAATATTCCTAACAATTTTAGGATCATAATATAACAAATTACTGGAATAACAAAATTCCCTTTTTCCTTTAATCCTAAATTAGGGTCTCCATATACATTATCTTTCCTTTTTAAACATAAACCCTAATTTAGGTACATTGGTATTCAAAACGAATTAAAACTTCATATTATACCTAAACAGGTTAATATCCCTTTATTTAACCCATTAGGTTACAAGAAACACCCTTTCCATGTAATTAGGGTTTTTAATTAATTTAGTATGCATTTTCCTAATCATTAAATTACTTTTGCAAACTGAACTGGAATCAGGTGTTACAAATATTTTTAACAGATTCCTTGAATTTTTCTACCCCACTTTCATATATAAATTTCCTTTATACGATAATCCTAGCAATTACTATGATTTTTGCAAGAAAACTCATTTATCTATAATTTTGGTCAGAGATAGGTTTTTACCAAAAAGACTCGGCCGTTAGATCAGTGCGCCGCTGCTCCCTTTCTAGATCTGACGCTCCACGTCAGATTCCTCCACTCAGTGGCGCGCTTCTCCTCTCGTCCGTCGATGACGTGTGGGCGCACGATGGATCTCGATCCAAGGATCCCGATCGACGCGTTCCACTAACCGGGTTGGATCAGCGCGCTGCCTTAAGCGGCGTTGGATTGCAGATGGCGCACGATGCTCCGGGATCCAACGATCCCTGCTCGTCGTCTCCTTCGGTTATTTCTAAACAAACCACGCGGCGGTGCCGCGGCTGAGGCTCGCCGGAGAGAAAGCAATAGAGCGAGAGAGAGAGTTGAAGGTCTAGCAGCCGCCGTTTGAGATCGCGAGGATTCTCCTGACTCATGGGACCCCTATTTATAGGGCATGGGGGTCTCTCTAGGGTTTCCGACCTCGCCGCCATCCCTGGTTCTTGCTCGTTTGGGCGTTTTGGATATACGCCGCCAAAGATGGCAAAACCATGGTCTACTCTCTTCGTCTGAGTCTCCCGAACCTATTGGGACTAAAAATCATGAGCGCAGATGTGCTGTAACAATTGGAAAGTCAAGGGGAAAATCCCCTGTAAACGTGCTGTGTCCGAGTTCTATCGGGATTCTGGGCGATCAGCCCGATCCGTTGGATTTAGATCCAACGTTCCATATTATCCGCGTTCAAAACCAAAAGGAAAGAATTCCTTAAATTCCCAAGGAAAAATCTATTTTTGTAGATAATTTGAAAATTTAATAACTCCTAATCCATAAGCCCTTTTGGCCTCAAATTTTAAAGGAAAGTATTTTATACGTTTATCTTTCATTGTACAAAATTTGAAACCATTATCCCAAGGAAACGAGTCCCTTACTTCAGTTTCAAGTTATCTCTTATTTAATGGTAATTTCCATATATCCTTTATTTCCTTAGCCATTATTCAATTATTTTGGGTTCCTTGATCCCCAAGGATCTTTTATAATACGAAAACTTATTATGGGAAATTATTTTCTAGCCTTTTCATCACTTTCTACCATTATTTTATATTACTCCATTATTCCCTTGTATTCTTTTATTAAATGGAATTCTCTTTTCCATTTCTTTTTTTTTAATTTTTCTTTCAAATGGGCTAAATGGCCAATAAGGCCCATCAAGGAAGCATGCAAGGCCATTAGAAACAAAATTCATGCAAAAACATCCATGAAGTCACACATTGGTCTTATATATATTCATTTAAAAGAGATATTACATGTATTGAAAAATGAGGTTATAACAAGTTGTGTCATGGGTTTTGCTATTCTAGAGAAGTCTTTAATAAATCTTCTGTAAAACCCAGCATGACCTAAGAAAGCACGTACCCCTTTTACGTCTTTTGGTGGCAACAATTTCGAGATAACGTCAACTTTTGCTTGGTCCACCTCGATCCCTCTGTCGCTCACTCTGTGTCCGAGAACGATACCTTCAGTAACCATAAATTGGCATTTTTCCCAATTTAAGATGAAGTTTGTTTCCTCGCATCTTTGTAAAACTTGAACCAGGTTGAGCAGACAGTTGTCAAAAGAGTCTCCATAAACTGAGAAATTGTCCATGAATACCTCCATTATGGATTCTGTTAATCCTGCAAAGATAGAAGACATGCATCTTTGGAAAGTGGCTGGTGCGTTACAAAGCCCGAATGGCATTGTTTTGAAAGCATATGTCCCAAAAGGACAGGTAAAAGTAGTTTTCTCTTGATCTTCCGAGTGTATAGGGATTTGGTAAAACCCGGAATAACCATCTAGGTAACAGAAGAATTTTTGGTGGGCGAGGCGTTCGAGAACTTCATCCAAGAAGGGCAAGGGGAAATGATCTTTCCTTGTTGCTTTATTAAGTTTTCTGTAATCTATGCACATTCTCCACCCAGTTACTGTTCTAGTAGGTACCAGTTCATTTTTATCATTGAGAACAATAGTGGTCCCCCCTTTTTTAGGGACCACCTACACGGGGCTTACCCATTGAGAATCCGAGATTGGGTAGATGATACCTGCCTTCAGGAGTTTGAGAACCTCGATGCGAACTACCTCCTTGAGATTAGGGTTTAACTTCCTTTGATGTTCCCTCGATGGTTTGAATTCTTCCACCATAGGCAATTTGTGCATGCATAAAGCTGGGTTTACACCAGTTAAGTCAGTCATTTTATATCCGATAGCTTTCTTGTGTCTCTTTAGCTCATCAAGAAGTCTGTTTTCTTGGTCTTCTTCCAGAGTAGAGCTGATAATCACTGGACAAAGTTTCTCGCTGTCAAGGAAGACATGTTTGAGTCCCTCGGGTAGGGCCTTCAATTCAGGGGCCTTAGGTGGCTCGATCGCTTCTATAACGGTGACAGCCTTGAGTTCTTCAAAGGTGGCTGTTGGGGCTTCTTCAGCTTTTTCTAAATATTGAAGGCATTGTTGTCCTAGTTCGTTTGCCGAAAATTCTACTTCCAGGTTTGTCAAGGCACTTCCCAACTCATCGGAGGGTTCAGACATTTCTAACTGGGACATTTGATATATAGCATCTAGGAGAAAAACTTCCTCTTGAATGCTTGGTCCTTTCATGCTGTTGAGGACTCTGAATTGGAAAGCTTCCTTCCCAAGTCTTAGTATAATCATTCCTTCTTCTACATCGATGAGTGCTCGGGCGGTAGCTAGGAAGGGTCTTCCGAAGATTATCGGGTATCGTAGATCTTCTTGTATGTCCATAATAACGAAATCGCACGGGACGTAAGAATTTGTTCCTATTCTGACAGGAATATCCTCGATAATTCCAAGAGGAGCGGTTATGGTAGAGTCGGCTAACTGAATTATCATTGTCGTAGGTAACAAATCAGTGAAGCCTAATCTTTTACACATAGAATAGGGCATAATGGATATACTTGCTCCTAGATCTGCTAATCCCTTTTTTCTAGAGCCATTTCCAATCGAACACTGAATACCGAAGGAACCTGGGTCCTTCTTTTTCTTTGGCATTTTGTTAAGCAGAATATATGAAGTGGTCTGAGCTAGTTTCACTGTTTCATGCTTTTCTGTCATATATTTTCTCGACAACAGGGTTTTCAGGTATTTGGCCCAAGCGGGTACTTCCGAAAGGGCATCTAGAAACGGGATATCGATATATAGTTTCTTCATAGCTTCTTTGAATTTCTGGAACCTAGTATCCATTTTGGTTCCTTTCAGCCTGTCCAGATAAGGAATTCTGGGTGGGACTTCTAGCATTGGTTCCTTTTCTTTTTCTTTCTCAGTAGAATTTTCTTTTTCTTTGCTTGAGTTTCCTGTTGGGGAAAGAATGGCTACATCATCATCATCATGGATGATTCTGGTGATATCAGGCAGGACACGACCAGACCGTGTGGTGACGGCATTCAGTTGTTCTGGTCTGTTTTGGTTGTGTCATGGGTTTGCCTCTGGTTGTCCAGCAAAGGTGCCGGCTTGTGGTTTCAACTGGGCGGCAATCTGTGCTAGTTGGGCCTCCACAGCCTTTTGTTGAGCTTGCTGGTTTGCGAGCATAGTCTGTTGAGATTGAAGCATCTGTCTAATCAAAGATATTTCATCAGATGATTGGGGAGAAGCACTCCTCTGTTGATATTGAGTGACTTGTTGTCCTTGTGGTTGTTGTGGCTGCTGCAACTGAGGTTGTTGCAGCTGCGGGTGCAGCCCTGGATGGGTATATTGGTAAGAAGGGTTCCTAGGATAGTTAGATCTTTGGAAACCATGTCTATAATTCCCCTGATTGAAGTTACTCTGAAATCCTGGTGGTTGTCTATTGAAAGATCCACCTTGTGTCTGTTGTTGTGGGTTGGCGGTCCCTGCAGGATTCCCGTATTGAAAACCTGGGTGATTTCTTGGTTTATCTGGATTGTAATACACCTAGCCAGGTATTGAATGGATGGAGTTGACTTGCTCTGGCATTTGGTCCTCGGGATGCTCAATAATGGGCTCATATTGTGGCACGGGTGGTTGTAAATCCATCATGACATTGTACAACAGACCACACGATAATGTGGGATGATTAGATGCATGACATGCTTCACAAGTTCCAGTAGCTGCTTTTACTTGTTGAACTTGAGAGCTTTTCTTCTTGTCATATTCCCCGAAAAAAGTTTCGAGGGCTTGTTGCTTGCTAGCAATAGTCTTCAGGGCCTCTGCAATGGCCTTGAGTTCCATAGATTCTTCAGCTTTGTAGACCTTAAGAACTCCCTTGGGTTGGTTAGATGACCTTCCCCTATTGGATTGGTTCTCGGCCCCTAGCGTAACTATATTCCAAGCATCTTCATAGTTCTTTCTCATAAAATTCCCTCCAGATGAGGAATCTAGAAATTTCTTGATATCATCACTTACTCCTCTGTAGAATGTTTCTATTAGTTGATTTTGAGATATGCCATGGTGAGGACACTTTCTCAGGAGTTCCTTGAATCTTTCCCAAGCTTCCGCAAGTGTTTCTCCAGGTAGTTGGGCGAAGTGATTAATCTGTCCCCTAATCTCATAGGTTAGTGAAGGTGGAAAGAATTTCTCAAGAAACTTTTCTTCTAAAGGAGTCCAAGTAGTGATGATGGGGTGTCTATCTAAAGCATTGTACCAGCTTAGCACTCTTCCAGATAAGGTGAAGTGAAAAAGGTGTAACATTATTGCTTCGAGGGCGATTCCTGCTTGAGGTACAAGTCGGCAGAGTGACTTGAATCTCTTAAGGTGATCCATGCAATCGTCTCCGGGTGCTCCAGAGAAAGAGATGCCTTGCATGATCTGGATCCATTGCGTCCGGATTTCAAAGTTTGGTATGTTAATAATCGGTGGTCGGACTGGGTGTTCATCTTCATAATTCTTCGGGACTGCGTAGTCCCGAAGTTGCTTGTTTCTTAGCGCAAGTTGAGCAGCAGAATTCTCTGCTTGGATGTGGGCTTGTTCCTCAGCTCGAATCTCAGCTTGCACTTGAGCACGAGTGTCTGCAATAAGTTGTGCTTGTTGTGCTGCTATGGCGGCGTTAACTCTTTCTGCAACAAGGCGTTGCTCTTCAGCCATCTTTCTGGCTCTTTGGTGATTAAGTCTAATCCTTCGGTGGAAACTTCTTTCTACCTCAGAGTCGTACTCTAGTTCAGGGGAGAATCCGATGCTATACGGGGTTTGCATACACGTTTTCTACCTGAGTAGAAAGAAAATCACAAGTTAAGGTAATGAACGGAAACAAGAAGTCAAGAAGATTTGGAGTAATTATCAAAGAAAAGTGTAAAATCCTAACCAACCAAGAAGTTGTTAAGTGAAAACTAAAACGTTTCGTTGTCCCCGGCAACGACGCCAATTTTTGATGGAGTTTTGCAACGCCACTAAAAATCCTAGAGATGATGAATCCCTAAGTTTAGCCTTGCTAGTACTATGGTAAGATCTCCACCCACGTATGCTAAGACACGTGGAAGTCTTATCGTAGTATAGTTAAGGGTCGAATCCTCGGGACAACGGTCTTGATGTAATCAAGATGGAAAACGTTTTAGTCGTACTTAACTACTTAACAGTTGATATTTAGATCGAAAGATTGATTTGGTTTTAAGCTAAGTACAAGGAAAGTAAAGAAAGTAGAAATTAAGGTTGTAAACAATGATTAAAAACCACTAGGATGTTGCCGGGTTTCACACCACTACACATGGATCATAAACATGCAACATAATAAAAAGACTTGCAAAGAGAAACCAATCAGCTAGTATCTTTGTAGACTTAGCTTCCTTTTGGATAACCAACTACGAGGAGTGTGGAGTAATGCAATGCCAGCCATCCCCTAACAAATGGTCACTTACTTTGCATTACTCCTTCATGAAGTGTGTTCCTCGACCTTACCAAGGTTGCACTTCCATACGTCAACTGATTCCATTTCATAGTATGGAAGTGCAACGATGGGAGTGAGTTCACTCCACTCGTGAAAGCACTCCTAGATACCAAAACAGACATATGGTGACTACATATATCTAGAACCAACATTCAATCGATATTCAGATCTAAGGGTATAAACGTAGACAACTCATACCAAGAGACAATAAGTAACACAAGTTGGTGATCAAGCAACAAGCATTCATTAAACGATTGATGTTGAGCCAAAAAGGAGAGTATCTCTATTGCAAACGATTGAATTACATTGCATGAAATGAAAACATGGGTAGCGGGGCTACTCCCCGCACCCTAGTGAAAAGGACTACTCGCTCATCTCAAGAGAAAAGGAAGTGGTGATAAGAGAGAGAAAGAACGACATCTCCACGGAGGAGGGAAGGTTGAACCCTTGGTGGAGAGAGCAATGATCTTCACACTTCGTGGTTGCCTTGATGAAGGATCTTCTCCTCCCACCTTCTTTGTTGATGAGAGAGAAGGTAGCTTGATGATGAGATGTGGACCTCAAACCGGCAGCCTTAGGGTGATGGATGAAGGATGGAATTGCTCTGGAACTGGAGGGGCAGCCTTTGGGCGTCTGAGCTCCCCCCCTTTGGAGGACCTTTGGGGTCTTATTTATAGGCTTTGAGTGAAGTCCAAACGGTTTGGAGACCGTTTGGACCTCAAGACCGTTTGGGGCCTCAAGACCGTTTGGGGTGTGAGACCGTTTGGCTTCAAACGGTCTTGAGACCGTATGAACTCCATGCGGTCTCGGGACCGTTTGGCTTCATGCGGTCTTGAGACCGTTTGAACTCCATGCGGTCTCGGGACCGTTTGGCTTCATGCGGTCTTGAGACCGTTTGAACTCCATGCGGTCTCGGGACCGGTTGGCTTCATGCGGTCTTGAGACCGTTTGAACTCCATGCGGTCTCGGGACCGGTTGGCTTCATGCGGTCTTGAGACCGTTTGACTCCATGCGGTCTCGGGACCGGTTGGCTTCATGCGGTCTTGAGACCGTTTGACATCATGCGGTCTCGGGACCGGTTGGCTTCATGCGGTCTTGAGACCGTTTGACTCCATGCGGTCTCGGGACCGGTTGGCTTCACGCGGTCTTGAGACCGTTTGACTCCATGCGATCTCGGGACCGGTTGGCTTCATGCGGTCTTGAGACCTTTTGACTCCATGCGGTCTTGAGGCTGGGTTATTCTTTTATGATTTTTTTGTGCTTTTTCTGCATATATAAAAGGAAAAAGTTAGTCTGATGGTGTATTTACAAAAAGGGGTAAAATTAGGATTATGTATAGTTTAAACTTAAAAAGAGTATGGAAAACTAAGGAAAAAGACAAAGATAAATGACTAAAATAGGAGGTTATCATGAGGATTATAGATGCTAAGGTGAAAGAACTCAGAGAAAATAATATGTGATGATAAAGGTTCTTTGGAAGTGACATGGATAGGGTAAAGCCACATAGGGGCCAATGATGGACATAGAAAAGTCTTATCCTGATTTGTTGTATGCTTGATGGAATTTTGAGGACAAAATTCTTATAAGAGGGGAAGGATGTTACAACCCCAATTTTGCATGTGTTTTCATAATTGAAATATAATAATTATGTGAATTTGGACTTAATTGTAAAGGTTGTACGCTTTTCTTCAAAGAAGGGATTTCTTTGCAAATATCCCTTACATTAGGACTTTTGTGGTTCCTATTATTATATTAACTCAGTAATGGATATAAAAGAGAAGAAAAGAGGAAAAGTCAAAATAATGGAAAAAGATAAAAGATGATGGATATTAAGCAAAGTATTTATGAGAAATACTTAGAAATATCTAGAAAGTGACATTCATGGCCACAAATGAGTAAAATTCGTTTACATATGATTTCTAATGAAAGAAATAGGAAAAGAGGAGAGGAAATAAATGATAAAGAGAAAATCCTTGAAAAGAGATATCTTAATAAAGAAATAAGTAAGATAATGAGAAATGATGAATGTAGGATAATAAGTATCCTTAAAAAGGATTTCGAA
The DNA here is from genome assembly GCA_963693085.1 of Alisma plantago-aquatica. Classification (NCBI taxonomy): domain Eukaryota; kingdom Viridiplantae; phylum Streptophyta; class Magnoliopsida; order Alismatales; family Alismataceae; genus Alisma; species Alisma plantago-aquatica. The sequence goes on from OY856413.1 coordinate 333,974,979, forward strand.
ATCTTAAGGTTCCTTGGGTTCCAAGGAATCCAAGTTGCAAAGATAATAGGTGAAGAAAGAGAAAAGATCAATTAAATATTGATTTAGTAAGAAGAAAATATGAGATAATAATGAAATACAAGAAACATGTGGAAATATGCATAATGGAATAATAATGGATGAAATTTCGAATCCACAATGTTTCTAATGGTAAAAGGAATCCAAATAAGTGATATAAAAGAATAAGAGAGAGACAATATGTATAAAATATGCCTTATTAAGATATAACTTGCATATGAAGGAAAGTATCTCATACTTTCGCATTTGAGTCCCAAGCTTGGTACACAAATAGTTTAAGTCATTATGGACTTTCCCTAAAAATTTGGGATCAATTGGATAAACGGTTTGGGAGATATGAATTTTGTAAGTATCCTAAAGTGTAAAGGATAACATTAAATGTCACAATTCAATTGTTACTTATATTCTAATATGAGGCTTGATAGTCGTTGGATCCTTGATCCAATGGTGGATGTTCTTAGTTCACGTTTAGGAAAGAAGAACAGTAGAAGGAGGCTTCTCAATCAGTTTCCTCTATGGACAATCATTGTGCGAATCTAAAAGTTTCTCCATTGGATTCGAGGGAAGAAATCAGACCAGTCGATCGTTGGTTTCCCCTATTTTTGTGTGAGATTGGGATTTTTCCAATATCCCTATTTGTACAGGACATTCAAGCATGTACTGGACATCTTGGGTTCTTGAGATCGAGGCCTATATAAGGCATATACCTCCCAGAGTGTGAGGATCATATCCCCTAAGATTTGTGGAGAGTTTGTTGCTCTTGCGAACTGCTTTGGACGCGGAGTCCTTATCTACCAGGAGCCCTGTTTCCACGAAAGAATAGGGGAAGCATGGAGTGAGCTTGGTGTATCTCTCAGCCAAAAAGATTGCACCTAGGGGGATGTGCTGGTGGGTGAGGCAGGTGGTCAGAGGCTGAGGGCGTGAGGGTGACAAAGAGGGCGCTACTCGTTAGGAAGCGACCAGTTGTCGAGGGCAGGAAGCGCCTGTGAGCTCCCTGTCTATAGGGGTGGTCTCGTGAAGGAGACGATGGGGGAAAAGGCAGGTATGGGTGACTGGGTAGCCAGATCCAAGATTGGATCTGCAGGCTAAGAAAGGAAGTAGCCGGGAAAAGAAAGAAAAGAAAAGGGGCTGACATGGAGCTCCACAATTGGCCAAAGGTAAGCTATTTTGCTAAAATCCTAGAAATAAATTGGTATCTCTGATGGAAACATTCAATATATGAAAATTTATTAGGAGAACACGTAGAATCCAATAAAAATACTTATAAATCCTAATTCCGTTCCTATTTGCAAAAGTACATTAAGTTGATTATAAAGACCATTAAACTTTGGTTAAAAACCCTAATTGTGATTAAAGATCGAATCTATGATGCCTAACTGGTTAATTCAAGCACTATTAGCATGTTGGATGGTAAAATAAGAATCAAATCTTATTTAGATGAGAAGTTGTTTGTTTTAGGGTTTTAATCTATGGATCCATAATAATGCAGGTAGAAACCCTAATCTAGGGTAAAGAAGGAGATTCATTTGAATAATTTGAATTATTTGGAAGTAGGTTGATGATTGTTGATCCTAAGCCTATTAGGAGTGTTATGACGAGAAAGTTAAAGTTTTTATATAGTTTTGTAGAATTAGGGTTTATAGTACTAAAATTGGAGGCAAAACCCTAATTTCAAATGAAACCCTAAAATTGGACTAGAAATCCTAAGAAACAAGATGAGTTTGGATAAATCTTGATAAAAGGAAATTTGTATGTTTATTTTAGGATTTTTGTGCATACATGCTAATTGGTTGGGTTTTCTCTACTTGATTGATTCTATCTCGAAATCTGCAATCACAGGTATGTGGTTACACTTATGGATAATCAATTTAGTTTCACGGCGATTCCCGAATGTTTTATCTTTTGCCTAAAAATAACTACTTGGATGACTTTTATTTCATGCAACTATAAAGTGACTATGACTATCACCATAAGTATGCATACATGACTGGCTCAGATCCTGGTCCTCCTCTGGGGCTTTGTGAATGCTAAAAAGGGTAACCTAGAGCAAGGTCTAGGATATCGAGAGTTAGGGATTGGGCTACCTACGTGTAGTGCCATGCAACTCTTTAGCACACCATGAGTTAAGGAGTGGACTACCCATGGGTAGTTCCATGTGACTCAACCCTAGAAACTAATTCACCTATTAGGTAGGATCATGAGGGGTTAAATGGGGATCTACCATAAGGAAGGTAGCATCCAGGTCCACTGTAGGGACAGCGCAGATGTTAGGGTATGTAAGGATTGAGTAGTTATGTTGAAAATGTAAAGTTGTTTGTTAAATCATATTTGACTGCAATATGTAGTTATAGTTAATTGCATGATTATTGTTTCCCCCCACATACCAGCATAATTCATTTATGTTGACCGACATTTTGTTTGTCGGCATTTTAGGTTCAAGTGAAAAGAACAAACAGTAAGTGGCATATGTGGAATTTAATGAGAATTAAAGTACAAAGGAGGATTAGTTAGAATAGACTCCAGATATGGATAAAAGTAGATATCCAAATTTTTTGAAAAATGTATGCAAAGTTAAAATGTATTTCAGAGTTTCAGTTTAGTTTAGTAGAATTTGATAATTATTATTGATTATTTGTTGAACCTTTGATCCAGAAATTGGGATAACAGCTCTGACCTCTTGGTCTCTCGTAATTGGGGGTTACTAGGAGGTGTGGTCATTACATCTAACAAGTATATATGTTCTTGGTTTGACATTACATATCATGACTAGTGAGATTCTATCATCAACCAACACAGTCTAATCTTATGTGTTATTATTGTCTATTAGTCGTCCACAATAACATTTGACTAGGGACATAACACGAATGCATGTACTCTTGACATTCTTATGATCTCATCATTCAGGTAATCAACCTGAAGACATACTTCATTGAGTGATAACATTCTTTAAACATTTATTATGTTACATCATGATCTCATAACTAAATAAAATTGAATAAATTGGAAGATTGCCTTTATTATTAATCAAATCATTTATAGGATATGCCATTACAATCCTCACAAGATTGTCTCTCTAGGAATACATACAACACCAATAATATATGATAATATGTTGACAAATCCCAATAGAAAGTGGTCATAGATAACCACAAAAGGATGTCATACAACTTCCTAAAAAATTGGTCTTTAGGGAATAAGACCGATGGAAAGTCCATAGGCAATCCTCTAAGATCATCTTGTTGGGAAGAGGATAGGGCTAGAGAAGATACTATATTTCACTTGGTTTGATCAATAGTGATGGAGAAGGAAGAAGATGATCGGTGGGGATGGGGGAAGAGACGACTGTAATGTTGGCTTGGAAAGGAGAAGTCATGATGCGGCTATCCATCTTGCTCTGATATCATTTTGAGAATAGTCGTATTTCTATGTTCAAACTAGAGTGCAGTGATCTCCTATAAATAGGAGGTGAAACAACAGCAAAGCACATAAAAAGCACTAATGGACCTATTATACTTAAGCCCATATTAAATTAGACTAAGTGAAAAGGAAAAATTGAATTAAAGGGAATAAAACAAATAAATATATATCTTAATATCTACCATGATAAATGGTTAATCATCTTACATTCAGATTGCATGGATACACCAAGGACAAATGCATTAGAAATAGAATTTTCCAGTTGAGTGAATGAATTTAGTATCCATGATGTGAAACACACTTCATATTCAAAATGAAGGCATTCCTAGACAGCCATGAGTTATAGCAAGTGGAAACATAGATAATCATATGGTCACATGGAGAAGTATAGAATTGTAAGGAGGCAGGATCACCCCCTTATAAAGAAAAAATGAAGAATAAAACATCCATTCCAAACACACTCAAAGATATGCTGGAATAGGTGCAAAATTTTCAAACTTCAATAAATGGCATTCAAAACAACCAAAGTATTGCCACGGAATAAAAATGTTGACTATATTCAATTTATCACAAGGTTACAAAAGAACATCAGAATCTCCCACAATGGGCTTACTTGTATCATTCAACATAAGGATAACAAAAGAATACTTGCAATTAATAAAACATAAATATTGTGCCACACAAGCACATGTAAAGAATTAGGACACACAGCCCATATCATCAATATGCATGCATGTGAGATAAACATAGCCCTAGAACAATATAAACACAAAGGCGGCCAAATATCATAAACTTGAAACCTGATAGAGAAATGAATATTGCCAATCTCCCAAATATATAAAACATGGGCCAAGAATCACACATCTTGCCCTGGGTATGAGGTTCCTTTCCATCCCAAAAGAGCAGGAAATATCACATATGTTCGATAGGAAATAACATATCTACCATAAAAACCAATGCAATTACACTACTCTAGTGCTACGAATTCACATAGAATGTTAAATGTAGAGGCAAGTAGAAATTATAGTCAGAATATATAAACTAGTCACCACATAAGTGACCAACATATACATCCACCTCATAAGTGCGAAAAAGACATCACATATCAACTTGTAGAGTTCCATCATGAACAAAGCATAAGATAAGAGTTCAAAAAAATATCCATGAACACATGATCAATACAAATAAAGTAGTTCACATGAACTATGTTTTTCAAAAGAAAATACATTGTGTATAGGCTAATGTCCATAGGACAAAGAGAATGAATAAACATAGATGAATTGCTCAACATAGAAGAGTAGGGGATACATCATACCTCAACATTAGAGTGTAAATAGTCCAAGTCAAGCCTAGGCCTCCAAAGAACCTCTGTGGAAGGTGGATAGGTCCAATAAGTAAGGTCCTCAATCTTAGAGAGGCTAGTTTCTCCAACAAAGCTCCTATCTCGAGCAAGAAGCACCTTCTCCACTTTAGAGGTGAAAAACCCTAACATAAGAACATGGAGATGGGGTGTTTAAGGACTCTAGGTGGGGTTTCACCATGGAAGACCAGGGTTCCGACCTGGAGAAATGTGGAAGGAAGACTAAAAACAAGAAAATAGGGAAGGAGAGGAGAAAAATTACTAGTTTCGATCAAAATCACCAAGGAGGAGCTTAAGAAATCCTAAATAGAGAAATATGGAACCCTAGGAGCCTTCTTCACAAAGGTAGGTACCTTCTTTTTCCTTGGGACAGAACCTTTGTTTCCAAATAGAGTAAGAGTTTTTCTCTAAGATAGAGAAAAGAAAGAAGAGAAATAGTTTTCAAATTTGGAGTTGGGAAGGGGTAGATATGGCTATATAAAGAAAGAGGTCAAGTATGAGGTGTCTATGACACTTTCCATGTGTCATGTATAAGGGTGTCCATGGACATGCAAGCCTTTATGGATAAGGAAGAATTCAAGAAATTAGTGTCTAGTTACTTTCCATGTGTCCAATGCTAAGGGTGCCTATGGACATGCAAACCTTTATTAATAAGGAAGAAGTCAAGCATGAGGTGTCCATGGAGCTTTCCATGTGTCCTTAACCTAGGTATTTCATGGCCATGCAAGAGGACAGATCATAGAGGCTTCTTGAATATCAAATGTTGGTTTATGGACACTTATAGGCCATCCCAACTGACCAGCAATCAAATAAATAACCCTATTGGTTGATAGCTTCTAAAGATAAGCTCATTTATAAAGAGAGTAATCCCTAAAATGGCCTTGGAAAGAAACACCTTTAAACCAAGGTGCAAATAGGTGACCCATGTTTTAAGAACTCTAAAATGGTAATATAATATCTAATATTATAATTCATGTGACAATTTACAAAGAAAACCTCCGAATTGGGTAAATTGCAGAAAAGTCCAGAATGTACCTAAAATTGCATAACTTGCACAAACAACATCCAAATTGCACAAAACTTCATCCACAAGTTATCTTTGATGTTTTGAACATGAATTTGCAATTATGTCCATATTTTGAAGTTATATAATCACATTATTCATTAATTATGCCTTTTACTCATTTTCTCTCTCCTAAACTTATCCTAATATTTCAAGGTTTTCCAAATTAGATGAAATTTGACATGTAAGCTAATTTTGATATGTAGATTTCGAATTTGAAGCTTGTTTCCAATTTTGAGACTTATTTATATGAGATATGTCATATGGCCCATTAGCAACCCATTATCTAAATTATTCATTCAATTAAGCTCCTTATCTTCGTATTACCACCAAAATGAGTTATGTGACATATTCTATGTATCCATTATTAACCTAAGACTAATGTTAGAACATTAGGTTACATTAAGGTGATCTATACATGCATTATCTCATTGGGGTTATACTAAACATCTATTTAGGTCTAACCTTCAACCTTGTTTGGCTAAGTCCAAAATGTCAACTTCCACGGTAGGGTTTGAGATCTAGTATGTTACAACACACCACCCCTTAAAAGGATTGCATCCTTGAAATCAAAACATCCAAATATAATAAAACAACTTATTCACCACCCCTTAAAGGATTTAACCTACCAAGCCAAACTAATCTATAGGTAAAAGGGTGAGTCTAACTAGACCATATACCAGATCCATCACGCTTTACTATGCATTTTGATTGCTTACTAAACACCAAACATAAGTCTAGGTTCTAGGGATAACTATCCAAACATGTGGTTCTATGGGTCATAAGGGAGCTTTATTGGGTATCCATACTAAAATAAGTCATTACAACTGGGATACTAGTTCAACATATTAGGGTCCCTAAAGATAAATCATATAGATGTCTAAGGTTACTATTGCCTAAAATCATGCTATTTTGAACAATTCATATCAGCTTAGGTCAGGCTGGTATCATATGGATTTGAGAGTCCTTGTAAACCAAGCTAGTGGTGCGGAGGAAAATCTTTCCAGTCCCCAAACCCTGATCCTTTGTAGATGCCTTTCCTTTCAACTTCATGTCCTAGCAGTTGCCTAAAGTCCAAGCTAAACAACCTCAAGTTACTATGGTTACTTATGCATCTTTTACTTGTAAGTATTTTAAGGATCTATTCATCATTATTCTAATGTGAAACTATATGATCCTAAATCAACCCTTCATCATCTATTGATCAACTCTAGGGCAAACATGTCACTTAAAGGTAAGGCAAGGATTCTAACTAGGGGGACAAAATTGAAATAGTCAGATTCTGACTACTATGGGCTCTGATACCATGATGTAAGAAGTGGGGTCCACTCCCTACTAAAAAAATTTGAAGAATAAAACTTCAATTCCAAACACACTCAAAGGTATGTTGGAATAGGTGCAAAATTTTCAAGCTTCAATAAATGGTATTCAAAACAACCAAAGTATATCAGTGGAATAAAAATGTTGACTATATTCAATTTATCACAAGGTTACAAAAGAACATCATAATCTCCCACAAAGGGTTTACATGTATCGCTCAACATAAGGATCTAGTAGAGGGAAATCTAAACCGTAACAACTTTTTCTCCAAGCTTTATCTCCTTAAGCTAGTCCAAAACTTCATGCCTTATCATCCAAGTCCTTCAACAAAGGCTGGTATGTGTATACTAAATAGGAAATTGAGAAATATATGGAATAAAGGACATCAAATATAAAAGGCTTCCCATAGAAAGGATAAGGACCAACCAAATGGGTATCAAGAGAAAAGAAATTAAAATCATATGATAACAAAATAATATTTTCCATTAAAAAAACATAAATATTAGGCCACACAAGCACATGTAAAGAATTAGGACACACACCCCATATCATCAACCTGCATGCATGTGAGATAAACATAGCCCTAGAACAATATAAACACAAAGGAAGACAAGTTTCATCAACTTGAAACCTGATAGAGAAAGGAATACTGCCAATCTCCTAAATATTTAAAACATGGGTCAAGAATCACACATCTTACCCTAGGTATGAGGTTCCTTTCCATCACAAAAGAGTAGGAAGTATCACATCTGTTCGGCAGGAAATAACACATCTGCCATAAAAACCAATGAAATTACACTACTCTAGTGCTACTGAATAACATAGCATGTTAAATGTAGAGGCAAGTAGAAAGTATCGTCAGAACATATAAACTAGTCACCACAAAAGTGACCAATATATACATCCACCTCACAAGTGGGCAAAAGACATCACATGTCCACTTGTAGAGTTCCATCATGAACAAAGCACAAGATAAGAGTTCAAAATAATATCCATGATCACATGATCAATATCAACTAAGGTAGTTCACATGAACTATGATTTTCAAAAGAAAAGACATTGTGTATAGGCTAATGTCCATAGGACAAAGAGAATGAATAAGCATAGGTGAATTGCTCAACATAGAAGAATAGGGGATACATCATACCTCAACTTTAGAGTCTAAACAGTCGAAGTCAAGCCTAGGCCTCCAAAGAACCTATATGGAAGGTGGACAGGTCCAATAAGTAAGGTTACCAATCTTAGAGAGGTTGGCTCCTCTAACAAAGTACCTATCTCGAGAAAGAAGCACCTTCTCCACTTTAGAGGTGAAAAACCCTAACATAAGAACATGGAGATGGGGTGTTTAAGGGCTCTAGGTGGGGTTTCACCATGAAAGACAAGGGTTCAAACCTGGAGGAAGGTGGAAGGAAGGCTAAAAACATGAAAATAGGGAAGGAGAGGAGAAAACTTACTAATTTTGGTCAAAATCAATAAGGAGGAGCTTAAGAAATCTTAAATAGAGAAATCTGGAAACCTAGGAGCCTTCTTCACCAAGGTAGGCACCTTATTTTTACTTGGGACATCAGCTTCGTGGCCAAATAGAGTAGGAGTTATTCTCTAAGCTAGAGGAAAGAAAGAAAAGAAAGAGTTTTCGAATTTGGAGTTGGGAAAGGGTAGATATGGCTATATAAAGAAAGAGCTCAAGTATGAGGTGTCGATGAGACTTTCCATGTGTCATGTATAAGGGTGTCCATGGGCATGCAAGCCTTTATGGATAAGGAAGAAGTAAATCACGAGTTTTCAAGTTACTTTCCATGTGTCCAATGCTAAGGGTGGATGTGGACATGCAAACCTTTATGGATAAGGAAGAAGTCAAGCATGAGGTGTCCATGGAGCTTTCCATGTGTCCTTAGCCTAGGTATTTCATGGACATGAAAGAGTACATCTTATAGAGGATTCTTGAATATCAAATATCAGTTTATGGACACTTATAGGCCATCCCAACCAACCTCCAATCAAAGAAATAACCCCATTGGTTGATAGCTTCTAAAGATAAGCTCATTTATAAAGAGAGTAATCCCTAAAATGGCCTTGGAAAGAAACACCTTCAAACCAAGGTGAAACTAGGTGTCTCATGGTTTAAAAACTCGAAAATGGTAAGGTAATATCTAAATATTATAATACATGTGAAAATTCACTAAGAAAACCTCTGAATTGGGTAAAGTGCAGAAAAGACCAGAATGTGCCTAAAATTGCATAACTTGCACAAACAACATCCAAATTGGAAAAAACTTCATCCACAAGTTATCTTTGATGTGTTGAATATGAATTTACAATTATTTCGATATTTTGAAGTTATATAATCACATTATTCATTAATTATGTCTTTTACTCATTTTCTCTCTCCTAATCTTATCCTAATATTTCAAGGTTTTCCAAATTAGATGAAATTTGATGTCTAGGCTAATTTTGATATGTAGATTTTGAATTTGAAGTTTGTTTCCAATTTTGAGACATATTTTATGAGATATGTCATATGGCCCATTAACATCCCATTATCTAAATTATTCATCCAATTTAGTTTCTTATCTTCAAATTACCACCAAAATGAGCTATGTGACATATTTTATGTATCCATTATTAACCTAAGACTAATGTTAGAACATTAGGTTACATTAAGGTGATCGATACATGCATTAGCTCATTGGGATTATTGTCATGGAACCGTTCTTACCCCAATCCCAATCCTACAGCCTAGGCAGTAGAAAAAGGATTGGAGCGCCCGTCCCCGAGTAGCCCAATAAGATCTATCACACTGGCATATACAATCAGAAATGAATAACTCAAAAACTGGGTAATTAAAGAACAAACTAACCCAATATGGAGATATATCTGATTTATCTTTGTCATCAGAGTGTATGAGTGCGGAAGCGATCTTATTCAGTATTGCCTAAAATCAAGAAAATCAAAACACAATCATGCAATTGCATGGTGTGCTATCAAAATCAAGCAAAGCGATTTATAAAAAAATAATATACTTGGCATGACTTATATTCAAAAGAAATAACAAGCAATTTGAAAAACCAACATTTATTTGACAAGTTTTTCAAGCAATTCGACTTTTATTACAAGTTCCCACTATGCTGTAATTCGAGAAGCATGCTTATATATTTTTTGTGACTCTATTACCCCAACGTGATGGGGAATGTCACTAGGCTCCTTCTCACCACAGGAACATAGGAAGCCAATGTACAAGTCCCACCTCCAAATGAGGGGGTTGTTGTACTCAATATCAACATTATCAACATTGTTTGTACATCATCATTATCAATATACGTGCAGTCATAATGGGCATGCAATTTATGTTTTCATGTTTTTCAAAATATAGTATGGAAAAATAGAAGACGAATCATAGGGAACAATATCTCATCCAAGTAAGTAGCCAAGTATATAATCAAGAGATACATAAAAGTATCTTCAATACAATTAAGGAGGATTTATATAATATCATACCTTTCACCGAGGATTTTGAGTATAAATCAACGAGAGTAGAAGATCAAGGTCTCAAGTAGTTCCTAGATCAATCAAGATATGGATCGAGGGTCAAGATCTTATTATAGACCAATACCAAGTACACTAGTTTAGGGTTTTCCAATCCTATTCATCTGTTACGACCCCACCTCCCAATAACCCCCAGTTAAGGGAGACCGAGAGGTCGAAGCCGCACCCATAACTTCCGGATCAAAGGTTTGGCACTTAACCCAGAACAATTATTAAATTTCAACAATCTATACTGAAAAGCTGTAAGAAAAATAAACTTTTGCATACCTTTTTGAAAACTTGGATCTCTAAACTTCTATCCACTTATGGATTCTACTCTAACTAATCCTCCTTGTATTTTACTTCATGTATTTCACAATATGATGATTTACTATTTGTCGTTTTGGCTTGAACCTAAAATGCCAACAAACAAAATGTCGGTCAGCCGAAGCTGGTATGTGGGGGAAACAATAAACGTGCAACTATGATAACAATGTAATCATTCAATTAATCATTTAAACACCCAAGATTACATTTTAAATATAACTCTGAGATCCATGAGTACCCTATCCTTTGTGTTATCCCTGCAGTGGACCTGGATACTACCTTCCTTATGGTAGATCCCCATTAAACCCCTCATGGTCCAACCTATAGGTGAACCGGTTTCTAGGGTTGAGTCACATGACACAACTCGTAAGTAGCCCACTCCTTAACTCATGACAGGCTAATGGGTCTCATGGCACTACACTTGGTAGCCCAATTTCTAACCCACGATAACCTAGACCTTACTCTAGGTTACCCCTTTTTAGCCTTTACAAGTCACAGAGGTGGACCCAGATCTAGCCAGTTATACATGTATATTCATAGTGATAGTCATAGTCACTCTATAGTTGCATGAAATAAAAGCATCTAATAGATATTTCAAGCCATGAGGGAAACGTCGAAAAAATCCCCAGAAAACTAGTCGGGATAATCATAAGTGTAACCACATACCTGATTTGATGATTTGCATAGAAATATCCATGCAAATAAGAATCCAAGCAAGCAAGCATTTTCAACAAGATCCTAAAATAATCATGTAATTCCCTTTTTATTACTCATGTCATCAAGATCTATTAAATCTAGCTCGCTTCCTAGGGTTTCTAATTCATTTTTAGGGTTTCCATTACAATTAGGGTTTCCCTTCATCTTTTACTATTTCAAACCCTAATTTTATACCATTACTCATAAACCCTTATTATCTATTCTTCAACATTAAGGTTATCTTAACCACATATAACCCTATTCTCAGATTTAAAGGCACCATTAACCATTAATTCATTTCATTAAACTTCTTTTACATTAAAGCTAGTATTTTTATCATTTTAATCCATGACAAGATCATTATACGCTTCTATCATAAATTCAAAGTTCATTATGGTCTAATCACTTATGAACTCAATTTGCCATAATTCTACCTTTTATCCATGAGAAAACCCGAATTACTACATTAAGGGTATTTACCCATAATTAAGGACTTTTTGTATTCAAAATAACTTAGAACCATCATATAACGTCATATTTTGAAAATTTTGAAATAAATATGATCATCTCTTCTTTTTCCCTAAATTAATCAACTTTTCACGTGAAAAGGATTGAAACTCAATCTTTACTTTTTAACAAGTTAATACTTCTCAAATTAACCTATTAAACCACAAAGCTTCATCCTTTATACTCAATTAGGGTTTCTTAGGTTTCTTGTTCACAAAACCCTAATCATATCAATTATCTTCATTGAGGGTCATTATATAACAGTTTTTATACTTGTAATTTCGGATATGACCACTAGAACTCATATTTACTCAAAATAGGGTTTTTGGTCCATTAAATCATGTTCACGATCATAAAACCCTAAAAGAATCATATGAATTATCCTTCTTTGATCTTACCACTCGTAACAGGTTAAGATCGATCAAAAGCATATAAAAGATTCATCATGATTGATTTTATGTCATTCTAGGGTTTTTCAGTCAATTAATGCATTAAAATATGTAAAACCCTATATTTTTTGAGTCCCAAACATATTTAAGCTTCAAATCTAATTTCTTTGCATTCCTCTCGTTCTGAGGATAAATTTTCATATAAGACTTATTTTAATCCGAGTTACCTATCTTTAATTATCAAATTCGCAAGGATTCACTTACTTGGCCAATCGAATTGCACCACGTCACCCTTGCTAAGCAAAGCGTTTGACTTTGGAACATTTTGAAATGTTGCTTATACCCTTGTTTTAAGTAGATCCGCTCTTCAGCTTGTGGAGGGAAAAACCATCCAATTCCCTCCGTCTTCTTCTTCCCCGCGAGCTCTAGGTCTGCCGCTGCAGCAAGGGTCGTGCACGGCCTAGTTGCAGCTTTCTGGACTTTGTCGGCTGCTGGGGACGGTTCCATTGCCTTCGTCGAGCCCCCACGCAGGTGGGGTTACCTTGGATATGCCTGTCATGGCCGATAATAAGCCCTGCAAGACCGTGACCCACAACCATGCTGCAGTCGTGCTGCAGGTGTGCCACCGGCGTTTGGGTGAAGCCCGAAGTTCAAGGATGTCAGATGATTATCCACTGGTCATCGGGGTACATTAGGCCACCCTCAGGATGCCTCCACATCTCTCTGTTTCTCCAGAGAAGACACCAACCGAGGTTGAGGGTTTTGGACATAAACAATGAAGATGGAGAGAGAACGGATGCTTGGAATTTACTTAAACTCGGCCAAGGGCTCTACCCCTTATATAGGGGAGAGTATCCATGCCCTACGGTGCTCATCCATGCATTAGCAATGCCGTTTCCTAAAAGGAATGTGATTCCTTCATTAGAAAGCTAGTTTCTCTCTCTAACTCTCTTATTTCTCTAATATTCCTCCTTCTTTTGATATTAAGATTTTGAAAAGTATATATTTTATCTTCTTTGTACTTGCCTTTTAATTTATTGGCACGAAATTATATTCTCTTTTATTATAAAATACTTCCTTTCTATCCATATCACAAAATCCATTAATAATGTATCACATTATCCTCTTATTATTGCAATTTTGGGTATTTTCTCTTTCTTCCCTCTTTATTGGGACTCCTTGGATCCCAAGAAACTCTATTATTTCGAAATCCTTTTTATTGGATATTCATTATCCTTCTAGATGCATCTAAATGCATTATTTCTCATTATCATGGTTATTTCTTATTAAAAATATTTCCTTTTTGTGGATTTCCCTTTATTTCTCTTTTATTTTCTTCATTGGTATTCCTTTTATTATTATGAATCTTTGGGAATCGAAATTCCACTAAGGATAACTCAATTGTACCTTTTTTTTACTTATTTTCCACATTTTACCATTATTTTCAATTTCTTTCTTAATAAAGAAATATTTCATTGATCTTTTCTTTTCTTATTGCACTCATTATGCAACTTTGGACTCCTTGGAACCCAAGGAACCCAAGAGGCATGAAACCCATATTTGGATTTTCCTTCTAGAGGTTTCCACATTATTCCTTTTCTCAAATATTCAATTATTCATTCACTAATTGAATTTTCTTATTATTTGGGCCCAATAGCCAATAAAGCCCACAACACAAACATCAAGGCTATTGTAAACAAATCCATTTATTCAAACAAATTATATAATTTTTTGTTCAAATATTTTTCATATGAGAAATTACATTTCTCACCAAATGAACCCAAAATTTGAGGTTGTAACATCCTTCCCCTGTAATAGGAATTTTGTCCTCAAAATTTTATCAAGCAAACAAACAATTCAGGATAAGACTTTTCCATGTCCATCATTGGCCCCTATGTGGCTTTACCGTACTCATGGCGCTTACAAAGAACCTTTATCATCACATATTCTTTTCTCTGAGTTTTTTCATCCTGGCGTCTATAAATTGCACAGGTGACTCAGGACATTTCAGCCTCCCTTGGGGCTCACTAGGTTCATTGCTCAGCACCTGGTCGGGGTACCTCACATAGTTCTCTAAATTGGACACATGGAACTCATCACACATTACTTTATCCTGAGGGGTAAGATCAAACTTAACTTTCTCCACCAAACCATGTAAAAAGAATCCATGCACCGGGGACTCAGCTTTCTTAGCTATAACTTAGAGGGGTCGGATTTTCATGTCACATATTTCCCACAGTGAACTTCATGTCAGTCTACTTTGCATCCACCCACGACTCACGTCGTCTCTAAGCTCCTTTCAGCCATTGCACGATCAAAGCGACTTCATCTACACGCACTGTGGCCCCTCCCTTACAGAGCTTCTTTAAATCCCGATACTGGCTATGGTGGTCATCATCACATTTTTCCTAGGAAAAGAATTGTCTCTAGCCATCACCTTGAACAAGCACATATGCTCTCATCAGACCCTTTAGTCTGAATCATACTAACCATTAGTTAGGGGTGATAAACTGTACTAACATTGAGTTCTTCATGTGCCTACATCCACCTTTTGGAAGGGATCCTTTAGGTCAAACTCAAGAACCTTTGAACTTGCTTAATGGTGTAGTTGAACCATCTCTCTCACGGGTAGTTCAACCATATCTGTCCCTTGATAGAATTCTTTCTTTCTCATGTCATCCAAGTAAGGCAGTTCACCATAACCCATATTGCATCTCGACCTTCCTTGGTCCAGGGGAGACTTACAACATCCATAGTGATGAACTCCCTTTCTCTCTCGGGGACTCTTTATCCTTTATATCAATGCACTGGGTTACTGGTGTTCATCCTTCACCCTCGGCTTGCATGGCCATACACCACATGTGACCTTATCTTAGACATCTAAAGTACTACTGTCACTTATTATCTTGGTAGTACCACGTTGTATGGTGATCTTCAATCATGATTTCTTGTATGTCATGATTCCTCAAGATTGATTCCTCAGAAACCTTAAACCACTCTAGTCGGGGTTTCATCACCTTCCTTTCCAAAGAAGTGCAGTTAAGGCTCTACAACCATCCTTTCATTGCATCAAGGACTAGACGGGATAACCAAACAACCATTAACTGATCTCGATACATTAGTGTTAGCCCAACATATCTTCTTTTCCAAACTTAGGGTTATTCTAACAACTTCTTCTAGCCAAACTTGGCAGATATATCTCAACCAGAGCATCCATTATCACTTCACCTTCTTATGTATTAGGTAATGTTGATGACATACACCTTCATGTATGCCACTTACCATCTCAAACTCAAACTCTAAGTCTATCTTCATTGAGAACACTCTGACCTCATCTTCTTGGTGATCAAACTCAACCTTGTTTGACGCATGTTTCATGATAGAAACATCCTCATAAGGTGACCACCTCATTCCTCTTAGTGGTTGCAAACCATCCGTGTATCATTCACTTTACCAGGGTATGTTATCTTTTCTGTCCCCATATCTCGTGGCAACTTTCCAACATACGTCATCTTTATCCTTGGTGTATGGCTTGCGTACTGTCCTATCTCTCACTCCCATAACAAGAAGAAATAAGCATTTGGCTGCAGTCCAAATACATAGTTCTTCCTGTTCCAAGAGTAGATATGGTACATCCCATCTTGCCAGTGCACCTTTAAATCTAAGTTGAAATGTGCCATTTATGCCTCTATATTACGATCATCTTGATATCAAAGTTACTTCCATGGAAAACTGGTTCCAAATCTACTTGGGTCACCTCACAATCCTTGGTCCTCTCCTCTAGATCTATAGGGTGTCGACACTTTTGGGGTCATCCCTCTTCCCTCATGCATCCAGAGAGTACCCTACTCATCTGCCCTTTGGGTCCCATGAGTTCATGAAGGTGATCAATCTACTAACCCATGGCCCTTAGAAAATGATAGTTGTTACCTCCCGACCCTATGGTCATGTGCAACTAGAGAATTAGGCAACTCCCACTTCCATCAGTCTTATCCCTACCTGACCCTAGGATAAACTTAGGATTCTCTTATAGTCCATGTTCAATTTAGAACCTTACCCAAGCCTTCACCATCTCTCTCTCTCTGCATTCATGGGCTGACTTTCATCCTTTCATAGGGATCATGGCAACCGACCTACCTTGGTCAAGCCCCATACCGGTTACCTCCATGGTAACACATCCATATGCACATAGAGATGGCTATCTATGGGTCTAAAGGTTCTTCCTCATATCACATAGCTTCTCAAGATCCTATGAGACCTTTTTAGATTACTTAAACCAACAAAACTGGTAAACATCCCACCACAGGGTCCCTTCTCCCAGGATGAGAGGAAAACTTGATCTCAATAACAAAGGTCACAAATGTCCTTATGCCTCGGGTTTACATCCATCTGAGCATGCTTAACCCTAGTAAGCTACTAGGGCACAAGCAAACCACCTAATATACCATACTAGGTCATACTTGTTCTCTTTCCTCAACACTGGATCAAGATCATACCTTTCCACGTCATCAACTTAGCTGGGAGGGGTCCGTCTTAAACTTAAGGGGTTTTCTCTTTCCTCTAAACATGAAGAGTACCATATCCACATCTATAGAAACTCAACTCTCATCATGAGCGTTAGGTACTCCACTTCCCCTCTTATACCAGGATTCCTAGGTCCACATTTGGGTATCCAACTGCCTGCTCACCTTCTTAACCATGAACCAAACATGTACAAGGTATGACATGCACTTCCTGTCATCCTTCTACTCGAGCAACACATCAGGGTCGAGTCCTCCTCAAGGATAGCCAACAAGGTATAAGGCCTCACAACTTGTTACTAAACCTTTCCAGGTCTAAGGAACTCTTCTTCCTTTCTCAGAAGGTAAACACTTAAACCATAGGCACATAGGTGCCAAAAGCCTCATCCTCTCTCTATGGTTTGGTCCCTCCCATGGAAACCAAGACATCATCAACCTCTAGGGATCAAGTATGTGGTGACCACTATCATCCACTTAGGTCGCATCATCCTCAACTCCTGACTTCGCCTTGTATCTCAGAGTCTAGGATTCCAACCTTCTTGTTGGGTTTCCTTCTCTCTCTCTAGAGCTAACCCTACAACCAACCTCACCATTAGAGGCCCTCTTTTCATGAAGGGTCAACCTCAAAAGCATGCCCCTACCCAGATGAAGCCTACGTTCAACTCATGTACGCTCAAGGTTATCCATAGCCCTTATGTTTATCACATAAGCTATCCCTCAAACTCTCCCGGCCAGGGTTTCAACCTATTACTCGCACTACTGACACATTCTGGGTGCCTATTATGCCCATATAAGCTCATGGGGTTTCCATAGGTTCTTCTCTCACCTCATCCATGAAGGAGCTATCCTTCGCTCCAACATGCACGACCCGACCCAAGTTTGGGTCGCCAGAGGTACTAGGTCATCCAACCTATCATGGCCCATATGTTATCCAAGGCATGTCCATTCAAACACCTGGTCTAACTCATTTCTCTCTAACCTTCACTTACGGTTAGGGTTAGCATCATCCTTAGAGGATGTGCCAGGTTTCTACTTGCAATGGAGATCTCTATCTCCAAGACTAACTTATCCTCCTGACAAGAAGGTCTAGCCTCAGGTCTCTTTTGAGGACATGACAACTTATGTCATATGACCTAAGCATGTATCTATTCTTTAATTTGTGCTTAATCTATTAAGCTTATGTCCATGACATTTTATTTACATGTTTTTCATTAATTTGGTGGAGGATTTCTTATACCTTATCAACCTTACCCGTACCTCAAGAGGGTGAGGAGAAGAGAGAAAACCCTAATCCTTAAGGTCCTTAACAGAATTTGAGTTGAGAAGGGATGAATCAAGATGAGAAAGTCCTAAAGGTATCTTATTTCGATTCATACCCTAAGACTTTGGCCAGGCAGTCACATAGATCCAGGAGTCCTCGTATTCTGACTAGCGGTGCGGAGGAAAATATTGCCAGCCCCCAGTCGTGATCCTTTTCTAGATACCTCCATCTTTTATATAATCCTCTAATAACTCCCTTGGGTTCTATGGAGTTTGTAAAATTTAATAATTATTAATAGTTAAGTGAGGAACCTATGCTCTGATACCAAATGTTACGACCCCACCTCTCAATAACCCCCAATTAAGGGAGACCGAGAGGTCGAAGCGGCACTTAGAACTTCCGGATCAATGGTTCGACACTTAACCAAGAACAATTATTAAATTTCAACAACCTATACTGAAAAGTTGTATTTCACAATATGATGATTTAGTATTTGTCCTTTTGGCTTGAACCTAAAATGCCGACAAACAAAACTTCGGTCAGCCGAAGCTAGTATGTGGGGGAACAATAAATGTGCAACTATGATAACAACATAATCATTCAATTAATCATTTAAACACCCAAGATTACGTTTTAAATATAACTCCACGATCCATGAGTACCCTATCCTCTGTGCTATCCCTGTAGTGGATTTGGATACTAACTTCCTTATCGTAGATCCCCATTAAACCCCTCATGGCCCCACCTATAGGTGAACCAATTTCTAGGTTTGAGTCACATGGCACTACTTGTAAGTAGCCCACTCCTTAACTCATGGCAGGCTAATGGGTCTCATGGCACTACACTTGGTAGCCCAATTTCTAACCCACAATAACCTAGACCTTATTCTAGGTTACCCATTTCTAGCCTTTACAAGTCACAGAGGTGGACCCAAATCTAGGCAGTTATACATGTATATTCATAGTGATAGTCATAGTCACTCTATAGTTGCATGAAATAAAAGCATCCAACAGATATTTCAAGCCATGAGGGAAACGTTGATAAAATCCCCAGAAAACTAGTCGGGATAATCCTAAGCATAACCACATACCTGATTTGATGATTTGAACAGAAATATCCAAGCAAATAAGAATCCAAGCAAGCAAGCATTTTCAATAAGATCCTAAAATAATCATGTAATTCCCTTTTTATTACTCATTTCATCAAGATCTATTAAATCTAGCTCGCTTCCGAGGGTTTCTAATTCATTTTTAGGGTTTCAGTTACAATTAGGGTTTCCCTTCATCTTTTACAGCCATGTTGCAGCCGTGCTGCAGGTGTGCCACCGGTGTTTGGGTGAAGCCCGACGTTCAAGGATGTCAGATGATTATCCACTGGTCATCGGGGTACATCAGGCCACCCTCAGGAAGCCTCCACATCTCTCTGTTGCTCCAAAGAAGACACCACCAGAGGTTTAGGGTTTTGGACATAAACGATGAAGAAGTAGAGAGAACGGATGCTTGGAATTTACTTAAACTCGACCAAGGGCTCTACCGCTTATATAGGAGAGAGTATCCACGCCCTACATTGCTCATTCATGCATTAGCAATGCCCTTTCCTAAAAGGAATGTGATTCCTTCATTAGAAAGCTTGTTTCTCTCTCTCTCTCTCTTATTTCTCTAATATTCCTCCTTCTTTTGATATTAGGATTTAGAAAAGTATATCTTTTATCTTCTTTGTACTTGCCTTTTAATTTATTGACACGAAATTATATTCTCTTTTATTAGAAAATACTTCCTTTCTATCCATATCACAAAATCCATTAATAATGTATCAGATTATCCTCTTATTATTGCAATTTTGGGTATTTTCTCTTTCTTTCCTCTTTATTGGGACTCCTTGGATCCCAAGAAACTCTATTATTTCGAAATCCTTTTTATTGGATATTCATCATCCTTCTAGATGCATCTAAATGCATTATTTCTCATTATCATGGTTATTTCTTATTAAAATATTTCCTTTTTGAGGATTTCCCTTTATTTCTCTTTTATTTTCTTCATTGGTATTCCTTTTATTATTAGGAATCATTGTGAATCGAAATTCCACTAAGGATAACTCAAGTACCTATTTTTACTTATTTTCCACATTTTATCACTATTTTCAATTTCTTTCTTAATAAAGAAATATTTAATTGATCTTTTCTTTTCTTATTGCAATGTTTATGCAACTTTGGACTCCTTGGAACCCAAGGAACCCAAGAGGCATGAAATCCCTCTTTGGATTTGCCTTCTAGAGGTTTACACATTATTCTTTTCTCAAATATTCAATTATTCATTCACTAATTGCATTTTCTTATTATTTGGGCCCAATAGCCAATAAAGCCCACAATCCAAACATCAAGGCTATTTTAAACAAAATCCATTTATTAAAACAAATTATATCATTTGTTGTTCAAATATTTTTCATATGAGAAATTACATTTCTCACCAAATGAACCCAAAATTTGAGGTTGTAACATCATCCCTAAGGTAGATCATTCATTTATAGCCAACATTATATCAAGATTTCAATATTTACTAAGATGTCAAGCATGTTCGAGGATGGATGATGTACCTCAGCATTTTATGAATATATTTTCTAACCCTAATTATTATCATCAACATTGAGTCTTCATACAAGTTTCTAGATCATCATCATGATACCTAGCATCATTGGTGTTCAAGATTAGATCGAGTTTAGATTAGTATAATGAGGAAAATAGAGATCAAGTTTTTAGGTCAATAGACCAAGATATGAAACAAGATTTAGATCAATCATATTATTAAGATTTCATCATTGTATTCAAGATCAAGTCAACAAAAAGGTCAAGTCTAGTTTTACAGTAAGATATAAGGTTACCATAGTCTAATCACCAAATAGAGTCATTTAGACCAAGTAACTAAGAAAGAGATCAAGATTTAGTATATCATTGAGAAACATCTATAATTACGCTTCAGGAGTATTTTTAATGGATTCACTGGATTTTTCTGATCAAAATAGACTATTTATTTGAATTATTTGGAGTCAGGATGCATTTTCTACGATTAAAGCAAGATCTGACTATGTAATCTATTTTCCATGTGAGAGGGTGAAAAAATACCTTAAATGAGTGGCCGAGGGAAAATTACTGGTCATCGGATCCATGGTCAGATTTGACTAGCACCGCTGATGAGTGGTTGAGGAGTGCTAGTTTATTTGGCAAGGAACCAGTTTGATCTTTGATTTGGCCAGTTCAAGGATGGATTCATTGGTCTTTTGGACCGATTTGGTTCCTTGTCTGGGCCGGCGGTCTAGCGACCTGTCTCCCTCGCGTAGGCTCCCACAAGCCAGGAACTATGGCAGGGAGGTCTCACCAGAGTAAGGAGGTCTCAGAGTAGGAGAGGGTGGCAGAGAATGCAACCAGGCCGGTCGAGCTTGCCTTGGCCTCGGGAACTCAATGGGAGCCGAGGACATGGGCGAGGAGGTGAGGAACAGGAATGCCCAAAGGGCCATGTGCGGAGGCACAAATCTAGAAGTAGAGAACAACGAGGAGAAATCAAGGTGTATGAGGCCAAATGAGAGAGAAAGAGCAAAGTTTCATCCAAGAAGTGACTAATGTAGACCACAAGGGGGCGTTTTATAGTGTTAATAGGTAGATTTTAGGGCTAACCAAGCTTGGGATGGAGGCCATGGCCACCAGAGTGGGAGGTCATATTTAGAGAAACATGTTGGCAGTGCAACATAGTAAGAGAATTGGTCAAACTAGGGTTGGTTGAGTATGAAATCACGAGTGGAGCATTTTGGCTCGCTTAGATTTTTGAAACGGAGTCGAGAGCGGGAGATTGGCCATTACGGCTGACTTGTGTCATCCCACAATCAACGGGAGGTAGAAGACAAACACACGACTGTTGGATTGAGGCCTTGATCTGTGGGTCTCAGATCTAAGGGTTGGGGTTCTCCCCTCCTTTTGCAATGGATCAGTGATGTGGAAAATCCCATAAAAAGGGCAATAAAAAGGCATTTCCAATGTGTTATCTCCAAAAATTTGTAGACAGTTGTAGGAAACTCCAAATGAGATAAAATTTGGAACATAGCTTCCAAAAAATGTGGAGAGTATCTATAAAAAGTTTGAGAATAATATGATGGAGTTTTATGGATAAATATTTCTTCTTTGGACATGATGATTTAATCAAATTTTAATGTGTTATAATGTGTATAAAATCAATATTGCTCACCATATTTCAAATTTGAGTACAACTATTGATTATGAAACCAAGAAAACTAAGTTGGGACAATGAGTGAGGTTAATGAGGTAAGAAAGTAATTACATCATTATAATTTGAAAATCCACAGTGTTACATCCTTCCCTCCTTAAAAAGAAATTTTGTCCCCAAAATTCAAAACAACCGCAAAAATTGGGATTATTCAACCTAAGTAATTTCCTCAAATATTGGGGTATACTCAAGTATAAAATAAAAATCATGTCCTCAATTTCAAGTAATACAATAATCATAATTGAATTTCCATGTTCCATATCATAACCAACATTGGTATCAATATCATTTATCATCGAGTAATTGAGTATCAAGGTCAACACATATATTGTCCAAAGTCACTATATGAGTCACAAATATGGAAAACATCATATTGATCACAAGTTTGGAGAGATTATATTTTAGGTCAAACAAATAGAGTACATGAATCAAGTATACAAGGTGACTTTCAATCCCAATGTCTCAGGGTCCTAGCTACTCCATTGGCCTAGGTGGGGTTATACGTCTATGATTTGAGATTTCATATTTCAATATTTCAAAACAACATCATACTTTTAATATCGAGCTCAAAATCACTAAGAGGTCCCACCCTAGTCCTAAGGATAGCTAAACCCTAAGTTATAAATCGAAAGAGTCAAAATATTCATCATTTCAAATTTTCAAATTTTGGGATTTATGAAAGTCATTATTGATATATGGAATGTGGTCTCAAGATCCATATCATGTTTCAAAAAATTTTACCATATAAAGAGTTGAAGTTTAGCTATCAAGATCAAATGTATCACTATTCCAAAGCTAGGGTTTAGATTCCTATTTAGACCTTAAGGGAGATCACTCATCTATATCAATTTTGAGTAACAATATTCAAGAAATATTCGATCAACTTATCAAAATTTCATTATCATTGTATCCAAGTTTGATGAATGATCTAGACCTAGGTCTAAGTAGGAAGTCAACCTCAAGCTATAGTCAATATTGCCATATGTCAACGTCATTATCAAATCAATATTCAAGATCGAGTATCAACCATGGGTTTAACCTATTAGGCTTAGGTCAACCAGTCCAAATAGGGTGGAAGGAAATACCTTTCCAAACTCTAAATAATCAATAGGATGAAAACATAGAGATAGTCATAATGGGGATGTGACCTAGGTTAGGGGAGTCATGAGTCAACTACCACCCTAATCTGGCACATTACCAACATTAATGATTATCAATTGAGTTTATTCAGATAGGGAGAGTATCCATGATTAAATCATATATATGAAGGTCATAAGATCAAAATTCAAGATAATAAGGCAATAATGTAAAGATCTACAATTCTTTCTTTCATGATCAAGGTAATGATATAATTTAGAAATTGAGGATTTGAATTTGGCATTCGAGGAATTAGAGCATAATAATGCAAAATCTAGGCCCATCATCATCATATCAAAATTGAGATTGCAAAGGCATCATAGGTCTTACATCTGATTTTGTGAGTCTCAGACTTAGTCAATTGATATCATAGTCAAGATTTGTATAACATAGGATACGAGTTTGCTAAACTATGTTTGACATTTAATCAACAATAGGGAAACATGGGCTTAATCAAATAGGGACCTTATCAACAATGAGGTATAAGGTTTAAGGCATCCTTATTTCACCAAATCAAGATTTACCTCAACATAGGAAGCATATAGTCAAGTTTTAGCTAATTTGAGTGTTCATGAAATTAGGGACCATACATGAGTATTTGGTTTCAAAATAAATTTATCAAAATCGAGTTTTTGAATTTAGGTCAGATCATGGTATCAACTTTTCAAGATTTAGCGATATTCATTATTCCCATGCATAAGCTACCCATAATCGAGACATCATGTGGTAGAAGGTCACTAGAAAGGACCACACGAGGAGATGAGAAGACTACCTAATCTTCATCTACATGGGTGGCTTAGGATAGTCCTTAAAGAAGAGATGAGATGCTAGAAAACTCTCTAGGGTTTCACAAGAGAACCTTTAGGTCCATTTCTTGATCAATTAAGGCCAGGTAGAGTGGGGGATCTTAGCCACCGTGAAGACGGATAGGAGAAATTATGTCAGGACCCCGAGCCAAGACACCTCAATTTTCACCATTATGGACTTTAGGGTTTCTTGGGTGTAAGAGACTTGAGAAATTATTTACTTAAAAGTATATGGGAGTGTGTAGGCTCTAATACCAAGTGTCACAAAACCATTATTACCCCAATCCCAATCCTACTGCCTAGTCAGTAGAAAAAGGATTGGAGCACCCGTCCCTGAGTGGCCCAATAAGATCTATCACACTGGCATTTACAATAAGAAATAAATAGCTCGAAAACTGGGTAATTAAAGAACAAACTAACCCAATATGGTGATATATCCGATTTATCTTTGTCATCAGAGTGTATGAGTGCGGAAGCGATCTTAATCAGTATTGCTTAAAATCAAGAAAATCAAGACACAATTGTGCAATTGCACGGTACGCTATCAAAATCAAACAAAGTGATTTATAACAAAATAATATACTTGGCAGGAATTATATTCAAAAGAAATAACAAGCAATTTGCAAAACCAACATTTATTCGACAAGTTTTTCAAGCAATTCAACTTTTATTATGAGTTCCCATTATGCTGTAATTTGAGAAGCATGCTTATATATTTTGTGTGACTCTATTACCCCAATGCGATGGAGAAGGTCACTAGGCTCCTTCTCACCATAGGAACATAGGAAGCCAGTGTACAAATCCCACCTCCAAATGAGGGGGTTGTTGTACACAATATCAACATTAAAAGTATCATCATCATTATCAATATACGGGCAGTCCTAATGGGCATGCAATTTATGTTTTCATGTTTTCAAAATATAGTATAGAAAAATAGAAGACTAATCATAGGGAAAAATATCTCATCCAAGTAAGTAGCCAAGTATATAATCAAGAGATACATAAAAGTATCTTCAATACAATTAAGGAGGAGTTATACAATAGCGTACCTTTCACCAAGGATTTTGAGTATAAATCAACGAGAGTAGAAGATCAAGGTCTCAAGTAGTTCCCAGATCAATCAAGATATGGATCGAGGGTCAAGATCATATTCTAGACCAATACCAAGTACACTAGATTAGGGTTTTCCAATCCTATTCATCCCAAAGGTAGATCATTCATTTATAGCCAACATTATATCAAGATTTCAATATTTACTAAGATGTTAAGCATATTCGAGGATGGATGATCTACCTAGGTATTTTAGGAATATATTTGCTAACCCTAATTATTATCATCAATATTGGGTCAACATTCAAGTTTCTAGATCATCATCATGATACCTAGCATCATTCGTATTCAAGATTAGATCGAGTTCTGATTAGTATAGTGAGGAAAATAGAGATCAAGTTTTTAGGCCAATAGACCAACATATGCCATAAGATTTAGATCAATCATATTATTAAGATGTCATCATCGTATTCAAGATCAATTCAACAAAATGGTCAAGTCTAATTTTAGAGTAAGATATAAGGTTACCAAAGTCTAATCACCAAATAGAGTCATTTAGACCAAGTAACTAAGAAAGAGATCAAGATTTAGTATATCATTGAGAAACATATAGAATTAGGCTTCATGAGTATTTTTAATGGATTCACTGGATTTTTATGATCAAAATAGACTATTTATTTGAATTATTTGGAGTCAGGATGCATTTTCATTGATTAAAGCAAGATCTGACTATGTAATCTATTTTCCATGTGAGAGGGAGAGCAAAAAACCTTAAATGAGTGGCAAAGGGAAAAAATTACTGGTCGTCGGATCCGTGGTCAGATTTGACCAGCACCGCATATGAGTGGCTGAGGAGTGCCAGTTTACTGGGCAACGAACCGGTCTGATCTTTGATTTGGCCGGTTCAAGGCTGGATTCATTGGTCTTTTGGACCGATTTGGTTCCTTGTCTGGGTTGGCGGTCTAGCGACCTGTCTCCCTCGCGCAGGCTCCCATAAGCCAAGAACTGCGGAAGGGAGGTCTCGCTAGAGTAAGGAGGTCTCAGAACAGGAGAGGGCGGTAGAGAGTGCGACCAGGCCGGCCAAGCTTGCCTTGGCCTCGCGAACTCAATGGGAGCCAAGGACATGGGCGAGGAGGTGAGGAATGAGAACGCCCAAAGGGCCATGTGCGGAGGCATAGATCTAGAAGTAGAGAACAATGAGGAAAAATCAAGGTGTATGAGGCCAAATGAGAGAGAAAGAGCAAGGTTTCATGCAAGAAGTGACTAATGTAGACCACAAGGTGCATTTTATAGTGTTAATAGGTAGATTTTAGGGCTAACCAAGATTGGGGTGGAGTCCATGGCCGCCGGAGTGGGAGGTGATATTTAGGGAGTCCTGTTGGTGGTGCAACAAAGCAAGAACATTGGTCAAACTAGGGTTGGTTGAGTACAAAATCACGAGGGGAGCATTTTGGCTCGCTTAAATTTTTGAAAAGGAATCGAGAGTGCGGGATTGGCCATTAAGGCCGACTTGTCTCATCTCTCAATCAACAGGAGGTAGAAGACAGACCCACGATTGTTGGATCGATGCCTTGATCCATGGGTGTCAAATCTGAGGGCTGGGGTTCGCCCCCTCCTTTTGCAATGGATCAGTGATGTGGAAAAGCCCATAAAAAGGGCAATAAAAAGGCATTTCCTATGCATTATCTCCAAAAATTTGTAGATAGTTGCAGGAAACTCCAAATGAGATAAAATTTGGAACATAGCTTCACAAAAATGTGGATAATATCTAGAAAAAGTTTGAGAATAATATGATGGAGTTTGATGGATCAATATTTCTTCTTTGGACAAGGTGATGATTTAATCAAATTTTAATGTGTGATAATGTGTATAAAATCCACATTGCTCACCATATTTCAAACTTGAGTACCACTATTGATTATGAAAATAAGAAAACTAAGTTGGGACAATGAGTGAGTTTAATGAGGGCAAAAAAGTAATTACATCATTATAATGTGAAAATCCACTTTGTTACAGTTATACTAAACATCTATTTAGGTCCAACCTTCAACCTTGTTTGATTAAGTCCAAAATGTCCACTTCCAGGGTAGGGTCTGAGATGTAGCATGTCACAAGAATCTTCGTCCCAAGAAACGAATAACTATGTGAAGAAATGTGGGAATCTTCTTGTAAGGTTTGAAGTTGTCTGAACTTCCTTGGAACCATGACAATCTCGTAGAGCACATAGAGCATCCTCAATCAGTGCACCATGAATATGACATGAGGAATAAAAGGTGACATGACAATCTATTCTTTGTGCATTAATCAATAAAGAACCATGTAGAAGCAACCATAGGAATACCTTCAATTTTACAGGTAGTTTGAATTTTCAATTTTCTTCCATGGACCATTTATAGTTCTAACTAGCTTTCCCTTATACAAGAAGAACATATATTGAAGAGGTTGAGAAAACTCCATTATCTTCCAAGGACCATGACCATGAACTTAGAAAAACAATTCATGGGAGTAGGGAGTCTAAAAAATATGAGAAGCAACATTAGTAAGAAAATAAAAATCAATTAGCCATGTTCCCAAATCATTTCTTTTGTACCTTCCATGAGCAACTATATGACCTATCTTATATTTTTGATGTTAATGAATTCATCTGTTGAAATATTCATTTGTTTTTTGGAAAGTGAACAACCACTTGAAACTAATTTTAATATTTATCATTTCTTAAAAAACCAATAAAACAATGTAATTACCATGCATCATATAATTTGTGAATGAAAAAAATCATAAGTTCATCTTTGTGAATTTTGGGTCTCTAATATGGGATCCTAATCTTTTTAATGTGAAAATAAATTTACTAATTTTCTCTTCTCCTTAAAGTAGCTAAAACGCCAAGATGCACCACTAATGTAAGTCTTTATGGGAATATAGACCATATTGTCAAGAGAAATTAATGTCCCAAAGGGAATTCAAATCCTCTACGATCATCTAGGTTCCCCATCCCCTAGAAAATATGTAGTTTTGTGTACATGTACATTTGAATTGATGCTCGATTCATTATTGATACATTCAAAAAATAAAAATATAGTTAAAAGTGCATATTACACTCTAATTATCTTATTATAAATATTTAAAAATAAATCTTTGTTTTGTTTATCTTCATAATATATACATCAAATCATATCCTTATTGAAAAATATTTTCCAAAGTGAGGCATAATGTGTTGGATCTACGGCTCTAGGGGGGGTGAATAGAGCTTCAAATTCTCACAAGGTAAGTTAAACATTTAAATTATATCAATCAAAACCAATAGATTAACTGGAATTTGAAGTCCTAACCAACAAGCATAGCAAGGATGAGAGAAAATGAAACAAGCATTTGGACAAGGTCATTTAGAGTGGTTTTCACTCTCCAAACTAGAAGAGAGTCAATCCACTACCTAGAGAGGTCAACCTCTTGGAATTTGCAAGTGTTTTCCTCTATATATTTACTTATAAGAGTTACAACACAAGACCTACCAAAGGACTTACCTATGCATTACAAAGAGTCTTCAACCTTACCAAGGACTTACCCACTTTGCAAAGAGTCTTCCACCTTCTTTCAAGGACTTACCTACTCTTGCACAACTCTTTAGCCTTCAAGAAATTACCCACTCTTCTTAAATATTCAGCCATTTCCTTCACCTTCACATGGATAATATCTTCACCTCTTATTCAACCTTGAAGAAGAATAGTAACAATTTCACCTTCACTCAGAGTAGCTTGCTTCACCTTTCCTATTTTGAGAAAATGGGTAGGGAATATGGAATGGAATGAGAGCTTTACAAGAACAAGGAAGTAGCTCTCTTACAACTTGCCTAACTCACTCATAAT
Source organism: Alisma plantago-aquatica (assembly GCA_963693085.1). Lineage (NCBI taxonomy): Eukaryota > Viridiplantae > Streptophyta > Magnoliopsida > Alismatales > Alismataceae > Alisma > Alisma plantago-aquatica. Next base: position 334,004,545 of record OY856413.1, read on the forward strand.
CATGAAATGCTATGTAAATGTCAGAGAGAAAGGGGCTCAAGGAGTTGCAAAAAACTCAACTACAGAAAGGACTTAGAATAGCATGAATGAACAAACTTGGAATGAACTCCAAGGGGTCCTATTTATAGTTGGTGGTGTTCCCTTGAGTGTGGGATTACTTAAGGTTGAAATATAGTTGTTTCCCAAGTTCCAACGGATCTATTCTCACTCAAAACCACTCACCAATGGTTATAATCAATTTTTCTTCATTTTTGGGATAGTACATTTGGTTGAGTTTCAATAAAGATAACTCAACCGAATCACTAAGAGACAAAGCCAATTTTCAAACTATTGGTTGAGTTTGTTCTGGGAAACTCAACCGATGAGATAAAATCAGTTTTGCTCAGTGAGTCAGTTGGTCGAGTTATGTGAGTGTGCAACTTGACCGATTGGTCTCTTCAAAAAATCCATCATTGGATTGGTCGAGTTTCCAACTTGACCGATAAACATCATGTGACAAATTTTCTAAATTGACATATGAGTGATCAAGCGTTGGAATTAAGTCTCCCTGATTTTTTCTCATCTTTGTTACAAGTTATACCATCAATACTAGTGATTACAAAAATCATCTAAGGTCATTTGGAGTTATTTACCAAATTGCACACTTGCATAGCTTTTGACTTGAACTTGAACAAGATAGGGGTTGTGTAATTTGATCCTTTTCATGTACCTAAAGCCTTAAATAAATCTTGAACAAACATATTAGATACACAGGAATGAAATGGTTAAGTCATTATCAAAATATGGTTAATATATAACTCTCAAGTCAACATTCTCCCCCTTTTTGACAATGACAAACCATTCCTCAATCATATTGAAAAGGATATGTAAAGTTATACCTTTGCCTTGTGAATTGTAGGGGGTTCATGATTTGAACAATTTGAATTGCTCCCCCTCAATCTATGCTTGCTCTTACCTGCATAGTTAGTCTATGTACACAAAGCAACATGACATATATACTATATGGTCCTTTAGCAAGTCACATGATAAAGCATATACTGAACACGAAAAGGATCACATAGGCAATAAAAACAACATGGTTAAGCTTCAAACATTGAACTTCTCTCCTCCTTTTGACATTATCAAAAAGGAAGGGGGTAGAAGAGCATAGAAATGGGTCTTCTCCAAGCATAACAAAACATACATCCATAACATGCAATCTCAAAGCATACATCAAACAGAGATGAGAGAGACAAACAATCTAAGTCATAATCAAAATATGGTAGACATGACACCAACTCACGAGATATAGTAAATCAAAGAGTAAATGTACAAAGGATTAAGATTACAAATCAAAAAGCATGTTCTCAATAACAACTACAAGAAAAAATGATGAAAACTAGATGATAAAATAGAACTCACAAAATGTGCCCAGATGTTTTTAATACAAAATAGCCTAGAAAGATATATATGATCAGCATCTAGACTCAAAACTAGAAAATATAAACATCTAGGTCATCTATGTCCACATCATCAACAACATCATCAACATCAACATATGAGGCCTCTAGCTCATAGTCATCATCTCTGTCTGAAGGTGCAGCATAGACAACAACATCCTCATCACCAGAGTCACCAGTAGAGCCATCATCAGAAGCATCACTATCATCCTCATCAGCCTCCTCGTCAGTAGCAATAGCCTCCTCACCAGCCTGGTGTGGAATCTCCTCATCAACAAGAGAACCAAAACCACGATCGGGCTAGTGAGAATTCTACTCAGCCCAAGACATGCCAAGAGCATGAAGATCATTGCCATGTGGGAAGGAAGGAGAAGAGTTACCAAGACTAGCAAGTAGAGTGGCTAAGGGGCCAACTGTTAGAGGTAGCACTCTAGGGATAGATCTACCAGCGGTAGAGTGTGTAGGAGTAGAAGAAGCTGGTTGAGGGGTAGGGTAAAAGTGATCCTATGCATAGGATGCATAGTCACCTCGTGGGTAGGGCTGGTAGGAAGGATAAGGGTGTACACAGGACATGTTCATGTTGGACATGTTGGCACAGAGGTCTTGATGCAAGTGCTCTTGAACCTGAAGGTTGTATGTTTGTTGATGCATCATGTAGCCCATAAGGGTTTCATTGGATACATGGAATGATGCACTGGCAGGTCGGGTAGGCTGAGGTGGTGGAAGTTTTGAACTAGAGGTAGAGGTAGAGGTAGAGGTAGAGGTATAGGCACCAGGTGTTGTATAGGATGGGATAGGCACAAACTTCTGAAGGGTGGTCTCACTGATGCAAACTCCTTTCTGGGAAGGTTTGTAGTGCAGGTCATGTAAAAGAGATTTGCCGGTGGCAAGCTAGAAAAGTCCACAGATCAGGGCGGGGTTGGGGGTGGGTTCCATGAGTGTTCTTTCCTGAGTCAAAGTAGGTCATATGGTGGAGAATGTATCTTTCCCACTTAACTCCTATGTTCTTCAAGAGACAATACATAATTACCACAATGTTTTCTGCAATTTCAATCTAATTTTTCTTTGGATGAATAATGTAGTTAACAACTCAGGAAAGCATGCGTCTCTTAAGGTCTAAGGTAAAGGAGGTAAGGGTGTACGTATTCCTATATGGTAATTGAGGCTTCTTCAAGAATAAATGAATATCAGGGAGAGTAAGATCATATTGGTTGTAGAAGACCTCAGGATCAACTAGGTCAAAATACTTGAGATAGTCCTTTCACCAGGTGTTAGTCACTTCAGTACCCGAAAAAAAGATGTTCAATGTACCCTCAGAGACTTGGAATTTCTTTTCTGTGATCATGAATGGTTGTTGTGCTAGTTATAGAATTGTTATAGCATAGACGTTTGATACACAATGCAAAGAGATGGTGGTCATACATCAACTCAACTACTTGATCAATTACCTCTTGTCTTCGTGGGTGTGGCTCAAACAAGGCACGAAATGGAAAGGGGTTCCTATGGAGGAGCTCCTTGTACCTATTAAGAGCCTCATTGGAGTCAAAGAAGGTGTCATCAAAGGGAATGAGATGCGAGTTGGTAGACGGTGATGGTACACTAGTTGGGGCGTCCCTCTTTCTCCTATTAGATTCCATGGAGACAAAATAGAGAGGAAAGAGAGAGAAAAAATGATAAGAACACCACCAAAACTCATTTATAGACCTAGGATTCACTAGTACAGAAATGGCTTATAATGTCATATTTACAGGCGTCGGTTGTATCCAAGAAACTGACGCCTAAAACCTGCAACGTTGGTTAACTACACAAACTGACATCTATCTGTGAAGAGTGACCAGACACTAGTATCTCTTTTTATTTAGCGTCAGTTCCTCAATAAGCAACCAATGCCTAAAATCAACTTCCAAATCTGATTTTTTCAGTGAGAAAAAATTACCTCCAAAATTTAACATACGACGTCGGTTGTTAACAAATGAACTGACGACTAAAGGTTTCTCACGAGACAGAAATTTGTCCCACTTTTATCGTCGATTGTCTTGTAATAACCGACGCTGATGTGTTTTCATGCGTTGTCCCCACGAAAATTTTCACCCCCCTTTGTCGTCGGTTTTTCTATGGTAACCGACGACTATGGTCATAATTTGAGAACATTTTTTTGTCGCCATATGTAGATAGACATCAATTTTTCTAGTTGGAACCGACGACTACCATTGAACATAGGTGTCATTTTTTGTGTGGTGACCGATGCCTTGTATTTTAAGCGTTGGTTTTTTTAATAACCGATGTTGATTGTTAACTTAATAGCGCCCACACAAAAGACTCTTGCCCTTTCTCTGTTTCAATCCCAATTTCAAGAGTTAGGGCTCTAGAAATTCCTCTCTGCCGCATTGCTCCTGCCGCCATTGCCGCCTATCGCTCCTGCCGCTGCTACCACACGCTGCTCCTGCCGCTGCTGCCAGTCCTCTTCTTCATGTGCAGCTGTCGGTGCTACTGTGGTTGAGCACGGGCCAATCAAAGGTAATGGAACCACCCTTGATGTTTGTTTTCTATTCTCAGATCTCCTGGCGTTGGCCCCGATTCATTAGACGACGAGGGTCCCCTATTTTCTATGTGTGTGCTATTGTAGCTAGGAGTACCGTACAGTCTCATCTCCATCTCCGTTTATTGTATCCAATGCTGATTTCTGTAGGGGTTCTTGTCTGACCTGACCCTAGTATAGGTGTCATTTCTACTAGATTAGTCCCTTGATACATTGTTAATAGTGGATTTGATGTCTACCTGCATGGGAGTTGTACTCTTGAGTTAGGATATTTTTCCAAAATTTTTAAGACATGACTTTATGCCTAATATTGGTCCCTCTAAGAGAGTGTTTATTTAAATTGAATATTGTATATGGAACAAAATATGATTGTCTAGTATTTTTTCAATGATCACTTCCATTATGGGTCTATCCAATAAAACTATTTCAACAAATACATATATTGAGAATCCTAATCACCCTTCTTGCTTAATGATGAACTCTAATGCACTCATGTGACATGCTTGGAATGTAAATGATGAACTTTGCCCTAGATTGTCAATCATGCTTCTTGATTCATCAATAATTACCCTAACTTGAAGAACAGTAACTTTGAGGTCATACATGACACTGTTATCAGCCCCTCATCTCCCTTATTGATAATTTGTCTATATGAATTTATATGCGTGATTATGACCCCCTTTTGGTGAGCCATTGTCATACCTTAAGTCAATTGGGGAACCTTGGTCTTCTATTATATCAAATCCCTTTTATACTGGAAATCAATAGTAATGTGATAGTTTGTGACGTAATGGCCATGCCCAAAGATAAAATGTGGGTCTTCTATTTCTAAAATGATTATGTGAACTCCTAAATCAGTAACATATATTATTCTTTGTACACCCAAATACCATAGAACAATAGATTTTTGTCCAGGAAGAAGTTAGGAAGAAGAAGAAAAATAGAAGAAATGAAGGGGAGTAGGAGAAACTTACAAGCTTAGGCCAGAACAAACAAAGATGCTTCACAAATCCTAAAAGAAGGGTAGATCTGAGCTCTAGCCACTTGCATAAGGTAGATCACCATATTAAACTTTGTTGAATCTACCAAGTGAGACTAAAGATGGGATAAAATCCAGAATGGACCTACGTGAAATGGGAATAAGGACAGAATAAACAAAAGTAGTTAGTAGCAATCAGAGAACATAATTACCTCCCGCTTGTTACACGTTGTCGAGAAAGGAGAAGAAAGCTTTTTGTGAATGCTTGGTAAATGTTAAGGTTCCACAGGGTTACTCATCCAACATCCGTACATTGGTATCAATGAAAGATCTAAAGTTGATAGGTCTTAAATCTCATGATTGTTACACTCTAATGCAACAAATATTGCCCATGGCAATTTGATCTATATTGCTGATGCATGTAAGGATTGCAATAACCAGACTTTGTTTCTTTTTCAACAGTATGTACAACAGAGTTATTGACCTTGATACTCTCGATAAATTGCAAATAGAAGTGGTTGTTACCCTATGTCAGCTTGAGACGTATTTTTCTCCTTTATTCTTTGATATCATTGTACATCTTGTTATCCACTTGACTAGGGAAGTGAAAATGTTGGGACCAGATATCTTGCATTGGATGTATCCCTTTGAACGGTACATGAGCATTTCTAAAGATGATGTTCAAAACTGTTATCGACCTAAAGGGAGTACTATTGAGGGTTATGCGGTGAGAGAGGTTATGGATTTTTGCAATGACTTTCTGAGTGCTAATGACTCTCCTATTAATGACAAGAATATTGAGGAGCATTTTGGCAAAGGAATTTTGGGATCACGGATGAAAGTAATCAGCCGTGAGCAGTTGGAACAAGGTCACTTGTATATTTTACACAACATCGACGAAGTGAGTTTTTATATCAAGGAACATACCAATTTCATCAAGACACAATATCCTCGAGCCAATTCAATGTGGCTTACTAGAGAGCACAACAAGACATTTATTAAGTGATTTCAAGACAAAGTCTTACATCAACTATCTCAAACACTAGATAATCTTACTGAAACTATCAAATGCCTCGCCTTTAAACAAAAATTGAATGTTATGTCTTATGAAGGGTTTGACATAAATGGATTCTCATATTAGACAAAGTCTCAAGATGATAAGAGTGTCGTCCAAAATATTGGGGTCACCCTTCAAGCGTCTTCATTGTTTTTTGCAAGTGCAAAGGATAAGAGTACACGTGAAGCTAAAATGTCATATTACGGTGTCATTGAATACATATGGGAGTTTGACTACGTAGATTTTAGAATTCTGCTCTTTAAATGTAATTGGGTTGATAACACCAAAGGAGTTATAGTGGATGAATTGGGTTTCACATTAGTGAACTTTGAAAAGATTGGCGAGAAGGGTGAACCATTCATATTGGCATCACAGGCGAAACAAGTATTTTATATCGATGATCCTACAAATGATAAATGGTCGGTTGTTCTTCATGGTAAAAGACAATTCATTGAAGATCCTATAGATGAAGAAGAGTATTATGATAAGTATGATGACTCCAGTCCATTCTCAGTTGGGTTGCCAACACCACCAAATATTGAAGCTAATGATGACTTGTATGTGTGCGGAAATACAAATGAAGGATTGTTAATTGATAAAAGATCGCAATATTAGAGGCATGCGTGTTTATATTTTTATATGTTTTATTTTTCTGAATGTGAACTTTACAATGTGAATTACTTTACAATGTAAATGTGAACTTTATAATGTGAACTTTAAAACTTTACAATGTGAACTTTACAATGTGAATGTGAACTTTCAGATGGCTGAGCATTCTCCTACTGACCATGTTGATGATAACCGTGAGGGTGAGGATGTCAATGCACTGCCTCACAATGTATGTTTTAAAAATATATCCATGAGGTTTCTATCTATATGTTCATTTATAGTTATATCCTGTAAGTGTGCTTTTTTTGCCAAATTTTAGGTTGGTCATGTACCCCCTGAAGAAATTGGGGCACTTAATGAGTAGCAAAAAAATGAGAAAGTGAGGGGCATCACAATGATGAACAAGTTACTACAGCAAAGGGGCAATGGACCCAAACTAGGTGTGGATTTCTGTAACATCCCTGACTTGGGTTAAGGCTTAACCCTAGAGATTTTGCTTAAGTAATTCATTTATATTCTTGTCCTTATCTTTAAAAAGTAATTAAGGCTCAAGAGGAACTTATGTTTCAATTTTAGTCCTTTTTGAATAATTTTGAAACAATGTTTTACTTGTTTTGGACTAAAGTGCAAATTACCCAAGTTAAGGGGTTAACTTGCAAATTTTACATAATAAGATGTTCCTCAAGTGTTGAAGCATCATAAGAATGAGAATGATGCATAGGTATGGCTTGTGAAAGTCTGAGCACCAAGAAAGAGCTTATTAAGCAATGTCTGTGCATTAAAACCTAGTTTTGGTGTAGTGTGCAATTTACCCAAAACCTAGGGTTCAATATGAAAAATACCAATTCTAGAAAGTCCCTAATGTTTCTTGGTATTAATTAGAGACAAGAAAATCAGAGGGGCATCTCATTTGAATCTCTTTGGAGGAGAGAGAATCTTGATATTAAAATAATTAATATTTAAGCATAATTGAAACCCTGATTCAATTTAATGCAAAAATAAATATATTAATGGAAGTACCCTTCAACCAAAATGTAATTGTTGAATTTGTATAAGTATGTACGTCCTTATGCCTTGAAAAGTACATGAAATATCTAAAGTGAGTGGAGACCCACTCACATTAGTTAAAGAAAAAGTAATATCCACTCAATTTTGGATATTATTGTTATAATGGTTAAGGTGCTTAATTTGTTTTCTTTTAATTCATGGATAATGAAGAGGAATTACAAGGTGGGGGATATGGCTTCGTATGCAAGGGATGGAGGGGAGTATATGGCACCATATTTGGGAGTTGAAGGAATTATTTATCACTTTCTCTCTCATTGAAATTCCCTTATAAACATCTCATTTCCAACTCAAATGAAGGGATTTTTCAACACTTCTTTCTTTCCTTGCTTTGGTTGAACACAAGGGAGCTTAGGAGCAACAGGAGGACGTGCCCAAACCTGTAGGTAAGCTCCATAATCATCTTCAACCTTGATTTCATAGTGGAAATCGAATTTCAATGCTTAATTTCTTCTTTTCTTCACCCAATCTTCAACCTTGGTCATTCTTTTCACTCAAAAGCTTGAGGACGAGCCTTGGGAGGTTGAGAGAGCTTCATTCACCATTGAAGGCGTGAATCTTGAAGTTTGGTTTCAGATTTGAAGTTGGGTTATATAACTTGAACCCTTAAATGTTATTATTATTGTATTATCTTCACTAGAGTGAGATGGCTCGAGGGAGAGGAGGAAGGGGATGAGGACGCGGATGGAACCCTAGTGGGTGACTGGAGAAGGAGTAGGTTGTTGCGGGGTATTCACTGACTCCTCCAGTTCCCCAGGTAGCGGGGACCAGAGATGGAGGCAAGCTCGATTCCTCTCTTCCTGCTAAGGAGACGTATCACAAGGAGGCAACGGTGGCGGCCGAAGCTTCCCCCAATCTTCCTTCGGATTCCTCCCCAAATAGTCAGATCATTGGTGCTTCTTCATTGTCACCAGTTGCTGAGTGGCTGGTATCCAGCAGACAGGGCCGCGACGTAGATGGAATCGACATGATTGACTATATAGAGCCAATCCTCTTATACGGATTGAGATGCGCCTCTATCTCAAGCCAGGACGTCTCCGCCCCGAGCTGGGAAGAATTCATATCGGTTCATTTTGTCAGCAGGAAGCCCTTTCAGGAGCAGCTTGCTGGATGGGTGTGCAGGCAATGGAGATCCAGTGGTCCCATTGAGGTGTTTTTGGAGGAAAGGGAAGGATATGTCATCAAGATGCCTTCCCCTAGCGAACGAGACAGAGTGTTGGATGAAGCTCCATGGTTCATGGATGGCTCCCTGATTATTGCTCAGTCATGGAAGCTTGGGTCTCTTCTCCTTCCGCTCTCCTTCTCACAGGTACCCATCTGGGTCAAGATAGAAAATGCAGGTCTACCATGGTAACGCGATCACATAGCAAGGTTCGCCGGTACCATTGGGAAGCCAGTCGATTTCGATGATAGCTCAGTCTCTGTAGGTTGTCTTGGTCCAGCCATAGCCTGTGTTGAAGTCAGTAGTGACTCAGCTCTGCCCAAATCGATGAGGGTACAGGTTGATTCAGTTATCAAGCAGCTGAAGGTGGACGTTGTCTCGAAACCTCTGGTTTGTTCGTCCTTAAAAAGGTTTGGGCATAGAGCCTCGTCATGTCCTCAGAAATCTCACAAACCTCCCCAGGTAATGATCTACAGGTGAGGTTTGGAAAGAGTGCAGGTGTTCACAAGAATGCCCCAATGAATATCGGACAGAAGATGAATGAGGAGCAATCTAAATCTACTGCTTTGGAGGATGAAATCTTGCTTAAGGCCATTCAGCAGTAGATTGAAGAGGTTGTCCTCGACATGAATGTTTCTGGTTCTCAATCCCAGTTCATTGAACCCCAAGCAGAACCCAATATGGTTAGGTCCTCCCCAGTCTGTAATGTGGGTAGTCTCAATCTATCCTGGGAATTAGATTTTATCAGGAATGATTCTGAGTCATGGAAGGTTAAGAAGATCTGGGATAGCTGTGGTATCTCAGTTGATTATCAACAAAGTAAAGTAAATTTGTTCAAGGATGATGACGGTTCCATTGGAGACTCAAACTCTGAAGCTGAATCAGATCATTTGAGAGAGGAAGCAATAGAGTATGAGGAGTGATTGTCCAGAAGGAAGAATAAACCAACCAGGAAGAAATGGGAGGGGGGTTAGTTTTGACTCCCTGTACGTGTGGATTCCAGATGTTGGAGTTTGGGTCTGTTTTTTGCCCTGTCTTCACGTCCCAAGATTTAGGTTAGTGGTTTTGGGCGAAGGTTCTACAGATGATTACTCGGTACACTTTCAGAGGATGGAATTACTGCTAATGCTTGATTAGTCAGTTGGATGGATTTTGCTTGATCTTATGATCTATTTTCCGAAGATTTGAGGACTTGGTAATCTGCTGACTCGAATTTTTTGATCTGGACAACTGAAGATTTGGAGTCATATTTGCTGGCAGCATAGAGTCCAGGACTACTACAGATATTATCCTGCTTCTAAGGCTGTACAATTTTAGGAGATGGTTTTCATGCTAGTGTTGTTTTGGTGAGACTAGGGTTGTATCTCCTTAGTTTTTCTGGGAGCTGTATTGCTAGTTAAGTCCTATCTTCCTTCTTTACCTTTGACCCGATAGGTGGCTCCTTGGTGAGAAGAAGCTATTTTTATGTCTTTTCTGTTGGTGGTTTGTCACCCGAGTTTTTTTCATAGGGGTGCTCCTTTTGTACCTAAAGTTTTTGGGAAACATTATAGTAACAGAGTTTTTACCGACTTGTTATTATTGCTTGCATTTTATTCACTATGTGATGAACCTTTCTTTTTCTCAATTTCTGTTTGATTAAGTTGTTGAAATTACCATAATAATCATAACTAAATTCGAAGGTTTGAATCTTGAATATGATGATGTCATCTTAAGCACACACCTCAACAAAGGAAGGGGGCAATCATTTTTCAAAACTGATTCAGCTAATTCGGTTTCAAAACCGAATGAGTTGATTGGGTTTCAAGACCGAATGGGCAACAGAATTTAAGACCGAATGGACAATAGAACCCAAGACCAAATGGGTAATCTACTTCAAACCAAATGGGTAATTAAGTTCAAAGACCGAATGGGTAAATGACTACTAGATCAAATGGGTAATTGAGTTCAAAACCGAATGGATAATGGATTTTAAAATCAAATGGGTAAATTGAACTTCAAAACCGTTTCAGGTCAGATGATGTCATAGATTGATGATGATCCAATAGTACTTAATTAAATTAATTCCAAAGGGTTCAACACTTTACGGTTCCTCGAGTACAAACCCAAAATCAGGTTATTGAAGAAACCATAATTGAATTCAACGAATTTTGGTGATTGGATGGGTCAAACGGTCTCAAGACCGTTTGATACCAAATGGTCTCAAGACCGTTTGGGGAAAAATGACCTCAAAACCATTTGAGGTCAGGTCGTGTCATGGTTGAATGGTGATTCAATGGTTTCAATTGAATTAGTTCCAATAATGCCAACAATTGATGGTATCTTGATTTCAAAACCCTAATTGATGGTTTCTTGATTTCAAAACTCTAATTGATGGTTCAAACAGTTTCATCAAAATTGTTTGGTCATGTTGATCATTTGGAAGAGTTGACCGTTTGGAGGTCTAAACCGTTTCAAACTGTTTGAGGTGTTGATTCCAAACCATTTGGTCATGTTGACCATTTGGGAGAGTTGACCGAATGGAGGTCAAGCACCTCAAGACCGAATGGAGGTCAAGCACCTCAAGAACGAATGGAGGTCAAGCACCTCAAGACCGTATGGAGGTCAAGCACCTCAAGACCGTTTGAAGTTTCAAAAGTAACAAAACCATTTGAAGACCTAATAGTCTCAAAGTTATGAAAGACAAATTAACCCCTTGATTGTTAATAGCATATATCCAAGTTAAATCCAGTGGTTGTACCTCTTAAGTACTTAGATGATTAGTACCTTTAGAATGGTTAACCTTTGATGCTTATGGAAGCAATGACTTAATACACTATGATAACCCTTCATTCAAGATTGAGTTAACCTAATCTAATCAAGTTTGAGGTAATTAATATCCTAGTAAGGATGAGAGAGAGAGGAATCCATACATGTATAATAATCATATAGTGGTTAAACCTCAACACTCTCAACATGAATAAAATATGTAATTAGGGTATGATTCTTGATAAAGTGACCATGAAACCCTAATTGAGAAGGTTGATGAGTCCTAACCCCAATTTAGGGCAATTCTACATGAAACCCTAATCTAGGGAAATAATGCAACCCTAGTCTAGGGTAATGATATAAGAAATCCCAATTCAAGGTAATGTAATGTGAAACCCTAATTAAGGGTGATGCCATGTGAAAACCTAATTAAGAGTGATGTCATGTGAAACCCTTATTAAGGGTGATGCCTTGTGAAACCCTAATTACGGGTGAAGTCAAGTGAAACCCTAATTAAGGGTGAAGTCAAGTGAAACCCTAATTAAGGGTGATGTAATGTGAAACCCTAATTAAGGGTGATGCCATGTGAAACCCTAATTAAGGGTGGTGCCCTATGAAACCCTAATGAGGGGTGATGCCATGTGAAACCCTAATTAAGGGTGATGCCATGTGAAACCCTAATTAAGGGCGAAGTCAAGTGAAACCCTAATTAAGGGTGATGTCATGTGAAACCCTAATTAAGGGTGAAGTCATGTGAAACCCTAATCAAGGGTGATGTCATGTGAAACATTAATACAGAGATGTGATGTGAAATCTAATCCCAGGGTGATGCTATATAATGCTATATGAAACCCTTATATGAAATCTTAACCCTGATATAGGGTAAAGGTATGTGAAGCCCTAATTTTGGGCTATAGAGCATGAAACCCTAATCTTGGGCAATATGATGATAAACCATAACCCTAACTTTGGGTTGAGTTTAGAAACCCTATTCTTAGGTAATGCTATGTGAAACCCATATATGGGGAGATGTTATGTGAACCCTAATTTATAAAGATGGAAAACCCTATTCCTAATAATGGAATAGTGACCAATATATTGATAAGTGAAACACCTAAAGAGGTTGAAAATGGATATCTTTATATCAATAATTCCTTAATTAGAGATGAGTCCATATCATTGATAATGGTTGCATGTTTTAAATAAGTGACTTATAACCAATACATTACATGATAAATGTGATGAACTGGTGCATAAAATATTAGGATGGGAGATACCCTAATACAAGATAAGTTGATGAACTTAAGATAAAGGTGATGAGGGAAGTGATACATTAAGACATGATAGATATCACTTCTAGCACCTCAAGATTGATACACCTTGATGTATTCTAAATCCAGTATACTTAAATGAGTAACACATGAATTGTGTCATGTCAACTGTGACATTGAGATATAATGAACTTTGATAAGTGCAAGTCAACATACCTTAAGAAAAGGTTAAGCCAAGTTAATAAAGTATGATGTAACCATACTCTGGTAAAGTTGAGAGAGGAACTCATATCTTGTGTTGATATTTCATTTAATGATAAATGATGAGAATGCATTTGTATGATTGAATACTTATGTTATCAATATTGGCTCCTAGCTATGTGGAGCAATGAATTAGGGCTTGATCATTAATAATATTATCTTGAGAACCTAAATGGTTAATAATGGAAAACCCTAACCCTAATGAAGGGTGATGATATGTAAGAGAAATCCTAACCCTAAATAAGGGAATAGTGATGCTACTCTTACATTTCATAGTGATGATATGTAATTGATATAATTGTTATTATGTAATGATCATACAGGTGATCATGAGATGATGAGCATAGCCAGGTATGAGCTATGATATCTTAATTATTTAAATGCTTTATCGGCCTTGTGAGCCATTATATGTATTGTTGCCTAGTAAGAGGTAACAAAAGTCTAAATGTGCTTTGAGAGCCATATGAGATGCTTGTGTAGCAAGTATCATGTTTACCTTGGTCAGATGACCCATAGGTATTAGTTACCTGATAAGTGGTAACAAGTGTTCTTTGATGAACTGAGGGTTTGAATACCCATATTCCATAATCATGATGATGAGATGTTAAGGGTTGAGAATGCCCATGATGTGACAAGGGATTGAGATCCCAATGTTCTATAAAGTTTTGAAAAGTACTTGATAGATGAATTATACTTTTCTTTGTAGCATTCGTCATAATAATGTTTGAGAACATGACTGATGCTAAAAGAAAACAGTAATGCACATAATTAATCAAGTGGAATTTTATCATGTAGTGCCCTGGCCATATAACCATCAGTGTCAAAATTTGCTGGATGATGAAACGGGTTGCTCCGCGGCATAACCTAGAATGCATATTTTTTAATATGTGGGGTGATGGGCAGAAATATCCTTACGCCCTATTGGAGGATTTGATGCGAGATAAACATTAAATATCTCAATCCTTCATTATATATGTCAAGGTGGATGTATCACTAATACCCCAATAACGGGATGGATGTATCACCAATCTCCTGATAATATTAATGTCGGATCGATGTGAGATAAACATGAAATCTCTCGATTGCGAAGAGAGTACAACCGCCACTGTAACTCTATAGTGAAGTTGCCAGTATACCCTGGAAAGCTATTTAGTAGAGACAAAAGATGTCCTACATTAAATCTAGTACTGACTGAGATAATGGAGGTCATTGCAGCCGACTCTTCCATTGACCTTGTATGGCACCGATTTCGACTTTGCCATGGTCGGTTGGAGTATGAGCGGTATACCTCAGCTCGTCAGGGCATAAGTGTGCTTATAAAATGTAATCAACCATATAGCATGTTTGTTTGAGGATTGAATACGAAAATCATTGGTTGATGTTACATTTCTTTATGCATCTTTAGTTGATAGATGATATATTTATGATTCCTTGCATTCCTTGCAAAGTAGATAGATGATGTATAATTCTATCATGGGTAGATGCAATGTTCTCCTTAAGAAAGGAGATTATCCTATTTTGTTCATATAATGATTAATATCGTTGTTAATATAAAAGAACTCCTGCTCAATTTTATTCTATCAATCTGCAATAATAATGTTTGTGGTAGAGAGTTATATCTCTCGCTGGGACAATTTTCAATTGTCTCAGGCCCGTGGGAGCCAACATTTTAAGTAGATGCAAAAGAAGAGGCAAAAACCCTATAGCAGGGGGAGAGCAACAGCAACAACAAGGACAACTGTAATACTCCAGGTGGAGGCTATGGATGTCATATTTTATATAGAGAGTCCTATGTGTCGTATCTATACTCTTAGGTCCTTGGAGTTAGTAGTTTGTACTTTTAATGCATTGATCTGAGATTTTGGCTTGATGCCTCAAGGTTTTACGTTGCTTATGTACAGTTCTGGCAAAGAAACTGTTGTATGTAATCCTCGAGAAGAGATGGTACATGGTATGTACTTGTGAACCAAAATGTTTATGTAATACTTTGGTTCTTGTTATAAGAGTTTTCTGGAATTGGATCTCTTTGAAAAAGGTTTTAATTTTTTGGGATTTTTAGTAATCCGCTGTTAATGATCGCTTCCACTTAGTTAATAACGCTTTGTTTGAATGGTGTGTCACAATTTAGTGGTATCAGAGCTCTTGGTTCACTGAGTCTACAGAGACATAGGACTAAGGTTGTTGAGTCTGTTCTAGCGTCTTCCAGTTTATCTGATAGAGTCTTCTACTCATATAGGAGAAGAAGAACTTAAAGATGTTTGGATCACACGAAGAACATGCTGTTGAGAGAAGCAATGTTGCACCAACAGAAGGTGTAAGGGATCAGGCGAGAGAAGAAAGACTGCCTGAGAACCCCCAAGATAATCCAACTATGATACGGAATCTTTCTTTTGATATCACTGTTGGGAAGGTTAGGACTGAAATAATGCATATGGTGGACCATATATTAGCAATACAACCTAGATTACCAGCCCCTAATGATGAAGGTTTGGACTACAACAGGATCCTTGCTCAACATCAGCATGTTGGAGCAATGAATATTGATGAAAGGAATTGGTTACAACCTAAAATCAGAATTTTCCACAAGTGTAGGCAGCTTGGATATATCAGAAAACACTATCCAGGAAAGTATAATGAGGATAGAATTAAGAAAAGGCCTATCCAAACGTGGGATTAGAGGCCTAGTAGTTCCAAAAAGGGGAAATCTTTGGTACCCCCGATACAACCAAGGTCTAGTATACTAGGGAAAGGGATACCCAGAAAGGTAAGGGACCTTTTAGACCATATCAAGAGCTTAGAACCTATTACCAGTGTGGACATGTAGGAAATCTAGTAAGAGATTGTCCAGTTGAAAAAACAATGGTAAATCAACCACCGAGGCAGAGACATCATGGTAATTAGGGGAAATAGTTTTCTAGTGGCACTCGAGGACGTGGACAGACGTCCCAGGCAAGATTCTATGAAAAGAATCAGCCTGAGGCAGCAAACAAACTACAAGATGAGATAGGTCAGATGAAATAGTATCATTCTGATATGTCATTTCATAATCCTATGTGTTAACTTTAAGAAAGTAGTTGTTATTGAGTTTCCTTTGACTAGTCCTATAAGGACGCAAAGAAGACGAGAACCTACATTTTACTTAGTATTCCATGAAATGTTTTATAATTCCTCTTATTAAATGTGATAAAGGATGAGATATAGAAGTAATGCCCGAAGAAATTCTAGAAATGTTAAATCCTATGTTTATAATGATATGAAAAGTGAGGAACATGATAGTAGACAAAGTGCATACTACCTAATCTCAGTACTTGTATACCCTGGCCAGGTATATAAATATTAGAGATAGGGTAAGTATGGGACTCTTAGATTGTTATCTTTCTGATTACTCTGATCAAGTAGTCATTCTCAAACAATCTAGTGAGCATAAAGAAACTAGAAATATGGCATGGATATTTTTTTCACATCCTTAGTACAATAAAATGGAATCTGAAATGACCTCAGATCCATCTGTGTTTGAGGAAGTAAAATTATAATCCTCATGATAAAGAAAATGAGACAAGGGAGGTGATCCCTGTCTGATAAAGCCTACATGAATAGTAAAGATCTTTACCCATGATGTAGAAATGGGAAATGTGACAAGATCACAAAATGTTCATAATTACATTAGACAATAACAAAGGAATGAGTAATGACATGTAATCATACTTATAATTCCTTTGCTAATGGAAAGGAACCTAGGATGAAACAAGAGTAATTGACTCATGAACAGTTGAAAGTTCATACAATAATTAGAGGAGATGATAATCTTTTCTCTTTGATAAACAACCTTGGATGATAATGGGGTGATAAGAGAAATGTGTTTCTTTGTGTTCTCTTCTTTTTGGAACATTGCAATCAATTGAGTACTATAACACTTGATGTGCATGGATTAGAAATAATCCAATGATGGATACTTAGAAAAGTATCAGTTCATCTTGAACTTTGGTTCCAAGATAAAGATATATGTAACACATAATGTTCCAAAGGTGAAAGAGAGATCTTCTTATATGTGTGATTTTGGTAAAAACAATACAAAAATGGAGATGATGAGGATGTGATGTGTTTTTGATACATGTGATGAATACCAAGGTAAGAAATTCTGGTATCTGAGAAATATCATGTGGTATTGAAAAGTGAAAGCATCTCCTAATTAAATGACTTATGTTTGTTACTTGTAATGGTGAACTAGGAAATCGGTCTAATTACATAAAATAGTATGGACATCACATTTTAGGAGTTTATGCAATGCATAAACATAACATCGACAAGGATGTACTAATTGAAGGAAAAATTGTGAAATCATGGTGGAAAAAGCTTATCAAGTTAAAAATAATGCTAAAGATACCTTTAAGATAAGTTCTTAATTGGTAAGTAACCTCCCCTTGTAACGAAAATATGTACAACTAATGAGATAGTTGGTACAAGTAATAAGAAATTTTAGTGTTGCGTCAGTAGATTGGATGGCACAATAGATATATGATAAGACTTGTAGTCACAAGTGGGTGACAAAATGTAACTCTGGTCTTTCCTTGGAAGTGAAATACTAAACTAAATAAGGAGTATGGAAGACTCCCCAGAACCAAGAATCATGTCACATAAAGTTATAAATTGAGAAAGGTGAAAAATCAGTAAGGTTTGACACTTGAATAGAATGAGGCACATATAATGTATCACTGACAAAGAAAAATTCTATCTGACATAGAGTTGACTATATAGTCAATAATGAAAAAGACAATGGAGTAGGTGTCCTATATGACAAGTTCTATGATAACCTTGTGTGGAAGATCTTTGTGTTGATGAAAGTTCTATGGCATCTCCATGACATTAAGATGTTATGTGGAGACTTGATGATATGACGAATAAATAATATCTGTCTTCCTTTACCTGGGATTTCGGGGACGCAATCCTTGTTAGGGGTTTATAATTTGTAACATCCCTAACCTGGGTTAAGGCTTAACCCTAGAGGTTTTTCTTAATTAAGTCATTTATATTCTTGTCCTCATCTTTTGAAAAGTAATTAAGGCTCAAGAGGAACTGATGTTTCAATTTTAGTCCTTTTTGAATAATGTTGAGACAATGTTTTACTTGTTTTGGACTAAAGTGCAAATTACCCAATTTAAGGGGTTAACTTGAAAATTTTACATAATAAAATGTTCCTTAAGTGTTTAAGAATCATAAAAATGAGAATGATGCAGAGGTATGTCTTGTGAAAGCCTGAACACCAAGAAAGAGCTTATTAAGCAATGTTTGTTTATTAAAACCTAGTATTGGTGTAATGTGCAATTTACCCAAAACCTAGGGTTCAATATACAAAATACCACTTCTAGAAAGTCCCTAATGTTTCTTGGTATTAATTAGAGACAAGAAAATCAGAGGGGCATCTCATTTGAATCTCTTTGGAGGAGAAAGAATCTTGATATTAAAATAATCAAGATTTAAGCATAATTGAAACCCTAATTCAATTTAATGCAAAAATAAATATATTAATGGAAGTGCCCTTCAACCAAAAATGTGATGGTTGAATTTGTATAAGTATGGACTTCCTTGTGCCTTGCAAAGGCTACGAAATATCTAAAGTGACTGGAGAGCCCACTCACATTAGTTAAAGAAAAAGTAATATCCACTCAATTTTGGATATTATTATTATAATGGTTAAGGTGCTTAATTTGTTTTATTTTAATTTATAGATAATGAAGAGGAATTACAAGGTGGGGGGGAATCGAATTTTAATGCTTAATTTCTTCTTTTCTTCACCCAATCTTCAACCTTGGTCATTCTTTTCACTCAAAAGCTTGAGAGCCTTGGGAGGTTTAGAAAGATTCATTCACCATTGAAGGCGTGAAGCTTGAAGTTTGGTTTAAGATTTGAAGGCAGGTTATATAACTTGAACCCTTAAATGTTATTATTGCTTGCATCTTATTCACTATGTGTTGAACCTTTCTTCTTCTCGGTTTCGTTTTGATTAAGTTGTTGAAATCACCATAAGAATCATATAACTGAATTATAAGGTTTGAAGCTTGAATATGATGATGTCATCTTAAGCAAACACCTCAACAAAGGAAGGGGGCAATCATTTTTCAAAACTGATTGAGCTAATTCGGTTTCAAAACTGAATGAGTTGATTCGGTTTCAAGACTGAATGGAAAATAGTATTTAAGACCGAATGGACAATAGAACCCAAGACCGAATGGGTAATCTACTTCAAACCGAATGGGTAATTAAGTTCAATGACCGAATGGGTAAATGACTACAAGATCGAATGGGTAATTGAGTTCAAAACCGAATGGATAATGGATTTTAAGATTGAATGGGTAAATTGAACTTCAAAACCGTTTAAGGTCAGATGATGTCATAGATTGACGATGATCCAATAGTACTTAATTGAGTTAATTCCAAAGGGTTCAACACTTTAAGGTTTCTCGAGTACAACCCCTAAATCGGGTTATTGAAGAAACCCTAATTGAATTCAACCAATTTCAGTGATTGGATGGGTCAAACGGTCTCAAGACCATTTAACACCAAACGGTCTCCAGACCATTTGGGGACAAACGACCTCAAGATCATTTGAGGTCAGGTCATGTCATGGTTGAATGGTGATTCAATGGTTTCAATTGAATTAGTTCCAATAATGCCAACAATTGATGGTTTCTTGATTTCAAAACCCTAATTGATGGTTTCTTGATTTCAAAACACGAATTGATGGTTCAAACAGTTTCATCAAAACTGTTTGGTCATGTTGACCATTTGGAGAGTTGACCGTTTGGAGGTCTAAATGGTTTCAAACTGTGTGAGGTGTTGATTACAAACCATTTGGTCATGTTGACCATTTGGGAGAGTTGATCAAATGGAGGTCAAGCACCTCAAGACTGAATGAAGGTCAAGCACCTCAAGACCGAATGGAGGTCAAGCACCTCAAGACCGAATGGAGGTCAAGCACCTAAAGACCGTATGGAGGTCAAGCACCTCAAGACCGTTTGAAGGTTCAAAAGTAACAAAACCATTTGAAGACCTAATAGTCTCAAAGTTATGAAAGACCAATTAACCCCTTGATTGTTAATATCATATATCCAAGTTAAATCCAGTGGTTGTACCTCTAAAGTACTTAGATGATTAGTACCTTTAGAATGGTTAACCTTTGATGCTTATGGAAGCAATGACTTAATACACTATGATAACCCTTCACTAAAGTTTGAATTAACCTAATCTAATCAAGTTTGAGGTAATTAATATCCTAGTGAGGATGAGAGAGAGGAATCCATACATGTATAATAATCATGTAGTGGTTAAACCTAAACACTCTCAACATGAATAAAATATGTAATTAGGGTATGATTCTCGATAAAGTGACTATGAAACCCTAATTGAGAAGGTCAATGAGTCCTAACCCTAATTTAGGGCAATTCTACATGAAACCATAATCTAGGGTAATGATATAAGAAATCCCAATTTAGGGTAATGTAATGTGAAACCCTAATTAAGGGTGATGCCATGTGAAACCCTAATTAAGGGTGATGTCATGTGAAACCCTAATGAAGGGTGATGCCATGTGAAACCCTAATTAAGGGTGATGCCATGTGAAACCCTAATTAAGGATGAAGTCAAGTGAAACCCTAATTCAGGGTGAAGTCAAGTGAAACCCTAATTAAGGGTGATGTAATGTGAAACCCTAATTAAGGTAATGCCATGTGAAACCCTAATTAAGGGTGGTGCCCTGTGAAACCCTAATGAAGGGTGATGCCATGTGAAACCCTAACTAAGGGTGATGCTATGTGAAACCCTAATTAAGGTCGAGGTCAAGTGAAACCCTAATTAAGGGTGATGTCATGTGAAACCCTAATTAAGGGTGAAGTCATGTGAAACCCTAATCAAGGGTGATGTCAAGTGAAACATTAATACAGAGATGTGATGTGAACTTTAATCCCAGGGTGATGCTATATCAAGCTATATGAAACCCTAATATGAAATCTTAACCTTGACATAGGGAAATGCATGTGAAGCCCTAATTTTGGGTTATAGAGCTTGGGCAATATGATGATAAACCATAACCCTAACTTTTGGTGGAGTTAAGAAACCCTATTCTCAGGTAATGCTATGTGAAACCCATATATGGGGAGATGTTATGTGAACCCTAATTTATAAAGATGGAAAACCCTATTCCTAATAATGGAATAGTGACTAATATATTGATAAGTGAAACACCTAAAGAGGTTGATAATGGATATCTTTATATCAATAATTCCTTAATTCGAGATGATTCCATATCTATGATAATGGTTGCATGTTTCAAATAAGTGACTTATGACCAATACATTACATGATAAATGTGATGAAGTGGTGCATAAAATATTAGGATGGGAGATACCCTAATATAAGATAAGTTGATAAACTTAAGATATAGGTGATGAGGGAAGTGATACATCAAGACATGATAGATATCACTTCTAGCACCTCAAGATTGATACACCTTGATGTATTCTAAATATAATATACTTAAATGAGTAACACATGAAGTGTGTCTTGTCAACTATGACATTGAGACATAATGCACTTTGATAAGTGTAGGCCAACATACCTTAAGAAAAGGTTAAGCCAAGTTAATAAAGCATGATGTAACCATACTCTGGTAAAGTTGAGAGAGGAACCCATATCTTTTGTTGATATTTCATTTAATGATAAATTATGAGAATGAATGAGTATGATTGAATACTTATGTTATCAATATTGGCTCCTAGCTGTGTGGAGCAATGAATTAGGGATTGATCATTAATAATATGATCTTGAGAACCTAAATGGTTAATAATGGAAAACCCTAACCCTAATGAAGGGTGATGATATGTAAGAGAAATCCTAAACCTAAATAAGGGAATAGTGATGCTACTCTTACATTGCAAAGTGTTGATATGTAATTGATATAACTGTTATTATGTAATGATCATACAGGTGATCATGAGATGATGAGCATAGCCAGGTATGAACTATGATGTGTTAGTTATTTAAATGCTTTACGGGCCTTGTGAGACATTATATGTATTATTGCTTAGTATGAGGTAACAAAAGACTAAATGGGCTTTGAGAGCCATATGAGATGCTTGTGTAGCAAGTATCATGTTTACCTTGGTCAGATGACCTAAAGGTATTAGTTACCTGATAAGTGGTAACAAGTGTTCTTTAATGAACTGAGGGTTTGAATATCCATATTTCATAATCATGATGATGAGATGTTAAGGGATGAGAATTCCCATGATGTGACAAGGGATTGAGATCCCAATGTTCTATAAAGTTTTGAAAACTACTTGATAGATGAAGTATACTTTTCTTTGTAGCATTTGTCATAATAATGTTTGAGAACTTGACTGATGCTAAAAGAATACAGGAATGCACATAATTAATCAAGTGGAATTTTATCATGTAGTGCCCTAGCCATATAACCATCAGTGTCAGAATTTGCTGGATGGTGAAACAGGTTGCTCCGCGACATAACCCAGAATGCATATTTTTGAATATGTGGGAGGGTTGGGTGAAAATATCCTTACTCCCTAATGGAGGAATTGATGCGAGATAAACATTAAATCTCTCAATCCTTCATTATATATGTCGGGGTGGATGTATCACTAATCCCCCGATAATAGGACGGATGTATCACAAATCTCCCGATAATATTAATGCCAAATCGATGTGAGATAAACATGAAATCTCTCGATTGCGAAGAGAGTACAGCCGCCACTGTAACTCTATAGCGAAGTTTCAAGTATACCCTGGAAAGATATTTAGCAGAGACACAAGATGTCCTACATTAAATCTCGTACTGACCGAGATAAGGGAGGTCATGGAAGTCGGCTCTTCCATTGACCCTGTATGGCACCGATTTTGACTTTGTAATGGTCGGTTGGAGTATGAGCGGTATACCTCATCTCCTCAGGGCATAAGTGTGCTTGTAAAATGTAATCAATCATATAGCATGTTTGTTTGAGGATTGAATACAAAAATCATTGGTTGATGTTACATTTCTTTATGCATCTTTAGTTGATAGATGATATATTTATGATTCCTTGCATTCCTTGCAAAGTAGATAGATGATGTATAATTCTATCATGGGTAGATGCAATGTTCTCCTTAAGAAAGGAGATTATCCTATTTTGTTCATATAATGATTAATACTTCTGTTAATATAAAAGAACTCCTGCTCAATTTTATTCTATCAATCTACAATAATAATGTTTGTGGCATAGAGTTATATCTCTCGCTGGGAAAATTTTCAATTGTCTCAGCCCCGTGGTATCCAACTTTTTAGGTAGACGCAAAAGAAGAGGCAGAAACCCTATAGTAGGGGGAGAGCAGAAGCAGCAACAAGGACAGCTGTAATACTCCAGGTGGAGGCTCTGGATGTCATATTTTGTATAGAGAGAGTCCTATGTGTCATCTTTGTACTCTCAGGTCCTTGGAGTTAGTAGTTAGTACTTTTAATGCATCGATCTAAGATTTTGGCTTGATTCCTCGAGGTTTTATGTTGCTTATGTACAGTCCTGGAAAAGCTACTGTTGTATGTAATCCTCGAGAAGAGATGGTACATGGTATGTACTTGTGAACCAGAATGTATATGTAATACTTTGGTTCTTGTTATAAGAGTTTTCTAGAATTGGATCTCATTGAAAAAGGTTTTAATTTTTAGTGATTTTCAGTAATCCACTGTTAATGATCGCTTCCTCTTAGTTAATAATGTTTTGTTCAAACGGTGCGTCACAATTTCAATCATGCAGGAAATCTAGTTGGAGTGAACCACAACTCATTTATTTCATATCTTGGGGTTCTTACTCGCAGCCATTGTAGTCCTATTTTTGAATCCTGGCATAAAGTTCCTAAGGGGATGAAAGACTTAGTATGGAAGGAACTATGTGTGAGTTATTACTATTTGCAATTCTATTTTTTTAGATTACTAATTTTTAGGATATTTGTTAATAGCAATTATATATGTTGCAGAGTATATTTGATCTGGATGAAAAGTTGCATCATAAATGCATGATGCAACGCTGTGGTTGGGTCCTAAGGAACTATAAGACAAATCTCACCCAAGATTACATACGCAATGATGAGAAGAGGTTCTTGATTGATTTCCAATTCTATACGTTGATCACTTTTTGACTAACTCTACACTAATAAAAAAAATTGTATTCTCTTTAAAAAATAAATTTAGGCAGAAGGTAGCCACTGAGCAATGGAACTACTTGGACACCAAAGACTGGGAGGAGTTTGTTACCCAAAGAAAAATGGATGAATTAAAGGTATTAAGTGCCACTCCCAATTTAATTAATATACATTCTTATGTATTCATTTATTCAAGATTAACCTTTAGTTTTACTAACCAAATCAATGTGCTTACTAACAAGGCTATATGTGATGCTCAAAGAGCAAGGCGTGCACTGATTGTGCATGACCACACAATGGGTCCAAGAGGCTATGCATGTGTTTTCCAAAGACTACAAGCTGAGTCTATTGCTCAGTCTACTGCTACTCAGGAGTCCTCTACTATTGGTCCCGCACCTCTGCCTCGCCATGCTATGTGGATAGCTGGGAGGCAAAATAAGAAGGGAGATATAACGAAGCCCGCAACTGCTGAGGCGGATGCAAAAATGGTAAAATTCAACTCTTAGAGCAATCGATCAATATTGATTATTGTTATGTTTACTTACCAATTTCTATTGATGTCGATTAGCGGGAGCTGCATGAGCAGATGAAGGAAGGCAAGTTCATCCATGAGGGCACAAGGTATGAATTGAAAGTTGCTCTGGGTAACCGAGAGCATCCTGGACGAGTTAGGGGTGCATGCGCTGGTGTGGGCATCAAAGCGTTCTTTGGGCCATCACAGCGCAAACCAGTCCCAAGAGCGGGACTTTCACAAGTTGAGGTAACTTATTTTTTTTTAGAATGTTATTGCAAAAGAGAATTCAATAATCCAAAGATAGCATTTCTTTTGTGCATGTATATGTAGATCAGTTAATTGAAAGGAGAGTCGAGGAAGCACTTGATAGGAGAGTCGAGGAAACACTTGATAAGAGAGTCAATGAAGTCATTAGCAAGTGGAAGGCATCTCAGACTGCCACTCAAACAGTACTTGTGGCGGGCCACTCTTCTCCTACTGTAGAGGTTGGGAGTAATCCTATAGACCCACCACCTAGCACGTCCGCTGTAAGAATTTTTATGACATATATAGTAACGTCCCCGAATTTTCACCTTCTCAAAACCCCATGGAGATGAGAAGACAAAATCCGAAAATGTAAGCAATCATATCAAAAAGCGATGCGGAAGCATTATATGCATACATGAACATATAACCATAACATTCTCAACATTCAACATGTAAATTTATACAACATGAATTTATTACACAATGGTTTACAATTACATATTGAATGAAAGTTCTACAGTCTAAGAACATGTATGCTAAACTAGGATCTACACAATAGGTACAACCTGAACAACTTGCTCACATCCTGTACTTTTCCTCCCATGCTATCTCTGAACCTAAAACATACGTGAAACAACAAATCAACACACAAGGTGTTGTGTACATGGGTAGAAAGATACATATATTTATGGCTTTCATAATTTTTGAAAAAGATTTGCAGAAGGAAAGAAAATCATAGAAAACACTTCTTTATTAAGCGAAATACGCCAAGTTAAGTCATTTTCCTAGATGAATTGCATTATCAAGGTGGACTAGTACCAAAACATAAATATGGGCCCATCCCCGTGTACCAAGTACTCTAGGGAAACTCCCCGTACACCGTGTGCTCTAGGGAGGTGTACTAGCCAACATTAATCCATTCCCTTGTAAGGGGGATAATGAACACCTTAAATAACTACAAAACATCTACTCATAATTTATGTTTTCAAGTGACAAAACAACGAGTACTACATAGCAATACTACATCCAATATTTGCAAATAGAAGAGAGCATACATACATATCATGATTGCAAGCAAGAAAACCATAGTCATATAATTAAATAAAACCCACGTACCTGAGTTCAGAGATTCCTATATATATATTCTGGATCATCTGCATATCTGGTCATCACCTGATTAAGACAAGATCATATACTATCATCAGGTTCTTATCATCTTACATCTCATCTTAACCCTAATCGTATCCATTTTAGGGTTTTCTTAATTCATTAGGATATTCTCATCATTACTTGCATTCTTGTCTTAGAATTATCTTAATGATGTCATTTTCCAGATTATGGCTCATTATCTGAACATTAGGTTCCATACCCTTTTTATGCACATATTAACCCTAGGTTACATCATTAACCTAGATTAGGGTTTTATAACATGCATTAAGATTCATCTTCATATAACATAGATTCTGTTCATCATGATGATCTCATAATTAAATCTGAGGTTCAATATACTGATATGAGCTTTCTCTGTAAATTTCATCATTTATAGAGCATGTATGTATTTATTGTATTTTATTAGGGTTATTAGCCCTAATTAGCCATATTAATCAAATTACATGATTTTGTGCATCAACATCATAATCACTGACATCCACTGGATTATAAGCATGAATATTGGTTAACTAAAATATTCTCATAATTTTAGGCCAACGTTTGATATTTATTATCCATCAATTAAGAATTTCACAACTAATAAGATATCACTAATATTCGTGCATCAAAAGACTGATATTTTGCTTTAATTGTGTTCTACTCATTTTTCTGAGAAGTTTGGTATATTATATGTATTTTTTTGAGGCTCGAGCTATTTAATATGAATTATGCAAGATCTGAGGTATATACGGAAATTACTGGGCGATTTACCTTTTCTGGCCATTCAGAGGCAGACACGTGGCACTAGGGCTGGCGCAGCTCCTACCTTGGCCGCCTGGTTCTCTGGTGGTTCATGCTGCTGGACTCGGTTCAGGCTAAGTAAGTGTATGATTCACTGGTCTGATTTCAGTACTGCTGGACCCGGTCTGCTCTATCCTCTTCTCTCTCGTGATGGATGCCCGATCACAGAGCTAGCCTCCCTCTGCTCCGCAAGGGTGCCGTCGCACAGGATGAGCTCCGGTGGGGAAAACGGGGCGATCTTGAGGCTCCCTGTCAACTCCTAGGACCTCCATCATCACTGATCTTCCTTCTATGGTGCCTCTGGCCTCGAGGCTCCTCCTCCTCGCCTCCAAAGCTCTACCTGAGTTGGCTCGCCGGCAACAGCCGCAGTCGCGATGGGGTTCAAGGGGAGCGCTGCCTCTTCCCAAGTGCCTCTACTGACCACTAGGCCTCGACGCCGGCAAAGTCCCTGTCCACCGCCTTCTCCTGCTCGATCCGTCTCCCACGCGATGGCGGTCCATTTGCTACTGCACATGTGCGCTTGGGTCTCCAGGCTTAGTGTCGTCGAGGCTCCCAACCTGTAGGAGAACAAAGCTCCACGTCCAGCGAAGAAGACAACGGTCCTCCAGGTTGCTTCGGTGGGTGAGGGCAGGGATGGATGAGATGTTTGGTTTCCTCTTGACTGAGGTTGGACTCATGGAGGTAGGTCGGGTCTGTCCCCTTCTCTACGGCTGGCTACTGCTTGCCACAATGGAGGAAGAAGGCGAGGAAGGTTGGTCTCCCCGTACAATGGTCTCCGACGTCAAAGGGAAGGGTCCCTCCGTTCGAGTGTTGTGTAGGGCGTGGGTTTACTAACAAGTTTTCCTCAGCCTACCCCCCACCTTCATCGGATCACATGGGCACCTCATCATTCTGTTCCTCCCTTTACGGGGGTTAGGGATGACTGATTCCCTCAGTGCCTCGCTGCAAAAAGGCAGCGTGACATTAATATGTCACATATCTAAAGACCAAAGTCTGATCAAAAAAATATCATCGATGTCCAAAAATTCAAATAATTCTATCTCTTTGTAGCAATCTCCAAAAATTCTAAAATTTTAAACATAGGCTCGCAAAATCCTAATCTATCTTCTATTGAAGTTTGAGAATCAAGGACTATTATTTATCCATGCCAATAATTTTTATTTAACTAACCTCATAAATAAGTGTATTAACCTTAAATACAAGTCGATTCATCATCAACTCTATCTCTAATCATGCTTTTTGGGTGAAATTATTCTTATCTGAATAACAAGATCCTCAAGTTGAGTTCAATCATATACAAACATCCTTGGTCATAAATTTCTACATTTGATATCGAAATCCTAAAATTGAGGTCATCACATATATAGTAGCTAGTCTTTTCAAGATGATATGTTTATGTATATATGTATATAACATTTTTTACATAAATTTGTAGGGGTTGAAGCCATGCCGTCTAAAAAGTCAAGAACAAATCATTGCAGAGGCACAAGCTTACCCAGTCCTTCCAGGGGAGATGTTTCATGGGACTGTAGTACCAGTTGGTGCAGTTCGTGTGAGCCCGATACATATACTCCTCAATTGGAGGGATCTTCCACTTCCATATGCCCACCCAGATTCTGAAATGCTTGGTGAGACAGTAGGTAGAGTGATAATGTGGCCCAAAGCGGATGTCATCAATACTAATATTTTATGGTAAATTTACATTACATTAATTTGTTAGTGTGTATATATGAGTCAATTGATCTAAAATTATATATACAGGTCAAAAGGAAGACATCCGCTACATCTCGGCCTCCACCTCCACCTCCTAAAGTACCAAGTTGTCTTCCAAGGAACCTACACACCTCGTTAGGTCCTAATTGTAGGGGTATGGCAGTATGGATGGGCGAACATGATTGAAATTGCCCTATAAATGTTACTATTCTAGAGGATGATGCAGGTCAATCATACGATAATAATCTATTTATACAAGTTTTGTAGATGTATTAATTCATACGTAATACAAGTTTTGCATATGCATTAATGCATACGTATTAATGCAGGTCAATCATACGATAACAAGCTATTTATATAACATATTTAGGAGTTGTTTCGTTATGATTGACTGAACACATCTATGATAGAGCTGTGGATATGGTGAGATCTTGTTTATACATATGTATACCTTGTTTTATATATGGTGTTCTGGTTTCTTATATATTAATGCATATGTAATACATGTTTTGCAGCAACTTACACATGATATGTACAGATTTTGCATTTTCCCATGTGGGATTTTTGGTTCCATCTTTGATTAGTCTTGTAGATACATACCCTTCTTCAGTTACTTCATATTGTTGTGCTTCTTCTGAATATTTTGGTAAAAATAAGAAGACAGTGATAATAGCTCCATTCCATGTTGAGTAAGTTTACTTTGCTTATAATTTGGACTTAAGAAAATTACATTTTTATTGTGGATTTTGAGTTATTAATTTTTAACTCTCTTACCTGTAGTGGTAGGCATTGGGAGTTACTAGTTATTGTCCCTCTAACGTTCACTGTCTATTATCTAGATCCTACGGGGAACGAATTGAATACATTATATGGACTCACAATGAAAAATCCATTATTCCCATAAGAAATATTTCATATTTTTATATCTATTAACATCTATTATTACATTATTTTTAATTATGCAATTTAATGTGTTACATTAACATGTAGGGCTTTACAAGAGTTCAAAAAAGCTGGAGGAAAGGTCCGCTGGAAAAAGAATCAGCCACAAATTTGGGAGAATGTGAAAGTAATTTCCTGACTCCAGTGTATATATTATTTATGTGAACTGTGCTTATTTGTATTTTTTAATATTTTGTATGTTTCAATTTATAGTGTGCTACACAAGACAACGGTTGCCGATGTGCCTACTATGTGATGCAATTTATGGACCTAATCATTAAATATGCCGCAATGGAAATCGATACTATACATAAAAGTATTATATATAGTCTCATTAGACAATATGAAATATATCAATCTTATTATATATTATTAATTATATATACGTCATTCTCTTTGCAAGTGTTTAAAATTGACTTCAGTATAGGTGGAAAGTTATTAGATGTACATACTCCCTATACGAGGGAGGAATTAGATGTTGTAAGAGAAGAATGGGCAAAATCCCTACAAGTAGTGGTGTTTTTTAAATATAATTGGGTATTTGATGAAACTGATGATGATGATGACTAAAGAATGATATTTCTAAACTTTGTTCTCATAATTATTTTTTTGTGAATGTGAATGACTTTTTCTAAATTGTCATATGTGTGAATGTGAATGACTTTTTCTGATCAATACATGAATGTCTGAATGTGAAAAGAGATGAAATTAATGGAACTGAATGTGAATGTAAATGACTTTGCAGGTTTCTACATGTATCTGATCAATACATGTATCTGAATATGAATGACTTTGTAGGTTTGTGGCCTGTTGTTGGCTGATATCAATGGATGTTGTAAACCTATAGTTCAGAATTGAACTGTAGGTTCTATATCCTGATGACCAGCCATACAGCAGGTCTGCAAACGGATAAGAAACAAAAATCAAAACATAGGCATCGATTATTTGTATAAAATTGACACCAAAGACATACAATGTCAGTTATTAGCAAAAAATTGACGTCTCTTCCATGGTTGGCGTCAGTTATTTGTAAGAACTGATGCCTATTGTGGCCAAGTACCATGGCCGTGTTGGGAAGCACAATCGTACTAGAAGGGATATGGCGTCGGTTGTTGTTTAATAGCTGACGTGTTTAACCATGATATCGTCTCAGTTTTCTTTACTAAACGACGCTTATAGTTTCCTTAATGGCGCATTTTCAGCGGCGGGAAGGGTTATGGCATCGATGTGTGTTTAATAATCGACATCTTTGATCATGATATAGTGTCTATTTTTGTTAAGAACTGACACTTATAGTTCCCTTGCTCGCGCATTTTCAGTGGCGGGAAGGGTTATGACGTCAGTTAGAAACCGACGTTGAAGGTGTCGACCTTTAGCAGCACCCACTTGGGTGTCGCTTGGAAACCTACGCTAAAACCTCTAAATAACCAATTCCAAAGGCCTTTTCTGTAGTAGTGTTTGATAGGTAAGAGGTCAAGGAAGGACAATCTAGGTCAAACTACGACTTGGGAGAGGAAGGTCGGGTCTAGGGTTGAGAGCTTGAGGGAGCTAGAGGTTGGATCGGTTGATTTTTCTCTAGTTGAGAGGAAGAAAAGTTGGACAAACCTATCTTATGTTTTCTCTAGCCTGGCCATCAGTCGAATTCTGTGACTAAAAAACTTAACCAACATGCTCTTTAAAAAAAAACTCTCGGCCTTCGATCAGTCAAGTTGGCAACTCAACCGATGGTCAATCAGAACCAACTTTGAAATTCTAATCTCTATCCATTGGAGTGCTAATTAATTTTTTTATTCAAGTCCATTTTGCATTTTTAACATACTTAGGCACATATCACACATCATTGGGTACTATATTATGATAAAACAAGCATTTGTGACAAATATCCAAAATAAGAAAAAAAAGGCAAAAAGAACATGAAAATGAATTTTTAGCATATTAGCAAGCAATTGTTATCAAAACATAAGAAGAGCATATATTATAGATAACAACTAGCTAGAAGTAATATAAAATTCATTCAAAACAGTTACGAGTAGTTTAGATCTAGTAAAGTTAAATTTCTCTCTAGCTAGAGGTGTAGTGAAAATGTCTGCCAAGTTGATATAGATATCATTTTTGGCAATGTCATCGCGAATAAAATGATGGAAAACTTCTATATGCTTAGCTCTACTATGCAAGATAAGATTATATGACAAGTTAATTACACTAGTATTATCACAATAGATAGGAGAAGCATCAAAATGAATGTTAAAGTCCTGGAGCATTTGCTTCATCCATAGGACCTAGGCACAATAATTCCTGACTGTATGTATTCACCCTCGGCGGTTGATAATGCCAATGTTCTCTATTTCTTGGAGACTAGGATAAAGCAAGTGCCACATATGCACTTTCTATCAATCAAGAATCCTATGTAACCTGCATCACTATAAGTAGTTGATCGACCTTTTTCACACGTCCGGAAATGAACGCGGGACAAAGGAAGGAATCAAGCTTTAAATTTATAACCCAAAACCTTCTAGGCCCCCACAACTTTATTACGGGGTCGAAGTAGATATACGGGGTCAAACACAGGGATGTGGTGACGTTTAGGATGCCACAGATCTTGTTCTTTAGTCAGATAAGCGAAGACGATAGTCGATAAAAGTAAGTGCTAGAACTAGTCTAGCGGGTTGTCACGATATAAAATAAAACAAAGAAAACAAAACAAAGCTCGTGATTCTACTAAACAGAGAAAGAGAGTTCCTGGCTATGTAACCACAAATGGGGTAGTCTATGTAGTCGTTCTCAGGCATAGACAACCCTTGAACACCCAAGCAAGCATCTAGTATGCACGGTGGCATCTGTCTTGTGGGGTCATCCCACTTGCTCTCACGATGTGTGACTAAAACCATCAACAATATGTCAATGACCCTCTCTCGAGGAATGACATATCAACACCTCAGAATACACTAAGTTCCCTCTCGGGTCTTAGGATATTCCGGGGTGTTAGGAACAGAATACCTCGGATCTTCCCCCTCTAAGGTTCAGATCCAACACTACTACAGAAACAACACTCAGTGTCGCTTTTTCGGGCATCGGTTATTAAGGTAAACCGACGTCTATATTAGTCAACATCGAGTATTTATCATCGAAGACCAGCCAGACATGGGTACCGCTTTGTATTCAGCGTCGGCTGGATATAACAAACTGACGCCTAAAATCGCCCGCAAAATCCAAATTTCTAGCAAAAAACATTTGTGTCACATACAGCGTCGGTTTTTTAAATAATCACCGACGCCTATTCAAGAAGGATATTTCCGCGAAAAGTTCAGCTTTCGGTGTTGATCAATCCTTTGATAACCAACGCTGATAATAGTTCCCGCCAAATAATTTAGGACAAAGATTGTCTAATTGGACGTCGGTTTTTTCCTATCAACTGATTCTAAAGATGAATCGACGTCGGTTATCTACTGAACAACTGACACGGTTTGCTTTGGCATCAGTTTTGTGTAATGAACAACACTGATTGTTTACTTATTAGCAACCGTGTGAAGTAGACTCTTCCCCTTTCTCTGTTTCACTACAATCGAACGTTGATTTTAGGTCTGGCGATTCCGGTGAGCAAGCACCCGCTGCCGCCGCCGCTCCTTCCCCCTGCTTACATGCCACCACCTGGCACTCCTACTGCAACAACCAACTACTTGCTCACCGTTGACACTGTCTCCATGTCACCGCCGACACTGCCTCCTGGTCACCCGACCACTCCTCCCCTCACCGTCGCTGCTCTCTCCTCGCCGGCACTCTGCTCCTGGTCGCCTGATCACCTGGTACCCTCCTTCTTCCTCTTCCTTCTTAGATAATAGGGTTTCTCCGGCTTGCTCCTTGCTCCTGCTCCTGCCCCCTATCCCTCTTCCTGCTTCTTCCTCCTCTTCTCATTTTTAATTGAGTTGTACATGCATCAAAATCATTCCTACTTCATATAAGCTCTGTATGTATGTACTGCTGCACCCATTTACATCTTTATGTATGAACTGCTTTATGTATGAACTGCTGCAACTACATTACATATTTATCATTTGTACATACATTGCTGCTCTACTATGAACTCAACCACTAATATTTACTGATACATTATACTTTACCTATATATACATTCATACCTTAGTTTTTCTTGTATTTTTATCTGTTCAACTAATGTATTATCTATGTAGATGTACTTTGTAGTTTGCAATACATAAAACGGTATAATGTACATATCATGAACTGCCTACTACTGTATAATGCATATTCTATACTATGTTTCAGGAATTAATTCATCATCTACTGCTGCCCGTCGTCTCCCTGCCCATTGCCTGCTCACCTGCCTGCTTGCCTGCCTACTCACCTACCCTCCGTCTCGCCCTCTCTCCCTGCTGATGCCCGATTGGGCTCAAACAGAGGTAAACGTCCCCCAAAACCCTGATTAAAAGCACTCTTTCCTGGTCCCCTCAGTAACTAATGTTTCCTGGATATGAGTGTTAAGCCTTTTTTACATGCTCGGGTGGCGGAAGAACTTTTGGACATTGTTAATCTGGATTGGGCGACTGATAATGCAGCTGAAGGGGGTAAAATCGGGTGCTATGCGGATAGCACTCTCGAGCCAGAGGTTGTGAAATGTCATAGGTAGCATGTGACAATGAGATATAATGATGAGAGGGGCAATATTTTTTTTGTTACTGCGGTCTACGCAAGTTGTAACTACGTTTACAGGCGGTCTCTTTGGGAAGACGTTCTTGAGATGTCGGGTATCATTGGCGATAGTAGTTGGCTTCTAGCAGGTGATTTTAATATCATTAGAAGTGATCAGGAGAAGAGAGGGGGAAATAACAGGAGCTTTCAGGAAATTGTTGATTTCAACGCCTTTATCCAGAGCGGATACTTTAAGGAGACGCAGTTTGAGGGTAGCAGGTTCACGTGGGTCAATAAGCAGTACAATACGCCTACTATCTGGGAAAGACTTGATAGAATTCTGCTGAATGATACTTGGGCAGCTCTATGACCGGATTCCAGTACGAGTCATCTTACTCGCTATAGAGTGTCGGATCATTGCCCGATTTTGTACAAGTCTGGGAATTTGGCTATTGTCAGAAAGAAGAGTTTTTTTGCTTTCATGCAGACGTGGCTGCAGCATGAGGAGTGTCTGAAGATCATTGCGGATACTTGGGATGATTCCAGAGAGGGGCACCCGTCAAATGTTTTTTACTATAAGCTTACGAAGATGTGAGAGGCTTTAAAGTCTTGGAGCAGGAAGACTTTTGGGGACGTAATCCAAAAGATCCTAGATCTAGAGGATGTGGTCCACGTTACCCAAAATGCCTTTGATGAGTACCCTTGCACGGCCAATGAGACAGCTTTGAGGATTGCGGAGTTTGAGCTTCAAGAGGTTTTAGATATGCAGGAGAATGTATGGAAAGAAAAGCCCCGGATCCAATGGTTGAACGACGGTGAGCGCAATTCTAGATTCTACCATGCTGTTGTGAAGTCTTGTAGAAAGAATAAGAGAGTTAGATGCATCACTCTACCATCGGGGGACATGGTGACTGACCCGCAGGAGATTGCGTCGTATGTTGCTGATTTTTATAGGAATGCTTACAGCGAGATAGTACCTCATGATGATGATGTTTTGGAGGAGTTCTTAGCTAGTATACCGGAGGCTGTGTCTATGGATGATAATATGTCTCTTACTGCTGTTCCTAGTGCGACCGAGGTGTTTGATACTATGAGCCAAATGGACAAGTTTTCTGCTCCTGGTCCTGATGGTTTTACTATTCCGTTTTATATGGCTGCATGGGAGTATATAAAAGATGATTTTATGAGACTCGCTGAAGCGTTCTTCCTTAGACAGAATTGTCACCGTAGTTTTTTCTGTTTCCGTATTGTTCTTATTCCTAAGAAGGACGATCCGACGATCCTGGAGAAGGATTTCTGCCTGATTTCTGTAGAGAATATGGTTTCTTTGATGCCGGCTTTGATTTCTGTGGAGCAGGCGGCGTTCATTGGAGGGAGGGAGATCACTCACCATGTCCGTTTGGTGAAGGAGCTGATGCATGACATATACTATGGGGGTGAGAGGCCGAACATCATGGTAAAGCTTGATATGTCTAAGGCGTATGATCAGATTAAATGGGATGTCCTGGAGCGGATCATGGCGAGGTTCGGATTTGTCAAGGAGTTCATCGAGTTATGTATCAGTTTCTTCTCTAATTCCTGGGCAACAGTTACGATTGGGGAAGAGTCCTCGGGTTTTTTTCCTTTGCTGAGGGGGCTGAAACAAGGTAATGCCATTTCTCCCTTTATGTTCATTTTGTTTGAAGAAATCCTATGCAGAAGGATTGCGCTTATGGGGGACTTGAGGAGAGTGGTGAGATTTCGTACTAGGGGAAATGGGATCCCTCCTCTCTTTCTGAGTTATGCTGATGATATTATGATATGTGTGAATGCTACTCCTAACACGATGGATGAGATTCAGGTGCTTCTTTCTATGTATGAGACTGCGTTGGCCCAGAGGATTAACAGGTTGAAGTCTTCTTGTGTTGTTGGAAGCAAAGACCTGGCTACTAAGATGGATATAGGCGCAGCTATTCAGATGGATAATGTGGTTGATCATTTTGTGTACTTGGGAGTGCCGATTAGAGCTGGAAGGAATTTGATTTCTGACTTTGATTATCTTATTCAGAAGGTTTCTCATAAGATTGCTTCTTGGAAGTCCAGGTTGTTATCTTTTGCAGGAAGGAAGCTTTTGATTGCACATGTGTTATCTTCTACTATGGTGTATGCATCGACTGCTATTGGTATTCTGGATGGTATTGCTTCTCGTCTTGATGCCATGTTTTCTAATTTCCTTTGGGCGGATCGTGCCAACGTCCACAGGAAGGCTTGGGTCAGCTGGGACATAGTGGCGGTTTCTATGAAACAAGGTGGTCTTGGGTTGTCTAATACTCACAGCATAAACAACGCTTTTGTGGCCAAGGCGTGTTGGGAGATGATTGTTGGAGACACTTTATGGGCCAAGTTCTGCAGCGCCAAGTATGCAAATAGAGTGGTTGGTCGTTCAGCTTTATATCCCCATCATCTGAAGTATAGGTCGACTGTGTCTCCTTACTGGAAGAAAGTTTGGAATATGTTCCCGAGCATCTATCCTCACTGTCGTTGGATTGTTGGGAGGGGTAATTTTCCGTTTTGGGATTTCTTGTGGTGTGATGAGAGGTTGTTTGATCACGCACGGTTTAACAGTGATCGCAACCAACCTTTTTTGGTGCATGATTTCTGGATTCATGGTAGTGGTTGGGATTGGCCATCATTACAGCAGGTCCTCGACGAGCATGGGGTGGAGCTTATTAGGAAGGCGGGTCAACATGTATCATACACGGATGATTATCCCATTTGGATACCGGAATTGAGAGGACAATTCTCCGTTCGCTCTGTCAAGACGATCATGGGGAGTACGAGTTATGATGGACCGCATGGACTTCATAGGATATGGCACGTCAATTCACCTAAGGCGTGTGCTTTCATTTGGAAGATGATGAAGAATGCTATCCCTACTGATGAGAACGTTGCCAGTTGTTGTATTGCTTTAGCGTCCCGGTGTGATTGTTGTGATGAGCCAAGTGTGGAAGATGTTGACCATCTTATGTTCCATAGTCAGATTGCCACGTCTTTCTGGGCCAGGTTCACTGAGATTACGGATTATCCTGCTCCCACGGATCGGATGTCTCTGATTGATGCTTGCTCTTTTGGTTGTTCTGACGATTTGCAGCTGTGGTTTGTGGTGTGCATGGCCACCATTATTCCTTACTGTATTTGGCAGATGAGGTGTGCGGCTAGATATGATAATAGGAAGATTCTCTGGAACAGGGAGGTGGATTGGTTGATATATCAGATTAACGCCTTGATGAAGCAGAAAAGATTCACCCGCATAGCTGATTCTTCTTTTCATAACAGGATTAAGGCCTATGGGGTGGAGGATCCTATGTACATGCTGAAGGAGATTAGTCTGGTGAGGTGGATGAATCTTGACATTTATAATCTGAAGTTGAACATTGCGGTTGGGCAGAACCGTGATATCTATGGACGTAATAGATGGTGGATGGCTGGGATTGTTAGGAACCATCATGCTGCTGTTTGTCATATTTCTAGAGCTTGGTTGACGGCTGATTGTTACCAGATGGCGCTTGTACAAGCGTGCACTGTTGGTGTTAAGTTTGCGGAAGATCAATTTTTACACATCTCTAGTATGGAGATTGATGATCGTTCGGTCTATGGTATGTTGTGGGGAGCTGATGTTGCACCTTGGAAGATCGTTAATTTGATCAAAGAGGTGAAGGAGATCATTGCGGAGAGGGACATTGCTGGATCGTTAGTGCATAAAGTTATCAATTCGATCCTGAAGGAGATAGGGAGATGGGGTATGCATTTGACTGAACCGCTTGTTGTTTCTGATATAAGGGATGTTCCTAGTAGGATTAGGGGCATGGTGGTTCTTGAGAAACACAGGACGCCTTATATTGTGTTGCGGAGAGAGAGGTAAGAGGGGATATGGGCTGGTTTGTGCGGCCTAGTTTTTTGTGTGGTGTGTGTTGGTGTGATATGTGGGGTTTTACCTACTGTTCAGCAGGAGATGTATGTTTGCTTTTGATTGTGCCCACACGAGGGGAGTGGGGTGAATAGATGGTCCCCTGGCTTATTTAAAAAATAAAAAAAAAGATATGAGTGTTAATTGATCTAGCTTGCTTACATTCCTTGTAATGCCATCTTTTATGTGCTATGACCATTCTAGTGGATTATTATGACCTATGATGACCTAACATGAAACCATGCTCTTAATGATATGACTTTGTTGGCTTAGAAACTCGTCCAAATTTTACTCATTAGGAGTAAATCTTGGATAGTCCCCGGTTTGGGACTATTCTTGAACACCTAATCTCACTTAGGATGTAAGTGTATAATGTGTATTGGGTTTTTGAGAAAATTTCGACAGCATTTCCCTGTTTGTTCTCTAAGTACATATTTACTTAGAGAACAACGGGGAAATACTGCCGAAATTTTCTCGAAAACCCAATACACATTATACACTTACTAGTTAGATTAGGTGTTCATGGATGTGATAGGTGGTACACATTTATTATATATAAGAATGACATCACATGTATTTGTTAACCATAGACCCTAATCTTGTCCTAATATATACTTATTTTTGAATGCTTGGTAAATGTTAAGGTGCCACAGGGTTACTCATCTAACATCCGTAGATTGGTATCAATGAAAGATCTGAAGTGGATAGGTCTTAAATCTCATGATTGTCACACTCTAATGCAACAAATATTGCCCGTGGAAATTCGATCTATATTGGCGAAGCATGTAAGATTTGCAATCACCAGACTAAGTTTCTTTTTCAACAGTCTATGCAGCAAAGTTATTGACCCTGATACTCTCGATAATTTGCAAAGAGAAGTGGTTGTTAACCTATGTCAGCTTGAGATGTATTTCCCTCCTTCGTTCTTTGATATCATGGTACATCTTGTTGTCCACTTGTCTAGGGAAGTGAAAATGTTGGGACCAGTTTTCTTGTATTGGACGTATCCCTTTGAACGATACATGAGCATTTTTAAAGGTGATGTTCGAAACCGTTATCAGCCTGAAGGGAATATTATTGAAGGTTATGTGGCGAGAGAGGTTATGGATTTTTGCAATGACTTTCTGAGTGGTAATAACACTCCTGTTAATGACAAGAATATTGAGGAGGCAAAGGAATTTTGGTATCACGGGTGAAAGTAATCAGCCATGAGCAGTTGGAACAAGGTCACTTGTATATTTTACACAACAAGGACGAAGTGGGTGTTTGTATCGAGGAACATACCAATTTCATCAAGAGTCATCATCCTCGAGCAAGTTCAATGTGGCTTTCTAGAGAGCATAACAAGACTTTTACTAAGTGGTTTGAAGATAAAGTCTTAAATCAACTATCTCAAAGACCAAATGATATTACAGAAACTATCAAATGCCTCACCTTTAAACCAAAACCGAATGTTATGTCTTATGAAGGGTTTGAAATTAATGGGTTCACATATTACACAAAGCACCAAGATGATAAGAGTGTCATCCAAAACAGTGGGGTCACTCTTCAAGCGTTGACTATGTATTTTGCAAGTGCAAAGGATAAGAGTCCACGTGAAGCTAAAATGTCATATTATGGTGTCATTGAAGACATATGGGAATTTGACTACATAGATTTCAGAATTCCGCTCTTTAAATGTAATTGGGTTGATAACACCAAAGGAGTTATAGTGGATGAATTGGGTTTCACTTTAGTGAACTTTGAAAAGATTGGCGAGAAGGGTGAACCATTCATATTGGCATCACAGGCGAAACAAATATTCTATATCGATGATCCTGCAAATGATAAATGGTCGGTTGTTCTTCATGGTAAAAGACAATTCCTTGAAGATCGATGAAGAAGAGTACTATGATAAATATGATGACTCCAGTCCATTCTCAGTTGGGTTGCCAACTCCACAAAATATTGAAGCTAATGATGACTTATATGTGCGCGGAGATCACAATGAAGGATTGTTAATTGATAAAAGATCACAATAACAATGTAATCTGCATCACTATAAGTAGTAGATCGGCCTTTTTCACACGTCCAGAAATGAACACGGGACAAAGGAAGGAATCAAGCTTTAAATTTATAACCCGAAACCTTCTAGGCCCCCACAACTTTATTACGGGGTTGAAGTAGATATACCTGGTTGAACACAGGGACGTGGTGATGTTTAGGATGCCACATATCTTTATTCTTTAGTCAGATAAGACAAGACAAAAGTCGATAAAAGTAAGTGCTAGAACTAGTCTAGTGGGTTGTCACGATATAAAACAAAACAAAGAAAAGAAAACAAAACAAAACAAAGCTCGTGATTCTACTAAATAGAGAAAGAGAGTTCCTGGCTATGTAACCACAAACGGGGTAGTCTATGCACTCGTTCTCAGGCATAGACAACCCTTGAACACCCAAGCAAGCATCTAGTATGCACGGTGGCATCTGTCATGTGGGGTCGTCCCACTCGCTCTCGCGATGCGTGACTAAAACCATCAACAATATGTCAATGACCCTCTCTCGAGGAATGACATATCAACACCTCAGAATACACTAAGTTCCCTCTCGGGTCTTAGGATATTCCGGGGTGGTAGGAAATGAATACCTCGGATCTTCCCCCTGTCAGGTTCGGATCCAACACTACTACAGAAACATCATTCAATGTCGCTTTTCCGGGCATCGGTTATTAAGGTAAATCGACGCCTATATTAGTCAACGTCAGGTATTTAGGGAAACCGACGTCTATCGTCGAAGACCAGCCAGACACGGGTACCACTTTGTATTCAGCGTCGGCTGGATATAACAAATCGATGCCTAAAATCGCACGCAAAATCCAAATTTCTAGAAAAAAAATTTGCGTCAGATACAACGTTGGTTTTTTAAATAATCACCGACGCCTATTGAAGAAGGATATTTCCGCAAAAAGTTCCACTTTCGGTGTCGGTCAATCCTTTGATAACCGACGCTGATAATAGTTCCCGCCAAATAATTTAGAACAAAGATTGTCTAATTGGACGTCAGTTTTTTCCTATCAACTGACGCAGAAGGTGAATTGGATCGGTTATCTACTGAACAACCAACATGGTTTGCTTTGGCGTCGGTTTTGTGTAATGACCGACATCGATTGTTTACTTATTAGCACTTGTGCAAAGCATACTCTTCCCCTTTCTCTGTTTCGCTGCAATCGAACGTCGATTTTAGGTATGGCGATTTCGGTGAGCAAGCACCCGCCGCCGCCGCCGCTCCTTCCCCCTGCTTACGTGCCACCACCTGGCGCTCCTACTGCAACGACTGACTACTTGCTCACCGTCGACACTATCTACTTGTCGCCGCCGACACTGCCTCATGGTCGCCCGGCCGCTCCTCTCCTCACTGTCGCTGCTCTCTCCTCGTCGGCGCTCTACTCCTCGTCGCCCGCTCACCTGGTACCCTTCTTCTTCCTCTTCCTGCTTAGACAATAGGGTTTCTCCGGCTTGCTCCTTGCTCCTGCTCTTGCCCCCCTACCCCTCTTCCTACTTCTTCCTCCTCTTCTCATTTTTAATTGAGTTGTACATGCATCAAAATCGTTCCTACTTCATATAAGCTCTGTATGTATGTACTGCTGCACCCATTTACATCTTTATGTATGAACTGCTTTATGTATGAACTGTTGCACCTACATTACATATTTATCATTTGTACATTCATTGTAGCTCTACTATGAACTCAACCACTAATATTTACTGATACATTATACTTGTACCTATACATACATTCATACCTTAGTTTTTCTTATATTGTTATGCGTTCAACTAATGTATTATCTTAGTAGATGTACTTTGTAGTTTGCAATACATATAACGGTATAATGTACATATCATGTACTACCTACTACTGTATAATGCATATTCTATACTATGTTTCAGGAATTAATTGATCATCTAATGTTGTCCGCCATCTCCCTGCCCATCGCTTGCTCACCTGCCTGCTTGCCTGCCTACTCGCCTACCCTCCATCTCGCCCTCTATCCCTGTTGACGCCCGAATGGGCTCAAACAGAGGTAAACGTCCCCCAAAACCCTGATTAAAAGCACTCTTTCCTAGTTCCCTCAGTAACTAATGTTTCCTTGAGATGAGTGTTAATTGATCTAGCTTTCTTACATTCCTTGTAATGCCATCTTTTATGTGTTATGACCATTCTAGTGGATTATTATGACCTATGATGACCTAACATGAAACCATGCTCTTAATGATATGATTTTGTTGGCCTAGAAACCCGTCCAAGATTTACTCATTAGGAGTAAATCTTGGATAGTCCTCGGTTTGGGACTGTTCTTGAACACCTAATCTCACTTAGGATGTAAGTGTATAATGTGTATTGGGTTTTTGAGAAAATTTCAGCAGCATTTCCCTGAATGTTCACTAAATACATATGTACTTAGAGAACAACGGGGAAATGCTGCCGAAATTTTCTCAAAAACCCAATACACATTATACACTTACTAGTTAGATTAGGTGTTTAAGGATGGGATAGGTGGTACACATTTATTATATATAAGAATGACATCACATGTATTTGTTAACCGTAGACCCTAATCTTGTCCTAATATATACTTATTTTTGAATGCTTGGTAAATGTTAAGGTGCCACAGGGTTACTCATCTAACATCCATAGATTGGTATCAATGAAAGATCTGAAGTTGATAGGTCTTAAATCTCATGATTGTCACACTCTAATGCAACAAATATTGCCCGTGGCAATTCGATCTATATTGGCGAAGCATGTAAGATTTGCAATCACCAGACTTTGTTTCTATTTCAACAGTCTATGCAGCAAAGTTATTGACCCTGATACTCTCTATAATTTGCAAAGAGAAGTGGTTGTTACCCTATGTCAGCTTGAGATGTATTTCCCTCCTTCGTTCTTTGATATCATGGTACATCTTGTTGTCCACTTGACTAGGGAAGTGAAAATGTTGGGACCAGTTTTCTTGCATTGGATGTATCCCTTTGAACGATACATGAGTGTTTTTAAAGGTGATGTTCGAAACCGTTATTGGCCTGAAGGGAGTATTATTCAAGGTTATGTGGCGAGAGAGGTTATGTATTTTTGCAATGACTTTCTGAGTGGTAATAACACTCCTATTAATGACAAGAATATTGAGGAGGGCAAAGGAATTTTGGGATCACGGGTGAAAGTAATCAACCATGAGCAGTTGGAACAAGGTCACTTGTATATTTTACACAACATGGACGAAGTGAGTCTTTATATCGAGAAACATACCAATTGCATCAAGAGATAACATCCTCGAGCAAGTTCAATGTGGCTTGCTAGAGAGCATAACAAGACTTTTACTAAGTGGCTTGAAGATAAAGTCTTAAATCAACTATCTCAAACACCAAATGATATTACGGAAACTATCAAATGCCTCACATTTAAACCAAAATCGAATGTTATGTCTTATGAAAGGTTTGAAATTAATGGGTTCACATATTACACAAAGCGCCAAGATGATAAGAGTGTCGTCCAAAACAGTGGGGTCACTCTTCAAGCGTCGACTATGTATTTTGCAAGTGCAAAGGATAAGAGTCCACGTGAAGCTAAAATGTCATATTACAGTGTCATTGAAGACATATGGGAATTTGACTACATAGATTTCAGAATTCCTCTCATTAAATGTAATTGGGTTGATAACACCAAAGGAGTTATAGTGGATGAATTGGGTTTCACTTTAGTGAACTTTGAAAAGATTGGTGAGAAGGGTGAACCATTCATATTGGCATCACAGGCGAAACAAATATTCTATATCGATGATCCTGCAAATGATAAATGGTCAGTTGTTCTTCATGGTAAAAGATAGTTCATTGAAGATCCTATAGATGAAGAAGAGTACTATGATAAATATGATGACTCCAATCCATTCTCAGTTGGGTTGCCAACTCAACAAAATATTGAAGCTAATGATGACTTATATGTGCGCGGAGATCACAATGAAGGATTGTTAATTGATCAAAGATCACAATTTTAGAGGCATGCATGTGTATATTTTTTTATTGAAGCTAAATGTTTGCTTTTTTAATATCAATATCATTTGCTGATTTGATGTTTCATTATCTTCTAGTTAATACAAATGCTAAACGTTGTGGGTGGGTGCTAAGGAACTATAGGACCAATCTCACCCGAGATTACATACGCGATGCTGAGAATAGGTTCTTGATTGATTCCAATTCTAGACATTGATCTGTATTTCACTAACTCTACACTAATAATTTTTGTTTGTATTCTCTTTGAAAAATAAATATAGGAAGAAGGAAGCCACACAGTAATGGAACTACTTGGACCCCAAAGACTAGGAGGAGTTTGTTAC
This sequence comes from Alisma plantago-aquatica, assembly GCA_963693085.1. Taxonomy (NCBI): domain Eukaryota; kingdom Viridiplantae; phylum Streptophyta; class Magnoliopsida; order Alismatales; family Alismataceae; genus Alisma; species Alisma plantago-aquatica. Next base: position 334,049,175 of record OY856413.1, read on the forward strand.
CCAAAGAAAAACAGATGAATTCAAGGTATTAAGCGACACTCCCAATTTAATTAATATACATTTTTATGTGTTCACCTATTCAAGATTAACCTTTATTGTTACTAACCAAATCAATGTGGTAACTAACTAGGCTATCAGCGATGCTCAACGACAACTACATGTTACGACCACACAATGGGTCCAAGATGATATGTCGACGGTCGCTAAACACTACAGGCTATGCAGGACGGCCAAAATCATAGCTATGCAGGATATGCAGGCGTTCGCCAAAGGTTATATAGATATATATGCAGCAAGCCATGAAACAGCAAAAGAAGCCACAATGAAAAGAAGCAGGATACAGATACAATACATAAAGTGCAGCATGCACAAGTGCTTTAGATTCATATAACAACATGACAGACTAACACATATATAGTGCATAACAACAGCAACGTCGAATTTACATACAATACTAGCTTAGTACATATATAGTGGGACTAAGGTGACGATCCCACCTGCTAAAATAGGTTACCGACAACTACATGTTACGACTGGGAGGTCCTGATTCAGCAACCGTATGCATTAGCAGGAGGACAAACAGATTTCACTGTATGCATTAGTAGGAGGACAAACAGATTTCACCGCAAATGGTGAAATCTGTTTGTCCTCCTACTAATGCATATGGTGAAATATGTTTGTCCTCCTGCTAATGCATACAGTTGCTGAATCAGGACCTCCCAGTCGTAACATGTAGTTGTCGGTAACCTGTTTTAGCAGGTGGGATCGTCATCTTAGTCCCACTATATATGTACTAAGCTAGTGTTGTATGTAAATTTGGCGTTGTTGTTGTTATGCACTATATATGTGTTAGTCTGTCATGTTGTTATATAAATCTGAAGCACTTGTGCATGCTGCACTTTATGTATTTTGTAAATTAATATAGATGTATTTTGTTATATGAATCTGAATGTTTATACATATCTGAATGTTTATAGATGTATTTGAATATTTCTACATGTGTGAATGTGAAAATTGAATTGATGTCTAAATGTATCAATGTATCTACTTGTGTGAAAAGTATATCTTTTTGATTTTGTAGGTTTGTGGCCTGTTTGTTGGCTGATATCAATGGATGTCATAAACCTGCAGTTCAGAAAACTGAACTGCAGGTTCTCATCCTGCTGACCAGCCACAACAGGCCTGCAAACTGATAAGAAAAAAAAATTTAAACATAGGCGTCGGTTATTTATAGAACATCGTCATCAAAGGCTTACAACGTCGGTGATTGGATAAAACCGCCGCCTAATGTGACAAACAACCCGGCCGTGCAGGAAAGCATGGTTGTGGTGGAAAATGGCATCAGTTATTCGTACAAAACCGATGCAGATAGTACTAAACACAGCCGTGCAGGGAAGCACGGCCGTGGCGTCTGGGAATATGGTGTCGGTTTTGATTGGTAAACCGACGTTGAAAGTGTCGTAGATGCCGCCTTTTTTGTGGCGCGAACCCTTTTGGCGTCGGCTTACTAAACCGAACTGATGCCTATAGTTTCCCTGCTGGCGCATTTTTGGTGGCGCGCAGTCTTTTGGCGTCGGTTGTAAAACTGACGCCGAAGAGTTTGACCTTTAGCGGCGCCGCTTGAGAACCGTCGCTAAAAGGGGTTAAACAACTGACGCAAAAGACGTGTTCTGTAGTAGTGCAAACTATCGTCTCTTAGCTATTCCTACAATGGAGCTCTCGATATAGGTAGAAACAACAGTTCAAGCGAGTAAGAGATCAACCAAACTAGCAATCATAACTTGGAAAGAGAAAATAGAACATGCAACATACTAGATCTGATATGAATCTACTTGCTTAAGGCAAAAGTACATATACATGCCCAGATCAGGCTACATAGCCAAGAAGGATCTAACTAGCCATAGACAAGCATAGCTAGCACTGAACAAAGATGGATAAACATCATTTGTACAAGAAACAGAGAAATACAGTAGAATGAAAGATAAGAGGGAAGAGATATAGCCATAGAGGAGAGGTGGCTCTCGCTCCTCGGCCTCTGTGTAGGCCGGATCTCGGCCCTTGGATCTTCTCTTCATTCCTCTGGACTCCTCGACTCTCTAGACCGTATCGGGCAGACTGTATCGAGCAACCGTATCGGGCAGACCGTATTAGGCAGACCGTATCGGGCAGACCGTATCGGGTAGACCGTATAGGGCAATTGTATCGGGCAATAGACTTTTGGGGAACTCGACACACTAGCTCCTTGGTCTAGGCACTATCTCTTGTAGGGTCCTCCCTTTAGCCCTTCTCTTTGTAGGTTGGAAGCTGCTATTTATAGGCAGTGAGTTGATAGGAGTTGTAGCTTTTATCGGTCTACGTGTCCTTCATCCATGGCTTCAATCTTGAGGCATCAGGTGGGCCAATATGACTGTCACTCGAAGACCGTATCGGGCAGGAGGAGTGTCAGGTAGTTGTATCGAGCAGGCCGTATCGAGCAACCATATCGGGTAGTTGTATCGGCCAGACCATATCGGGCAGCTGTATCGGCCAGGCCGTATCGGGCAGCCTTATCGGCTAGGCCATATCGGGCAGCCGTATCAGCCAGGCCCTATCAGGAAGCCGTATCAGCCAGTCCCTGTCGGGCAGATGTATCAGCCATACCGTATCAGGCAGCCATATCGGCCAGACCGTATCGGGCAGCCGTATCGTCCAGGCCGTATCGGGCAGCCGTATCGGGCAGACCATATCGGGCAGTTGTATCGGCCAACTACTGGAATTCTTGCCTTTTCAGGTTTGGTACTTGAGAGTCCTAAAATTGGCTAGTTATGGTGCCTGTAAGTAAAAAATTGTCTAATTAGCTACATTTTTGGCTGTTGTTACTACTTTTATCTAATGCGAGACATAAAGCATAAAGCATGAACAAAAGAGTGCATATTAAGACTAAAGTGGCACAAAACTATAGAAAAAATGCATAGAAAATATGCACTAATTTGGGTGTTATCAACTACCCCAAGCTTAAAACATGCTTGTCCTCAAGCAAGACTGTGCTCAAAGAACAAAAGATAACATCCAAATTAAGCTTGGAAATAAATGCTAAAGTTAAGAAAAATAGTTTAAAGCATCAATACTCTTGATCCATGTCATTTCAGAACAAACCCCCACCAAACAAGCACAATCCTGCCAAAGCAAGATCAAAGAGTGTCCAGGCAAGATTAACCGAATTAACTACAGCCTGTCGATACTCACGAGAGTTTGAATCATAATTATTTAAACATGAAAGAGTTGTCATTTATGTGATCAAGCAGGTGATGAGAAATGAGCCATCAGCATGAATCCATACATACCAATATGGAACAACACGCCTCTCACTTATTCATATCCTAAGAAACAAAGAAAAAAGACTCTATTGACTTATGAGGATCTCGATCTGCGTCAGGTTGGTCCATGTAATGAGAAACAATCTCTGTAGTCCGAGCCAGTTGGCCTAGAGCAGTGAGACGAACTCCTCGTACTACGCTCGAACCAACCCTGCTACTGAGATGATCTCATAGGTCACCTAAGGGTTCCTAGTGACTCTCTAATGAGCTTTTAGAGTGATACTACCAGGCTCGACATACCTGCGTTCATGAGCGCAGTCATACACCGGCTGGGCATCATCCTCAACTCTCCTAAAAGAGAAAACATCTCTCATTTATTGTTCACACTCAGGCTTTTATCATCTGCATTCTATTTTTTTGGGCTTGGGTGAGAACTATATAGATATTTTGGGATTTTGTGGGCGGCCAAGCCTCTTTTGCACATTTTTATATTTTTCATCTTTTTGACTCAATCTAATATGAGAAGGCACGTAGTCCATAAAAGCACTTCACCTTGATCATGGCTCAAAACTCATCATGATCCACTTGATACCTATGTGAAAAGATAGAAATTATAATTCAAGAATCCTTAGAATAGAGGCAAAATTGTGAATCCACAACTAGGTTTTTTTATCGTGTTTTAGCTCATTCCAATGGTCCTTTACCATGGATTTGCCATTCACGACACAGATCAATGGAATTCAGCTTTAAGCTATGAAAAAGGGACATAACCTTAGATTTATTACCAAACTCAAGGAAAGAGTCAAAGAGCAAGTCAAGCAAAAGGTCAAGCAATTTTTAAAATGAAAACTGTGCATCTAGGAATGAAGTCAAGCATCTATCTATTAGATTCACACCACATAGCCATAATTGTTTTTAAACTAAATGCAAGAATTAAACGTGCATGTAAGAAGGTTGAAGAGAAAGAAGGGGGAAGCCTACCACCCCAAGCTTAAAACTTTGGTTGTCCTCGAGCAAGACTTAAACTTGCAATAGAGAGGTAGGAATGCATGTTTTTAACGGCAGTTGTTGAAGTTCTAAAGATGATGCATGGATGCAAGGAAATAAAATAGTTAGAGGAAAGAAGCTAACTAACAAGAACCGGAACATTAAAATTTATTGTAATAAAAAGGCGGGAGGGTGGGTAAGAGAAAAGGGGGTGGCTGCCCCCACAATACCGACACTGGGATCCCAAATCCTGAGTTTTGGGACCAGTGTCACATGTGTATTGCCGACGGGTTCCGCCACATAATATGAGTAGAATAGGTGGATGTGTTGGCCCTGCCAAGTCCAAAGAAGCGAAGTGAAATATGACGACTCGGTGAAGTCATCTTTGTGCTGGAAGTGGCTTGAACTGCACTGGGATGAATTCTTTGGCATATCATCCTCAGGGTACCTTACATTATATGAATCTGAATATGACGGTCCTGGGATGTTGACACATGGTGAGATGGATGAAAGAGGTTGGATGTCTTTTGGAGGACTTATATCTTCTCTCTCCATCTCTACACTTGAGGTTGGATGCTCAGATAAATCATCATGTATTGTTTGAGTCATCCAATCATCTTCTGAACAAGAAGTACTCCCCAAAGAATTAGTTTGTGGTTTTACCACCCCAAGCTTATCACCTGGCTTGGAGTCAGGGGTATCTTCATGCTCAGCAACCATGTTGTAGTGAACCGTCCATCCCGCCCCCTTGACATCCACCCTACATTGTAAAGGTATGGGTGTAAATGGCAGCTCGTGCTACTCCAACTCGTCATCGTCAGTATACCCACTGGTCCATGTCGAGCAGTTGTTGTCGTCGTCGTCATCATCATCGAACAAGTTGTTCCAAACCATGGTTGGCGTACTACTCAAAGTGAAGTGGAAAGTCTTAATATGAGAGATGTCACTCTGGTCTGGTTCAATATCTGACTCTGGTTCCTCTAGCCAACCTTCTGGCTGTGAGGAAACTTGGCTTTTAGAGTCTTCATCATCGTCATCATAGATCCATTCAGGTCTATGACTCATATCTTCCATTGGTTCATCAACTTGGTCATCTAGATATAATGAAGGGTTTCCTGGAGTGGGTTGGTCTTCACAGAAAAATCTTGGTGAATCAAGTTGATGGTCTTCATAGGATGGTGATGCATACTCCACTTCATACCCAATGAAATGGTCCTGATGACTAACTTCTTCATTATCTTGTGATGGCATTTGTAATTGGATTGTAACTAAATCAATGAGCTCTTGGAGCCTCCTGCCTTGTTCAACATCTTTATCATGAAGTTGTTGTACTTGAGCAGCAATGCTTTCGAGGCCCGTCGATTCTGCCATGCACATTGGTTGCTGACCTGCTGTACCAAACTGATGCGCTTGAACGAATCCTCGCTCAACAGTTTGGACTAGACTTCTACTACAGTCTGCAGCCTCGGTGGCTACTTTGAGATGACGATCCTGATCTTCTAGAAGTTGTTGCATTGGATCGACATCTTCTTGGAGATGAGGGGCTAAGGAGGTGAGTGCTTGAATAATTTCCCTAGCCAACTCCACTGCCTTAATTAGTTCTTGATCCCATGATAGAATGGGGGTTGATGGTTGACTGGCAGTCTCCTTTGTTGGAATTTCAACATATGACGATGGTGGAGGTGAGTATAACTCGACTAGTTGCAGAGCATGACCTTCAATTATTTGCCAGCAGTCGGAACTGCGGAAAAACTCAGGAGGACAGGTGGACAAGATGACTTGTCTTGCGGAAGCAAGGTCCATGGCTAAAAAAAAGGTATGAGAAAAAGAAAAGTGATTTAGTATATATGAACAAGTATGTGTAAAGCAAGAGGAAAACTATGCATGTATATACAGGCTTATAGTAACAGAACAAAAATCTACTAGGCATGTAAACATGGAAAACCACGTCCCCGGCAACGGCGCCAAAAGTTGATCGGCCTTTTTCACACGTCCGGAAATGAACGCGGGACAAAGGAAGGAATCAATCTTTAAATTTATAACCCGAAACCTTCTAGGCCCCCACAACTTTATTACGGGGTCGAAGTAGATATACGGGGTCGAACATAGGGACGTGGTGACGTTTACGACGCCACATATTTTTTTCTTTAGTCTGATAAGCCAAGACGATAGTCGATAAAAGTAAGTTCTAGAACTAGTCTAGCGAGTTGTCACGATATAAAACAAAACAAAGCTCGTGATTCTACTAAACAGGGAAAGAGAGTTCCTAGCTATGTAACCACAAACGGGGTAGTCTATGCACTCGTTCTAGGGCGTAGACAACCCTTAAACACCCAAGCAAGCATCTAGTATGCACGGTGGCATCTATCTTGTGGGGTCGTCCCACTCGCTCTCGCGATGCGTGACTAAAACCATCAACAATATGTCAATGACCCTCTCTCGAGGAATGACATATCAACACCTTAGAATACACTAAGTTCCTTCTCGAGTCTTAGGATATTCAGGGGTGTTAGGAACAGAATACCTCGGATCTTCCCCCTCTCAGGTTCGGATCCAAACTATCATCTCTTAGCTATTCCTACAACAGATCTCTCGATACAGGCAGAAACAGTAGTTGAAGCAAGTAAGAGATCAACCAAACTAGCAATCATAACTTGGAATGAGAAAATACAACATGCAACATACTAGATCCGATATGAATCTACTTGCTTAAGGAAAAAGTACATATACATGCCCAGATCGGGCTACATAGCCAAGAAGGAGCTAACTAGCCATAGACAAGCATTGCTGGCACCAAACAAAGATGGATAAACATCATTTGTACAAGAAATAGAGGAATGCAGTAGAATGAAAGGGAAGAGGGAAGAGATATAGCCCATAGAGGAGAGGTGACTCTCGCTCCTCGGCCTTTGTGTAGGTCGGATCTCGGCCCTTGGGTCTTCTGTTCGTCCCTCTGGACTTCGCGGCTCTCTCTCTCTCTCTAGACCGTATCGGGCAGACCGTATCGGGCAACCATATCGGGCAGATCGTATCGGGAAGACTGTATCAGGCAGACCGTATCGGGCAATAGAATTTTGGGGAACTCAACACACTATCTCCCTTGGTCTAGGCACTAGCTCTTGCAGGGTCCTCCCTCTGGCCCTTCTCTTTGTAGGTTGGAAGCTGCTATTTATAGGCAGCGAGTGGATGGGAGTTGTAGCTTTTATTGGTTCACGTGTCCTTCATCCATGGCTTCGATCTTGAGGCATCAGATGGGCCAATATGACTGTCACCCAAAGACCGTGTTGGGCAGGAGGAGTGTCAGGCAGCTGTATCGGGTAGGCCGTATCGGGCAACCATATCGGGCAGACCATATCGGACAGCCGTATCGACCAGACCATATCGGGCAGCTGTATCGACCATGCTGTATCGGGCAGTCGTATCGGACAGGCCCTATCGGGCAGCTGTATCAGCCAGACCATATCGGGCAGTCGTATCATCCAGGCCATATCGAGCAGCCGTATCGGGCAGACCATATCGGGCAGCCGTATCAACCATCTACTGGAATTCTTGCCTTTTCAGGTTCGGTACTTGAGAGTCCTAAAATTGGCTAGTTTCGGTGCCTGCAAGTCAAAAATTAGCTAATTAGCTACATTTTTGGCTATTTTTACTACTTTTATCTATTGCGAGATAGAAAGCATAAAACATGAACAAAAGAGTGCATATTAAGACTAAAGTGGCACAAAACTATAGAAAAAATGCATAGAAAATATGTGCTAATTTGGGTGTTATCAGTAGTAAGAGTGAAGTCCCTTGACTTGGGATATCATAATCCAAAATTTTGGGTTTTCCCTAAGTACTGTAAAATCCTCTTAATTGCTCTAAGATGTGATTTCTTAGGATTTGATTGAAAGTGAGCATACAAGCTAACACCAAACATTATATGAGGTCTAGAGGCAGTGAAGTAAAGTAAACTTCCGATCATACCTCTATAGAGCTTCTCATCTACCTTCTCACCTTATTCATCTTTATCAAGTTTGGCGGTATTTGACATGAGCGTATCCATCGACTTGGTGTTCTCCATCCCAAAGCACTTAAGTAGCTCACTTGTGTACTTGCCTTGGTTTATGAATTTCCCATATTTAGTTTGCTTGATTTGAAAGTTGAGGAAGAATTTGAGCTCACCCATCATACTCATTTCAAATTCACTCTGCATAAGATCACTAAATTCTTTGCAAAGATCAAGGTTAGTCCCGCAAAAAATGATATCATCAACATATATTTGAATGATAAGAAAATTATTAGAAGTGTGCTTTAGAAATAAGGTAGAATCTACTTTTCCTATGATATACATATGATCAAACAAAACTTTCTTTAATTTCTCATACCAAGCTAGATGTGCTTGTTTGAATCTATAGAGAGCTTTTTGCAACAAATAATCATGGTTAGGTAAACTATCATGTTCAAAGCTCGGGGGTTGTGTAACATACACTTCCTCCTCAATTGTACCATTAAAAAATTCACTTTTAACATCCATTTGATACAAAGAAAGTTTTTATAACTAGAAAAAGCAAGTAACATATTAATGGACTCAAGTCTATCTACATATGCATATGTTTCATCAAAATCTATACCATTCTACTGATTGTAGCTTTGAGCCACTAACCTTGCTTTGTTCCTTACCATTTTGCCACTTTCATCTAGCTTGTTAGGTAGACCCACTTGGTGCCAATGATCTTTCTATCAGTTGGTCTTGGAACTAGGGTCCGTAATCTGTTCTTTTCAAATTTCTCCAACTCTTCTTTCATAAATAGGATCCACTCATCATCTCCAAGAGCTTCCTTGACGTTCTATGGCTCGAGTTGTGAGATGAAGGTGTTGTTGTCTTGTTCTTTGTTGAATGGAGCCTTCATCTTCACTCTTTCAAATGGATCACCCAAAATCAGCTGTTTTAGAGGATTCTTTGAAAATTGGAGAGTTGGATCCTTCTTCTCTTCACATTTGTCTTTTTCATGAATGACCACCTATTTTTCCTTTTAGATGATGTTGAGCTCTTTTAGAATAGGAATTACCTCATTTGCAACATCATCATTTAGAATAATATCTTTGGTAATAGAGGGGTTAGTCTCAATAAACTTAACATTTATAGATTCTTCTACTTTAGCAAGATCAATATTAAACATCGTATAAGCCTTGTTAGTCGTGCGATAGCAAAGAAAGAAAGCCTTGTAAGATTTCATATCAAACCTTTTGAGAAAATATTTCATATTCAAAACAAAACGAGGACATTTGAAAACCTAGAAATACTCGATAGAAGGCTTCCTACCACGTCATAGCTCAAAGGGGGTTTTCTTTAAAGAAGGGTGTGTAAGAACCCAGTTTTGCATAAAGCATGAGGTACTAACGACTTCGGCTCAAAATTTTTTTGGAGTGTCATACTCTAAAGTATGATCCTAGCCATCTCCTATAGTGACCTATTCTTCCTCTCTACAACCTCATTTTGTTGATGTGTTCAAGGTGAAGAAAAGTTATGCGCATAATCAGATTCTTGACAAAAACATTCAAAATGATCGTTTTCAAATTCTCCCCTATTATCACTATGGATGGAAATGATCTGGCAAGAATCTTCATTCCCAACTCATTTACAAAAACTCAAACAAACATCAAGGGTGTCACTCTTGGAAACAATAAAGAAGGTCCAAGTATATCTAGAGAAATCATCGACAATAACAATGTAATACTTGGAACCACAAAGCGATTGAGTTCTTGTTGGTCCAAATAGATCAATGTGAAGAAGTTCAAGAGCTCACTTGTTACTAAGGACTCCTTTGGATTTGAAGGAGGACTTGGTTTACTTTCCTTGGGTACAAGGTTGGCATTCATGATCCTTTTCAAAATCCAATTTGGAAAGTCCCTTAAAAAGTCCTTTTTGCTCAACTTCTTCAACAGATTCATATTTACATGACCAAGCCGACGATGCCAAAGAGAAATATCATTCAAATTGACTATTAGGTATCTACCAACAATAGGATTAATAGAGTCAATCACAATTACATAAAGATTATAACTTCTAGTTCCCTTATATATAACTTGATAGGTGAGAGAATCTAGAATCAAGCATTCAAGAGAAGTAAATAGTACAAGGTAACCATTATCACATAATTGACTTACACTAATTAATTTGTGATGCAGGCCATCCAAAAAAAGAACATTCTTGATACACAAGGATTCACCTACATCACCCTCACCTTTGACCTTACCTTTCTTGTTGTCCCCAAAGGTAACCAAACCTCCTTTATTTTTGGTGAAGTGGTTGAAATGGCTTATATCACATGTCATATGATTAGTGCAGCCACTATCAACAATCCATCTTCCTTTTTCCTCGTCGATTTCTTCACTAGTAGTGTCCATGAGTGCAAGGTGGCACTCTCCATATTCTTCGGAGCTAGAGCCACTTCAGGATGATTCCTCCCAATCTGCATGAGCTGCATTCTTGTGTCTTTTCTCCTTCTTATCCTTCCTCTTGTACTTGCTCTCCTTCTTGTACTCATCCTCCTTCTTGGATCTACCCTTGTGGTGTGACTTTCTTGACTTGGGACATTCACTCTTGTAGTGTCACTTTTTCCACACTTGTAGCATTTAGGAGTATAGGAAGAGGATTGTTTCCTTTGAAGTGCTTGCCCTTGATGTAGTTGGCTTCATGCTCACTAGGGCCATCATCTTCACTCCAGGAAGAGGGAGATGTCTGGAAAGCAAGTTGTTGTTGAAGTATGACCGCCTCCACTTGTGCTTTCAAATCACTATCTTAGATCTTCTTGGATTCCTTCTCTTCTTTATTGGCTTCTTCTTCTTGCATGTCAAGCCTTGCCTCATGAGCATGGAGGTTTCCAATGATCTCTTTAGTTGGGATGCCACCAAGGCTCCTACCTTATTTAATGGAGGTCACCTTTTGACTCCCATCTCTTTTGTAGATTCCTCAAGATATTGGAGTTGATTACACCTCTATCCAAAGTGTTTCCCTAAGCAACTAGGCCATTGGTGATGACATTAACCCTAGAGTAAATTCCATAATCCCTTCTTTCTTTCCCATCATGAAGTTCTCAAGAAGGTTCTTCAACATGTGTATCTTAGCCTCCTTGATTTGCTTTATTCCCTCATAGATAATGCACAATTTATCCCAAGTCTCATAGGCGGTGTCCCAAGATAAGATGCAGTTGAACTCCATTGGGGTAAGGGTTGCATAGAGGATGCTATGGATTTGGTATTCAGCTAGACTTCTTTAAGTGCAACTTCACTCCATGTTGAAATCGAGGATGCTTATGGATTTGGTATTCAGCTAGACTTCTTTAAGTGCAACTTCACTCCATGTTGAAACAGCTCTGGTCGGATCCTTGTATGGTGTGACCATCACCTTCCACATATTAAAGTTCATGCCTTGAATGTAGAGCTACATACGCCTCTTTCGATAGAGGAAGTTGTTGTCATCAAAGATCAAAGGATGCATGGAGAAGCCACCCTTTAGGTTGACTGAACCAAGTAGGTTGTCTCCCATCTTCTCGTATTATGGGAGATTATTGGAAAAGATCCTAGGCTCTGATACCACTTGTTGTATCTAGGTATCTAGAGGCGGGGGTGAATAGAGCTTCAAAACTCTCTGAAGATAAGTTAGATCTTCAAATTATATTAATCAAAACCAACAACTTAAGTGAAATTTGAAGTCCTAACTAACAATCACAGCAAGGATGAGAGAAAATGAAACAGGCACTTGGACAAGGTCGTTTAGAGTGGTTCCACTCTACAAACTAGGAGAGAGTCAATCCACTACCTAGAGAGGTCAATCTCCATGACTTTGCAGGTGCTTTCCTCAATATATTCACTTATAATAGTTACAAAACAAGTCCTACCAAAGGATTTACCTATCCATTACAAACAGTCTTCAACCTAACCAAGGGCTTACCCACTTTGCAAAGAGTCTTCCGCATTCTCCCATGGACTTACCTACTCTTGCACAAGTCTTCAGCCTTGAGGGAATTACCCACTCTTCTTGGATCTTCAACCTTTTCCTTCTCCTTCACCTGGAGAATATCTTCACATCTTCTTCAACCTTGAAGAAGAACATTAACAATTTCACCTTCACTCGGAGTAGCTTGCTTCACCTTTTCTTCTTTGAGAAATGGGGTAGGGAAGATGGAATGGAATGAGAGATTTACAAGCATAAGGAAGTAGCTCTCTTACAAATGGCCTAACTCACTCACAATCATGAAATTCTATATAAATGAGAGAGAAAAAGGGGCTCAAGGAGTTTCAACACACTCAACTATAGCATGGACTTAGAATATCATGAATGAGCAAACTTGGAATGAACTCCAAGGGGTCCTATTTATAGCTGGGGGTGTTCCCTTGAGTGTGGGATCACTTAAGGAAAAAATCTAGCCCTTTTCCAAGTTCCAACAGATCAATTATTACTCAAAACAACTCACCAACAATTATAATCACTTTTTTAGTATTTTTCATACAATGCATTCAGTCGGGTTTCAATAAAGATAACTCGATCAATCCACTAAGTGTAAAAGCCAATTTTCAAACTATCGGTCGAGTTTGTTCTGGGAAACTCGACCAATGAGCTAAAATTAGTTTTGCTCAGTGAGTCGGCCGGTCAAGTTTTATGAGTGTGAAACTCGACAAATTGGTCTCTTCAGAAAATCCATCACTAGATCATTTGAGTTTCCAACTTGACTGATAAATAGCCTGTGACAAATTTTCTAAATTGACATTTGAGTAATCAAACATTGGAATTAAGTGTCCCTAATTTTTTCTCATTTTAGTTACAAGTCATATCATCAATATAAGTGATTACAAAAATCATCTAAGGTCATTTGGAGTGATTTCCTGAATCACACACTTGCATTGCTTTTGACTTGAACTTGAACAAGCTAGTGTTTGTGTAATTTGATCCTTTTCTTATACCTAAAGCCTGAAATCAATCTTGAACAAACACATTAGATACATAGGAATCAAATGGTTAAGTCATTATCAAAATATGGGCAATGTATAACTCTTAAGTAAACATAATTTGTAATTAATTTGAAATTTCTTTGATGTGACTCATGTTCTATAATTTTCTCTCAATGTGTTGTTTTTTTGCTGGAGGACAAGAAATCAAAAGTATGCTTATAATAATGTTATAAGAGAATTTCATATTGTGTTTCCTCATTATATGTAATGCACTTATCACATAGTTTCTTCGTGTTTTAGTGCATTTTATCTTGCCATTAGTTTATATATCATTTTTCGAGTAATAATTGTTTGTTTTAGTTTAAAACGAGATTATAAACACTATATATACTTCAAGGACCTATAACATGCAAAGATGGGATCCAGAAGGAGCAGATATCACAAGAATTTTATTAGAAAGCCATGGACATGGGTTCAATTTTTTCAGAAACAGTGTCCACTTCGAGTGACACCCCAAAGCCAAGACACCATGAGACATGATGTATCTCCCAAGGGTGATCTCATGTCCCTTCAAAATGAATTGTGTGCCATCATATACAACAAGTATATAACTGAGATGGGGTGTACTTTCTTAGACACATTGTATCTTCTACAGTTAATGGATTTTAGAACTAAATATTGTGTTTATCTGGCATGTTGTGTTTGTCATTTGCATTCTTAGAGGCTTTTTATGCACAAAAGTGGTGTGGCATATTACCCTCATATCACATAATGTATGCCAATTTCTGTAAAAAAAAATATGAGAAGAAACCACTCACAAATGTGAAGGGTCCCAAAATATTTCCTCACACTTCTAGTTTAACAACTCAAGTCTTGAGACCACAGATAAAATGATCTTAAAAGGAATAATTAGACTTTCCATATCACCAAGGTGCACCTCCTTTTGAGATCGCCCATCACTAAAGAACTTCATAGTTAAGCAAGCTCAGTCTAAAGCAGTACTAGGATGGGTGACATGTCTGAAGTTGATCTCATTTTTGTGCATGGGTGAGGAAAAATGCATAGTCAAGTCTAGTGGTGGTTTGTGGGGTCATGCATCATTCCTAAAACTCTACTATAGTTTGTATCAGAGTCAACTTCCCTCTAGTTGGTTGATCCCACATGGGCATGTGGCATGCTGATGAATGCATATTCATCTCTTATTTTTTCTTCATTTAGAATAATTAATTAGGAATTTCTTTTTAATTTTATCTAATTCAAAAATAAATAACACTTTCATCTTCATGATATACTTTTCCTGAATTTTTATGATATTTTTCGTTATTTTCAGGAATTATCTAAGTAATTAATTCGAGAAAATAAAAGATGAAGATATGAGGCTTTTCAAATATTTCCGTAGTGCCTGAAATACTCGTCACTAAAATAGCCATATCTTTTGCGTCTAATGGTGGAATTTCAAGATAAAGTATGGAATGAAAAGAGAATTTTATTGGCTACAAAAAAGACATATTTTGCGGTAATTTTGGTATTTATTTGGCTGCGCAATTAACCAGTGAAAGTAGCCTTACGTTTTCCCGCAGAGTCTGATTTCAGTATATACCTTTCACCAAAATTGGTATAACTCTCACATCCCAAGGCGGAATTTATTGTGCAAGTATGCGTTGAAAAGATAATTCAATTATCTACAGATAAAATATGTTTTTAGGACGCCTACGAATTTCTGACTAGCCCAAATATACGCTCCAAATTTCTGTTGTGGGAAATTAATGCAAAAGGAATGCAAAGCAATCAATTGTTTCCTCTATTGATTAGATCTAGAAAGTTAGCAGCCGCCGGCGGCCATTTCTTTTCCCCTAAACCTAATGTATACCCCCCTCCTACTATAAAAGGAGGGGCACTTCCTCCTCTTTGGAAATCTCGGGTTTTCTCTTGTATTAGCATTCTGGAGCAATCTTCTTGTATTCTTCTAGTTCTGAAATAAAGTAGATCTTATTTCAAGCATTGTTCTTTCATACTTGTTCTTGTCTCTACATTCCGCTTTAGTATTAATCTTCTTTTCTCCGTTCTTTAATTCTGGAGCAAGGAACTAAGAACTAAGCCATTTTATTATCTCTACCATAAGGATTAACCTCCTGATGTTGGGCTGGACTATGGCTTCAGTACTTTCTTCCTCCGTCTCCCCCTTCTCCATGAGTGAGTAGTTTTCTATCGAGAAAAGGGGAATAACCCCTTCAGCCATGGCTTTATCGACTTTTCCTAAAAAATGATTCTAGATAGATTTTGGATTTGATAACTAATTGATTTATCAAAGTAATTAATTGATTTGATCAAAAGTTAATCCGGATGGATATGAAAGTGGAAGTTCAGATTTAGAACAACAAACTCAATCGCATAGGAGTTTTGAAATGACCGTAGATCTTCTTCTTTTAGGATGATGTACTACGAAGCATGAGCACCAGGACCAATGGGCTCATGTGTAGTCCATCTTTAGTGGAATTGTATTAATTCACTTGCCTTCATCAAATCTGTCGTTTATAAAGGATTAGTTTGTTTTTTCCTAGGCTAAGGTGGTGAAAACTCCTAAAGCCTTGATTTTCTTCCTTTGATTTCAATCCCCGACTATCTTGTTTGCCTTAGTTTTTAGTCTTTTCAATTCACAATAGTTTCTTTTGCTAACAACAATCTTTATTTACCTTTTTGTAGGGCAAATAAAATTCTTGTTTAGTGCTTCTTTAATTTCAGCAATTTCCTTCCTTAGTGTAACCATTCATCACCCAAACCAATTTTATTTTTTGTTCCAAATCTAAAAATACCAAAAACAAATAAAAAACGTTCTTCAAACAATTGGGGTTTAAAGAAACAATCTTTAAAAGTTGTCCTTTGGGATTCGACCCTTTCTATACTAGCATTAACCGAAAAAATTAAAAGGTTTAAACTCTAGGATTAACAATCTTAGTGATTGGTGTGTTAAGTGACGCATATCAATTTGGCGTCGTTGTCGGGGACAACGGATTGTTTTCTCAAACCCCCAAAAATCTTTTGAAAATTTTTTTTATGCCTTCCGAGTAACATTCCGAAAGTGCTACTCCTCTTTCTGTAGAGTTTTCATTCCGACAGTCTATTTTTTCTGCACACGATTAACTGCTTTATTTGTGCATGCGACGCCCGAACGTCGATTTTCAACCATTTGACCCGAAAATAGAAAGGACTTTCCATCGGTCAAACCATCAAAATCTAGCAAGAATGAATGAATAGGAACTTGCCCGTAGGATCGACCAAGCTCTCGCAGCTCAAAGAGAGCTTATTAAAGCCGAACAAGCAGATATAGAAGCTACTTTACGAGCAGCCTTTAGGGCCGAATAAGAAACCATAGAAGCCGATAGGAGGGAAGCCAAAAGGCAAAAACAATTAAAAGACTTTTCTATTCCCAAAACTGCCTATGCACAACATCTGGTCATACCCCCCGACATTATTGCTCCACAATTCGAAATCCGAACACAATGGATCACCATGATGCAAGCCAACCCCTTCTCAGGCAACAATGGGGAAAGTTGCCAAGATCATCTTCAAAGGTTCATTGACCTTTTCTCTTTGAACAAACTCTCGGGTGTCTCTGAAGATGCCATCCACCTTAGGTTGTTTAAGTATTCCCTCTCCGGCCAAGCTAGTAGCTGGTACAACACCATGGAGAGAGAAGAACATGTCACAACTTGGGAAGTTCTACAAAGCAAGTTCCTTGAGAAATTTTACCCCCCGTTTCTCACCTATGAACTTAGGGGTCAAATAACTCATTTTTCTATGTCCCTGGGAGAGTCTTTAGGTGAAGCCTGGAAAAGGTTCAAAGACTTACTTAGGAAGTGCCCCCACCATGATATCTCTCAAGCCCAACTCATAGAGATTTTCTATCGTGGTATTGATGATGATACCAAATTATTTCTCGATTCCTCATCTGGAGGAAATTTCATGCATCAAAGTTTGACTAGCGCATGGGAGGTAGTCACACGGGCTTACAAAACAAGGGCTAGAAGAGGGATTGGTGGAATCCTTAAGCTAGCCAAGGCAGAAGTTAATAATGATATCTAAAGCATAGCGGAAAGCCTAAAATTAATTACCTTAAAACAAGATCGGTTAGAGTCATCCTTGGTCACCCTTAGGGAGTCACCCCAACAACTAAAAGCCATGGATTCCCTTTGTGGCATTTGCCAAGGATACAACCATACCACCCTCCACTGTCAATATCTCTACAACATGCCCATGCAACCTGAAGTAGGACAACAACCAGAAGACCTCAATTCGATCCATACAATACCAGTCTAAAGTTACTACAATCCCAACCAACCTAGAAACCACCCTGGTTTTCAATATGGGAACCCTTCAGGTGCCGAGAACTCTAACCAACTTCAAAAAAGGCCTCCCTACCCTCAAGGTAACAATCGACCACCACCTGGATTCCCATACAACAATCAAAGAAATTTTGGAAATCAAGAAAATTACCAAAATTGACAACTCTACCAACAATTTCAAAACTTAAACCTTCCACCCCAAAATATAAACCAACCTCAACCTCCACAGCCGCCTCAAAATGCCCCCCTCCTCCTCCCCCAAGTCATCCTAGCCTGGCAACCATAGAACAAACCCTCGTGGCCATACAAGCCCATCAAAAGGTAACTGACACACAGTTAGCCCGCCTATTTTCCCAACAAAAACCTCCTACCGGGACCTTTGTAGGGCAGCCTGAAAACAACCCCAAACATTCTGAACAACTCAAGGTTGTCTCTACTCATTCGGGAAAAGTGCACGCCCTTCCCCCTCCATAAAAATCTTCAGACCCACCTCTAGAATTCGAGGATGAGGACATGTTAGTTGTCGAACCTGAAGCTACACCCAAACCATCCATCCCTGAAACCCCTGAAGTAGAAGATGAAGAACCAATCTACAAACCCCGACCTCCCTATCAAGCCCACCTCAAACAAACTAGACTTGATGCTCCTTCATGAAATTTAGGGATGCTATGAAAAAAATACATGTCGACACTCCCTTCCTTGATGCTTTGGCAGACATGCTCGCCTGGTCCAAGTACATGAAATCTCTCTTGTCTAGGAAGTATGTTACTAAGGAATACGAGACTGTTAAACTTGCTAGGACCACTTCATACATTATCCTAAGTAAGATGCCAAAAAAATAGAAGGATCCAGGTTCTTTTGGAATAGGATGCTACTTGGGTGACAATGCTTGTAGAAAAGGCCTAGCAGATTTAAAAGCCAGCATATCTATCATGCCTTATAGCATTTCCAAAAGACTAGGATTCCATGACATGTTACCCACAACCATGACTATCCAACTGGTAGACTCATCCACAACCAAACCCATGGGAATCATCAAAGACATTCCGTTTAAAGTTGGAAAAGATGCATATGTCCCATGTGATTTTGTGATCATGGACATCAAGGAAGATTTACGCTAACCTCTCATTTTTGGACGTCCCTTCTTAGCCACTGTCGTGCCTTAATTGATGTTGAGGCTGGTACCATTTTGTTAAGGCTAGGGAAGCAAACCCTAGTGTTTAGGGTGTTTGAGAGCATGAGGGGACCTAGTCTTGAGGAAGAAATTTACCTCCTGGATTGCATTGATGAATTATCCCAACTAAGGCAAGAATGGGAATTAGTTGATGACCCCCTACGCACCGCCCTCACTATCCCTGCCGAATGTGATTTTGACAATGAACCATCAAATCAACTCAAGATTCATTTGGATAACTTTGAGGAAATCCCATGTGCTGAGATTGAGGACCTTAAAATGATCTCCACCATAGAAAAACCTGAACCACCAAAGGCCCCAGAATTGAAGACTCTCCTCATAGGTCTGAAATATGTTTTTCTTGATGAGCCAGAACTATGCCCTGTCATCATAAACTCTTCCCTTCCCCTTGAATGAGAAACCAAACTTATGGATGAACTTAGGAAAAAAAGAGCTACCTTGGGGTACACAATGATAGACTTAGTTGGAATAGATCAATCCATCTGCATCCACAAAATACCTATGATAGAAGACCACAAACCTTCTCGTGATCCACAATGAAAACTCAACCCAAATATGAAGGAAGTAGTCCGTCTAGAGGTGATCAAATTTTTGACTGCAGGAATCATTTATCCCATCTCTGACTCCCCATGGGTCAACCCAGTTCAAGTTGTTCCCAAAAAGGGAGGGACTACTATCATTTGTAATGAGAAGAATGAACTCATTCCCACTCGCACAATCACAGGATGGAGAATGTGTTGACTACAGGAAGCTCAACAAAGCAACTAGAAAAGATCACTTCCCCCTTCCCTTCCTAGATCAAGTTCTTGAATGTTTAGCCCATCAACAATACTTTTATTCTCTAGATGGCTACTCAGGTTTTTATCAGATTCCCATTCATCTTGAAGATCAAGAGAAAACCACTTTCATATGCCACTTTGGTACATATGCCTTTAGACGAATGCCCTTTGGTCTGTGCAATGCACCGGCAACCTTTCAAAGATGTATGTCTGCTATTTTTTTAGGGTTAACTGAAAATGGCATGGAAGTGTTCAGGGACGATTTCTCTATCTATGGAGACAGTTTTTGTAACACCCCTGACCTGGGTTATACCTTAACCCTAGGTGTTTTGATTAAGAAAGATGATTAAATGCTTAATCTCATCTTGTGAAAGGTAATTATGGTTCAAGAGGAACTTATATTACAATTCTTATCCTTTTTGAACATTGTTGAAATCAATGTTTTGCCTGTTTTGGACTAAAGTGCAAATTACCCAAGTTGAGGGGTTTAAGTGCAAATTGTGCATGATAATATGTTCCTCATGTGTTGAAGCATCATGAGAGTAAAGATGATGCTGAGGTATGGCTTATGGAAGCCTAAATACCAAGAAAGAGCTGATAAAGCAATGTATGTGCATGAAAACCTAGTTTTGGTGTAATGTGCAATTTACCCAAAACCCAGGGTGTAATATGTAAATTACCACTTCAATAAGGTCCCTAATGTTTCTTGGCATCAAGTAGAGAAAATAAAATGAGAGGGGCGCCTCATTTGAATTAAGTTGGAGGAGAGAGAATCTTGATATTAAAATAATCAAGATTTAATCCTAATTGAAACCCTAATTCTATTTAGTGTAAAAACAAATATAATAATTGAAGGGCCTTCAACCAAAAACGAGATGGTTGAATTTTCTTAAGTGTGAACACATTTGTGACTTTGCTAGGCCACGAAAATATCTCAAGCAAGTGGATAACCCACTCACCATTATTATAAAGAAAAGCAATATCCACTCAAATTGGAATATTATTATAATATGATCTAAGGTGCTTAATTTGCTTTTCTTTAAATTGATGGATAATGAAGAGGAATAAGAGGCAATGAAGATAGCCTCGTCCTTAAGGATTTTGAGGGGAATTTGAGGGGGAAGAGGCGGCCATATTTTTGGAATTTAATGCATTTTAATAATGCATTTTCTCTCTCATCAAGTTTCTTATAAAAGTACCTTTACCAAGCCAAAACAAAGGCTATTTCGGATTCTTTTCTTTACCCTTGCTTGGAAAACGACTAAGGAGCTGTGGAGGAGCAGGAGGACGACCCCAACCTGTTGGTAAGGTCCTTGACCTTCGTTCTCCTTGATTCCATGGTGGAAATAAAAAATAAATCATTGATTTCTTCTTATTTGGATCTCCTCTTCAACCCTAGCCAACTTTTTCATCCAAAAGCTTGAGGACGAGCTTAGGGGGAGTTGCTAGAGCTTCATCCACCATTAATGGCGTGAGCTTGAAGCTTTGGAGCTCAATTGGAGGCGGGTTTTATAACTCAAACCCTTAATCATTGCTATTGCATCAATCAATTATGCTTTGTTGATTGTTTTCTTCAATTTGATACATACTTGTTTCCTTGCTGCAATTTCCATCAAGAACAGTTGCTTTTCTTGGTTTTTCGAAGGAAGGGGATGATGACATCATCCTATATGCTTATCCAAAGAAAAGTACCAAGCCAAATGGTCTTGATATCTATTCCAAATCGTTTTAAATTGATTGGCTATGCAGTTTCAGAAAACTGTTTTAGGGAAAACGGTTTCAAGACCGTTTGATATGGTTGAACAAGCGTTGACCGTTTGGGAATCTTGTTCCTAATTATGTAGGATAATGACCCTCCAAATTTTAGGGGTTAACTCCAAAGGAATCGTGAGTTGAAGGCCAATCAACTAGATAAATCGAATTGAATTAAATGCTGATTTTCAACCTGATCAACTTGACCTGTTTGGGAAAACGGTTTCAAGACCATTTGAGTGTGTTGACCAAGCATTGACCGTTTGGGATTCCTGTTTATAATGATGTTGGTTAATGACCCTCCAAATTTGAGGGATTAACTCCCAAGGAATCGTGAGTTGAAGCCTAATCAATTAGGGAAACCTAATTGAATTAAGTGCTGATTTTCAATCTGTTTTAATTGACCTTTTTGAGTAAACGGTCTCAAGACCGTTTGAATGCATTTACCAAGGGTTGAATGTTTGGGATTACTGTTCCTAATGATGTGGTATAATGACTCACCAAATTTGAGGGATTAACCCCCAATGAATCGTGAGTTGAAGGCTATTCAATTAAGCAAACCCTAATTGTTTATGGAAGCAATAACTCAGTATACTATGTCAAACATAGTTGTTTGTATTTGATCATATGGTTGATGTAACCAAATCAAGTGGAGAGAATGATAGAAATGAATTCATACATGAGTATGATTCATATGGTGATTTAGGGTAGGATCCTTAGTAAAGAGATCAAGAAACCCTAATTGAGAAGGTTAACGAACCCTAACCCTGATTTAGGGAAATTTTGAGTAAAACCCTAATCTAGGGTAATAGTGTAACCCTAATTAAGGGTAATGACTTGGGTAACTCTAATTTAAGGTAATGAAATACCAAACCCTAATTATAGGAATAATGAATCCCTAATTTATGGGTAATTGAATGAAACCCTAATTGGGATGATTAGTGAAACCCTAATTGAGGGTGATTCCCTGAGAAACTCTAATTGAGGATGATTCCATGTGAAACCCTAATTGAGGGCGATGTCATATGAAACCTTAAACCTAACACAGAGTAAAGCTATGTAAAACCCTAAATTTGGGCTATAGTGCATGGAATTCTAATCATGGGCAATATGATGATAAATCATAACCCTAATGTCTGGGTAATGATATGAGTAAACCTTAATGATGAAATAATGAGTAATACCCTATAATGATGAAGTATCTTAAGTGGTTGACTATAGGCAACCTTATAACAAGCAATGCCTTAATTTGAGATGAGTCCATATCATTAAAGATAGTTGGACAATCCTTGTGTGTGATCTATGCACATCATGGTAAAGGTGATAGGTTGGTGGATGAAAGTATTAAGATGTGAAATTCCTTATTATAAGATAAGTTAATAAACTCATGTAAGATAGAAGTGATGAGGGAAGTGATACATTGAGACATGATAGATATCACATTTAGCATTTCAGGGTTGATATACCTTGATGCATCTCAAATCCAATATTTTTAGATAAGATACACAAGGAGAGTGTTATGTAAATTGTCACAATGAAATGTAATGAGTTTAACATACTTGATAAGTAAGCTAAAATGAGTATGATGTAATCATACCATGATAATGATGAGAGATAAACTCATACCTTGTGTTGATGATCATTTAATGATAAATGATAAGAATATTAAATACTTGGAATGTCGATGGATGCTCCTAGATGTATGGAACAATATATTAGGGTTGTATTGATAAAATAAACATGAAACCCTAATTGATGTGAATAGTAAACCCTAACCCTGTGGAGGAAATAGTGGTGTTACTATTATATTACATGAGTTAATATGTTATTGTTGCCTAGTGAGAGGTGACAAGATGTTTAATGGCCTTGTGAGCCATATGGTTAGATGTTACCTGGTAAGAAGTAACAAGATGTTTCATGGGCATGATTGAGCCCTGAATGAGGTGTATTCCTCTTATGTTGATAAGGGTTGATACCCTGTGATATTGTGAAGAGGATTTATATCCTGTGATAATATGATGATTGGTTTAGTCTCATGAATGGCAAGTGAATATTACCATGTGATGATGATATGAGAAATTATGTTTCATATGTTTTATATCTTTTCAGGTTTTGATATTTATATGCTTGCTAGAAGTGAATTAGGATTTGTATGTCCACTTGTTTGATGCAGCCTTAATTCACCCAATTGGCATAATTAATCAAGTGCAACTCTAATCATGTAGTGCCCTGTGTCGTAGAACCATCTTCAGTGTCAGAACTTGCTGGATGGTGAAACGAGTATTCCTAAGGGAAACTCGGAGCGCATATTGTTGAATATGCGGGGGTGGCAGGTTGAGGAGATATATACTTGTCATCCACAATTGCAGGTTATGGAGGATGGCTATGGTCATGCCTCAAATATTTGATGTGATTGAGGACAGCTGCGGTTGTACCTCGGATTAGAGGGTTTTGTATACCCTGTTTTCTAGTGTCGTAACTTGTACCAAGTACGGACTAGTTGTTATCAGTTGACTATATGTCACTGTTGGCAGTTTGACTGGTATGTCACTGCAGTTTACTCGTACTGACCGAGGGGAAGAGATCTTAGGATGCCGGTACTCCTAGATCTTGTACGGAACCGAATAGCCCTTCGCAGGGGTCGGTTGGACTTTGAATGGTACGATTCAAATTCCCCAGGGCATAATAAAAGATGTAATACAGCCGTATAGCATATCTGTTTAGGGTTATACATGACGCTTCACACTGAATGGAAACCCATGTTTGTTCTCTTTACATAAAGATGATGCTTAGTGCAACTAAGAGATAGTAATTATACTTATGTTGTGGATATGCATAAGACTGTAATTGTGTACATACAATGGCCATGCTTATGTTGATATCTTACTGCTGCTGTTGATTATAATCATGATGCTAGATATCTCATGTTGATAGTTATGTTTCACATGCTATCCATGCCTCTATAATTAGAAATACCTGACAGAGGCTTAATGCCTGTAATTAGGTTTGGTTAAAGTCCAATGCCTGGATGTGTAATCAGGATTGGTATAGTCCAATGCCTGAAACATTTATACCTGATTGATATAGTTTAATGCTTGAATAATACATGATGATTTATATAATCACATGTCTGTCATAAGTGAATACTTGTTTAGCAGATTGGCTAAGGCCAACAAATAGAAACAAGAATGAATCATGGGTGACACATCAGAATAATGAATGACATGAGCAAAGCTTGAGATGTTGAAAATGTATGGTAGATGAATGTTATACATGTTCTTTCTATTTCTTATAAAGAGAATAGATGAATTACTGTTCAATCATAGATATGTGTAATACTTTAAAAGATGAGAATGATCTAAACTACTTATCCTCTGCTCAGTTTTATATTAATTAAACTACAATAATGATGTTTCTGGCGGAGAGTTATATCTCTCGCTGGGGAAATTTTCAATTGTCTCACCCCCGTGGGAACCAACATTTTTAGGTGGACGAGTGTGAAAGAGACTGATAATATCTTTCGGATGAAGAACATCAGCAGCTACAAGGACAGCAGTGACAACTCAGGTTGAGTGTGCTGTCTATCATGTTTGGTAGATAGAAGTCCTATGTGTCGTCTCTGTACTCTCAGGTCCTCGGAGTTAGTACTTAGTGCTTTTAATGTATCATTTTGAGATTTTGGCTTGATGCCTCGAGGTTATTATGTTGTCTGTGTTTAGCTTTTAACAAGGCAGTTGATGTTGTAACCCTTGAAAAGAGATGGTATAAGATATATACTTATGAACCATGATGTAAATGTAATACATTGGTTCTTGTTGAAAGAGTTTTCCTATGATTGGGTCTCTTTGAAAAAGGTTTTAAATTTTTAGTGATTTTCTATAATCCGCTTCTTAGTGAACGCTTCCGCATTAGTTAATTATGTTTTTGTTAGTTGGATGCTACAATTAAGTGGTATCAGAGCTCTAGGTTCGCTGAGTCTACAGAGACATAGGACTAAGGTAGTAGAGTCTGTTCTGGTATCATCTAGTGTATCTGATAATGTCTTCTGCTCATATAAGAGAAGAAGAACTTAAAGATGTCTGGGTCACATGAGGAGATTGCTGCTGAGAGTAGCAATATTGCACCAAGAAGAGGTGCATGGGAGCAGGCAAGACAGAGACAATTGCCTAAGAGTCTCCTAGTTGATCCATTTATGATAAGAAAATCTTTCTTTAAGTATTACGGTTGGGTAGATTAGAGCAACATTAATGCATATAGTGGACTGGATACTAGCTTTACGATCTAGGTTATCAGTCCTTAATACAGATTTGAGCTTTAAAAAAAAGTTCCTAAATGACTTAGTCATGTTGGAACAAGGGAAAGTCATGTGTGTATAATGATATGAAAAGTGAGGAATATGATAGTATACAAAGTGCATACCACTTAATCTCAGTATTTATATACCCTGGCCAGGTATACAACTATTGATGATAAAGTGAGTATGGAAACTCTTAGATTGTAATCTCTCTGATTGCCCTGATCAAGCAGTCATTCTGATACAATCTAATGAGTATCATGAAATCAGAAATATGGAATGAATAAATGTGTGATATACTAAGTATAAGAAAGAGAAGTCTGAGATAATCTCAAATGAGCATGTTGTATGAGGAACTAAAAGTGTACTCCTCATAAGATAAGGATAAGAATAAGGGAAATGAAACCTGTTCAATAATGATGTAAGTATAATAAATGTATTTTCCCTAACGAAGAAATGGGAAATATGATGAGATCATGAGATGATCATAAACATGCTAAATGGATAATGTCATGTAATCATCCTTATAATTCCTATGCTAAAGGCAAGGAACCTATGAAGAGCTAAAGAGTAAATGATTCATGAATAGTTGAAAATACATAAATTAATAAGAGGAATATGAATCCTTGTTTTCTTTCCTTTCAGGGACATGACCATCAAGTGGGTCTTAGGACACTTGATGTGCATAAGATAAATGTGTTCATGTGATGGATACTTAGAAAAGTATCAGTTATCTTGGACTTTGGTCCCAAGATGAGGACATATGAAACACATAATGTTCCAAGATGAAAGGAAGAGATATATATGATGTGTTTCCAACACATGTGATAGACATCAAGGTGAAAGATTATGGTATCTGAGAGATATCAGATGGGTTAGGTTGGCTACCTGGATTGGTCAACTGTGAAATTAGTCTGATTATAATAATATGAACATCATATGTTAGGGGTTTATGCTCTGCATAAACATGATACTAATAAAGAATGTATGATGCTTCTCTGAATAAGAAAAGTGTTATTTGACACAAAGTTGACTCTATAGTCAATGATGAGGGACAGTGGGGCATGTGCCTTGTGTGTTGATTCTATGAGAATTTTGTATGGAAACACTTGGTGCTGATCAAAGTTTTATGGTGTATCTATAATAAGGAGATGATATGTGAAGACTAGATAGTATGATGAATAATATACATTTGTCTTCCTTTATCTGGATTTCGAGGACGAAATCCTTGTTAGGGGTTTATAATTTGTAACACCCCTGACCTGGGTTATACCTTAACCCTAGGTGTTTTGATTAAGAAAGATGATTAAATGCTTAATCTCATCTTGTGAAAGGTAATTATGGTTCAAGAGGAACTTATATTACAATTCTTATCCTTTTTGAACATTGTTGAAATCAATGTTTTGCCTGTTTTGGACTAAAGTG
Organism: Alisma plantago-aquatica; assembly: GCA_963693085.1. Classification (NCBI taxonomy): domain Eukaryota; kingdom Viridiplantae; phylum Streptophyta; class Magnoliopsida; order Alismatales; family Alismataceae; genus Alisma; species Alisma plantago-aquatica. The sequence continues at coordinate 334,076,180 of OY856413.1, forward strand.
CAAATTACCCAAGTTGAGGGGTTTAAGTGCAAATTGTGCATGATAATATGTTCCTCATGTGTTGAAGCATCATGAGAGTAAAGATGATGCTGAGGTATGGCTTATGGAAGCCTAAATACCAAGAAAGAGCTGATAAAGCAATGTATGTGCATGAAAACCTAGTTTTGGTGTAATGTGCAATTTACCCAAAACCCAGGGTGTAATATGTAAATTACCACTTCAATAAGGTCCCTAATGTTTCTTGGCATCAAGTAGAGAAAATAAAATGAGAGGGGCGCCTCATTTGAATTAAGTTGGAGGAGAGAGAATCTTGATATTAAAATAATCAAGATTTAATCCTAATTGAAACCCTAATTCTATTTAGTGTAAAAACAAATATAATAATTGAAGGGCCTTCAACCAAAAACGAGATGGTTGAATTTTCTTAAGTGTGAACACATTTGTGACTTTGCTAGGCCACGAAAATATCTCAAGCAAGTGGATAACCCACTCACCATTATTATAAAGAAAAGCAATATCCACTCAAATTGGAATATTATTATAATATGATCTAAGGTGCTTAATTTGCTTTTCTTTAAATTGATGGATAATGAAGAGGAATAAGAGGCAATGAAGATAGCCTCGTCCTTAAGGATTTTGAGGGGAATTTGAGGGGGAAGAGGCGGCCATATTTTTGGAATTTAATGCATTTTAATAATGCATTTTCTCTCTCATCAAGTTTCTTATAAAAGTACCTTTACCAAGCCAAAACAAAGGCTATTTCGGATTCTTTTCTTTACCCTTGCTTGGAAAACGACTAAGGAGCTGTGGAGGAGCAGGAGGACGACCCCAACCTGTTGGTAAGGTCCTTGACCTTCGTTCTCCTTGATTCCATGGTGGAAATAAAAAATAAATCATTGATTTCTTCTTATTTGGATCTCCTCTTCAACCCTAGCCAACTTTTTCATCCAAAAGCTTGAGGACGAGCTTAGGGGGAGTTGCTAGAGCTTCATCCACCATTAATGGCGTGAGCTTGAAGCTTTGGAGCTCAATTGGAGGCGGGTTTTATAACTCAAACCCTTAATCATTGCTATTGCATCAATCAATTATGCTTTGTTGATTGTTTTCTTCAATTTGATACATACTTGTTTCCTTGCTGCAATTTCCATCAAGAACAGTTGCTTTTCTTGGTTTTTCGAAGGAAGGGGATGATGACATCATCCTATATGCTTATCCAAAGAAAAGTACCAAGCCAAATGGTCTTGATATCTATTCCAAATCGTTTTAAATTGATTGGCTATGCAGTTTCAGAAAACTGTTTTAGGGAAAACGGTTTCAAGACCGTTTGATATGGTTGAACAAGCGTTGACCGTTTGGGAATCTTGTTCCTAATTATGTAGGATAATGACCCTCCAAATTTTAGGGGTTAACTCCAAAGGAATCGTGAGTTGAAGGCCAATCAACTAGATAAATCGAATTGAATTAAATGCTGATTTTCAACCTGATCAACTTGACCTGTTTGGGAAAACGGTTTCAAGACCATTTGAGTGTGTTGACCAAGCATTGACCGTTTGGGATTCCTGTTTATAATGATGTTGGTTAATGACCCTCCAAATTTGAGGGATTAACTCCCAAGGAATCGTGAGTTGAAGCCTAATCAATTAGGGAAACCTAATTGAATTAAGTGCTGATTTTCAATCTGTTTTAATTGACCTTTTTGAGTAAACGGTCTCAAGACCGTTTGAATGCATTTACCAAGGGTTGAATGTTTGGGATTACTGTTCCTAATGATGTGGTATAATGACTCACCAAATTTGAGGGATTAACCCCCAATGAATCGTGAGTTGAAGGCTATTCAATTAAGCAAACCCTAATTGTTTATGGAAGCAATAACTCAGTATACTATGTCAAACATAGTTGTTTGTATTTGATCATATGGTTGATGTAACCAAATCAAGTGGAGAGAATGATAGAAATGAATTCATACATGAGTATGATTCATATGGTGATTTAGGGTAGGATCCTTAGTAAAGAGATCAAGAAACCCTAATTGAGAAGGTTAACGAACCCTAACCCTGATTTAGGGAAATTTTGAGTAAAACCCTAATCTAGGGTAATAGTGTAACCCTAATTAAGGGTAATGACTTGGGTAACTCTAATTTAAGGTAATGAAATACCAAACCCTAATTATAGGAATAATGAATCCCTAATTTATGGGTAATTGAATGAAACCCTAATTGGGATGATTAGTGAAACCCTAATTGAGGGTGATTCCCTGAGAAACTCTAATTGAGGATGATTCCATGTGAAACCCTAATTGAGGGCGATGTCATATGAAACCTTAAACCTAACACAGAGTAAAGCTATGTAAAACCCTAAATTTGGGCTATAGTGCATGGAATTCTAATCATGGGCAATATGATGATAAATCATAACCCTAATGTCTGGGTAATGATATGAGTAAACCTTAATGATGAAATAATGAGTAATACCCTATAATGATGAAGTATCTTAAGTGGTTGACTATAGGCAACCTTATAACAAGCAATGCCTTAATTTGAGATGAGTCCATATCATTAAAGATAGTTGGACAATCCTTGTGTGTGATCTATGCACATCATGGTAAAGGTGATAGGTTGGTGGATGAAAGTATTAAGATGTGAAATTCCTTATTATAAGATAAGTTAATAAACTCATGTAAGATAGAAGTGATGAGGGAAGTGATACATTGAGACATGATAGATATCACATTTAGCATTTCAGGGTTGATATACCTTGATGCATCTCAAATCCAATATTTTTAGATAAGATACACAAGGAGAGTGTTATGTAAATTGTCACAATGAAATGTAATGAGTTTAACATACTTGATAAGTAAGCTAAAATGAGTATGATGTAATCATACCATGATAATGATGAGAGATAAACTCATACCTTGTGTTGATGATCATTTAATGATAAATGATAAGAATATTAAATACTTGGAATGTCGATGGATGCTCCTAGATGTATGGAACAATATATTAGGGTTGTATTGATAAAATAAACATGAAACCCTAATTGATGTGAATAGTAAACCCTAACCCTGTGGAGGAAATAGTGGTGTTACTATTATATTACATGAGTTAATATGTTATTGTTGCCTAGTGAGAGGTGACAAGATGTTTAATGGCCTTGTGAGCCATATGGTTAGATGTTACCTGGTAAGAAGTAACAAGATGTTTCATGGGCATGATTGAGCCCTGAATGAGGTGTATTCCTCTTATGTTGATAAGGGTTGATACCCTGTGATATTGTGAAGAGGATTTATATCCTGTGATAATATGATGATTGGTTTAGTCTCATGAATGGCAAGTGAATATTACCATGTGATGATGATATGAGAAATTATGTTTCATATGTTTTATATCTTTTCAGGTTTTGATATTTATATGCTTGCTAGAAGTGAATTAGGATTTGTATGTCCACTTGTTTGATGCAGCCTTAATTCACCCAATTGGCATAATTAATCAAGTGCAACTCTAATCATGTAGTGCCCTGTGTCGTAGAACCATCTTCAGTGTCAGAACTTGCTGGATGGTGAAACGAGTATTCCTAAGGGAAACTCGGAGCGCATATTGTTGAATATGCGGGGGTGGCAGGTTGAGGAGATATATACTTGTCATCCACAATTGCAGGTTATGGAGGATGGCTATGGTCATGCCTCAAATATTTGATGTGATTGAGGACAGCTGCGGTTGTACCTCGGATTAGAGGGTTTTGTATACCCTGTTTTCTAGTGTCGTAACTTGTACCAAGTACGGACTAGTTGTTATCAGTTGACTATATGTCACTGTTGGCAGTTTGACTGGTATGTCACTGCAGTTTACTCGTACTGACCGAGGGGAAGAGATCTTAGGATGCCGGTACTCCTAGATCTTGTACGGAACCGAATAGCCCTTCGCAGGGGTCGGTTGGACTTTGAATGGTACGATTCAAATTCCCCAGGGCATAATAAAAGATGTAATACAGCCGTATAGCATATCTGTTTAGGGTTATACATGACGCTTCACACTGAATGGAAACCCATGTTTGTTCTCTTTACATAAAGATGATGCTTAGTGCAACTAAGAGATAGTAATTATACTTATGTTGTGGATATGCATAAGACTGTAATTGTGTACATACAATGGCCATGCTTATGTTGATATCTTACTGCTGCTGTTGATTATAATCATGATGCTAGATATCTCATGTTGATAGTTATGTTTCACATGCTATCCATGCCTCTATAATTAGAAATACCTGACAGAGGCTTAATGCCTGTAATTAGGTTTGGTTAAAGTCCAATGCCTGGATGTGTAATCAGGATTGGTATAGTCCAATGCCTGAAACATTTATACCTGATTGATATAGTTTAATGCTTGAATAATACATGATGATTTATATAATCACATGTCTGTCATAAGTGAATACTTGTTTAGCAGATTGGCTAAGGCCAACAAATAGAAACAAGAATGAATCATGGGTGACACATCAGAATAATGAATGACATGAGCAAAGCTTGAGATGTTGAAAATGTATGGTAGATGAATGTTATACATGTTCTTTCTATTTCTTATAAAGAGAATAGATGAATTACTGTTCAATCATAGATATGTGTAATACTTTAAAAGATGAGAATGATCTAAACTACTTATCCTCTGCTCAGTTTTATATTAATTAAACTACAATAATGATGTTTCTGGCGGAGAGTTATATCTCTCGCTGGGGCAATTTTCAATTGTCTCACCCCCGTGGGAACCAACATTTTTAGGTGGACGAGTGTGAAAGAGACTGATAATATCTTTCGGATGAAGAACATCAGCAGCTACAAGGACAGCAGTGACAACTCAGGTTGAGTGTGCTGTCTATCATGTTTGGTAGATAGAAGTCCTATGTGTCGTCTCTGTACTCTCAGGTCCTCGGAGTTAGTACTTAGTGCTTTTAATGTATCATTTTGAGATTTTGGCTTGATGCCTCGAGGTTATTATGTTGTCTGTGTTTAGCTTTTAACAAGGCAGTTGATGTTGTAACCCTTGAAAAGAGATGGTATAAGATATATACTTATGAACCATGATGTAAATGTAATACATTGGTTCTTGTTGAAAGAGTTTTCCTATGATTGGGTCTCTTTGAAAAAGGTTTTAAATTTTTAGTGATTTTCTATAATCCGCTTCTTAGTGAACGCTTCCGCATTAGTTAATTATGTTTTTGTTAGTTGGATGCTACAGTTTTGATTCCTACCTTCAAATCCTCTCCCTTGTCCTTGATAGATGTATTGAATCACACTTAGTCCTTAATTGGGAGAAGTGTCACTTCATGGTCAAGCAGGGTATTGTTCTAGGCCATAAGGTGAGCAACCAGGGCATTGAAGTAGACCAAGCTAAGATCGAGGTCATCACCAAGCTGCCTCCCCCAACCTCAGTCAAAGGCATCCAAGCCTTCTTAGGACATGTCGGTTTCTATCGGCGATTCATCCGTGATTTTTCCAAAATCACAAAACCTCTCACCAATATTCTTCAAAAGGAGGTGCCTTTCCATTTCGATACAGCATGAATGGAGAGCTTTCTATGTTTGAAAAAGGCTCTCACCACCACTCCTATCATCTGTGCTCCTAACTGGGCCTTACCCTTTGAAATCATGTGTGATGCTAGTGATTTTGATGTAGGTGTCATTTTAGGACAGAGAATTGACAAAAACACCATGTCATTTATTATGCATCCAAGACCTTAGATGAAGCTCAACGAAATTACACAGTCACCGAAAAAGAAATGCTAGCCATTGTTTATGCATTCGATAAATTTCGCTCATATCTTGTTGGTTCAAAGGTTGTTGTTTACACTGATCATGCAGCTATTTGCTACCTCATGGCCAAAAAAGATGCCAATCCTAGACTCATAAGATGGATTTTGTTATTGCAGGAATTTGATCTAGAAATCCTAGACAAAAAGGGATCTGAAAATGCCGTGGCTGACCACCTCAGTAGACTTAGCTATAGCCCCATTGATGAAAATCCCATAAATGAATCCTTACCCGATGACCAATTACTTAAGGTAGACTCCCAATTTCCTTGGTTTGTTGATTTTATAAACTATTTAGCTGCAGGTGTATTGCACCCCGAGTATACGGGACACTCTAAAGATAATTTTTTACATTATGTCAAAAATTATTATTGGGATGAACCTTATTTGTTTCGACTTTGTGCCTATGGTTTATATCTTCGTTGTGTATCCCACGAAGAAAGCATCGCCATTTTGGAACAATGTCACTCTGGCCCCTATGGTGGTCACATGAGTTCCCAAAAAATGGCTAGAAAAGTCCTACAATGCAGATTCTTTTGGCCCACCATCTTCAAAGACTCATCTGATTATGTGCTCTCATGTGACCAATGTCGAAGGACGGGTAATATCTCCAAGCGTGACCAAATGCCTCTCACCTCTTGGCAGGAATTCGAGATCTTTGATGTCTGGGGAATCGACTATATGGGCCCATTTCCTTCTTCTTATGGGTTTTCTTACATTTTAGTCACAATCGATTACCTGTCAAAGTGGGTTGAAGCCATACCTACTAAAACATGTGACTCTAAACCTGTTAAGAAACTCTTTAAAGATGTCATTTTCCCTAGATTTTGAGTCCCTCGCACCGTCATTTCTGACGGGGGATCCCATTTTTTGGAGAAAAGTTTTGAGGCTCTTTTAAAAAAATATGGGGTTTATCACAAAGTCGCCAGTCCTTACCATCCTCAGACCAGTGGGCAGGTAGAAGTATCCAATAGACAAAACAAATCCATTTTAGAAAAAACTATTGGACGAACTAGGAAAGATTGGGCGTTAAAAATCAATGACGCTCTGTGGGCATATCGTACTGCCTACAAAACACCCATTGGTACCACCCCCTTCAGATTGATCTATGGTAAGTCATGTCACTTACCAATAGAACTAGAGCACAAAGCCAGTTGGGCCATCAAAAGTTTGAATTTTGACATTTCCATGGCTGGAGAGAAATGTTTTCTCCAAATGAATGAGCTTGATGAACTTAGGATGAGTGCCTACGAAAACACAAGAATCTACAAGGACCGAACCAAAATGTGGCATGATGGTCACATCAAGCGCAAAGACATTAGAGAAGGGGATCAAGTTTTAGTTTTTAATTCAAGATTATGACTTTTCCCTGGAAAACTCAAGTCAAGATGGTATGGCCCCTACATTGTCAAGTGTGCTTATCCACATGGTGCTTTTCTTCTCTGGGATAAAGTTTTGGGTGAGTTTAAGGTTAATGGGCACCGACTTAAGAGATACATCACCACTGGAGACCTTGTCGCTTTAGATTCAAACAATTGTTCATCTTTGAAAGACCTGAACCTATCTAACCCCACAACTTCCCCAGAATCCCAATAGACTGATCCATCTCTTGTCAGGCCATGACGTAAAATTTGGCACTTTTTGGGAGGCAACCCAAATAATTTTTGCATTTTTTCCTTCTTTTCTAATATCATCACCCTTATTTTTTTGTTTTGTTTTGTGTTCTTCTCTTTTGGGGAGTTGTTGTCATCTTCCTTCATCCTCCACCACAGCGATTCTTTTCCCCCATCTCAGATTTTGATTTTTCTCGGGACAAGCAAAGTCTTAAGTTCGGGGTGGGTATGGGTGGTACGTTTCCACCCCTTTTTCTTTCCCTTTTAGTATCTTTTCTTTGTTTTACATATTGCATGTAGTTTTTTTTTTCTTTCTTTTCATAGTACAATTGGCCCATATCTTTTCGACCTTGATATGATCATTTGTCAAAATACTCCCCTTAATGATGTAACGGCCTTGCAATTAAAATTTTGAAACTTTCATGACTAGAAATCCTCCTGTCACTTTGGACCTCAAATAATAATCACTCCTTGGAAAAGATGGCAAGCCATAGAGGACTGATAGGATTCAAGAGTGATGTTCTCTTATCATGTACAACTTGTATAAATTTTCTTGATTTTTCACATGATTCGGTAATAGTTGAACCAATGCATGGTACTCTAAAAAAAAGATGAAAAAAAAAGTTGCACAAGAATAGCCTCTTCTACTCTTCTTCCACCACATCCAAATCTTTCCATTCATCAAAAAGAAAAAAAAAACCAATAATGCCCAAAAGGCTAAGTTTGGGGTGGCACCCCTTCCCCCTCTTCTGCTTCTTCCATACCCACGCAATTGGGTGTATCACCAAAAATCAAAGAAAAAAGCGGTCAATGTAACTGCATGTCCACTAAATAAGAAGGTCTCGAGTCGAATAGAGGAGAGATTGTCCTTCTTCCATACCTCCTTCACTCCAATTTTCTACCCAGGGGAAAACTACAAAAACCCCAACCATCCAAATCAGCCCTGTTCTTGTGTAAAACTTTTAAAAAAAAATGGAGTACCAAATGCAAAGGTGAAATGAAAATTTGTTTTATTACATGTTTTGAATAAATCCAAGTTTGTGAAGTAGGAAATATAAAACTCACTTTTCGTGAATTCAAGAAGTTAGGGTCGCTTGGCATATTTTGGTGGAAGGAATCAAGTGATTGTTAGGAGAGTGAGGATGATAGGTTGAGAGTATGTTTTGAAAGTATTTCTTGATTTTAATGTTGCTCGGGACGAGCAAAGTTTAAGTTTGGGGTATTTTGATGAATGCATATTCATCTCTTATTTTTGCTTCATTTAGAATAATTAATTAGGACTTTTTTGTTAATTTTAGCTAATTCAAAAATAAATAGCACTTTCATCTTCTTGATAAACTTTTCCTGAATTCTTATGATATTATTCTTAATTTTTGGGAATAATCTAAGTAATTAAATCGTGAAAATAAAAGATGAAGATATGAGGCTTTTCAAATATTCCTGCAGTGCCTGAGATACTCGTCACTAAAATAGCCATATCTTTTTCGTCTAAAGGTGGAATTTCAAGATAAAGTATGGAATGAAAAGAAAATTTTATTGGTTAGAAAATAGACACATTTTTCGGAAATTTTGGTGTTTATTTGGCTACACAATTAACCAGTGAAAGTAGCCTTACGTTTTCCCATAGAGTCTGATTTCAGTATATACCTTTCACCAAAATTGGTATAACTCTCACATCCCAAGGCAGAATTTATTGTGCAAGTATGCGTTGGAAAGATAATTTAATTATCAACAGGAAAAATATATTTTTCCCCTCTTACAAATTTCTGACTAGCCCAAAAATACGCTGAAAATTACTGTTGTGGGAAATTAATGCAAAAGGAATGCAAAGCAATCAATTATTTCCTCTATTGATTAGATCTAGAAAGTTAGCAGTTGCCGGTGGCCATTTCTTTTGCCCTAAACCTAATGTATACCCCACTAATTCTCCTATAAAAGGAGGGGCACTTCCTCCTCTTTGGGCATCTCGGGTTTTCTCTTGTATTAGCATTCTAGAGCAATCTTCTTGTATTCTTCTAGTTTTGAAATAAAGTAGATCTTATTTCAAGCATTGTTCTTTTATACTTGTTCTTGTCTTTTCATTCTACTTTAGTCTTAATCTTCTTTTCTCCATTTTTTAATTCTGGAGCAAGGAACTAAGAACTAAGCCATTTTGTTGTCTCTAGCATAAGGATTAACCTCCTGATTTTGGGCTGGACTATGGCTTCAGTATTTTCTTCCTCCGTCTCCTCCTTCTCCATGAGTGAGTAGTTTTCTAACGAGGCAAGGGGAATAACCCCTTAGCCATGGCTTTATCGGATTTTCCTAAAAAACGATTCTAGATGGCTTTTGGGTTTGATAACTAATTGATCTATCAAAGTAATTAATTGATTTGATCAAAAGTTAATCCGGATGGTTATGACCGTGGAAGTTCAGATTTAGAACAACAAACCCAATCGCATAGGAGTTTTGAAACAACCGTGGATCTTATTCTTATAGGATGATGTACTATGAAGCATGAGCACCAGGACCAATGGGCTCATGTGGAGTCCATCTTTAGTGGATTTTTATTAATTCACTTGCCTTCATCGAATTCGTCATTTATAAAGGATTAGTTTGTTTTTGCCTAGGCTATGGTGGTGAAAACCCCTAAAGCCTCGATTCTCTTCCTTTGGTTTCAATCCCCGACTATCGTGTTTGCCTTAGTTTTTAGTCTTTTCAATTCACAATAGTTTCTTGTGCTAACAACAATCTTTGTTTACCTTTTTGTAGGGCAAATAAAATTCTTGTTTAGTGCTTCTTTAATTTCAGCAATTTCCTTCCTTAGTGTAACCATTCATCACCCAAATCGATTTTATTTTCTGTTCCAAATATGAAAATACCAAAAACAAATAAAAAAAGTTCTTCAAACAATTAGGTTTTTAAGAAACAATCTTTAAAAGTTGTCCTTTGGGATTCGACCCTTTCTATACTAGCCTTAATCGGAAAGTTAAAAGGTTTAAACTCTAAGATTAACAATCTTAGTGATTGGTGTGTTAAGCGACACATATCACATGCCAGTCTTGATATTTGAAATCTAGGCATGTTAGAATGGGCTATCCATGAGGATGTAGTCACCCTTGCATTGGTAGACATGATCCGGATTTGGGTGCACATGGGTCATTCTGGATGTACATTAAAATGGGAAATGGTGGTGAGACCCCTACCCTTTCTTAAAGTGTTTAACAGGCTTAATTATCATAATTGAATTCTTATTACTATAATCTAACCTTGTAATATGATTTGGAATCATAAGACAAGCTTATGTTTCAAGTTTGGTCCAATTTGAACAATGCTTGTGCAAGTTATGATTTTATGCAATTTACCCAATTGATAGGGTTTCTTTGTAATTTTTCACTTGCATTATGTCCTTTGTATGTTATCTAATCATTATTTATCTTATTGATCCATGTGTCACCTAATTGAACCTTGTTTTGGAGGTGTTTTCTTTAAGGGTATTTTAAGGTTTACCCCTTTATGGATGAGCTACCTTTAGGAGCTATCAACCAATGATTTATTTGATTGGCTTGGAAATTAGAAAAAGGAGAGCTAAGAAGGTCTCTATGGACATTGGGGGAGCTGCTTGTGTGGCTTCTTGTATATCCTTAATAGTTTAAGGCCATGGATGCATGGAGAGCTTTTTAGAGACCTCATGCTTCTTCTCTCCCCTATCCTAGAACTTTATATATCTATTTTTGAGCTCCCAAATGAAATTTTTTCTTTCCACCACTCCCCACCTACTAATAACCTCGTTCCCTATCTGTTTATCTACTGAGGACCTATCCAAGGTAGAAAAAGAAGGCGAATTTCTTGGTGGAAGCTCCTAGGTTTTTGTTTTGCCCTCATTTAGGGTTTAAAAAGCGTCCTTCTAGTCATATTGACCTAAATGAGTAAGAATCCCCTTCCTTCCTCCATTGCTTTATATATTAACCTTCCTCCTACCTTTATCTAGGTCAGAACCTTGTTGTTCCATGGTAGGAATTGTTCTAAATCTCTAAAACCCTACCTTTCTTGCTCCTTATGCTTAGGGTTTGCTCATTTGATGAAGAAAGGTGCTAGATGGACGAGTTCACAACTTATGCTTTGATTTTATATCCTACCTACTCATGTTTACTTATTTTTGGGAGTTTATATCCTAATTAGAGGCAAGTTTTATAACTTCATCCACGTTTATTGCTTACCATAAGCTTGCTAGCTCATTTTCTTGCTTGAAAATGATGATCCTTGCACTAAAAATCTTTACTTGACTTGGATTTCGATTTTTATAACGTTCCCTATTCTGATTTCAGTAATAGATGAACCTTTGATCATTTGTGCATTATTCCTAAGGTATAATATTACTTGGATCAGGTTTGTTTGATTACCTATGGTGTTAAACATCTATCAATCAATGGTCAATTTTAGGGTTTTAAGCTGATTTGTTCTATAAACACATGACTCAATGGTGGTACCATTGCAACAACCCTATGGTGTTGTCTTCATGACAATTGATAGTGGTGACCAAGGGTGTCAACTGATGTTCATCCCTTAGGTCATGTTTTGGCCTGATTATAAGCTTAATGATCAACAACTAAGTACCCAAATGATGTTATCAATCAATGGTGACATTTTCTTGATATTCGATGGTGATTAATAAATATAGTCCTGATCTAACAAATTATGGTGACTTAATGGTCACTAGTGATGGTAGATCAGGTCTCCACAACCTATGGTGAGTTAATAATGTAGATTTATCATCAATTAAGCCTCAAATCAATGGTTTCTTGGGTCATTTGATGAAATGGTCAGACCTATACTCCAATTGATGTTTTTAATATATGAACGTGACCTAATGGTTAAGATCTAACATTTCTTCATCCCATAATTTGGAATGATTCCTAAATGTAATATTTTTGTCCTAATAAAGTGATTTAAATGGTTTCCTTTATGAGATCAACTTAAGAATCTCATTTACTGACGACTTGTTTTAAATAAACAATCACTTGTGGGTTTTACCCTACTCGCAATGGAACTTTTTATGTTATTAATAAAGGGATATCTAGGGTTAGATGGTGAGTCTTTCTAGAGAACAACTCAGTGATTTCATAAGTGGTTTGTTCAACATTTTTACTAATGTAAACGACCAATGGCTTTACCTTTTCAACATTTAATGGTTAGAAGTTTATGCCTCAATATTCCCATTTTTTTGGGTGAAGCATGTAGTGTAATGTTGTGATTCTAATGATGAGAATTTGATGGTTCAATGCCTTAAACTTGTAGTCTTACCCTGGCCCTCGTATGATTATGATTTATAATCTTCATAATGAATTAATGGGTAACCCTAATGAGGTACAACTTGTTATACCTAGATTTTAGATAACTAAATGATGGTAATTGGGTATGAATAGTCCTTGACTGACTAATCAATCATGGAGTACTCTCTTTTTGTTTTTGAAACCCTAGTATACTATAACCCGATGGTTACACCTTGATTTATGTGTGGGTTCATACTTGAGAATAGTATTGAACGTGATGGTGATGCTTCACCTTATGCATCCATGATCCAATGTGGATGTCATGAGTTAGGGTTTGGGGATAAGTGATGATTAGAAACATTAATATAATTTATCTTGTTGAACCTAAATCTAATGCAAATAGATAATCATGTGTATTCATGTTTAACCTTCTTATATGATGGCATTATGGTGAAATAACCTCCTTAATATGATCATAACCTTAGTGTTAATTGGTGGTTATCATAGCCACATGGTTGATATTTTCTTATGTTAAACAAGTGCATTATGAATATGATGATGGTTAATAATATCTAGATTCCTTACATGTTGATGTAATAAAGGAATGTTTTTAATGTTAATTGTTATGATTGTTTATGAATATCTCCTAGCTCATTAATGCAATATTTGTTTATCTGGTGTATTATATGTAAGTGATGTTGTTGAGCCTTGTAATACGGCATGCAAAGATAATGATGATCTTATAGGGAATAGTATGATGGTCTTAATGACCTTTGAGCATGGTTGAGCCCGGAATGAGGTGTAATCCTCTTGTGTTGATAAGGGTTGATACCATGTGATATTGTGAAAAGGATTTATATCTTGTGATAGTATGATGACTAGTGTAGCCTCATGAATGGCAAGTGAATAGTACCATGTGATGATGAGATAAGAAATTATGTTTCACACGTTTTATATCTTTTGAAGTTGTAATATTTATATGCTTTCTAGAAGTGAACTAGGGTTTGTATGTCCACTTGTTTGATGTAGCCTTAATTTAGCCAATTGGCATAACTAATCAAGTAAAACTCTAATCGTGTAGTGCCCTGTGTCATAGATCCATCTGAGTGTCAGAACTTGCCAGATGATATAATGAATATTCCTAAGGGAAACTCAGAGCGCATACTATTGAGTATGTGGGGTGCTTCTCATACTGAAACCAAGTGTTTAGGGAGGATGACTGCAGTCATACCTAGCCCTCAGTTTGAGAACGGATACGATCGTGTCTCGGTGATTATATATGTGATGAGATTGGAGGACAACTACGGTTGTACCTCGGATGGTAGGGTATGCGTACCCACCTCCTTTCACTAGTGCCATGACCTGTACTAAGGGCGGACTAGGCTGTTAGCATGTTGACCTTATTTGTCATTGTGGCAGACCCGTATTGATTGGGGGCAGAGAAGATCTTAGGAGTTTGGCTCCACCTAGATCTTTTATGGAACTAATTTCGACTTAGTAGTGGTTAGTTGGATTTTGAGTGGTATCCTCAAATTCCTCAGGGCATAATAAAAGATGTAAGACAGCAATGTAGCATATTCATTTAGGGTTATACACAACACTTCATATTGGATGATAATCCTTACTTGCTTTCTTTTTACTGAGATCATGTATAGTACAATAAGAGATAATAGATATTCTAGTGTTGTAGTTATGCGCATGTTGTAAACATTCTTATGTTTTCAAATTTGCTAACATTGATGGTTAAGATGATTTTTCTAGACATGTTTAATATTGTTAGCCTTGCCTATGTAATTATAAATTCTTAAAATGCTAATCATGCCTATGCAGTTAATTGTTCTATGACGTTAGTTCTACTTATGATATAGATTTGTTTCCTTTTTTTTTAGATGCCAATATTGATATCCATGTTATGTTACTAGACATATTTATGATGTCAGGCATGCTTATGCTACTAGATTGCTTGTGTTGTTAGAAAGGAATATGATGATAGTCATATTAATGATGATGATTGATATTAGATGTAATTTGATGAAATTTGAGTAAATATCTATCCAGAGAAATGGATTTATTTGTTACCCGTATATACATTGATAGTCAAACTTGTTGCTAAGATGAATTCCTTAATCTATTTAGCATACATGAACTATTCAATCTATCTAATTAATTATTATATATTCCAACTTCTCAATTATCTACTATTTAAAATGTTTTAATCAATAAGCATTGTTAGAGGTTATATCTCTTGCTGGGACTGGGTCTCACCCTTGTGGTTCACCACATTTTTTTAGGTAATCGGAAGTGAAGAAAACAAACATGTGGAAGCAAAGAGGAGCTATAGTAATGAATCTTTGATAAAGTTGATTAGATGTCTACTGTGTCCTAGAGTCGTCCATGTACTCTCAGCTCCAGGTAGGAAACATTTGCATATGGTGTTTAAAAAAATCGAAATTTTGTTAGCATGTTAATGCTTGTTTGTGTGGCATATACAAATATTGTTCTCTTGTGTATATATGTTGTGTCTAAGGCGATAGAACAATTTGTATCAAATTTTTGTCATAGTATGGATACAAGAAAGATATTGGGATCTTATGCAAAAGTTTCTGAGCGGGTGTTGATGTTTAAATTGGTTTTAATTTACCAATATTTTTGGGTATGTGATTAATTGGTGATCGATTATGTTTTATGTTTTAAGCAATCTTGTTTAGTTTAATGAGTTATCACAATGATTATGAAGCCTTATTGTTGAGCCTTGATGAGGACGTCAATAGTCTAAGTGGGAATGGTTGTAACGTCCCAGGTCTTAGACCTCAGTGGTCAATGTTTGTTTTTGGGGCCAGTCATCAATCCTAAAACTCTACTAGAGACTTGGGCAGTGGGCTCGTGCATTACATCTAGTATTTAAAGAATGGACTTTCCTTCCCTAAGACTGAGAAGAAAAGGAAGAATAAGAGGAGGAAAAAGAGTATGGGGAAGTAGAACAATGAGAATCCAAGTGCAATAAGTTGAAATTTTCCTAAAACGACGAGTAGTTGGATTAATTGTGCCTACATACCAGTTTTCTCCTAAAAAACTCCTTCTTTTTCCAATTTATCTCAATTT
This sequence comes from Alisma plantago-aquatica, assembly GCA_963693085.1. NCBI lineage: Eukaryota > Viridiplantae > Streptophyta > Magnoliopsida > Alismatales > Alismataceae > Alisma > Alisma plantago-aquatica. The sequence continues at coordinate 334,091,948 of OY856413.1, forward strand.
TATGGTGTACGTGTTGGAGAAATATCACCTTCCCCCACAATTTATTACTAGATATCCATGTAGTTAGGGTAAGAAATAACTTCTTTGTACCATGCATCTGGAAACGTACATTCTAATGAATCATTTGATTTTAAGTATCATCTTTGCACTCTTTATGATTCATAGTTTGCATTGCAGCTATTGTATCTGATCACCCTTATACATGTAAATCATAATTTTCTAGTGAAAGATAATTACATTATTATTTTATAAACTAGAAAATATTTGGTTTTTATGAATATACATGAACTAAATGGATTTACAATCCTAATTTAGAAATAAAAATTATAACATATACATTCTATAAAAATTAGTTTATTCAATATGATTTTATAGTTCTTATGGTTGTTATACATTGAATAATTATGGAATATGTAAAATAATAACTATTTAAATTGGTGAGATGTTTCTTGAACAAATAAGGAATGAGTTGGAAATGTGATCGCAAGTTTGAAGAAATCGATATTGCTCTAGAATCTCTTTTTTTAAGTCTCTTGGATTTGGAGTATAGTTATTTTTTCCCATCAAAATGAAATCAATTTAACAATTAACACAACTGCATGTCATGTACCCAATTCATTGTTTAATATATTTGAAATAAATTCTAAGATTTCTTATGGTTTCGATCTAATGCCATACTATTTCTAATGTATCCTATTACATGCATGTATAGTTAGGCTTATTTAATGCATCACACACTTTATTTTATAACCATGTTTAAATAAACCACCACACTATGTAGAGGTTTACTAGATAAATCATTTGTAGGCTACATATTTCTTGAGATTTTATATAAACATCTATATCATGTAATGGCTTCTTCTTCACCGTTAATCTTGTGTAGTGCCTTTTTATTGAAAGTGGGTCAGTTTGGTATATATGTTGGGAGTAGTGCTATGATGGTAACCATTTCCATAAAGTGGGTTATCGACATATTTCTCTCTGTTATAATCATTTCCTTCATGTTTTATATAGCCAAAACTATAGTTTTATAGTTTTATTTTCATAAGTGTGTGTTAAATTTTGAAAGAAAGCTTGGGGAAATAGTTGAAATCTTCCCTAGATATGGATTCGTTTTCATTGTTCCTTTGATAAACCACCATCGTATATTTCCCTAGATGAGTATGGAAATCATTTTTCCCTCTCTAGCTTATCTCGTTTTCCCCCTTTTTGCTTTTGCATGTAGATGGAAAGATCAAATGATTATTTCATTTTCTCACTTAATTATCTATATCTATCGGATCTTTTGATGTCATTCCTAGAAGTAGTTGCGAAGCTATAAGGTAATAAGAAGTGTTTTCCATGAGCCATGAGCTATGAGTCAAATTGGTCACTATTGAAACACAAAAGAATTCTCCCAATTAGGCAAACATTGGGTTTTATTATTTATGAGGAAATTTGTGGTTTAGAAACAAAAATTGATGACACCATTCTTGGACAAAATATATATATTTGAATGATGAAACTACTATGTGCTTCACATTTGCTAACTTAATATTCTAGTAGCAACCTATTATTTGGATCAAGATTGAGTACCATGACCTCTCCATCAACATACAATGAGTGAAATGCTTTTACTTTTTCTTTCATTATAATATGCTTGTACCATGTATTTTAACATAAACAAACATGCTAAATTATTTTATGATGTGACATTTAGAAATACCTTTATTAGTGATGATAAATTATGTTGCAACTACCTTACAAGTAAAAGGTGGCCATGAGTGGGCTCATCCATGGGTACATATTCCACTACAAGCGTTCTTTTGTCTTGATAAAAAAATAATAATACATTTCTTTTTTTAGGCAACATAGAGATTAGATATTATTCATCCCGCCCTCTACTGTAGGCCAAATTTCAGATAAGCACACATCAACACTCATGTTAAGCCATGATGGTACACTGGAAGTAAAGGTAAAAGCAGTGCGAGAATTAGTAGAAAAATGAGTTATATTATTTGCTACATTATTATGAGTTCTAGAAATATGAGAGATATGAGGCTTCCCGACGTATTCGTAGAGAATCCAAAGACGCCACATGTCTGGGTCAAGCTTGGTTGATGTAGGGATGATTTCAATAGTAATATGTACTTCTAAAGTTGGATCTGATAAAATGATAGGAGAATGCCATCCCATGATTTTGTAAAGCTCCAAGGCACTGATGATGCTTTGGATTTCCGCTTCCAATGTCGAGCTGGTGAAGTTGGGTGAGCCATGACTCAGTAACAACTTGCCTTGTCCATCAACAACATGAACACGAATCCTAGCAGGGGATGATTGGGACATGAAAGAAGCATCCACAAACATTATGGTATCATGAACCGCAAATGGCCGCCCACAGGTTATAGGTGCGATGGAGTGATGGATAACTGGTTGTGGAAGTGCTAGAATGGCTCTAGGTTTTTCTTAGATGAATGCAATTTATTGAGCTATGGGGTGATTCTTCCAGTTGTGAATGAAATCATTTCTGTGAAGCCAGATGGCCCAACATGATATGACGGGAAGAAGAGAAGGCATGCCTTTACACAAAGAAGAAGAAATCTCTAGGATCCAAGCATCCTCCAACAACATAAACAAATGAGGGTTGACGTTCATTGCCATCCAGACTTGCTTACTAATAGGAAAATCATGCAGAAAATGTATAAATGTGTCCCGTTCATTGGAACAGAAATGGAAGAGCACATCTACTGGGACATGCCGATGGGATTTTTCCATGTTTGTGAGGAGCGCCCTATGTTGAAGTAGCCAGATGAAGGTCCTAAACCTTGATGGGATGGACAACTTCCATATAGCTAACCAATTTCCACTCATAGAGTTATGGATGCCCTTTCACAACCATTGATATGCAGTCTTGGTGGTGAGGATGCATGATGGGTCAGTGGCCACTGCCCAGTATCACTACCTGCCATCGGGTTAGAAGATTAGATATGATGAATGTGCCTCCATGCGGATACAGGTAGGTAACTGTGGATGAAGGACCCATACAAAGTACCGTCGTCCAGACCCATAGAAGCTACTGAGATCTGCAAGTTCCGGCGGTGGCAAAAAGCTAGGCTTAACGTCTTGGATAGACAAGCCATGGAGCCATTTGTTGGTCCAAACATTTGTTGAGATTTCTGTGTTAATGGTGACTACCGAGGCTTGTTTGATGTTCAAAATATTCTTTTGGATGAAAGACCAAACCAAGGAGCAAGGTTTCCTGATTGGAGTCTCATTATGCATATACTTGGCACACATGACACGACCCAAAGAGCATTTTGATTGTTCAAAAATAACCACACATTTAAGCATAAGATCATGGTTCTGGGAGCGTGCCTCCTTAACCCCCAAACCTCCTTCTTCCTTGGGCATAATAATGGTTTTCCATGAAACCAGTGAGATTCTATGATGCACTCTTCCTCCAGACCAGATAATTTTTTTAACATGTTTCTTGATGTTATCGTAGAGAGATGGGGAGAGTTGCACGGACTGCATAGCATAGTTTGGTATGCCCTGCAAAGTCAACTTGACTAATGTTATCTTTCGTACAAGAGACAGCTGCCCTACGGACCATCTGGTCATACAGTCCTTGTAGGCAGAAAGAATGGTTGAATGTGTAAAACTTTTGACTCGATAATGGAGGATGGGCACTCCCAAGTAACGGCCCAAGTCTGACGTACTTTGGATACCCAACCATCTATAGAAAGAAGAGCTGACCTACCATGAAGTATTAGGAGACAAGAGATGACCTACCGTGAAGTATTGGGAGAGAAGAAGCAACATGACTTTGCCTTGGAAACCATCAGACCGAACACGCGGGAAAACATCTTCAAAAGTTTGTTGATTACTTGGGCTTGACTGGTGCTTGCTTCATCCAGTAGCAAAATGTCATCAGCAAAGAGAACATGGGAGAGAGGGGGACCATGGAGAGACAGCCGGATCGACTTCCAATCACCCATCGCTACTGTGTTGAAGATGGCTTGGCTTAATCTTTCCATACATAGGACATAGATATATGGGTAGGGGTGAGCATTTGTCTAGAACCGGACTGAAGTGAGGACTGACTTAGTAAGAATTTATGGACCGTAGACCAAACAGTTTCGAGGTAGGACCGAGACCAGACCATTTTGAGGTAGGATTGGACCAGACCGTTTAGACCGTAGTCAACATTTTTACTTTTTTCACAACTTATTTAATTGTAAAAAATAGATAACATTAGTTACTTCTAACAATTATATAAAATTAATAGAAAATATCTACACTTCTATGTGTATTTTATTTGTACTTGTTACATAATATACCGACAAATATATATGTATTTTACATAAAAGTTGGTCTACGGTTCGGTCCACGGTTGGACCATTTTTGGACCGAACAGGACGAAAGACTGAATTCATCAAAATTTACAGACTGCGGACCAGACCGAACTCATTATGGACCAGACCAGACCGGACCGAACTAAATGGTCCGGTCCAGTTATGCGGTCTGGACTATTATTTGCTCACCCCTATATATGGGCTGATGGGATCTCCCTAGTGAAACTCTAGAGTTTCTTTAAAGGAGTCCAGAGGGCAACCTTCCCAAAGAATAGATGTACGGCCTTTCATAATGATTTGCATTACCAGATTGATAATCTTCTCTAGAAGCCAAGTTCTCTTCAAAATATCTAGAATAAAGGACTAACTCATTTTATCAAAAGCCTTGGCAAGGTCCAATTTGATGCAGGCCATTGCCTTACCAGATTGCTTCATGCACATTGTGTGAATGACTACCTATATGAGTATGACACTATCCATAATTCTCCTATCAGGTATGAAGCTAGATTGAGTTTCATATACTCAATCATGTAGAAGGGGTTTAAGACGCTCCACAACAATCTTGGATATCAACTAAAAGCTAGATTGAGTTTCAGTGAAGTCAGTAGTAGCCGTATGACTCCTAGGACGTAGGCTTGGGGCAGTCCTGAGATCGCGAAAGAAATCTTGAACCAGAGTTTTCATAGATTCTGGGTTATCCACCTAGGTACCAGCCGCATCCTTTAGATGAGAGATCTTGTTTAAGTACCGTCTTGCTTTAACATAAGTGTTAAAAAAAATTGTATTCTCATAGCCCAAACTAAGCCAATTGATGTTTGCTCGCTGACGCAAGTCTGCCTCTTGTTGGAGAAGGATGTTGTTGTAATCATCTTGCAAATGATCCATGGTGAGATCAACACTAACAGAACTTGAGGTGGGAGCAGATACCTAAAGAGTATAAAGACGGTGCATGATCTTGCTCTTTTGTTTATTGTTTAAGGTTTGGTAATTTGCGTCCCACTTCACAGAAGACTCGCAAAAGGATGGTAAGACATCAAGAACATTTTGTGACAAATCCAATGCATTGCATAGGACATCTATGAAAGAAGGGGCTAGCGACCAACTATCTCTAGTACGGAAGGGACGCGGCCGACGGTGATGATTCGAAGAATTATGTATTAAAATCGGGTTGTGGTCATTATATAGGTGAGGAAGCACCACGATTGAAGTATTACTAGCCACAAACATCCATTGGTCATTTGGAATGACCCTATCAAGCCTCTCCACCAACTGAAGTCGCTTAAAAGTAAAGAAAGGACTGTTTACCTTCATATCAGCAAGACCTGTGTGCAGGAGTAGCAAGTTGGACTTTCTTCTAGAGAGGTGATCAAAAGACCAACCATTTTTCTTTTCATACACATACAACATAGTATTAAAGTCCCCAACCACTTCCCAGACACCCATGACAGAGGATGAGATCTCCTATAGCCGACTCGAAAGAAGCTCACGTCTACAAGGGTTGTGGTTGTCGTAGACAACAGTTAAGTGCCAGGTATCATCAATACAACAATGGATAAATTGACGGTGGTTGTGAATAATGCTTATAGAGCAGTGAGAGTCATCCCATAGTACCCATATTCCACTTGAAAACCCGACGACTTCAACATGGTGGAAAGACGGAAAACCCAATTTCTTGATGACACTTTCATCTTTGGATCCACTGATACGGGGTTCCACAATGGCCATTATATGAAGCTTGTATCATCGTCTGTACTCTTTGAGAAGATGATTTTTATTGTTGAAATAGGCTCCTTGTATGTTCGAAGAAAGGATGTTAGTCATTAAAAAGCACAGAGAGAAGAGAGGGGGTGCATGCATCAAATGAAGGCTGCACAGAGGCTGACGGATTGATCCTCGCCGAGCATCTCATCGTCAGAGATCATCACCAAGTCCTCATTGAAGTCAATTTCTCATTTTTCCTCTGATCCCTGTCTTAGATTTCCAACCAGCTGAGCTAATTTCTCTTTTTTCCTTTCCCTTCCAGGATATACAGTCTGGTAGATGATTTTCTTATTTCTAAGGAGTACTCCATTACCACCACCTTTCTCACCCCAATGAAACAACTGGTGGGGAGAGATGGCAGTCGTAACCTCCCTAGCTACAAACTAAAAATGGGGGTCATGACGTGTGCCTTATTTCCTTCCCTCGTATGTCTCATCATTTAGTAGAGTCACCACTGTGTTACTCGGGGTGGTGCCACTGTTTTCACCCAGTGGCGGCCTGGGGGGCAGAACAATGCTTGTGCCTGTCTGGTTTTGTTGCTTAGACCTTTGGATTTTCTTCTTTTGCTTTCAGGATTGGACTGTCTGCCATTCTTCCTCAACCTCCTGTTGCACATCCAACATAGACGGTGAGTGTCTTTGGGCGGTTCATCTCATTCATGAGATTCAAGAACTCTCTTTGTTGTCTCGGTGTGTGCCTGGGTAGATTTCTTGGTTGCAGGAGGGCGCTTCTCTGGCTTCTTTGCATGGATTTGCTGGGTATACTTGATGGGGTTCAGAAGGGTTGTGCCCGAAGATGACAAGGGCTCTGTGGGGGTGAATGGGGTGACAAACGTGCAAGCTTTGTCGTCATGTCCAACCTTGCCACATTTCATGCAGAAAATCGGTAGGTTTTAATACTCTAGTCTATAGTGCTCCCCATTGAGATATATGGTCGGCAATAGATGCTTCATTGTTTTCACCTCGACCGTCAATTTTGCAAACTTCCCACGATGACCGGGTAATGTAGTTGTATCTACCTTGATTATTTTCCCAACAACGTCACTGATACTTGACAACAGCTGATTTTGGTAGAGGAAAATTGGGAGTTCATGGATCCTCAACCACACAACAAGCTTCCTAGGTTTAGGATCAGTGGGACGAAAGGCAGGTGACCAAGATTGAACAGACAAGTAGTTGTCGAAAATTATCCAGGGACCTTCGGTCATGGCTAATTTTCGACAACTACTTGTCTGTTCAATCTTGGTCACCTGCCTTTCTTTTGCAAACTTCCCACGATGACCGGGTAATGTAGTTGTATCTACCTTGATTATTTTCCCAACAACGTCACTGATACTTGACAACAGCTGATTTTGGTAGAGGAAAATTGGGAGTTCATGGATCCTCAACCACACAACAAGCTTCCTAGGTTTAGGATCAGTGGGACGAAAGGCAGGTGACCAAGATTGAACAGACAAGTAGTTTTCGAAAATTATCCAGGGACCTTCGGTCATGGCATGCACATAGTCCTCATTGTTATCGAGTTGGATGATGAAGTAACCCATATCAAGATCAGTAACACGGAATTGCTCCATTAGTTTCCAGAGAGACATAATCCTGTTGACGAGGGCAGTGAAACCAACATTGATGCCGACCACCTTGACCACTATCGCAAATCTCCAAGGTTCCAGGAGCGGTGGTAGGGTATCAGGGTTAACCGTGATATTAGGGATGACACCACTTTTGTCAACATGGATATCCGCCGCCTTCAGAGCGTTGGGTGATTATGGCTGGATTGCTAGGGTGTTACTGCTGGAGGGACCTGCTATCACATCACCGAAGGAGGCCGACCCTGGGCGCGCTTTCTCGACACAGGTGCTCACATCCATGTCTTTGTCGACCCCGACTTCCTTCACGATGGTCGTCAGCAAAGAATTCCTCTTGTCCGACGTCTCCAGATGGCTCTCCCACCCCTCACACTCCCGCAGATGGGGGATGTTGAAGAAGCCTCGGCCCGCACCACGGCCGCCGACACTGCATCCCCACATGTAGGTAGCTGATCGCCCAGAAACCCTAGCGGATCGCCGCAGAGATGGAACGTTCCGTGTGTATACTTTAAACAATAAGTCATCACACGAAACCTAATCTTTTACTAAGACATTTCTTCAATATCTTAGTACAATATGTCACAAAGTTTATGTGAATATTTTTGGTTGTCCAATATTGGTGAGGAGGCATAGTGGGTTGAAGGGCGTTCAAATTTACGTGATGTTGTGGGTCAAAGTTCTTGTTTACGAAGGGTTTCCCACATTAAAAGAAATCTTCAATGTGTATGATATTAAACACATTTTTAGTTTTTTGTGTTTCCCTTTTGGATTATTGCTAGTTCGGATATATGTACAAAATCATGGGCCAAGTTGAGAGGCGATCTTGAGTTTATTAAGATTAGCTTAACACTTGCATGAAACCCTAGGACACGCAAATCCAAACCCATATTCTAAAATATGAAAATAACTACATGTTGGTTCTATATTTTTCAATTTATGAATCCTTAAACGTATTCAATCTTATTCAATTACTATATTATATCCAAGATGTAGGACCATTTCGGTTCCTCGATGGGCATACGTTTTAACAAACGTTTTCTTTTTGTTTAGGGTTTGATTTGTCAATATATTCCTCGCAATTTGTTCAACTCAGACTCAACCTAGACCGGGATTTCAAACAAATTTTCTACAAGACAAATTTATCTTTTTAATTGTACAATTGGTAATATTCTTGATATGAATGTCATATTATTGTAAGGTTTGTGAAACATGCGTCTGTGTACAGCTAGACAAAGTTGGCATTAGTATAGGAACTAGTCCAACCCTTACTCAAACCAAACTCAAATTTTGTACGAATATCCAGATAAGAATTGGTATAAACCTAAGATGAAAACTTAGCAAAACAAGATATGATATATACGGTTATAAAATAACAATATCAGTTGTTTGTGTAATATATTATTGGTGTTTCTACACATTGTGGCAGCAAATTGACAAAAAAGGAAACCGTTTTTCAACCAAAAGCCTGGTAGTATTGAGAAAAACTCAAAATTAAAATGATCGAGAAAAACCTTATGGATGATGTGAGAGAGGATTATTCGCCATGTAGCATATATGAATTTATGACGGGAGTAAGGGAGGTGAAGCGATTATGGGACTGTCTTGATTCGCCGCTTCTGTAGTGGGATACATGTCTGCCAGTTGTATTCTGTGGGCATTGAATTTGGACAGCTGAACAGATAACTCAGTGTCCAGTCTCCACATTCCAGGCAAAACAACTGAATCGTAACAATCATTCAACCCTGCCCTGTTCGTATCCTCTGTCGCATCGTTATGTTGAAAACAATAATGGCTACGCCTCTGTATAAATACTTTCAGGCACTAGAGATTAGTGAAGGGAAAAGATCGTGAAGGATAGTTGACCATTAGGGGTAAACACTACCAGGTGACAACTGCACAGCACCACATAACAGCATGGCAGAATGGTCGTCTTCCACCGCGCAAGGTAGCAGCGCAGGAAGAACTCTGACAACGGACGAAGAGCGTCGTTGTCCGCATATCAATGGTTTGAATGTTGACGTTCCCGCAGGTGTACTTCCAGAACTCCCAGGTTTTCCTAATCGCTTCATGACCGGGATGTCATCACCCCAACCACGACAGGAGAAGAGGACAACTTCACACTTCCTTGACAACTGCACGCTTTGCAGCATACACCTAGATAAGAACTGCGACATCTTCATGTACAGGTAAAAGCTCTGTATCTTTCACTAGTGTAGCGTCTGTCTTAGACTAGTATTATTGAATCTGCTCATCATTTCAAACGGAGGGTTCGAAATGATTTGTCTTGGGCCAAATGAGGGGTGCAGATATGGATCTTGCTAACCACTCTACTCCACCACAGAATTAATACAAAACTATAGACTAAAAAGTGACCAATCCGCGTCGTATATTTTAGACTGTGTTTGATACCTGGTAATATAATTGATGGTGATAAAGATGGGGTCATGGGGACCGTGATAGGAAAAGACGGGAATGGTGATGGGAAAATGGTTAAAATGTGTTGTTAAATAACATATGCATGGTGATAGGGATGATGACAGTGAAAAATATAAAAAATGTTGTTTATTATATGATTATACTGATGGGGAGAAGATTTTTTTAATAAAAAAAATATCTTACACAATTAACAATCATATTCATTAAAATATTTTTTACACATTCGTCTAAATAAGTAATAGAGTCTTAAAAGAAAATTTTTCACCGATTGACCATGATCCACGATGATTTTTTATGAGGACAAAAACAGACTAAAATTCACCACAGGTTCACCATAGATTCACCATGATTCCCTATTACTATGACAAATAAACAACATTTTTCTTTCATCATCATTCTCTATCATCATAATTCATCATGTAACAAATACAACCTTAGTTAAATAAAGTTGTTAATTGAAATGAATATAACATTCCGAGTCTATATACCTATAATATAAGTGAGCCAGTTGGCTGTTGTGGAGCTGCTTCAGCTGCTCCCTTTTTAACTGTATACCTATAATAAAAGGGAGTCAGCTGACTGCTGTCGAGCTGCTTCAACTGCTCCCTTTTTTAAATGTTATTATATTGAGTCAGGAGGTTGTGTGTTTGTTAATCGAGCTGCTGTTCGGCGGTAGTGCAGTACATGTACAACGGCGGTAGTGAAACACGTGATTGTATGCCCGACTAATCCAGCTGATTGGTAACTGTTCCTGAGGGACATTCATTTATTTATTAACTTTAACAAAGCAGAACAACGTTGGATGTCCTACGGATTTGCCACGTTTCAGAAAATTGTTAACGTGTGCAATTAACATTTACTATTATGTGCTATTGAGCTGCTCCTCTTTATTTAATATTTCTTAACCAATTGTTGTCTTGCTGTAATAGAAATGGTTGTTTACAACTTGACTTACGTATCGGTTTCTCTACGCACCTTGGCTTGCAGTTATGATCTATTATTATAATTGCACGAGTGTCTTAGACTGTGCCAACGAACTCTCCAGTGACTTCTGATAATGTATAGCCTAAATACGTAGCAATGTGCATGCCTGTTCATTTCTTACTGCAACTACAGATCAAGAATACACAGCAGTATGCTACGCATCACGCGGAATGCTCAAGTTCGTGCTCCTCTTGATCTTCTTTGTGCAAAATAATACGTCATTGCACGTGCCAACTGTTAGTATACCTACAATAAAATAGAGTTAGCTGCGTGTGTTATCAAGCTGCTCCCTTTTATTTACACTTTTTTTACCAATTTATTTAATTGCTTCATTTATCCGGTTTATTTATATTATTTTTTTAGCCAATCGATTAGATTAAAACTATAAAAATCACATGCATCATTTGCTCGAATAACATACTATTTAGATTATTATAACCCATCTTGCTTTTAATCAAAATGTACTTTTGTAGTAAAGTTGTTTATAAAATATTACATGACAACTGATTAGCTCTTTCTTAATATTATGTATGCAATGTAGTGCTAACCATAAGTCTGGCAAAAAAGTTAGTTTTAGTAGACGTTCAACAAAGTTGGTAGATTTTTCTTACCGTTCAATTGGAACAGCGTACCATCGAGCTCCTTCACTCTATATTTTATTTTGTGTTTTGCTTTCTACATGTTATTTAAAGTATTAGTTAATAAGTTTTTATTGTAAAAGTATGATAATTTTGATAAAAAAATAAATGAACCCACAATTAGTCATCAATTCTTGCATACTCAAAAAAGAGAGCACATGTATTTTTATTAATGACATGCTACAAATTAGATAATGTTATAAAATTAATCACATGTTCTCTTTTATAGGATTAATTTTAAATGTAAGCACGTGTCTTTTTGACTAGTTATATGAAAAAGGCAACATTTTGTTTTCACTAACAGTAATCCGTGTTGGACGCCACACACATCCCTTGCATCCCCCGTTCATACCCATATAGCTCTATCATACCCCATTTGACGTTGCTGGAACTCTTAATTTTCAATGGAAAAAAAATCAGTTTAGCACACTTTTGCAAAAATATTTATCAATATGGAACACTTTACAAAATATTTTCCAAAATAGCACACTTTGAGCTGAAAACGCCACTTTGTGTGGAGCTTTTTGTAACCCAAATTGAAAAGCGCCATAATAATTGGCGTGTCTACTTTTAAATAAAAAATTGAAAAAAATATAAAAAATTGAAAAATGCCAAATGAAGTGGCGCTTTCAATTTGCACTCGAGTGCAAATTGAAAGCGCCACTTCATTTGGCGTTTTTCAAATTTTTTATTTTTTTTCAAAACTTTTATTTAAAAGTAGACGCTAATTATTATGACTCTTTTCAAACTCGCATATAAAAACGCCACTAAAATGACGGGTTTCACACAAAGTGTGTTATTTTGGGATATATTTTACAAAGTGTGCTATGTTTATAAATATTTTTATAAAAATATGTTAAATTGGTTTTTTTATTATTGGTGTTCGTTTTCATACAAAGGAATTTAGCTTCCTCACTTAACTCAGCTCAGGTTGCTTTGGAAAGGATATGAATCATTCTGGTTGCCAATACTTATCCTAGTTTTCCCCTATCCTAGTCATGCAGTCCACAATAATGAAATAGCTCTAGCATGAAAATCTTCATCCTGTTCTTCACATGGCATTTAGTATTCGTATCTTTTTCACTATATTTTTCAATTTTTAATTACTGTATGATCCGTGTAGTATGCTAGTCGGGGATTCCCGAGAATCAAGGTTGTCTGTCCGCTAAGTACTTACTGTCATGCCTCCTCGGTCATTTTTCTATATAAAATTTGCCCTCTGATCCTTGCCTCGTCTTGTTCTATTTGAATATTTTACAAAATTCTGTTTCCCGGAAGAAGACCTGTGAAAGGTAGCACACTAAGCAGCACCTCTGGGAGATTCGAATCAGCGATTCTTTATCAGGGACACTTGTGCTGCGGCACCTGAACTACCGTTTGCTGCCAGTTTTCTCTTTATTAGAAAACCATATAATTTTTTGTCCAAGAAGGGAATTTTTTTTATACATTTTGGATGTCCACTACCAAGGTGGAAGGTTATATGGAGGCTCTGTTTTACGCTTCGAATCTGGATCGTGCGTCTGGCACATTAATTAAGATATACGAAACTGATCTCAAGATGGTTGTCGACTTAGTAACGGGAGCGTATGACACCCCATGGAAGATCAGAAAAAAGTTAAAATGGGTCATTACCGAGTCTCTTACCAATACAAAGACGAATTTACACAAAATAGACAAGGGGATCAACCAGATGACGCGAAGCTTAACTGATTACGACAATACTTTATTAGAAAGTTTCATCTTCAGCAACCTAGCCTTGATGCCTCCTCCAGCAAGAGAGTTTTACTTTGGGGATATATAGGGTTATACTTACTCCACACGTGTAAAGGCTCAGTAGGTTTCTGTTTCTTGAGATTTGTCACTCCGGTTTTGCTGCAGAGTTTAGTTGTACAAGGTTGAAACCTTTTAGTCTGGGGAAGGATCCGGGATGAATGAAAATCTCCTTCTAAAAAAAAATACATTTTGGATGTGTGAATTTTTTATTATATCTCTAAATATCAGTTGCAGTCCTTTTACATGTGTCAAGTTGTGCTAAATGTAATTTCTTCAAGTTTCGTTTAATCTTTCATCTTGATGGCTTTTAAGATTAGCAAAGATATGCATACTACTGTTTCCTAATGAATGGCTTTTAAGATTAGCAAAGATATGCATACTACTGTTTCCTAATGAGTGTTTTATATGCCACTATTTTATGTAGGGGCAATGTGCCGTTTTGTAGCATGAAGTGCCGCCAAGAACAGATTGACAAGGATAATGCAGAACAAGCATGTAACAAGAAATTGAACATGGTTCGGAAGTCCAGAACTGGTTCGATATTTCCAATGTGGAAAATTGAGTAATAAGAAGTTGTTTAAGCGCAACATTTCTGGAACATGGTTATTGTTCTTTCAAGAAACCTGCCGGGTCGTATGATAAGAACAATGGAAAAATCAGAGTTTCGTTTTCTTATGGCATTTCAAAAAATGAGTTCTTGTAGGCACAACGTTCCCAGAGACCTTCTTTTTGTTTATTTTGAGGCGACGTTTCCTAGGGACCCTAGTATACTTTTGCAGTACTTATTGAATAATTTAATTAAGTGCTCAGCATTCTTGAAGGTTTTTTGAACCATTTCCTTTTATTAAATAAACCTATTATCTACGTACCAAGTAGAAGAATAATTTAAAACACATCTAATCTACTATTCTACTCATCTAGACACCATCACTCGTTTCCGTCCGTTGCTCGTCCTGAAATTGTTGAACTCTGGGTTACTTATATATTACGATCTTCTTCCATCTGTTTCGGTTCTAAAGTTCCCCTTTAGACGTTGGACTTCAGTTTCTCACCTATCCATGCGTTCGTTATAGGTTCATCCACCGTGATAGCGGAAGTCAGGCACCGATGTTGGGGTTCGCAACATAAGGCTGAAAAATCACAATGCCGGCTGCAGCGTGAATATGTCTTAGCAACTATGGAACGAGGGCATGGTTGTGAGCAGTGTTCAGTGTTCAGGGAATCGGTCCGTGCGGCCGCATATGCGGCAGCTTAAGCGGTTCGGACAGGGGACCGCACCGCATATGTCAAAGCGGACCAATAATCGATCCAGGTCCGATTATGCGGCCGATTACCCGCTTAATCACCGCTTTTCCAAACATACATACATGGAATTGAAGAAATGATTTTTATATGATATTTTTGTTGTCTCTAATTAAATATTTATATGATATTGTTGCTCTCTTTCTTCTAATTAATCATTCTATGTTGTGCTTGTATGTAATTGTTCAATGTGATATATAATTCTATATGACTGATATATAAATATACATAGATATATTAATTTATTTAAAAATTCAAAACCGCATATACTCCCGCATATACTCCCACATACCGCATATACTCAATTCAGTGCCCCGTCTGCCCGTACACCGAATAGCGTTTTTCTAAACACTGGTTGTGAGAGTGTGAGTACGGATAGACTATTTTGTGGACATGGCCGATGGAGAGTCCGTCCTCAACCCCTTGGACGGGTTGCACAGCGGCAACAACAGACAGGAAAAGTGATCCCCAAGCAGGCTAGATAATCGAGGTAGACAACTTCCATGACCGCTACAATCTTCTATACGAATGACATGAGTCGATGGCGGATTAGATTTCAGTCGGGGTGTCACGTTTGGGCCTCTTGATGCCCGTGCCTTACCCAAATTCGGGGAAGCAACGAGGGCCAAGGTTGAATATTGACCATCAACAAACGCAACAGTGTCATAGAATTGTTCTCTGATCGTTAGATAACACAATCCTCTCGAAATCTCAAATTAGGTTTAATAGCTCCAAGGGTGTCTCTGTGGTAGTTAACGTTCCTGATAGCAAGAACGTGGCTGGAAGCCAAGACAAAAGATATGCACAGTGTGTGCAATTAACATAAAGCAGCTGTAGAGATCACAATGCATTTTGCCTCTATTACATGGTGATTTTTTTGTTGACCTCACTCATATTTCAGCCCCGTTGAGACTTCAACGACATCCATTCATAACCATACAATTACAATGTTTATACATTATCACATTTCATAATTGTCTTGTAAAAGTGGCGGTTTGTACTAAATATATAGAAAATATGCATCAAAGTCTCTATATATGAATTACAATATTACATGATAAGTGTTAAAATAGAATATAAATGGATTATTTATTTTGGGTTAGAACGTTTTTGGGAATGAAAATTAGTAAAAAAGATCCATGGGGTTGCATTTGTGAGTACTAGCTTCACAACGACAATTCACACTATTCTGTATAATATGGGTTTGACATGTGGTAGTTGAGGTTTATTTTTTCTTAAAGATTTATTTTATTAGCATGAGTGCATTGTTGCTTTGCCTAATAATATATTTCATCACCATATAGTAGACAATATTCTAAAATATGCGACCTCTAGGACAAATTTACAAATAAATTCAAAATATATAGTTCGTATCCACCAAATTATCATTATTTTAGGCCATGCTCACCATTTATGCCTCACACATATTTAGTAATCATGACTCCACCATTGGTTCCAGATAACTAGATTGTGCTACAATGTTGATTCGGTGAACACATTAGATGAACGTGCTACGGTGTTGATCCTATAAGCTCTTTAGGTGAATGTGTTGCGGTGTTGATCATG
The DNA here is from genome assembly GCA_963693085.1 of Alisma plantago-aquatica. Taxonomy (NCBI): domain Eukaryota; kingdom Viridiplantae; phylum Streptophyta; class Magnoliopsida; order Alismatales; family Alismataceae; genus Alisma; species Alisma plantago-aquatica. Next base: position 334,108,327 of record OY856413.1, read on the forward strand.
TAAACTCTCAAGGTGCATCATTGTAACGACTCCGCCTCTCGATTACCCCCAATTAAGGGAGACCAAGAGGTCAGAGTCGTTATCCCAATTAACCAGATCAATGGTTCAACAAATAATCAGTAATAATTATTAAATTCTACCATGACTATACTGAAAGCTGGTATAAAATAAAACTTTGTATACCTTTTAAAAACTTTGGATATCTACTTCTATCCACAACTTGAATCTATTCTATCTAATCCCCCTCGCACTTTATTTCTTATTTTCACAATGTGTCGCTTTAGTGTTTGTTCTTTTCAGGGTTGTACCTAAAACACTGACAAACAAAATGACAGTCAGCATAAATGAATATGTCGGTATGTGGGGAAAAATAAAATTTCACACATAAGGCTAACAACTTATTTGTCACAATCAATGTAATTAACAATTCAATTTACGTTTTCAATGTGTCAATCTCCATTACTTTTGCCCTAACTCTGGAATACCCCTATTAGGATTTCTCTTTTGCCATTGACTTAAGACCACCTTCTCAATCTCGAGCTTGGTGCCTGGGGTCACCTCTCATGGTGCACATTAGTCATGCAACAAAGACCACCTTCTCAATTCTGAGCTTGGTGTCTGGGGTCACTACTCATGGTGCCCATGAGTCTTCCCTCATGGGCTTGACCTTCTAGCATCATCCATCAGGGTGGCATGTAGGTGCGAGAATACACATTTATATCATAATTGTGATAATCATAGTGACTTTATCATATGCAAGTATGAACATCCAAACTGATAGGTTGCATCCAATGTGATTAATCCTCTAGAAAACCTTCGAGAACCTAATGAAAATTACCTTAATTAACCACATATCTGATCCAGAGCAACTTGATGTCCAAGCAATAATGATAAAGAACAATCAAACAAGCAATCAACAATATCCTGAAATTAATGCAATACAACCAAGTGTTATAGTTTATCCAAAACATTCTCAAGATCGACTTGGATTCCATCTTAGGCTTTCTAGGCCACTTTAGGGTTTTATTAAGGTTTTAGCCTCCATAACATTTTTATCACATTTAATGCTCTCTTAGTTCTCAGACCCTAACTTCAACATCATAAGCCTACTTAAAAGTCAATTAAGTCTATTATTCCCCTTTTACACTAAAATTACCATCTGTATCCTTTTAAGTTATTTCAAGATCATTAGACTCAATTATCACTTTTAGTTTCTTTTGAATTGACAACTCATATTTCATTATAGTTCAATTCACATATGAACTCTATTTATCGCTAATATCACATTAATCCACTAGAAAACCCTAATTATTAAATTAAGGGTATTTATCCACAATTAGGATATTTTATACTAAAAATAGCTTAGAACCATCATATCTTAGCTTTATACATGAATTTGACTAATTGAAGCCATTAAGAATCATAAGTACTAATATTAGGGTTTCAAGGCCCATTAAAGCTCATTTATGTACATGGAACCCTAAATTAATTAAATTATGCATAAAGTTCATCCATTTAGATCTAATGCGTCTTTTTATAATCAACATGTTAACATCAACCTTAATCATCCATATAACCCCTCTCAATACATTAATCATCTTAAATTAGGGTTTCTTAATCATTAATGCATTCAAGTTGATAACTTCCACTAATTTTTTAATTGCAAGAGGAATTATCTTCTAAATCTATTTTTAATGGATTCCTCGCATTTTTTTGAGCAAAATAGATATTATATGTACCATTCCGATCTACCAATATTTAGATATGATTTTTACAAAAAAATTGCTTACTTAGACCAATGGCAGGCTGCCACATCATCCTTCTCATGCAACGTAGCCGCGGCCGACTCAAAACATAATGAAAAAACACATTTTCCCTCACTTAAATGGCCCGTTCTTCATTACGCGGAAGGGCAGACCTGTCCAACGACCATTAGGTCGTCTTCCTTTTCTGACACCCGCTGCTCTCGCCGACTGCAGTCGATTTGTGGGTGCACCCCCTCCTTCCTAGGGCTCATGGACCACCGCCAATGGCCGCCCTAGCTGTGCCTCCCTCCGCCGCACCTGGGGTGCCTCCCAGCTCACAACCAACTTGGCTGGCTTCAATCACGTTGGGTTGCTACATGCAGCCTCTCTTGCAACTGTGTTGTTGCTGCTGCACCTGGCTAGGGTGTAGGGACAACCACCAAGCATCTGTATGGCGTCGTGGGAGCAGCTTGCCTCCATCTTAACCCCTCCATGGCCCCTCATTTGCTCCAAGGTTGCTCTACCCTCTCATGGCTAGCGTTTGCATGAAAAAGGAAGAAGGAGAAGAGAGAGGGATGTATGGAATCCTCTTAGATTCGGGCCAGGGTTCTACCCTTTATATAGGGGTGGGTAGGAATGCCCTACCATGCTTTCCCATGAAGAAACAAAGCCATTTCCCAATTGGAAACCAAGTTCCTTCATTAGGAACCAATCTTCTCTCTCTTAAATATCTCTTTAATATTCTTTATTGTTTAGATATTAGTAATTCGAAAATTACCTCTTTTATTCTCTTTTTACTTGGGTTTTAATTCATTGACCATGAAATTATACTTCCTACTAGTAGAGAGTACCTCTTTTTTAATAATACCAAAAATTCATTAATTATGTATCACATTATCCTCTTATTTTGTATTATTTGCATTTTCTCTTTCTTCTTATTCATTGGGACTCCTTGGATCCCAAGAAATCCTAAGATTTTGAAATTCCTTTCTAAGGATACTTATCATCCTTCTAGATGCATCTACATTCTTCATTTTTCATTATCTTACTTATTTCTTTAATAAGATATTTATTTTCAAGGATTTCTCTTAATCTTTCATTTCCTTTTTCCTCTTTTCCTATTTATTTTATTAGAAATCACATAGAAACCAAATTTATTTATTTTTGGCCATTAATTCCACTTTCTAGAGATTTCTATGTATTTCTCATAATTACTTTTCTTAATATCCATTATCTTGTATCTTTTCCTTTTATTTGGACTTTTCTTCTTTTGTTCTATTTTATATCCATTATTGGATTAATCTGATAATAGAAATTACAAAATTCCTATCAACGGGAGATTTGCAAAGAAATCCATCTTTTGAAGAAAAGCATACAACCTTTTCAATTAAGTCCATATTCACAAAATCTTTAAACTTTCAATTATGGAAACATATGCAAAATTGAGGTTGTAACAATCATGATTGAAATTGTGATCCCTGTTAAATGTTATTTGAAAAGAGAACCAATGCATGCTTCTTGTAACCTCTAAATGGGAGACCTGTTTGTACATATGTGTAACATTTCTATGCTCATTTAGTAGCAGCCATTAGAATGCTTTTCATACATGTGGTCAAGAATCTGTTGGGCAAAAAAGCCCCACCACATTCCTAACTATTTTTGTACATTAGATCCACAAGTACAAGAACTGTATCAAGTCATGATTTACATGTTCTCCATGGAATCCTATTACCATCATTTTTTTGCATATCTCCCATGTCACTACCATCTAAGAACCCATTGAGGCCAACCTTGTTCTGTAGAGGTCACCAACATGTTAGGGACATGTACATGCATCATACACACAACATTGATAGGGAGAGGGCTTGCATTTTAGGACACAATATGAAACATGTTGGTTTGTGAAAGGATGGTTGCCCCTCCTTAACCTTCCAACCCTGAGGACCCCTAAATCAAGTCAGGAGGTAGCCGGGAGCAAGAGGATGAACTTCACTCAGAGCAGTACTGGGTGGAGATGATCTTGAAATAAAACCACAAAAAACTAGGCTGAAAAGTATTGGACAAGTCCTCGAAAATACTCACAGAGTTGAGGTAGAGCACTTGGAGGCATTTCTATGGTGGGATAGCTATTGGAGGACCTAGTGATGAACACCAGTGATGACCGGGAAATCGAATCTATAGGACCCAACACTATGGGAACCTACATGGAAACTTGGCGATGGAAGGGAGAAGGAGGGGTGGCAAGGTTGCTAATTGAAGCTTTGATTGAGCCAAAGGAGGAGACGAGAGAGGTGGTGTGGTGAAAACTAAAGATAGAGATCGAGTAGGTAGGGACGTTTTAGGGAACAAAGGGTGGAATTAGGAGTGGGGTAGGAACATCTGAGGCCTATTAGTGATTTTGGAACCCTTAAGTAGTTGTGGGTTTTGTTGTGATGCAACTGCAACATCAGGGCAAAGAGGAGTCATAGGGCCACTTTGGGTGTTTCGTACAAAGAGAGGAAGTAGGGGCGAGTTATTTCTCAGTAGATTAAATAATGTCTCATGTAGATGATGAAGAAAGAATCGCGATGTGAGGGGGAAAGGTGAGGCAGAGAGTCGGGAAAGGAAAGCCTACGAAACAATTTCTATTCGCGAGAAACCCAGAGGTAGAGGACAACAAAAGGACCTTTGAATCATGGGATAATTAAACAATGACTGTCACATGGCACACATATGAGATAAATGAATAAATGTAACACATGATAGTGTTTAAAACACATGACTTTAGGTCAAATCAGATATTGAATGCAATTTCAATTAAATGACATTGAAAACCATATGTAACTCTTCCATAATCGAAAAGAAAGGGTCAAACGTGGTCAAAACTTTACCAAATTTGGACCACATGTCCTTTTAGGCTTTAGATTTTTTTTTCTCTATCCTTAGATTGCCATTTTAACCATGTGTTATACATAATTTCTATAAATGTCATTTTAATTATTTTTAAGGCATCAAAATTAGTAATGTGGTACATTTTCCCATTAATTCCTTTTCCTTGAGTAAAAAACAAGGTAATAACTTATTGCCCACTAATTATATCATTTCTGAACTTCATATCTCTTGTCTTGCTCTTTGATGTCCTTTAAGCATCATCGATGATAAGAGAGAGAGAAAATTGAAAAAGGAAACTAATGGTATATTATTTTTGAATTAATTGAAATTCATAATGCACATATGAAAGGGGAAAAGTATTATGAGTCACATTTTGTTCATGTTACTCCTTTAACCTCCATGAAATTTCATTTCGTAATATTTTTGCATTAACACCCTCAACGAATTTTTATTTACCACATTATAAGGCTTGATTATTATTAAAAATTTGGGATGTTGTAGGGACTCCATTCCATTTACATTCAGGGTGGAGTCTATCTGACATCCCGATTCAACCTTCTCCGTAGCAGGTCGTCAGAGGTGTATCCAATGGGGGGGTGGAACAAAGAGGGGATAGATTCTGAGTGGTTGACCCCGAGAAGGAATTCAAGGTGGTCTCCTCTTTGCTGCACTTGCCTCAGGGCATCCATAGGACCCTTTATATAAGTACTAGGGAGGGGAGGTTCTAGTGGTTTTAATGGTGTTCCCATGATAACTGGGATTTGGGTAAATCTCGATCCCTCACAAAAATTGGGAATATTAGTATAGAAAGGTTCTGATTTGTCTCCCAAACTCAGAAGGATAGGTTTCAGGTGTGGATACGGTTTGGAGAGAGAGCAAGAAATCAAATATGATTCAGAGCACTATAGCATGTTTCTTATCGAGGGTTGGAGGTAGAATACAAGATAAGAGCCATTTGATATGAATCCATGGGCTACCTGGATACCTCTCATTAAGTGATGTGCCCCTAAGTTGGATCCAGACATCGATTTCCAAAATTTTCACATTAATTGAATATCAATCACATCTGTCCCATAATGGAACCTTTATACAGATCTTACAAAATTCATATCTCTCCTACTTTTATCTCATTTGGTCCCAAATTTGGATATGTTCCTTATGATCCTGTAACCTCTCATTCAGAAAAGTTTGGTATTGAAGTAATTCTTCTAGATATCCTTTTCTTTCTCTTTAAATAAGAGAACAACTTTTACTTATTACAAGTAGGTCCCTAATGCTTCTCAAATTTCAATAGACCACTCAGAACCACTTTTATCTACTAAACTTTAAGGGAAAGTCATTAATAACTTTCTCAAGTTATATCAAAATTTTGGGATTTACTGAAATCACTTTTATAGTCAAAATTTTTGTATTTAGTATATCCTTAAATTAATTACCCACAACACATGTAAAGTCCTTTTCCTTTCAAATTCTAGAATACTCATCTTTTTGTTATTAATTCCTAGCATGCAAAATGTCAGACCGAGATAACACTATTTGATGCCTCAAATATTCTGTTTCCATAAATGACTAGATCATACTCCTTTAGTTATCTAAAAAAATCACATATATTGTTTTCTTTTGGAAACTTGCATATTATTCCATATTTTAGTTATTTAATAAACTACAAAGGAATTATCCTTTATTTATGCATAAAACTTCTTATTTCTTAAACTTGTTCCACAAGGACATATTTGCAAAGGCAATAGTATCATTGGCCTCACTCGGGCCTTGGGTTGCACCCATGCCACAAAGTTGATGGCTTTATTATTCTATCAATAATAATTTGAATTTACTTATTATATCGAGACTTATATTTATATATTTCAATTCAAACTCACCAAATTTTGAGGATATTGCATAATGATATTACAGAACTACTTCTATAAGAAGGTACCATCTCTAGAAACAAACACTTTTTATAACAAGGATTATTGAGATAATATCCTTTGGTTTTCATAGGATAACCCACAAAATAACACTTGTTAGATCTGGGTCCCAATTTTTTAGAAAATGAATGCTTCACATAAGCTTCACAACCACAAACCAACATGAAAGATGTGTTGGGATGCTTGACTATCCATATCTCATATGGTGTCTTTGGAACTTATTTAAAAGGAATGTGTTAAGTGTAAACACAATGGTTTCTAGAGCATATACCCAAATAAAATTAGAAAGTGCAAACTCACTCATCATGGACCATGCCATGTCAAACAATTCCCAATTCCTTCCATCTATAATACCATTATGTTGTAGAATCCATAGTGGATACAATTTTGATACAATTCCACACTCCATGAGAAGGTCTTTGAACTCTTAGCTCAAACATTCTCCACCTTGATCAAATTAAAACATCTTAATTTTATTGTTGGGTTGGCTCTTTGCTGTATTCTTGAATGCCTTGAGTTGTCAGTCTCCTCATCTCTCTCTTTCTCTCACTGAGTTGCTCTTAGGTTTCTCAAACCTTGAGGGGAATCAATGAGAAGACCTTAGTGCATGAACATATGGCCTCATCTGATATAATATATATAGAGGACTGGAGAGTTAGAGTTTCCTAGCCCCTATTTGGTTAGACTATGTACCACCTCATGGGAGAAGGAATCTGTCATGCACTGGGTATAAAATGCATTGTTTTGTGAGTCCTAGTATAATGCAAACTTCGCATGTCTTAACAGGAAGTCCCTAATATATGGAAATCTATTTATTGTCTAGATTCATATTTTATCTAGGTCCTCGAATAACACTTTTTGTTCCCTAAACTTATTCCAAAAATTACAATAAGGAATAATTCATCCTTTCTTAAAGCTATCTCTAAATGTGTCACCCTATAGGCACCATACTATTTTTGGGAATTAATTCACTAATTAATATTAATATCCATAAGAAATTAGTGGTGTCTAGTACACAATGTTGCTACCCAAGTAGTAAGATTGATCAAACAAGAGTAAATTGTCAATGCTCAGTGATACCATGTTGTATAATCTTTAAGTCTCATATATCCAGATTGAACTGGAGGCATGGACATTCCATCCTCATTACGTTCAATTCAAATTCCTTAATTTCATGTAGACTAGAAAGATACATATGATCAAAATATCATAACTCACATGAGCATGTCCATGCATTTATCTAGTCTCGCTTATCAAGAGGCCTTTGGTATCACTCATGTTAAATGTGAGAGACCAATTCCTTTTACATTAAACCCAATCACTACCTTTATGGAAATGTTGTTTAAGATCACATTGGGTAGAGTCACACCCTAATTCTATAAAGCACGTGATTAGGTTATTGATGAGATAAATATAGTAGTTCTTTTTGGTTGCGACATGGTTCCATCCAATTCTCATTATATTTGGATTTAATAAAAAAATGTAGAGATGGTCATTTGTGAAATATTGTATGTTCTTGTAATATCCTTAATGTTTGGAATTACATATTACTCTCTTGATAAGTGGTGACTACCCAAAATAGAATAATTATGGAAATATGATAACTCCAATTAATGGCTTGAGCCCTAGACATTGTTTAGGTCTTCAGAGTAAGTAAGTAAAGTTATAATCACTACTACAGAAACATCATTCAATGTCGCTTTTCTGGGCGTCGGTTATTTACGAAAACCGCCTCCAATAACATTCCACATCGGATATTTAGTAAATCCGATGTCTATATTCGAAGACCAGCCAGACACAGGTACCACTTTGTATTCAGTGTCGGCTAGGTAAACCAAACCGACGCATAAAATCACCCACGAAATCCAAATTTTGAACGAAAAGAAAAAGTGTCACATATAGCGTTGGTTTGTTAGACACAAACCGATGCCTATGTATGATGAGAATTTACGCGGAAAGTGTCACATACAGTTTCGGTTATCCTCTGATAACCGACGTTGATAATGGTTCCCGCCAAATAATTTAGGGTAAATATTGTTCAATTGGACATCGGTTTTTACGAGCAACTGACGCTGAAGAGGTTTAGGTGTCGGTGTTGTAGACAACCAACACCTTTTATGAACTTAATACCCCCACGATCACCCGACTCTTCCCCTTTCTTTTGTTTCATTGCTAGAATTTCTCCCAGGTGTTGCTACCGCCCGACTGCAACCCCCACCTGCCGCTGCTGCTGCTTGTGCGCCACCGCCGCTCCCTGCTCCTTCTGCACCGCCGTCTCTGGTCCTAGTCATCGTGCCCTGCGGCTACGTGCCAGTCCTGCGTCGGCGGTCCTGGAGCTAGCCACGCCTGCCCTGCGCTGGCAGTCCTTTGCTCGACCACACCTCGCCGCTGACCTGTCGACCTCACCTCGCCCTGCTCGCTTGCCCAGGTACCTACCGACCTACCCAGGCGGCAACCAGGTGCACCTAGGCAGCCAGGCGTTCACCTAGGGTCCCAAACCCAGGTGCCCAGCATAGTTAGGCCTCTGGGATGCCTGGGCGATGCTTAGGCTGCGCCAAGGCACAATGCTGCTGTGTATTTTTTTTTTAAAATTAAGTTATTTACTGATTTGTGTTTATTTATGTACTGATTTGTATTTATTTATGTATTGTTTTAGGAATTAATTGATCATCTACTGTTGCCCGCCGTCTCCCTGCCCGTCGCCTGCTCACCTGCCTACTTGCCTGCCTACTCGCCTATCATCCGTCTCGCCCAAACAGAGGTAAACCTTATTTTTTGACACTGCTTGATCTTTAATCACATAGACTTAATCAATATTGCTACTTGTATGATCCTAGTGATTAAAAGCACTCTTTCATGGTCCCTTCAGTAACTAATGTTCCCTTGAGATGAGTGTTAATTGATCTAGTTTGCTTACTTTCCTTGTAATGCCATCTTTTATGTGCTATGACATAGTCACCTTTAGAGTATTAAAATGATGCAACTTGTACACTTGTTAAATTTGAATCTATAAATCCTATGAATTGATATCACCCCACAAAATCAGTAGGCACTATTATGTCTTGTACACTCTAGAATCAAGATCTAATACTCCTATGCTATTTTAACACCATGAGACATTTTTTGCTCATTCTAGTGGATTATTATGACCTATGATGACCTAACATGAAACCATGCTCTTAATGATATGATTTACATATCTATTATTGTGTTTGTTGGCCTAGAAACCCGTCCAAGATTTACTCATTAGGAGTAAATCTTGGATAGTCCCCGGTTAGGGACTGTTCTTGAACACCTAATCTCACTTAGGATGTAAGTGTATAATGTGTATTGGGTTTTCGAGAAAATTTCAGTAGTATTTCCCTTTTGTTCTCTAAGTACATATGTACTTAGAGAACATCGGGGAAATGCTGCCGAAATTTTCTTAAAAACCCAGTACACATTATACACTTACTAGTGAGATTAGGTGTTCAAGGATGGGATAGGTGGTACACATTTATTATATATCAGAATGACATCACATGTGTTTGTTGGCCTAGAAACTAGTCCAAGATTTACTCATTAGGAGTAAATCTTGGATAGTCCCCAGTTTGGGACTGTTCTTGAACACCTAATCTCACTTAGGATGTAAGTGTATAATGTGTATTGGGTTTTCGAGAAAATTTCGGACAAAACTCGACCGACCATTTAACTGGAAATGGCATGTTACCTAATCGGTCGAGTTCTGTGAGTGCACAACTCGACCGATGCAATCTTCAGAAAATCGACCAAGGATGATCGGTCGAGTTTCAAGCCAGGGAAACTTGACCGACCAAGTGCCTGTAATCCATTTTCTAATTTGCATTTAAAGTGATTAGCACTTGGTGAAATTTGTCCCAAACATTTTTCTCTTCTAAGTTACAAGTCAATTCATCATTACAAGTGATTACGTAGATGTTCTAAGGTCGTTTACATTGAAAACCCAAAACGCACACTTGTAGCCATTTTGACTTGAACTTGACCCATTCTAGGGCTTTGGATTTTATATCCTTTTCATGTACCTAATGCCTTCAAACAATCTTAATGGAGCTAAATGTTTGCTTTTGTAATATCAATATCATTTTCAAATTTGATGTTTCATTATCTTCTAGTTAATACAAATGCTAAATGTTTGCCTTTTTAATGACATTTTCAGATGGCTGACCATGATGAGCATGATGTCCATGATGAGCATGAAGTCCATGATGAGCATGTTGTCCATGATGAGCATGGGGACGATACCAATGTAAGTTCTAAAAACATATCATGTATTTCTATAAAATTCATATCTTCTAGTTATGTCATATATCCCATATTTCTATATTGGGCTAATTCAGTGTGTTTATTTTTTTGTCAAATTTTAGGTTGATGATGCACATGTACCCACTGAAGCACTGCAGGAACTTGATGCGCATCACCAAAAAGTTAACAAGAAAAGGGGCATCACTCTGTTTAACAAGTTAATAGCGCTAAGTGGCAGTGGATCCAAATTGGTTGTGGAGTTTGATAATGGAGGAAATGCAATTGGAGTGAACCGCAATAATTTTGTAAACTATCATGGGGTTGTCACTCGAAGCCATTGTGGTGTTAAGTATGATAATTGGCATAAAGTTCCTCAGGCGAAGAAAGACTTGATATGGAAGGATTTATGCGTGAATTATTATTATTTGCAATTCTATTTTGTAGATTACAAATTCTATTATTTGTAATTCTATTTTTGGATACTAGTTAATAACAATTCTATTTTACAGAATCTGTTTGCATTAGATGAGAAGCTCCATCGTAAAAGCGTGATGCAACGCGCTGGAAAGATGCTTAGGAACTATAGGACAAATCTCAACAGAGAATACATAAAATATGGTGATAAGAAGAAGAAGTCAGCTCTTGAACAGTGGAACTTCTTGGACAAAGAATATTGGGACAATTTTGTTGCTTCAAGAAAATCTGAAGAATTCAAGGTATTAGGTGTCACTCCCAATTTAATTAATATACGTTGTATTCACCTATTCAAGATTAACATTTAGTGCTACTAACCAAATCATTAATGTGCATACTAACTAGGCCCTCAGTGAGGCGCAAAAAGCAAGGCGTGCACTGAATGTACATGACCACACTATGGGTCCAAAGGGCTATGCAAGCGTTCGCCAAAGACTACAGGCGGAGTCTGTTGCTACTCAGGAGTCCTCTACTATAAGTATCACACCTCTGCCTCACCATGATGTTTGGATAGCTGGGAGGCAAAATAAGAAGGGAGAAATAAGGAAGCCTGCAACTGCTGAGATGGCTCCAAAAATGGTAAAATACAACTCTTAGAGAAATTGTTTGAATATTGATTATTTGTGGTGTTAACTTACCAATTTCTGTTGATGGTGATTAGCGGGAGCTGCACGAGCAGAAGAAACAAGGCATGTTCATCCCTCAGGGCACAAGGGATGAATTGACAGTTGCTCTGGGTAACCTAGAGCATCCTAGACGTGTTAGGGGTGCAGGTGCTAGTGTGGGCATCAAAGCATTCTTTGGGCCATCCCGGCGCAAACCCAGAGTGGGACTTTCATAAGAAGAGGTAACCTATTCTTTTTTTAGAATGTTACTGCAAAAGGAAATTCAATAATAAGAAGCTAATGTTTCTTTTATCCATGTATAGGAGAATAAGAGAGTCGAGAATATAGTTGCTAAGAAGGTCAATGATATAGTTGCTAAGAAAATCAAGGAAGAAATAGTGCAGTGGCAGACATCTCAGGCTTCCAATCAGCCTATGGCGACCTACTCTTCTCCTGATGTACAGACTGAGAGTAATCTTGTAGACCCACCAACACCTAACACATATACTGTAAGTATTGTTTATGACATTATAGCTAGTCTTTTCAAGATGATATGTATATATGTATACTATTCTTTACGTAAATTTGTAGGCATTGAAGCCATGCCGCATAAAATTGCAAGACTATGTTGTTGCAGAGGCACAAGCTTACCCGTCCCTTCCTGGGGCAACATTTCACGGGACTCCAATGCCACAGGGCTACGTTCGTGTGAGCTCGATATGTGTATTACCCGATTGGAGGGAAGCTACATTGCCATTTCCCCACCCAGATATTGATACACTTGCTGAGGCAGAAGGTGGGGTGATATTGTGGCCCAAAGTAGATGTCGTCTACACTACTGAAATTGTAAGATAAATTTACATTACTTTAGATTGTTAATGTGTATATATGAGGTCAACTGATCTGAAATTTTATATACAGGTTAAAAAGAAGACACCCGGAGCACCTAGGCCTCCACCTCCACTTCCTGCATTACCAAGTTGGGTTCCAACTGACCTAAAATACCCGTTAGGTTTTGCTTGTAGGGGAATGGCATGTTGGCTACGGGCAAATAATATACATTTCCCTATAATTGTTTCTTTAGAAGCGTATTATGCAGGTCAATCACACGAAAGCTCTTTATTTATACAAGATATTATCGAGCTGTTTATGTATGATTGGCTGAATACATCAATGATAGAGACATGGATAAGGTGAGATCTTGTTTATACATCCATATACCTTGTGTAAGATCCGGTGATCTGGTTTCTTATATATTAATGCATACATAATACATATTTTGCAGCTACTTAGTCGAAGATCAAGGTAAACAATTTGCATTTGATCATGTGGGATTTTTGATTCCATCATTGATTAGTATGGTAGCTAAAGACCCTGATAGTGTTCAACAATACTGTATAGATTCTTTTACAATTTTCGGTCAGTAAAAGAAGACAATAATAATAGATCCATTCAATTTCAGGTAAGTTTACTTTATTTATAATTTGGACTTAAGAAAATTACATTTTTATTGTGGATTTTGAGTTATTAATTTTTAACTTTTTTACCTCTAGCGGTAGGCATTGGGAGTTACTAGTTATTGTCCCCGGGACGTTCACTATTTATTATCTAGATCCTGCGGGGAGTACATTGAATACTAAAATTGGACACGTAATGAGAATGCCATTATTCTGGTGAGAAATATTTCATTTTTATATCCGTTAACATCTATTATTACTATTTAATTACACAATGTACTATGTTACATTAACATGTAGGGGTTTAGATGAGTTCAAAAAGGCTGGATGAACAGTCCCAAGGAGAAAGAACCAACCAATAATTTGGGAGAACGTAAAAGTAAGTTCCCGACTCCAATGTATATATTATTGATGTGAACTGTGCTTAGTTGTATTTTTTAATATTTTGTATGTTTCAATTTATAGTGCGCTACACAAGACAACGGCTGGGCATTCACATACTATGTGATGTGATTTATGCAGATGATTATCAAACATGTCGTATTGGACATCAATACCATACATGAGGTATTATATATAGTCTCATTAGTTAGTATGAAATATATCAATCTTATTTTTATATTATTACTTATATATACATAATTCTCTTTGCAGGTGTTTAAAACTGACCACACTATAGGTAAACGCTTAAAAAATATACATGCTCCATATATGATGGAAGTATTAAATGAAGTAAGAGAAGAATGGGCAAAAGCCATACAACCAATGGCGATTGTAAAATATAATTGGGATACTGATAGCGATGTTGAATGATATTTTGTAAATGAATATTTCTAAATGTTTATACATGTCTGAATGTTTCTACATGTTTTGAATGTTTCTACATGTGTGAATGTGAGAATTGAATTGATGTCTGAATGTATCTACTTGTGTGAAAAAATATATGTTGATTTTGCAAGTTTGTGGCCTGTTTGTAGGTTGATATCAATGGATGTCGTAAACCTACAGTTTAGAAAATTGAATTGCAGGTTCTCATCTTGTTGACCAGCCACAACATGCCTGCAAACTGATAAGAAAAAAAAATTAAAACATAGGCGTCGGTTATTTATAGAACACTGTCATCAAAGGCCTACCACATCAGTTATTGGACAAAAACTGCCGCCTAATGTGACAAACAATCTGACTGTGCAGGAAACCACGGCCGTGGTGGAAATGACGTCGCTTATTCGTATACAACTGACGCCTATAGTACTAAACACGACCGTGTAGGGAAGCACGGTCGTGGCGTCAGGGAATATGGCGTCGGTGTTTTAGCTGCAAACCGACGCAGAAAGTGTCCTAGATCGTACCCTTTTTTGTGGCGCGAACCCTTTTGGTGTCTACTTACTATATATGACCGACACCTATCGGTTATATAGGCATCGGGTATAAAACCGACGCAGAAGAGTTCGACCTTTAGCGGCGCCCACATAGGCGTCGCTTGAAATCCGTCGCTAAAAGGGGCTAAACAACCGACGCCAAAGGCGTGTTCTGTAGTAGTGAATGATAAAATGTGTCATAACAAAGTTTCAATTGAGGAATTATATTGGTTCACCTATTAGTAATATGATTAGTCTAATAGACCCTTTGAAAGACCACGAAATGGACCTTGTGCCCCAAAATCCAATTCAATCCCATTTGGGCCAATCAAAGCTTACATATAGGTCCTTTTAATACAAAATGGGAATATAATTTTTTGTGCTCATATTTAGTTCTCAAAACATTTTTAATATATTAATAACTAGAATATAAGGTTATGGGAGAAATTTCATATAATTATGATTTAACTAATGGCCAAGGTAATTAAATAACTAATTATCCATTATTTACTTACATAATATGTTTGGAGTAATTATCTAATTGGATTTAATCTGGTCCTTTTTCCATGGAATTATAATGGGAATATATAGTTAATATCAAAATTTGAGATTAAATAGGGTCTATATGTGGCATATATAATTAATTATTTAAACTAGACTTTTATCAAAAAAAGAAAAAATGGGGGATCCACAGTCTCAGATCTTTGTGGATCCCAAATAGGGACGCAAATAGAGTATATTGAGGGTGGATATCCACACAAGATATTTAGAGTGGTTTCTATATAAGCTTCAGATTTTGGAAGCTTACGGTTGGCCGGACCCAATACTAGGGTTTTGACTCAAAAGAAAGTAAAGAAGAAGGAAAACCGAGGTAGAAGACTGGATGGTAGTGACTTGTAGGGCTACAGGTTGGGATCTATTTCCTAACTGAACTTTGTGGAGGGGGCAACGTCTCCCTATCTAGTAAGGGTCAAACGGAGACATCGAAGGCCTCAGTGTATCTAGCAATGACTTGTGCATCAAGATCGGGTCAATGGAGAAGGAGATCAGTGGCTGCGGCGATGGGCTCTGTTTCAGCGTATGAAATAGTGTAGCTGCATGTGAGAAGAAAGAGAACAACTTGGGTCCATGGATTCTAGGGTAGCCGGACCAAGACAGGGATCCATAGAGCTTAAGTCTTGAAGTTTGTTGGGCGTGCAAGTGGAGATCCAGAAGGCTAGATCCAAAATCAGTGGCCAGGTTTCTCTAAACTAGGTAATCTTCCAAAAATTATATCTTAGGTTTGGAAATTTGTATTTTTACAAACAAGGTGTCTGTCAAAAGTGAATGATGTCTACTATTCAGTAAAAACTGATTAGAAGGGTGTTTTTAGTGTATGATATTTATTATGAATTGATTTCTAAAAGTCATGAGAATTCAATGTTTTGTGCATTCAAAATAGAAAACAACTTATAAATAAATTTTTTATAATAAGTGTATTCTTACATGTTTAACATGTTTGCAATGATGGATCATTGTGATTTGATATTTTACCAAGGTTTTAAACATAAACCCTAATAAGGGTATTTTGGGTATTTCTGTAACACCCCTGACCTGGGTTATACTTTAACCCTAGGTGTTTTGATTAAGAAAGATTATTAAATTCTTAATCTCATCTTGTGAAAGGTAATTAGGGCTCAAGAGGAACTTATATTGCAATTCTAGTCCTTTTTGAACATTGTTGAAATCAATGTTTTGTTTGTTTTGGACTAATGTGCAAAATACCCAAGTTGAGGGGTTTAAGTGCAAATTGTTCATGATAATATGTTCCTCATGTGTTGAAGCATCATGAGAGTGAATATGATGCTGAGGTGTGGCTTATGGAAGCCTGAATACCAAGAAAGAACTGATAAAGCAATGTTTGTGCATTGAAACCTAGTTTTGGTGTAAAGTGCAATTTACCCAAAACCTAGGGTTCAATATGCAAATTACCACTTCAATAAGGTCCTTAATGCTTCTTGGAATCATGTAGAGCAACGAAAATGATAGGGGTGCCTCATTTGAATTAAGTTGGAGGAGAGAGAATCTTGATATTAAAATAATCAAGATTTAATCCTAATTGAAACCCTGATTCGATTTAGGGCAAAAATAAATGTATTAATTAAAGAGCCTTCAACCAAAATTAAAATGGTTGGATTCATATGTATGTGTGACTTCCTTGAACTTTGCAAGGACCAAGAAAATATCCAAGGGAGTGGATAACTCACACACAATTTTATAAGAAAAAGAAATATCCACTCACATATGGATATTAATATAGTATGATTTAAGATGCTTGATTTTCTTTTCTTTAAATCATGGATAATTGAGAGGGATAAAAGGAAAACAAGATAGCCTCGTCCCAAAGGAATATAAGGGGGAAGAGGCGGCCACATTTTTGGGATTAAATGAATTGTTATAAGGCACTTTCTCTCTCCTTGAATTTCTTATAAAAAGACCCTTTACAAGCCAAATGGAAGGCTTTTTCGACCCCACTTCTTCTCCTTGCTTGGGAAACGACCAAGGGAGCTTGGGAGGATCAGGAGGACGACCCCCAACCTGTTGTTAAGGTTCTTGATCCATTTCACCTTGATTCCATGGTGGAAATCGAAAATAAATTATGGATTTCTTCCTATTTCGATCTCCTCTTCAATTCTAACCATTCCTTTTCACTCAAACCTTGAGGACGAGCCTTGGAATGGTGAAAGGAGTTGCATCCACCATTGTTGCCATGGACATGGAGCTTTAGAGCTCAATTGGAGGTGGGTTTTATAATTTGAACCCTTTTTCATTGTTATTCAACCATTAATCTTGCAATTTCAATGATTCCTTCATTATCTTATTTAATTGCTGTTTTAAAATGGTTATTTCATGAAATCAGAAGTTGTTAGAACTTCAGGGACGAAAGTAGATGATGATGACATCATATTGGATACTTTTTCCAAAGAAATCATGGTTCATACGGTTTTGAGTTAATTGCTCATGCGGTTTCACCAAACCATTTGAGAGCAAACAGTTTGAAACCGTTTGGGAGAAAATGGTTTCAAAACCATTTGAGCGAGTTGACCAAGGTCTGAACTTTTGAGATTACTGTTCTGAATTATGTTTGTTAATGACTCACCAAATTTTATGGGTTAACTCCCAAGGAATCGTGAGTTGATGGCCAATCAATTAGGCAAAGCCTAATTGGATTAAGTGCTGATTTTCAACTTGATTTATTTTCCTTTTTGGGAAAACGGTTTCAAAACCGTTTGAGAGGGTTGAACAAAGGTTGACCGTTTGAGATTCCTGTTCCTACTGATTTTTTTTTAAAAACTCACCAAATTTTATGGATTAATTCCAAAGGAATCATGAGTTGAAGGCTAATCAATCAGGCAAACCCTAATTGGATTAAGTGCTGATTTTCAACTTGATTGATTTGAATTTTTGGGTAATTTAACCCAAACAATTTCAAAACCGTTTCGGGATTACCCAAACGGTCTCAAAACCGTTTGGGGGTCACCCAAGACCGTATGGAGGTCTAGGGTTGGATATGGTTAAGTGTTTGATGGACAAAAGATATGGTGTTAACCCTAATTGGCTAAGTGCTGATTTTGCATAGGAATGAGTTGATGTTTTGGGTTGATTGACCCAAACGGTTTCAAAACCGTTTGGGAATCACCCAAACGGTCTCAAGACCATTTGGGGATCACCCAAGACCGTTTGGAGGTCTAGGGATAAGCATGGTTGACCAATTGAATGCCTAAAGGTACCAAATCACTTTGCAATTAAGTGCTGATTTGATGATCAACTCAATAGCTCAAACCCTAATGATTTTTCACTACAATCCAAGGGTTGGATGAGCCAAACGGTCTCAATACTGTTTGGAGCTCATCCAAACGGTCTCAAGACCGTTTGGAGGTCACCCAAGACCGTTTGGAGGTCTAGGGGTGAGTATGGTTAAGCAATTGATGATCCAATGATACTAAGTTAAAGTGTAATCAATTGCTGATTTGGTGATCAATCCAATGATCCAAACCCTAATTGGTTGACTTGGATTTTTATGATGTGATGGGCAAATGGTATTCACCTACTTGGGCAAATGGTCTTCACCTACTTGGGAAAACGGTCTTCACCTACTTGGGCAAACGGTCTCAAACACCACCTTTACCAAACAATTTCAAACCATTTGAACTTTGAAAGACCAAGACCGTTTGGGGGTCAAGTAGTCAAAGTTGATTGTAGATTCAATTGATCAAATGAATTGGATACCTTATGTAATGGAGGTCTAAGGTGATTGAATCTCTCGAGAATAGAGATGATGAATGACTCATTGATCCAATGATGATTAGTAATGATAATCAATGAAGGTACAAAGATTGAAACCCTATTAGTACCTAAGTGATTAGTGCCAATTAAGGGATGAACCCTAATTGCTTATAGGATCAATGACTTGGTACACTATGTCATTCATAGTTGTGTGTACTTGATTGAAGGGATGATATGACCTTATCAAGTTGAGATGATGTTAGCATGAATTCATAACATGAATATGATTCATGATTAAGGGTATGATCCTTAAGTAAAGAGATCATGAAACCCTAATCATGAACATAAACCCTAATTGACAGGGTTATTGAATTCTAACCCGAATTGAGGACAATTCTAAATGAAACCCTAATCCAGGGTAAGGATGTAGCCCTAATCTAGGGTAATCATAAGTGAAACTCTAATTTAGGGAAAAGAGATGTAAATCCCTAATTGGGATGAATAGTGAATCTCCAATTATGGATAATTGAATGAAATCCTAATAGAGATGAATAATAGACCCAAATTGTGGGAAACTATGGTGGAAACCCTAGTTGAGGGTGATTCCATGAGAAACCCTAGTTGAGGGTGATTCCATGAGAAACCTTAACTAAGTATTAACACCACATGATGTACTAATGTTATGTTGTGATAAGAGGCTCCTAAGAAGGGTGAAGGCATGTGAGACTCTAATGAGGATTCATAATACATAAAGCCCTAATCTTGGATAATATGACAATGAATCATAATTCTAATCTTAAGTAAGGGTATAAAGAAACCCTAATGATGAGATAGAAGGAATGGCCTTATAAAGGTGAAACATTTCATGTGGTTGAATATATGCAACCTAATTGTAAGCATTGTCTTTACCATTAGACGAGTCCATATCATTAAAGATAGTTGGACAACTCTAATGTGTGGCATATTCAATATATGCTATAGGTAAGTGATTAGTGATGGAATGTATTAAGAAGGGAAATACCTTAATACAAGATAAGATGGCTAATTCAGGAGAGTCTGAAGTGATGAGAAAGTGATACATCAAAATATGATAGTTATCACATTCAACACTTCAGGGTTTATATGTCTTGATGTACTCCAAATCCAATATAATTGGGTAAGAAACATATGAAGTGTGTTATGCAACTATTACAATGAAATGTAATGAGTTGTTGCACCTTGATGAGTGTTAATTAATGTACCTTGAGAATGGGGTTAAGCCCAAATGATGTGTATGATATAATCATACCATGACGAGGATGAGAAATGAACTCATACCTTGAATTGATGATCATTAATGCTATATGATGAAAGTAATGTTCTAGAATAATCAAACATGATATCCTTGAATGCCCCAGAGGTATGGAATAATGTATTAAGGGTTGGACAGATAATGATATCATGAAATCTTTATTAATAAGAAATGGGAACCCTAACCCTAATTTGGGTAAAAAGGAATGAAAATCCCTATTTGATAGTAAACCCTAATTCCTGGTAAAGGAATAATGGTGTTACTATCGCATCACATGATGTGATGAATATCTTGTATGACTGTTATCATGCCTAATAACCATATAGATAATATGAGGTGATGTATATATCTAGTTTGAGCTGTGACATTTATATAATGAATGTTGATTGGCATTATGTGCCTTAATGTTGTTGTTGCTTGGTAAAAGAAGCAATATGCATGGACTTTTATGAGTCACATGAGTAAGTTGTTACCTAGTGAGAGGTGACACGATATTTCATGGCCTTGTGAGCCAGGTGTGATGCTTGTGTAACAAGTATCATGAATGCCTTGGTCAGATGACCTGAAGGTGATAGTTACCTAAAAAAGGTATAATAATGTTCAATGATGAGTTAAGGGTTTGAATACCCAGAACCATATGATTATGGTACTGAGAATGTGAAGGGATGAGAATTCCCAGTATTGAAATGAGGGACTGAGTTCCCAGGGTCTTTGAAAGACTGATAAATATCTAATGAAAGTAATACATGTCTCTTTATAGCATTGTTGTGATGGAATGGACTTTTGGAATCCTAAATGTCCAATGACATAAGTGTTTTCACACATGTTGAGTTGTTTTGAGAGTTCCATGTGTTTTTGGTAAAAATTGAGTGTTGATGATGTTAATATAATGATTTGGATCCATAAATTTTATGCCTTCTTGAGGAATTTAATTGAATGGTCTAGTAGTTCAGTTTTGTCACCAAATTTGAATAGAAGGTAGTCAGAGAGGTAAGGAAGATATGGTTAAAATTTGGTGGCAATTGGATGTTTCTAGAGGAAGTTACTAAGGTTTGAAATTTGTGAAATAATGTGCATTTTGAGGATTAATAGAACAAGTTTAAAAGCTTTTGGGCTGCGTCACACCCCTTTGTTTTAGGTTGGGCCAGCGCGGCCAATCTCAGCCATCCATTTATGATCTATTGGCTAGGATCGCTAACTTGAGTAAGTCGCGGATAGGCTCAAGTGAGGAACTCACTCAGACCACTGGATTGAAGATCAAGGGCCCCTGTGTTGTCCCTAACCTTACAGTTACCTCCTTGACCGCAGGCGAGGACCATGATGTCGTGGTTCTCGTTGATCATGGGGCGTGGGTGAGAAGGGACCGAGTAGTTGAGGTCACCCCTTTGTGATGAGTCATTTAACCCTTGTTTCAGTTCGAGAGAGCAAGTAAACAGAGAGAATGAGCCCTCTGTTGTCAGCGCCTCTCCACCGCAGAGAGCAGATCGTGGCTAGAGGTAGACACAGAGGAAAAATTGGAGGAAGAAGGAAGTAGAGGCAGAAGAGAAAGTCCGGTAGAAGGTGAGGAGTCGAGAAGCAAGGCCGCGGTTAGGGGAGTCCAACATAGTCGTTCTCGTGGACCTCAATGGTGGTTTTGTTTGTTGCCGAGCTGCAGTTTGCCCAAGATGGAGATTGAGTTTGGGAGCACCACAGTGGGGTTCCCTTTTGCTTTTGGAGCTTCAGTGGAGTTCAGGGAGGCTTGGCGGTGCTAGAGGGGGGCTTTAGGCGGAGGTTGGGTGGCGTGGAGGCACCATGCCTCTACTTCGCCGGTGCTATGGAAGAAGGTGGCAGCGTACCAGTGGAGAACAAGATCCACGACTGACGACCATGGGGCGAGTAGCTATGGGCACCCGAGAGAGGTAGACGAAGATGATGAAGGCCTTCAGAGCTGACGAGGAGCACTCAGTTGTGGCAGATTGCTCGTCGGAGACCCTTCCTGGCGGTGGTGCCCTGCGGCTCTAGATCGTAGACAACGAGAAAGAGAAAGGAAGGGGAAAGCAAACCTGAACCGGGCTGAACCCGGCTTATACCAAGAGACCCAGTGAACCGTCGGATCAGTGCGGGCCATGTGGCACTCACCTACTGGCCCATAAAGGTAAATAATTTAGTAAATGTTAGGATCTTCAATAATTCATAATAAATAGCCTGCTTATCAAAAAAATATAAATAATATACCATTTTTCTTAGAAAAATGAGTAGAACAACATGGAATGATAATATCAGGCTTTTGATGCTTAAATCTTAGTGATATCTTACAAGATGTATAATGATCTTTTCATGTATAATGAATAATAAACGATGACCTAAAATTATGAGAAAATACTAGTGAATCATAATTCATGTTTATAATGCATATGATGTCAGATGTGGTCATGTTAATGCCAATAATCATTCATTTTACTTCATATGGATAGTTAGGGTTAATAACCCTAAATAAAATGAATTAAATGCATACATGGTCAATAAATGATAAATTTACAGAGTTAGCTCATATCAGTATCTAGAACCTCAGAATTAAATATGAGATGAATATGATGCACATAATCTATGTTATATGATGATGTTTACTCTTAATGTGATATAAACCCTAATTTGAGTAATGCATGTAACCTAGGGTTAACATGTGACATAATGTTAATATGTTCAGATGATGAACTTTGATAATGAGACATGATCTGGAAAGTGACATCAGTATGATAAATCTAAGATAAGAATACAAGTAATAACATATATAACATAATGAGATAGGCAAACCCTAAAATGGATATAAATAGGGTTAATGACGATGAGAACCTGATGATAGTTTATGATCTTGCCTAAATCAGGTTTGACTAAGGATATAGTTGATATCAGGAATATGTGGTGATTAGGATGTCTCTTGGGAAGGTACACCATTACCTCTTACTTGGCTTATTATTCAATATGCTTGTGTTATATGCATAGTAAAATACTTGGCATAGGGTATTGGATGAAATGATTGTTCTGGTATGATATGTTGCCTGATTTTTCATACTTATGGCTATGGACACATGAAACATAAGATATCTGATGCATCATATATATGAAAGCACACGGTGCTCAGAAAGTGATCACAAACTCCTCGGGAGTAGATCACATGTATAATGATCACAAACCACTTGGTGGTAGATCATAAGGCCTAAAGACATCAAAGCCCTAGGGGCAGATGCACGAGAAATATGATGGAAATAAGCTTAAAACATGTGTTCTCTTTTGTTAATAATCATTCTTGTTCAAGTATATGCTTTTTGTTATAATGTTCTATAACTTCCAAGTATTAGTTTTATCTTATTGCGAAGATATGATGAGAGGTATATAAAAGACACGTAGGCGTACTTAGTACAATATTCTTGAATATTGTGCTGACGTGTACCGCATGTAATCTTTTGTTTAGGTTGTGGTCTTGTGCTCTTGAAGATCCAAGATAGTGAGAGTTGTGTAGCGAGCTGATGTACAGGTGGACCTGTTGTCTTAAGATCATGTAGTTTAGTTGTAGTACATGTATATGTAGAGTTTGTTGTTCAATATGTAATATCAAATGTTGTAACAATTCATGTTGTAATTATTTGTTGAATAGTGAACATGTGTTGTATGGTTTTATTATTGTTCATGTGCATGTGCTACTGTTGTTTCCTTCTGACTCCCTTGATTTTCTCTTTCTTAGCCTAGTGTGTGATGCTTAAATTGGGATTCTCGCTGAGGTGAGGGCTTCAATTTGGACGTCACACATCAAATTAAGTTTTAGAAAATCCAGGGACGTCACAGGTGGTATCAGAGCATGAACAATAGCAAAGCCTGACATTTGCTCATTATGCAACTCAAAACCAGAAAACCTTGAACTTAATAATATCTTTAGATTAGTTGTCTTTTAGAGACTAGATCTGACCTAGCCTCTAGGCTAGCACCTAGATGTCTAAGAACTAGGTCTAGAATGGTGCTTGTTGAGTAGCAAGTCCTTAGATGTCGTTCTTTCCTTGTAGTGCAGTGGTATGGGACGTTGCACTATTTGGAAATGACGTGCATCAAGGGAAGAGAAACCCTATTCATATTGCGCACATTGTCTAGAGTAGCTACACTAGTCTACCCCTTGTTCTCACCCCATTTCACTAGTTTTCATGACACTGTACTCTCTACTATGTGTGGGACACTCGTTTTTAGGATTTGGTTTTGGATTCCAATCAAATCGAACCTTGATAGTTTTCTCTGATGCTTGTTTTACCAGAGAAAAACTATATAATATTTTACTATATATATGTATTACAAAAATGTGTCCCCACACATGTACGAGTAGGAGGTGGTCATGCAACCTAAGTGAAAGTGAATGACATCAGTCTAGAAGAGAGAGTAGTTCTAGATTAGATGTCTAGAGCCTTGTTGGAATATATATATGATAGTTGGAATAGATGAAATAAGTTTTGATGATATGATGATCTAAGTTGTATATAGATGGTATAAGATGGTTAAGATGATTTATGTTTGTCCTTGAGGACTTAAGTTCAATTTTGAGGTTTTGAGATAAGTTTTGATGATGCAAGTATGCATTCTTTTATGAGATAAGATATGTTAAGTTAAGACAAGTTGTGAGTCAGCATGAGCCTCAAGCTCTTTTACAAAGGAGGACCTCTAGTGTTAGGACCAGTTTGGGGGTTAGCTCAAGAGAGAGCGAGACCTACAAGGAGAAGGTCAGAGAACCTAGACTCCATGATATGAGAAATATGTGATATGATATGTCCTGAACTAGAATACTCCTAAGTGATTGAGTTGAGTTGTTTTATGCATGATTCCTATAGTTATCTTGAACCCTAGATGTCCTTGGGAGGACCAAACCCTAGAGACAGAGAGAGGCTGGTTAAATATGTGCATATGTGGATAAGAATATGAGTGCCTACCATATGGGTGAGGGAGAGAGCCCAAGACCCTGGAGGAGGTAGCTATGTTAGTTTCTATGAAGCCTCATGCTCGGGTTTGTGGTTTCCCACATAGGAATCTAGTGATGTATATGAGAGAGCTTTCGGTAAGATGTTTCATGGGTAGAGACCTATGAAGAGAATGTCATGTCATGTGTTTGTTTGTGCTATGTGGATAGAGCTTGGAAAGCAATCCCTAGTGCCAACAATGAGGTAATCTAAGAACCCTAGACCGAGAGGAAAAATAAAGTATATGCATATGAGATAACTATAAAGATGAGTTAGCCTAGAGAGACTGAGTATGACACTGCCCTCGTGGTATGGGTTAGAGGAACCTCCTTTGGCCTAAGTAAAGTTTTGATATATGAGCCACTCACATAAGTTTGTTTAGCACAACCATGATATAATATATGTAAGATGTGATCTAATCTCTATACGTGATATATAGACATGATATTATGGAAATCTTGAAATGGTTAATAGATATGAATGCATAAATGATTAACCATATACACTAATAATGATGATAATATGATACTGTTGATCAATCTTGTGATAATATCACTAGTAAATGTTGTAATTTATTATGAGAAATGAAATAAGATCATATGCATGAAACATGTTACATGAGGTGTTAATATTAGTGGCTAATAAAAAAAATAGTTTGACAATTAGCACACATAATGATTATGACACCTTGATAGGATCTATATGGATAAAGTGGGTTAACTATAGCTAACACCTACCTAAAAGGCATGTGTTAATGTTGAACATGTTCTAACAACTGAGCTCAATAAATGTGGATGACACCTTGATGTATGAGTTAATATTAGCTAACTCCTTTAGAACATGGTAATATGTTGTGGGAACCCTAACGCATGGGTTAAGATAAAGATGCAACCCTGATATATGAGATATGTAATGACATAACCTAAGCTTCTAAACCTTGAGTTCATCCTTGAATGGAGGGTTTGTGCACCAAGATGGTTGTAAAACCTCCTAATAGTGCTTTGGATACATGGTTCTAGACAACCTTTGCAGACATGTTATATATAGAATGGTGCCTACAAGTGGATGAAGTCAAGAGAATGCTTTCCCATGAAGTATGAGTATGGCTTACTTTCGAGGACGAAAGTTCTTTTAAGATGTATATGATGTGAAAGACTGGATTTTTGGGCTTAATTTCGAGGGCGAAATATCTTTTAAGGTGTGTAGGATGTGATGGAATGGACTTTTAGAATCCTAAATGTCCAATGACATAAGTGTATTCACACATGTTGAGTTGTTTTGAGAGTTCCATGTGTTTTTGGTAAAAATTGAGTGTTGATGATGTTAATATAATGATTTGGATCCATAAATTTTATGCCTTCTTGAGGAATTTAATTGAATCGTCTAGTACTTGAGTTTTGTCACCAAATTTGAATAGAAGGTAGTCAGAGAGGTAAGGAATCTATGGTTAATATTTGGTGACAATTGGATGTTTCTAGAGGAAGTTACTAAGGTTTGAAATTTGTGAAATAATGTGCATTTTGAGGATGAATAGAACAATTTTAAAAGCTTTTGGGCTGCGTCACACCCCTTTGTTTTGGGCTGGGCCAGCGCGGCCAATCTCAGCCATCCATTTATGATCTATTGGGTGGGATCGCTAACTTGAGTAAGTCGCGGATAGGCTCAAGTGAGGAACTCACTCAGACCACTGGATTGAAGATCAAGGGCCCCTGTGTTGTCCCTAACCTTATAGTTACCTCCTTGACCGCAGGCCAGGACCATGATGTCGTGGTTCTCATTGATCGTGGGGCGTGGGTGAGAAGGGACTGAGTAGTTGAGGTCGCCCCTTTGTGATGAGTCGTTTAACCCTTGTTTCAGTTCGAGAGAGCAAGTAAACAGAGAGAATGAGCCCTCCGTTGCCAGTGCCTCTCCACCGCAGAGAACAGGTCATGGCTATAGGTAGACACAGAGGAAAAATTGGAGGAAGAAGGAAGTAGAGGCAGAAGAGAAAGTTCGGAAGAAGGTGAGGAGTCGAGAAGCAAGGACGCGGTTAGGGGAGTCCAACATAGTCGTTCTTGTGGACCTCAATGGTGGTTTTGTTCGTTGCCGAGCTGTAGTTTGCCCAAGATGGAGATCGAGTGTGGGAGCACCACAGTGGAGTTCCCTTTTGCTTTTGGAGCTTCAGTGGAGTTCAGGGAGGCTTGGCGGTGCTAGAGGGGGGCTTTAGGCAGAGGTTGGGTGGCGTGGAGGCACCATGCCTCTACTTCGCCGGCGCTATGGAAGAAGGCGGTAATGCACCAGTGGAGAACGAGATCCACGACTTACGACCACGAGGCAAGTAGCCGTGGGCACCCGAGAGAGGTAGACGAAGCTGATGAAGGCCTTCAGAGCTGACGAGGAGCACTCGGTTGTGGGGGATTGCTCGCCGGAGACCCTTCCTGGCGGTGGCGCCCTGCGGCTCTGGATCGTACACCACGAGAAAGAGAAAGGAAGGGGAAAGCAAACCTGAACCGGGATGAACCCGACTTAGACCAAGAGACCTAGTGAACCGCCGGATCATTGCGGGCCACGTGGCACTCACCTAAGGGCCCATAAAGGTAAATAATTTAGTAAATGTTAGGATCTTCAATAATTCGTAATAAATAGCCTACTTATCAGAAAAATATAAATAATATACTGTTTTTCTCAGAAAAATGAGCAGAACAACATGGAATGATAATATCAGGCTTTTGATGCTCAAATATCAGTGATATCTTACAAGATGTATAATGGTCTTTTCATGTATAATGAATAATAAACGATGACCTAAAATTATGAGAAAATACTAGTGAATCATAATTCATGTTTATAATGCATATGATGTCAGATGTGGTCATGTTAATGCCCATAATCATTCATTTTACTTCATATGGCTAATTAGGGCTAATAACCCTAAATAAAATGAATTAAATGCATACATGGTCAATAAATGATAAAATTTACAGAGTAAGCTCATATCAGTATCTGGAACCTCAAAATTAAATATGAGATCAATATGATGCACATAATCTATGTTATATGATGATGTTTTCTCTTAATGTGATATAAACCCTAATTTGAGTAATGCATGTAACCTAGGGTTAACATGTGACATAATGTTAATATGCTCAGATGATGAACTTTGATAATGAGACATGATCTGGAATGTGACATCAATATGATAAATCTAAGATAAGAAGACAAGTAATAACGTATATAACATAATGAGATAGGCAAACCCTAAAATGGATATAAATATGGTTAATGAAGATGAGAACCTGATGATAGTTTATGATCTTGCCTTAATCAGGTTTGACTAAGGATATAGTTGATATCAGGAATATGTGGTGATTAGGATGTCTCTTGAGAAGGTACGCCATTACCTCTTACTTGGCTTATTATTCAATATGCTTGTGTTATATGCGTAGTAAAATACTTGGCATAGGGTATTGGATGAAATGATTGTTCTGGTATGATACGTTGCCTGATTTTTCGTACTTATGGCTATGGACACATGAAACATAAGATATCTGATACATCATATATATGAAAGCACACAGTGCTCAGAAAGTGATCACAAACTCCTAGGGAGTAGATCACATGTATAATGATCACAAACAACTTGGTGGTAGATCATAAGGCCTAAAGACATCAAAGCCCTAGGGGCAGATGCACGAGAAATATGATGGAAATAAGCTTAAAACATGTGTTCTCTTTTGTTAATAATCATTCTTGTTCAAGTATATGCTTTTTTGTTATAATGTTCTATAACTGCCAAGTATTAGTTTTATCTTATTGTGAAGATATGATGAGAGGTATATAAAAGACACGTAGGCGTACTTAGTACAATATTCTTGAATATTGTGCTGACGTGTACCGCATGTAATCTTTTGTTTAGGTTGTGGTCTTGTGCTCTTGAAGATCCAAGATAGTGAGAGTTGTGTAGTGAGCTGATGTACAAGTGGACCTGTTGTCTTAAGATCCTGTAGTTTAGTTGTAGTACATGTATATGTAGAGTTTGTTGTTCAATATGTAATATCAAATGTTGTAACAATTCATGTTGTAATTATATGTTGAACAATGAACATGTGTTGTATGATTTTATTATTGTTCATGTGCATGTGCTACTGTTGTTCCCTTCTGACTCCCTTGATTTTCTCTTTCTTAGCCTAGTGTGTGATGCTTAAATTGGGATTCTCGCTGAGGTGAGGGTTTCAATTTGGACGTCACACATCAGATTAAGTTTTAGAAAATCCAGGGATGTCACAGTTGTTGTAATAAGTTATGTTTGAGAACTTGGCTGATGCAAAAGAATATGAGAATGTACTTAATAAATCAAGTGAAATTTATTCATGTAGTGCTCTGACCATAGATCCATCATCGTCAGGAATAGGCGATGGTGAAGCGGGTGCCCGCGGAAAAACCTGGAGCACATATTTTGCATATGTGGGGGTAAATGGGCGAAAACATCCTTACATCCTCTTGAAGAGAATGTTGGAAGGTAAAAAAGAAACCTCTCAATCATTCATGAATATGTCAGGATGGATGTATCACGAATCTCCCAATGATACTTAATGTCAGATCGAGGAGATAAACAAGAAATCTCTGGATTAGCGATGAGAGTGCAGTTGACGCTGTAACTCTGTAGCGAAGGTGCCAGTATACCCTGGCTAGCTAGTTAGCAGAGACACGAGATGTCCTGCATGTGGTCTCATACTGACCAAGACGGATGAGGTCAGAAGAATCTAGCTCTTTTGATGACCTATGTATGGTATCGATTTCGACTCCTAGCAGTGGTCCGTTGGAGTATGAGCGGTATACCTCATCTCCTCAGAGCATAAGTGATATTGTAAAATGTAATCAGTCGTATAAAATGTTTGCTTAAGGATTGAATAGGAGATTCATTGGCTGATGTTGCATTTTCTTTGTGCATTCCTTAGTGGATAAATGTTAATTATGTTTCTTTATATTCTCTGCAAGGTAGACAGATGAATTACTTATCTACCATGGGTAGATGCAATGACCTCCTTGAGAATGGAGATTATCTTATTCTGTTCTATGATGAATAATTATGCCTGATAATAACCCGTGCTCAGTTTTAGTTTAATAAACTGCAATAACAATGTTTTTGGCAGAGAGTTATATCTCTCGCTGGGGCAATTTTCAATTGTCTCACCCCCGTGGGAAACATTTTTAGGTATGCATGGGAGGCAAAGAAGAAATCCTAGAACAAGGAAAGAGCAACAACAACAACAACAGCAGGGACAACAATAAGATCTCAGGTGGAGATATTTTCTGTCTAGTCATACAGATAGTAGTCCTATGTGTCGTCTCTGTACTCTCAGGTCCTCAGAGTTTTTAGTCAGTGTCTTATGAATCACTCTGAGGTTTTGGCTTGATGCCTCGAGATTCGTATACTGTATGTATATAATGTTTATAAGACAGTTGATGTTGTAATCTTTGAGAAGGAATGGTACATGTTGTATACTTGTGAACCAAGATGAATTTGAAATACTTTGGTTCTTTGTTAAAGAGTTTTCCTGTGAATGGATCTCTTGAAAAAGTTTTAATTTTTAGTGATTTTTAGTAATCTGCTGCAAATAATTTGCTTCCACATTAGTTAATAATGTTTTTGCAAGACGGTCACCACAACTTCACCCATGATCTGATTATGAAACGGCATGATATTTTTATCCAAGACCTTATTACATTTTATGAATACTTTTTATGGAGATTTGATGGAGTTTATCATTTTATCATATTAGTATGAAGTTTCAGACCTAAGTGGCCATTATGTAAGATGATTTATGACTATTTGTGAGACAAGATATATTTTATGTGCGTATATGGTATGGGAAAGGACTCTAATTATATTTTTAGTTGATTTTATAATTGAAATAGTAAAAGAAATATATATGATTATGTTTGAGGTTTACACCCAAAATATGATTTGTATACTTACATATTAGGGCATAATATGTTTTTTATTTATATTGAGGTATCACTATAGGTATGCTATATAATGTGTGATTTTGATATATAAGGTCAGGAAGATGGGGTTTGAGAATTAGAAATGAAGGAGGAAAATATGAATGGAATTACAGATATTTATTGATGTCTAGGTGATTAATTTATGAAAATTGGAATTGAGAACACATTAAGGAAATCATCAACATCAAAGGTAAGTGGGCCATGTCCATTGAATTTCATTATTTTTATGATAGAACCTACCCATATGCAAAGTAACTTAGAGAATAAGTTACTTTTAGATATTTAGCTATTAATCTGCATCTCATATTCAATAATGCCTCTATTAATTAGATATTGTTCAGATGAACCGATTTTGTGAGGATATCATATTATAGATTGTAGATATTTAAGATACTTTCTGATGCTTAGTATTCATTTATTCAGTTCAATTTATTTCTCAAGCCTTTAGACACATAAGTCATACATTCAACATCAAAATTTAACCAAGTGATCTATTAAATACAAGTTTTAGATGAAGACTTTTTTAGACAACAAAAACAAAGATTTCATATTTAATATTTAGAATACTCATTGCAAGTAGTCACAGGTTAAACCAACATACCTAATAAGAGTTTCATATCCAATCTCAATTATTTAGTAATCAAGATACATATTCAGATTTAGATTCAAAGTTCAATATTTAAGAGCAGATTTTCAATTTTTGATTAAGAATTCAGTTTAGTTGAATAAGATTTTAGTTCTTGTTAGGATAATTTCAAGGCAAAAGATAATTGAAATAAATCTTCTGAGATATTCAGATTATATTCAAATTCATATTTACATTCATAAGTCAGTTACAAGTATTCAGTTTCGGTAGAAGATAATTTTAGTTTTAGAATTCAGTAAACTTTCAGTTATCAGTATTCAATTTTAGTTTGAATTAAGAATTAAGTAATTTTAGACTAAGATTAATAAGTAAGAACCTTCACATAAGACGTTATATGACAAGTCCTCATTCAGTTAGTCCCAAGATGATTCAGAGGCATCTTTTGCCAATTCAGAGGAGTGTTTACTCCAACTCAGAGTTTCTTTGATACCAAGTGGGACGTAGTTATGTCAATATAGAGACACCTCAGTGTCATTCAGAGGCATGTAGCGCAAATTCTAAGGTACTTCGGTACCAAGTCAGGTTGTAGATACGCCAATTCAGGTGGACTTATCATATAATGGTGGCCACAAAACAAATAAAAGACATAGATAAAAGACACATCAATTCAGTACAATTTTACAACTTTCATATATTAATTCAGTTTTTAGTTTTAGTATATTTATATTTATGTTATTAGAAATTCAATGCCACTTATTCTAGCTTAGGATTCGCTTTGTGCGTGGCTGTGGACAAGATGTCTATAGGTGCATAACTTCAGGAAATAGTCATGAAGAGAGGATACACCTATAACTTTAGGTGGTTTGCTTGGTGGGGTGCCATCTACACGATCTGAGACACTAAGTCAGAGGACAAGTTTTAACTTCATGTATATAGTCTTTTATAAAGTTTGGTGTATCTAAGTTTATATTCTTGATAATTATGAGAATCTATTTCATACACAGACTATAACAGTTAATGTCTATTATTATTTTTATGTATATCATGTTAATAATAGTCCCATTAAAAAAAATTAGCTTACTATGCGCCCCAAATAGGAATGCAAATAGAGTCTACAGAGGGTTAATCTCCATACGATATATTGAGAGTGGTTTCTATATAAGCTTCAGAATTTGGAAGCTTAGGGTTGGCCAGACCCAATACTAGGGTTTTGATTGGTAAAAGTGTAAAGGAGAAGGAGAACGGAGGGAGAAGACTGGATGGCAATGGCTTGTAGGGCCATAGGTTGGAATCTCTATCCTAACTAAACTTTGTAGGGGAGATGGTGCCTCCCTAGCCTATAAGGGTCATACAGAGCCATCAAAGGACTCAACATGACTAGCAACACCTGTGCGCCAAGATCAAGTCAATGGAGAAGGAGATCAGTGGTGGTAGTGATGGGATCTATTTCAACACGTGAAACAGAATAGTTGTGCATGAGAAGGAAGAGGAGAACTCTAATCTGTGGATTTTAGGCTGGCTGAACGCACACATGGATCCACATAGCTCAATTCTTGAAGTCTGTTTGGCTTGTGAGTGGAGATCTAGACGGCCAGATCCAAAATCAATGGCCTAGGTTTCTTTAAACTAGGTCATCTTCCCAAAATCATATCTTAGGTTTTAAAATTCGGATTTTTGCAAAAATGGTGTCTGTGGAAAGCTAATATGTGTATTATTCACTAAAAATTGATTAGAGGGGTGTTTTTGGTATATGATATTTATTATGAATTTATTTCTAAAAGACATGAGTATTCAATGTTTCGTGCATTAAAATAGATAACAACTTTATAAATTAAAGAAATTCTTATAATATGTGTATTATGACATGTTTAACATGATTCTAATGATGGATCATTCTATTTTGATATTTTACCTAGGATTTTAATAAGAAACCTAATAAGGGTATTTTGGGTATTTCACCCATGATCTGATTATGAAACGACATGATATTGGTGTCCAAGACCTTACTATATTATATGATTACTTTTTATGGAGATTTGATGGAGTTTATTGTGTTATCATATTAGCATGAAGTTTTGGACCTAACTGACCAATATGTAAGATGATTTATGACTATATGTGAGACAACATACATTTTATGAGCTTGTAGGTATGGGAAATTATTCTAATTATATCTCAATTGATTTTATAACCAAAATAGTCATAGAAATATATGTGAGAATATTTGAGGTTTACTCTCAATACATGACTTGTATACTTTTATATTAGGGCATAATATGGTTTTTATTTATATTGAGGTATCACTATAGGTATGTTGTGTAATGTGTGACTTTGGTATATAAGGTTAGGAAGATTGGTTTTGAGAATTAGAAAAGAAGAAAGGAAATATACATGGACTTATAGAGATTTGTTTATGTCTAGGTGATTAAGATATAAAAAATGGAATTGACAACACATTAAGGAAATCATTAACATCAAATGTAAGTGGGACATGTCCATTAAATTTAATTATTTTTAAGATTCACCCTACCCATATGCAAAGTAACTTAGAGATTAAGTTAGTTTCTGACATTTACTTATTAATGTGCATCCCATATTCAAAAATGCCTCTATTAATTAGATATTGTTCGAATGAAGTTATTTTGTGCAGATATCAGATTATAGATTGTAGATATTCAAGCTACTTTCATATGCTTAATATTCATTTATTTTGTTCATTTTATTTCTCAATCCTTTAGACACTTAAGTCATATATTCAATATCAAAATTTAACTAAGTGATCTATTAAATATGAGTTTCAGATGAAGACTTATTTAGACAACAAGAACCTACATTTCGGATTTAATATTTAGCATACTTATCATGAATAGTCACGGGTTAGACCCGCATACCTAAAAAGTGTCTCAGATCCAATCTAAATTATTTAGTAATAAAGATACATATTCAGATTGAGATTAAGAGTTCATACTTAGATTTAGTTCATAATTTAAGATCATAGATTCAAATTTAGATTAAGAATTCAATTTAGATGACTAAGATTTTAGTTCTTATTAGGATAATTTCAAGGAAACATATAATTAATAAAAATCTTTTGAGATATTTAGATTATATTCAGATTCATATTTACATTCAGAACTGAGCTATTAATATTCAATTTTAGTAAAGGATAAGTTTAGATTTAGAATTCAATAAACGTTCAGTTATCAGTATTCAATTTTAGTTCATATTAAGAATTAAGTAAGTTTAGACTTAAGATAAATAAGGCAGAACCTTCACATTAGATATTATAAGATAAGTCCTCATTCAGTTAGCCTCAGGATGATTTAGAGGCATCTGTTGCCAATTAAGAGGAGTATTTACTCCAATTCAGAGGTACTTTGGTACCAAGAAGGTCCAGTTACGCCAATTCAGAGACACCTCGGTGTCATTCAGAGGCATGTAGTACCAGTTCAAAGGTACTTCGATACCAACTCAGGGCATAGATATGCCAATTCTGGAGGACTTATTGTATAATAGTGGCCACAAAATAGATAAAAAAAACATAAATAAAAGACATATCGATTCAATACAAGTTTAGATATTAATTCAGTTTTCAATTGTAGTAAATTTATGTTTATGTTATTATAAATTCAATACCGCTTATCTAAGCTATGTTTCCCTTTGTGCATGGCAGGGGACGAGATGTCCCTGGGAACATAACTTTAGGAAATAGTCATGGCAAGAGGATACAACAATAACTTTAAGAGGTTTTCTTTGTGGGGTGCCATCTACATGATCCGAGACACTAAGATAGAGCATAGGTTTTAACTTCATGTATATTGTCTTTTTAAAAAGGTTGGTGTATCTAAATTTCCTTTCCTAAGAATTATGAGAATATATTTCATACGCAGTTTGTAATGGCTATTGTCTATTATTATTGTTATGTATATCATGTTAGTAACACTCCCCAGTAAAAAAAATTAGCTTCCGCACGTGTGATAAGAAAAGTTGGGATGTTACAGGTAGTGTCAAAGCATGATGATTGTAATATCACCATTTTAATGACTTCAAGTCAAAGGACCACAACACCACTATTGCATTTTAAAGTTGATTAATATTTTACTTATAATGGTGTATGAATCACTCCCAGGGTGAGTTTATCCAATACACTTGTCTCTAACTAGTACCTATGTGTCAGACTTGGTATCCAATACATATCACTCGTGTTGCATGGTCATCAATCACTACACATACTAGTCTCATGCATGTTAATTTTATCAATCCACAATAATACTTGACTATGAACATTTCAAGAATATTGTTCTTACCATCCATTAGGATCTCATACTCAAGCCACACACTTGAAGTTCCATGTCTTTGAACCAATCATTCTATATATATATATACATACATACATACATATATATATATATATATATATATGCAAATTAATATCATAGTAAATAAATTTACATCAATAAATTGGAATTACCTTTATTAGTCAAATCATATGTAGAAAATATTCCCATAGCTAGCATCTAATGATTGGTTTCTAGGGCATATACACTAAAGGAACCAACTTTTAATACAGATGTGGTGTTAAAAATGAAGGGGGACCATAATCAAACGAGTAGGTAACATAGTAGTTGGTTTTTCAGGATAACAAAGATGGATGTCAAAGAAGCATTTGCAATGTCATGGTGGAGATGCATTACAAAAAAATTTACAATGTTTTGTAGGAAAATTTTAGCGTTGGGTATTTATAGGTAGTTAAGATCACTACTCAATATATGAAGACACTTAATTTCATTTAGTGCACCAATGATCTTTTGTTTTTGCATATTGTATTTAAAAATCCACTGTGCAAGTGTAGGCCTCATATTAGAACCATGTTCTCAATACATGACTTAGATTGAAATTCTTGAATTCTTGGGAAAGGGAATTATGTGAGATATTATTACCAATTTATCCATCTTTAACTTGCTAGAGGTTGGAACCAATAAAGGATTAATTACAATAAGTTTTTTTTCAAAGGGGTTTTAACTCTATTTGTCTTTGGGTTGATATGAAGTGGCCTCCTCTGTTACTGAAGAAAGGCATATCTATAGGAGGAAACTTCTTTTCATTCAATTATTGGGGAGGATCCCT
This sequence comes from Alisma plantago-aquatica, assembly GCA_963693085.1. NCBI lineage: Eukaryota > Viridiplantae > Streptophyta > Magnoliopsida > Alismatales > Alismataceae > Alisma > Alisma plantago-aquatica. Next base: position 334,145,256 of record OY856413.1, read on the forward strand.
ATTTTTTCACAATGTATAGAGATAAAAATATTTATTTCCTATTTTCTAAATTACATAAGAATCATATAGTAATTTAGTAAATTCATGATACAATAGCATTGTTAGATACTCATGGTTGAGTGAACATGAACCTTGAAACCTAATGTCTTCATGCCAATATTAAGCATGCCAATTTCATCGATAACATTGTCACCATAGATTTTGGAAAAAATATTTATGAGTCAGCCTTTCTTAATACAAATACATGGATTACTAATATTTTATATGGCCCATTTCTCTTATGTAAAAATTTAACCAAAGCATATGTTTTGTGCGAATGATGAATTAATTTGATATGAAGTTAATGGATTATTGTCAACAAATAAAACTAAGTTTTTTATGAAATAATCACATAGATGTAGACTTTCTAGTCTTCCTAAATAGAATTATGTCTAAGGCATAACTTATTCTGGTTATAGTTGGTCACTTAGTTGACATATTGGTTATAAAGTATCTACATACTCAAAGTGACGTGGATATCTACATACTTAGTTGACATATTGGTTATAAAGTATCAAGTAATTTTGGGAAGACTAGAATATGATTGACGTGGATATGAAATATATGTTACACAATTTAATTATCTATTTCAAAGTGATAGTTCTTCCAGTGGCCGTGACGAACAATAACTAAAATGGTCATTGTGATGCACATGGATTCTTACCTTGCTATTATATCTTACAATGATGAAATATAGATCTAGATGTAGTGCTAAATAATCATCTTTTATTCAATGTATAATTCTATACATGTAATTGCATACCATAATAGTATTCATGATTAATCTTTTTTTTTCTATATTGTCTCTCTTTTTCATTATCTTGCATTTCTTGCTTATTCTTGTTTACTAGTACTCATTCAAATGGATGTTGATTGAGTATCCCTATGTAAATATCAAAATCATATGGATAATATTCTAAACCAATATGTGAGCATGAGTATTAATAATCTACCTAATAGAATTTTCCACTATCATTTTGTGAGTATTCTTACGACATCCTTTAAAATGACAACAACCATGTTTGTAGTTTAACCTGCATGGACATGACACTATCTACTTATGACTTGAAACTAGACTACTACAACTTTATTTGTTGGGAAATGCTTATATCATTCATGTTATTTGTATTACTTCAAATTGCTCATAATAGAAATAATTATGCATATAGGTATTATTTCATTGCTTTATTTTTTGATGACTTATTTTAATAATGTAGAGGGGGATACAAATCCATCACAAAACACGAAGGCTGACTTTTACTTGCTTCTATAGAAATGCTCTGGTGCCCAAGTTGATTTTTAACCCATAACATGTGCTACATGAACATATAGTTGTTAATTACACTTTCATTCTTTAATTCTATTTATTCTTGTAATGTAAGTACAATTTTATTTTCTTTCCAACTTATAATATATTAAAAGTGTAGGATCTATCAACCCATCTTCTTCTTATATTAGGATGCATATACATGTTTATGTAGTTGTTGAATTTATTACAATATGGTTGATTAATGTTTTGAATGTTAACTTAGAGAGATAGGTCCAACATATGGAGATGTGATTTTGTACTCAAGGTTTGTTATCTTTTCATGTTGTGTCTAGGTGTACAACATTTTATTCTTTCATATAACTTAATCACTACACACTTTTAGAAACTATACAACCAAATATTAAGCTGACTTCCATAATGCTTCTGCATGCGAGTATGATTATCTTACGTACTAAACTTAACCTAAACTTCTCACACATGTGAAATTACACTAGATCTTATAATTATTGTCATACTAGTAATTGGACATACTTTTCATGTAAAATCATCGTAACGTCTACAAAATTTTGATTCATAATCTTTGGTAAATTTGTTATATATATCTGAAAGTCCAATTGTAGCCTGCATCATAAACTTTTGTAGCTTCTATGATTTATTAACATTTTTTTCAAATTTTACTTAGATAATTATAATAGGAAAATGTCTTTAAACATTCATGGGAGCAAGAAACATTACATATTTAATTTAAGAGACAATATTATAACAATATTGTTATGAAATGTTTTATTTCACATGAAACCTCACACATTTATCATCCAAAATACTATGAATTGAGTTTGACCGTTTGATCACACCTAAACAAAACTCATTTCTAGATGCATGCATGGTTGTTGATGTTCAACAATGATACTATGTTCCCATTTGATTATGACATGTGAAAATTTATCACTTCCTAGGGATTAGTTAAAATTGTATAAATGATAAGAAGATTTTGATCATGATAGTGGGTGGTTTGCGATGTCATTTCATAATATAGTATCCTAAAGTATCAATAACACTATGGAAAGGTATTATACATGAGAGTGAAACTCCTCCACCTGTAGTCTATAAATCATAGTTGGGATTTCTTTTCTAAGTGTAAATATGGTATAATATTGGAAATGACACGTTCTTCAGATGTGTCTTCAATGGTATTTTTTATTAGGACCATCATTAGGGATGAGCATTGTGCCAAATTATGCAATATTTGAATAGCCTCAAATCAATATTCATATATAGAGAGTGGACATGTGTCAGGTTTGGCTCCAAAAAGTTACATAACTATAGCCCCCTACACAACCCATCTATGCATTTGAGTCCTATGATGGGGTTGGGCATATCCCAGTTTACCACTTAGTCACCCATCATTTGGTTCTCCTTCCAATCATTGTTTATGTTCTATTTAGTATGTAGATGTAAATATAGACTTTAATACTTATGCAACAACTCATAATGTTCTAGTAACAAATCCATGAGAAATGCACAATGAGAACCCCAATTCTTAGTAATATATAAATTTTTTAATGGCTATTGCCACCTACATATACAAAAAGATGAGATAGTTACCAAGTCAATCCACACTAAACATAGGGAAACGAATTGTAATGTTGCTCAATAGGGTAGTACACCATAGTGTGATATTATGAGATATACAAGTCAGTTGGATTCACCTTATTGGTAGGGAAGACTACATCGGTTTTCACAATGTCATTATTGTCATACAATTAAAAGAATCCCAACACTATGGTTTCTATTGGACAAACCATGCACACAAAGTATTGTGAGGAAGACTAGTTAACTTTGGACAAAGTACACTATCAGGCACTCTAATGGAGCTTGGAGCAATAATGTAATGTCTATTAAACACAAACACATAATAAAATTTTATAGTAATGTAACATGTACTTGAGTTTTTGGGTTTTGATTTATCTTAGACCAAATTCAACCTGTATACTAATATAGGTCCAAAATCTAGGTTGCGTCAACATATTTAGTTTTCTTGGGTTATGTTAGCCACAGTAAATGGGTTAGCCATTGATGAGTCGGTTCATATCAATTTTATTTTTATGGCTACTTTTCATGCTTGTAGGACTTCTATGGTGGAGTAGGTGACAACCAACGTGTGTTGACTATGACTCCTTTGTTATGATTAGATTTTATAGTTGGGTTTTGTAGTGCATGACATTCTAGATGTGTTTGGATAAGTTTGTTTGAACAAAGGGCATGAATAAGCATATTTTGATCTTCAATTTTATTAACAAAAAACGAATATAAGTAAAAGTATTTCAAGCCTTGACTCTATCAATTCAATCTTGTACAACTTATTATAATGAAAAAAGTTTGTTTTGAAGGAACCTTACTATGAATAGAAACTAGAGGAAAGCATGAATTAATATTACATTTCAAGAACATCATGGAAATGAATCCTAATCAATAAATTTAAATAATATTGTCCTCCTGAGCGGTTGAAACCTCCCGCCTCTGAAGTAGTCCACGCAGACCACCTGGAAATCCAATCTCCTTGTCCCATAAGGAATTGGAAGGAGTCGCACCCTCATGTCAGCGTACTAGTCACCAACACACTCTCCTGCCACCAGTCGCAACTGCAGTTGTCTTTCCCTTGTTGTGCCTCCCTAATCGGGTAGCACTTTCTCGGGCTCTCTCTCGGTTACCAAAACCAGAGAGAACGACAACTTTACAGAGAAACTGGTTTGCACTGAGTTGTTCTTTGAGAAGCCCCCAATACCCCTATATATAGGAGGGTCATGGGATAGGGTTCTCCATCCTGGGCAATGCAGGACTAAAAGCAGGAGTAGAAGGGTTCGAGATTTTCCAGAAAACAACCAACTCGCAACCTGAACCGAAAATTTCACAACTGAAACGGTCGGTTGGGGACCTGAACCGGTCGGTTGACACCTCAACCGATCGGTTGGGACCCATGAGAAGATCAGTTCACTTCTGAACTGGTCGGTTCGTGGTCCTGATCAGTTGTGGCCTTGGATATCAAACTCCCTCAGGAGGGACAAATCCCATATCTATCACTCACCCCTCAAAAGCCCCATGTGTCAAAGCCACTCAATCATCACCTTTATAACAACTCATGTTTCAGGACTGCGTTTGATGATGTCAAAGTGTGCTCAACGACATGTGTTGAGTGTAGTGATTTCAGGTCAAAGAATCACACTCACCACCATCACTGTGAGTACTGACTGTGACTACCATGTCATGGTTCCATGTGTCAAACTCACGGTGGGTCTGTCCGGTACACTTGTTCTCTAACAAGTACCTATGTGTTTGGTTTGGTATCTCTATATCATGACTAATGAGATTTTGTCATCAAGCAACACCACAATCTAGACTTGTGTGTCATTGCTGTCTATCTACCTTCCTCAATGACATCCGACTAGGGACATAATGAGAATGTACAAACTCTTAGCATCCGTATGATCTCATCATTCAGGTCCTGAACCTGAAGGCATACGTCATTGAGTACTGTCATTCTCTAGACATTCAATTTGTTCTATTACTATCTGATATGACTGAACCAGATAGAATTGGAAGCTTGCCTTTGATGTTTATCAAATCAATCTTAATGTATCCCACCAATCCTCCCATGATTGGCTCTCGGGGCATACATACCAACAGACTCTCACTTGCACTGCGAGCCAATCACCCTTGAATCATATTCATAGTGATCTTCAAACATGTCCCACATGTTACTGTGCTCTAGTGCGAACATAGTGAGTTATGGAAACACCTTGCTAAAGTCAGTATAAATTGCATGTCTCACATCTCTTCACTGTACGTCACCCGTATGAGATGGAGTTGTCGTAATATATGCTCTAGTATTCCTTTGCTAACCTTTAGCCTCATTGCATGATGAAGGATTGCATACTTGTCATTAATGAGTGGAATATCTGTAAGTTCATCTCATGAACTTCCAGATCCATATAGCATCCACTGTTGTTCTCTAACACATAGATACTCAGCATTTCCTTTTAAATGGTTTTATTGGAACACTTCCAATTATCAACAAACTTTCACTTTTATATATCCTATATATATTGCGATTAATTTTCTGTCCTTTCAGAAGTTTGCATCAATGTAAATCTTTACATTGAACTCTTCCTTATCTCCATAGAACTAGTACTTCTCAAGTACTTATCAAGTTCTCATGGTAGTCTAGTAACCCTTACTGGAAGCAGACATACATCCACTCGTCATGTCTCACATACGAGTTATCAGGATGAGCACATCATATTTCCATGTCCTACATACAAGATGATGAATGCATTTTGTTCTTGCCATGTCGATACATGCAAGATAATGGGATGATTACATACATGATAGATCCATATGTATTCTTAGTGTTCCCATTCTTCATAAGAATTTGACACTTGGCCTTGGAATACTAACTCCATGTAACATGGACAAGTTTTCTCCCAATACAGATTGCCAATATATACTGAACCCTTTACGTACTTCTTCACCAACTTTTCATAAATCTGTGCATACTGAACCCTTCAGTACAGATTGCCAATGTATGCTTTCTCTTTTCAAGTCAAGAGTTTTTTCGAGAACTATCTCTATAGATCTCCATTCCTATCACATAGGAAACATCTCTATCTTCCTTAACGATAATTTCCATTTTGGATTTCCATTCGAGAACATTTCCATTTCACATCAATATGTGGAATGTGAATACGCTCCCACTAAATCACAGATCCCTTCTTTATCTTTGACATATCAGTCAAACCCTTTGACTATATCATCAAAGTAAAGATCCAATTCTAAGTTGCTTGTACTCAATCAATCACATTGATCAGTCCATTGTAACTTATAGACTTCATTTGTATTAGTGGATTTATAAACCTTATAGGTTGTGTCACGTACACATCCTTGTTTTATTCCTCATAGGAATGTGGTTTTAGTATTCATATGCCAAATGTCTTACTCATTAAGTTCCAATCAACAAGCATCATCCTTCTCAAAATGTTATCCATGTATTTTAACACTTAATATTCATTTGCACTTATGGATTTCATCCAATGGGTGCTACCACCAAGGTCATACCTTATGGTTCACATGGATGTCATTTAGGATGTAATGGTCATAAACCATAACTCAAAATTCGGTTCCTCATATTCATCTAGATAGTTGACTCATCACATGAACAACTCGTCACATAGATAATTGAGGTGTATCTGTCAAGGATATAAGAACTCACAACTCCTTGTGATTCTTAATGTCCTTTATTAGTGTGGGGTATTCTTTTATTAAGAATAATTTAGTTATTTGATAATCATTCTCTAACTCCTTAGAGTATGGTACCTTCTTGATTTAGACATCACCATGCCTTAATCATGAGTTCACTATAATAACTCATAAGGATCTCAAACATTTGGTCCAAGTATTTCATTCATTGATCTCATCAAGAATTAACACTTTACCAAATTTGTACTTCATCTATGATAATCTTGAACACTTCAAGATATTCATATTGGTATTTCTCTAAACACCATGTGAAGTATTAGCATTTATTCCAATAGGTATGTAAATACATCGCATGTATTATACCTAATAGGACAATCATTCTCCCACTACCATTAGTGAAGATTGATTAATCATGTCCAAGATATTCATGTCTCTTAATGGTTCTCTAACCAAAAGAGTCTAGATTTATCCATCACATGGAAACTAGAAATGAATTTATCATGATTGATGCTAATTTGATTGTTTGAGTTATCAATAACTTTAGGTATCATTTTATCTTATGCATACCATGCATCACAAGATAAGCAAGGCATTGCCACAAAGATCATATCTTTAAGTTGAAACATAAACTTTATTAATTGCCATCATTGTCATACAATATGCAAAAATAAAGTGTTTCTATCTATTGGCAATATATGAAATAGCAGTTCTCAACTCTATTTCACACCCTTTAGGCTGAAATAAACTGAAAGATACTCCTATCTATGGCAGCAACACTTGCTCCAATGATGGGTACTTCTTTCTTGGTCCTTTCACAAAGGCCATCACTTCTTTGTGGATATTGCATATCATATACGACACATCCATATCTTGGTATCATATACCTCAGATAAAGAAGCAGTTCATTTAATGATACCTTAGGTGGAGATCTCCATCCCCTCCTTCATCTTCTTTTGTTCTTCCAGATATAGAGGGCAATCCCTCATACACCCTTTCCCCATGTGCCTTGAGGTTGAAGACGACTTGAATTGCTGGCTAGCATCAGAACACGTCTTTGCTTTGCCCTTGTCCTTGCCCTTAAGAATTACCTTTTCTTTGATCACATCAAAAATTATGGTTTGTCTTTCTTCATATCTGCCTCTATTGTCCTCAACATGTCCAACAACTTTGTCAACGCTTGTCAAAGTCATTCATGTTGTAGTTTATCATGAACTGTATGATTCTCACAACATTTGCAGTATCATACCAATAGCCAACTCTTGGCTCAGAGGGAATCCTTCTTAGTCAGGTCTTTCCACATACCCAATCATATTGAGTGTGTGAATGACTTAATGGATCTCCTTGTGTCATGACATACTAGGACAATGTCTTGGAGACATCATATGTCTCATGTTGTCTCTGCAACTCATAGTTCAGAGAACACAATATCAAGCACTCCTCATCAATGTCTTCCTTGGTATGCTTCCATAAGCATACTTTCAGCCATTGATATGGTGGGATCAAGTTCATCTAGTTCTGGTATAACTAGGACTTGGAGCTTTCGCTCTTTGAGAACACTTCTCATCATCCTAACCAGTCGTGGAATTATTCCCATTTAATTTGTTGGTCTCAAAGACCGATCGCAAAGAAAAGTGATTTGATGTTTGTTGCCATTTGTACTACAAAAGGAAATATGTAATTTTAGTCCAAAAACTCATTTTGACTTATTTGATTGATTTGAAAAGTTTGACGATATAATTAGGCCTTTAATTAATTATCGCTCCCACTATTTTACTTCAAATTGATAGCCCTCACCATCAATTCAGAAGATTACAACATACAACCTTCTAGTGGGCAAGATCCTGAAATCCTCTAAGCCATGGACCAACTAGGGCTGTCACCCACAACAGAGATCTCTCAGGTAGGCAACTCTTGCCAATTGCATCATATGCAACTCTTGATAAGATGTCATATGCAACTCCTTGCCATGATCATCTCCATGCCTCAAGGTACTAGATCCCGTCTAGATCACCTTGTTAAGTCTGACCCAAAGAAAACACGATGAATATGCACCCTGCTAGGACAGACCCACATATCCATCCTTAACGCTTCCACGAGATAGACGGTGCACCATGCTAGGGCGTGCCCACACTTGGTCGATCAATCTTTTCACGTGTGTCACATTTGGAAGGCATCTAAAACTTAATATTTAATGAGGGATTTGGTTTTATATACATATACATATCAAATCACCACAATACATAGTACGTATCATATACATGCTATATCCCACAGAAAACATGCAAAATGATAAAAGCGATGATTATGGCCATCCTAATGTGATTCCTCCAGCCAAGAGGAATCACGGTCATCTAGGTCTACATCATATGCAATATGTACAAGATGAACTCTGTGCTTTGCCTTTCTGGGTTTGATCAACTCATCACATGACTGATCGGCTCGCCATCAGGCTGGTCGGCTGGGTTCCACCAGCCGATCGGTTGGCTCCTCCAACCGATCGGTTTGCCTGGTCGTCGTGCATCTCATCATGGCCGCCACCCGCTCGTCTCGCTCCTCGAACCGGTCATCAACCAATCGGCTCACTCCTTGAACTGATCGTCTGGACGTCAACCGTTCGGTTCACACCTTGAACCGATCGTTTCAGCTGTCATCTTGATGTCCTCCGTTCTTTGACATAACAGGAAATAAAAACTATCCTATTTTACATTGCAAAAAGAGAAACCTCGAGTTACATTCGAGGGGAGCAAAGGTAGGAAAGAAATCTCAAATTATTTCGAGTTACATCAGGAATAGGAGAAGGAAGATCGGTGCACAGACCGAGATGCAAGCAACCACATACAACCATACACAGATAGGGTTTATTGGCCATAACCACGCTATACATCCACCACAAAACTCGTTTAAGGGTGACACGTATCGAGTGCATTAATAATACATATCATATATGTAATTTGGGATTTGTAGATTTAGGATTGGACATGCATACAGCCAATTTTATTCGCATCGTATGCAATAAATAAAGGCGACAAACCAAAATCGATCATATCGATAATCCCTAAAGTATAGAGAAGTTGGCGTGGCTCTGATACCACTGTTGGGTTTTAGGGGAGGCAGAGAAGGCAGCAGAAACAAAAATTTTCTCCCCCAAACCCAGAACAAGGAAACGCGTCAACGTCTATACAATAGGAAAATGATGGTTTGTGAAATCATAACTTGTCCTAAGGCTTGCTCGGCGACAATACCTCGCGGCTTGCGCGGTCTTCACCTCTGGTCTTGGATGGTGTCTGTGCAGCTCTTGGTCGCACCGGGACTGAAGACTCCTGGTCTCACCGGGACTATCGGGATTGACAGTTGTCCTCCTGAGCGGCAGAAACCTCCTGCCTCTAAAGTAGTCCACACGGACCACCTGGAACTCCAATCTCCTTGTCCCACAAGGAATTGGAAGGAGTCGCACCCTACTTTCAGCGTACTAGTCACCAACACACTCTCCTGCCACCAGTCGCAACTGCAGTTGTCTTTCCCTTGATGTGCCTCCCTAATCGGGTAGCACTTGCTCGGGCTCTCTCTCGGTTACCAAAACCAGAGAGAATGAAAACTTTGCAGAGCAAATGGTTTGCAATGAGTTGTTCTTTGAGAATCCTCCAATACTCCTATATATATAGGAGGGTCATGGGATAGGGTTCTCCATCCCGGGCAATGCGAGACTAAAAGTAGGAGTAGAAGGGTTCAAGAGTTTCCACAAAACAACCAACTCGCAACCTGAACCGATCGTCTCACAACTGAAACGGTCGGTTGGGGACCTGAACCGGTCGGTTGACACCTCAACCGATCGGTTGGGACCCAGGAGTCGATCGGTTCACTTCTGAACCAGTCGGTTCGTGGTCCTGATCAGTTCTCGATTGACTTTCCTTCTTTTGTTTCTAATTGGTATCAAATACCAATCATTGTTCCAATCAAATTGGCAAGTGAAACGCACGGAAAATTCTCACCAATCTTACTTTCCCAACTTGCTCGGTTGCACCAGTTGAATCGATCATTTAAACACTTGAAGTAATCATTTCACCCTGATCATGAGCCGATCGACTCACCACCTGAGCCGATCAGTTCATCTCATGAGCCGATCGGTTAGGAGTGCAGATTGTGTAGAATCAGTCAATTGTGGTTTCAATCAATCTGATACTCCAATCAATCAGTCCAACACCTTGAACATTATGATACTAAGCTATCAATTGATTGAGTGTTTAATTGAACTAATAAACTCCTTTAGCAATCAATCTAAACATTGTTTGTGGACAAAACTCCTCTTCCAGGTTAAATCCTATGTGTGTGACCCTACAGGTCCATTTCACGTTGGCAATAAAAGTCCATAACATTTATGACTTCACAAGCAAAGAGCGGTGCCTAGTCACACATCACTGCTACACAAGTGGAAGTAGAAAGTTGGAGAACAACTTTCAATCCTACAATCCGTGAATGGTGTTACAGTGAATGTATAATTCCTTTGTCACTGATATCTCAAATGAACTCGAGGCATGGAGCAGTCATCCTGTCAACGTTCATTCACTTTCTTGATCTCAGAGCAGATTGGAAGAGATATGTATGACATCAATATCACATACTGATTCACACATGCGTGCACACGCCTATTTCAATCCTACTCATCAAGTGGCCTTGGATATCAAACTCCCTCAGGAGGGACAAATCCCATATCTATCACTCACCCCTCAAAAGGCCCATGTGTCAAAGCCACCCAATCATCACCTTTATAACAACCCATGTTTCAGGTTTGCATTTCATGATGTCAAAGTGTGCTCAACGACATGTGTTGAGTGTAGTGATTTCAGGTCAAAGAATCACACTCACCACCATCACTGTGAGTACTGACTGTGACTACCATGTCATGGTTCCATGTGTCAAACTCGTGGTGGGTCTGTCCGGTACACTTGTTCTCTAACAAGTACCTATGTGTTTGGTTTGATATCTCTATATCATGACTAATGAGATTCTGTCATCAACCAACACCACAATCTAGTCTTGTGTGTCATTGCTGTCTATATACCTTCCACAATGACATCTGACTAGGGACATAATGAGAATGTACAAACTCTTAGCATCCGTATGATCTCATCGTTCAGGTCCTGAACCTGAAGGCACACGTCATTGAGTACTGTCATTCTCTAGACATTCAATATGTTCTATAACTATCTCATATGACTGAACCAGATAGAATTGGAAGCTTGCCTTTGATGTTTATCAAATCAATCTTAATGTATCCCACCAATCATCCCATGATTGGCTCTTAGGGCATACATACCAACACCCTAACCCTGACTTGGGTAAAGGGAATGATAAGCCCTGTTTGATAGTAAACCCTAATTCATGGAAAAAAGAATAATGATGTTACTATTGTATCACATGATGTGATGAATATCTTGTATGACTGTTATCATGCCTAATAACCATGCATGTATGATGAGATAATGAACATAGCTAGTTTTGAGCTACGACATTTATATAATAAATGTTGATTGGCATTATGAGCCTTAATGTTGTTGTTGCTTAGTAAAAGTGACAATGTGTAAGGATTATATGAGTCATATGAGCAAGTTGTTACCTAGAAAGAGGTGACAAGATATTTCATGGCCTTGTAAGCCAGGTGTGATGCTTTTGTAACAAGTATCATGAATGCCTTGGTCAGATGACCTAAAGGTGATAGTTACCTGAAAAAGGTGTAATAATGCTCAATGATGAGTTAAGGGTTTGAATACCCAGAACCATATGATTATGGTGATGAGAATGTGAAGGGATGACAATTCCCAGTTTTGAAATGAGGGACTGAGTTCCCAAGGTCTTTGAAAGACTGATAAATATCTGATGAAAGTAGTACATGTCTCTTTATAGAATTGTTGTAATAAGTTATGTTGAGAACTTGACTGATGCTAAAAGAATATGCTAATGTACTTAATTTAATAAAGTGAAATCATATCATGTAGAGCCCTGACCATAGATCCATCATTGTCAGTAGTTAAATGATGGTGAAACATGTTTTCCTAAGGGAACTCCTGGAGAGCATACTTTTGAGTATGTGGGGGATTATGGACGCAAATATCCTTACGTCCTAATGTAGGAATTGATGTGAGATGTACTTTAATCTCTCATTCCTACATTATATGTACCGGGATGGATGTATCATGAATCTCCCGATGATTGGGTTAGATGCCATATACATCTCCCAATAATGTTAATGTCAGATCAGTGGAGATAAAGACAAAATCTCACAATCGCGAAGAGAGTGCAGCATGCCATTGTAACTCTGATAGAGAAGTTGCCAGTATACTCTGGAAAGCTATATTTAGTAGAGACACAAGATGTCCTGCATGTGATCTCGCGCTGACCGATATGTGGGAGGTCATGGGAATCTGACTCTTCCATTGACCTTGTATGGTACCGATTTCGACTTCGCAGTGGTCAGTTGGAGCATGAGTGGTATATCTCATCTCCTCAGGGCATAAGTGTGTTTGTAAAATGAAACCATCCGTATAGCATGTTTGCTTAAGGATTGAATACGGAAATTCATTGGCTGATGTTACATTTCTGTTATATATCTGTAGTTCATTGATGTTGTTCATATCTGTTGTATTCAATACAAGTAGATGGATGAACTATGAGTCTACCATGAGTAGATGCAACATTATCCTTGAAAAAGGAGATTACTTCACTTTGTTCATACAAGTGATTTACCTGCTATTAATTATATATATAAATCCTTCTGCTTAGTTTGTTTTAATAAACTGCTATAACAATGTTTTGGCAGAGAGTTCTATCTCCCGCTGGGGAAATTTACAATTTTCTCACCCCCGTGGGATCCAACTTTTTAGGTGGACGCGGACAAAGAAGTAGAATCTCATTATAGGGAATAGACAGCAACAGTAACAACAAGGACAGTAGTAATATCTTAGGTGGAGATACTGTCTGTCAAGTTATGTAGGTAGAAAGTCCTATGTGTCGTCTTTATACTCTCAGGTCCTCGGAGTTTTTAGTCAGTGTTTTGATTAATCAATCTGAGGTTTTGGCTTGATGCCTCGAGATTCGTATATTGTCTATATATAATGTTTATAAGACAGTTGATGATGTAATCTCTAAAAAGAGATGGTATAGGTTATGTACGTTTGAACCAGAATGTAAATGTTATGCAATGGTTCTTGTTGGAAAAGATTTCCTATGTGAGGATCTCTTTGCAAAAAGTTTTAATTTTCAGTGATTTTCAGTAATCCGCTGCAAATAATTCGCTTCCACATTAGTTAATCCTATTTTTGCGAGACGGTCGCCACACATAAAGTCAAAATTTCTGACATGATATCAGCGGCATCGAGTTGTCGTCTGACTTGAAACCCTCAAAATGTGTCAGTACTACTGACAAGTGTTTCAGAAGCACTGAGTTTTTGTCTGTGAGTTCTAAACAAGTTTGGGTGATACAGTCAATACCACTAACTAGCATGTCGGTGACATCGAGTCAATTAATTTTGGTTACTTATACTCCCTGGTTGGTGAGTCGATACCACAAAGTTGTGGCTTCTATAGCATCGACTCCTACTCGGCCACACTGAGAGTTATCTCATTACACTAAGATTTCTAGATTTCCCTGATGGAAATTTGTGTCATGTTCGTACCATTGACAGTTGTGTCGTTAGAACTGAGTGATCATATGAATGCTCAATTTACATGAATCAAGGGAAAAATAACATAAGTCCAAACACAAAGTGATAGTTTAGCATGATTCTATAGAAATACTCAATATTTGATGCAATTGTGATTTATAGGCTAACATTGAGAATCAATGCATACATATATCTCTAAATGGACATATATTCACTAAATGGATGAAAAAATAGCCTATGAAAATAAACTAAAAATCATTGCATCAATATCCCCTAAGATTGAATGTTGCTTGCCCTCGAGAAACACTACCAGTGGATCTATTTAAAAAAGTCAGTAAGAGGACAAATATTATGAACTACATTTCTCAATTACTCACACATGACTAGTCTGAACAGAACCTTACCAACCACTAAAGAAAAAACTTCTCTAAAGTGACCAAAAAGTTCATTAAATATGTCCACCCTTAGATAAATGGAACATTATTAACAAAACAGTTAACATCATAGTCAATAGATCATACACTTGATGCGCCATGTGATTCCCTATCTACATTCCATTGATCTATCAACAAAACTATATTGGAAGTTTTTACCTATATAGGAATGAATTATGGGATAAATCATATATGTGTCCAACCATACATAGAAATGGGTGGCAATCTGTTTATGCAAAAAGAAAATATGATGAACCTACAAAATGAAGTGAATGAAAAATGGATGAATCCTGATGATGAGGTTGAATGATGAATAGACTGAATGTATCATGCTAACGATTAGTATGGGTGAAAGGATGTGTACATATACATTCTTTTCACCTTCTCCACGATAATAAATTAATATTGAGTTCAAGGAATCCTTTTTCAACCTTTCTATTTAATTTTCTTCTTCTTCACTTCTTATTTCAACTTGATTTATGATTAATTCTAGGGATTTCTTCAACTTAAATAATTGCTTTTACTTTTTCTCTTTTTTTCATTGGGAGGGTTTATGGATCTAGATACTTCCACTCTTAATTTATTGAGAAATCTAGATAGATACTTGTTGCAAAATATGCAAATAATTATACAAAAGGAATATGCAATCTACATGAAATTTATTATGCAACTAATTGATATGCACATTTCTATATTTTTTTTCTTCCTTTTAATGCAGTATCAAGAAACTAGATATCATGCTACCTATTATTATATGTAATGAAGTCAAGAGTAAAAAATTTGGGTTACTTGATCATCTTGAGGTGGTGAATGAAATGGAATCAAAGGTGAGTGGAATCACATGATTAAGAGACAATACCTTGATCAACTATGACATGTCCCTATCCTATTAACCTGTGTACATCGTGACCTTAGAGTTTCTTTCTAAAAATCTCATTTAAAGTCTCATGAATTTCTTGGTTGGTTTGGGCTCAAACCTCATCATCATACACAAGTCTGGGTTAAATTAAGATTTTCATTCATATAAAGTGTGGTCAAGCTGACTAACCCAAACCCTCCAATTGTGTTGCCTTAGACTTGCCACATAAGCTTAAAAAGATGTGATCCTTATTCAATTAGTTGCAAGAGAATGAAGCACATTCTTCTTAATGATAGATGTAATCATGATAACTAAGATCCATGGTTACACTAGATAGATTGTGTTTCCTATTACTCAAAAATATGAAAAACTAAATAAGATAGAAAATAAAGAAAGATAAAGTTGTTCCATCACCTTCATATGCTTAAACTTTACTATGTCCTCATAGTAAAAAATTAAACTAAGAGGTAGAACGAGGGAAATTGCTCATTATGGTGGTGACGGTGACTGAAATCCTTGAGGCATCGTGGATTTGGAGGGTAGAATGTGTCCATGAATGTTGGTGGATTGGCTAGAATTTTTGGTGGTTGTTGGTAGCTAGTGAAGTTTCCTTAACTCCAATAGTGGTCATATACCACCTGTTGATGATAGTAGATGCAATGTAGGTCTTGTGTGCATGTTCTCCTAGTTGACTAGGAGAAGGTGCTCATTGGCATAGATCACATATTGTTGCTAAAGAAGCTTCTCCTAGACACCTTGAATCTTGGATAAGGGTGGTTGACTGCTACTGCTGACCCTGTTGAATGGATTTCAACATCCCATACATCCCCTTCATGGAGAAAGAGTCTCATGGCAGTAGAAGTTGTGGAGATGGATGTTGAATAGAGGCGCATAATGAGGTGCAGTCTCCGCCTTGGTGTATAGGGCATTATATCCTCCTCTACTTCGTATTCTAATTCTTATTCTTTCTCCTCCTTGACATGCACTCCCTATGGTAAAACCTATGCATTTTCTATAGGATATAGGTACCACACTCCTTGTAGGTAAACATGGGGTCATGAAGGGACCTTTCCTTCACTTGTCCCTCTATAGTGCAGTAGACATATACCTTCCCAAGTACCTGGTGACAAGATGTGCCCACTTGAAGTGCTTGAAATCAAACACATAAGATGTCTTGAGTGTGTTGTCCTTGGAAAGGTTGAGGTAGAGGTGTTTTCTTTGGGCTTGCCTCTTCACCGCCAACATGTTCCAAAGGAAGAATGATATGGGATTGATTGTCTCCTTCCCCCAAATAAAAAATGACAACAAAGTGAAAATATTCACCTTTTGGACATGCCCTTGCCCCTGAGTGAACCTGAAAAAAATGGTGTTTGTTGGGTATCAATGCACATGTGGGCTAAGGGATGATCAATTTCTATGACATAGTATTGCTTCCAGATGACAATGAACCTTGAGGAAAGGTTTTCATATGTCTCCAGGCCATGTTGTAGTCAAAATATCCTATCGTGATGCATACCTCACTGATAGGCCAACCATATATTTAGCTGAGATCCACTATGGTAAGGTAGTAATCAACATAGCAGAATAGGAACTTGACACTAGGATGCAATAGATCTCCATTGCTACAAGAAACTCACAAACTATCTCATGGTAGGTAGGCCAATCACCAAAAGATTTTTACAAAAGTATATGTGGTCTCTCCTTAATAACATGGCAGATAATACCAATATCAATAGTTATAAACTTTTAAATTTAAATTAAATAAAACATTTATGTTCCTAAAATAAAACCACAACTCTCTGATATTATAAGTATGTGTCGATTTCACATACAAATAATTTAAAAAAATTCTACAATATGAGCGATAATATGATTGACTAGTCTTTCATCATTACGTATCTTGACATTAATATTTTACCAGTTGTAATTATCTTTATTGATTAGAAGTCCATAGGATTCAAAGTGAGATTACTATAATACTTCAAGATTCTTGAGAAGTATCCATATCAAATATATATATATATATATATATTAAATGATGTCAATCTACTCGTACTATAATTGAGGTTCAAGAAATGATGTTCAAACAAGGAACTGGATTGCAAAACATTCACATATGAAAGGAAATAACTTATTTTGGATATAAATTTTAAATATAGTTAAAGGTCACCAAGTTACTAAATAATGAAAATATTAGAATAAAAATAAATGAGTGTTGAATTTGTTAATAGAATCAAGTCAATAGAATTGGAAGCAATTTTATTCTTGTGTCCAATTTTGGACATATTACAACTCTTTTTCATTTAAATAAATTTTTATTCAAAATTTCTATCCTTGTACTAAAGATTTTCCTTTATGGGGTTTGATTTGTATCGCTTCCACCATACTACTTGTGTTTATGCAACCATCTAGTTTACATGATACTATCAATCTAATACACTTACTACTATATAATGTTTTTCCCATGGTGACTTGACATTTTGTCACCAGACATTTGGAAGATCATGTGAGTTTTATTTCATAATGAATTTTTATTTTTCCACTTTTGAGCTGGGAGTTTAGAACACTAATGTGACATGACCATGTTAAAATTTCTAAATTTGTATTTAAATAAGAAGGTTTATAGTTCTAACTTGAGTGTCTATAAGTTATCATTAAATTTTGAATTAAATCAAACATATTATAAAACGTATAGTAGTGAAAATTAGGTTCATGTTTAAATTCAAATCTTTTTAGTGTTGCTTTTGTCAATAATAATAAACTACATGTTTTATTTTTGAGCATGTCCGTTGGTAAGTTACTTTGAAGTGTAACTTTATTTTTGTTCTACTATTTTTTTTCAAAAATACTATTCATGTATTTATGAAGACAATGTATATTTATATTTCGAGATAAAAAATACCAATTGAATATTTCTAGAAGGAACCAATTCAAAATTTGATGAAGAAAAACTTGTATAAGCATATAGGTGGAAACATGTGATCTATACTAAGGAAGTAAGGTCCTGAGATATTTTTCATACAACTAAGTGCATAAAGAAAGATTTCATCAACTATATTACATTTCTCTTTTCTCGATGGAAGGAATTCATATATCTCATTGATTAAATAACTTACCATAATGTGTTTATATGGGAGATTAGACAATAATATGATTTTATATTCATTATTTATACAAATATTAGTTTAAAAGGTTATTTGTTCAAGGTTTACTGTACACTCAAGTAGTAAAAGTAATTACTTCTAGATCAATTTGTACAATTAGTTTCCCATCATTATATAAGTGCATCATGAGTGATTATGTCAGATCCTTCACTAAAATTGTCTTACTTGTCATCTTGTCTCAAATCGACTTACATGGTACTGGTTTATATTATTCTACTTAGTAATTTTAGGTGATACCTAGACAATTTTATGCTGACAATTATTTTTTCAAATCTAATACTAAAGTTTATATAATAGGATATAAGGATGATAATATATAAATGAATCAAGTTGTAACACCCCAATTTTATTTTCACATGAGCGGAAGCTATTTGTTTATAACTGGGGAGTGTTACAAACATGATATATAACAATAATAATAGGCAAGAACCAATACAGACTAGTGTAAAAATGCATTCTCATAAATTCTTACAAAAGAAACTCTATTACAAAAGAAACTAAATATCGTGATGCCACCTTATACGAATCTCATGTCAAAATTGGGAGAGCGTAGATGGATCCCCACCAAGCAAACCTCCTAAAGTTGTAGTTTCATATTCTTGTCATGACTATCTGTTGAAGTTTTATATCTACAAACATCTCGTTCCCAGCCATGCATAAAGAGAAATCTAGGTTATAGTAAGTGGCACTGAACTTCTAATAAGATAAAAATGAATACACTATGGCTAAACGCTGAACTGATATATGAAAGCTATAAACTTATTCTAAATTGATGTGGCCTTTATTTATGTCTTTTATCTTATATGTAACCACCATTATATGATAAGGCCTCCTGAATTGGCATATTTACGCCCTAAATTGGTATTGAATTACCTTTGAATTGGCACTACATGGCTCTGAATGACACCAAGGTGTCTCTAAACTGGCGTAACTACACCCTGCTTGGTACCAAAGTAACACTGAATTGGAGTAACCACTTCTCTGAATTGGTAACAGATGCCTCTGAATCGTCCCGAGACTAACTGAATGAGGACTTATCGTATAATGTCTTATGTGAAGGTTTCAACTTAATTATCTTAAATTTGAACTTACATAATTCTAAATCTTTATACTGAAATTGAATACTGATAACTAAATTTTGAATCCGAATCTAGTCAGAACTTCTCAGAAAGTTTGTCTTACTTAAAATTATTCTGGTAGATATTGAAATCTTATTAAGTAGAATTCTTCTCTACTTTTAAACCCTGATTTAAATCTTAATCAGAGTATGTATCTTGATTATTATATAATTGATTGAATATGATACTCTTGTTAAATACTTATTACTACTCACAATGAGTAATCTAAATTTATAATTTGAGAAAGTCTTAATCCAATACTCTTATTTATTATATCACTCAAACATATCGGATATATGACATAAGTGTCTAAAGGCTTGAGAAATAAATGAAACTGAATAATAAGTACTAAGTATATGAAAGTAAAAAATTTTTATGATCTGATATCCTCACAAAATAACTTCAACTAATTAATGTCTAACTAATAAAATCATTATTGGGTATGATATGAGCATTAATAACTAAATGTCTGAAAGAAACTCGATCTTTAAGTTACTTTCCATATGGGTAGGCTGAACCATAATAATAATGAAATTCAATGGACATGGCCCACTTACCTTGTTTGTGAGTATCCTTAACGTAGCCTGGATTCCTTATTTCACAATGTATTTACCTAGACGTCAACAAATGTGTATGAGTCCATGTATATTTCCCTTCTTCATTTCTAATTCTCAAACCCCATCATCCTAACCATATATACCAACTTAAGGTTCCTATTTAACTAAACATAACTTTGATCTAAAATCACCAAAAATCTTGGCATTGAAATTACAAAAAAACTCTTATTATATAATTTATATAAAATTTATACTCAAATAAGCCCCCAAAATCATCTTATGCACTAATATAAGCATGTGCATCATATATTGAGAATAAATATCAAACACAATAATATAAACAAATTTACTGACTCAATTACTATATATGAAGGAAATAGCTATACATCATCTTCTAGACAAAATATGCATACCTATTTCATAATGATAATAATAGATATCAGTTATATCGCCTTAATGGGCACTTAATTCTCAAAATAAAAAATTAATACAATAACATTTAAAGCTCCAATAAAACTTTGGAAGCAATAATCATACAATGTAGTAGGATCCATATAAAAATATCATGTTATTGCATGGTTAATCATTGGTGAAATACCCAAAATACCCTTATTAGTATTTACATCAAAATCCTTAATAAAACTTTGAAACAGAACATTAGGCTCTAAAATCATGTATATCATATCAAAATATACTTACTATAAAATATTCATTAATTTCCAAAGTCATTTACTATTTCTAGCACTCTACACACTAAAATCTAATGTCTCTTAGTAATTAAATTATAATAAATATCAGACATAAAAAAACCTTATAATCTATTTTTTTTTAAGATAATATACAACATAATATTTCCATTGATATCTTATACGCCAAAAACCGACATGTAGATCTCAAGATGTGAACTTTTGAAAAATGTATATTTCAAAGAAATCTGGAGCATTGCTTTTGGATATGACCTTCTAAACTTAACATGTGCCCATTATCTTCAAGGCTTGGCGCTCAGGGATGATGTCTTGGATATGTTTGATTGAGAACCCACAAACTCGATGCCCTTTCTTTTCTCCCGTAGGGAACGACACAAGGGTGGTGATGCCCTTGCTGCACTGTGAAAACAGAGAGCCGCCATCCTGGGGTTCTCTCCGACAGTCGAGGCCACAAATCTAGCCATGCTCAAGATACATTGACACTTCATGATGATCTTCTAGACTTTTGCAAGCTCCAACATAAAGTACTCATTCTCCCCTTCATCCTCCTCTCATGTTGTCCCTTCCTTGTTCTATCTTTAGGCCTGCCTCCTCATGGCCATCTTAGTCGTTGAGCTAGTGCTCGATGCTCCAACCTTCTCAAATAAACCTCAATATCCTTATACCTTTTCCTGTTATGATATATCTAACTTACTATTTTTCTCATGGCTCCAGGGTCGAGAAGAAGCCTCAACCTGAATCCTTGCATAGCCATCCTCATCTTCTTCCTCGTCTTTACCTTCTTCTTCTTCTATGTCTTTCTTAGGAAAAACCCTAATTGAAGATTTGGCCTTGCCGCCACCCCAACCTATGAGGGCTTTATAGCCTTAAATTTCCTTGAAATCTGTCCCAATCTAGTCTCGGGTTCGAGACCCTATTCTATTAGAAATTGAGGGTTTGCGAGACTATGTTGCCCCCTTTTTATATCATCCTTCTCACGGACTAGCATGGCTCAATTGAACAAAATAATTGGCCATGAACCAATGGTTTAGTGCCTTCCCTTCCTTGGTTCATTGCTCAGAAGATTCAAAAAGCTAAATTTGTTCCAATTTCTTCTAAAATCTCTATAGGATACACCTCAATCTCGATTGGTCCTAAACTTTTACTAACACCTCATAGACATATTATCTCCTTGTAGAAAATAGTCATGGCCAAATTCACTACCTAGACCACTCTAGTATTTTGTGTGTGTGTCTTCACTTTCCCCATGATCTAGATAAACACAT
Source organism: Alisma plantago-aquatica (assembly GCA_963693085.1). Lineage (NCBI taxonomy): Eukaryota > Viridiplantae > Streptophyta > Magnoliopsida > Alismatales > Alismataceae > Alisma > Alisma plantago-aquatica. The sequence continues at coordinate 334,167,580 of OY856413.1, forward strand.
TGAATCGCCAAACTAAATTTAACTTCACAAAAATCATAACCATGTCCAAGACATATCATATAGAACACAACAACACTCCTACTTTCATCACCACATGCATGTGAAAGTCTAGTTCATATCCATCCTATATATAAAATTATCAAACCATCCATAACTTAGGTGAGCATGATTACATAATCCAATAATATATCATCAAATCAAATGACCAAAATAACATCAAACTTTACCGTACTTCAACCATCATATTGTGTCTGAAACAACATACGAAGACTCTTAAGTTCAAATTCAATGATTCTCAAACATCAAATTGGCCAGTTTGCACAATGACCCTTTCTACATACTTTTTCTCTTATATCATAATATAAAAAAATTAGGATGGAACCTTATTTTAATCATAAATAAATACTATATTAATATCATCAATAACTTAGTGATGTATTTTCTAGGTCCCTAAAAACCAAGGTGTGACAATACTACCCACCTTTTTGGGAATTTCGTCCTTGAAATTTAGTTAAACTGTAGGGTTCTACCAACCTTTGGGTTTGACATACCTTATATACTCTAACTCTTGATGATTTTCATAAAGTATGGCATGCTCATTGATAACTAACCACGTCTAACATCCTTGTCAAACTATCATGCGCAACTGAAAAGCAAAATCTTTAGGAAAATATTAACCATAAATGACTATTTTTTGTTCTTAATTCTTTATTTTTATGTATCAATCTCTGGAGACTTGTAATCTAGTACTTGTGTCTCATGACCCGCACTAAGGTGCCTAAGTCATATAACCTGCACATAAATCATGAGTTATGTATTTGGATCGGCTTCCATATAGGACCTAGGTCTCATGTCTCTTGATTTGACCGACACTAGGGACTAGGTCTAACTCCATAATCTCATTTCATCTCGTTAAATTTGATCTTATATGAATTATAATGCATTATGACCTCATGATCTTACCATCACTTTTAGATCTTAATACAAGGATCATATCTCGTAAAATTAATCATGACTGAGTGTATTCTAATCTTATAATCCTATCATGTACTTAATCCCAAGATCTTAATCATCTGAGAAATCTAGATAACACGTCTCTACTTGAGATATTGAACATATAAAAGACATAACCATGAAAGTAACAAAATCTTACTTGCATGTCTTATCTTAATAATATTCTTAATGACTTTCTTCATCTTATCATGGCGGTCTAGGTCAGGTGAACCCAAGATACTAATGGTGATTACTCTCTCATGAAACCATTCTTATCTCCAAGAACACTGATTCAAGCCTTAGTCAAGGAACTTCTTTATGCTCTTTCTCATGTGAAAATCCTCCAAAACCCAACATTATAGTGATCCTAGATCATTGATTCATAGTATCACATACCATGTATCACTATATGCTTAAATCATCCTCATGTATGTCCTTAAAGAAATTTAGTGGCCTCTAGCAACCATTATACATTAAGCTTAAACTCAAATCTTAATGTCAATTCTATAATCCTCAAGTGTTTTCCTTAACAGACACCATAATTAGATTTGTTATTGTAATCCCTCCTTGGAATGGAGCTCCTAAGGACATGAAAAGTTCTCTAATTCTAAGCAAGTGTATTACGAAAGCACACTATCTCTCTCCAATCAATATCCACTTTAAAGCCAATTCACTCATCTATTTCAAAATGTCTACCTTTGGTATGCATTCTAGGGTTCTAATATGTATATGATTAGGTTTAGGTGACCATCTACCTCAAACTTTTATGTCAACATTTTTTTGTCACTTCTAGATGCATGTCGTCCGGTCATACATCTGAAAGTGCCATGTCTTATCATATTTATCTCATATGACAGTACGCATGTCCCATACCATGTGTACTACAAAGAATGAGACAAGCATAATAAGTTTAGACTCATACATAAAACATCCTCTCTACAAAATCCCATAAGCTTGTGTCCCATACCACAAACAAGTGAGAAAAGGGAGGGCATAATACACAAATATGAAGTTGACATAAAAATTCTAAAGCATCTAGACACTAACCCTAATACATACCTTAACTTCTATTTCCTAACTGAATTCTAACCTAGATTCTATTATACTTTACTCACTTATTTTATAATTAGGATTATTAGTTGTGTGACATCCTCAGATTTTCTAAAACTTAATCTAATGTGTGACGTCCAAATTGAAACCTCGCCTTAGGAAGAATCCCAATTGAAACACCACACACTAGGCTAAGAAGAAGAAAAATAGAGGAAGTCAGAAGGAAACAACAGTAGCACATGCACGTGAACAATAATAAAACCATACAACACATGTTCACCATTCAACATATAATTACATAATGAATTGGTACAACATTTGATATTACACATTGAACATCAAAATTTTACATATACATGTACTACCACTAAACACCTGGATCTTAAGACAACAGGTCCACCTATACAACAACTCGCCACACAACTCTCAACTATCCTAGATCTCTAATAACACATGTTCACAACTTAAACAAAAGATTACATGCGGTTGATAACACCCAAATTCACACATTTATGCTAAGCATTTGTTTATGATTTTGTGTCACCATAGCCTTAATATGCCCAAAATAACCCATGTTTCTTCTCTTTTAGTAATTTTTGTCTTTTCTTAGATAAAGTTGCTCAACTAGCTAATTTTGGGACTTACAGGAACCAGACCTAAAAATACATCTATTCTCCATGATTTCTCCCCAACACAGGGTTTTTGCAGCAGCTAGACCCCCATCCGTCACGACCACGGTGGACTGAGCATCACACTATCTGCACCATATCTACCACTAGGGCTCATCGACGTGGGCCCCTCAACCACTAGTGATACCCCCCCTGGGGTGGGTTCATTCCATGATGCCACGACCATGGCCAAGAAGAAGTGACCTCGACCGTGACCGAGGTACATCCTCCTGGACCGGGAATGCGACCAAGATGAAGTAATCTCAATCGCGACCGAGGTACATCTTCCTTGACCTCAACCACGACCACGGTATCTACCTGCCCTGAGACTGTGATCGAGGCATCCACCTTGACCGTGATCCAAACCTCGACCGCGACTGCAAGATTGACCACGATCGTGGAGTGCACTGTGACCGCGACCGTGACCGAGAAAGATCGCGATATGGGTCAGTGCCTCGACCATTTTGCCTATAAATACACACCCCCCGCAACCTGGAGAGGGGTTCTGCATTTTTGGGAGGTTCCAGTTGTTGGTTACAACCCGATGAGGTTCTCAGAACCCCGCGGGAGAGTCCAGAGGTTTGAGAAGACTGAAGTGCTCATTTGATGCCCATCTCTTCAGCGTCCTTCCATTCCACACCATCTTCCACCTCCATTCTAAGGTCTCTAAGGGCAGAAGCTGTGGAGAGAGAAGACTGAGGATCCATCTTCTTTGAGAGAAGGAGAACGTCAACACCATCACCTTCCACCCCCATTCACCAACTAAGCTGTTGTTCGGGGTGAATCTAGAGAGAAAGGAGGCCAAGGAGTCCAGAGGATCAAGGAGGATGACCCAAAAGACGAGATCCAGCCTATACAGAGGCTAAGGAGCGAGATCCATCTCTCATCTATGGGCTAAATCTCTTCTTCTTCTCCTTTCTTCTACTATTATCCTTTATTTGTGTACAAATGATGTTCCTCCATCTTTGTTCAGTTCCAACTATGGTTGTCCATGGCTAGTTGACCTTCCTGGCTATGTAGCCCGTTTTGGGAACGTTTATGTGCTTTTACCTTAAGCAAGTACTTTTATTTCAGATCCAACACGTTTCATGTTCTATCTCTTCTTTATGGTTATGATTGCTAGTTTGGTTGATCTCTTTCTTGCTTGAACTGCTATTTCTACCTACATTGAGAGATTCATTGTAGAAATAGATAAGAGAAGATAGTTTGGATTGGAATTTGAAAGGAGGATAGTTCAAGGTGAAAGGAGGACAGTTCAAGGTCATATGTTCCTAATATCCCAGGATAATCTAGACCTGAGAAGGTATCTAGGATGTTGGTTTGCTATCCTCGAGAGAGGTTTTATACCATAGATGGGTTTTATTCACACTTATTGAGAGTGAGTGGGATGACTCCACTGGAACAGATACCATGGTGTGTGCTATGTTTGAATGTAGGTTGCTTGTTGAGGTGTTCGAGGGTTGTCTACGCCCGAGAACGGGTGCATTGACTGCCCAACTTGTGGTTACATAGATGGAAACTCCTTCTCTCTTATTAGTAGAATCCTAAGGACTATGTTTTATTTTATTTTCTTTGTTTCATTTTAATTTGTGACAACCCGCTAGACTAGTGCTAGCTCCATACTTTTATCAACTATTGTCTTGGCTTATCTGACTCAAGAATGAATCTCAAGTGTCCTAAACGTCACCACATCCCTGTGTTTGACCCCGTATATCTACTTTGACCCCGCAATAAAGTTGTGGGGGTCCTTGAAGGTTTCGGGTTATAAATTTAAAGGTTTGATTCCTTCTGAATCTGCCTCCCTTTCCAGACGTGTGATTCAGGCTGATCAACTTTTTGGTGCCATTACCAGGGAACGTGGTTTTCCACATTTACATGCCTAATAGATTTTGTTTTGTCACTTTTAAGTCTGTATATATATGCATAGTTTTTCTTTTGTTTTAAACATACTTGTCCATGTATACTTAATAGCTTTCCTTTTTCTTATAGTTTTTCAGTCATGGATCTTGCTTCTGCAAGACAAGTTATCTTGTCCACCTGTCCTCCTAAATTTATCTGCAGTTCCGATTACTGGAAAATAATTGAAAGTCATGCCTTACAACTGTCGAACTATATTCACCCCCACCTTCATCATATGTAGACGTTTCAACAACAGAAACCGCCAGCCAGCCCTTGACTTTAGTGCTATCGAGAGATTAAGAACTGGTTAAGGCAATATAATTATCTAAAGAAAGTGTTAATGCACTGACCTCCTTAAATCCTCATCTCCGAGAAAATATTGATCCACTCCAAAAACTACTAGAAAGGAAGAATCATCAACTCCAAGTAGCCAGAGAGATTGTAAACCACAGTAGGAGCATACTTGAAACTGCTGAGTAAGGGTTCACCCAAGCACATCAGTTTGATACAGCGAGCCTCCAACAGGAGTGCAATGTGAAATTGACAAATCTTGAAAATGTTGCTGCACAAGTCCAAAATCTTCATGATAAAGATGTTGAACAAGGCAAGAAGCTTCAAGAGCTCATCAATTTGGTTACCACACAGTTGCAACCTCCATTGTCTGACAATGAAGATTTTAGTCATCAAGACCATTCCATTGGTCCTGAAGAGGAGTACGCCTCACCATCCTATTCAGACCCTCAACGGGATTCACCAAGATTTTTCTATTAAGACCTACCCACTTGGGGAAGCCCTTCATTCTATCCAGATGACCCAACTGATGAGACAATGGAAGATATAAGTCGTATGCATGAATGGTGTTATGATGACCATGATAAACACTCTTATCCTCACAAAAATAGTCAAACTACCTCACAAGCATAAGGTTGGTTTGAGGAACTTGAGTCAAACATTGATCCAGACCATAGTGATAGCTCTCACATTGAAACTTGTCATTTATCCTTGAGTAGTACGCCCATCATGGTTTGGAGTAATTTGTTCGATGATGACGATGACAACTGCTCAAATTGGAGCAGTGAATATACCGATGATGACGAGTTGGAGCAACATGAGTTGACATTTACCACCATTCCCTTAAAAGGCTTGGTAGATATCGGTGGAGACACCCTGAACCCCACAAAAGGTGACAAGCTTGGGGTGGTAGAACCCCAAACACGTCTTTCTCGGGGTACTTCTTGTTCAGAAAATTAATGGATAACCCAGACTGTAAATGAGAATTTATCTAAGCATCCAACCCCAAATTCAGAGGAGGAGAGAGAAGAGATAAGTCCTCCAGAAGACATCCAACCTCTCCCCTCAGTTGCATCCTATATCGACATCCTAGGGCCTCCCCGTTCAGATTCATATCTTGGAGGGTACCTTGAAGATGATTTGCTAAAGAATTCATCCCAGTGCAGTTCAAGTAAATTGCAGCATCGAGATGACTTCACCGAGTCGCCATGTTTTATTCTTCTTTTCTAGACTCAGAAGGGGTCACTGCACTGCATATTCTGCTAATACATGGTGAGCCTGAGCAACGAGCCATAAGTAACTCAGATCCCAAAACTAAGAATATGGGATCCAAGTGTAGGAGTTGTAGGGCTGCCACCCCCTACTACCTACACAATTCTTCTTTAATCTTTACTTTTAAAATATTTCTTAATAAAGTCAATTTAAATTTTATCTTTCCTCTAACTACTAGAAATTTAGTTTATCTTGCATCATCTAGTTTTCTTTTAAGTTTACTTTCTCTTCCATCTTGACACCCTGACAGCTGTATTTGGTCCATATATTGTGTGAACTTAATCGACATACTTTGTTACTCTTCCATGACATTTGATTTGGGTTTTATCTCCTTTGGTTTTCCACCCTCGTTGTTCCCTCGTGTGGCAGAGTGGAACCGCGATCACGGGTCTGCTAGCTACACCACGACCACGATCAAGACTACGTTAAACCGCGACCGTGGTCTGCTAGCTAGCCTGCAACCGTAGGCGTACTAGTGATACCACGACTGTGGACACTGGAGACTGCGACCGCGGACACCTGAGATCTGGGTATGCTTTTTCAGCCTGACTGACCTGCATGTCGGGTTGTCTCCACCTTTTTGATCGATTGTTGCTCTTTTGACTGAGTTTTTTGTCCCTTTGGACTGGGTCTCCAGTGCCTTTTCTGGTTTTTCCGCCACTCTATCCGCGACCTCATGTGATTTGGGGAGAGATCGGGGTTGTACACCCGACCTATAAATACCACCTGGCCGAGGTATTGCCTCCTCGCCTCACCACTGAGTTTCCTCCACCTCCGTGCTACCCCCACCCATTTTCCCCTCTTTCCCTTGTCCCCGTAGCAGGCCAACAAGGAAGGAGTGGGCTCATCAACACCAGCAACAGCAATCACAGCTAGACTGTGACCGTGGTCCTTTAGCGGTGGAACGACAACTCCTCCAACTGCCTACTCCAGGCCACACCTAGACCTATGACCTTGGTCAGGGTCGGGACATGATCGCGATCTTCACGGTCGTGGTCACCTATGTTGGTATGTATGCCCTGAGAGCCAATCATGGGATGATTGGTGGGATACATTAAGATTGATTTGATAAACATCAAAGGCAAGCTTCCAATTCTTTCTGGTTCAGTCATATGAGATAGTGATAGAACAGATTGAATGTCTAGAGAATGACAGTACTCAATGACGTATGCTTTCAGGTTCAGGACCTGAACGATGAGATCATGTAGATGCTAAGAGTTTGTACATTCTTGTTATGTCCCTATTCGAATGTCATTATGGAAGGTAGATAGACAATAATGACACATAAGACTAGATTGTGGTGTTTGTTGATGACAAAATCTCATTAGTCATGACATAGAGATATCAAACCAAACACATAGGTACTTGTTAGAGAACAAGTGTACCGGACAGACCCACCGTGAGTTTGACACATGGAACCATGACATGGTAGTCACAGTCAGTACTCACAGTGATGGTGGTGAGTGTGACTCTTTGACCTGAAATCACTACACTCAACACATGTCGTTGGGCACACTTTGACATCATCAAACACAATCCTGACACATGGGTTGTTATAAACGTGATGATTGGGTGGCTTTGACACATGGGGCTTCTGAGGGGTGAGTGATAGATATGGGATTTGTCCCTCCTGAGGGAGTTTGATATCCAAGGCCACTTGATGAGTAGGATTGAGAAAGGCACACACACATGTGTGAATCAGTATGTGATACTGATGTCATAGCATATCTCTTTCAATCTACTCTGAGATCAAGAAAGTGAATGAACATTGACAGGATGAATGTTCAATGCCTCAAGTTCATTTGGGATATCAGTGACAAAGGAATTATACATTCACTGTAACACCATTCACGGATTGTAGAATTGAAAGTTGTTCTCCAACTTTCTATTTCACTTGGGTAGGAATGATGTGTGACTAGGCACCGCTCTTTGCTTGTAAAGTCATAAGTGTTATGGACTTTCACTGCCAATGTGAAATGGACCTGCAGGGTCACACACATAGGATTTAACCTGGAAGAGGAGTTTTGTCCATAAACAATGTTTAGATTGATTACTAAAGGAGTTTAGTAGTTCAATTAAACACTCAATTAATTGATAGCTCAATATCATAATGTTCAAGGTGTTGGACACATTGATTGGAGTATTAGATTGATTGAAATCATAATAGACTGATTCTGCACAATCTGCACTCCCAACCGATCGGCTCATGTGATGAACCGATCGGCTGAGCTTGGTGAATCGGTCGACTCAAGTGTTGAGTTGATCGGCTCATGCACAGTGTGAAACGATTGCTTCAAGTGTTGAAATGATCGATTCAACTGGTGCAACCGAGCAAGTTGGGAAAGTAGGATTTGTGAGAATTTTCCTTACATTTCACTTGCCCAATTTGATTGGAACAAGGATTGGTATTTGATACCAATTAGAAAAAAAAGAAGGAAAGTCGATCGGGAACTGATCAGGACCACGAACCGACTGGTTCAAGAGTGAACCGATCGGCTCATGGGTCCCAACCGATCGGTTGAGGTGTCAACCGACTGGTTCAGGTCCCCAACCGACCGCTTCAGTTGTGAAATGATCGGTTCAGGTTGCGAGTTGGTTGCTTTTGTGGAAAATCTTGAACCCTTCTACTTTTGCCTTTAGTCCCGTATTACCCGGGATGGAGAACCCTATCCCATGACCCTCCTATATATAGGGGTATTGGGGGCTTCTCAAACAACAACTCAGTACAACGAGTTGCTCTGTAAAGTTGTCGTTCTCTGGTTTTGGTAACCGAGAGAGCCCGAGCAAGTGCTACCCGAAAAGGGAGGCACAACAAGGGAAAGACAACTGCAGTTGCAATTAGAAGCAGGAGAGTGTGTTGGCGACTAGTACATCATCAGGAGGGTGCAAATCCTTCCAATTCCTTGTGGGATAATGAGATTGGAGTTTCAGGCAGTCCGTGTGGACGACTGTAGAGGCAGGAGACCTCTGTCGCTCGGAGGACAACTGTCAATCCTGACAGTCCAGGTGCGACCAGGAGCTACACAGACACCGTCCAAGACAGGTGGTGAAGACCGCACAAGCAGCGAGGTATTTTCGCCGAGCAAGCCTCGGGACAAGGTATGATTCCAAAAACCATCCTTTCCTATTGTATAGACGTTGACGCGTTTCCTTGTTCTGGGTTTAGGGGAGAAAATTTTTGTTTCTGCTGCCATCTTTGCCTCCCCTAAAACCCAACAGTGGTATCAGAGCCACGTCAACTGCTCTATACTTTAGGGATTATCGATATGATCGATTTTGGTTTGTCGCCTTTATTTATTACATATGATGCGAATAAAATTGTCTTTATGCATGTCCAATCTTAAATCCACAAATCCCAAATTACATATATGATATGTATTATTAATTCATTCGATACGCGTCGCCCTTAAATGAGTTTTGTGGTGGATGTATAGTGTGGTTATGGCCAATAAACCCTATCTGGGTATGGTTGTATGTGGTTTCTTGCATCTCGGTCTGCGCACCGATCTTCCTTCTCCTATTCCTGATGTAACTCGAAATAATTCGAGATTTCTTTCCTACCTTTGCTCCCCTCGAATGTAACTCGAGGTTTCTCTTTTTGCAATGTAAAATAGGATAGATTTTATTTCCTGTTATGTTAAAGAACAAAGGACATCGAGACAACAACTGAAATGATCAGTTCAAGGTGTGAACCGATCGGTTGACATTCCAGACGATCGGTTCAAGGAGTGAGCCGATCGGTTGATGACCAGTTCGAGGAGCAAGACGAGCGAGTGGGGGACATGATGAGATGCACAACAATCAGGCCAACCGATCGGTTGGTGACACCCAGCCGACCAACCTGATGGCGAGCCAATCATTCATGTGATGAGTTGATCTACTCAGAAGGAAAAGCACATAGTTCATCTTGTAAAGGTTGCATTTGATGTAAACCTAGATGATCGTGATTCCTCTTGGCTCGAGGAATCACATTAGGATGGCCATAATCATCACCTTGATCATTTTGCATGTTTTCTGTGGGATATAGCATGTATATGACACGTACTATGTATTGTGGTAATTGAATATGTATATGTATATAAAAACCAAATCCCGCATTAAATATTAAGTTTTACATGCCTTCCAAATGCAACATGCGTAAAAAGCTTGATCGACCAAGTGTGGGCACGCCCTAGCGTGGTGCACCATCTATCTCGTAGAAGCGTGAAGGATGAATGTGTGGGTCTGCCCTAGCAGGGTGCATATTCATCGTGTTTGCTTTGGGTTGGACTTAAAAAGGTGATCTAGATGAGATCTAGTACCTTGAGGCATGGAGGTGATCATGGCAAGGAGTTGCATATGACATCTTATCAAGAGTTGCATATGATGAAATTGGCAAGAGTTGCCTACCTAAGAGATCTAAGTTGTGGGTGACAGCCCTAGCTGGTCCATGACTTAGAGGATTTCAAGATGTTGCTCACTAGAAGGTTGTACACTGCAATCTTCCGAATTGATGGTGAGGGCTATCAATTTGAAGTAAAATAATGGGAGCAATAATTAATTAAAGGCCTAATTATATCGTCGACTTTTCAAATCAATCAAATAAGTCAAAAATGAGTTTTTGGACTAAAATTGCATATTTCCTTTTGTAGTACAAATGACAACAAACAACAATCACTTTTCTTTGCGATCAGTCCTTGAAAAGGACAAACTGAATGGGACAAACTTCCATGACTGGTATCGGACATTGAGAATTATTCTCACTCAAGAGCGAAAGCTCTATGTCCTGGATACTCCAATTCCAGAGGAACCCACTCCTAATGCACCAAAGACAGAAAGGGATTCTTAGAAGAAGCATTTTGATGATGCCATTGATGCAAAGTGCTTGATGTTGTGCTCCATGAACCATGAGTTGCAGAGACAACATGAGAACATGGGTGTTATTGAGATGATTCAACATCTCAGGAACATGTATGAAGATCAGGCACGGCAAGAGAGATACAATGTCTCAAGGGCACTGTTCAAGTGCGTCATGACAGAAGGAGATCCAGTTGGTCCTCACACACTCAAGATGATTGGGTATGTGGAGAACCTACAAAGACTGGGATTTCCACTGAGCCAAGAGATGGCTACTGACGTGATACTGCAATCGTTGCCAGAATCCTACAATCAGTTTGTGATGAACTACAACATGAACAACTTTGATAGGCCACTGTCAGAGTTGTTGGGCATGTTGAGGACAACCGAGATACAGATGAAGAAGGACAAGCCTAAGCCTGTGATGGTGATCACGAGCAAGAAAGGCAAGTCCAATTGCAAGGGCAAGGGCAAAGCTAAGAAAGGTTCTGATGCCAGCCAGGAGTCCAAGTCGTCTTCAGCTCTCAAGGCCAAGGGAGGCGTGACAAAGAAAGGAAATTGCCACCATTGTCAAAAGCCAAGACATTGGAATAGGAATTGTCCTCTCTATTTGGAAGAACAAAAGAAGAAGGAGGCGACATAAGTCTCTACTTAAAGGTGTCATGAAAGTAAACTTGTAACACTTTTTGAGGTATATGATACCAAGATGTAAAGTGTAAAGCACTCATAATTGGGGCAAGTGTTACCGCCATAGATAGGAGTACTTTAGTTTATTTTTATCCTATAAGGCATGTAATACAGTTATGAACTGCTATTTCATATACGCCAATAAATAGAAACACTTTATTTTTGGATATTCTATGACAATGATGGCAATTAATAAAGAGATGTTTCAATTTATAAAGATATGATCTTTGTGGCAATGCTTTATTTATCTTGTCGTATTTGATATGCATAAGACAAAATGATACCTAAAAGTTATAGATAACTCAAACAGTCAAATTACAATCAATCATGAGAAATTCATTTCTAGTTTCCATATGATGGATAAATCTAGACTCTTTTGGTTAGAGAACCAGTAAGAGACATGAATATCTTGGACATGATTAATCAATCTTCACTAATGGTAGTGGGAGAATGATTATCCCATTAGGTATAATACATGTGATGTAATTACATACCTATTGGAACAAATGCTAATACTTCAAATGGTGTTTAGAGAAATACCCATATGAATATCTTGAAGTGTTCAAGATTATCATAGATGAAGTGCAAATTTGGTAAAGTGTTAATTCTTGATGAGATCAATGAATGAAATACTTGGACCAAATGTTTGAGATCCTTATGAGTAATTATGATAGTGTATCATAGTGAACTCATGATTAAGGCATGGTGATGTCTAAATCAAGAAGGAATCACAAGGGTTGCAGTTAGAGAATGATTATCAAATAACTGAATTCTTCTTAATAAAAGAATACCCCACAGTAATAAGAGGAATTAAGAAACACAAGGGTTGTGAGTTCTTATATACTTAACAGATACACCTCAATTATCTATGTGATGAGTTGTTCATATGATGAGTCAACTATCTAGATGATTATGAGGAACCGAATTTTGAGTTATGGTTTATGACCATTACATCCTAAATGACATCCATGTGAACCATAAGGTATGACGTTGATGGTAGCACCCATTGGATAAAATCCATAAGTGCAAATGAATCTTAAGTGTTAAGATACATGGATAACATTTTGAGAAGGATGATGCTTGTTGATTGCAACTTAATGAATAAGACATTTGGCATATGGATACTAAAACCACATTCCTATGAGGAATAAAATAAGGATGTGTACGTGACACAACCCATAAGGTTTATGAATCCACTAATGCAAATGAAGTCTATAAGTTATAATGGACTAATCAATGTGATTGATTGAGTACAAGTAACTAAAAATTGGATCTTTATTTTGATGATATAGTCAAAGGGTTTGACTGATATGTCAAAGATAAAGAAGGGATCTGTGATTTAGTGGGAGCATTTTCACATTCCACATATTGATGTGAAATGAAAATGTTCTAGAATGGAAATCCAAAAAGTGGAAATTATATTTAAGGAAGATAGAGATGTTTCCTATGTGATAGGAATAGAGATCTATAGAGATAGTTCTCGAAGACCTCTTGACCTGAAAAGAGAAAGCATACATTGGCAATATGTACTGAAGGGTTCAGTATACACAGATTCAGTGGGAGAAAACTTGTCCATGTTACATGGAGTCAGTATCCCAAGGCCAAGTGTCCAATTCTTATGAAGAATGTAAACACTAAGAATATATATGGATCTATCATGTATGTAATCATCCCATTATCTTTCATGTATCGACATGACAATAACAAAATGCATTCATCATCTTGTATGTAGGACATGGCAATATGATGTGCTCATCCTCAAAAACTCATATGTAGGACATGACGAGTGGATGTCTGTCAACTTCCAGTAAGGGTTACTGGAATACCATGAGAACTTGATAAGTACTTGTGAAGTACTAGTTCTATGGAGATAAGGAAGAGTTCAATGTAAAAGTTACACTGATGCGAACTTCCAAAAGGATAGAAAATTAATCACAAAATATATATAGGATATATACAAGTGAAAGTTTGTTGATAATTGGAAGTGTTCTAATAAAACCATTTAAAAGGAAATGTCGAGTATCTATGCATTAGAGAATAGCAGTATATACTATATGGATCTGGAAGTTCATGAGATGAACTTATAGATATTCCGCTCATTGATGACAAGTATGGAATCCTTGATCATGCAATGTGGCTAAAGGATAGAAAAGGAATACTAGATCACATATTACGGCAACTCCATCTCATACGTGTGACGTACAACGAAGAGATGTGAGACATGCAATTTATACTGACTTTGGAAAAGTGTTGCCATTACTCACTATGTTCGCACTAGAGCACAGTAACATGTGGGACATGTTTGAAGATCACTATGAAAATGATTCGAGGGTGATTGGCTCGCAGTGCAAGTGAGAGTCTGTTGGTATGTATGCCCTGAGAGACAATCATGGGATGATTGGTGGGATACATTAAGATTGATTTGAAAAACATCAAAGGAAACCTTCCAATTCTTTATGGTTCACTCATATGAGATAGTGATAGAACAGATTGAATGTCTAGAGAATGACAATAATCAATGACGTATGCTTTCATGTTGAGGACCTGAACGATGAGATCATATGGATGCTAAGAATTTATACATTCTTGTTATGTCCCTAGTCGGATGTCATTATGGAAGGTAGATAGACAATAATGACACATAAGACTAGATTGTGGTGTTGGTTGATGACAGAATCTCATTAGTCATGATATAGAGATATCAAACCAAACACATAGGTACTTGCTAGAGAACAAGTGTACCGGACAAACCCACTGTGAGTTTGACACATGGAACCATGACATGGTAGTCACAGTCAGTACTCAAAGTGATGGCGGTGAGTGTGATTCTTTGACCTAAAATCACTACACTTAACACATGTCATTGGGCACACTTTGACATCATCAAACGCAGTCCTGAAACATGGGTTGTTATAAAGGTGATGATTGGGTGGCTTTGACACATGGGGCTTTTGAGGGGTGAGTGATAGATATCAGATTTGTCCCTCCTGAGGGAGTTTGATATCTAAGGCCACTTTATGAGTATGATTGAGAAAGGCATGCATGCATGTGTGAATCAGTATGTGATACTGATGTTATAACATATCTCTTCCAATCTACTCTGAGATTAAGAAAGTGAATGAATGTTGACAGGATGATTGTTCCATGCCTCGAGTTCATTCGGGATATCAGTGACAAAGGAATTATACATTCACTATAAAACCATTCACGGATTGTAGGATTGAAAGTTGTTCTCCAACTTTCTATTTCACTTGGGTAGCACTGATGTGTGACTAGGCACCACTCTTTGCTTGTAAAGTCATGTGTTATGGACTTTCACTGCCAACGTGAAATGGACCTGCATGGTCACACACATAGGATTTAACCTGGAAGAGGAGTTTTTTACACAAACAATGTTTAGATTGATTACTAAAGGAGTTTAGTAGTTCAATTAAACACTCAATTAATTGATACCTCAATATCATAATGTTCAAGGTGTTGGACACATTGATTAGAGTATCAGATTGATTGAAATGACAATAGACTAATTCTACACAATCTGCACTCCCAACCGATCGGCTCATGTGATGAACCGATCGGCTGAGCTTGGTGAACCAGTCGGCTCAAGTGTTGAGTCGATCGGCTCATGCACAGGGTGAAATGATTGCTTCAAGTATTGAAACGATCGATTCAACTGGTGCAACCGAGCAAGTTGGGAAAGTAGGATTGGTGAGAATTTTCCTTGCGTTTCACTTGCCCAATTTGATTGGAACAAGGATTGGTATTGGATACTAATTAGAAACAAAAGAAGGAAAGTCGATCGGGATCTGATCAGGACCATGAACTGACCGGTTCAAGAGTGAACCGATTGGCTCATGGGTCCCAACCGATCGGTTTACATGTCAACCGACCGGTTCAGGTCCCCAACCGACCGTTTCAGTTGTGAAATGATCGGTTCAGGTTGCGAGTTGGTTGTTTTTTTGGAAAATCTCAAACCCTTCTACTCTTTCGTTTAGTCCCGTATTGCCCGGAATGGAGAACCCTGTCCCATGACCCTCCTATATATAGGGGTATTGGGGGCTTCTCAAACAACAACTCAGTGCAACCAGTTGCTCTGCAAAGTTGTCGTTCTCTGGTTTTGGTAACCGAGAGAGCCCGAGCAAGTGCTACCCAAAAAGGGAGGCACAACAAGGGAAAGACAACTGCAGTTGCAACTGGCAGCAGGAGAGTGTGTTGGCGACTAGTACGTCAATAGGAGGGTGCGACTCCTTCCAATTCCTTGTGGGATAATGAGATTGGAGTTTCAGGCAATCCGCGTGGACAACTGCAGAGGCGGGAGACCTCTGTCGCTCGGAGGACAACTGTCAATCCCGACAGACCTGGTGCGACCAGGAGCTGCACCGACACCGTCCAAGATAGGTGGTGAAGACCGCACAAGCCGCGGGGTATTATCGCCGAGCAAGCGTCGGGACAAGGTATGATTCCACAAAACATCCTTTCCTTTTGTATAGACGTTGACGCGTTTCCTTGTTCTGGGTTTGGGGGAGAAAATTTTTGTTTCCGCTACTATCTCTGCCTCCCCTAAAACCCAACAACCTAGACGTGGTCACGGTGTCCAACCTACCCCGGTCGCGGTATCAATGCCTGCTTCATGGTCACAGTCGCTACCACGATCGCGATCCTCATCGTAGTCGTGGTCCTGACCGCGGGCAATCCTGATGTATCTTTGGAGGCAGCAACACCAATCTCCATCATAGTCAAGCCATCCAGATCTACATCAAAAGAAGCGACACCATGGATGCAATGAAAAGTAGCTTTGAAAAGCTTAAAAAGTCGATAACGAGAAAGAAACAAATGGAAGCTCCACGTCACCATTAGATTACGGGATCCCATACCCACACCATGCCACTCGAACCATGAATACGATATATGAAGATGAGTTTATGCTTTATACTCTAGGGTTTGGGTCGAAAGAGATCAGGTCAGACTACCGCTATTTATCTGACACTCCTATGGATACCTACAGTGGTGAGTCAGTACAGGAAGCCTGCAGTGAGAGAACGTGGACAACGTGTCGTGACGCTGAGCTCCATACTTCGGAGGGACATCAGGAGAGCCCATCAATTTTGCACAGAGCTTCATCCATAGGAGACCAGTGTCGACGGTCAACAGAATAATTTACATCCTCGCGATGGTTGACTTCCTCACATGATTCTTTTCAGGGGAACATACGCCACATCACTTATGGCGGTGTCAACTAAAGCTCACTCCCCTCTCCTTTATTCAAGAGTATGAAGTAAAAGAAACACTTTGATACTCTAATTAGAGATAAGTGCATACTAGTGGGCGTGAGGTATGTCGATCCTAGAACACTCCTTAGACTCGGGATCCGAGAGTAGGTCGACATATATCTTGCAGTCCTTGGCTTAGATGTCCTTGCGTATGCAAAGTGCAACGCCAACCATAGACTCACTTGTGAGTTTTATGCTATGCTAGAGACATATAAGGACCGCCAACATACTACCTTACATTTTTACCTCCTCAACCAGCCCCACGAAGTTACTATGGATCAACACAATAGCTGGTTGTCACGCTCTACTGAAGAATATGCTGAGATGTCTCGAGGCAGGCTGGAGACATGGGACCACAATTTTAATGTTGTCCAAGCATGGAAAATGCTTACAGGGGAAGACAAATACATGGCTAAGGGTGCCAAAGCTTCAGACATCCACAACCTGACAATTTTTTATCTACATCGGGTGATTGCAAACTGTGTCTTGGAAAAGCAAGATAGTCAAGGAGCGCTCAGTGCAACTGACCTCTACATTTTGTGGTGTGTGATAGTTGGAAAGAAAGTGAATGTGGGGAACTTCATTATCCTCCACATCTACAACTCTTTCAAGAAGCAAGTCCAATTGATGTCGATGGTGGGAGTTGTCACTCTTATGGTGCACCATCTCAAAATTGGGGATGAACAATATGCACTTATGCAAGAAACTACCGAGTGGTCGAATTTAGACTTAGACCACTTGATCCGCTCAGGGGTGGTCAAGTAGTACAACATAGGCTATCTATATATCTTCAGTCACTACAAGCACATAATACTACTTCCTACTAATGCAGAGATCGCATGCCGAATGACATTCATGGATGTCTCTCTATTAGATGCCCATGGTAGCGTTCACCATACAGGCGAAGCTACAAGAGCTTCTACTTCAACACCACCAGTGTCAAAAGCTTAGGAGGATGGACAGCAAATGGGGGTAACCTTCCACGACATATCATACCAGGGAGGACCCTACATAGAAATGCCTATTACAGATTACCAGCAACCCCCTCAACAGGGGCATTTCGCACCAAATCCTAATGCAGGGAGCTTCTACGATTTCATGATGGACTTCAAAGCTGACTCACACATACGATTTGATACGTTGGAGCATGATGTGCAGTACCTCAGACATAGGTTCAACATAGACTTCCCTCCACTACCTCAACTGAATTATCAGCAACCATTCCAGCAACCCCTCGGGCCCTACTATCAACCGACCCAAGACTTTGAGCAGTTATTTCATTTTCAGCAAGATCTAAACCAAAACTATGAGAACAAATTGAGCGGTTTAGGCAATCTAGATCAATATTTAAACAACAACTACCTATTGCAGTTGCGTTCCTTACCATCCAAGGCTTGAGATTTTCTCAGGGACGAGCAAAATTTTTAAGCTTGGGGTAGTAGTAAGCGGTAGTTAGGGTGTATCTTTCACCTTTCCCTTTTATTTCTTTCATAGCATGCATGCATTATTCTCCTATCACTTGCATCTAGCGTAAATTTTAAAATTTTCAACTTTGTAAGACTTTGTTTCGGAATTTGTAGCTTTGAAATTAATCTATGCAATGCAATTCTTATAGCTAAATGCTTATCTTTATGCCTAAAATCTTCATCTTAATTTGCTTGATCTTTCACTTGAGTTGCTCATTGGCTCTTTCCTTAAGTTTGGTAATGAATCTAAGGTTATGTGCCATTTTCATAGCTTAAAGCTTTATTCCCTGGATCTATGCTGTGAATGAAAAATCCAAGGTATATGACCATTGGGAAGAGCTAAAGAACAATCAAAGACTCCTAGCTATGATTTCACAAGCTTGCCTCTATTCTAAGGATCATTGAATCATAATTTATACTTTTCACACGTGTCAAACGAATTGTGATGAGTTTTAAGCTATAATCAAGTTGAAGTGTTTTCCTTGATGGACTACGCGCCCTCTCACCTTAGATTGAGTCAAAAAGATGAAAGATTAAATATTTGCAAAAGAGGTTGGCCACCCACAAAATCCTAAAAATATAAAAAAAAAGAGTTCTCACCCAGGCCTATAAATTAGAATGCAGAGAATAGAAGCCTGAGTGTGAATAAATGAGCACTTGTTTCCTCTTTTAGGAGAGTTGAGGATGATGCCCAACTGGTGTATGACTATGCTCATGAATGTGAGTATGTCGTGCCTGGTAGTATCACTCTAAGAGCTTATTAGAGAGTCACTAGGAACCCCTAGGAGACCTATGAGATCATCCCAATAGAAGGGTTGGTTCGAGCACAGTACGAGGAGTTCGTCTCACTGCTATGGGCCAACTGGCTCGGACTGTAGGGACTGATGCTGGTTACATGGACCAACCTGATGTAGATCGGGAGTTACATGGACCAACCTGATGTAGATCGGGATCCTCAGAAGTCATTAGAGTCTTTTTTATTTTCTTCTTAGGACCTGAATAAGTGAGAGGTGTGTTGTCCTTGATTGGTCTACATGGATACATGATGATTGCTCATTGCTCATCACCTGCATGATCATCTATGTGACAATGATTTTATATTGTATAATTATGATTCAAACCATCATGAGTATCGACAGGTTATAGTGGACTAGCTTAATCTTGCTTGGTTGCTCTTTGATCTTACATTGGCAGGATTGTGCTCGACTGGTTGGGGTTTGTTCTGAAATGTCATGGATCGGGAGAATTGATGTTTTAAACTATTTTTATTAGCCTTAACATTTGTCGCCAAGCTTAATTTGGATGTTATCTTTTTGTTCTTTGAGCACAGTATTGCTTGAGGACAAGCAAAGGTTTAAGCTTGGGGTAGTTGATAACACCCAAATTCACACATTTATGCTAAGCATTTATATATAGTTTTGTGTCACCATAGCCTTAATATGCCCAAAATAACCCATGTTTCTTCTCTTTTAGTCATGTATGTCTTTTCTTAGATAAAGTTGCACAACTAGAAAAATTTGGGACTTGTAGGCACCAGACCTGAAAAGACATCTATTCTCCATGATTTCTCCCCAACATGGTTTTTGCAGTAGCTAGACTCCCATCCGTCACGAACGCGGTGGACTAAGCATCGCACTATGTGCACCAGCTTAGGAGGCAGTGGTCCTCAACCTCGACCGTGGTTGAGGTACATCTTCCTCGACCTCGACCGCGACCGCAATATCTACCTGCCCCGAGATTGCGATCGAGGCATTCACCTCGAACGCAAAAGCAAGATTGACTATGACCGTGGAGTGCACCGCGACCGCGACCGAGGAAGAACACGTTCTTGGTCAGTATCTCGACCATTTTGCCTATTAATACACCCTCCCACAACCTGGAGAGGGATTCCGCATTTTTTGGAGGTTCCAACTATTGGTTCCAACCCGGTGACATTCCCAAAACCCCGAGGGAGAGTCTGGAGGTCTAAGAAGGCCGAAGTGCTCTACGCCCGTATCTTCAGTGTGCTTCTATCCCCCACCATCTTTCACCTCCAGTTTCAGGTCTCCAAGGGTGGAAGTTGAGGAGAGAGAAGACTGAAGATCCATCTTCTTCGATAGAAGGAGAACATCCACACCATCACCTTCCACCCCCATCCACCAACCAAGCGGTTGTTCCAGGTGAATCTAGAGATAAAGGAGGCCAAGTAGTCTAGAAGATCAAGGAGGATGAACCAAAAGATGAGATCCGACCTATACAGAGGCTAGGGAGCAAGAGCCACCTCTCCTCTATGGGTTAAATCTCTTCTTCTTCTCCTTTCGTCTACTATTCTATTTTATTTATGTATAAATGATGTTCCTCCATCTGTGTTTGGTGCCAACTATGCGTGTCCATGGCTAGTTGAGCTCCTTCCTGGCTATGTAGCCCATTTTGGGCACGTTTATGTACTTTTACCTTAAGCAAGTAGTTTTATTTCATATCTAGCATGTTTCATGTTCTATCTCCTCTTTCTAGTTATGATTGCTAGTTTGGTTGATCTCTTTCTTGCTTGAACTGCTATTTCTGCCTACATCGAGAGATTCATTGTAGAAAAAGACAAGAGAAGATAGTGTGGATTGGAATCTGAAAGGAGGACGATTCAAGGTCATCTATTCCTAACATCCCAGAGTAATCTAGACTTGAGAAGGTATCTAGGATGTTCTAGGATGTTGGTTTGTTATCCTCGAGAGAGGTTTTGTGCCATAGATGGGTTTTAGTCACACTACGCGAGAGCGAGTGGGATGACCCCACAGGAACAAATACTACGGTGTGTGCTATGTTTGAATGTAGGTTGCTTGCTAAGGTGTTCGAGGGTTGTCTACACCTGAGAAAAGGTGTATAAACTGCCCAATTTTTGGTTACATAGCTGGGAACTCCTTCTCTTTGATTAGTAGAATCTTACGGACTCTATTTTATTTTTTTTCTTTGTTTTGTTTTAATTCGTGACAACCTGCTAAACTGGTGCTAGCTCCATACTTTTATCAACTATCATCTTGGCTTATCTGACTTAAGACTGAATCTCAAGCGTCCTATATGTCACCACATCCCTATGTTCGACCCCGTATATCTACTTTGACCTTGTAATAAAGTTGTGGGGGGTTCTTGAAGGTTTCAGGTTATAAATTTAAAGGTTTGATTCCTTCTAAATCTGCCTCCCTTTCTGGACTCTTGATTTGGGCTGATCAGCGGTATCTGCCAGCACAATATTCAAGAATATTGTAATGAGTGCGCCTACATGTCTTTTATTTACCTCTCATTACTAAGCTTGACAATAAGATAAAACTAATACTTCACAGTTATAAAGAAATGTAAGAAAAAACATATAAATTGCACAAATATGTTCAATAAAAAAAGAGAACACATGTTTTAGGCACATTTTCCGTTATATCATCCATGCATTTAATACCTAAGACTTGAATGCATTAAGGCCTTTATGATATACTAAAAAAGAGTTTAATCATTTCACATTGTTATCTACTACCACAGAATTGGGTAACTTCCATGTACTTTACTACCAAAGAGTTGAAGTACTTACTTTCCAACACTTTACTACCAAAGAGTTGAAGTGCTTGGATATAATGAAATACATATATTATGTTTCATGTGTTCATAGCAATAAGTATGGAAAATCAAACAACATATCATATAAGAATAATCACTTCACCCAATACCATATGCCAAGTATTTTAATACACATATAATAGAATCATACTGAATAGTAGGCCAAGTAAGAGGTAAGGGTGTACTTCAAAGAAGGACAAACCTAATCACCACATATTCCTCATGTAAACTACAACGTTGATCAACCCCTGATTACAACAAGATCATGTCCTATCATTAGATTCTCATCATCTCAACCCTAGTTATGTTCATTAGGGTGTGCTTAGTTTATTAGGACATTTCCATCATTACTTGTATTCTTGTCTTACAATTATCTTACTGATGTTGTTTTCCAATTATGTTACAGATTAGGGTTCATCATCTAAACATTAGCTTCCATTGCATTATGTGCACATATTAACTGTAGATTACATCATTAACGTAAATTAGGGTTTCATAACATGTATTAAGGGTCATCTTCATACAACATGAATTCTATGTTTAATGACCCATTTTCAAATTAGTCATCTCATAAGGTTTACTTGGATAATTGTATGCTTAATTAAGTTGATCGTTGTTTAAAGCTTGATTAGTGATGGTAGTTAAATTTTCATGTTATAAATATAATGAGAAGTTTTAATCATACTTTGATCCACCTAATTAGGGTTAAGGTTTGGAAACCCTAATCGGCCCAAATTAGGGTTTTGATGACATATGAATACAGAATTTGATAAGTATAATGTCTCACTAAATTGTTTTTAGTATTTTATGCGTAATTCTAATTTACTTAAAATTTGGATATTATTTGGATATATAAAATGTGAACAACATTGGAAAATATCAGAATTTTTGAAGAATGTTCTGACCTGTTTATTGGTCGAGTTTCAAACTCGACCGATCATATTTTCAGATTTATATAGCAGTGTGGTAATTGAATTTTATCTTTTTATTTGCATATCCAATTGATCTCAAATTTCAACTATGCTTGAAAAACACAATTGGAGACACCCTGTTAAATTGGCGTTATTTTTGGATGACTTTTGATCTCTACAGAGATGGTTTCGGTCGAGTTCTATGCAGGACAAACTCGACCGACCATGCTGCTGACTGCAATATAGCAGTGTAGTATTTGGTTTTTAATTATTTATTGATAAATCCAAATGATCTAAATTTTTTAATTAATCTTTAAAACTAAATTTCAGACAATGGGTTAAAGTTTCATAATTTTTGGATGAGGTTTGTGTTCTGAAACATGTTGTTTCGATCGTGTTTATAACTCAGCCGACCAACCAATTTGAGAAAAATAAAAATACATTTAGGGGCTTGTTTGCAAATGTTCTAAGAATCTCAATTCATCTATATCTCTAAATAACACACAAGAAGCTCTCATAACTCTTTCTTACTATCAAAGAAACGAAATTCTTGAGAGAGAGGAGAGCTAGGGTTTTGAGTAGAGAAAGTGGAGGAGATGATGACTTAGGGTTTCTCTATCCAAGATATGATGAAATCAAGTAAGTTTAGCTTCTTTGCATAGCATTTCATGGTGAATCTTCTCTCACATGTCAAGATTCCGTCCCTCCCTTGATTTGATTCGAAATCACATCAAATATCCCCCTTTTATCACTCTTTCTCTTCTAATCCCCATTTCTAGGGTTTCCGAGTTGAGAGGAGAAAGAATTGGATTCTTTTGCGAGAGTTTATTTGGGTTTCCAAAAATTCAGAGGTTGACCTCCGTTTTTTAAGGTGCTTGGCACCTGAGGTGAGTGTTTTTCTCCCTCCTAAGCTTTGTATCCATGTTGAAAGCCTAATTCAATGCGGCTAAAACAATCAGAAACCTTGTTTATATATGTATGTGATTGGATTTGATTTGGGAAAGATATTGGGGAATCCAATTTTACTGATTTTGATTATTTATCATTGATTAAAACTTGATTAGTTCCTGTGATATTGATTGAGGATGCATGGGTATTCTTATGGGTAGATGGATATGGTATTTCATGTGAAATTTTCCTAAAAATCAGCCCAATGGCCGATATGCATGGAATTGAATTGACATGTATAAATTCATATATGAATTGTGCTAGATTGATTTAAACAAGTGTATTGTTGAATGTTAATGGAGTTGAATGACCACATATCCTGATTAGGATTTGTGTTGAGGAAGTGAATCAAATAAATCGATTAATCAATGTATACTTATGATTGATGAATGAAATGTGTGAAAGTGGAAACTAGGGTTTCCATGTTTGTGAATAACCCTAATGAACCCTTGGTTCATGATTGGATTACTGAATGATATGATTCTTATGATATGTTGAACGAAGGAATGAATTATTGAAAATCTTAAAAGTTTATTATTAAGAATATTGTGAGTGATAAAGCTAGAACTTGTATATGATGTTGTAAATGCGATCAAATGTTGAAGTTGAAGGTATTAATACTTCAATTGAATATGATGAGTCTTACTATATCATCTAAGTCGAATGCATTTGTTTTAGTATAAAAAAATGATCATAGTTGATTATGGGAATGACATTAGTAGTTAATGACTAGGTACACTTATCTGAATATAAGAGACAATATGAACAAGGTGTACTTAATGGTGATTGCAAGATAAAGATGAAACTAATGAAGATAGTATGATAACGTATTTATCTTTATTTAATATCATATGGATTAACCCAAATTAAATAAAATATACTAAGAATTGTACTTTTATAAATGTTATGTAGAAGAGAAGCATTGTATGTAAAGTGAATCAAGAAAGATTGGTCTAGATAATGTAATGAACATGAAATGAAAGAAGTTGAGACTACTGAGTATAAAATGATGGAAAAAGATAAGAATTAATATATGTTTCTAAGAATGTAACTCTTACCCTAAAATGATGAGTTTGATGATGCTAATGAATGACAATCTCAAATGGGTGATTAAGAGATGTACATAACTGTAGTTGAATTCAACTAAATGATGAAACTCAAGTATTTGAATTGACTTACAAGAATGTGTTTTTGTATTGTGATTGTTTGATAGAATACTTGTATTATGAGAATGAACTATTTTGATGGAATTCAAATGATAATCAACATGTGTTGACTAGTAACCCCATATGAAGAATGTGAAATAGAAGAAGAAGAAAACTAAGTCTGTTATGCATGTATATGCATGAAATTTATTGGCATCTATTCAGATTGGATGGAACATGCATATGTTGTATGATAAATCCATTCTGAGTATGAGGAATGATACATGATATCTATATGCTTTTACTGTTGCTAGTTTTAATGCCTCTGCTAATATTTGTTCATAATCGTGATATACAATGAGCTTATAAGATTTATGTTGAAATGGAATTTAATATGCACTCCTTACATTGAGAAACCCTGATAAGGGTACATGTTGCATAATGAGATTATGTCTAGGGCTGAAGGTGATGATGATAAAAGCCTAATGGGGTAAATGATGGACAATAAGATTATGTCTTGGGTTGAAGGCCCACTATTGATGATTGCTATGAGTTGATGAACAAGATAGAAATAATCATATTTGTTGCAATCTATAGACTTATTGTGCTTCTTTCTTTGATCATTGCCCTTATTGATAAAGTTAATATGTTTCATGTTATTATAGTTACGCGAGAATACAAAAATATGATGTATGATGTTTTGAATTCTTTTAAGATGAATGAAAGAGATTAATAACAAGTGAAATGATTGAACATCTAGTTAGGTGCCCTAAACACCGTGAGTTTCCTCCGAGGACCACACCGGGGAAACAAAACGGATCTCCTTGTAGTAATCAATGAATTATGAGAAGGATTTCCGGAGTGTGGATCGAGACCTTAAAGGTTAGACCACATGATTTAGGAGTGAGTCATCTGGAGTGGCTCTGGCCCTAAATCCTTGTTGTGAAAGTCTATGTCCAGATGGAATAGACTCTGTTGAAATGAAATATGTGGAATGTGAAATGAAAAATATGTGAAATACTGTGATATGTGATATACTGTTTTTGGTGGTTCCTATCTCGTGTACTCGAGATGAGGATGTGAGCCTCTTTAGGCAACCCTGAGGTGGCCAGGGTCTGTTGTTGATATCTTAGGGTGGCCAGCTAAATCCTAAGATAGTGACGGTGAGTCGTTGACACGAGAATCAGGCGTGGCGACTTCTACTTGGTGAGGTACTAGCCAAGTAGTTTCAGGGCAAATGAATAAAAGATGATAAGCCGTGTAGAACATGATTTGAATGATTATTACATTCCTTGTGCTTCTAGATGATGATTTGTCATTGTTGATTAAGCTTCATGTTGTGGAAAGTAATCATGTTGCTATGGACATTTCCTATTTCATATTATGATCTGTCATTCTGACAAGTTATAAATGTTGGAATTTATATCTATTCTGAATATGAGTTGGATTGCTTTCTATTTGATAGTATTGTTTGGTAGATATGTATTATTTGTACTTTAGCTTCAGGATTGCAGGATGTGTTCCTGGTCCGGCTGGTGGAGTGTCACAAAGATAATGTTATTGTTATGTATTGGTTCAAAATGCTTTGAACTTGACTTATTACTCATGTAGTAAGATTCTTAATCTGAACTAGGAGTATCTGTTGATTTGTTCATGTCCAGCTGGTGGAGTGTCCCAAGGGTAATGTTATTGTTATGTATTGATTAAAAAATGCTTAGAACTTATCTTATCTCACGTGCAGTAGGGCTCTTAATCTAAACTTAGAAGTATCTGCTGATTTGTTCATAGACATGCTCTAGAAGATGTTTCAAAGTTATAATTGGTTTAAGTGATTATATTATCTATTGGTTTAGATTACCATTGGAAGATAGATTTGAATATAGAACGTTTTTCTATACTTTTCAATATCTGCATGTTTCTTTTAAGTTTTATACTTAATCTGATGCTAATGCATGTACCTAGCTTGAGTGGGAGGTATCCACTCACTGGGGCTCTATATGAGTCTCATGAGGTTGTTTCAAATGTTTTTAGGTATAATGCTATCTAGCGGAGAGGTCACAACATGGAAGATATAAATAACATAATCTATATAGATTAGAATGTCCATGTACTCTCTCTTTCCCGGGATGGGTTGTAGATTAAGTTTGTTCATCAATGTACATGTATCTGATGTAAACTGAACCGCATATGAGAACAAGATTTGATTTTGGATTTAATGGAGTTGAATATGATTGTGATACTTGCATGTGATGTCCGTGATGTGACATTGATTTATGAGTTTGTGAAGAAAGAAAAAAGGAAAAATTTATCTGTGTTTTTCATATATTGTTTAATCGCCTTTGTCGAGAATTAATTATTTTATTCCATAATTTGGGTTTAGGTTTTAGGATTATCTCTAATGATTGGTATTTATGCTGATCAAAAGAGTGGGACCCGACATACGTGGTATCAGAGCCTAGGTTAGATGAGTCTACAGGGACAATAGGGTCTACGAATAAATGATAATGAGGATGTTGAATATAACCTGAATGATGTGCATACTGACTGAACTCAGTATCCAGATACTCTGGTCAAGTATTTGGGTATTGAGCTAAGCTAGTATGGAACTGCCGACTATACTTCTTTTGGATGCCCTGACCAAGTATCCAGATGAACATAGTTTGGTAGTATAATAAGATGTATGATGAAAAAAAAGAGAACAATG
Source organism: Alisma plantago-aquatica (assembly GCA_963693085.1). NCBI lineage: Eukaryota > Viridiplantae > Streptophyta > Magnoliopsida > Alismatales > Alismataceae > Alisma > Alisma plantago-aquatica. Next base: position 334,195,299 of record OY856413.1, read on the forward strand.
GCGATAAAATGGTGAAAGAGAAAATGATTTTATAATTCAATATGGAACCTATGGAAAGCATGGAATTTCATATAATAAAGATGAAAGCTTAATGGATTATGAAGACAATCTATGATGAGTTTGAATTTGAGTATGAAATCTGAAATTGTGAGAAAAAGCTATGAATTAAGATGCATACTATATGATCTTCTTTATAAAGGCAATTGATGAATGCGGATGATAATATGTGAATGTGTCATAATATTAATCCATGAGATACACACAAAAAAAGGATGTAAAAGGTGATGTGAATTAGATCTTGATAAATGATGTATTACCAATATCTTTGAAGTAAGTGTTTGTAATACTCAAGGAGAGATGTGATGATTACAAGGGAAGAAATATTCATTTAATGCAAAAAGAAAGTGTGATATGAAAGAAAGATAAAATGAAAGTCTTTATAATTTGATGCTCAGAGAGGTGAATGATTAGATGATATGATATTCTTCCATATCATTTTTTGGATTTCGGGACGAAATCCTAAAAGGAGGGAAGAATTTGTAATGACCCGTTTTCAAATTAGTCATCTGATAAGGGTTTACTTGGATAATTGTATGCTTAATTAAGTTGATCATTGTTTAAAGCTTGATTAGTGATGGTAGTTAAATTTTCATGTTATAAATATAATGAGAAGTTCTAATCATACTTTGATCCACCTAATTAGGGTTAAGGTTTGGAAACCCTAATCGGCCCAAATTAGGGTTTTGATGACATATGAATACAGAATTGGATAAGTATAATGTCTCACTAAATGATTTTTAGTATTTTATGCGTAACTCTGATGTACTTCAAATTTGTATATGATTTGGATATATAAAAATTGAACAATATTGGAAAATATCAGAATTTGTGAAGAATGTTCTGACCTGTTTATCGGTTGAGTTTCAAACTCGACCGATCATATTTTCAGATTTATATAGTAGTGTGGTAATTGGATTTTATCTTTTTATTGGCATATCCAATTGATCTCAAATTTTATCAGTGCTTGAATAATACAATTTTAGACACTCTGTTAAATTGGCGTAATTTTTGGATGACTTTTGATCTCCACAGAGAGGGTGTCTGTCGAGTTCTGTGCAGGACAAACTCGACCGACCATGCTGCTGACTGCAATATAGCAGTGTAGTATTTGATTTTATTAATTTATTGGTAACTCCAAATGATCTAAATTTTTTACTGTATCTTTCAAACTCAATTTCAGACATTGCGTTAAAGTTTCAAAATTTTTGGATGAGGTTTGAGATCTGAAACATGTTGTTTTGGTCGAGTTTATAACTCAGCCGACCAACCAGTTTGAGCAAAATAAAAATACATTTTGGGGCTTGTTTGCAAATGTTCTAAGCACCTCAATTCATCTATATCACTAAATAACACACAAGAAGCTCTCACAACTCGTCCTTCCTATCAAAGAAACGAAATTCTTGAGAGAGAGGAGAGCTAAGGTTTTGAGTAGAGAAAGTGGAGGAGATGATGACTTAGGGTTTCTCTATCCAAGATATGATGAAATCAAGTAAGTTGAGCTTCTTTGCATAGCGTTTCATGGTGAATCTTCTCTCACATGTAAAGAGTCTGTCCCTCCCTTGATTTGATTCGAAATCACATCAAATATCCCCCTTTTCTCACTCTTTCTCTTCTAATCCCCATTTCTAGGGTTTCCGAGTTGAGAAGAGAAAGAATTGGATTCTTTTGCAAGAGTTTATTTGGGTTTCCAAAAATTCAGAGGTTGACCTCCATTTTTTAAGGTGCTTGGAACCTGAGGTGAGTGTTTTTCTCCCTCCTAAGCTTTGTATCCATGTTGAAAGCCTAATGCAATGCGGCTGAAACAATCAGAAACCTTGTTTATATATGTATGTGATTGGATTTGATTTGGTAAAGATATTTGGGAATCCAATTTTACTGATTTTGATTATTTATCATTGATTAAAACTTGATTAGTTCCTATTATATTGATTGAGGATGCATGGGTATTCTTATGGGTAGATGAATATGCTATTTCATGTGAAATTTTCCTAAAAATCAACCCAATGGCCGATATGCTTGGAATTGAATTGACATGTATAAATTCATATCTGAATTGTGCTAGATTGTATTATACAAGTGTATTGTTGAATTTTAATGGAGTTGAATGACCACATATCCTGATTAGGATTTGTGTTGAGGAAGTGAATCAAATAAATCAATTAATCAATGTATACTTATGATTGATGAATGAAATGTGTGAAAATGGAAACTAGGGTTTCCATGTTTGTGAATAACCCTAATGAACCCTTGGGTCATGATTGGATTACTGAATGATATGATTCTTATGATATGTTGAACTAAGGAATGACTTATTGAAAACCCTAAAAGTTTATTATTAAGAATATTGTGAGTGATAAAGCTAGAACTTGTATATGATGTTGTAAATGTGATCAAATGCTGAAGTTGAAGGTATTAATACTTCAATTGAATATGATGAGTCTTACTATATCATCTAAGTCTAATGCATTTGTTTTAGTATAAAAAAATCAAATAAAAGACTTAGTTTCCACAACAAACAATGTTGGACTTCTTCTTTGTTTTAGATAAGCTCTATTTTATTCAATTAGTTTGGGGATGATTGTGTGTTCTTTATTTTATTCATTGTTCTTTCCAACAAAGAGGGAAGCCATTGTTTGGAGGGGGGGGGTCTTCCATTCTGTTTACTATGTTGGGCATCTATAAATTCTTATAAGTAATCAAATTGAACACTTTCTATTGATTTTTATCATGTATGGGTAACATCTTGCCCTGTTGGATTAGTGATGACGTTCTCACGAATTTGGACTTGTTTGTAGGGGAAGTTCGAAACTGATCACTTCTCACTGAACACTTTCAATCAATTTTTTTAGTATGTTCTATTGTTTGCTTCAAAATTGATCACTAAGGTATGCAATGTCTCAAATTGTTGACCTTACTTTACAATTTTTGCCAAGTCTTTGTCAATATTGATGATATATCTTGCATTCATTTGATTGAGTTATACCCATAATTGCTTACAGTTGTATTTTGGGACTCAATAATAATAGTTAATTGTTCTTGGATCTTTTTTCTTTCTAAGTTCACTATTTCATGTTTTTGTATGTTTAGTAATGTGTTTCCCTCATTTAAGCCAACTTCACTTTTTCTTATTTCATCTTAATAGGAAATGACTACTCTTAAGGTCATAGATAGTGATCATGTTTATGCGAAACTAACTCATATATCTTGTAACAATGGTCATGAAGACAATAATACCCACAATCAGGAACAAACTCCTAATTCTAGTAGTAACCTCACTGATGAATCTTCTATGAGGTATAGGAATTCATGGAGTGATATATGGCTTCAACTTAACAAGGTGGTTGTAGGTGGTGTTATGAAGGCAAAACATACACATTGAGGAAAATTTTTATCACACGGTAGTAAAAGTGGGGCCAATTACCTATTTGGTTACTACACTAAGTCATGCCCTACTCAGAAGGGAGTAGTTCACCAAGAGATCTCAAGTCATGGTAAAATGTAGATACATCATTCAATCATGATGTATCAAGGAAAGATCTCATGCAGATGATTATGAGGCATGGATATCCTATCTCCATGGTTTACCTACTGGTTTTAGAACATACACTTCTAATATTGAACCCCTTTTTTAAATTCCTAAATAGAAATACAGTGAAAAGTGACATCTTAGAAGATTATTCCTTTGAGAAATACAAAATATGCAAGTTGTTGATAGGAACAAGTCGTGGGTGAAATAACTATTGATATGTGGAATTCAATCATCAAATAAGGGGTTTATAGTGATCACCGCCCATTTCATTGACAAAACATGGATGTTGCATAGTTTAATATTATGATTTGATTATGTGTCATGTCCACTTAGAAAGGAAACCTTAAGCAATGTTTTGTATGATAGCTTATTAGATTTGAATCTATGTTGTAAGATATCTACTATTACTTTGGATAATTGTGATACCAACAATACCTTGGTTAAGGAGGTAATGGAGATCTAGCCTTGCAATTCAGTGTTATGGTATGGAACGCCATTGCATATGCATTGTTGCGTGCATATCTTAAACCTAATTGTCAAAAATGGGTTTTTTGTTAATAAAAGTAGACTTAAGAAAATTCGTGATAGTGTGTCTAATTGGGTAGCCACTCCAAAGAGATTGGAGAAATTCTAGGATACCGCAAAATAGTTGAAGGTTCCTATTTAAAAGAGGTTGATCCTTGATTTCCCTACTAGGTGGAATTCTACTTTCCACATTCTTGAGACCACATTATCATACAAGAGTGTTTATAGGTTGTATCTGAGAGAGAAACAATATGATTCATTGCCCACTAATGATGAGTTGTATTTTTCTTCTGTTATTTGTGGCAAACTGCAACTTTTTTGTTCAGCAACTGAGGACTTACCTAGGTCCAACTATCCTACATCAAATTTTGTTTTTGCAAATATTTGTTCCATCAAATTTTGTTTGATGAGATGGAAAACTTCACACAATGATATCATCTGAAAAATGGCAAAGGAAATGTCAGAACAATTTGATAAGCACTAGAAAGACATTTTTATTTCCATAGCGGTCTCTACTGTTCTAGATCCTAAGTTTAAAATGGAAAGGGTAAATTCTATTATATGTCCATTTATGGGGAAAAGATTCTAAAAATGTTGATACAATCAATGGGACATGCATTTCTTTGTTGATGGAATATCATGAAAAAGGAAAATCCATTAATCATGCCTCTATTATCAAGTAGATTCCTCTCAGTCCCCATATTTAGATAGTTGTACTAAACCCATTAGTGAATTTAAAACCTATTGTATGAGATAGAAGAGGGTAAGAAGATTTGTTATATCTGAGTAGGATGTATATTTAGGGGATGATATCTTGATCAAGTATGACGATTTTGATATTCAATGTGGGTGGAAGAGTCATAAGCTAAATTATCGGACATTGAGTGTAATAGCAAAAGATATTTTATCTATCTCTGCTTCTGTAGTTACTTCTCAATTTGCCTTCAGCACTGGAGGTAAAATCATCAACCCCCATTGTATCCACCTCCAACAAGAGACTATAGAGAAATTGATGTGTCTATAGAGTTGGTATTCTATTTTTGGGGGTAAGTAGTAGTTACTTCTTATGATTTTCATGTTGATTGTTTTTTCATGTTATAGTTTATTACATTCTGAAAATATTGATTCATTTCTTGAAGAAATTGATGATGAAACTCCTAATACAACTAAAGTAATAAAACTAAATTATCTAGGTGAAGTTCAATTGACTTAATCTGCTATTTTTAAGCAATTCTATTGACACTTGTACTTTTGTTAATTTTTCTTCATGTACTTTTATGTTAAATGAGATTCTTGAACTTCCACACATACTAATTGGAGTTGAGTGAGTCTCGTGTGCATCAGTACATCTCATTTTTTCCCATATGCTTTTATTAAATTTCTTATACAACTATTTCTAAACATTCACCTTCTAAGATTCCATAAGGATTTAGTCACCTCTTTTTTCCACATATCTTGATTTAGTATTTTACTATGAGTTTAATCATTTATGCTTGTGATTGGCATCTTGGGTCTACTTTGTTGTTATATAAAATTATGTATGGAAATAACATCAAGACGACAAGGCTAGTGTACTCTCTTCTGATCCTCCTACATTTAAGTCAGGTATTTTTTGAATTTTACTATCCATATCAGTAACACAAGGTACAAATTGTGGATTTCACGTGTCATCATGATGAAATATGCATTCCACTATGTTTTCTCCTAAATTAAATGAGTATTACTCAAATCATAGACTTGTATAATCTATTGTATTGTATTTTCTATATCAGGCATATGACTGACTGATGAATTTGACAATCTTCAATTTAAATTGGGTGATGAGAAACCAATTGTGTGAATCTTCTCAAAACTACAACAAGACACTTACTTATTCTCTAACTGTCAACTTAATTGGAAACCTCCTTTGATCTTGAATGCCATATACATCAAGTGTTCTGGTGTGATGCCCTTTAATATGACTTCTATTTAGAATCTCTCAAGCACGATTGAAGTTATTGATCTCAGCTGCATGTAGTCAATCTCATTCTCTAAGAACATTCTTGGGCCATGACACACTGAAACTGTGTGTGTCAAATGCAAGTGTACACGTCATGTAATACAGGACTATGAGGCCCTAGTATTGAACTCAGGAAAAGGTTCACCAAAGACTACTACTTACCGGGACCTAATTATGTAGACCTCAAATGGTTAATTGGTTGTTTTATAATTAAAATAATATAATTAAATTTAAATTAAATTGGTTGTGATCAAGAATGGATGGATTCCTCAAGACTATGGTTTCACCATGACATACATTGTATTCAAATTCCATTTTATTAATAATTGTGCACCATTTACTCAAGACTAATGACTTGTAGCAAGTATTACCCACTCTTGCAACATAATGCACTATTAAAAGTAAAACAAATCCCCCTCCCATAGTAGTTTAGAAATTAGTTAGGTGCATTATTGAAATCTCTAGGTTGTTCATTCATATTCGTAAGCCCTCTCCCAAGGTAAAATACAGACTATATGGATCTATGCTTTGTCCAACCCCTAATCCATCTTTAAAAGCAATAGTGGTATATTAGTCTGATTATGGTTATCAAAAATAAAAAAAGGTAGAGGATCATGAATTCACATCTAGAATGAAGGAAATACAATATAAATTCATATAATTCAAATACAAAATAATAACTGGATACTCCCCGGTCTAAAGGAATATGAGATTTAGCCCTGAATGATTGATATACTCATATAAAGAGAGGAAGATGAATAAAATAGGCTAAACACTATAATACCAATGTGAAAAAACATGGACAAGTCATCTCAGTGAACCCCTCGGGAGAACACCTTGATCTGTAGCGTTTTGGATGAAGATTTGCCCTCCAAAGGTTCTCAGAGCGGTTGACTGTGGCTATCTCCTTCATGTTCTCCTCTCTCAACTTTGTGCTCTGTTGTAACATAACAAAATGTGATCCCTCCTTTCATCAATGCTCCCCTTAGGCATAAATGGGCCTTTTCCGTTATTAAGTTGTAGCTGGCCAATCTAACATAAACTCAGATATGAACTGATTATGTAGTATCAGTACCTCCAATAGGGTGTTGATGGCATCCAATTGTCAGTTGACTTAAAACCCTGGAAATGTGTCATTACTACTGGCATTGTGAGTCGATAGAACCAAGTTGCTATCTTTGGTTTTTTAATCAAAATTGAATGTTGACGTTGGTACCACTTGTTGGTAAGTATGCCTAGAGAGCCAATCATATGGTGATTGTGATGACATATCTTGTAAACAATTTGATTAATAATAAAGGCTATCTTCTGATTTAATCTATTTCAATCAGTTATGATATAACGATGAAACATAATGAATGTCTAAAGAATGATATTACTCAATGATGTATGTCTTTGAGTTAACAACATGAACAATGAGATCATACAAATGTCAAGAGTATGTACATTCTTGTTATATGGAAAGGTTGATAGACACTCAATGAGATCACTGTGAAAGGTTGATAGACAACAATGACTAATCGACCTAAATCACACGTAAAAAATAGAATGGATCTAGAGTATTTGGACTCTTAGATTTATAACTTGACACTCAGGCCCCCACAACTATTATATAGGGTTTGCTATATTAGATCAGGGTCAATCCACAGGGAAAAGGTTGGTATGTTCTAGGAACGTAGAGCCTCAAACTCAAATACACCAAATGAATAGGTAGAACAAGGTGGTGTACCCAAAGGAACTATGTCACTCCAAACAAAATAATAAAAGCAAGGAAAAGATAACAAAATAAGAGAATAAGATCAAACAAGAAAAGATTTAACCAAATTATGGAACAAAACTGGGATAAGTTTGACCTACTAAGATCCCTCACCAACATGCAATACTCACACCCTTGTGTATACCCTTAGCAAGATTACAAGCAATCATCATATATGCCTATTCCCTCCTCTCTCGACCTTAGGATAGATCTAGATTACAAGGTTGTCTCTCTCTCGAGATGGCAAACAAGCAATCATAGAGCAAACCATATGACCATTAGATTTATCATTAAAACATGTTCAAGCATTCATGAAACTTCATAACACTTAGATAACATTAATACTACTCTTTCGAGGCATTAACAATCAGACATCACAAAATGGTAGATAATCATGCAAATGAAGCATTAAGAATGAGAGTATGGAGATAATATTAGCTAGGACCATATATATTTAGAAGGATGTAAGTATATACATGTTGGGAGAGCCTTAATGGCTACTCCCAACCCAAGTAAGGTGTTTAGCCACACATGTTAACGGGAAGCATATCGATGTTACAAATGCATAGATACATCAAGAACAATGAAGAGGAAGATACATCATGCGGAAGATAATAGATCTAAATAAAGAAGGAGACGATACAACAATGATACTTCTTCAGATCTAGATCTGGTGCAAATGTGAAAGATAGAAACTCCTCTCGAAGAAGAGGATGGTAGACCTTCTCTCTCCTCCAACTTTCATCTTTAGAGATCTAAGACCTATGGATGTGAATGAGGATGACTCTAGAATTCGGTAGCACTTCGTTGCTCTTGATGATCTAATGCCCCTTTAGTGTGAAGTTGGGGGCCTATTTATTGGTGCTCCTCAATGACTTAATGCCCTATCACGGCCACGACGCTCAACAGTGGTAGTAATATTTGTCTCAGCCATGATGATAAGGCATTGTTATGACCGCAACTCCATCCACACTCATTCACAGTCACAGTGACATTCTTGGTGAGGATTGTTTCTTCTATCTAGGTCGTGACCTCATCTAGGTCGTGACACCCTCTCTTGGTCAACATCTTGTACTCCAGCCTTGGAGGATCATTACAGTCGTGAAAAATGTAGCAATCATGACATTGGAGTGCTGATCATTAGCTATGTCTCAGTCGAGACATCCGTGGGCCATGGTGTCACAGTCACGACATGGTATGAGCTTGAATGGAGTTGGAATGGGTATCAAATCCAGATTTTATTCAAAGATATTCAAATAAATGGAAAAATCCATAAAACTGTTGATAAAATAGGAATAAAACATATGCAAAAAGTTCACAAAATGAGATGTTATGAAATCCCTCAAACTTAGAGTCTAGCTATCATGTCTTCATGCTAACATATAGAATCAAATAACTGAATGACGAGCTATATATGATTTCTTTCATTATGAATGCACCATTACCAAATTATTCCATCCTTACAACAAAGTCCATTGTGTTAGGCTTGGTTCACTTCCTGCACTTCCATTTCCTTCTTTTGTTTCCATATTTGCTTGACTTTGCACCCAAGCCACTATCTTTTGTAGTAAAGGACACTTTTTTGCAATGACCTTCTTTCCCTATGTTTCTACCTATACTTGTAGATGGTTCCAGTAAGGGGTAGCTTCACACTCTATCTTTTAATTTGGTTGTGCATAAGATGTTGTGTTTGTGTAGGTAAGGCTTTCAATGTTGTCCTCCACCCCTGAATATCCCTGAACCATAGGCTATCGTAAACACATTGATTCCCAAATGGGCCCTGATGTATTGTCACGTGGTTGTGCGAGGGTTTCTTTGGAGTGCATGTGGGTATAGCTCAGCTTCAACATTCCACTTACGAGTACAACATATATGCATTCATGAGTGCAACAATACACTGTTCGTGTGGAATCCGTCAACATCGTTTTAGGCACAACTCTCATGATTTTTTTTTTTGGCTTTTCATTTTCTCTCATGCTTGGGAAAGGGATTTGGAAGGATTTCTGGGCGGCCAAGCCTCTTTTCAACCTAAAGTGGGGATAAATAAAATTGGAAGGGGTATCTATTTCCTTCTTATGAGAGATGTAGAGTTTTTAGCTAGACCTTTCAGGATAGGAAGATTGGTTAGGAGAGAGGTCGGTAGAGTCCTCTTTATTTCCAAGGGTTCTGTAGATTCAATGGTGTTTTTCCGCCTTTCAATAACATTGTGTTGTAAGAATGGAGTAAAATCGTATTGATGTGTCCTTCTCTTTTTGGGTGAATTAGTAGCTCATTTGCACCACTCTAGCAATGATTATGCTAAAAAGTTGCAAGAGGACCAACAAATCTAATAAAAGGGGGAAGTTGAATCGCATAGGGAAAATTGAACTATAGAAAGAGCTTGTTCAGTATTGTTCAAAATTTTCAAAATTGTTTTGGAATTTCCTATACTTGCAGAGGTAAAAGTAAGAAAATGTACAAGTGGAAATTAAACTCAAGTGAAATTTTTTTTACCTCTCATGCCAGTTTATAACTCCTCCCCAACTTATTATTCATTCTGTCTCGAAGTGTCAAAAATGGAGTTGAAGGTAAAAATGGGCTAATTTTTTTATTGTTGGTTTTTAGTGATCACCCATTTTGATTGCAAGATCATTTTGGCGTATATTCCATGGAGTGTGTGATATTGTTCATGTTGTATGCTTTCATCCTTCATATTCATTTGGGCCATGGTTATTATCCAATCTAGGTAATAAAATCCATAGTCATTGGACGAGGGCATTTGTTGGGGGCTTCTATGGCAGAACTGCATCTTTTTGAAGTTGTTGCCTCTGTGTGCTTTTATCCCTTCCCTTGGTTTCAAATAATCTATATGATTGCTTCAACACACCTAATTGGTTTTTCTTCTGTAGGTGTCTTTGCAATAGTCTTATTGGTGTGTTTATTCAGTGTGAAAGCTGAATCAGAGTTGTTATATAGAACTGCAGTTCTTGCTATTGTATTGAGTACCAAAAGAGTCCAATGGTTATCATGTATGATAGGTAGGATATATAGTCTGGAAGGGACTTCATCAGACATCGTTGTAAGCGTTCTTTTGCGCATGACCTTTTCTCATTGAGTATATCCTCAATGAGAAAGAAGTATGCCATGTGCACATTATTCATGATGTCTCCCAACAAAGATTGATAAGCAGACATGGTTCTCACAGAGAGGTAACCTACTATTTTCAAAGTGTCTCAGAGGTCGTATTTCAATACATATGCCCTCTCATTCAATGATTACCTGTCCTGAGGTATCGCCCTCCTTCAAGCAATTAATCAATAGTTTCAGAGATTCCAATGATAAGCCTTCCCAAGCTCGTCTATCGAAGTTTTGGAATGTAGGCACTATCTCCCCTGCCGGCCCATCTTGCTTGCTTTTCAGCATATCATCTTCGCTGATTTATCCCTCTTCGGGCTCATTGATACAAGGTTCTTCTCACTCCTTCTCAGCTGCAAATGAGGCTTCTTTCTCGTCTATAGTCTGAGATTTTTCTTCTTTATTTTGAGTGGCGTCGATAGGCTGAGTGTCTCATGCCCACCCTTCTTTCCAAGTCTTTGCCTTGGCTGGTTCATCAGGATCAATGCACAAGGTCTTCATATTTTCTCACCATGTCTTCTTTTCAGGCAGGGGAACCCTGATGTGATGCCTACTTGGTATCACATTTGAGGGCAGCGTAGGATCCTTGAAGAAATCATGATCGTAGTTCACTTCCATAGTGTAGACACCATGTAGGCCATGTAGTTCTTTGTTGTAGATGTCTTCTAGTGGAATTCCTTTAGTGATGGCTTCCATCATTCTTAGTACAATGAAAGCACAATGAATTATCCCTACCCTTTCCTCAGGTACCTTCTTATAGATAGAAAATTGCTTCTAGAGATCTTGGTCGTGGTCTCTTGTTGTTTGGATTGCACATTGCAGACACAACGATACCTTTAGGATATCCCTAGATTCCTTCCTTTTATAGATTATGTATGTGTTCAACTCAGTGACACAATAGTTGTACAATGTGGTGTGGTGCTCATATAGATTCACAAATATTAGAGCCCAATACATGACTATTCTTATAGGTAGGGTTACAAACTGGGTCTCAGCCTTTTTCACAGCTCGTTGCATCTCTTTGACATCTTCTAAATTGAACCTTTGGGCGATAAGATGTCCTACCAAATGAGTAATGTCATTGAACACTAGTTGTACCTTATTAGCATGAAGGATTTCTTCAAGAAATGTAACCCATAGAACTTTAAATAATTTCTTGTGAACTCATTCTCTCTTTAGAAAGACTCCTTTGAAGTGTTCACTAGTCAGAGACCTTCCTTTATTATGATACAGGAGGTCTGTGCCTGGAAGGTTGTCATCTAGCACATCTTCCAGGACATGGGCATCTCTACATGTTATTCTTGAGAGTGAAGTCATGTCCATGTTCACCATCTTGCATAGTAGAGGTGGAGAAGCACCCAACTCTTCTTTTTTAACATGTGGGCTTTTCTTTCTGGGTGGTTCATTGATAAAGAACGAAGCAAGGTCACCTTCATCATCTTCAAAAGTTCCTTCTATTACTTCTTGGATTGGTGAGGTTGGGGAAGTAGGAGTAGGGATTGGCTCCTCAGTGTTCTCCTTCACTTGTGGCTCTTCTTGTATCACATTTTTGGTAGTAATTGTTGTAATGGACTCCTCTGGGAGTTGGTTTTCTTCTGATGGTGACTCGAGTGCTGCTTCACTGAGTGCATCTAAAGTTGCGGCCATCTTGCTGTCATAAATGGTGTCGTTGTGTTCATCGTGTAATAGTTTTTTGAGGTAGGTGTCACAGATATCCATGGCGATGTTTATTTCATCCAAGATTTTGTTTATATTTGTTCTCTCTCCATACGTCAACTTATCAGATGTGGTGGTCTCCTCTACGAAGACAAATTTGTTCTTGTGGTCTTCAAAGATTGTCTCATCTTCTATTGGGAAGTATTTTAGATCAAACCCCTATATTAATGTGTTCTCTTCTTCCCATCATCACCTTGTGGTACTTCAGGTTGTGGTGGTGACTCTTTTGCAGTTGGCTCCTCCCTTTGGGCGGGGTTTACATTCACACTTTCATCTTTGGGTGTTGATGGTGAACCCGCTCCCCCTACATCATCATCTTCATGATCTGGGCTCGAAGCGCTTGTGGAAGCATGGGATGTGGAAGGGCTAGCCAGAATCCTTGACCACTTTCTATTCTCCAGTTTTCAAGCTCCTAGCATTCTACTTCTATTTCTTTTCACTCTTCATCTAAGTGCTGGAATTTGTTCTATAGGTTTTCCAACACATCTGTGTACCATTTTTGCATCATTTCTTTGTCACTCTACATGTGGTCTCTCTCTTTTCTAAGGTCCTCCATTTTTTTTGAGATAGACTTTATAGCCCCCATCATCATTGTCTAGTGATTGATCACCTCTTTTATGAACTGAGGAAGCGACTCAGTTTTTGCATTCAAACATTGTACCTACATTGTTAGTGTGCACATGCTAAAGATGATATTAAATTAGATTCAGAAGACTTTTGCATTTGTTCCCACATGGCATCAAATCGATGCCCTAATACATCACTGAAGGATAGTGGGCATTGTTGTTGTTGAGATTTAGGCATTGATGGTGTTGTTGTTGCTGCATTGGGTACTGGTTGTGAAGGGTGAGCGGGTTCTTGCTAACTTTTCTTTGCTACATCAGGGACATGTTGTGTGTTTGCTTCTTTTTTAGTGCCTGTCACTTCTGCGGTGGTTGATGTTTTTGGTGACACAGACACTTCGGGCACTGTTTCTACCATAGGAGAAGTAGGGGTAAGCAACTTGAGCTTCTCAGGAACGTGTCTCAATTTTTTTGTTACCTCGGGGATTCATTCCTACATCTTAGAAAGGGTGCTTAGTGTGGAAATCTCCTTACATATCGTGACCATCACCGAGGGAGGGAAGGGTGGATTGAAGAACCCTTCATCTATAGATTTCCATTTTTCCGTCTCTGTTCTTCCTGAGAAAATGTCCACTGCCTTTTCTTTGTGCTTTGTGATTGCCAGTTTCTTCCTTTCTGCTAGTTTGTATTATTCTACTTTTGGTGCTTTAACTATTATATTTTCTTTACTGGTAGGTGAATGGAGGCCTATAGCTCTCCTGATGGCACTCAGTTGCATCTTGTTCCCCTCCTCTTTGGTGGGTCATAGCTTGTGGGCATCATAATGTGCCATTTTAGAGAGGGACAATAGGAGTTTGGATAAGCTTTGTTTATAGAATAGTTTATTGTTCTTTTGTGTTAGAATACTAGTGTTTACCAAGGACTTGATACTATCTTAGTATGTTCCTTGGCGTGCCTATATTTCAACACTTTCTCAGTACCCAGGAAATGATACGTAATGCAAGTTATGTGGCTTCCCATGTTGAACTCTTTAGTCCTATTTGTCTCAAATCATACGACAGCCGACAATCTGTCTATTAATAGCCTTTCGATATGTACTGGTCTCTGATTCAGCATGGACCACATTAGGAATAGGTCTCCTTTAGAGACCCCCCAGATGTTGTGAAGATTGTGTTGGATGTTGTCCTATGCATGATCCTGATAAAGCAGGAGATGATGAGCATCGCCTTGGAGTTCTTTGGACTATGCTCGAGTTCTCCTGTGAGTTTTTCCCATATCATGTGGTTGTTGTAGCTAACTATTTCCTTTTCACTAAGCACATCTGAGCAGGCATGTGCCTCTTCTATTGACTTTGTAAAGATAGTGTTTATAATAGCCTTAGTAATCATATGATCTTTGTCCCTATCCTTGCATCCATCTTGAATTCCCCTCCCCATTTATTGCGTTTAATGTCACTAACATGCAGTTTCTCCAGCGATGACATGAAGTCAGTGGGGAGTTCTCTGAGAGAAGAAGCCTCGATTGTGCATAGAGTACATAGGTTGGCCCCTTCCAAAACTTTATTCTTCTATCTTATATCCCCATCTTCTTGAAGTCATTGACATCAATGTATCATGTTGGCTTAAAGCTCTTAGTCTTCATTATCAAGTCAAAGTGTGACTGATGTACTTGGTCCCTTTGCTTGAATGTTGTTAATCACTTGGTTGTTATTTCTTGCACTTATTTCTTGGCCACACAAGTGTTGGCCTCTTGTCCAGGGGTCTTTGAGTCATCCTCAACTAACAACCTTCTCTTCTTGATGTCTTTAGCATCCTTGGCCTACAACTTGTGTTTCCCCATTGCTTGAGTTCTCCCTCATATGACAGGTACTCAGAAGTTTCTATCTCTATAGTCCCTTGGGACTCTTTATACTACTCTATCCTCTTGTGGGCCAAATTGTATTTGTATTTCTTCTTTATCAGCTCCAGATGGAGTTTCTTCTCGAGTGATAGGTTTGGGTGGTTGTTCATAGCTTTGATGACCTTCTCGGGGGCCTCCTCTTTCCCTTTCAAAGAGGTTGCCTTCTTGTTAAAGGTGTTTGTCATGGAAGTCAACATTCTACAATATGAGTAAATAATAGGTCTTCAAGCACTCCTTAAATAGGTAATGTCAAGATTGTCATATTTTGTAGATTTTTCATTTATTTTTAGGTGTCGTGATTGAGACAAAAAATATTGTAACCGCGATGACGTGACATGAGGGTTTCACGATCAGGATGAATATCACAATCAAACTGATGTCACGTTCCAATGACCAGGGTGTGTTGTGACTGTGACAAACATCATGACCTAATCAATCAAAATAGATGTCACGAGCGTGACACATGCGCAATAGGAAACTTGGTTTAGTAGAGAAAACTCATGTGTCATGACTGTGACATGTCAAGAATGAAAAGGGGGGTTCTCATCATGATCGAAGCCATCCTCACAACTGAGTCATCAGAAGGGCGAGAAATGGGGAAACATGATTGGTGCAAAGAGGCTAAAAATCATAGTCAAAATAGTCCAAAACAGTCATGACTGCGGCCAAAGTGTGAGAAGTTGAAAGGAAAAAATTAGGGTTTGGGGAATACGATGATCGGAGGAGAAAAGCAATTTGAGCGTAAACAAATGAAGAGGGAAAAGAGGTGCGAGTCAGATAAAACACATATCAGAAAAGGGGGGAGGGTAGGAGGGTCGGTACCTTTTCGTAGAGAGAGAAAATATGGTGAAGTTAGAGTGATTCAGTGAAGACAACGACGACAATGACATGTGCTTGTTGTCTCAGAGGATTTCTGTGATCGTCTTTTATCATTCCTAGACTCGGCATCAATAAATTCACGGTGGCCCAAATCTTCTTTGGTATCATTCTTCAGAGAGGCAGTGTGAGAGATAGAGAGAATAAAGGGTTTTATTGTTACAAAGGCTTCCCCTTTTAAATTTGGCGTGTGTCACGACCGTGATACTTATCGTGATAGAATCAAGCAACATGACCACAATATATAGCTAATGAAGTGTTTGTCATGACCACAATACAACTACAACACACCAAAAAGGCGTTTTGGTCGAAAGAAGTTAAGAAAAATTATTCAATTTTTAAATTAAGAAACATATGTACATATCTAAAAGGAAATAAATTCATAGCAACATAAATGGATTTTTAACACTCACTGGCTATTTTAGAGGAGTTGAAAATTTCCTTAAAACATAGAAGTTAAAAATTAGACTAACTTGTATGTACACATCTTAGATTAAGTGATGAAAAGGAAAGAGTCTTGCAATATTAAAGAAGGAAGTAAATCCTTTGCTTTCCTCCCATGAAGCACTAATTTAAAGTCTTTAGCCTTACTCTCATTTCTTGCTTCTCATGGTTCTTCAGCTAGTACCACATGTGGCTCTTCTAAATCTAGTTATGTCCTCTTGACCAACGCTTCATCTTCATAGTATCTTTTCACTCTCTACCCATTCACCTTGAAAGTACCATTCTTGTCACTAGTAATCTGCATCACCCGGGATGGATAAATCTTTACAATAGAGAATGGGCTAGACCACCTAGGTCTGAGTTTTCTTAGTAAAAGCCCGATCCTTGAATTGAACAGAAGAATTTTGTCTCCTTCTTAAACATCCTTATGCTTTATGTGGGCATCATGCCACACCTTTGTTGTTTGCTTGTAGATGCAGGCATTCTCATACGCATGTAGCCTGAGTTCCTCAAGTTAGTGAAGCTGCAAATACCTTTTCTTCCCAGCTATGTCCAAATCCATATTTAAGAATTTGATACCCAAAAGGTCCTTGTTCTCTAGTTCAACAACCAAATGGCATGACTTTTCATAGATCATCCGGTAGGGGGTATCCCATATGTATGTTTTGTAAGTAGTTCTATATGCCCATAGGGCATCATCTAACTTCATGGACCGATCCTTACGGGTCCTACAAATGGTTTTTTCTAGTATCTACTTAATTTGTTGATTCGAAACTTTGACTTGTCCTAACATCTGGGGTTGGTATGGTGTGGCTACTTTATGTTTTACCCCATACTTCTGTAGTAGTTCTTCAAGCTATTTTTCTATGATATGGGACCCTTCGTCACTAATGACAGTGTATGGAACCCCGAATCCATGGAAAATGATCTTCTCGAGTAGCCTCACAACTGCTTTAGAGTAACAAGTGGGGGTTGCTACAACTCCTACCTACTTGGAGACATACTCTACTACAAAGAGAATGTACTTGTTTCCACTGGAGGTAGGGAAGGGTACCATATAGTCCACTCCCCAAACATCAAAGATCTCCACTTCCACCCAGTCAGACATAGGCATCCCATTTCTATTTGTAATATTTCCATCCAATTGGCATTCCTTACAAGACTTGACAAAAGACATAGAATCTTTGAAAAGTGGTTCAGATAATAAAATCCCAACTATAGGACTTTAGACATAGTACTTTTTCCTCCATGGTGACCTCCATAAGGTGAGGAATGACATTCTTTGAGGATTTGGGGCACCTCTTTTTGTGGTACACAATATCAGTATAAATTATAAGAGCACTTCTTGAATAGTAGACGATCATCACAGTAATAATTCTTCAGGTCAGAGAAAAGATTCTTCTTATGTTTATAGGTTATCTTGGGAGGCAATTGTTTGCAAGAATGATAATTGTAGATGTCAGCAAACCAAGGCAGATTGGGTTCAACTTACTTGGTCATCATCAAGGCCTCGTCTTTGTAGTTGTCATTTATTGGTATTTGATTTTCTTTATTGAAAAGTATTCTAGACAACTGGTCAACCACCATGCTCTCTGTTCCTTTCTTGTCGATTATTTCATTGTCAAATTCTTGTAGCAAAAAAGTCCATCACAACAGTCTCAGCTTTCTATCCTTTTTCAGCATAAGATGTTTGATGGCCCCATGATTTGTGTACACCTTCACCTTTCATCTTATTAAGTAGGATATGAACTTGTCAAAAGCAAATACTATTTCTAGCATTTCTTTCTCGATTGGGATGTAGTTTATCTAAGCTTCATCAAGAGTTCTACTAACATAGTAGATTGTGTGGTGCTTCTTATCTTTTCATTTCCCTATGACAGCTCCAATGGCATAATCACTAGCATCACATATGATTTCAAAAGGCAATCCCCAATCAGGTTCTTAGAGTATCAGAGTTGTGATCATGGATTTTTTTAGAAAATTAATGCTTTTAGGCATTTATCACTGAAATAAAAATCCACATTGTTAACGAGGAGGTTTGACAAAGGATTCACAACCTTTGAAAAATCTTTGATAAATCTTCTGTAATTTCAAGTATGCCCCAGAAAACTCCTCACTCCTATGACACATTTTGACAGGGGTAACTTTGATATGGCTTCAATCTTACTTTTATCTACTTTCCAACCTTTTTCACAGATTCTATGCTCTAGGACTATGCCTTCTGTCATCATGAAATGGCATATTCCATGTTAAGTACAAGTTGCTTCTCTTCGCATCTTTGTAAGAACTTTGACAAGTTTTCAAGGAATTTGTCAAAGTTAGGCCCATATACCTAGAAGTTGTCCATGAATACCTTCATTATGTCTTTTAGGAAATCCAAGAATATGGATATCATGCACCTACAGAAAGTAGCCGCATTACATAATCTGAAAGGCACTCTTCTGAAGGCGTATGTCCCATAGATACATGTGAAAGTAGTCTTTTCTTGATCATTAGGGTTGACAGGGACTTGATAAAATTCAGAATATCCATCAAGAAAGCAGAAACATGATTTTCCTACAAGCCTTTCAATAACTTGGTCAATGAAAGGTAGGGGAAAGTGGTCTTTTCTCATGGCGATATTGAGCTTCCGGTAGTCGATACACATTCTCCACCTGGTAACCTTCTAAGTGGTTACTTCATTCCCATTGCTTCCTTTCACTACCATCATCCCTCCCTTCTTCAGTACAACATAGATTGGGCTGACCCAATTGCTATCATTGATGGAATAGATGATCCCTACATCACACAATTTTATTATCTCTTTATTTACTACTTCTTTTATCATCTGGTTTAATTTCCTTAGTGGCTAAACCAGTGGTTTAGTAGTCTCTTTCAGGTTGACTTTGTGCATGCATAGAGCTGGACTGAGGCCCTTGATATCTTCTACATAATATCCTATAGCCTTCCTATGTTGTCTGAGTTTCTTCAATAGATTTTCCATTTGTTCATCCGTCATATATGCATTAATTATCACTAGATTCCTCTCTTCATCATCAAGGAATTCATACCTCATCCCTTCAAGTAGTGGAGTTAATTCTGGATTTGGTTTTGGTGCTTCCTTCTCTTCAGGAGTTTGTTCGAGTGATGCATACTTTGCTATTTTGAAGGTTACTTCTTCCTCATCATTGAATTCCTCTTTGTTAGGTTGATTCAAGTAGTCTAGAACCTCAAACACTTCTAGGTCTTCCAAACTAGGGTCATGGTTTTTCATGTTTCACTTGAGTGGATCCACAATATCCTTATCCTCTGGCACTTCTAAAAAATATTGGTTATAGTTACTTGTAAAGTAACTAGATTCAAACAGAGAGTGTCCCCTCATTGCGTCCTGTACATGGAAATCTATTTGGTCATTACCAACTCACAGAGTAATAATACCTTCTGTCACGTCTATTAGAGCTCTTCATGTAGCTAGGAAGGGTCTTCTGAATACCATAATTGCAATTTGGGTCCTCAACAAAGTCAATCACCACTATATCACATGGTATAATGAATCACCCAACCCAAATTGGGACATCCTCTACTATTCCCACTGGTTTCGTAAAGGTGTGGTCGGCTAAAGTGATTCTCATTCTAATTCTTACCATATCCGTCAATGCAAGCCTTTGAGCTAAGTCTATTGCATAAATCTAATGCTCGTTCCCAAGTCAGCCAACTCTTTTCGTTCTATGTTATCTCCAACAAAAAAGGGTATATTGAATGCCCCTAGATCTTTCTTCTTTGTTGGTAGCTCATCTTGAACAAAGGAACTTGACATTGTGGCCAATTGTACTGCCTCAACGTGGTCCCCTCTCCTTCTATTTGTGATTAAGTCCTTGAATAATTTAGCATATGTAGGTATCTCCTCAATTGCATCTAGAAACCGTATATCCAGATGTAACTTCTTTACCGTATATCAGATGAGCTTTAATCAGTTTGTAGGGAAATGGGACGCTCGGGGCATAGGGATTTCTTTGTGTAAAGTCCTCTACTATAGGATCTGTGTTCTTGACCTTTTCACCCTTCTTCTTTTTGCCTTTTTCTTCTTCTTTGTCCTCATCAGCATGCTCTTCTCTTTTAGATTCTTCTTGCACAATTACTTTTTTAGGTTATGGATCATTATGGTCTCTTTCCTCTATAGTGTTCTTGGTACCAGAATCTTCCAGTGTCTTCCTAGATCAGAGGGTGTCCATCATAATGGTCTCTCTATTTGAAGGGATTTTCCCTATAGGATTCTTCACAAATTTTGCCAGCTAGGTTAGTTGTTTATCAATCTGTCTTTGATGCATTTTCATGTCGACCATCTGAGTTTGCATCATGATTAACACTCCTGAGTTGGTGATGGTGCTTTGCGTAAGTCGTCCATTTACCGAAGCTTGCCTGTTTACAAAATTGAACAATTGAGCGATCATGTCGGGCTAGTTATTATCCTAGTTCTGATTCTAACTTTGATTTTGTCCTTGATTTTGATGACTAGCATTTTTGTTTTGATGTTGATAGTTTTTCTTATTTGACTGATAGCTAGTATTTCTGATACATTGAATTGGTCCACCTTTCTTCTCGAATCCTGGAGACGGTTTATATGAAGTGGATGAGAGTTCTCAACATCATCTTTGTTTCCATAATTGAATCCTGGATGGTCTGGCCATTTAGAATTTGCATAAGATACATTTTTTGTCTCTTATTCACTCTCACTTCCTTCACTTTCTTCAGTCCATGTATAGATATAATTGTCAACTCCATTGCCTCCTTCGCCACATGTGACACACTTCATGACTTTTTCAATGGGTTTCTTACCCTTCCCTCTAGTGTCTTTTAGTTGTTTGACGTTTGCGGCAATCTTTCGAATTTGTGCCGTAATGATTTCTAGAGCTTTCGCTTTGATTGAAGGTCCTTTAGAGCCAGCTTTCTTTGTTGGTCCTCTATCACTTCTCTCATACTCCATTCCTACTTGCAACGCAGCCATGTTGTCGATGATATTCATAGTTTTTCTCAGTTTCTTTCCAAGAAAATCACTCACAATGGCTGCATTAAGCGAGGTTCACTCCGTGGGAGTTAGCCTATTATAAAAAGTTGTCACCAAAAATCCCTTGCAGTAGTTATGGTGTTGACAATCCCTTTGACAATCTTCATACTGTTCTCAAGATTGATGAAGATTTTTCCAGGTTTCTGCATGAAGGATGTAATTTTTTGCATACAAATGGTTTTCTAACTAGGGTAAAATTTGGTGATGAGAGCATCATCAAGGGTCCTGCATCCATCTACAGACTGGTGAGGTAGATTAAGGTACCAGGACATAGATTAATTTTCAAGAGAGAAATGAATCCCTTGCAATATATGACTTCTTAAGGCACTACCCTCATCTTGATGGTGTTGCATATGTTTTTGAAGGCATCAAGATGATGGTAAGAATTCTCGTTCTTCAAATTCCCTCAAAAAGGCTTGTTCTGGATCATAGAGATGACAACATGTTTCAATTCAAAATTAGCTACATCAAACCATGGGATGATCATTGGGCATCATGATTCATTGGCCCTAGTTGTGGCTAGCTCTCTAAGAGTTTTCCCTTGCTCATCATCTTCATCATTATTGTTGTGGTCATCATGTTCACATTCACGACCACGTTCACATTCATGGTGATTCCTTCTATGCCTTCTATGGTGGTGGTGGTGGTGCTCATGATGGTTCTTCTCCTCTTCACATCATTGGTTGTGGTTGTCTTTCTATCACTCCTCTTGTTCTTCTTTGGTTTCTGGAGGTGGACGAATATATTGGACTCTTTCATTCTGATCCTCCCCAGTAAGATTGATGTCTACACTAGGTGGCATATTGTCTTAAAAAGGGTGTGGGGTGTTGATTAAATCTGCTTCCCTTTTGTCTACCTAAGTAAATCACACAGTTAAATTAGAGAACTAGTCATATAATTCAAAATATTTTAAGTAATTGAAATGCAGCAGATTTAGAGTTTTGTGTAGTCAAGCTTATTGCTATGTTTGAGGCACGGGTGTATAGTGATTAGACTCATGTTCTTAACAGTGTCATTTTTCTTTGTCCCCATCAACGACACGAAAAAGTTGATTGCCCTAAATCACACATCCAAAATGGAGCATATATAGAGTAGTCAGACTCTTAGATTTATAACATGACACTCATTCCCCCACAACTATTATACGGGGTTCTCTTAAGTAGATCAGGGTCAAACCACTACGAAGGGTTGGTATGTCTGAGGAAGGTAGATCCTCAGACTCAAGTACACTAAATGAATAGGTAGAATAAGGTGGTGTTCTCAAAGGAACAATGCCACTCCAAAAAAAAGAGTAGAAGTAAGGAAAAGATAACAAAATAATAGAATAAGATAAAAAAAGAATGGAACTTGGGCTAGGTTTCACCTAATAAGATCCCTCACAAGCATGCATTATTGGCCCCTTTTGTATACCCTTAGAAAGATTACAATCAATCATCATATATGTCTATTCCCTCCTCTCTCGGGGTTAGGATAGATCTAGATTACAAGGTTGTCTCTCTCTCAAGATGACGAATAAACAATAACAGTTAAAACCATATGACCATTAGCTTTGTGATTCCAACATTTTCATGCATTCATGCCACTCCATAATACTTAGAGAACATTAATACTACTCTTACGAGGCATTAACAATAAAACATTACAAGATGGTAGCTAATCATGCAAGTGAAGCATTAAGAATGAGAGTATGGAGATTATCTTTTCTAGGAGCATATATATTTAGAGGATGTAAGTATATACATGTTGGGACAGCCTTAGTGAATACTTCCAACCCAAGTAAGGTGTTTAGCCATACATCTTAACAGGAAGCATAATGGTGTTACAAATGCGTAGATACATCAAGAATAATGAAGAGGGGAATATACAACATGGGGAAGATAATACATTAGAAGAAGGAAGAAGGTGATAGACCAACAATACTTGGTGTGTACGTGGAACATAGAAACTCCTCTCATAGAAGAGGATGGTAGACATCTCTCTCCTCCAACTTTCATTTTCAGAGATCCAAGACCAATGGAGATGAATGAGGATGACTCTAGAGTTTGGCAGCACTTTGTTTCTCTTGATAATCTGATGCCCCTTTTGTGTGGAGGTGGGGGGCTATTTATGCCCACTGACTTAATGCCCTGTTGCAGTTGTGATGCATGTCTTGACCGTGACCACTATTGGAGTCGTGATGCTCATCAGTTGTAGTAATATGTGTCTCATTCGTGGTGATCCGCAACTCCATCGACACTCGTTCGTGATCGTGGTGACATTCTTGGGCATGATTGTTTCTTATATTTAGGTCGCAACCCCATCTCGATCGTGACACCCTCTCTTGGTCAACATCCTATACCACAGCCACGACAGATCATTATGATCATGACAAATGTTGCGGTTGTGGCATTGAACTGTTGATCATTGGCTCTATCTCGGTCGAGACATCCATGGGACATGGGGTCGTGGTCGTGAAATGGTATGAGCCTTCATGGAGTAGGAAGGGGTATCAAGTCTAGATTTTTTCCAAAGATATTCAAATACATAAAAAAACCATAAAAGGGATACTAAATAGGAATAAAATATATACAAAAAGTTCACAAAATGAGATGTTATCTATGACACATAAGACTAGAGTGTGTGTTTGATTGATGATAGAATACCATCCTTAATGATATGTGATATCAAATCAAACACATAGATACTTGTTAGAGAATAGTGTATCAGAAAAACCCACCTTGAGAGTGACACATGGAAACCATGATTGGTAGTCAGAATCATGCCTCATAGTGGTGGTGGAGATTGTGGTCTTAGACCTGAAGTCAATACACTAATCACATGTCTTTCAATGTACTTTGACATCATCCACACTTACCTTGTATAAGGGTTACCATAAAGGTGGTGCTTGGGTGCATTGTGACACATGGGGATGAATGTGAGTGATGTATATGGGATATGTCCCTCCTACATGAGTTTGATATCCAAGCCACATGATAAGAGAGACTGAGAAAAAGCATGTACATGCACACGTGAATCAATATATGATACTGAGGTCACATATATCTCAGACAGTTTGCTCTAATTCATGGAACATGGATCGAACATTTAGAGGACAACGAATCCAAGCCCCAAGTTCAATCCAGTTTTCAGTGACAAAGGAATTATACAATCACTATAACACCAATCACAAATTGTAGGTTGAAGTTGTTTTCCAACTTTCCAAATTACTTGTGTAGTAATGTTGTGTTTCTAGATATCACTCTTTGCTTGTATTGTCATAAATTAGTTTCAAACATTCTGTGCCTACTTAACTTGGAACCTATAGGGTCACACACATAGGATATAATTGGAATAGGAGTTCATTCATGAATATAGTATAAACATGATTACTAAAGGGTTTGATATGCAATTTAAACAACATTGGTTGAATGTTGACTGACTAAACTATGAACTAGCCGGTTCAAGTGTTGAAGTGATCATTTCAGTATGTCAGGTCAATTGAACCAATATCGGCAATCTGGTCCATGAACCAACTGATTCAGGAAGTGAACCAATTGGCTCGGGTCTAGAGACCGACTTGGTTTTTAGGTTATGAAATGATCATTTGGTGGATCAATTTGATTGATTCAAGGATTAATGTTGACATCATGTTGTGCATTAAATAAGATATTAGTCGCCATTACAATTGTGATTGGGAAACATGATGAAATGACCGTTTCAAGGGTTGAACTGAACGGATCTCATGCCAACAAATGGGTTCACTAATTAATCGACCATTTTTTTCTCGCAAGATGTGAAAATTCATGAAATCACATCCCCTTTGACTCTCGTATAGACTAGATATCCTAACCTTGATCGTCTTATAAATACAGGGGTCTTGAGAGCATCTCAGACAAATCTATTAGCTCTAACAATTGTTGTCTTCTTTGGGTTGGGTAACCGAGAGCACCCGAGCATGTCCTACCCAATAAAGGGAGGGATAGAAAGTGAAAACAATTGTGGAATAAAACATTGGTGCTAGTACACCAACTAGAATGGACAACTCCTTTTTTCTTGTTCTTCTAGAATGACAGGAGTTCTCGATGGTCCATTTGGACTACTATAGAGGTGAGGGGGTTGTTCCCTGCTACAAGGAGGAAAAGGTCAAATTGTTGGCTATGATGATCAACCAGGACCTGCTGCAAACGTTGTATGGGTGTGACTTGAAGAAAGGCAGGTACTAATGTGAGGGAATAGTCATTGGACTTGCTCCAGGACAAAGTATAACCTCACAAACCATCCTTCCCATTACAGAGTTATTGTTGCGATCTTTTGTCAAAAGGGAATATAGGAGCTATTTTTTTTTTTGTTTTCTCTATAGCCATATTTTCCTATAGTGGTATCAGAGCCACATCAATCTACTATGTTTTGGGATTCAATAAATATGACTAGATTTTGGTTTTCACCTTTTATTTATTTCATACAATGTGATTATTTGTCGACAAGGAGTGGCTCAAGTGGTCAAGCACGGTGTCCCCTAACAAAGGGACTGGGGTTCGAATCCCAGTTGTCGCCTTAATTTACCACCCTCCCGGGCGTTCGGCCTCCGCCACGGGCATGGGAGAGGGAAGGAAAAATCTTTCTCTCTTAATCCCATACAATGTGAATATTTAAAAGGATTAATTTGCATTTATGAGTAAATACCACATACGATCCTAAACTTATATATATATATATATATATATATATATGTATATATATACATAGATATATATATATACATATAGATACATACATATATATACACACATATATATATACATATCAATACATATATATATATATACATATATATACATATATATATATATATATATACATGTATATACATACATATATATATACTCATATATATATATATATATACATATACATATACACACACATATATACATACATATATATACATACATACACACACACACACATATATATATATATATATATATTATATATATATATATATATATATATATATATATATATATATATATATATATATATATATATATATATATATATATATATATAGGGCTCATCTTTAGAACCCGTGTGGGTAGCTACCCGCATACCCTTCCTGTCACTTTCTTTTAAAAAAATTCTCAATTGTAGAGGAGCATTTTATCTAGCCACCCAAAAAATTTCATCCAAAATAAATCATTTGCCCCACCAAAATAAAAAAAATACGTCCATACATTTACTGACTGTATATTTTCTGCACAGTTATCTTTTTAGTCATATTGTTACTGTTTTATCAAGACAGTTACTCTTTTGATCTTAGAGTTACTTTTGTGTACCATATAGTTGCACTTTTGGATGTGCATGTAGAGAAAATCAGGCTACCCGCACGGGTATTGAATGAAAACCCATATATATATATATATATATATATATATATATATATATATATATATATATATTATGTATATATATATGTGTGTGTGTGTGTGTGTGTGTGTGTGTGTGTGTGTGTGTGTGTGTGATATATGGAATTTACATGTGTCATCCTAAAATTGGTTTTTATGGTGGATGTCTAGGCATGGTTATGGTCAATAACCTCAATTGTCTGTTCTTGGTTAGTAGTGGTTGTTTATTCCTATTTATACCTCAATTTGCATAGCAAGCCTCTTCCTTCTTCTTCCAACATGTAAAATTATTATTCTCTCGATCCTATGCTCCCTTCCAATGTAACTCGAGGTTCTCAATTACCATGTTATAAGTTTAATAGTAGTAAGATAGTTTATTTCTCATTACAATGATGAAGACATTCAGCTCCAAACAAACTGATCAGCTAGAGGATCGAGGAGGATTGACACACGAGCCAAAACAATTAGATAGTATCCCAATTGATTGACTGGAGATGTCTAGAAGATTTTAGACCAAAGACCAGCCAACCAGTCTGACAGACCGGCCAAACGACCAAGAGGCGAGCCAACTAGTTCAAGGGTTGAACTGTAACATCCCTGACCTGGGTTATGACCTAACTCTGGATGTTTTGGTTAAGTAAGTTATTCACCAACTTGTTTTAGTCTTTTGAAAAAAGTAATTAAGACTCTTGTGAGTTTAATTTTCAAGTTTGAGCTTATTTGCAAACTATTTGTGCATTATATGATAGTTTGGGTTTAAAGTGAAAATTTACCCAAAGATGAGGAGTTATATTGCACAATGTCACATTTTGAATGTACCTCATGTTTTTTAGCATCATAAGAGAGAGAACTATGCTAAGGGGTGGCTTGTGGAAAGCCTAAATTTCAAATTGAAACTTGTTTGAATAATGCTAGTGCCTTATGCACCACTGTTGGTACAAATTGCAATTTACCAAAAATGTAGGGTTGATATGCAAATTACCACCTCTAGAGTGTCACTACTCCCTCCTTGTATCATCTAGAGGAGAGAAAAATATGGAGACACCATGTTTGAATCATCTTTGAGTGATGGTACTCTTGGTGATGAAAAGACCAAGAAAAGGACGAATGTGAAGCCCTTATATCGAGTTGTAGATTTGTTATGAGAGTACCTATCGTTCAAGGAGCCATAGGGGGAGCCTCATATCGGTTTGTGAAACTCTTGGCCTTTCCATGACAGGATAATCACCTCAAGGAGGTGATGTGGAATGCGTTGCAACTTTCCTTATAAAAAGTGTATCGATTTGTGAACAAAGTGATGTTAAGTTAAAATATCTTGCTCAACAAGATAACTAAGGACCAAAATCTTATCCCTAGATTATCCTCAAGTGTTTTTCATGTCAAGTTAAAATGCATGTAGGGAAACATGTCAACCATGCATGGACAAATGTCACCTAATAGTGTAAAATGATGACACCTCATATGTACTCCATTTCATGAAACACAACCATATATACCATTCCTTTCACCTACTAGTGAAAATTTTCGAATTTTACCACCCTCTTTCTATTAGATATCATGCATAGTGTAGGGGTATCATGCATAGAGCCTTGGTATCGGCCATAGCAAGGTGATATCGGCCATAGAAAGTGATACTGGCCATAGTGAAGAGATATCAGCCATAGCAAGTGGATATCGGCCATAGTGAAGTAATATCGGCCACAAGTGAAGTGATATCGGCCTCAAGCAAAGGGATATTGTGCATGAGTGGTGAGGTATCATGCATGGTGCTAAGGAGCAAGAAGGAGCTCAAGTCGTAACCCTAAGAGAAGTTGTGAAGCTCATCTTCAACCTTGGGAACATAAAGCTTTGGAGCTTTGAAGTTGTTTTTGAGGAGGGTTAAATAACTTGAAACCAATTATATTATTATTCACCTTCAATTATGTTGTACTTGTTGATCTACTTTCAATTTCAAATTCTCTTGAATAATTAATGATCCTATGAGTTCTAAAAGTTGTTTAGGACTGTTGTCCATGAACTAGAACTGTAAGAACAAAAGTCTAGGGGTTGATCATGATGGCATCATCAAGGTCCAACCCGATATCAAGTTGAATCATGTCTAACCCGATATGGTGAGGTGAACATACCACTAGCACGATACAATGTTGAATCTTATATCTTATGTGCAATATGATGATGAAGTGTACACCTTGTGTATGATATGATGTCAAGAATACACCTTGTGCACGCTATGGGGTCAAGCACAAACCCTATGCATGACATGGAGTCAAGTAGACACCTATAACCTAATATGGTGTTGAAATTCAACATGGTAATGTGAAACCCAATATATATTGGAACTCCAAACCCCTATTGGTTTGAACACCTAGTTTGGTTTAGATCAACCTGATATCTAACCTATTACTCATTACATTATGAAGGGTGGGACGATATCTTGAAATTTTGATGGGATATGAGCATAAGGGTCTAACCCGATATGCAAACTCTAAATAATGAAACAAACCGATTTGGGAGCATGATATGGTGATGAGGATACACCTCAAGCACAATATGGTGATAAGGATACACCTCAATCATGATATGGAAGCACGATATGGTGTCCAGTACACACCTCTTTTCCCGATGTGGTGGAAGCACCTCAATTCAATGTACTTGATGGAGTAACACAGGAAGTGTGTTATTTTAAGTAATACATTAAGATGTAAAGAATTTAATGTGTGTTGATAAGTAGGTTAATGGACCTTGAAGAAAGGGTTGAGTCAATTCAATAATTCATGATGCAATTAACATCCTAATAAGGATGAAAGAGAAACTTATACTTGTGTGATAATCAAGTTATGAGCATACATTGATACTCCTAATATGAGTGGAGTATGAATTAGGGTTTGATTCTTTATCATATGATCTTGAAACCCTAATCAAATAATAAGGGGAAACCCCAACCCTAATGAAGGGTGATGAAATGTTTTGAAACCTTAATCAATTAATAAGGGGAAACCCTAACCCTAATATTGGGTGATGGTATGCACTTGAAACCCTAAATGTTAAGGAAATGAAACCCTAACCCTAATAATGGGAAAGTTGTATTTCTCTTATTTTGCATGGTGATGATATGTTTCTGATATTTCTATTATAATGAAAAACTAACCATGCGGGTATTATGAGATGATGAGGATAGCCAGGTATGGGTTGTAATATTTATATGATACATATCTAAATGGCTTTGTGAGCTATGCGAAATACTTGTGCAACAAGTATAATGTATACCTTGGTCTGATGACCTAGAGATAATGATTCCTTGAATAAGTGCTAACAATGTTCAGTGATAAACAATGGGTCTGAATACCCAAATCTAGAAATGATGATGATGATAATGCTAAGGGATGAGAATTTCCAGATATATAATAAAGGATTGAGACCTTGTGTTATATGTGTACTAAAGATCATGAATGTACTTGATAAATGTGTTACACCTTTCTTTGTAGTATCTATTATAAGTCTTGCTTGTAACTTGTTTGATGCTAAAAGATACTATAATACACCTAATTAATCAAGTGGAATTCTTATCATATAGTTGCCCATGCCATAGATCCAATTTATTGTCAAGATTTGCTGAATAATGAAATGAGTTTAACTCAGTATACATATTGTTGAATATGTAATCTTCTTTATATAGGGGTTGCTCAGTGTACTCCCCAAATAAACTGGGAATACCCAGTGACCATCTCAATGAAAAATAAACTGAGAATGCTTAGTGACCATCCCGATGAAAATAAATTGTGAAAGCTCAATGACCATCCTGAAGAGAGTGCATGCTGTGGCTGTAACACTATAGTGAAGATACTAGTATACCCTGGTAAACTAATTATAATTGACACAAGATGTCCTTACAATAGTCTCATACTGATTGAGATGGGTGAGGTCTTGGAAGCCGACTCTTTCATTGAACTTGTATGGTATCGATGCTTTACGTAGTCGTGGTCGGTTGGAGCATAAGTGGTATACCTCGTTTCCTCTGGGCATAAGTGTGATTATGAATATGTAAGCAGACGTGTAGTATATCTACTTAAGGATTTAATATAGAAACATTGGTTGATGCTTCATTACTTTTATACATCTTAGTTGATAGATGTTATACATGTTCTTCATATTCCTTATAAAGAAAATAGATGATCTATAGCTCTGTCATAGATAGTTGAATTTCTTAGACAATGCTATTGCTTTCAATGCAATTAATCAATGATTAAACATGCTTATTTATGAAAAAGATCCTCTGCTCAGTTTTATACTATCTACTCATGATAATAATATTGTTGGCGGAGAGTTATATCTCTCATTGGGACTTGTGTCTCCCGATGAGTTCCACAATTTTTAGGTGGATGTGGACGAGGAGGTAGAGACCGTACTATAGAGGGAGAAGAACAACAACAACAGGGACAACAGTAACAACTCAGGTTAAATGTATTGTCAGTCGTGTCTTGTAGATAGAAGTCCTTTGTGTCGTCTCTGTACTCTTAGGTCCTTGGGAGATAGTACGTAGTGGTTTAATGAACAATATGAGATTTTGGCTTGATTTCCTTGAGGTTTTAAGTTGCTTATGTATATGTTATACTCAGGATGAAATGGTACAATGGATGTACAATGTGAACCATGATGTCTATAAAGTTTTGGTTCATTCTGTAAGAGTTTTCCTAGAAATGGATCTCTTTACAAAATGGTTTTAATTCTTAGTGATATTCATTAATATTCTATTTATGGTTATTCCGTGATTATTACTGGTGGCAACTTGATTTGATGTCGGGTCGTCACAATGTTTTGGTATTAGATCCTAAGGTTTACTGAGTCTACAAATACATAGGATTAAGGTTGTTGAGTCTAATCTAGTTTCCCCCAATTTATCTTATAGTGACTTCTTCTGATATAGGAGAAGAAGTAAAGCTGAAAGATGACTGGAGCACACGAAGAACATGCTACTGAGAGAAGTGTTGCTACACCAGGAGGAGGTGCAAGGGAATAGGCTAGAGAGGAGTTAGTGCCTAAGAATCCCCAGCATGATCAAACCCTGTAAGAAAACCCATCCTTTCATGCTCTTTTTGGGTAGTTCATGACTACAATGACGCATATGGTAGATCGGATGCTAGAACCAGCACCTAGGGCACCAATTCCTAATGAGGGACTGTTGGGTTTTAGGGGAGATGGAGAAGGCAGTGGAAACAAAAAATTTTCTCCCCCAACCCATACCAAGGAAACACGTCAACGTGTATATAATAGGAAAGGATGGTTTGTGGAATCATACCTTGTCCTGAGGCTTGCTCGGCGACAATACCTCGCGCAATGCACGGTCTTCAACTCTGGTCTTCGACGGTGTCTGTGCAGCTCCTGGTCACACCGGGACTGACAACTCCTACTCGAACCGGACTGTCAGATGATAGTTGTCCTCCAAAGTGGCAGTGTCCTCCCGCCTCTGTAGTAGTCCACACGGACCACCTAGAACTCCACACTCCTTGTCCCACAAGGAAGTGGAAGGAGTCGCACCCTCCTGTTGACGTACTAGTCTCCAACACACTCTCCTGCTGTCAGTTGCAACTGAAGTTGTCCTTCCCTTGCTGCACCTCCCTTTGCGGGAAGCACTTGCTCGGGCTCTCTCTCGATTACCAAAACCAGAGAGAACGACAACTTGCAGAGCAACTGATTGCACTGATCTGTTGTCTGAGAAGCCCCCACTACCCCTATATATAGGAGGGTCATGGGACAGGGTTCTCTATCCCAGGCAATACAAGACTAAATGCATGAGTAGAAGGGTTTGAGATTTTCCACAAAAGCAACCAGTTTGCAACCTGAAATGATCGGTTCACAACTGAACCGATCGGTTCGGCCATTGAGCCGATCGGTTGGACCTGAGCTGACCGTTTGGGGCACTCCAACCGATCGGTTGGTTCCCTAAACCGATCGGTTCATGGGGTAAATTCGGCTCAAAATGAATTTCCTTGTTTCTTTCCCAATTGGTATCGAATACCAATTATATTCCCAATCGAATTGGGCAATTTGAAACCAAAGAAAAATTCTTGCCGACATGACTTTCCCAACTGGTCGGTTGCACCAGTTGAGCCGATCAGTTCAACACTTGAACCGGTCGTTTCAACCTGGTCATGAGCCGATCGGTTGGACACTCCAGCCGACCGGTTCAGCAAACTCAGCCGACCGGTTCAACAATTGAGCCGATCGGTTGGGAGCACAGGTTGGGCAAAATCAGTCAATTGCGATTTCAATCAATCTGATACTCCAATCAATGTGTCCAACACCTTGAACCATATGATATTGAGCCATCGACTGATTGAGTGTTTAATTGAACTGCTAAACTCCTTTAGTAATTAATCTAAACATTGCTTGTGGACAAAAATCCTCTTCCAGGTTAAATCCTATGTGTGTGACCCTGCAGGTCCATTTCACGTTGGCAGTGAAAGTCCATAACACTTATGAATTCACAAGCAAAGAGCAGTGCCTAGTCACACATCATTGCTACCCAAGTGAAAGTAGAAAGTTGGAGAACAACTTTCATCCTACAATCTGTGAATGGTGTTACAGTGAATGTATAATTCCTTTGTCACTGATATCCCAAATGAACTCAAGGCATGGAACAGTCATCCTGTCAACGTTCATTCACTTTCTTGATCTCATAGTAGATTGAAGGAGATATGTATGACATCAATATCACATACTGATTCACACATGCATGCACACGCCTATCTCAATCCTACTCATCAAGTGGCCTTGGATATCAAACTCCCTCAGGAGGGACAAATCCCATATCTATCACTCACCCCTCAAAAGCCCCATGTGTCAAAGCCACCCAATCATCACCTTTATAACAACCCATGTTTCAGGACTGTGTTTGATGATGTCAAAGTGTGCCCAATGACATGTGTTGAGTGTAGTGATTTCAAGTCTAAGAATCACACTCACCACCATCACTGTGAGTATTGACTATGACTACCATGTCATGGTTCCATGTGTCAAACTCACGGTGGGTCTGTCTGGTACCTTGTTCTCTAACAAGTACCTATGTGTTTGGTTTGATATCTCTATATCATGACTAATGAGATTCTGTCATCAACCAACACCACAATCTAGTCTTGTGTGGCATTGCTGTCTATCTACCTTCCACAATGACATCCGACTAGGGACATAACAAGAATGTACAAACTCTTAGCATCCGTATGATCTCATCGTTCAGGTCCTTAACCTGAAGGCATACGTCATTGAGTATTATCATTCTCTAGACATTCAATCTGTTCTATCACTATCTCATATGACTGAACCAGAAAGAATTGGAAGCTTGCCTTTGATGTTTATCAAATCAATCTTAATGTATCCCACCAATCATCCCATGATTGGCTCTCATGGCATACATACCAACAGACTCCCACTTGCACTGCGAGCCAATCACCCTTGAATCATATTCATAGTGATCTTCAAACATGTCCCACATGTTACTATGCTCTAATGCCAACATGGTGAGTAATGGCAACACCTTGCAAAGTCTGTATAAATTGCATGTCTCTCATCTCTTCGTTGTACGTCACACGTATGAGATGGAGTTGCCGTAATATGCGATCTAGTATTCCTTTGCTAACTTTTAGCCACATTGCATGATGAAGGATTCCAGACTTGTCATCAATGTGTGGAATATAAGTTCATCTCATGAACTTTCAGATCCATATAGTATCCACTGATGTTCACTAACACACAGATACTCGACATTTCCCTTTTAAATGGTTTTATTGGAACACTTCCAATTATCAACAAACTTTCACTCTTATACATCCTATGTATATTTTGCGATTAATTTTCTGTCCTTTCGGAAGTTTGCATCAATGTAACTCTTTACATCGAACTCTTCCTCATCTCCATAGAACTAGTACTTCCCAAGTACTTATCAAGTTCTTATGGTACTCCAGTAACCCTTACTGGAAGTGGACACACATCCACTCGTCATGTCCTACATACGAGTTATCAGGATGAGCACATCATATTGTCATGTCCTACATACAAGATGATGAATGCATTTTATTCTTGCCATGTCATACATGCAAGACAATGGGATGATTACATACATGATAGATCCATATCTATTCTTAGTGTTCCCATTCTTCATAAGAATTGGACACTTGGCCTTGGGATACTAATATCCATATACCATGGACAAGTTTTATCCCACTAAATCTGTGCATACTGAACCCTTCAGTACAGATTACCAATGTATGCTTTCTCTTTCCAAGTCAAGAGATTTTTCGGGAACTATCTCTATAGATCTCTATTCCTATCATATAGGAAACATCTCTATCTTCCTTAAAGATAATTTCCACTTTTGGATTTTCATTTCAGAACATTTCCATTTCACATCAACATGTGGAATGTGAATACGCTCCCACTAAATCACAGATCCCTTCTTTATCTTTGACATATCAATCAAACCCTTTGACTATATCATCAAAGTAAAGATCCAATTCTTAGTTGCTTGTACTCAATCAATCACATTGAATAGTCCATTGTAACTTATAGAATTCATTTGCATTAGTGGATTCATAAACCTTATAGGTTGTGTCACGTACACATCCATGTTTTATTCCTCATGGGAATGCAGTTTTAGTATCCATAAGCCAAATGTCTTAGTCATTAAGTTGCAATCAAAAAGCATCATCCTTCTCAAAATGTTATCCATGTGTCTTAACATTTAAGACTCAATTTCACTTATGGATTTCATCCAATGAGTGCTACCATCAAGGTCATACCTTATGGCTCACATGGAAGTCATTTAGGATGTAATGGTAAAAAAAAACATAACTCAAAATTCGGTTCCTCATATTCATCTAGATAGTTGACTCATCACATGAACAACTTATCACATAGATAATTGAGGTGTATCTGTTAAGGATATATGAACTCACAACTCCTTGTGATTCTTAATGTCCTTTATTAGTGTGGGGTATTCTAAGAAGAATTCAGTTATTTTGATAATCATTCTCTAACTCCTTAGAGAATGACTCCCTTTTGATTTAGACATCACTATGCCTTAATCATGAGTTCACTATGATACACTATCATAATCACTCATAAGGATCTCAAACATTTGGTCCAAGTATTTCATTCATTGATCTCATCAAGAATTAATACTTTAACAAATTTGTACTTCATCTATGATAATCTTGAACACTTCAAGATATTCATATTGGTATTTCTCTAAACACCATTTGAAGTATTAGCATTTGTTCCAATAGGTATGTAAATACATCACATGTATTATACCTAATAGGATAATCATTCTCCCACTACCATTAGTGAAAATTGATTAATCATGTCCAAGATATTCATGTCTCTTACTGGTTCTCTAACCAAAATAGTCTAGATTTATCCATCACATAGAAACTAGAAATGAATTTCTCATGATTGATGCTAATCTCATTGTTTGAGTTATCTATAACTTTTAGGTATCATTTTATCTTATGTATATCAAATACCACAAGATAAACAAGGCATTGCCACAAAGATCATATCTTTATAAATTGAAACATCTCTTTATTAATTGCCATCATTGTCATACAATATGCACAAATAAAGTGTTTCTATCTATTGGCAAATATGAAATAGTAGTTCATAACTATATTACATGCCTTGTAGGCTGAAAATAAACTAAAGTACTCCTATCTATGACGGAAACACTTGCCCCAATTATGATTGTTTTACACTTTACATCTTGGTATCATATACCTCAAAAAGCGTTATAAGTTTATTTACATGACACCTTCAAGTAGAGGCTTCAGTCGCCTCCTTCTTCTTTTGTTCTTCCAGGTAGAGAGGACAATTCCTTTTCCAATGTCCTGGCTTTTGATAATGGTGGCAATTTCCTTTCTTGGTCACGCCTCCCTTGGCCTTGAGAGCTGAAGACGTCTTGGGTTCCTCGCTAGCATCAGAACCTTTCTTAGCTTTGCCCTTGCCCTTGCGCTTGGACTTGCCTTTCTTTCTCGTGATCACCATCACGGACTTAGGCTTGTCCTTCTTCATTTGTAACTCGGCTGTCCTCAACATGCCCAACAACTCTGACAGTGGCCTATTAAAGTTGTTCATGTTGTAGTTCATCACAAACTAACTGTAAGATTCTGGCAACGATTGCAGTATCACGTCAGTAGCCAACTCTTGGCTCAGTGGAAATCCTAGTCTCTATAGGTTCTCCACATACCCAATCATCTTGAGTGTGTGAGGACCAACTGGATCTCCTTCTGTCATGACGCACTTGAACAATGCCCTAGAAACATTATATCTCTCTTGCCGTGCCTGATCTTCATACATGTTCTTGAGATGCTGAATCATCTCAATGACACCCATGTTCTTATGTTGTCTCTGCAACTCATGGTTCATTGAACATAGCATCAAGCACTTAGCATCAATGGCATCATCAGAATGCTTCTTGTAAGCATCCCTTTCTGCCTTTGGTGCATTAAGAGCGGGTTCCTCTGGAATTGGAGTATCCAGGACATAGAGCTTACGCTCATGAGTGAGAACCATTCTCAATGTCCGATACCAGTCATGGAAGTTTGTCCCATTTAGCTTGTCCTTGTCAAGGACCGATCGCAAAGAAAAGTTGTTGTTGTTTCTTTCCATTTGTACTACAAAAAGAAAATATGCAATTTTAGTCCAAAACTCATTTTTGACTTATTTGATTGATTTGAAAGTTTGACGATATAATTAGGCCTTTAATTGATTATCGCTCTCACTATTTTACTTCAAATTGATAGCCCTCACCATCAATTCGGAAGATTGCAGTGTACAACCTTCTAGTGGGCAAGATCCTGAAATCCTCTAAGCCATGGACCAGCTAGGGCTATAACCCACAACATAGATCTCTCAGGTAGGCAACTTTTGCCAATTGCATCATATGCAACTCTTGATAAGATGTCATATAAAACTCCTTGCAATGATCATATCCATGCCTCAAGGTGCTATATCCTATCTAGGTCACCTTGTTAAGTCTGACCCAAAGCAAACACGATGAATATGCACCCTGCTAGGGCAGACCCACACATTCATCCTTCACGCTTCCATGAGATAGACGGTGCACCACGCTAGGGCGTGCCCACACTTGGTCGATCAAGCTTTTCATGTGTGTCACATTTGGAAGGCTTCTAAAACTTAATATTTTAGTGAGGGATTTGGTTTTATATACATATACATATCCAATCACCATAATACATAGTACGTATCATATACATGCTATATCCCATAGAAAACATGCACAAATGATAAAAGTGATGATTATGGCCATCCTAATGTGATTCCTCGAGCCAAGAGGAATCACGGTCATCTAGGTCTACATCACATGCAACCTTTACAAGATGAACATCTGTGCCTTGCCATCCGAGTTGATCAACTCATCACATGAATGATCTGTACTCTCCAGCCGGTCGTCTGGGTGCCACCAGCCGATCGGTTGGCTCCTCCAACCGATCAGTTCGCTTGGTTATCGTGCATCTCGTCATGTCCACCACCCGCTCGTCTCACTCCTCGAACCGGTCATCAACCGATCGGTTCACTCCTTGAACCGACCGTCTGGAACGTCAACCGATCGGTTCACGCCTTGAACCGATCGTCTCAGCTGTCGTCTTGATGTCTTCCAGTGTTCGACATAACAAGAAATATAAAACTATCCTATTTATTACATTGCTTTAAAAGGGAAACCCCGAGTTACATTCGGGGGGAGCAAAGGTAGGAAAGAATCTCAAATTATTTCGAGTTACATCAGGAATAAGAGAGGGAAGATCAATGTGCAGACCGAGATGCAAGCAACCACACACAACCAATCACAGATAGGTGTTTATAGGCCATAATCACGCTACACACATCCACCACAAAACTCGTTTAAGGGCGACGCATATCAAGTGCATTAATAATACATATCATATATGTAATTAGGGATTTTTGGATTTAGGATTGGACATGCATAAAGCCGATATTATTCACATCGTATGCAATAAATAAAGGCGACAAACCAAAATCGATCATATCGATATTCCTAAAATATAGAGCAGTTGACGTGGCTATGATACCACTGTTGGGTTTTAGGGGAGACGGAGAAGGCAGCGGAAACAAAAAATTTTCTCCCCCAACCCATACCGAGGAAACGCGTCAACGTCTATATAATAGGAAAGGATGGTTTGTGGAATCATACCTTGTCCCAAGGCTTGCTCGGCGACAATACCTTGCGCAATGCATGGTCTTCAACTCCGGTCTTCGACGGTGTCTGTGCAGCTCCTGGTCACACCGGGACTGACAACTCCTACTCAAACCGGACTGTTGGATGACAGTTGTCCTCCAAAGCGGCAGTGTCCTCCCGCCTCTGTAGTAGTCCACACGGACCACCTGGAACTCCACACTCCTTGTCCCATAAGGAAGTGGAAGGAGTCGCACCCTCCTATTGACGTACTAGTCGCCAACACACTCTCCTGCTGTCAGTTGCAACTGCAGTTGTCCTTCCCTTGCTGCACCTCCCTTTGAGGGAAGCACTTGCTCGGGCTCTCTCTCGGTTACCAAAACCAGAGAGAACGACAACTTGCAGAGCAACTGATTGCACTGAGTTGTTGTCTGAGAAGCCCCCACTACCCCTATATATATAGGAGGGTCATGGGATAGGGTTCTCTATCCCAGGCAATACGGGACTAAACGCAGGAGTAGAAGGGTTTGAGATTTTCCACAAAAGCAACCGATTCCCAACCTGAAATGATCGGTTCACAACTGAACCGATCGGTTCGGCCATTGAGCCGATCGGTTGGACCTGAGCCGACCGTTTGGGGCACTCCAACCGATCGGTTGGTTCCCTAAACCGATTGGTTCATGGTCCTAATCCGGCTCAAAATGAATTTCCTTGTTTCTTTCCCAATTGGTATCGAATACCAATTATATTCCCAATCGAATTGGGCAATTTGAAACCAAAGGAAAATTCTTGCCGACATGACTTTCCCAACTGGTCGGTTGCGCCAGTTGAGCCGATCGGTTCAATCCTTGAACCGGTCATTTCAACCTGGTCATGAGCCGATCGGTTGGACACTCCAGCCGACCGGTTCAGCAAACTCAGCTGACCGGTTCAACACTTGAGCCGATCGGTTGGGAGCACAGGTTGGGCAAAATCAGTCAATTGTGATTTCAATCAATCCGATACTCCAATCAATGCATCCAACACCTTGAACCATATGATATTGAGCGATCGACTGATTGAGTGTTTAATTGAACTACTAAACTCCTTTAGTAATCAATTTAAACTATGCTTGTGGACAAAACTCCTCTTCCAGGTTAAATCCAATGTGTGTGACCCTACAGGTCCATTTCACGTTGGCAGTGAAAGTCCATAACACTTATGACTTCACAAGCAAAGAGCGGTGCCTAGTCACACATCATTGCTACCCAAGTGAAAGTAGAAAGTTGGAGAACAACTTTCATCCTACAATGCGTGAATGGTGTTACAGTGAATGTATAATTCCTTTGTCACTGATATCCCGAATGAACTCAAGGCATGGAACAGTCATCCTATCAACATTCATTCACTTTCTTGATCTCAGAGTAGATTGAAGGAGATATGTATGACATCAATATCACATATTGATTCACACATGCGTGCGCATGCCTATCTCAATCCTACTCATCAAGTGGCCTTGGATATCATACTCCCTCAGGAGGGACAAATCCCATATCTATCACTCACCCCTCAAAAGCCCCATGTGTCAAAGCCACCCAATCATCACCTTTATAATAACCCATGTTTCAGGACTGCGTTTGATGATGTCAAAGTGTGCCCAACGACATGTGTTGAGTGTAGTGATTTCAGGTCTAAGAATCACACTCACCACCATCACTGTGAGTACTGACTGTGACTACCATGTCATGGTTCCATGTGTCAAACTCACGGTGGGTCTGTCCGGTACCTTGTTCTCTAACAAGTACCTATGTGTTTGGTTTGATATCTCTATATCATGACTAATGAGATTCTGTCATCAACCAACACCACAATCTAGTCTTGTGTGTCATTGCTGTCTATCTACCTTCCACAATGACATCCGACTAGGGACATAACAAGAATGTACAAACTCTTAGCATCAGTATGATCTCATCATTCAGGTCCTTAACCTGAAGGCATACGCCATTGAGTAATGTCATTCTCTAGACATTCAATCTATTCTATCACTATCTCATATGACTGAACCAGAAAGAATTGGAAGCTTGCCTTTGATGTTTATCAAATCAATCTTAATGTATCCCACCAATCATCCCATGATTGGCTCTCAGGGCATACATACCAATAGGGACATGGATCTGATAAGACCTTTGAACGATTATGTCAGGTAGGAGCCACCAAATATGCATGTACAGCTAACCCAGAAGACACAGATGCATGGCTCACCGAGCTAGAGAAAGCCTTTAGAATCCTTAGCATTCCAGAGACTGATAAAGTTAGGCATGATGTGTACCTGTTAAAAGGAAGTGCTGGCCATTGATGGGCCATTGAAGAAGAAAAAAGACCTGGTGTTGAGGTTGGATGGCAGGAATTCTGACATGAGTTTGTCAGTATATACTTTCCCAAGACTTATGTGGATGAAAAAGCCTCACAGTTTGAGCGAATTAGACAGGGACCGATGAAGATTAGTGAGTATGAAGCTAAGTTCAGGGAGCTTATGTGATTTTGTCCACACATGGCTACTACAGATGAGGAGAGAATTTGACATTTTGAGAAGGGTATGAACGTTGAGTTAACCACACATGTATCTGCTCTAGAAAATAGAGAAAGATTTGTCACCTTTGTTGAGTCAGTTTGGCAGATAGAGCGGACCATGAATGAGAACCGTGAAGTGAAAAGTAGGAAAGTACCTGCCCAGTTCTAGGTATAGTGGTCTGGGAGTTTTAAGAAACTGAGGTTTACTGCACCAATAACACCACAGATGTTCAGTGCTCAGACGCAGTGGACATCAAGAACGGGTAGAGGTCATAGTTTTCTACCAAGTGGATGTTGTGGTTGTAACACTATAGTGAAGATACTAGTATACCTTGGTAAGCTAATTGTAATTGACATAAGATGTCCTTACAGTAGTCTCATACTGATTGAGACGGGTGAGGTCTTAGAAGCCGACTCTTTCATTGAACTTCTATGGTACCGATGATTTACGTAGCCGTGGTCAGTTGGAGCATGAGTGGTATACCTCATTTCCTCTGGGCATAAGTGTGATTATGAACATGTAAGCAGACGTGTAGTATATTTGCTTAAGGATTGAATATAGAAACATTGGTTGATGCTTCATTACTTTTATACATCTTAGTTGATAGATGTTATACATGTTCTTCATATTCCTTATAAAGAAAATAGATGATCTATAGCTCTGTCATAGATAGTTGAATTTCTTAGACAATGCTATTGCTTTCAATGCAATTATTCAATGATTAAACATGCTTATTTATGAAAAAGATCCTCTGCTCAGTTTTATACTATCTACCCATGATAATAATATTGTTGGTGGAGAGTTATATCTCTCATTGGGACTTGTGTCTCCCCATGGGTTCCAAAATTTTTAGGTGGACGTGGACGAGGAGGTAGAGACTGTACTATAGAGGGAGAAGAACAACAACAATAGGGACAGCAGTAACAACTCATGTTAAATGTATTGTCTGTCATGTCTTGTAGATAGAAGTCCTATGTGTCGTCTCTATACTCTCAGGTCCTTGGGAGATAGTACATAGTGGTTTTATGAACAATCTGAGATTTTGGCTTGATTTCCTTGAGGTTTTAAGTCGCTTATGTATATGTTATACTCATGATGAAATGGTACAATGGATGTACAATGTGAACCATGATGTATATAAAGTTTTGGTTCTTTCTTTAAGAGTTTTCCTGGAAATGGATCTTTTTACAAAATGGTTTTAATTCTTAGTGATATTCATTAATCTGCTATTTATGGTTATTCCGTGATTATTACTCGTGGCAACTTGATTTGATGTCAGATCGTCAAAAAGTTTTGGTATCGGATCTGAAGGTTCGTTGAGTCTACAAAGATATATGATTAAGGTTGTTGAGTCTGTTCTAGTGTCCCCTAATTTATCTTATAGTGACTTATGCTCATATAGGAGAAGAAGTAAAGCTAAAAGATGACTGGAGCACACGAAGAACATGCTACTGAGAGAAGTGTTGCTACACCAGGAGGAGGTGTAAGGGAATAGGCTAGAGAGGAGTTAGTGCCTGAGAATCCCCAGCATGATCAAACCCTATAAGAAAACCCATCCTTTCATGCTCTTTTTGGACAGTTCATGACTACAATGACGCATATGGTAGATCGGATGCTAGAACCAGCACCTAGGGTACCAACTTCTAATGAGGGACATGGATCTGGTAAGACCTTTGAACGGTTATGTCAGGTAGGAGCCACCAAATATGCCTTTACAACTAACCCAGAAGACACATATTCATGGCTCACTGAGCTGGAGAAAGCCTTTAGAATCCTTAGCATTCCAGAGATTGATAAAGTTAGGCATGATGTGTACCTGTTAAAAGGAAGCGCTGACCATTGATGGGCCATTGAAGAAGAAAAAAGCCTGGTGTTGAGGTTGGATGGCAGGAATTCTGACATGAGCTTGTCAGTAGATACTTTCCCAAGACTTATCTGGATGAAAAAATGTCACAGTTTGAGAGAATTAGACAAGGACCGATGAATATTAGTGAGTATGAAGCTAAGTTAAGGGAGCTTCTGTGATTTTTTCCACACATGGCTACTACAGATGAGGAGAGGATTTTACATTTTGAGAAGGGTATGAACGCTGAGTTAACCACACATGTATCTGCTCTAGAAAATAGGGAAAGATTTGCCACCTTTGTGGAGTCAGTTTGGAAGATAGAGAGGACCATGAATGAGAAACGTGAAGTGAATAGCCGGAAAGTACCTGCCCAGTTCTAGGTATAATGGTCTGGTAGTTTTAAGAAACTGAGGTTTACTACACCAATAACACCACAGAGGTTCAATGCTTAGACGTAGTGGACATCAAGAAAGGGTAGAGGTTGTAGTTTTCTACCAAGTGGAGCCCATAGCATAGCATCTATGTCAGTGACATGACCATAGAGACCACATCAGGACATAGTCTTCTACAAGTATAGGAAGATAGGGCATATGATAAAGGAATGTCTAGTTAGGGACATGGAGGTAACCCAACCACCGAGACAGAGTCAATAAGGCTCTCAGAGACAAAAATTCAGTAGTGGCACATGAGGACATAGAAAAGCATCTCAAGAAGGTTCATCTACACCAAATAATAGAGCACTGAGTTGACAATAGGCAACAAAAA
Source organism: Alisma plantago-aquatica (assembly GCA_963693085.1). NCBI lineage: Eukaryota > Viridiplantae > Streptophyta > Magnoliopsida > Alismatales > Alismataceae > Alisma > Alisma plantago-aquatica. The sequence goes on from OY856413.1 coordinate 334,239,575, forward strand.
GATTCTATGTTGTGAATCAGTCGGAGGTGGTAGTCAATCCATGAATCATGATAGGTCAGATGGAATTGTTTCATTCTGATATGTCTTCATCTTACTTTGTTTCTATTTTTTTTTATCTGGGTACTACACATTCCTTTATCACTCGAGAAGTGATTCATGACTGCAATATGACTGTCAGTCATAGAGTAGATAATCTTTTATTAGAAACTCTATTAGTTGGATCTGTAGTGTTGTGGGAGGTATGTTCTCGTTGTGTTCTTTCTTTTTTAGAACACAACATTTAGGTGGATCTTATACCACTTGAGATGCACAGGTTTGATATAATTCTTGGGATGGATACCCTAGAAAAGTATAAGGTTGTCTTGGATTGTGGTTCCAAGCAAGCTATGCTCACAGACAGCGATAAGATATGAGTCTTTCAGGGGGGCAGAAAGATTCTTCCAACTCATCTAGTGTCAGCAATGGTAGCTGGGAAGTTGATTTGACAAGGATGCTTTGGATTCTTGGCACATGTGGTAGACACCAAAGTAGAGAGTCCTAATCATTCTGAAGTTTCTATTGTCAGGGAATTCAAGGATGTGTTTCTTGAAGAATTTCTAGATATTCCTCCACCTCAAAAGATTGATTTCGAGATTAATCTAACTTCGGGTATGCAACCCATAGCTCAAACACCTTGTTGGATGGTGCTTGTTGAGATGGCATAACACAAGAAACAGTTACAGGAGTTGCGAGAGAAAGGTTTCATTCGACCGAGTACTTCACCATGGGGTGCTCCAATTCTATTTGTTAAAAAGAAAGATGGGTCTATGAGATTATGCATAGACTATAGACAGCTTAACAAGGTGATTATAAAGAACAAATATCCTCTACCAAGGATAGATGATATGTTTTACCAGTTGTGTGGTGCAATCATGTTCTCTAAGATAGATATAAGGTCAGAATATCATCAGTTAAGTATCTAGGAGGATGACATACCTAAGTTAGCCTTTAGGACAAGGTATGGTCATTATGAGTTTGTGATTATGTCATTTGAACTAACTAATGCACCAACTACATTCATGGAGCTATTAAATAGAATCTTTTGGCCATTCCTTGATCAGTTCATAGTAGTCTTCATAGATGAAATCCTGATATACAATAGAGATGGTCGACAACATGAACAACACCTTTGGCAAGACTTGACTTTGTTGAGACAACACAAGCTATATGCTAAGTATAGCAAGTATGAGTTCTAGTTGTCAGAAGTGGCTTTTCTAAGACATGTTATATCTACTTTAGGTATTCGTGTTGATCCTAAGAAAGTAGAATCTATTGTAGAGTGGGAACAACCCAAGACACCAACTAAGATTCACAGTTTCCTAGGTCTGGAAGGGTACTATAGAAGGTTTATTAAAGACTTCAGTTCTGTGGCATTACCCCTAACTAGATTGACCAGGAAGGAGTTTCCTTTTGTCAGGAATGATAAGTGTTAGTGTTCTTTCCAGTTTTTGAAAGAAATGTTGACTAGTGCACCTGTGTTGGTTTTACCTAAGTAGGGAAAGAGATACGTTGTTTTCTGTGACGCTTCTAAAAATGGTCTAGGATGTGTACTGATGTAAAGTGATCATGTAGTTTCTTTTACTTATCGAAAACTTAATAAACACGAGGAGAATTATACGACGCATGATCTAGAGTTAGTTGTAGTGGTCCACGTGTTGAAGATCTAGAGGCATTATCTCTATGGAGAAACACGTCAGATATTCACATACCATAAAAACTTAAGTACATCTTCTCACAACATGAGCTGAATATGAGCCAACGCCGCTGGATGGAATTAATTAAGGACTACAATTGTTTAATTGTTTATCATCCAGGGAAAGCTAATGTAGTGGCAGATGCATTGAGTAGAAAATCTTCATCTCCACCCACAGATAAAGCACAATTGTATTCTTCAATATGCCATAAATAAGACATGTTTGTCTCTTTGAGATAAATGAATGTACAGTTAGAAGTATCTTTGTTAACAGGATTGTTGGTCGGGATGCATGTGAAACCTACTCTGTGATAATAGATTAAAGAGGCACAATAGGCTGATACTGTGATTCAGCAGATCAGGTCAGAGTATGGTAGCGAGAAATGGGATGGTTTCCATGTATCAGAGTATGAGGTAGTCTGTTACCATGGTAGTATGGTAGTACATAATGCCAATGACTTAAGAAAGATAGTTATGGAGGAAGCTCATTTATCCATGTATGCAATGCATCCAGGGAGTACTAAAATGTATCACAACTTAAAAGAATTGTATTGGCGGCCTAGTTTAAAGAAGGATGTAGTTGAGTTTGTTATGCACTATCCGATGTGTCAGTAAGTTAAAGCAAAACACCATAAGCATACAGGAACATTGCAACCCTTACCTATACCACAGTAGAAATGGGATCACGTGACAATGGACTTTGTGGTTGGTCTTCTCAGAACAACCAAAGTTCATGATTCCATTTGGGTAATATTTGATAGGTTGACTAAGACATCACATTTTATTCCTGTTAAAACAACCTATACTGCTAAAAAACTTGCACATATCTATAAAGATGAGAAAGTGTGGTTACACAGAGTTCCAACTACAATTGTGTCTGATAGAGGTCCCCAGTTTACAAGTCCTTTTTGGGAACGACTACATAAAGCCTTGGCTACACAGTTAAAGTTTAGCACAACTTTTCACCCTCAGACAGATGGACAATCTGAAAGGACTATACTAACTTTGGAAGACTTTCTTAGGACGTGTTCTTCGGTTTGTGGGAAGTTGGGACTTACATTTGAGTTTAATAGAGTTTTCCTACAACAATAGTTATCAGACTAGTATTGATATGGCACCATATGAAGCATTATATGGTAGACATTGCAGATCTCCATTATGCTGGTATGAGACAGGCATATATCAACTTCTAGGTCATGAATTAGTGCAACCGACAACTGAGAAAATTAAAGTAATACAACAATAGTTGAAGGCTACGCAGGATAGACAGAACTCATATGTCAATAATCACCGAAGACCTTTAGAATTCCAAGTTGGAGATAGATTGTATCTCAAAATATCTCCTTGGAAAGGTATTCTCATATTTGGGAAGAAGGGTAACTTAGCTCCTAGATTTATGGGACGTTACCTAGTGAATGTATGGATTGGAAAGGTAGCCTATAGGTTGGACTTGCCGCCTGAGCTACATAGACTACATCTAGTGTTTCATATATCTATACTGAGAAAGTGTCATCCTAATACATAGTTGGTATTGCAATATGTAGAGGTAGAGTTGAATAAAAATATTTCCTATGTGGAAGGTCAAATGATGACAGAAGAATCTAGAAGTTGAAAAAGAAAGACATAGTTCTTGTGAAAGTTCTCTGGCATCATCGTAGAGTTGAAGAAGCCACATGGGAGTTGGAGGAATAGTTGAGGAGGAAGTACCCTTTTCTTTTCACTTGAGATTTTGGGGACAAAATCCCTTTTAGGGGTTGATAATTTTAACATCCATGACCTGTGTTATGACCTAAATCTAGAAGTTTTGCTTAAGTAAGTTATTTACCAAGTTGTTTTCGTCTTTTGAAAAAAGTAATTAAGACTCTCTATGAGTTTAATTTTCAAGTTTGAGCTTATTTACAAACTGTTTGTGCATTATATGATAGTTTGGGTGTAAGTGCAAATTTACCCAAAGATAAGGGGTTATATTGCACAATGTCACATTTTGAATGTACCTCATGTGTTTTAGCATCATAAGAAAGAGAATGATCCTAAGGGGTAAATTTTGGATAGCCTAAATTTCAAATTTAAACTTGTTTGAATAATGTTAGTGCCTTGTGCACCAATTTTGGTACAAATTACAATTTACCCAAAATTTCGTGTTGATATGAAAATTACCACCTCTAGAGTGTCCCTACTCCCTCCTAGTATCATATAGAGGAGAGAGAAAGAAGGATACACAATTTTTGAATCATATTTGAGTGATGGTACTCTTGGTGATGAAAAAACAAAGAAAGAGATGAATGTGAAGCCCTTATATGAGTTGTATCGAGTTCTAGACTTGTTATGAGACTGCCCATCGATAAAGGACCCATAGGGGGAGTCTCATATCAGTTTGTGAAACTCTTGACCTTCCCATGACGTGCTAAGAACCTCAAGGAGGTGATGTGTAACGATTTGAAACTTTCCTTAGAAAAAGTGTATTAGTTTGTGAACAAAGTGATGTTGAGCTAAACTATCTTGCTAAACAAGATAACTAAGAGCTGAAATCTTATCCCTAGATTATCATCATTTGTTTTGCATGTCAAGGTAAAAATGCATGCAGGGACACATGTCAACCATGCATGGACATGTGGATCCTAATATTGCGAAACGATGACACCTCATATCTACTCTGTTTCATGAAACACAACTATATATACCACTCCTTTCACCTACTAGTGAAATTTTTCGAATTTTACCACCCTCTTTCTCTTAGATATCATGTATAGTGAAGAGGTGTCATGCATAGAGCCTTGGTATCATCCATAGAAAAGTGATATCGGCCATGGCAAGTGATATCAACCATAGTGAATAGATATCGGCCATAACAAGGTGATATCAGCCATAGTGATGTAATATCGGCCACAAGTGAAGTGATATTGGCCTCAAGCAAAGGGATATCATGCATGAGTGGAGAGGTATCATGCATGGTTCTAAGGAGCAAGAACGAGCTCAAGTCATAACCCTAAGAGAAGTTCTGAAGCTCATCCTCAACGTTGGGAACGTAAAGCTTTGGAGCTTTAAAGTTGTTCTTGAGGCGGGTTATATAACTTGTACCCAATTATGTTATGATTCACCTTAAATTATGTTGTACTTGTTGATCTACTTTTAATTTCAAATTCTTTTGAATAATTGATGATCCTATGAGTTCAAAAAGTTGTTTAGGACTGTTGTCCATGAACTAGAACTGTAAGAATAAGAATCTAGAGGTTGATGATGATGACATAATCAAGGTTCAACTTGATATCGTGTTGAAGCACCTCTAACCTGATATGGTGAGGTGAACATACCACTAGCAAAATACAATGTTGAAGCTTATATCTTGTGCACAATATGATGATGAAGTGAACATCTAGTACATGATATGATGTCAAGTATACACCCTGTGCATGCTATGGGGTCAAGCACAAAGCCTATGCACGACATGGAGTCAAGTAGACACCTCTAACCCGATATGGTGTTGAAATCAAACACGATAATGTTAAACATGATATATATTGGAATTGCAAACCCCTATTGGTTTGTACACCCAGTTTGGTTTAGACCAACCTAATATCTAGCCTATTACTCATTACATGACAAAGGGTGGGACAATATCATGAAATTTTGATGGAATATGAGCACAAGGGTCTAACCCGATATGCAAACTCTATATATGATATGGAAGCACACTATGGTGTCAGGTACACACCTCTATGCCCGATAAGGCAGAAGCATCTCAATTCAATGTACTTGATGGAGTAACACAGGAAGTGTGTTATGTTAAGTAATACATTAAGATGTAAAGAATTTAGTGTATTTTGATAAGTAGGTTAATGCACCTTGAAGAAAGTGTTGTGTCAATTCAATAATTCATGATGCAATTAACATCTTAGTAAGGATGTAAGAGAAACTTATACTTGTGTGATAATCATGTTATGAGCATACATTGATACTCCCAATATGAGTGGAGTATGAATTAGGGTTTGATTCTTGATCATATGATCTTGAAACCCTAATCGGATAATAAGGGGAAACCCTAACCCTAATGAAGGGTGAAGATATGTTTTGAAACCCTAATCGGTTAATAAGGGGAAACCCTAACCCTAATAATGGGTGATGGTATTCACTTGAGACCCTAAATGGTAAGGAAAAGAAACCCTAATCCTAATAATGGGAAGGTTATATTTCTCTTATATTGCATGGTGATGATATGTATATGATATTGATGTTATCATGAAAAACTAACCATGCAGGTATTATGAGATGATGAGCATAGCCAGGTATGGGTTGTGATATTTATATGATACAGATCTAAATGGCTTTATGAACTATGAAAAATACTTGTGCAACAAGTATAATGTATACCTTGCTCTGATGACCTAGAGATAATGATTACCTGATAAGTGGTAACAATGTTCAGTGATAAACTAAGGGTTTGAATACCCATATCTAACAATCATGATGGTGATCATGCTAAAGGATGAGAATTCCTAGTAATATGATAATGAATTGAGACCCTGTGTGTTATATATTGTGAAAGTACTTGATAAATGTGTTACACCTTTCTTTGTAGCGTCTATTATAATTCTTTCTTATAACTTGGTTGATGCTAAAAGATATTGTAATACACCTAATTAATCAAGTGGAATTCTTATCATGTAGTTGCCCAGGCTATAGATCCATTCAGTGTTAGGCTTTCCTGAATAGTGGAATGAATTTAACTCGGTATACATATTGTTGAATATGTAATCTTCTTTATACATGGGTTGCTTTGTGTAATCCCCAAATAAAATGTAAATTCTAAGTGACCATCCTGATGAAAAATAAATTGGGAATGCTCGGTGACCATCCCAATGAAAATAAGTTGGGAAAGCTCAGTGACCATCCCGAAGAGAGTGCATGCTATGAATGTAACTCTATAGCGAAGATACCAGTATACCTTGGTAAGCTAATTGCAATTGGCACAAGTTGTCCTGCCAGTATTCTCGTACTGACTGAGATAGGTGAGGTCTTGGAATCCGTCTCTTTCATTGACCTTGTATGGTACTGATACTTTATGTAGCCCTGGTTGTTTGGAGCATGAGAGGTATACCTCCTCTCCTTTGGGCATAAGTGTGATTGTGAACATGTAAGCAGCTGTGTAGTATATTTTTTTAAGGATTGAATATAGAAACATTGGTTGATGCTTCATTACTTTTATACATCTTAGTTGATCGATGTTATAAATATTCTTCATTTTCCTTATAAAGAAAATAGATGATATATAGCTCTATCATAGATAGTTGGAATGCTTATACAATGATATTGCTTTTCACTATAATTAATTAATGATAAACATGCTTATTTACAAAAAAGATCCTCTGCTCAGTTTTATATTGTTTACCCATGATAATAATATTGTTGGCAGAGAGTTATATCTCTCGTTGGGACTTGTGTCTCACCCAGTAGGTTCCACAATTATTAGGTGGACGTAGACGAGGAGGTAGAGATCATACTACAAAGGGAGAAGAACAACAACAATAAGGGCATCAATAACAACTCAAGTTGAGTGTATTGTCTATTGTGTCTTGTAGATAGAAGTCATATGTATCGTCCCTATACTCTCAGGTCCTTGGGAGATAGTACGTAGTGGTTTTATGAATGATATGAGATTTTAGCTTTATTGGCTTGATGTTTTAACTCGGTTATGTATATGTTATCCTCGAGATGAAATCATACAATGGATGTACAACGTGAACCATGATGTATATAAAGTTTTGGTTCTTTCTTTAAAAGTTTTCCTGGAAATGGATCTCTTTACAAAATGGTTTTAATTCTTAGTGATATTCATTAATCTTTTATTAAAGGTTATTATGCAATTATTACTGGTGGCAGCTTGATTTGATGTCGGGTCGTCACATGAACTGCACAACTTCGATTGGTTCAAGCAAAGATCTTCACCAATAATAGGTCGATGCATGCGATGTAGACCTTCGTTGGTAGTAATTCCTTGTGGCACCAAGGCATTACAATAGTATGGCCTTAGGCATCGCTATTGTTTTAATTGCATGTTTTTCTTTTGTGGGATACAGAATGTATATGATATGTACTATAAGAATGTGGTGATTGGATATGTGTATATATATGTATGTAGATATATGTGTATATATATATATATATAATCCCTCACTCAAACATAACAAGTGTAATATGCTTTCTAACAGAAACAAACTTGAAGAGCTTGATCTATTATGTGTGGACACAGCAAGCGTGGTGCACTATAAATTCGTGGAAGTGTGATGGTAGTTATGTGGGCCTACTAAGCAAGGTGATTTTTTATTGTGTTGGCTCTTGGGTAAATCTTGAATAAGTGATGTTAATGAGATTTAAAAATTAGAGGCATGTGGATGACTACGACAAAGAGTGAGGCATACCATCTATCCAAGAATTGTATAAGATGCAATTGCAAACGATTCCTGCATTAATGATGTCTTATAGACACTGGAATTGGATGGGTAATAACTCAATTGTTTTGGATTTTAAATAACTAGAATGTTGTGTGTTGCAATCTTCCAAATTTTTAAGGGAGGGTTAGTAATATGAACAGAATGAGAGAAATAATTAATTAACGGCCTAATTAAGCATTGTCATATTTTATTAAATCAAATAAAAACAAATGTTTTGATAAAATTGCAAATTCCTCTTGTAGAATCAAATGGAAAGAAACATAACTTTTTCTCTACAATCAATCCTTGAGAAGGACAAGTTAAATAGGAATAGTTTTCATGGCTGGTTCAGGACACTGAGAATTGTTGTCACACAAGAGTGCAAGTTGTATGTCCTGGAGACAAAAAAGCCAGATGAACCTAGTCGAACTGCACGTAAGGCTGACAAGAATTCTTAGAAGAATCACATTGAAGATTTTGTTGATGTCAAATGCCTAATGTTGTGCTACATAAAATCTAAGTAGCAAAGACAACATGTGAACATGGATGTCATGGATATGGTAACACATCTTAAGAACATATTTCAAGATCAGGAAAGACATGAGAGATATGATATCTCCACAATGTTGTTCAAATGTAACATGGCAGAAGGAGATGCATTAGGTCCTCATGTGCTCAAGCTCATTGGGTATGCGGAGAACCTTTCTAGATTGGGATTTCCCATGGGTCAAGAGTTTTCCTCTTATGTGATTCTACAATCACTATTGGAACCATACATTCAGTTTGTCATGAACTATAAAATGAATGACTTTAACAAGTCATTGACAGTGTAACTTGGCATGTTAAGAACAACTGAGGCACAAATGAATAAATACAAGACCAAGTCTGTAATGATGATTAGGATTTCAAAGGGGAAGTATACAAGCAAAGAAAAATATACGAAAATTTCTAAATATGGTTAGAAGCCCAAGTCATCAACACTCAAGGAAAATGGAGGGGTGAAAAAGGGAGGCAATTGTCACCATTGTCACCAGCCTAGACACTAGAAGAGGAATTACCCTCTCTACCTAGAGGAACTAAAGAAGGAGGGGATATATATATCCACGTCAGGTACATATTTTATGAAATAAATTTAATTACTTCTTCATCTTGGGTATATGATATCGGTGTAGATCTCACATATGTTCAAATATGCAGGTTTGAAAAGAAGTAAGTATTTATGAAAGGCTGAGGTTGAGCTATCATCCCAAATAGAGCAAGAGTTTCTGCCACTATAGTCAAAACCTATAATTTATCTCATCCCACAGGGCATTTAATAGATTTCACAAACTACTATTTCATATCTACTAATAAATAAGAACATTTTACATTCTACATCTTGCATTGACAAGGATGTATGTGGAAAATCATATAAAGTATACTCAATGTTCTATTTCTAAAGGATGAGATCTTTTATACCAATGCCCGAATCTTATGATCTCTTTTCTGGATCCAAAGAGGAATGTTTGTAATGTAAATACAAAAAGATTAAAACTTGATAACTCAAACAATCAACACCTATAACATTGTCATCTAGAGTAAATAAATGAAAAATGCATTTCTAGAATACATGATGATGTTAGTCTGAACTCCTTTTGGTTATTGAACTATTAGAGACATGCATATATTATTCATGTGCAACATAACAAAATCACTTTTCACTAGATATAGTGGAAGAGCGAGTATTTTGTTAGGTCTTGCATATATTTATGTGCACAAAACTTTAGAGTAAATCCTAAAGGGGATCAACTAGTACATCATTATATATACTAATGATATCAGTAGATATGAGGATTTCATTTGATGAAATACAAACATGAATCTCTTGAAGTATTCAAGAAGATCATGAATAAAGTACATTATCATCTTAGTAGAAAGTATTAAGACACTTTGATATGGTCAAGGTTGAAATATTTAATGAAAATTTTGAGGACCTTCTGGAGAGACCATGATAGTGTATCATAAGGAACTCTACCTGAAACATAATGATGTATCAAAATGAAGGAGTCACACCCTAATTAACATGGTGTGGTTATCAATGAATCAAATGTAATCTTCTCATTTCTTTCGGAACTCATGCTTAATCCTAAAATGGTGTACCATCTAAAATGGTTTAAAAGACACCATATGAGATATGGTATGTGAAATGTCCCGATATATCTTTTATTAAAATAAAATTTAAACTTATACAAGAAAATAGTTTCTTAAAAAGATTTATCCACAAATCACATAAATGCTAGTTTGTTGAACACTACTTATATTAATTCAATAACAAAAGTGTTTGTTACCTGGATGACTGAATTCCTTGAGAGGAATTCAATTCCAAATGAATCAGTGGGAGTAAAGTAGAATTAGAAAAGTTCAAGATCAACAAGAAAACATTGAACCTTAGGAGGTACAAGGGGACCAAGGAGAATCACAAATTGTTGGAGAATTTCAAGTTCCTTATGTAGCACAAGACTCATAGTTATAGTAGAACACGCCACGAGCTTAAAAGACTATGATATATTATAACTAATAAAGGTGGGGAGTTGGTAATAACATGAATAGCCAACAACCTATATATAAGTTATTGAGGGACCAAAGTCTGAGAAATGGGTAAAGGTCATTATATCCAATATGGAATCCATGTAAACCAAAAAGGTATGACCTTGGTGGTACCACCTAAATGTGTAAAGCTTATACAGTGCAGTTGGGTTTTCAAGAGAAGGACCAACATGGATAACCTAAAAGATCATATTAGTTGCAATGGTTTTAAACAAGTTCAAAGTGTTGATCATGATGAAATTCCTTTACCAATTGTCATGGTTATATCCATCAGGATCATGCTTTGTATTGCACCTTATTGAGACTATGAGATTTGTCATATGGATATTAAAGCCACATTCATTAAAAGGAATATTTGAGAGGATTTGTACGTGACACAACCTAAAGGCTTTATATTCCATTAATGTAAATAAAGTTTGAAAGCTACAATGTACAGTCAATGCGATTGAAGCAAGCATCTCAGAGCTGAAATCATTGATTTGACAAGACAGTCAAAGAGTTTAACTTTAGTGAAAATAAAGATTAAATTTGTGATTACAAAAGATTTAGTGGGCGCATAATTAACATCCACATGAATGGAAAATAACATCCCAATACTATTAAGTATTGAAACCTGTCATTGAGAGCACCTTGTTTTAGATGGATTTAGGTGAAGCATCCAATGTGATAGGAATTGAGATCTATAGAGACAATTTTAGAAAGTTTCATGACCTAAGTATGAGAACATATATTGACAAGATGTTGAAAAGGGTTCAAATGAAGGATTCAATGAGAGAGAACTTATCCATGGTACATGGGATTAGTCTCTCGAGAACTACATATTCCAATTCTTATATAGAACGGGAAAAATGGGTAAGATGACATATGCATTCACGATTAGATCTATCATGTATGTAGCATAATGTACTCATATCATTATCTTGTATGTATTGGACATGACAAGATGATATTAGCAAGATTCCAATGAAGTTCATTCGAATTCCATAAAAAACATCAATTAATACTTCATAAGCGTGAAGGATCAATTTCAAGATTATGGTGATAAGAAGCATGTTTGGGGGTAAAGAGTTACACTAATTCAAGCTTCCAAAACAACAAAGACAATTAATGATTGCAATCTAAAATATGTGCTTGATCTTAAAGCAAGAGATTTTACACCCCGATCTCACAATTACCATTAATCATGAGATTAGGGCATAAATTGAGGATTTAACGTAATACAAAGGTCACCCTTAACTTTTTCTTCTATTTCAAACTCTTTGTTTTCTCGCATTGAACCACATAAACTAACTTTACAAGGGAATATAAACATTGATTTCTTTACTATGATCTAAACATAAACGATACACATGCATATATTCATTCTCAAGAACATACAACATGATAATTAGATACATTCTCTCTTATTGAGGAATGAAAGATACAAAACATTACTTACAACACTCTCACATTTATACTAGGACCTATAGTGAAAGGGACCGACTGAACATAACTATACTCAGACTAAACTCTTGTGGCAGGTCTACTCTGATGCAATGACCTTCTTCAAGTCCACATGGTTTCCCTAAAAATTGTTAGTAGAGGGGTGAGCCTAGTCACTCAGTGAATGAGTACTTCAAAGAAATAGTCTAAAGCACTGATATAATTACATATATACTTTTAAGCAACTAATATCAATTATAGCAGCAATAAGCTTTAAAGATATTGATTATTTACAATCATAAATATGGAAGGATACTGTAGATATCAACAAGAGTAAATCAATATATGTGCATGCTTGATTAATTTCAACGAGAACTAATAATTCAAAAATATACTAAGAATAATTGATGGGAAACTGTAATAGAATCTTTCTTAGTCTTTCTTACTTATAAGAAACTCATTAAACCTATATGAACATATTTTAGCTTATGTCGTGATCATATGCAGTGTACTCTATATATGAAGACTCATAGCGAACTACAATCTCGTTGTACAAGACTTAGCGGACACACCTAGGAATGCTAAGTCTGACTACTCTCTGGTCTATAATAGGAAAATGGCTATCTAGCCTCATCACATCTATTACGCCATAAAAAATGGACTCCTCCTCTAACCTAATCACACATGCAGAGAGTCAAACCACCTATTGACTTTTTCTATACTCTAGTGCCACCGGGATCCTTCCACTAGAGCTTCATCCCCCGTACCACATGTTGGTATGTTCCAACCCCCGTATACTGGATGCACCGCCAGGGTTTAGTTCGTTTCATCCCTAAGTCACATACCTCTCATAGGGATTCTACGGTGTTTAGGGCTCTTAAGTCTATTACCTTATTATTCCTAGAAAGCTCTTTCCACATTTTACCTTTCTATTACTTATACTTGACTCTGTAATCTCTATGGTGTCACGTCTACTTATTTGAAGTTATAATAGAACATGTATATCATCCTTAACTTTGCAGAGCAGTATATTCAAACACTGTAATATACTGAGAAATCAACATACTATGCATGTAGGAAGAAAGAAATACTTAAATAAACATAATGCATATCCATTTGGCTCTTATACACTAGAATCATGCAATTAAACATATTAATATACTAATAAGAGCTAATTACTTGGCATACGAGTAAGCATCATTTACACCCATAAATTATTTGCACTTTCTTGGAAAACATGGACATCGACCCAAATCCTGGGTTGTGCATCTCCTACTGGGAACATGGTAACAAAATGATTAATTCATTGAACACCCTATCCTTAGGGTTTCATTTACCTCATTCACTTATCACATGGCTCTCATAAGGATTTAATATGTCATAAACATCCACTAAATACAGATTGTTGTAAACAAGTCATATACAATCAACATATGTATGAAATCCTCCAATTGAGCTAAATTAGGGTTTGCCATACCATTCATTGAGATATTATGAATCAAGAATAACTTTTTCATAAATAGAGTCCATGATGCCAAGAAAAACACTTCAAATGGATTTCACCATATTTATTCACAAATTTCCAACTTTTCACTCATATAGGGCTTCACCCTCTTTACGAAGATATCAACAAAACACTATTCACATCACATGAAATCCAAAATAGTATCTGACATATATGTACTATGCATTCAGATAAACGATCATTCATAACCAAGGGGATCCAAATAAACAAATTTCTCTATTTAATTATACAACAATTTCAGTCACAGACAAATTCGAAATATTTCAGTTTACTCTTATAACCTTTGCAAATACTTAAGGAATTCTCATTAGGATGTATTGTATACATTTTTAATATGAATTTATCATGTAAAATTCAAACAAAAAGAGGAATCCATTTCATATCATTTTGCAACAACTTAGATCAAATAGACAATTCAGGGTTTGCAGTCGCATACTAAGCAATTAAAGGTTATGGATGATTTAAACAATTTTCATGCAATATACTATTGAAAGGAAGTTCCCACTCACCCTAAGGTGTGAAAACACCTTAAAAATGCATCTCATCCCTGAAAATCATGATCTCATATCAAATCCCTAGCAATTCACCCGATTCTTCTTCCTTTCAACTCGAAATCCCTAAAAATGAGGGATTATGAAGAAAGAGTGAGAAAACGGGAAGTTTTGACACCATTTCAGATCAAATCAGAGGAGGAACGGAATCTTGACATGTGAGAGAAGATTCACCATGAAACTATATCCAAAGAGGCTAATCTTACATGATTTCATCATTCCTCAGACCGCAAAACCCTAGGTCAGCATCTCCATCACTTTCTCCTCTCAAACCCTAGCTCTCCCTCTCTCTCTCTCTCTAGGATTTAATTTCTCTAGATTGAATCACGAATTATGAGATCTGCTTGTGTGTTAGGTTGACCATATAGAGCAATTGAGCTTCTTGGGTCAATTGCACATTGACCCCTCGCTATACTTTTTCTTATTTCAACTGAATTTTCTGTCATAAAACTATTACTGTAATTCATCTATTGATAAAGGATAAACGCATCCAAAATTTAAAACAATTTTACATATTATTTATGATTGAGTTTCAAATCTCCAGTTAAAATTTCACATTATTTGGAGTTACCAACAAATAACTAAAAATAAAACACTATACTACTAAAACACACTCTATCAACATTTTAGTCAAAGTATAGTTCGACCGAGAACCACATTCAAAGAAAACACAAATATTCTGAAATTTTTCTCCAATATGAATGATTGAGTTATCCATATCATATGAAAAAATCAATTAAATACAATTTTTTTAGAAAATACGAAAAATCATTTACCACACTGCTATCTTGATCAAATTCCATATTCATGTACTATCAAAACCCTAATTTTTGTCGATTAGGGTTTACATTTCTCAAACCCTAATTCTTCAAACTAAAAACCATAGTTAGTGTTTCTTCTTAGGTTTGAAATATCACAATTGATCTACTATCATTACTAAAGTCTAAACGATGCTCAATCTAATCAAGCATGTAATCATTTAGGTAAACCCTAGTTTACCAATTAAGCACACAAGTGGTCATTACAATTCTCACACCCTTAAAAAGTTTCTTCCCCAAAACATAAATACACAAACAAAGTATATTCAAAGTTTATTTTACGCTTCTAAAATCTTACATGTCATTACATTCTTGTATTTCATACTTGAATGTAGTTTTCAACATTTAGTCATTTACTTCTTTTCTAATCACAACATGTTAAAATAGTTCTCAATGATAACAAACAAATTCTCTATGCCACAATCAATCATAGGATAGAGAGAGAAATAACCATTTCAATATTTTCATACTCTTGAGGTATTAACTCAACATTGATAATCCGATCCAACTATCTCAATTCATACAGCTCAATATGTAATATTGTTATATATATTACCTCTAAGTCACAAAAGAGAGTTCACCATGTTGTTTTGAATTTTACTATTGTGCTACTCAAATAGCAAAACAGTCCTGAGTTGGAAGATTAGATTCAATAGAAATTGTACAATACCACTCAAGGCATCCCCATTGTATCATGGATGCATAAGGTGAAGCATTACCATCACATTCCATACTATTCTCAAGTATGAACCCGCACATAATTCAAGGTGTAACCATCGAGTTATAGCATACTAGGGTTTAACAACAGTAACAAAGTACTCCATTATTGTATTAGTCATTCAAGGACTATTCATACCCAATTACCATCACTTAGTTATTTTAAATCTAGGTATAACAACCTATACCTCAGTAGGTTTACATATCAATACAATATGGTTATCATCCCTTCTAATCATATGAGTGAATAGGTAAGACTACCTTATTCAGGGTAACCCTGTATTTGTTCCATCATTATTCAACCCATATCACCATACCACAATTGTAAAATACTAAGATGGATTACTGGTATGAATTACTACAACTATCAAACACCTTTAATTAACATATTGCTTGCACATGTACACCAAAATCATACGTAGAATCAATTTACATCCCTTAATATACCTTCAACAAATTATACTTCTAAAAACAAATTCATATATCACTAAAAGCCATTGGTTTTTCTTATCTCTCTCCTCATTCACTACTACTTACTTTGTGCTACTTATCCTTCTCATTTTAATCATGTAGATTAAGCATTCCTAAAATTGGAACATACAAGGTACAAATAGATTATTCATCATTCTTGCTATCACTGCAAGAATTTATCTCATATCGCACTTCACTCATATTGTATTTCTCCTTTTGTTCAAAACACACTTGTTACATTTCAAATTTATATCTTACTCTTTATTCCAAATTATTTCCATATTGTTTATCAACCTTTCAGATTAA
The DNA here is from genome assembly GCA_963693085.1 of Alisma plantago-aquatica. Classification (NCBI taxonomy): domain Eukaryota; kingdom Viridiplantae; phylum Streptophyta; class Magnoliopsida; order Alismatales; family Alismataceae; genus Alisma; species Alisma plantago-aquatica. The sequence goes on from OY856413.1 coordinate 334,256,131, forward strand.
CTATCTTAAACCCTGGATTACTATCAATGCTAGTTTACTTCTCATAGTGCAACTCTCATGATCTTGTTTTATAGAGATGCTAGTATTCAAGTTCAAATCACTAGTGACATCCCTTGAACTACTACAACTCTAAACATTCTAGGGTTTGGTCCATATCAGTAGCATGATGCTATTGTGATGTGACTTTAGTCCCTTAATTTGAAATTCAAACTTTGGATCTCACAAGTTTTACTAAGGTCTTTCTTATCTTATCAATTGAGTTTTCTTTCTCTTACTTGACCTATTCAGATAGATTACATTATCAATTTACCCCGCTAGGGTTTCATCATCATATTGTGTGTCATTATTACATTCACTAAATGTCTCTACCACGGTGGTTTTGCATCATATATGATTCATTTTCTTATCACTTCATTCTCACAGTGCTCTCATTAAGGAAGATATGAAAGAGAAGATGATTTTGAGACTTAGAATTCTTATCTTCAAACATTCAATAATACATTTCTCATATGTAGGTTTAATTAGTTATTAACAAGGATACTTGACTAATTAGCACTTTCTTGAATCTTGCAACCTATTTCATTTATAATCTATATTACTCCATTATGTTTCAAACCCTTCTTTACTTTCAATGATCCCCTTACCATATACTACTACTCCACATGTCATCTTTAACTTCTATTTTTCTCTTATGATCATGTTGCTTCTTTTATGTGTATGATCATGTATACCATGTTGCATATATTTCCTTTTATCCTTCTACTAATGTGAAGTTGAAATTCTAAATCAATAATCTCTCTACTAGTATCACCTCATGTTTAATACATTAGATATCCTTCATTTTAAATAAAACGGTTCATGCACGGGTGAAACATAGTTTCTCTTTCAATCAAGTTTTTCCTACTTGAATATAGTCTACATTTGTATGAGTTATTCATTTATTTAGATACACTTTTGTTCTTCTTTTAGAAACTGGTTTGTTGTTCTATAAAGACTTAGAATCCAAAGGCAATAAGGATGAATGTATTAAACTTATTAATAAAGCTATACATTACATGCTCTCAATTATATCATAACCCTCATTCCTTATTCAAGCTCATTATTTCCAACATTTCTCCTTGTTTCAACTAAATTTCTTATCCTAGTTTTATGATTAACATGTTGATCTAGATCTCTTCACTTTAACTCTTCTGAAGACTCTTCACTTCTTATATTTCCCTTTGCTTTGGAGTACATAAAAATATTGTACTTGGTTATATAATCCATTCCTCATGATTGATTCTTACTATCTTGGCCCCTTACATACTTTTCTCATATCTTTTCCATATTTCATATTTAGAGTTCATATAATACTAATAATTAAACTTAATTTGAACCTTATGTCGTGTTCCTTTATTCCCAATTGAGGGTTTCTCATATGAGGCCCCAAAGTTGGATCTCAGATAGCAGTTCCAACTGATTCTTAGCTATCCCAGTCTTTCCCTTATACTTCAAAATCTTAGAGTATATACATTCATACTAGAATTTGGATCTAATCTATCCTGAATTTACTCTTGTTATGTTACTAATAGGAGTCATTAGATCCTAGTAATGCATCCTGGCAGCCGGACCAAGCCGAACCTGCAGTCCTGAAGCCAAGAGCTACTCAGGATTACTCAACTCTTATTCATATCTAATGTGTGGAAGAAAACTTATCCATTTAGGAAATCTCATTCTAAGATCATTTCTAGTCTACTTGTTACAAAGAATGTAATCAATAAATGCTACAAAAGCATAGTGTAAAACAAATCTTAAAGACCCATATATATTTCAAAATACTGAATATCTAAATTTCAACATATATGACCTTTTCTATTCATCTCCAATAAATCAACAATATGAAATGAAAGTTCTATCTCATTTTATATATATGCTCTTAATTCATGTTACTTATCTTGTTTCTAAACCTAATATTTCTAGGGTTCCTCTTTAGACCATCCTTCCACTGTATACCTAGACAGTGTATACATGAAAGAATAGATAGAGTAGCTTGATACTAGTTGATCCAAGTACTCAGATATCAGGCCAGGATATCCAAATACTCAAATCCCTAGAGCTAACATCATAACATCTCCTATCTTCCACACTTATGACTCTAACTTACATACTTAATGTTCCCTGACAACTCAGCCTAAGCTCTAATACCAAGTTGTTACACCCCAATCTCACAATTACCATTAATCATGAGATTAGGGTATAAATTGAGGATTTAACATAATACAAATATCACCCTTGACTTTTTCTTCTTTTTCAAACTCTTTATTTTCTCGCATTGAACCACATAAACTAGCTTTACAAGGGAATCTAAACATTGATTTCTTTAATATGATCTCAACATAAATGATACACATCCATACATTCATTCTCAGGTACATACAACATGATAATCATATACATTTTCTCTTATTAAGGAAACAAAGATACAAAACATTACTTACAACACTCTCACATCTATACTAGAACCTAGAGTGACACGAACTAACTAAACTTAACTATACTTAGATTTACTCTTGTGGTAGGTCTACTTTGATGCAATGACCTTCTTCAAGTCCACGTGGTTTCCCTAAAAATTGTGAGTAGAGGGGTGAGCCTACTCGCTCAGTGAATGAGTACTTCAAAGAAAGAGTCTAAAGCACTGATATAATTACATATATACTTTTGAGCAACTGATATCAATTATAGCAATAGTAAGATTTAAAGAGATTGATCATTTACAATCATAAATATGGTAGGATACTCTAGATATCAACAAGAGTAAATCAATATATAAGCATGCTTGATTAATTTCAATGAGAACTAATAATTCAGAAACATACAAAGAATAATGGATAGGAAATTTTACTCGAATCTTTCTTAGCCTTTCTTACTTATAAGAAACTCTTTAAACCTATATGAACATATTTTAGCTTATGCCCTGATCATATGCAGTGTACTCTACATATGAAGACTCGTAGAGAACTACGATAACACTGTACAAGACTTACAGACACACCTAGGAATGCTAAGTCTGACTACTCTCTGGTCTACAACAAGAAAATGGCTCTCTGGGCTCGGCACATCTACTATGCCATAAAAACTGGACTCCTTTAACCTAAGCACATATGCAGAGAGTCAAGCAACCTATTGGATTTTTCTATACTCTAGTTCCAACAAGATCTCTGGTTGATGTTGGATACTTCATTATGTAATTTAAGGAGACTTCCACTAGGGCTTTGTCCCCCGTACCACCTGTTGGTACATTCTGACCCCCGTATATAGGATGCACCGCCAGGGTTAGGTCATTTCATCCCTAAGGCACAGACCTCTCATAAGGATTCTACGGTGTTCATGGCTCTTAAGTCGATTATTTTATTATTCCTAGAAAGCACTTTTTATATTGTACCTTTCTCTTACTTATACTTGACTCGAGTATCTCTATGGTGTCACGTGTACTTATTTGAAGTTATAATACAACATGTATATCATCCTTAACTTCGCTGAGCAGTATATTCAAACACTATAATATATTGAGAAATCAACATACTATACACTAAAATAATTAAATAAACATAGTACACAACCATTTGGCACTTATACACTAGAATCATGTAATTAAACATCTTAATATACTAATAAGAGCTAATTACTTGGCATTCGAGTAATCGTCATTTGCACCCATAAATTATTTGCACTTTCTTGGAAAATGTGCACATCAACCCAAATCCTGGGTTGTGCATCTCATACTGAGAACATGGTAATCAAAATGCTTATTTCATGGAACACCCTATCCTTAGGGTTTCATTTACCTCATTCACTTATCACATGGCTCTCATAAGGATTTAATATGTCATAAACATCCACTAAACACAGATTACTTTAAACAAGTCACATACAATCAACATATGTATGAAATCCTCAAATTTAGCTAAATTAGGGTTTTCCATGCCATTCATTGATATATCATTAATCAAGAATAACATTTGCATAAATATAGTCTATGATGCCAAGAAAAACACTTCAAATGGATTTCACCATATTTATTCACAAATTTCCAACTTTCGACTCATATAGGGCTTCACCCTCTTTACGAAGATATTAAGCAAACATTATTCACATCACATGAAATCCAAAATAGTATCTGACATATATGTATTACACATTAAGATAAACAATCATTCATAACTAAGGGGATCCAGATAAACAAATTTCTCTATTTAATTGTACAACAATTTCAGTCACAGACAAATTCCCTATATTTTAGTTTACTCTTATAACCATTGTGAATACTTAGGGAATTCTCATTAGGATGTATTGTATACATTTCTAATATCAATTTATGATCTGAAATTCAAACAAGCATAGGAAGAATCGATTTCATATCATTTTGCAACAACTTAGATCAAACAGACAATTCAGGGTTTGTAGTCACATACTAAGCAATTAAAGATTATGGATGATTTAACCAATTTTCGTGCAATATACTATTTAAAGGAATTTCCCACTCACCCTAAGGTATGAAAACACCTTAAAAATGCATCTCAACCCTAAAAATCTCGATCTCATATCAAATCCCTAGCAATTCACTCGATTCTTCTTCCTTTCAACTCAGAAACCCTAAAAATGAGGGATTATGAAGAAAGAGTGAGAAAAGGGGAATTTTTGACACCATTTCGGATCAAATTAGAGGAGGGACGGAATCTTGACATGTGAGAGAAGATTCACCATGAAACTATACCCAAAGAGGCTAAACTTACATGATTTCATCATTCCTCGACCGCAAAACCCTAGGCCAGCATCTCCATCACTATCTCCTCTCAAACCCTAACTCTCACTCTCTCTCTAGGATTTTTTTCTATGGATTGAATCACAAATTATGAGAGATCCTTGTTTGTTAGGTTGACCATAAAGAGAAATTGGTCTGCTTGGGTCAATTGCACATTGACCCCTCGCTATACTTTTTCTTATTTCAGCTGAATTTTCTGTCATAAAAAATTACTGTAATTCATCTACTGATAAGGTCTAAACACATCCAAAAATTATGAAAATTTTATGTTTTTTATGATTGAGTTTCAGATCTCTAGTTAAAATTTCAGAAAATTTGGATTTACCAAATAATAATTAAAATAAAACACTCTACTGCTGAAAAGCACTCTGCGAGCATTTTGGTGGAAGTATAGTTTGACTGAGAACCACATTCAAAGAACACTCAAATATTCTGAAATTTTTCTCCAATATGCATGATTGAGTTATCCATATCATATCCAAAATTCAAATAAATAAAAAATTTGTAGAAATCGTTTACCACACCGCTATCTTGATCAAATTCCATATTCATGTACTATCAAAACCCTAATTTTTGCCGATTAGGGTTTACATTTCTCAAACCCTAATTCTTCAAACTAAAAATCATAGTAAGAGTTTATTCTTAGGTTTGAAACATCACAATTAATCTAATATCATTAATCATGTCTAAACGATGTTCAATCTAATCAAGCATGTAATCATTCAGGTAAACCCTAGTTTACCAATTAAGCACAAATGTGGTCATTACATGTAAGTTGGAAAAGTTCTGAACTACATACCATTGTTTAAATTCTACAATAAGAAGTTGAGTACCCTGGTGTTATGAACACAACAAAAGAAATTATCTAGATCTAAAATTTCATATAGATGAACTTGAAGGATTTTCCAAACATTGATGAATATAACAAATATATGACAACAATGGAGCTGCTAACTAGGCAAGGAATATCATATATCATACAGAAATTCCATCTCATATCAGAGATCGTATAGAAAAACATGCAATACACCAACTATAGGTAAATATTTCTAACCCACTAGATTAACACTTGTGCAGTGGAATCATGATGGACATGTTCATGATAAGTAAGAATAAGATTAGTGGGTGGTTGAGTCTAAGTGAAAGTGGGGGTTTGTTGGTAAGTATGCCCAGAGAGCCAATCATATGATGATTGACATGGCATATCTTGTAAATGATTTAATTAATAATAAAGACAATCTTCTAATTTATTCCATTTCAATTAGTTATAATATAATGATAAAACATAATGAATGCCTAAAGAATGACATTACTCAATGACGTATGTCTTCGAGTTAATGACCTGAACAATAATATCATACAGATGTCAAGAATATGAACATTTTTGTTATGTCCCTAGTCATACATTATTGTGAAAGGTTGATAGATAAAAATAATACATAAGACTGGAGAGTGTGTTGTTTGATGATAGAATCTCATCCTTCATGATATGTGATATCAAACCAAACACATAGATACTTGTTAGAGAATAGTGTATCATATAAACCCACCTTGAGAGTGACACATGGCAATGATAATTGGTAGTCAGAATCATATTTCATATTGATGGTGGTGATTATGGTTCTTAGACCTGAAGTCACTACACTAAATGCATATTGTTCGATGTACTTTTACATCATCCACCGTGTCTTTGAATAAGGGTTACCATAATGGTGATGCTTGGGTTCATTGTGACACACCAGGATGACTGTGAGTGATGTCAATGAGATTTTTCCCTCCTAGAAGAGTTTGATATCTAGACCACTGGATAAGCGAGACTGAGAAAAAGTATACACATGCACATGTGAATCAATATATGATATTGAGGTCACATATATTTCAGACGGTCTGCTTGAGTTCAAGGAATACAGATTCAACATTGAGAGGATGACAATTCCATGCCTTGAGTTCAATATGGATATCAGTGACAAGAATGAGACAATCAATGTAACACCAATCATAGATTGTAGGTTGAAGTTGTTCTGCAACTTTCCAAATTACTTGGGTGGCAATGATGTGTTGATGGATACTATTTCATTACTTGTTATGTCATAAATCAGTTATGGACATTCACTGTCAAAGTATCTTGGAACGTATAGGGTCACACAATAGGATACATTTGTAATAGGAGTTCATTCATGAATACAATTTAAACTTAATTACTAAAGGGTTAGGTATTAAATCCAAACACAATTGGTTGAATTGTGACTTACTGAACTGTGAATTGACTAGTTCAAGTGTTGAATCGATCGTTTCAGTGTGTCAGGTCAATCGAACCAATATTGGAAATCTGGTTCATGAACCAACCAACTCAAGAATTGAACCGATCAACTCAGGCCCATGAACTGACTAGTTTAGTTTATGAACCGACCATTTGGTTGATCAATTCAATTGATTCAAGGATTAGTGTTGATGTCATGTTGTGCATTAAATTGGATATTAATTACCAATACAATTGCAATTGGGAAACATGATCTAACAATCGGTTCAAGGGGTGAACTTATCATATCACATGCCAATATATTGGTTCACGTGTGAATCGATTGTTCACCGCTCACAAGATGTGAAAATTTGTGAAATCCCACCCCCTTCAACTCCCGCATAGAATGGGAACCCTGAACCTGACCCTCCTATAAATAGAGGGGTACTAGGGGCTTCTCAGACACATAAATTTGTCTTTGACAATTGTTGTCTTCTTTGGTTGTGTTATGAGAGAACTCGAGCAAGTCCTACCCAATAAATGGAGTGGTAGCAAGGGAGAGCAATTTTGGGAGAGCAAGTTGGTCCTAGTACCCCAACTAGAAGGGACAACTCCTTATATGTTCTTCTAGAATGACATGAGTTCCTAGTGGTCTGTGTGGACCACTATGGAGGTGAGGAGGATGTTGCCTCCCACTAGGAAGACAAGGTCATGATGTTGCCTGTGGTGATCAACCAAGAGCTACTAAAGATGTTGTCCAAGTGAAACTTGAAGAAAGGTTCACACTACTATGAGGGATAATTGTTGGTCTTGCTCCAAGACCAAGCACAACCTTGTAAACCATCCTTCCCATTACATAGTTATTGATGTGATCATCTGCCAAAGGGGAATATGGTAGTTATTTATTATTTCCATTGCCTATTTAGTAGCCATATTTTCCTACACTATCGACATGCCAGTCGGTACCAAGACAACTATTCTTCAGTTTCTATGCTCCCTGGATCCTGAGTCAATATCTTGGAGTCTTGGTTTTTGTAGCATTGACATCATTCTCAGTATCATCGACTATGCTCTCTCTAATTCTGAATTTCTTGATTTCCCTTTTTAAGCTTCATGCTTTGTTGGTACCACTAACACAAATTTTGGTAGCAGTGACTTGTCCTATCAGTGCTCAAATTACTTGAAACAAGGGGAAAATAAAATAAGACCAAATTATAGATAATAAACAAGCATGATTTTTTACAAATACTATATATTTGATGCAATATTGATTCACAGGATAATGAGATGAAACAATGCATAATAATCTCTCTAAATGAGCATATATGTAATGAATGCCTAGAAAATAGCATGTGATAAGTGATAGAAAATAGTGCATCAAAATCCCCTAAGCTTGAATATTTCTTGCCCGTGAGCAACAATACTTTTGTATTTGTTTGAAAGAGTCTCAAGAAAACAAATCATATGACCTACTTTTCCAAATTACCCCCACCAAACGGTCCCAAACTGGCCCTTACCCATCGTGGAATAAATAGCAAATATGAGGTGATTTAAAATGTTAATTTAATATTTCACCCTAAGATCAATCAAACACTATTATTAAGGAACAGTTAACATCATAGTCAATAGGGAATACACTTTATGCACCATGTGATTCCCTATCTACATGAATGAGAAGATTAATCATATATGTTGCCTACCATATAGAGAAATGGGTGGAAATGGGATATGTTGCTATGCATAAGAATCACAAGTAACATCCAAATTTATTATGCATACATAAAATATTATGCACCTATAGAATGAAGGAATCAAAATGCATGATTCCTAACGCCTACCATTGTGGGGGAATAATGAATGCATTAAAAGTATCATCCTAATGATGACTGTGAGCGAAAGGATGCATACATGTAAGAAATTTTGACTTTCTCCTTGAAGAAAATTTAGATTGAGTTCGAGGCATCCAATTCCCCCACTTCCTTGATTCTATTTTTTTCTTCCCTCTTATTTTAGGATGATTCATGATTAAGGCTTTTGCTTTCTTGACCTTACATCATTTCTTTCTTTATCTATTTTTTCATCAAGAGGGATACAAATATAGGACCTTTTAGGATTTATTTGTGGAGAAAGTTAAATAGATATATGATGCACAATATGCACAATGATGCAAAAGGACAATGCAATGTACATGAAGTTTTTTATGTAAATAAAATTCTCAAGTATGAGAAATGCTATGAACATCTTTTTTTTTCTGATGCACTTGCAAAGAACTAGGAAACATGCTACCTACTATTCTATGCAATGAAATTAAGAGGAAACAATTTGGATTACTTGATCATATTATGGTGGTGAAAGAAATATCATGAAAGTTGGATGGAATAACATGTATAAGGGAAAATGCCTTTCTTAACAATGATATATCCTTCTCATATCAACCTATATATCAGGTGACCTTAGAGTTTCTTTCTAAAATCCCCATTTAAAATTTTGTTACTTTTGTTGGTTGGTTTGGGCTCAAACCACATCATCATACGCAAGTCTTAGTTAACCTAAGATTTTTGCTCATATAAGGTGTCCCTAAGTTGAGTGACCCAAACACTTCCTCTTGTTAGTGTTGTCTTAACTTTGCAAGAAAGCCTAAGAAAATTTGATTCCTTTTAGATTCATGGAAAGAGAAAAAACATATTTTTTAATGATATGATGATGTCATGATAATGTAAGATCCACAATTAGACTGGATAGATTGTTGATCCTACTACTTGGAAATAAGAAAAACTAAATAAGATAGAAAATAAAGCAAGATAAAATTGTTCTTGCACACCTCCTAAGCTTGAACTTGACTATGTTCACTAGTCAAAAAATCAAACTAAGAGGTGGAATAGGGGTACCTAAGGCTCATATTGGAGGTGGTGGGGGGATAGTTCCTAGTGGCATATGTTGATCAGGTGGGATGTGCTGGTGAACTATGAAGGGTTGGTTGCATATCCGGTGGCTAAGGGCAACTAGAAATATTGTGTTGACTCCAATATTGGTCATAGGACGAGTGTTTATGGTACTCGATGTGCTACAGGTGAGTGTGGATGTTTTATTGGTTAACCAAGTGAAGCCACTCACTAATGTAGATGTCATGTTGTTGCTAAAGGAGCTTCTCCTTAACACCTTTAATCAGAGTCAAGGTTACTAACTTCTATTGTTGACCTTGCTAAATAAACTACAAAATCCCGTACACACCCTCCATAGAGAAAAAGATTTACTCACAGTGGAGGGTGTGATGTTGCAAAACTTAATACTGCATAGTGATAGGGAATGGTGCAAACACCACAATGATGTTTAATACATTGTAGCCTCCTCTTCTTCTTCTTCCTCTTCAACCTTGATATCCTTTGCCTCTAGAATATCCTTTGCCTCCTCTATAGCATATCAAAGGTAGAACACTCATCATATACAAAAGATGGTCTTAGGAATAGACCTTTCTGTGATCTTCTTGTCTATAGTGTAGTAGGTGTACACCCTTCCTTGGTACTATGTGACAAGACATGCCAAGGTGAAGTGCTTGCAATCTAGGGTGGAAGACATATTAAGAGTCTTGGATTTTGATAGGTTGAGTTTGAGGTACATGCCCAATAGTGTAAGAAGGCCCCCAATGTGAATTGGGAGGTGTCTCTGGACTAGCCTTGTCACTTTCATAAAGTGTTGAAGCAAGAATGATGAATGATTGATCATATCATTCCCCAAAGTCAAAAATTACCAAAGAACTTATATGACTACCTGTTGGATCTTCCCTTTCCCTTGAGTGCACCTGGAGAAAACTATGTCTGTCAGGTAGCAACAAAGAATATGGGCAAAGGGATGCTCGATATCCATCATGGATGACTGGTTCTGGTTCATGATGACCTCATGTAGTATGGGTGTCATCTATTTCCATGCTAGGATGAAGTTGAAGTCACTCGGTGTGAAGCATACCTCATCTGTAGACTCACCAGAGGTGAAGTTGAACTCTGTTAGGGTGAGGTGATGCTCAATGTTGTACAAAATGAACTTAACCCAGCCGCCTTGCAGTCCTTCCCTGTGCTCGAGGGTGCAATAAACCTCCAAAGTTGTGAGAAACTTGCAGACAATCTCCTGGTAAGTGGGCTAATTACTATAGAATGGGTGATCTCCCACCACTTGTGCAGACTCATTGGAGGTTTTCCACGAAGCCAACTTTAACTAGGAAAGCCCAATCCCCATACCAAGTTGGTATGAGGTCCCACTTAAGAAATGCAGCATAATAGTTCCTCTTCCTCTCATTGGAAAGGTAGCCCAATAGCTTTGGCACTAATTGATTTGGTGTGCTCGATATGGAGTGCCTTGTCTTTGGGATGTCTTCTTGGTGAATAAGAGAAAAAAGAGATGGAGAGAAGAGCTTGGCGTAGTCTCAAAATTTTCAAGATGTTCTTGTAGTCTCTGATTGCCTTTTTGCAACTACTGATTGAGAGAGAAGGGATTGGGTGTGATTTCAGACCACGCCTTCCCTCCCTTTTATATCTTAGCTTCCTGTATGTGCCATGTCCGCACAACCAACATTTTTCCTTAGTGGTAACAATGATTGTTTCTATCTGTGGGCGTCTTGGTGCCACCATTGATATCGAAGGTTGCATGCTATCAATGTACCGACATGGGGATTCTCCTACGTCAGTGGTACCGATAGTTGTCATTGATATCGACTCATCAAAAGAATTATTGTGGATTGGTGCCACATATCGTTGAAAGTGAAAAATATTGGTCATCATTGTCGATGCCACATATCTCATCTCTTGGGTCGATACCACCAATGTGGTTGTCAATGGAACATAGTTGATATTAACCCACCCATGGTGTGTTTTTTTATGCTCGGACATCATGCTTTAGTATTACTAATTGGATTTTCGACACTACTGACCACTTTCTTAGTGGTAACAATGTTGGATTTTTTGTGGATTTAGGGTCCTCATGTGAAAATGTTGGTTTTGCCAAGTGTAGTGTCAGTGACTAAGAAATCTCGTTATTTGTCATCCTTGAGATGAATGATTCAGTACCACTGAGCAACCTTTCGATGATATCAATGATTTTTTTTTCTATAACCCTGTGAGGTTATGCTAGAAAGGCATTGGTTCTATCGAAAATGAATTTGGTGCTTCCAACATGGTTTCTTCTCGTCAAGTCTCTAGCTGATAAGGATTTGGTGCCACTGATCTTCCTATAGGTGATACAAAAATCTATAGGTTTCCCTATTGACTCCTAGATGGTTCGTTGATTCTACTCATTGTGGCGTTGGTTGTATCGATACTATGAGTTTTTGCACATTGTAAAAAACACATCAAGGCCACTTTATTGCATCAACTAAACATCACATGTAACATATATGAACTATAACTAATGAAAAGACCTCAACAAAAAGTGAATTACATAATTGAAAGTGGTTTGTCTTACGTTAGAGCCCTTGTTTAATGTTCTGGGCCTTAACTATCATTCAAAGACTTCAAGGAAGCTCAATGAGCTTCAACTCCCCCTCCTCCTGAACCACTTCTCATCCATAATAGTGTTTGAGACATTGTCCATTAGTCAAGAAAGTTTTAGAGCCATCATTAATATCCACTATGCCATGAGGGAAAAACTTAACCACAAATAGGGTCCACTCCAATGGGACCTCAACTTGCCTAGGTGTAACTTCATCCAAGAGTTAAATAAAAAGCACCCATTATCCCAAAAAGAACACATATGTAAAATATTCTAGTAATGAATCTTCTTAGTTCTATTCTTATAAATTCTTAAATTTTAATTTTCATCTAGCCTAATTCCATCTAATTTATTCAATTCCAATCTATTCTTCGTCCCTGTACTAGATAGATCAAAATTTCATTTCCTTGAGGCTCATTTCTCTTTATGTTCTAGTTCCACGGCCAATTGTCATGCCCACCAATAAACTAGCCTATAAGGGTTCATGCCTATGGGTGTCTTGAAAGACATAATGTAAGATCAAAGAGCATCATCCAATCACATGCTCCAATTTGATCTACTACTTGAAATGGTCTTTTGTAGAATCATCTTTATCTTTATATTCGGCATCACAACATGGTCTTGAGTCTCAGGGTTGTATGGGGTTCCTACTCTATGATTCATTCAATGCTCCAAATTTCGTATTTGTGAAGTGAGAACCTCCATCAATTATGATCATTTTGGGTACCCCAAACCTGTTTGAAACATCATCATTACAAATTGACATACAACTTGTGCATCATATGTGCATGTTGAAATTACTTTCACCAATTTTGACACATAGTCAACTGGCAACAAAATGTACAAATTAAAATTCTAAGACACAAAGGAAATTAATGCCCCAAGGATCAAAACTTCTACTACCTAAAATGTGGACATTTGATGTCTTCTAGAAATGTTCCTTGGGCATTGACATGCATCACACCTCCACACAAAATCATAAGCACCCTTAGAAAAAGATGTCCAATGAAATCCACTCTCCAAAACCTTACCTGACGTACTTGAGCTAGCATGGTGTCCCCCTATGGTTAGAGAGTGACAATGAGCAAGTATTCCCTCAAAATAACAATTGGGAATACACTTCCTCAATATTCCATTTGTAAACTACTTAAAAAGATTGGATCATCCCATATATAGATAATCAAGGAATAGAAAATTCTCTTCTTAGCCTGGTATTTCCAACATTTAAGTAATTCTCCACATGCTAAATAATTCACTATGTTTAAAAACTCGAGATATTTTTCTTTCATAGAAAAATTACTCATCAATTAAACCTCAAAAATTGGTATCTCCAACCCTGACTCCTTCACACTCTCCAACTAAGACAAATGATCTGCTACTACATTCTACGCTCCAACCTTATCCTTAATTTCTATATCAAACTCTTAAAGTAATAAAATCCATCGAATTAGCCTGAGTTTAGCATCCTTCTTCTACAGTAGGTACTTGATAGATGCATGGTCAGACACTACAATCACCTTTTCCCCTATTAAACATTGTCTAAGTTTAATAAAAGCACAGACAACAACTACAAGTTCTTTTTCAATGGTGGTGAAATTAAGTTGGGCATCCTTAAGAGTTCTTTACGCATAGTAAATAGCTGAAAGATCACAACCTTTGTGTTGTCTTAGAACTGTTGCAACCACATAACCTGACATGTTATCCATTAATTCAAAAGGAAGGTTGTAATCTAGAGCCCCCACCATGGGTGCAAAGATCAATATCTCTTTAAAAATCTTGAACACCTTCAAAAAATGATTGTAAAAATTAATTTCCATGTCCTTCTATAAGAACTCAGAAAGTGGCTTGGAAATCTTTAAAAAATCCTTTATGAAACATGCATAAAATCATACATGTCCTTGAAAAATCCAAACTCCTTTCACCAAAGATGGTGGAGGTTGTTTGGATATCACCTCTATTTCTACCAAAATTATTTCCATTTGTTTGTTGTACTCCTTATGTCCTAGTAAATCCCTTCACTCACCATCATATGGCATTTCACCCAGTTCAAAACTAGATGACTGGCCTGACATCTTTGTAAAATTTTGTCAAGACTGGCAAGGCAGTACTCAAGTGACTCTCCATAGACCAAAATATTGTCCATAAAAATATCAAGACACCACTTTACCCTATGTGATAAATAGCAAGCATGCATCTTTCAAGCATTGTCGGAGCATTATAAAGACAGAAGGACATACAAATGTAGGAAAAACTACCATAGGGACAAGTGAAGTTTGTCTTATCTTGCTCTGGTTCTTTGATAGATTTCTTATTGTAGCTAGAGTAACCATCTGAAAAATAAAAGTGTGAGTGGACAACGAGCCTCTCAACAATCTGATCAATAAAAGGTGGCAAGAATTGATCTTTTAATGTGGCTACGTTTAGGTGATAATAGTCAATTCAAAATCACCATTGAGTTATTTACCTAGTAGGAACTAGCTCACTTGCATAATTTGTAGTGATTGTTCCCCCCTTCTTAGGATCTATTCGAGTCAGACTAATCCATCTAGAATATAAAATGGCATATATTCTACCTGCCGAGTAGCTTCACTACCTCTTTCTTCACCACTTTAGTTATGATATGATTTAGACTCTGCTGAGGTTGTGCCACATTTTTTGTTCCCTCTTCAATCTGGATCTTGTGTTGAATAGACTAGGGGAGATCCCCTTGATGTCATCAATGGACCACCTAGATGCATGCCAATGATCTTTTAGAATGGTTATTAGATTCTCCTTCTATATTAGACTCAATGATGCAGAGATTATGACTAGAAGTTGGTTGTCCACTAGCACGAATGTATACTTTATTTGTAGAAGTAGTAGCTTCAATTCCAACTCAGGAGGATAGTGCAAAGATGGGACTAATGGTAGTGTTAGTAGTCCCAACTCTTCACCATTTCTAGAATAAAAACATGAAAATACCTTCAGAAACAAGGCACACTCTACAAATGGTAGTGAGTGCAGTCATCCACCAAATTGATGGGACATGTTTCTAAAGGTAGTTGAGGGTATGCTTGAATGATGGATTGAGAGACCATATTTGTGATTGTCTTTGTGTACACTTCCTCCTCTATTTCATCATGATACTTTATAGCCTTTATCAAAGATATATGCTTTCTATGTTCCATATTGCCTACCTCAAGAGTACCATTGTCCACCTTTGCGATGACATGGGCCATGTGTAGAAGTGGTTTACTTAGGAGTAGGGACACCTTACTGTCCAAATGTTGCACCATGATACATTATGCCTTCTCCTTGCTTGTTAGTTGATAGTCAGGTAGCTTTATTTAAAACTGGCCATCCTGGATACCCAGTGTTAGTCTTCCTCTAGAAATATTCAAGATCACTTATGTTGTGGATTGGAATGGCTTGCCTAGGATTAGTTCATTACCAGAATCATCTTGCATTTCCATGACTAAAAAATTTGTTGGAACTATGAATTTATCCATCTTTAACATACCATCTTCACAGATGCCTATTGGCTTCACAACTAAATTGTCTAACATCTAAATCCTCATGTTGATCTTCCTTGATTCTATGAGTCCTAGTTTCTTGATGTATTAGTGGAATGATATTAATACTTTCCCCATAAAAATATAGTACATTACCAAACTTGACCTTTCCAATGTAGAATGGTATGTTGAAGCATCTTGGATCATGTCTCTTCTGTGGCGGTTTCCTATAAACCAAGGTAGTGACTTATAATTATGTAATACCACAACAAATAAAAATTATAT
Source organism: Alisma plantago-aquatica (assembly GCA_963693085.1). Lineage (NCBI taxonomy): Eukaryota > Viridiplantae > Streptophyta > Magnoliopsida > Alismatales > Alismataceae > Alisma > Alisma plantago-aquatica. The sequence continues at coordinate 334,272,425 of OY856413.1, forward strand.
GTTGATGATAACCTTCAAGAACTTGTTATTGGAGGGAATCTTCTCAATATCATCCATGAGCGGTAGGTTGGTGTGAAGCTTCCTGAACATGTCCAAAAAATTATTGAACTCTTGATCAACCTTTTTGGCCTTCAAACTATTAGTAAATGGTTCTAAAGTCACATTTTTACACTAATGAGGTGGAATGCAGGACTCTTTCTTTGTTTCTATCTACTTAGTAATTTTCTTTTATATGGCTTCCTCTTGAATTGTTGGATATTGTAGTTGATCTAGAGGAATTTAGTCTGTCACTTCCCCATCGTCGGTTGATGTGGTACTCTTCTATGGAGTGGCTTTCTACTCTTTCACCAACACCTTGCCACTACTGAGGAGTAATTCCTTCACTTATTTTTTATTAGGGGGAATATCTATGTTTCCAAGAAATCCTTGCGTGTTGGGATTCTTGATGGATGCCACCTCTACTACCAATTGGGAGTTTTGATTTTAAATACAAATCATTTGAGCCTTATTGGATTGATCCAGTAAGGCCTTGTTCTAACTCATAAGTTTACCCAACATGTCTTCAATCATGTCCATCATAATAGGAACCCTATCTTGTTGATATTGCAGTGAAGGGTTGCCTTGTTGTTGTCGTTTGGGTTGTTGTGCTTGTGATGGGTCTTGCTGGAAATTTTTGGATCCTCCCATGAGAACTTAGGATCCTGTCAACACCAATATTTGTTGTTGCTAATTCTATTCTACTATCGTACAAACATGCATTCCTCTTCTATACATCCAGATAAGCTACCATCTTCATGATGAAGCTTCCTTGTGAGTCTATCCATTTGAGCTTTAAGTTCCTACATCTCTCTTAATTCCATTGAATGATTTATTATTTTTTGGTGCTTTTCTCTCCTCCTATTGGATTGGTTCTTGGCCATATTCTTCAAGATCTCATGCCATCTTATATCCTTGTTTAGGATGAATGTTGTCCCTACACTACCAATAGTAGTCATCTCCCCTTTGTGTAGAAAATAATAGAATGTCTTCGCTTGCCCGTATAGACCAATCTGTGATGAGTAACTTTCCTGAGCATGTTCTAAAATCTCTTACAAACCTCTAGATATGACTCCTCAGCATGTTGATTGAAGTTGTAGATTTTCCCCACCAATTCATTTGTCTTCTTTGGTGGAAATATCTCTTGAAGAATGAATTTACACTCTCATCATTGGTTTTAATAGACTCTGGAAGTAGACTTAGGAACCATGCTTCACTTTATCTAACAATGAATATGAGTAAAACTTCAGATAAATATTTGTGGGTGAAACTTTGTCGAGATTCAACATGTAACAACTCTCCACAAAGTTATTTGTATGTGCCATAGGATCCTCCAAACTGTGTTGTGGAATAAATTGTGACTTTATGAGTGCCACCAATCTTGGATCTATCTTATAGCTTCCAACATGAACTTTTTGACATTTTATTGGCCTCCAACTAAAATGTGGTTGATGATGGCTTTATCTTCTCCCAAACCATATGTTCGTTAGGAACACCCTCAACATGATCCTCACTATTGGGGTCTATAGTTGTTGTCTTCTCTTTCTCTAGTTGTGGTGGTGGAGTTTGAATGAGTTTCTCAATTGAATCCCAAGCTCTCATGCCTTGCCAAACATCTCCTTTTGATGTACACTCATTCGATTACACTCTATGTAATCTATGGTTTGAGTAAAAACCATGAACTACTGCCTAAAAATTCAAATGGAAATGTGAGACACTAGATACTAGAGAATTGTCAAAAGAAAAAGTTCCAATTATGCTCTTATTTAAAAGAGAATATTGTAATTAAGTAACCGAAAGGAAAATGGCTTTGAGTGATCGGTCATAGCATCTGTAGTGCTAGCATTTCTATCTCCCTGGGATGCCAAAAATTGACACGATGTGTGTGCAAAACACAACCGCGCACATCATGTAAGACATGCCTATGAAGCTTGAGTGCCAAACTAAACGTTAATCAAAGACTACTACTTACTAAGACCTAATAAGCTCGAACTAGAAAATAGTTGATTGTTTGTTTTATAAATAAGAGGAAAGAAATTAGATTCAAATTAAAATGGATGTGATCAAGAATAAAGAGATTCCATAGGACTACAGCGTCATGGAACCGTTGTAACCCAAATCCTAACTCCAAATGACTATAAAGTCAATGGCGATAGAACCTAGGCGCCAGTACCTAGCATGGTATTATCAAAGTGTGAATGTATAACAAGATAACAACACCAAACCTAATCTCATCATTCAACAAGATATATTAAGAAACATTGTTTATTACAAGCTTTCAGTTACATGTTCCAGAGTACAATTATTTGAGTCTGCTCACGTACACTAGGGATCTACAACAACTACACCTGAAAAAACTCACCAAGCTTACAATTTTTTGAGTCTGCTCACGTACACTAGGGATCTTACAACTACTACACCTGACATAACTCACCAAGCCCAACAACTTCTTGCCATATGTGAACCTATTAAATACGTGAAACAAGGTGGGTCAAGCACACGAGGTGCCGAGTACAGTGCTAATAGATACATATACATAAGATTTGCATAATTTGAAAATATTTGTAGAATTAAACGAGCAAGAATAAACTAATTAAGTACTTAGCAAAGTGAGAGCCCATGTTTTACTTCATTTTACTCCCATTATACCATCAATATCATGTATCATAAGGACTTTGATCAACTTCCCATTGGAAGGATCCGTAAGGGTGCTCAATATTAGCTAACCCTTTTATACATGAAGGACCTCAATAACCAAAGTCATTGAGAAAAACCCAGTTTCAACATTTGTATTATGGAGTTCTATATTATGAGTGCAAGTTATAAAACAACGAGACGAGACAAGCATCAAGTACAATACTAGCTTACAACATGGAAATATTTGAGCAAGTAAACAAGCATACATACATATCATTTTGCAAGAAAGAAAGCCATAGTCATATAAATATTTAAAGCCCATACTTTATAACCTATCTTTGACCATCTAGATCTCAAGCAACACTTGGTTAAGCACAATATTACATACATGTATTAGATTCTCATCATTAACCCTAATTAGATCCATTTTTGGGTTTTGTCCTGTGACGTCCCCGAATTTTTTTGGCTTCTCCATACCCTATTGGGAATGAGAGGTCGGAATCCGAGAACATCATCCAATAATATCAGAAAGCGATGCGGAAGCATAATACGCATACATGAACATACAACCATAACATTCTCAACATTCAACATATTTATATTACAACATGAATTAAAATTGCAACTTACATTTACATAATTTGAAGAAAACTTTACAAGTCTATGAACATGTATGCTAACAGGATCTTAACACAATAGGTACAACCTGGACAACTGCTCACTTCCCGTCTTTTATCCCAAGCTAGCTCTGAACCTAAAACATACGTGAAACAACGAATCAACACACAAGGTGTTGTGCACGTGGGCAGAAAGATACATATATTTATGGCTTTCATAATTTTGAAAAAGATTTGTAGAAGGAAAGAAAATCATAGAAAACACTTCTTTATTAAGAGAAATACGCCAATTTAAGTCATTTTCCTAGATGAATTGCATTATCAAGGTGGACTAGTACCAAAACATAAATATTGGGCCCATCCCCGTGTACCAAGTACTCTAGGGAAACTCCCCGTACACCGTGTCCTCTAGGGAGGTGTACCAGCCAACATTAATCCATTCCCTCGTAAGGGGGATAATGAATACCTTAAATAACTACAAATCATCTACTTATCATTTATGTTTATAAGTGATAAAACATCGAGTACTATATAGTGCTACTACATCCAATATTTGCAAATAGAAGAGAGCATACATACATATCATGATTTCAAGCAAGAAAACCATAGTCATATACTTAAATAAAAACCCACGTACCTGAATTTTGAAATTTCTAACTTATCCTTGATCATCTAGAAGTCTGGTCATCACCTGATTAAGACAAGACCACATACTATCATTAGATTCTCATCATCTTAACCCTAGTCGTGTTCATTAGGGTTTATATTATTTCATTAGGATATTCCAACGTTTACTTGCATTATTGTCTTATATTTATCTTACTGATGTCATTTCCCAGATTATGATTCATTATCTGAATATTAGGTTCCATATCCTTTTTGTGCACATAATAACCCTAGTTTATATACATTATTCAAGTTAGGGTTACAACCCATGTATTAAGAGTCATCTTCATATAACACGAATTTCATGTACAAAACTGGTCTCACATTTACATATTATCTTTCAATTACAGATATGAGAATGTTCTGTGAATTTCATCATTTATTGAGCATGTATGCATTAATTACATTATCTTTAGTGTTATTAGCCCTAATTAGCCATATTAAACAAATTATATGATTTCATACATAAACATGACCATATTTGACATCATATGCATTATAAACATGATTATAGACTAACTAACATTTTCCATAATTTAATATCATCATTTGACATGTATTACTCATGAAACAAGCATAACACATCTTACATGATATCACTGTTATTTAATCATCAAAAGCCTGATATTACTATTCCATCTTGTTCTATGCATTTTTCTGAGAATTTTGGTATATTATATGTATTTTTCTGATCATCGACATAATTTCTATGAATTATCTACGATCTAGGTATTTATTGGAATTACTGGGCAAATTACCTTTTTGTAGCCAATCACTAATTGCCACGTGACTCTGTGGGGGCGCAGCTTCACTTGCCTCAATGGGGTTCGGCTGGTTCAGAAGTTGTGAACCCGGTTCAGCTTGGTCTGACCTGGTCCTCTTTCTTTCCCGTTCTGTGTTTTCTCTCGCGATCTCTCTCTCGATCAGGCATACGCGAGAGCCCGTTCTCTCGGGCTCGCGAGTCCCGCCGCCTGGCCGCCGTCGTTGTGAGTCCCATCTGCCTCACGATGCTGCTGGTGAAGGAAGACCTCCTCCGATCTCCCAGTTGGATGGTATGGTTAAGAGAGAACCGATCGGTTTAATTGGTTGGAGAACCTGGTCCGCCTCTGTATCCCCTTCTCTGCAGACTAGCGTGCGAGGCAGAATTCTGCCGCCGCGGGATGGGCCTCCGACGAGCTCCCACTCCTGCTCCTCGCTATCTTGGTCATGGTCTCCTCACCCAGAGATGAAGTCGTCTTCTCTGTTGATGCTTCTGAGTTGGCACAGTAGGACAGAAGGTCCTAAACCCCCACCTTTAGACTCCTCCTAGAAGCGAGCTTCTGACCTCCATGCTCGTCCTTCCTACATGCGATCACAGGAAATATGCATCTCGCCTCAATGATGGTCTTCGGACGCCATTGGGATGCCTGCTTACCGGTCCCTGGGCTCGGCATCTCCAGTTGCTGGTAGTGAGCTCAGCCTGCGGCAACCACCCCGACCCACATGCTACAACTAGAGTCGGTGAAGCTTGTCAATCAGATCTCCTTCGACTGGCGATTCTATACACCTCCATGTAGGTCTTCTGGTTTTTTGGATAGGATTAGCAGTGATGAGGGGAGTAGCAGGTCGAGGTTAAACTCCCTCGCCTTGCCCATATCCTCAAAGCTAGGGGACGATCGGTTCATATGTACCTCGTAAACCAGGTGTTGCGTTTTCAATAACTGGAACTTATGATTAGATCTGAGTTTTGGGTGAGTCTCGTTACCGGTATTTCCTTTTGGAGTGTTTAGATTCTCTCTTCTTTGTGGAGGTGGAAGATGAGGTCAAGATGGTTCAACCTCCTCTACAGTCATAGCATGTCCCCACAACTTTAGTTAATAAACGTCTACCAATATTTGCGGCTTGGTTTGTAGTATGGTAAAAAGACTCGTATAAATCAATCATACTTCAAGCATTCGATCTACAATATTAAAGTCTAGGTATCTTTCAAGTAGCTAAGCCATATGATATAAAAATGTAAGCATTGGCTCCTTTGAAAGTAATCTAATTTCTCGACAAGTTTGATACCACAATATCTTGATCGTGCTATCAAATAATTCTTCCATAAACTTAGAAATAGTTGTGAAAACCTTGAATACCGATCAATCAATCCTCAATTCGTCATCAAACAAATTCAATCCGATAAGTGTGGTCGTTATCTATATCCAAAAATTCACTATATAATATTCAATCCAAACATATCACTAGATGGATGGTTAATCTCATAACCATTTAATTAGTTAGCAAAAGTCTTGCATCCCAATTGAAGTCAATTATATGTCAAAATTATACATCATATCTCCAATCAACCCCTAGTTGTGTTTAGAGTTCATCATTGGATAGACAATTCATCAATTTGGTATCAACCATCAACTTAGATTTCATGATCCTCAATGCTACCTTAGGTTTCGGAAACCTGAAATTCAGGGTCATCACATTCACCCCACCTTATTTGGAATTTCGTCCTCGAAATTCAACTAATCTCCTACTTAAGAGGCTATTTAGGAGTTCAACTTCATATACTTCATCATTACTTTGGTTCTAAGACCACCATAGTTGCATGCACTCTAAGTTGTTAGCTTAGGGTCTAGAGATTCTTGGGGGTGTCCACCCCACCTTATATATGTATGTGGAAGCATCACTTAATGTCTTAGTCGTAACATGACATTATGATATTTTAGGATTACATCACCCCTAAGGATACGGGTTTTGTACACAATTTTAAAGTTCAAGAGGAATTCGTTTATATGCCATGATATTCACATTGTTCAAATCTAACATCATTAACATCTTACAATGATTTCAGCATTAGAGGAGATTTATCTTCCCCCTTGATATTAGAATTTTTCTACCTAAGAAGGGCTTACGTAACATGCTTGACCATTAGGGTTTCACCCTATGGTGTGATATTCATACTCAACTTAGAAGCATATATTGAGAAGGATCAAAGTTACGAACTATATTTCTGATCATATATCCTATGATCCAAAAATATCTTTATATCAAGTTCATTAGTTCAATATTTTTATGTCTTGCATGTATTATGTGAAGGGAAAAAGAGAATATACTAAGTTTCTCCCATGATCTCAACATCATATCTTTCTTATTTCATATGAAGGGGAAGAGAATATTTTAAAGTCAAACTTATCATGATTTCAGTCTTGGGTACTACATGTATGATATAGGGGGAAAAACTGTAGAATAGGTCAAGCTTATACGAGTGACTCCTCATATATAAATCATCTATATAGCTCAAGTGAGGTTTCTACCATCATATATTAAGAAAGAGAAGAAGAAGGGAGAACATGTATTTTGAGTATCTTTTGCACAAAGCATCATACTCACATAACTAGAGTTCATATATTACCTCACTCGCAACTAATGATGAGATTCACAAAATATGTCACTCAAGCTAGGACCTAACTCAGCCAAAGGATTGACTTTATCATATGGGTCATCTACCCATCCTTTTCTTTTACCCAATTCTCATATATAGATTTGAATCATGCATAAGGACACAACTCATCTACTCAGGAGTAACCCAGCTTAAGGCACATCATATCACATATATCTCATATTTTCATATATTGTAGGGTAGGTCCTATGACCCTCTCCTTGTGGATCTCACTCTCTCTGGAGTTCACCACGTATCTTGTCCTAACGCTGGAGGTCCTCCTTTGTAAAAGAGCTTGAGGCACATGCATATTCAACTGTATCTTAACTTAGCTCATCTTAAGTTAGAAAAAGGAATGTACTTTCATCATTAAGATTTTGCATAAATTCTACAAAATTGGATTCAACAAGTATGCAACTTAAACCTTTATAAGGAAACTTATACCATCAGAGATTAAACTTAGATAAGATTTCACATGCTTATTTCAACTATCGTTCTATCATCTACTCTATGTATCACATATCTTGATAAGGCTCTAGACATCTAATCTAGACTACTCTTTCTTCTAGACTGATGTCACTCCTTTTCACTTAGGTTGCATGAACACCCACTACTCTCCTGTGTGAGGGACACATTTTTATATTTACATATATTTAATAAAATATTATATAGTTTTTCTCCGAGAAAGAAGGCGTCAGAGAAAACTGTCGAGGCTCGAGCCGATTGGAAAACAAAACCAAATCAGCAAAATCGAGTGTCCCACACACAGTAGATAGTCTAGTGTCATGTCACCTAGTGAAATGGTGAGAACATGGTGTAGACTAGTGTAGCTACCCAATACATATGAGCTCTATATGGAAAGGGTTTCTCACACTTGTCTAAACCTAGTTCTCGAACATCTAGGTTCTAACTTAGAGGCTAAGTCAAACCTTATTCCTATAGAACAACTTACTAAGTTTCTAAGGTTTCATGTTAAAGGTTTAATTTATTTTTATGTTTCATGGTGAGCAATTGTTAGGTGTAGCTATTGTTTATGCTCTGATACCAACTGTGACGTCCCCGAATTTTTTTGGCTTCTCCATACCCTATTGGGAATGAGAGGTCGGAATCCGAGAACATCATCCAATAATATCAGAAAGCGATGCGGAAGCATAATACACATACATGAACATACAACCATAACATTCTCAACATTCAACATATTTATATTACAACATGAATTAAAATTGCAACTTACATTTACATAATTTGACGAAAACTTTATAAGTCTATGAACATGTATGCTAACAGGATCTTAACACAATAGGTACAACCTGGACAACTGCTCACTTCCCGTCTTTTATCCCAAGCTAGCTCTGAACCTAAAACATACGTGAAACAACGAATCAACACACAAGGTGTTGTGCACGTGGGCAGAAAGATACATATATTTATGGCTTTCATAATTTTGAAAAACATTTGTAGAAGGAAAGAAAATCATAGAAAACACTTCTTTATTAAGCGAAATACGCCAATTTAAGTCATTTTCCTAGATGAATTGCATTATCAAGGTGGACTAGTACCAAAACATAAATATTGGGCCCATCCCCATGTACCAAGTACTCTAGGGAAACTCCCCGTACACCGTGTGCTCTAGGGAGGTGTACTAGCCAACATTAATCCATTCCCTCGTAAGGGGGATAATGAACACCTTAAATAACTACAAATCATCTACTTATCATTTATGTTTATAAGTGATAAAACATCGAGTACTATATAGTGCTACTACATCCAATATTTGCGAATAGAAGAGAGCATACATACATATCATGATTGCAAGCAAGAAAACCATAGTCATATACTTAAATAAAAACCCACGTACCTGAATTTTGAGATTTCTAACTTATCCTTGATCATCTAGAAGTCTGGTCATCACCTGATTAAGACAAGACCACATACTATCATCAGATTCTCATCATCTTAACCCTAGTCGTGTTCATTAGGGTTTATATTATCTCATTAGGATATTCCAACGTTTACTTGCATTATTGTCTTATATTTATCTTACTGATGTCATTTTCCAGATTATGATTCATTATCTGAATATTAGGGTCCATATCCTTTTTGTGCACATAATAACCCTAGTTTATATACATTATTCAAGTTAGGGTTACAACCCATGTATTAAGAGTCATCTTCATATAACACGAATTTCATGTACAAAACTGGTCTCACATTTACATATTATCTTTCAATTACAGATATGAGAATGTTCTGTGAATTTCATCATTTATTGAGCATGTATGCATTAATTACATTATCTTTAGTGTTATTAGCCCTAATTAGCCATATTAAACAAATTATATGATTTCGTACATAAACATGACCATATTTGACATCATATGCATTATAAACATGATTATAGACTAACTAACATTTTCCATAATTTAATATCATCATTTGACATTTATTACTCATGAAACAAGCATAGCACATCTTACATGATATCACTATTATTTAATCATCAAAAGTCTGATATTACTATTCCATCTTGTTCTATGCATTTTTCTGAGAATTTTGGTATATTATATGTATTTTTCTGATCATCGACATAATTTCTATGAATTATCTACGATCTAGGTATTTATTGGAATTACTGGGCAAATTACCTTTTTGTAGCCAATCACTAATTGCCACGTGACTCTGTGGGGGCTCAGCTTCACTTGCCTCAATGGGGTTCGGCTGGTTCAGAAGTTGTGAACCCGGTTCAGCTTGGTCTGACCTGGTCCTCTTTCTTTCCCGTTCTGTGTTTTCTCTCGCGATCTCTCTCTCGATCAGGCATACGCGAGAGCCCGTTCTCTCGGGCTCACGAGTCCCGCCGCCTGGCCGCCGTCGTTGTGAGTCCCATCTGCCTCACGATGCTGCTGGTGAAGGAAGACCTCCTCCGATATCCCAGTTGGCTGGTATGGTTAAGAGAGAACCGATCGGTTTAATTGGTTGGAGAACCTGGTCCGCCTCTGTATCCCCTTCTCTACAGACTAGCGTGCAAGGCAGAATTCTGCCGCCGCGGGATGGGCCTCCGACGAGCTCCCACACCTGCTCCTCGCTATCTTGGTCATGGTCTCCTCACCCAGAGATGAAGTCATCTTCTCTTTTGATGCTTCTGAGTCGGCACAGTAGGACAGAAGGTCCTAAACCCCCACCTTTAGACTCCTCCTAGAAGCGAGCTTCTGACCTCCATGCTCGTCCTTCCTACATGCGATCACAGGAAATCTGCATCTTGCCTCAATGATGGTCTTCGGACGCCATTGGGATGCCTGCTTACCGGTCCCTGGGCTCAACATCTCCAGCTGCTGGTAGTGAGCTCAGCCTACGGCGACCACCCCAACCCACATGCTACAACTAGAGCCGGTGAAGCTTGTCAATCAGATCTCCTTCGACTGGCAATTCTATACACCTCCATGTAGGTCTTCTGGTTTTTTGGATAGGATTAGCAGTGATGAGGGGAGTAGCAGGTCGAGGTTAAACTCCCTCGCCTTGCCCATATCCTCAAAGCTAGGGGACGATCGGTTCATCTGTACCTCCTAAACCAGGTGTTGCGTTTTCAATAACTGGAACTTATGATTAGATCTGAGTTTTGGGTGAGTCTCATTACCGGTATTTCCTTTTGGAGTGTTTAGATTCTCTCTTCTTTGTAGAGGTGGAAGATGAGGTCAAGATGGTTCAACCTCCTCTACAGTCATAGCATGTCCCCACAACTTTAGTTAATAAACGTCTACCAATATTTGCGGCTTGGTTTGTAGTATGGTAAAAAGACTCGTATAAATCAATCATACTTCAAGCATTCGATCTAAAATATTAAAGTCTAGGTATCTTTCAAGTAGCTAAGCCATATGATATAAAAATGTAAGCATTGGCTCCTTTGAAAGTAATCTAATTTCTCGACAAGTTTGATACCACAATATCTTGATCGTGCTATCAAATAATTCTTCCATAAACTTAGAAATAGTTGTGAAAACCTTGAATACCGATCAATCAATCCTCAATTCTTCATCAAACAAATTCAATCCGATAAGTGTGGTCGTTATCTATATCCAAAAATTCACTATATAATATTCAATCCAAACATATCACTAGATGGATGGTTAATCTCATAACCATTTAATTAGTTAGCAAAAGTCTTGCATCCCAATTGAAGTCAATTAGATGTCAAAATTATACATCATATCTCCAATCAACCCCTAGTTGTGTTTAGAGTTCATCATTGGATAGACAATTCATCAATTTGGTATCAACCATCAACTTAGATTTCATGATCCTCAATGCTACTTTAGGTTTCAGAAACCTGAAATTCAGGGTCATCACATGTCCAAATTAGGTTCAAGGTTGCTTATTGGTACATTAGATGATCTTTTATTGATTTAGGGGTACTCACAAAGGTGTGGTTTAAATTTTACGTCAATCAGAGGTTCCATGCATTTTATATGACCACTACATCATGTTCCTCATGTACATTTAGGGGTCAAAAGACTCATAATAGAGAATCCATGATCATAGTTCACCAAAACAAGATTTTATATCAGTGCTTTGTACATACCTTTTTCTTTTAAAGCATCAATGGAGCGTGATTCACCAAAAAAAAAAACAAGATTTTGGTTAAGACATGAGTTTATATCAACAAGATAGGGTATATGTTATAACCTCAATTTCCTAAGTATGTAATAAAAGGTGTGATTCTCTTTTACAGAATAAATGAAATATATTTCTTTGATTTGTGATGGATTTCGTATGAAATGGCCTTTATTGATTGATAATGGGCTTTGTTGGCCATTGAGCCCAATTGAAAAGAAAAGAGAAATAAAAAGGAAAAGGGGTTTAATTAATAAAAAGGAAAACATGAGAAATAGCCTTTTATAAGAGGATAAAGGCAAATAAATATTCCCTAAAATGATAATCCATGCCATTAAGATTTATTGAGGTCCAAGGGACCCAAAATAACAAGATAATGGCAAAGGAAAGGGAAAGTGTGTGGACAATATAACTATTTAAGTAATAACTTGTAATTGAAGAAAAGGAGTCATCTTGTTTTGACAATGATCCCAAATTTGGCATAATGGGAGATGAAATCATAAATAGGATTCCCTTAAAAGTTGAGGTAAAAATGAATTATGAATCGAGAGTTATGGTATTTTCAAATTATCCTCAAAATGTGATTTATATTGAAACTAGGAAAAATTGTTTCCTTTTGTTTGAGCGCAAACGATGTGGGTCGTTGGATCTTGATGCAACAAGCACCACTCATCATCAAAGTCCCAGCGGGACATGGAATTAGATTGAGTACATGGGGATTTTCCCCTTTGATTTCCGATCAACTCAGTATATGAGCACTCATGGAAGGTGTACCATTAGGTTTGGGAGAGAGAAACACATGTTCTCGACCCTAGGTTGGCTGGCTTTCAATGCATCTACACGAAAATCCCAAATCGCCCGAGGTTTAGGGCGGCGGCAGGGTTGAAGGAACCCTAGAGAAGCCCCCATATCCTATAAATAGACCATCACATGCTCCCTCATACCCTCGCAAACCGAGGTGGCTACTTCCCAAGTCCCAGAACCCTCTCCCTCTCTCGATTGCTCTTGCTCTGACAAGGTCCAACCACGGCACCACCACATTGTTCAAGTAAAGAAAGGGAGGAGGATGAAGAGCGGAAACCGTTGGATTGAGATCCACGGTGAACCCATGTGAAGATCCAACGATCCCAGGACTAGCACGCTCACTTGGCTCATGTAGTGGAGGTGATCAATGTGGAGCGTCAGATCTAGAAGCAGACCAGTGGTGCATTGATCGAACGTCTAGCAATTTTTGGTAAATTCCTATCTCTGCTCGAATAATACAGAAATAGATAGGAATCTCCTATGAGAAAACTTTATATATGAAAGTTTCTTAGAAAAATTTAAGGAACACGATAAAAATGGTTTGATAACCTGATTCTATCTCGTTTTAAAAAAGTACATTAATTTGGTAGAAAAAGGTATTAAAAGGGTAATTGAAACCCTAATTGTATATAGAGGGTGAATCTTTGTGGATTAATAGGTTAATATTAACCTATTGATTATGAAGATAGAGTTTTCATCTGTTTTGAATGCAAAGTTAGCTAATTTTGGTTTTTAATATTTATATGAAGGATAATACATATGGAAACCCTAATTTAGGGTAAAAGAAGAGAAAAACTTTGTTGATTTTGAATTAGGGAAAAAGGTTGCTAAATAATGATCCTAAGTCTGTTAGGAGTAGTAAGATGAGAAATTTAGGGTTTTTATATAGTTTTTATAAATTAGGATTCATAATGTTAAAAGTGGAGGCAAAACCCTAATTTCAAAGGAAACCCTAAAAATGAATAGAAATCCTTAGAAATAAGATGAGTTTGGTTAAATCTTGATAAAAGGAAATTTGTATATTTATTTTAGGATTTTTGTGCATAATTGGTTGCTTGGCTGAGATTTCTCTATTCGATTAATTTTGTCTCAAAATCTGCAATCACAGGTATGTGGTTACATTTATGATTAACCGCCTTAGTTTCATGATGATTCTCGGAGATTTTATCGGTTGTTTGAAATAAACTGCTTAGATGACTTTTATTTCATGCAACTATAAAGTGACTAAGATTATCACTATATATATATATATATATATATATATATAAAACTGGATTAGATATGGATCCTCCTTTGTGGCTTTGCAAATGCTAAAAAGGGTAACCTAGAGTAAGGTCTAGGCTATCATGAGTTAGAAATTGGGCTACCCACGTGTAGTGTCATGCGACTCTATAGCTACCTACGGGTAGTGCCATGTGACTCAACCTCAGAAACTAATTCACCGGCTAGGTAGGATCATGAGGGGTTCAATGGGGATCTACCATAAGAAAGGTAGCATCTAGGTCCACTGCAGGGACAATGCAAAGGTTAGGGTATGTATGGATCATGCAGTTATATTTAAAACATAAAGTTGGTTGTTAAACTATAATTAATAGCAATAAATTTTTATGGATAATTGCACAATTAATCTTTCCCCCACATACCAGCTTCATGCTGACCGACGTTTTGTTTGTCGACGTTTTAGGTACAAACCCAAAAGGACAAATAGTAAATTGGCATATTGTGACTACATGAATTAAAGTGCAAGGAGGATTAGTTAGAATAGAATTCGTGTGTGGATAGAAGTTTAGAAATCCAAGTTTTTCAAAGGTATGCAAAAATTTTATCTTTTTTACATCTTTTTAGTACAGTCTGGTAAAGTTTGATAATTATTAATGTTTATTTGTCGAACCTTTGATTCAGAAATTTGGATAATGGTTCTGACCTCCTGGTCTCCCCTAATTGGGGGTTACTGGAAGGTAGGGTTGTTACATTTGGTGTCAGAGCCAAGGTTCCTCACTTAACCATTAATACTTATTAAATTATACAAACTCTATAGAACCCAAGGGAGTAATTAGAGGATTATCCAAAAGACAGAGGTGTCTAGAAAAGGATCACGACCAGGGGATGGCAATATTTTCCTCTACACCGCTAGTCAGAATACGAAGACTCCCAGATCTGTGTGACTGTCTGGCCAAAGTCTAAGGGTATGATTCAAAATAAGATACCTATATGACTCTCTCATCTTATTCATCCCTTCTAATCACACATTCTATTAAGGATTTTAAGAGTTAGGGTTTCTCTCTCTCTTCCTCGCCCTCATGTGGTATGGGTAAGTTAGGGATTAAGGAATCCTCCATCAAATTAATAAAAGATATGTAATAACACGTCATCGACATAAGTTTAATTAGCTTAAAGGTATAGACTAAAGGGGTCTATGTGTATGCTTATGCAGATGGATCGCATGAAGACAATGGTTGTCCTAGATGCCACCAATGGTGGTGGACCTTCATGTAAAGGAAAGGTGTCTTTCGAGAAGAGGAAGAGGAACCACAGTGGAGATTCTTCAAAGAAGAGGAAGAGAACTAAAGAAACCACTCACGAGCTCCCTAATCCTGACCTGATACCCTTCAGCAAACTTTATCAAGAAGAAGACCAAGGGTACGAGGAGCAACATGTATACAAGGAGGTGGGTCGGATGGAAGAGGACCAAGCTGATGGTCTCGAACCAACCATGATAATCCACACCCCTGATGCTTTGTGGATGGAACAACAGAAGAAGCTGACAGAGGCCATTAGCACCTTGGCCCTCTGAGACTTGGCTAGAGGTGAGAATGGCAAGCCACATCCTATTTGTCCTCGACTGGGAGCCACCATCTTAGACTTTGTCAAGCTGAACATTGAGAAGTTCTGGGGAGAAGATAAATCAGAGGTGTTCGACAAGGCAAAAGCTTGGCTGCTTGCAGTCGAGAATGGATTCTACATGCTTGAGGTACAACCGAGCAAGAAGGTCCTCTTTGTTGCTCACCTCCAGGAAGGAGCATCTAAGATATGGTGGGAGACTCACATCATAGGCCGAGATATGACTGAGGAACCAATGGCATGGGCTAACTTCAAGACGATCTTCACCACCATATTCATCCCTGTCTCATCTAAGAAGGAAAAGGAAATAGAGTTCACCAACATGACTCAAGGAAACTCATCTGTGGCAGACGTTGGGCACAAGTTTCAAATCTTGGAGTGTTTTGGGCATATGATGGATGAGGAAAGAAGGGTGGATCACTTCATAGAGCATCTTCACCCTGCCATCAAGCCCCGTGTGATGGAATGTAAACCTAAAACCTTCATCGAAGCTTACAACACTGCTTTAGACATGGAGAGGACAATGATACCAGTTCAGTATCCACCCAGGGGATATTTTGGTTTCACTGAAGGAACCCAAGGCCAGAAGAACAACCACAAGAAAGGTCAAGGGAGTAATCATGCCAAGGGAAGACATGGAGGAAAAGGGAATCCACATCAAGAGAACAACCGACCGCAATGTCGCACCTACAGAAAGGGGCACGCCGGTGAGTGCCGCTACAATAAGAAGACATGCTTTTGGCGCCATCAAGAAGGACACATCCAAGCTGTTTGTCCTCTTCCAAATCCAAGAGGACTAGGACAGGTAGCAGCCCCACCAGTAGCAGCCCCACCTGTGGCAGCTCCACCTATAGCTGCATCCCAACCGCTGGAGAGAGAAGACAAGCTCGGGTGTTTTCCATTGACAATGAGGAGGCTCAATCTAATCTAATCGGTTGATCGAGGGTAATAACAAGTTTTCTTTTATGTTTGAAGATAAGCATGTAATGGTCTAATGTATGGTGAAAAACAATGTCGACATGCTTGAAGTCATGGGACACAATGTAAAAGCTTTGTTTGACTCTGGATCTACTAATACTTTCATTTCAAGAAATCTCACAACCATGCTTTGTTTTAGAAATCAAGGATTTAGGGTATGTCTTAGATATTACAACCCCAAGTGGTTGGATCTTTACATCTCTTTTAAAAACTCTGGTAATACCTGTGAAATATCGAGATCATGAGTTTCCTACAGACTTTATCCTTCTTGATATGAATGACTTTGATGTGATCATTGGTATGGATTGGATTTATACTTATAGGGCCAATATTGACTGTAGGGAGAAGAAAGTGATCATTAAGAAACCGGGTCACACACCTTTTGTCATTAAGGGTAGGAAGGATGCCACTACTAGCCTATATGTGTCAGCCTTGAAAGCGGAGTGGATGATAAGTAATGGTTGTCAAGCTTTCTTGGCAGTAGTTATCGAGCTAGAACCCAGGGTGCAATCCTTAGAGGAAATAGAGGTAGTTAGGATCTATGTAGATGTTTTTCTAGATGATATAGTTGGGATTCCTCCTGGGAGAGAGGTGGATTTCTCCATAGAGCCAGCTCCCAGGACAAGCCCTATTTCATGAGCACCTTATAGAATGGCCCCTACGGAGTTGTTTGAGTTGAAGAAACAATTGTAGGAATTGCTATACAAGGGTTTTATCCACCCTAGCACATCACCATGGGGAGCACTGGTTCTTTTTGTAAAGAAAAAGGATGGTTCGCTCTGAATGTGCATAGACTACCAGATGATCAACCAGGCTACAATTAAGAACAAGTATCCTTTACCCTAGATAGATGACTTGTTTGACCAGTCGAAGTTAGCTCGAGTCTTTTCCAAGATCGACTTGAGAACGGGTTACCACCAGTTGAGAGTCAAGAATGAGGACATCTCAAAAATAGCTTTTAGAACATGTTATGGCCACTATGAGTTTGTGGTTATGCCTTTTGGGTTGTCCAATGCACCCAGTGTTTTCATGAACCTTATGAATAGTGTATTTCAACCCTTCCTTGATTCGTTTGTCATAGTGTTCATAGATGACATACTAGTTTATGCAGATGACTTGGATCAACACCGAGACCACCTAGGTAAAGTCCTTGATATCTTGAGAAAGCAGAAGTTTTATGGGAAATTATCTAAATGTGAGCTTTGGATAGACCGATTCATGTTCCTAGGACACATCATCTCAGGAGGAATGATCGCTATAGATCTGAAAAAAGTGTCGACAGTTCAAGACTGGCCTACACCAAAGAACCCCTCCGAGATTCTAAGCTTCTTGGGGTTAGCAGGATACTATCGGTGCTTCATTATGGATTTCTCAAAGACCGCCTTGCCTTTGACCATGTTGACTCGAAAGGATGTGAAGTTCGTGTGGATCGATATATGTGAGGTTTATTTCCAGGAGTTGAAGGAGAAGCTGACCTCTGCCCCAGTTTTGACTTTAACGTCAGGCAATGAGGGTTTCATGATTTTCACCAACGCATCAAAGATGGGACTTGGTTGTGTGTTGGAACAAAATCGACATGTGGTTGCATATGCCTCTCGACAGCTCAAGCCCAATGAGGTGAATTACCCGACGCATGACTTTGAACTGGCTACTATCATCCATGCATTGAATATCTGGCAGAATTACCTATATGGAGCTACCTTCGAGATCCTCACTGACCATAAGAGCCTAAAGTACCTTTAGATAGAAAGAGACTTAAACGTACGACAGTGACGATGGATGGAGTACATGAAGGATTATGACTTCACCATCGCCTATCATCCAGAAAAGGCGAATGTCGTAGTTGATGCTTTAAGTCAGAAGCAGCTCAGATGTGCAGCTGTTTTATCTAGCCAGTGGAAGAGTTTAGAAGAACTTGTGAAGTGGATTCCACAACTCTTAGAGGATCGAGTTCGATTGGCCAATATCCAGATACTGTCTGAATTGTTGAGTGAGATTGTAACAACACAGTTGGCCAGTGGGGAACTTGATAAGATGAAGGGCTTGATGAAGAAGCCACATACCCATCTTTCATTGGGAATAGAAGGAGGGATCAGATACGAGAATCATATATGGGTTCCTAATGACTCACCATTGAAGGAATGTATCCTACAAGAGGCTCATTGTTCTAAGTACACAGTGCACCAGAGAACAACCAAGATGTTTAAGGACATGCAGAGGTTTTTCTGGTGGCCAGGGATGAAGAGAGATATTGCATCATATGTGGCCAGCTATCTTACGTGCCAAATGGTGAAGGCTGAAAACCAACAACTCGGTGGACTGTTATAGTCTATAGAGATTCCAAAATGGAAATGGGAGCAGATCAACATGGATTTTGTGGTGGGTCTACCTCTGACTAAGAAAGGTCATGATGATATATGGGTTGTGGTAGATCACCTTACCAAGTCAACACACTTCCTTGCCCTAAAGACCACTGCCAAAGTGTTAGACTTAGCTGAGTTGTATATCAGAGAGATAGTGTGGTTGCATGGTGTACCCAGTTCCATCATCTCCAATAGAGACCCAAATTTTACTTTCAAGATGTGGAAGCAAGTTCAAGAGGAACTAAGTACAAGATTGAGATTCAGTACCGCATATCACCACGAGACAGATGGTCAGTCAAAAAGGACAATAAAGACCTTAGAGGATCAGCTGAGAGCTTGTGTTCTCGATTGGGGTGTATCTTGGGAGCCTACTTACCGTTAGCTGAGTTTGCCTACAACAACAGCTACCAAGCCAGTATGGGGATGCCTCCATATGAAGCTCTTTATGGGAGACCGAGTCGGTCACCACTTCACTGGGATGATGTTGGTGAAAGGACCTTGTTGAGGTCAGATGAACTCTAAGTATATGTCGATAAAGTCGCTTTGATCAGGCAAAGGATAAAAAGAGCCCAGGATCGACAAAAGTCGTATGTTGATGTGAAGCGGACTGACGTGCATTTAACTATGGGAGAGCATGTTTTTGTGAAAATCTGGCCACTCCGAGCTATAGCCAAGAACAAAGGAAAGTTGAGTCCCCAATATGTGGGTGTGTTTGAAGTGTTAGAACGAATTGGTGAAGCCGAATATCATTTGGCGTTACCCCCTCAATATAGTATGATGCATGATGTGTTTCACATGTCCAATCTGAAGTGATATGTGCAAGATCTGAGCCATGTGTTGAGCATTGAACCCATTGAGCTTCAAGGGAAGCTAACTTATCCTGACTTACCTTTGCAAATTCTAGATACCAATGTAAAAGAGCTCAAAAATAAGAATATAGAGATGGTAAAGGTTCTTTGGAAGCACCATGGAGAGGATGAAGCCACATGGGAGCTGAAGACAGACATGGAAAAGGCATATCCTAATTTGTTTGTTTGATTGTTGAATTTTGAGGGAAAAATTCCTATAAGGAGGGGAGGATATTATAACCTCAATTACCTAACTATGTAATAAAAGGTGTGATTCTCTTTTACAGAATAAATAAAATATATTTCTTTGATTTGTGATGGATTTCATGTGAAATGGCCTTGATTGATTGATAATGGGCTTTGTTGGCCATTAAGCCCAATTGAAAAGAAAAGAGAAATAAAAAGGAAAGGGGTTTTATTAATAAAAAGGAAAATATGAGAAATAGCCTTTTATAAGATGATAAAGGAAAATAAATATTCCCCAATATGGGAATCCGTGCCTTTAGGATTTCTTGAGGTCCAAGGGACCCAAAATAACAAGATAATGGCAAAGGAAAGAGAAAGTGTGTGGACAATATAAATATTTAAGTAACAACTTGTAGTTGAAGAAAAGGACTCTTATTCTTTTGACAATGATCCCAAATTTTTCATAATGGGATTGAATCATAAACAGGATTCCCTTAAAATTTGAGGTAAAAAGGAATTACGAATTGAGAGTTATGGTATTTTCAAATTATCCTCAAATTGTGATTTATATTGAAAATAGGAAAATTGTTTCCTTTTGTTTGAGCGCGAAGGATGTGGGTCGTTGGATCTTGATCCAACAGGCACCACTCATCATCAAAGTCCCAATGGGACATGGACTTAGACCGAGTACAGGGGGGATTTTCCCCTACGATTTCCGTTCAACTTAGTGCATGTGCACTCATGGAAGGTGTACCATTGGATTTGGGAGAGAGAAACAAAGGTTCTTGACCCTATGTTGGCTGGCTTTCAATGCATCTACATGAAAAGCCCCAATTGCCCGAGGTTTAGGTCGGCGACAGGGTTGAAGGAACCCTAAAGAAGCCCTCATATCCTATAAATAGACCCTCACACGCTCCCTCACACCCTCGCAAACCTAGGCAGATACTTCTAGAGTCCCAGAACCGTCTCCCTCTCTCGACTGCTCTTGCTCCGATGAGGTCCAGCCGTGGTGCCACCGCATTGTTCGAGTAAAGAAACGGAGGAGTACGAAGAGTAGAAACCATTGGATTGAGATCCACAGTGAACCCACACGAAAATCCAACGATCCCTGGACTAGTGCGCTTACTTAGCTCGTGTAGTGGAGGAGATCGACGCAGAGCGTCAGATCTAGAAGCGGACTAGCGGTGCATCGATCGAACATCCAATGATTTTTGGTAAATTCCTATCTCTGCTTGAATAATCTAGAAAAAGGTTTTCTTTGCAAAAAATTCATAGAAATAGCTAGGAATCTCCTATGAGAAAACTTTATATATGAAAGTTTCTTAGAAAAATACAAGGAACAAGATAAAAATGGTTTGATAACCTGATTCTATCTCATTTAACAAAGGTACATTAATTTGGTAGAAAAAGGTATTAAAAGGGTAATTAGAAACCCTAATTGTATATAAAGGGTGAATCTTTGTGGATTAATAGGTTAATTTGAAGAGTATTAACCTGTTGATTATTAAGATAGAGTTTTCTTCTATTTTGAATGCAAAGTTGGCTAATTTAGGGTTTTAATATTTATATGAAGGATAATACATATGGAAATACTAATGTTGTTTTGATTCCTAAGTGCAGGTACCCAAAAAGTATGAATGACTTCCGACCTATCAGCTTGTGCAATACCTTATATAAGATCATTTCAAAAGTTATGGTGAACAGAATGAAATTTCTCCTTGTTGATATAGTTATGGAGAATCAAAGTGCCTTTATACCTGGGCGTTTAATCATTGACAACACTTTGATTGCATTCGAAATGTTCCATAAAATGAAAAGGCAGAAGAAAGGAAAGAGAGGCACCATGGCAATCAAGCTGGATATGAGCAAAGCCTACGACCGGGTTGAGTGGCATTTCATCTCACAAGTCATGATGGCCTTTGGCTTCGATAGAAGCTGGTCCAAGAAGATATTCAAATGTATTTCAAGCACGTCCTTCTCTGTTATCATAAATGGGAGACGGAAAGGGCACATTGTGCCACAAAGGGGACTTAGATAGGGGGACCCAATATCTCTGTATCGTTTCCTCCTTTGTGCAGATGCCTTCTCCAATATGCTTAGGAAAGCTGCTGATCTAAACCTCATACATGGAGCCAAGGCTAACCAGAAAGGACCGGTCATATCTCATCTATTTTTTGCTGATGATAGCATTCTGTTAGGAAGGGCTACACCGTAGGAAGCTTTAATGATAGCTAACATTATTGTCTGCTATGAAAAAGCTTCAGGGCAGAAGATTAACATTGTAAAGTCGCAGGTGTCTTTCATCTGGAATGTGAATACAACAAATAAAGATGAGGTGAGAGGGATTCTGAAGATGCATCAAGTTGACAAGCATACCAAGTATTTGGGGTTGCCGATTGTCATAGGTCAGTCGAAGAAGGCCACCTTCAAAGCCATAACCGATAGACTGTGGAACAGGCTGAATGGGTGGAAGGAGAAGGTTCTTAACCAGGCTGGTAAAGAAGTACTAATCAAATCAATAGTGCAAGCTCTTCCTACCTATATGATGGGTGTGTTCTAGCTGTCGAGCAACACCATCGAGGACATTACGAGAATGATTGCTAACTTTTGGTGGGGCACCATAGAAACAAAAAGAAGGATACATTGGGCGTCTTGGGACAAGTTGTGCAAGTCTAAAAAGGAGGGCGGCCTCGGCTTTAGGGATCTAAAAACGTTTAATTTAGCTTTATTGGCTAAGAAAGTGTTGAGCTTGCACTCCAACAGAGAGTCCTTGTGTGCCAAAGTATTATCAGAGAAGTACTATGGAGGAGGAACTATCATAGATTCTTATAGAGGTTTCGATACTAGTTATACTTGGCGAAGTATCTGGGGGATGAAATCTCTAATGAAGGAAGGCCTAAGGTGGTCCATTGGGGAAAATTCAAAGGTGAGACTATGAGGCGAACAACGGTTATTGAACAGAAAGGGATACTGTGACAAACATCAGTTCATCAGTGATGAAGAAGAATGGTTGGTGTCAGAAATCATAGATAAGGACATGCTATCTTGGAAGGTGGAGTACATCATGGAGCTCTTCTCGGATGAAGATATTGAAGTCTTGAGTAGATATCCACCCTGCTTCGATAAGACAGATACTCTCTACTAGTACCCAACAAAGAATGGTATTTTCACTGTTAAAACAACATACTGGTTGGGGTTTGGCGACTTTAAGATCAATGCAAACCCTTCAGGGGTTAAATCCGTCTGGGAGGAAATATGGAAAATAAAGGTCCCGCCTAAGTTTAAAGCTCTTATTTGGAGGATGTGCAAAGGTTATCTGGCGACCGGGTCTATCCTGGTTAGATGGCATATGCAGATTGAGGAGGCCTGTCAGTTCTACAACCATCCTCATGAAGATAGCTATCATGTTATGTTTGATTGTAAAATGGCAAAAGTGTTATGGGCGCATCTAAGACTGCTACCCAGCATAAGCCAAACACCGAGAAGAGATATGGAAGGGAGCTGGAATTGGATTATCAGGAGGATTGATAAGATGACAGTGGTTAATATTATAATAGCCTGCACCACAAACTGGAAAGTCAGAAACAAGTTGATCTTCTGTAAGAAAATGGTCGAGCCTATTCCTCTGTTTACCAACTTGTTGGCTTGGTCAACTCAAGGTAATATTACTGATAGCGTTAGGCTTATGACTAAAAAGCAGAGCAAGATAAAGCAGTAGCAAAGGCCGGCTGGTGGTATAATCAAAATTAATACTGACTTGGCTTGTTCAGAGGCGCAGAACAAAGTTACTGCTGGGGCTATTTTCTGAAACCAGTACGGTCAGCTGGTGGGTGCATCATACTAGAACTGCTTTGGGAAATGGAAGAGCAATGAAGTTGAAGCTAAAATGATTTTTCTAGCATTAAGGAAAGCGATCAAATGGGGTTTTCCCAAAGTTGAGGTGGAAACATATGCTAGCTTTGTTTCTACAGATATCAACATGCTGACTTCCGGGTGTACTCCTTACTTGAAAATTATTGAGAAGATCAAGGTGACCAAGGCTTTATTTTCATTCTGTAACTTTTCTTTTGTCAACAGGGATTGTAATGTGGCTGTCCATAATTTGGCTAAATGGGGTAATAGGCAGAACGTCTCTTATTGCTAGGTTGATGATTTCCCCAACTTTTGTATGAAGGATGTAAAAGATGACCTGATTAGTAATATATCATGATTTCTGTTCAAAAAAAAAATACATATGGAAACCCTACTTTAGGGTAAAAGAAAAGAAAAACTTTGTTGATTTCGAATCAGGGAAAAAGGTTGCTAAACAATGATCCAAAGTTTGTTAGGAGTAGTAAGATGAGAAATTTAGGGTGTTTATGTAGTTTTTCTAAAATAGGATTCATAATGTTAAAAGTGGAGGCAAAACCCTAATTTCAAAGTAAACCCTAAAAATGAATAGAAATCCTAAGAAATAAGATGAGTTTGGTTAAATCTTGATAAAAGGAAATTTGTATATTTATTGCAAGATTTTTGTGCATAATTGGTTGCTTGGTTGAGATTTCTCTATTTGATTGATTCTGTCTCAAAATATGCAATCACATGTATGTGGTTACATTTATGATTAAGGAGTGGGCTACCTACGGGTAGTGCCATGTGACTCAACCTCAGAAACTGATTCACCGATTAGGTAGGATCATGAAGGGTTCAATGGGGATCTACCATAGGGAAGGTAGCATACAGGTCCACTGTAGGGATAGCACAGAGGTTAGGGTATGTATGGATCGTGTAGTTATATTTAAAATGTAAAGTTAGTTGTTAAATTGTAATTAATTACAATAAATTGTTATGGATAATTGCAGGATTAATGTTTCCCCCACATACCAGCTTCATGCTGACCGACGTTTTGTTTGTCAGTGTTTTAGGTACAAACCCAAAAGGAGAAACAATAAATTGGCATATTGTGAATACATGAATTAAAGTGCAAGGAGGATTAGTTAGAATAGAATTCGTGTGTGGATAGAAGTTTAGAAATACAAGTTTTTCAAAGGAATGCAAAAATTTTATTTTTTTTACAGCTTTTCAGTATAGTCTGGTAAAGTTTGATAATTATTAATGTTTATTTGTCGAACCTTTGATTCAGAAATTGAGATAACGGCTCGGACCTATTGGTCTCCCCTAATTGGGGGTTACTGGAAGGCAGTGTTGTTACAGTATAAGAATTCACTTTCAAAGTAGGGCGGATGTTCTCAAGTTTTGTCATCATAGGATTCCACATCATAATCAACACATCTACATACATTCAATCATCAACATAGATTCCACATGTGATAGGACATCCACACCTAAATTATCATAAGGGATAGGTTATTCCCTGATTTGAGAGAAGAAGAAAAGTGAGATGAATCCACATAGCATTAAGGTTTAAGAACCACAATTCAAGGCACCAAGGTCACATTAGGAAAATTGGGTTCAAACATAACAATATAGAAAGATGGTGGACCATAGTCATCAAAGTCACAACACATCATAATGTTACTAATTTCAAAGATATAAATGAGTTTCATGCACAAGATAGGTCAAACACAACACATGAAGCAAGAGTATGGCCTGACCATGCCCTTAGAGCCATATGAGTAAACATAGCAAAAAGGGAACCTAGGAATGATACTATAGTCAAGAAGGGATATAGATAACCAATCTTTGAGGCTGATTAAGAATTAGTCCAAATTAAGGAGCATGATTTGCAATCTAGGGCAAAGTTCATCATTTATATTCAAAACATGTCACATGAGTGCATTAGAGTTCATCATTGAGAAAGAAGGTTGATTATGATTCTCAATATACTCAACATGTCTGCAAGTTACTGATGTGATGGATACAAAAAGTATGGGTGCATCATGCCTTCAATATTGTACCTAGTCATGCATTTATTTCATTTAAAAAATTAATGATTACACCTTTTAAGAGAAGCAGGATGAACCAGGGTTTGAAACCTAGTCTGTTGGATAGGTCTTCTCGAGAGGATCAACATGATATACATATTTGTTATATTTGGTCAAAATGTGAGGAAGTTATGTATTTTGAAATTTTACATCAAAACTATAGAGAAACTACATAATGTGTTACCTTCATCATTTTCCTAATGATCTGGGCCATTGAAAATCCGATCCAGCGACCTTCGCCAAGCGTACTCCCAGTAGACTAGGCTCATGTGGCACCCAGGGATTGGCCCACTCTTTTCCATCCCATGGTGCATGGCTGTCCTGAAACCATTTTGACAGCCACCTGTAGTTGAGGATCATGCACCACCGTTCACAATTGCCAGCCGTTGCACTGTGACACCCACCAATACCCTAACCCACCCTGTTACTCTCAGTGTTGCAAGTCTTGGCCGCACCTTGTTATTCACCAGAGAGGCGGCGAAGGAGGGGTGTAACTACCCTGAAAGTGCTCAAAATTGGGTTGCACGTACGTCTGAAGGCCATAGGAACTTGTCTCTACCATCGGTTCGAGCGGTGGTGACGTGTAGGAGAAATGCCCCACTTAGGGTTTCATGGCGGCGCTGCCCAACATGGGGAGGAGGAAGGATCTAGGAAGTGTTTTGGGTGTGGATTAAAGAGGAAGACAAGGGGGGAAGATGAGGGGTACCGAGGTGTGGAGGTTGGGGTTTAATTTTTGCAAGAAAGGGATCAGAATGATGCCAATTGGAGGAAACAAAGGGGACAAAAGAAAATAGTAGTGCCTCCCCCGCTAATCTCTGTACATAGGTCAAAGACAACACAAAAACCGTTGTATGGGTGGACCATCGTGGTTCAATGGAGATTCGACGATCCAGTAGTGTTGTGCCCACCTACCACGTTGGTTTATCGGATGGGTCGAGGTACCATTGAGCCCAACGAGGGATTAACCCTCACAAGAAAACAACAAAATTCCAAAGTAATTTGAGACAATTGGAAAAGGCCATAACTTGGGCTAGGAATGTCGGATTGAGGTGATTCTTGCACCGTTGGATTCAAAAGTGAACCCTCCATCTTATGAAAGATTTTATAGATCAGAGTGACCATATCTATCAAATTTTAGGTGAAGTGGTGAATCATTAGAGAATGAAAGTTAGTTCAAAAGAGAAAATTAAAAGTACCCATTATGTAAATTTGTCATTGATGTGATCAAATTGGAGAATCAACATACTCCAAAAATTGAATCAATATCCCATTGAGTCATTTGAAAAATAAGAGAGAGAAATATTACATGAGAGGAGTGAAAAAAACTAGGTTGTCACATATAGTTTCACCATGGCATACATTGTATTCAAATTCTATTTCATTAATGATTATTCACCCTTTACTTTGGACTAAAAACCTATAGCAAGTATTACCTACTCCTAGAAAATAAACACTTCCTAAACTATAGCAAACCCATTCCCATAGTAGTTTAGAAATTAGTTAGTTGCATTGTTGAAAACTTTAGGTTGCTCTCTCATAGATGTAATCCCAAGGTACGATGTAGGCTATGTGGATATGTTATTTGTCCAACCCCTAACCCTTCGGCCAAAGAAATTTTGGGGGTTTATGACTCTGATTATGGATATCATTCATTAACAGTTTGATAGAAGATCATATATTCACGTACCAAATGAAGAAAATAGATTATCGATTAATAGAATTGAAATATAAAGCAATACTAGCATAATCCCAGTATTGATTTATGTTTCAATTCTATTAACCCAGGTCATAAGGAATATGGGTTTTAGTCCCACATGATTACTATCATCATACAAAGAGAGTAAGAGTAAGAAAATAGGCTAATCTTTGGAAAATAAATGTAAAAACCTTTGGACAAGTCATCACAGAGATCCCCTCTGGTGAATACCTTGATCTACAATGTTTTAGTTGCAAATCTTCCCTCCAGAAGTGCTCAAAGTGTCAATTTTGTGGCTATCTCCTTCTCTCCTCCTCTCCTGACTTTGTGCTCTACTTTAACATGACAGAGCATGATACCTCCTTTTGACCACACTCCCCTTAGGTCATAAGTGGGGATTTTTCCGTCATTAAGTCACACTCATAGGATCTAACTTAATCTTAGATCTGAACTAATCACATAGTGTTAGTACCACTGATAGGTTGTTGGTGGCACCAAGTTGTTGGCTGAGTTGTAACCCTCAAACTTGTCAGTACTATTGATGTTGTGAGTCGATAGCAACTAGTTGATATCTTAAAGTTCTAATCTAACTTGAATGTTGAAGTTGGTACCAACGACATGCCAAACGGTGGCACTGAGACAATTATTTCTCAATTTCTAATG
This sequence comes from Alisma plantago-aquatica, assembly GCA_963693085.1. NCBI lineage: Eukaryota > Viridiplantae > Streptophyta > Magnoliopsida > Alismatales > Alismataceae > Alisma > Alisma plantago-aquatica. The sequence goes on from OY856413.1 coordinate 334,300,704, forward strand.
CTCCCTGGATTTTGAGTCAGTAGAACTGACTCCTAGTTTTGGAAGAATCGACGCCATTCTTGGTAGTACCGAACATGCTCTCGGTAGCATCAAGATTTCTGGATTTCCCTGTTAAAACTTTGTGCTCTGTTTGTACCACCGACACCTTCCATATTAGTGTTGAAATTACTTGAAACAAGGGAAAATAATATAACCCTAAATGATAGAGAATAAATTAACATTATTCATACAAAATAATAAATATCTGATGCAACATTGATTCATAGGCTAATGATATAAAACAATGAAAAACATATCTCTAGAGAAACATATTTGCAATTAATGCCCAAAAATAGCATGTGAAAAGTGACTGAAAACCAATGCATTAGGAAACCCTCGAACACAGGGTATTTGAAGGAGCTTTTAGATCTGAACTCACCATAATCCAGCCACCTCTTAGATTTGTACTCACAACAATCAGTTTCCATATATTTTCCATCCTCAAATGCTAACGCAACTTGTACTTGGTCTACCAATTCAAGAATAATGATGACTCATAAACATAGAATATACCTTTCAATAGAAATTGTCAAAACATACATACATCACAATATATTGAACCCTTAATGCACTAATGTAATGAAATGTATTGAATATACTTTCTTCCAATTGTTAGATGGCGGTTGTTAATTTTTGTGAATTTGAACTCATCTATGATATCATGATTTTTATGTGAATATGTACTTGTTCATGATAAAATTGTAGAGTGATGATGTCAGCATAATTCAAGTACATCTCCATGTAAGGAAGTTATCACTTGAATTTGGAGATATATTCAATTAATCTGTAATGTCTTGTTTGTTCAATGTGTGTTGATGATGTTGGTGGGGTGGGTTGGTTCACCATGTGCTTCTATGTTGAGAAGTATGTTCAACCTATGTTGCTAATGTGGAGGAGTCTATTTAACTTTCATTGTTAACTTTTGTTGTTAAATGATCAACACATAGACCACTTAGAGTCAAACTCTTATTGATAGGGTCAACCTATGGTTGTGATGTTTACTTATTTAGTTCTACGATCAATACCTAAACAAGTTTGTGTTGAAAAATGTGATTTATACTCTCGTGCACAACAAGGATTGTTTTTTACTAGTGTTTGGTTTGACTTTAGCTTCTGTTTATATCATATTGGTATGAAATTCAACAATGTACTTCAAACAACAATGAACTTATATTATCAAATCTAGTACAATCCTTGCAAATTGAAGTGATACCACCGACTGTATATTTGTGCTTGTGAGAGTGACACTTGTCTTGGAAGCTAGAAGTAGGAATATAATGACTTCCTAGAAGCTACATGAGGTACAATATTCATTGGTCATGTGAAATTTAGAAATAAGAGTTGTGTACTTCTTATAGTAGTAAATTGTCTATATGGGTTGGGTCATGTGAGACTCGGGTTGGGTTGCTTTGAAACTTGGGCCAAGTGAGATATTCTTTTGCAACATCCCAAAATATTTGAGTTGGATTTGGGTTTGGGTCCATTAGAGGAGAGTAGGGCCAGGTCTTAACAAATCCAACCCATTGACATTCCTAGAACGGAGAGATCATATGGAAGATAAAAATGCATAGATATTGAAGTGTATCTGACGCAAATTTACCGTGCGCAGAAACGCAAGTGAACGCGTTGAAGTAATATAGGCCTTTGTGAGGCTCGAGTCGAACTCAGGGATACGTGAAATTGTCGGAGACTCCTACTAACTACTCGCAATCAGCTAAGCCGATTAAATAGTTGAGAGTTGTTGTTAGAATTAAAAGAAAATAAAAATAAAACAAAACAAGCAATCGATTAAATGTTGGTTTAATCAATTCAAAAGGAGATCTTTAGGATTGTGGTTTCATCGTGGGTTTTCATTGTATTAAATTCTATATAGTTACTCAATTTTATCTCTCTCTCCGGGTAGTGGCCTGAAATCAGAATAGCCCATTGTCGTGGTACAATTCACTACCTATGTCAAGGTCGGTTCCACCACCGTAGAAACCTATACCCTAAACAAGGTGCATTAAAAATGACCTCTCGGTATCCACCATTAACCTTACACCACCTTGTTCAAGGGATTTGTCAATTAATGTAAATTCCATCTCTTTTCAACCATTAATTCTTCTTTCAAAGCAATTAAGGGCATTATATTATTATTATGGTGATCAAGCATAACAATATATTGCAGAAAACGAAATTATACCACAGATTTAAGCGATAAGATATGAATTACTATTATAAAATTGACATACAATGAATTCTCGGGCTACTCCCGGTCCTAAAGACAAAGGGGATTAGCCCCGCATGTTCATCTCAGAGTACAACGTGGAGAAGAAAAAGGGAAACATGAAGAAAAACGTGATTGAGTGGTTAAACCCCTGAACGGAGAAGATCCAATCAATCCTTGGCGTGGAACACACTTTCTCCCGCCTTTCAGTGGTGGAAATCATCTTCTTCGGCATTCGGATCGACTGGGGTGTGCTCTCGTGCTCCGTTCTTCTCTCCTTGCTCTTCGGGATGTGTGCAGCGGCTAATGACGTGATGATTCCCTCTTGGGTTCCGTCATTAGGTATATTTCCCGAATTAGGTCGTCGATTAACCACAGCTATCCGATTAAGATTAATCTGAAACAAACTCATATCTGACGGTGTCAATACCATCGACGCGGGTCGATGGTATCGACCTAGCCTGATATCGGCAGTTCTTCTTTTCTTTCATCTTTGTGCCTGATGTCATCTCGATACCATCGACGCGGCTCGATGGTATCGACGAACCTGTAGCGACGATTTTGTCTTTTTGTGTCACTGTAGCTCCACTAGTCGATAGTATCGACATTTTGGTCGATAGTATCGACATTTTGGTCGATAGTATCGACTCACTTCTCGCCAGCAACCTGATGGTATCTCGATACCATCGACATCCCTGTCGATAGTATCAACTTTCTTCTGGTCCTTGCGGCTGGCAACCTGTGGTCTGGTCGATAGTATCGACCACCGTCGATGGTATCGACGATAGCAGATACTTGTTTTTCCTGAAATTAACACACGAAACCACATAAGTCCACACAAAACATATTCTTTTAATAATTAATACTCAAAATGCTGAAATAGGGGAAATTTGACATAAAGAAGTAGCATAGACCAAAGTGAATGAATTATGCAACATTAACTATGAAAATGACTAATAAATGCATAAAACACATATCAAACAAGTCTATAAATGTGACTCAAAATCATCGCATCAAACTCCCCTAAGCTTGAACATTTCTCGCCCTCGAGCAACTAAACCTTAGAATAGAATTGCCAGAGTCAACTAAAGAACAAAGCATCACAACAAACATCCCATATGACTCCCACCGGACATTCACATACCGTCCCTCTCTAACCACAAAATGATAATTACCCTAAAGGCGACAGTAATCATCCATAAAAGATATCAACCTCAAACTGATGAACACTATCACATAAGGCAGTTAACATAATAAAATTCGCCGGTCCAGACTTGGTGCATCTTATGATCTCCTATACTACGTTGCTCGCCCTAACTACCATCTACATGGAAGCAGTTCTCCTGATATTCACTAGTGAGGAGAAATTCACGGTGGCCTACCAATCTGACCAATGGGTGGATGAAATGGGTGGCTAATGGAAGAAGTGGAAGCATTATACGATTTCAACATGCATAAAACAAAAATGCCCTAATGCCTAAGATTGGGTGGAATGATGCATGCACTAACCATCCATCTCAAAATGAGATGGATATCTAATTAAGCTACATCATGTACTCACTCATCTTGAAATGCAGGTGAGATTATGTTCCTTTCTCCTTCTTATTCTAGTTGCTTCTAAATAACTTTTCTTTTTTTTCAATTTTAGATTTGCATATTTTTCTTTTTTTTAAACCCTTATATCCATAATTGACAATGAATACTTTATTGGGCTTATTTTTTCTGCATAACTTGAATATTTGCACTATTTAGAAGCTATGGAACAATTTAATTCACCATTAAAGAATAAATGAGGTACATGATATACTATATACATAAAAGTTATGAATGCAACTAAATGACATGCACCTAAAGGTAATGTGCATGTATACCTATTCTATTTTTTTTGTTTCATGCAAAACATATGAAGGTGGTTGAAATGCAAGTCCTATCTACATGACATGCAATCAAAAAGGTTAAAACCGTACTTTACTTCCAAGTCTTGGTGGATTGTGAAAAGAAATGAGGTGGACAGATCACAAGACTAATTGACTGAACCTTTGAAAAATATTATGTGTCCCTCCTTACTGACCTGTGTAGTAGTTAAGAGGTTTTGTTTCTCTCTTACATCAAATTAAAGTCTCATTATCATTTGGTCAGTTTAGGCTTAAACAACCAATTCCGTCCACTTTCATGAATCATTAGGAATATACAGTTGTGATTTTCTATTTTTAAAGTTAACAAAACCAATCATTTTCTAAGTTAAGTGATCAAGGTTAAACAACACTCAAGCTTGCGAACATTCAAAATTTTTTTTATTTTCCCTTAATTCCCACGTACATGCAACTGAGATGACTCATGATTAAAGACATCCACGATTACACTAGATAGAATGTGGATCCTAAAAACAAACTAAGATTGCAAGAAACAAATGACAGGAAACAAAAGCAATAAAACTAAAAACAGAGAAAATGAAAGATAGAGTTGTTCCAACACCCCCCCCAAGCTTGAATTCGACTATGGCCTCATAGTCAAAAACAATATTAAAGGTTGGAACAGAGATACCGCTTTACTCTTTAGGTGGAGGCGGGTACTGCGGAGCCGTAGGGTCCCAAGACGGATACTCCCCCTAGAAGCTCGGATCAAACTGGGCCCTAGGTGGAGGTTGTGGATAGCCTCCAAAGTAATTCTAGCTCCAATAGTGGTCGTAAAAGGGTTGTTGTTGCATCTCCATCCTTTGCAACCGGTCATGAATCTATTGTTGGTTGTCGAGGAGAAGACACTCGTTCTCCAACATTGCCCTTTGATTGTCCAGTAACCGATTTGTAGTTTCTTGAATACCGGTGTACATCGCCATGTGATGCTGATGCGTCTGTGATAACACCCAAATTAGCGCATATTTTCTATGCATTTTATCTATAGTTTTGTGCCACTTTAGTCTTAATATGCACTCTTTTGTTCATGTTTTATGTTTTCTATCTCTCCATTAGATAATGTAGTGAAAATAGCCAATAATGTAGCTAATTAGCCTATTTTAGACTTGTAGGCACCGAAACTAGCCAATTTTGGGACTTTCAAGTACCAGACCAGGAAAAGACAAGAATCGCAGCAGCTGGCCGATATGGCTGCCTGATACGGGTGCCCGATATAGCTGCTTGATGTGGTCTGGATGAGATGGCCGCCCGACAGAGACGCCCGATATGGCTGCCCGATATGGCCTGGCCGATACGGTTGCGCCGACCGATACGGGTGCGCCGACCGATACGGCCGCCGACCGATACGGCTACCCGATACGGTTGTCGAGTGACAGTCATATTGGCCGACCTGGTTCCTCAAGATTGAAGCCACGGATGAAGGACACATGGACCAATAAAAGCTACAACTCACATCAACTCACTGCCTATAAATAACAGCTGCCAGCCTACAAGAATGCTTCTTCGAAGCTGGAGGGAGCCGAGGGCTGGAGGAAGGACCCTGCAAGAGCTAGTTCCTAGACCAAGGAGTTAGTGTGTCGGGTTCCCCAAAGGCCGCCGCCCGATACGCCCACCGCCCGATACGCCCGCCGCCCGATACGGCTGCTGCCCGATACGGCCTAGAGAAAGAGAGAACCGAGGAGTCCAGAGGGACAAAGAGAAGACCCTAGGGGCGAGATCCGGCCTACACATAGGCCAAGGAGCGAGAGCCACCTCTCCTCTACGGGCTATATCTCTTCCCTCTTCTCTTTCATTCTACTGCATTCCTTTGTTTCTTGTACAAATGATGTTTATCCATCTTTGTTCGGTGCCAGCTATGCTTATCTATGGCTAGTTAGCTCCTTCTTGGCTATGCAGCCCGGTCTCGGCATGTTTATATACTTTTGCCTTAAGCAAGTAGATTCATATCAGATCTAGTATGTTGCATGTTCTATTTTCTCTTTCCAAGTTATGATTGCTAGTTTGGCTGATCTCTTACTCGCTTGAACTGCTATATCTTCCTGTATTGAGAGATCCGTTGTAGAAATAGCTAAGAGACGGTAGTTTGGATCTGAACCCGAGAGGAGGACGATCCAAGGTATTCTGTTCCTAACACCCCACAATATCCTAAGACCCGAGAGGGAACTTAGCATATACTGAGGCGTTGATATGTCATCCCCTGAGAGAGGGTTAATGACATATCGTTGATGGTTTTAGTCACGCATCGCGAGAGCGAGTGGGATGACCCCACAGGACAGATGCCGCTGTGCGTGCTAGATGCTTGCTTGGGTGTTCGAGGGTTTTCTACGCCCGAGAATGAGTGCATAGACTGCCCCTTTTGTGGTTACATAGCCAAGAACTATCTTTCTCTAGTTAGTAGAACCTCGCGCTCTTTCTTGTTTTGCTTTTGTTTTCTTTTCTTTTCCTTATTTTAATCGTGACAACCCGCTAGACTAGTTCTAGCACTTTCTTTTATCGACTATCGTTTTGGCTTGTCTGACTCAAGAACAGAAATCTGTAGCGTCCTAAACGTCACCACGTCCCTGTGTTTGACCCCGTATATCTACTTCGACCCCGTAATTAACTTGCGGGGGCCTAGAAGGTTTCGGGTTATAAATTTAAAGCTTGATTCCTTCCTTTGTCCCGCGTTCGTTTCCAGACGCGTGAAAAAGGCCGATCAACTTTTGGCGCCGTTGCCGGGGATGTGGGTTTTCCACGTTTTCACGCCTAGTAGATTTTTGTAAAGTCACTATAAGCATGTATATTTATGCATAGTTTTTCTTTTGTTTTAAACATACTTGTTCATATATACTGAATACCTTCTCTTTTTCTTGTACCTTTTTCAGCCATGGATCTTGCTTCAGCAAGACAAGTAATCTTATCCACCTGTCCTCCCGAGTTTTTCCGCAGTTTTGACTGCTAGCAAATAATTGAAGGTCGTGCTCTACAACTAGTCGAGTTATACTCACCTCCACCGTCGTCATATGTTGAAATTACAACAAAGGAGACTGCCAGTCAACCATCGACTCCCGTGCTAGCATGGGATCAAGAACTGATTAAGGCAGTGGAGTTTGCTGGAGAGAGTGGCAAGGCGCTCACCTCCCTAGTCCCTCATCTCCAAGAAGATGTCAATCCCAAGCAACAACTGCTAGAAGAGCAGGATCATCTTCTCAAAGTAGGCATCGAGGCTGCAGACTGCAGTAGAAGTCTAGTTCAAAATGTTGAGCGAGAATTCATTCAAGCGCATCAGTTTGGTACAGTAGGTCAGCAACCAATTTGCATGGCAGAATCGACGGGTCTCGAAAGCATTGCTACTCAAGTACAACAACTTCATGATAAAGATGTTGAACAAGGCAGGAGGCTCCAAGAGCTCATTGATTTGGCTACAATCCAATTACAAATGCCATCACAAGATAATGAAGACGTTAGTCATCAAGGCCATTCCATTGGATCTGAATCGGAGTATATCTCACCATCCTATTCAGACCATCAACTGGATTCGCCAGGATTTTTCTGTGAAGACCAACCCACTTGGGGAAGCCCTTCATTCTATCCAGATGACCCAACTGATGAACCAATGGACGATATGAGTCATAGACATGAATGGGCCAATGATGACGATGACGAAGACTCTTATCCTCACAATGACAGCCAAACAACCTCACATCCAGAAAGTTGTTCAGAGGAACCAGAGTCAGATATTGAACCAGACCAGAGTGACATCTCTCATATTGAGACGTGTCACTTCGCTTTGAGCAGTACGCCAACCATGGTTTGGAACAATTTGTTCGATGACGATGACGACAGCTGCTCGACATGGAGCAGTGAGTATAATGCCGACGACGAGTTAGAGCAGCACGAGTCACCATTTACACCCATACCTTTACAAGGTAGGGTGGACGTCAAGGGGGTAGGATGGACGGTGCACTACAACATGGCTGCTAAGCATGAAGACACCCTCGACTCCATGCCAAGTGATAAGCTTGGGGTGGTAGAACCATAAATAGATTCTTTAGGGGGTACTTCTTGTTCAGAAGATGATTGGATGACTCAGACTGTACATGATGATTTATCTGAGCATCTAACCTCAAGTTCAGAGATGGAGGGAGGAGAAATGGATCCCACCCAAGTCATTCAACCTATACCCTCCATCTCATCCTGTGTCGACATCTTAGGACCTTCATATTCAGATTCATATACTGAAAGGTACCCTGAGGATGATTTGCAAAAGAAGTCACCCCAGTGCAGTTCATGTCACTTCCAGCATAAAGATGACTTCACCGAGTCGCCAGATTTAACTTTTCTTCTTCAGACTCGGCAGGGCCAACACATCCGCCTACTCTACTCATATTATGTGGCGGAACCCGTCGGCAAGACACAGGTGACATTGGTCCCAAAGCTGAGAATTTGGGATCCCAGTGTCGGTATCGTGGGGCAACCACCCCCTTTTCTCTTAATCACCCTCCCACCCTTTTATTACAATAAATTTTGCTTTTCATGTACTTGTTGGTTAATTTCTTTCCTCTAACTGTTTTGATATTCGTGCACCCATGCATCATCTTTAGAACTTCAATAAATGTCGTTAAACTCATGCATTCCTGCCTCACTATTTCAAGTTTGAGACTTGCTCGAGGACGAGCAAAATTTTAAGCTTGGGGTGGTAGGCGTCGCCCTTCTTTTCTCTTCACTCTTCTTGCATGCATGTCTATTTCCTGCATTTAGTCTTAAATTTTCAAAATTTTCAGCTTTTTAGCTTTGCAATTATGGCTATGTGGTGTGAATCTAATAGATAAATGCTTGGCTTCATGCCTAGATGCACAATTTTCATCTTAAAAATTGTTTGACCTCTTGCTTGACTTGCTCTTTGACTCTTTCCTTGAGTTTGGTAATAAATCTAAGGTTATGTCCCTTTTTCATAGCTTAAAGCTAAATTCCCTTGATCTATGTTGTGAATGGAAAATCCATGGTAAAGGACCGTTGGAATGAGCTAAATCATGATTAAAGTATCCTAGCTGCGAATTTCACAAGGTTGCCTCTATTTTAAGGATTCTTGAATCATAATTGCTACTTCTCACACAGGTATCAAGCGGATTATGATGGGCTTTGAGCTATGATCAAGATGAAATGTTTTTGCTTGATGGACTACGTGCCTTCTCACATTAGATTGAGTCAAAAAGATGAAAAATATAAAAATGTGCAAAAGAGGTTTGGCCGCCCATAAAATCCCAAAAATATCTATATAGTTCTCACCCAAGCCTAAAAATAGAATGTAGATGATAAAAGCCTGAGTGTGAACAATAAATGAGCGCTTGTTTTCTCTTTTAGGAGAGTTGAGGATGGTGCCCAGCCGGTGTATGACTGCGCTCATGAACGCGGATATGTCGTGCCTGGTAGTACCACTCTAAAAGCTCATTAGAGAGTCACTAGGAACCCCCTAGCTGACCTATGAGATCATCTCAGTAGCAGGGTTGGTTCGGGCGCAGTAAGAGGAGTTCATCTCACTACTTTGGACCAACTGGTTCGGACTGCAGGGACTGTTGCTCGCTACATGGACCAACCTGACACAGATCGGGATCCTCAGAAGTCATTAGAGTCTTTTTGCTTTAATTCTTAGGACACGAATAAGTGAGAGGCATGGTATTCCTGATTGGTATGCATGAATTCATGGTGATGGCTCATTACTCATCACCAACGTGATCACCTAAGTGACAACTCTTTCATGATCAAATAATTATGATTCAAACCCTCATGAGTATTGGCAGGCTAAAGTGAATTCACTTAATTTCACCTGGAAATTCTTTGATCGTACTTTGGCAGGATTGTGCTTGTTTGATGGGGGTTTGTTCTGAAATGACATGGATCAAGAGTATTGATGCTTTAAACTATTTTTCTTAACCTTAGCATTTATTGCCAAGCTTAATTTGGATGTTATCTTTTTGTTTTTTGAGCACAGTCTTGCTTGAGGAGAAGCAAGTTTTAAGCTTGGGGTAGTTGATAACACCCAAATTAGCGCATATTTTCTATGCATTTTATCTATAGTTTTGTGCCACTTTAGTCTTAATATGCACTCTTTTGTTCATGTTTTATGTTTTCTATCTCTCCATTAGATAATGTAGTGAAAATAGCCAATAATGTAGCTAATTAGCATGTTTTAGACTTGTAGGCACCGAAACTAGTCAATTTTGGGACTTTCAAGTACCAGACCAGGAAAAGACAAGAATCCCAGCAGCTGGCCGATATGGCTGCCTGATACGGGTGCCCGATATAGCTGCCTGATATGGTCTGGATGAGATGGCTGCCCGACAGAGACGCCCGATATGGCTGCCCGATATGGCCTGGCCGATACGGTTGCGCCGACCGATACGGGCGCCGACCGATACGGGTGCACCGACCGATACGGCCGCCGACCGATACGGCTGCCCGATACGGTTGTCGAGTGACAGTCATATTGGCCGACCTGGTTCCTCAAGATTGAAGCCACGGATGAAGGACACGTGGACCAATAAAAGCTACAACTCACATCAACTCACTGCCTATAAATAGCAGCTGCCAGCCTACAAGAATGCTTCTTCGGAGCTAGAGGGAGCTGAGGGCTGGAGAAAGGACCCTGCAAGAGCTAGTTCCTAGACCAAGGAGTTAGTGTGTCGGGTTCCCCAAAGGCCGCCGCCCGATACGCCCGCCGCCCGATACGCCCGCCGCCCGATACGGCTGCTGCCCGATACGGCCTAGAGAAAGAGAGAACCGAGGAGTCCAGAGGGACAAAGAGAAGACCCTAGGGGCGAGATCCGGCCTACACAGAGGCCAAGGAGCGAGAGCCACCTCTCCTCTACGGGCTATATCTCTTCCCTCTTCTCTTTCATTCTACTGCATTCCTTTGTTTCTTGTACAAACAATGTTTATCCATCTTTGTTCGGTGCCAGCTATGCTTGTCTATGGCTAGTTAGCTCCTTCTTGGCTATGCAGCCCGGTCTCGGCATGTTTATATACTTTTTCCTTAAGCAAGTAGATTCATATCAGATCTAGTATGTTGCATGTTCTATTTTCTCTTTCCAAGTTATGATTGCTAGTTTGGCTGATCTCTTACTCGCTTGAACTGCTATTTCTGCCTGTATTGAGAGATCCGTTGTAGAAATAGCTAAGAGAAGGTAGTTTGGTTCTGAACCCGAGAGGAGGACGATCCAAGGTATTCTGTTCCTAACACCCCACAATATCCTAAGACCCGAGAGGGAACTTAGCATATACTGAGGCATTGATATGTCATCCCTTGAGAGAGAGTTAATGACATATCGTTGATGGTTTTAGTCACGCATCGTGAGAGCAAGTGGGATGACCCCACAGGACAGATGCCACTGTGCGTGCTAGATGCTTGCTTGGGTGTTCGAGGGTTGTCTACGCCCGAGAACGAGTGCATAGACTACCCCTTTTGTGGTTACATAGCCAAGAACTCTCTTTCTCTAGTTAGTAGAACCTCGCGCTCTGTCTTGTTTTGCTTTTGTTTTCTTTTCTTTTCCTTATTTTAATCGTGACAACCCGCTAGACTAGTTCTAGCACTTTCTTTTATCGACTATCGTTTTGGCTTGTCTGACTCAAGAACAGAAATCTGTGGCGTCCTAAACGTCACCACGTCCCTGTGTTCGACCCCTTATATCTACTTCGACCCCGTAATTAAGTTGCGGGGGCCTAGAAGGTTTCGGGTTATAAATTTAAAGCTTGATTCCTTCCTTTGTCCTGCGTTCGTTTCCAGACGCGTGAAAAAGGCCGATCAGTCGGCTGTATTTCCTGCAGCATAGCATACATGCCATGAATAGAATAGGCTTCCTCGCTTGGCTGCGAGGGCAGTGGTGGTGGCTGAGGCTATGATGATGACGATGCACCCGGATGCATGCGAGGACGCTTTCGTGGTGCCACTCGTGCCCGAAGAGGTGTGAAAGCCTCCTCTTCCTCTTCAGCCTCTTCGTCATTGTCGTTGTCATTGTCGTTTCCGCCGTCTTCATCGAACTCATCAATGGCTATGATAGGCCATCGGAAGTGTTGCACCCCTTCGATGATGAAGACCGGATTGGGAAGCGAGCATTCCTGGTAGGCATGGTTGACGTGGTAGTGTGCATACGCCAAGCCATCTCGAAGAAGGATGAGGTTGGAGCGATGCAGATGTTGCAAGTTCACCTTGCTCCTCTTGGATAGAGGAGTAAGCTGCTGGAAATTCAACCCAAGGTAGAAGGCCAACTTGGTGATAAGCCTGCCAAAGTGAATCGGGGCTTTCCATGTACTCCTCTTCACCGCCAAAACCCGCTGTAAAAAGAAGGCTCCCCAATTGCATTCTTGACGCTTCAGGAGTTTATACAAGAAGAATAAGTTCGTATCCTGAAACTTGTTGAGGGCCAAATCACCCCTAGCAAACAATGTAGAACTCAACATCCGATGAAGTATCCGGACGAAGGGGTGCTCAAAATCAGCTACCGTAGCATTATGGTAGCTCACTGACTTGCCCGACGACACCGTCACCAGCTCGGCGAAGATTGCATCATAGTCGGTGCGGTTGTCCGGTCGCCGGTAATCATGTTGTGAGTGATTCCAGTTGAATATCTAATTGAACTGCTTGAGCGTAAGGGTGTAGTCGATGTTGTACAGCCGGAAAGACACTCGACCCTTGATCCACTCACAGTCGGTGGCTATGACATCGTTGGACACGACGCAGACATCCAGTGACTCCATGAACTCAGCCACCAGCTCCCTGTAGGTAGGCCACTCACCGAAGAATGGCTGGCCATCAACGTGATACTCCAACTCGTCATCCAATCTGCCCGTGTTATGTGCCTGCCCCTTCAAGACATAGGCAACGTTGGCTTTGAACCCCAGGTTGCGGATGGTATCCCGATCAACATAACGGGTTGGCTCGATCTTTTGCTTTAAAATCTCCTCGTATATCTTCTTGACCTCCGTGGATGGATGAATCAGTCGCGGGTGTGAAACTGACGCGGTCGGAGGTGGCACAAACTTCGGGATGTCCATCGGGTTCCCGCGTGAAGACGACGCACCAACTACATGCACCATGATCGCAACAGAAAGAGGAATAGAAAGGGAGCTCGGTGAAGATCGGAGAAGTGAATCTCCGCTCGATGAAGAACTTGCTTAGTGTTGCTCGTCGTCGGGCTTGGATAGCTCTGGAACATGCTTGACACAAGTGGAGGAAGAGTGCTCTGGAGTTGTGATGTCATCCGACACAAATCCTCCTCATATATAGTCGTGGCCGGCGATACTGTATGCCCGTCGATACCATCGACGCGAGTCGATGGTATCGACACGGGTAGCACGATCCGTACCGCCGCGAGTATCGACGGTTGTCGATGGCTGGATCTGCGGGGCCCGGATAGCTTACGTGTCGATACTATCGATGCGAGTCGATGGTATTGACCCATCCCCTGGATCGACTTCTTAGTTGTTGCAATCGCCGTTGATCTTTCCTCGCGGATCGTTGACGTGGTGTATCGACGCGAGTCGATAGTATCAACTCTCTGATTAGGGCAAACCCTCGCGAGGCCCAGCCGCCACCTTCTTTGCATGAATGTGTCGATACCATCGATAGGCCCGTCGATGGTATCGACTTTCCTAAGACAATTCATTCTAAAAATCTCCAGAGATTTCGATAGTATCGACACCCATGTCGATACCATCGACCTCTTCTTGCGATCTGCCTGTTGGTATGTCGATACCATCGACGAGGCCGTCGATGGTATCGACACAGTGTGATTCCTGCAGTCGCCAACCTGTACCATGGTCGATACCATCGACACAAGGGTCGATGGTATCGACTCTGCCTCAGCCCTCCACATGTAGAAAACAATCACGGTATCTTTGTTACACAACAAACTAAGTTAAAACAAATCAAATTACGAATGTAAGGGACCTAAACTAAAGTACCAATGGTTGGGTTGGCTCCCAACAAGCACCCTTATTTAACGTCTTAGGCTAGATGACTTGAAGCTTTTTATCAACTTGGTACTTTGGAGAAGGTGCTCAAAGGATCGTGTGGCAACTTGAACTCCACGCGATCTTGACCAATCCCCAACGTCAGCGTACCTCTCCCAATTGCAGTGACTACATCGGTTGTTGCTTGAAACGGCCTACCCAATAACATCTCACTACTTTGAAGCTGTGGCATATCCATGATGACGAAATCTACAGGAAAAATGAACTTGTCCACCTTGACAAGTACATCTTCGCAAACTCCGTATGGCCTTACAATAGATCCATTCGCCAATTCAATGGTTGCCACTGACTTCTTCATGTCCTTTAACCCAAGCTTTTTAAATGTGGATAGTGGCATGAGATTTATGCTCGCGCCCGAATCACACTGAGCTCATGGAAAGTGTCGATTGCCTATCGAACATGGGATATAAAAACTTCCTCAATCTTTCTTCTTCGGTGGAAAATTTCCATGGATGATTGAGCTCACCATTTCATTCATCTGGAAAGCATCTGTGTCTTTAATCTGCCTCTTCTTGTTGATGATTTCGTTGATAAACCTCCTGTAGGTGGGAATCTTCTCAATCATTTCCACTAATGGAATGTTGGTATGGAGTTTTCTGAACATCTCCAAGAATTTTCTATAATTCCAGTGCTCTTTCTTCGGCTTAGGGTTGTCCAGACTTGACACAACTGCCGCATTAACACGCTTATGAGGTGGCACATATGAGCTTTTCAGGGCCAACTCCCCCAAGCTCGCTTCAATGACTCCCTCTGGCGTGGACTTTGTCTGAATATCATCAATATGAATAACTTGTTGTGGCTCCTCTCTCTCAATGGATGTATCGACACCTTGACAGACGACCTTCACTTGCTCCTCTTACCTAGGCGGGGGCGCAACCATCATGGGTTCTTGGCAAGATTTCCTAAAAGGAGTGTATCTTCCTGGCAGTCCATAATGACTGCGAGGATACGGTATTGCTGGTGTAGCCTCTGTATCAATCATCATTTTGCTTTGGTCCTTTATCTCTGCCACCTGGGGTTATTCCTCATTGGTCACAGACATGTATTTAACTTGATGATGTGCTTGAACCACATATGCATTCCCAGCCTGTCTCTTCTGATTGGCATGCTTGATAGCCGCCACTTCATTTGAAATCTGGGTCATGGTGGTTTCTAACGCCTGCATTTTTGCTCCATGGCTTTGCAGCGTCTGCCCAAATTTGGTCAAGATGTCACCCTGAGACTACAGTTGATTACCGAACATATTCATCATTTCCTGATTCTGCTGCACCATTTGACTAAGCAGCTCAGTTCTCTTATCTTCATCTCTAGGTTGTGGCTTTGCATCCGGATCTTGTAGGAAATTATTGGGGTCCTTCCATGAGAACTTCTTGTCCTTCCTCCATGAATAGTCATTATTTTGGTAGCCCTATTGTTGCATGAATTTGACTTGGGCTTCCTCATCCTCAGGCTCAGTATCCTCCTTTGCAAGCAGTTTCTTCACGAGAAGATCCATCTTCTCATTCATCTCCTTGATTGCTTTAGATTCACCTGCCACTCAAACCTGCTCCATGGCGCCTCTTTCACCCCACAATTGCTTCTTGGCCATGTTCTTTAGGATTTCTCAACACCTGGTATCCGTGTTATTCAAGAAAAATCCTGAGCCGGCTGAATCAAGGTTGCTTCTATCATTCTCGGAGAGAGCAAAATAGAAGATCTTGACCTGTGTCTCCTTATCAAGCCCGTGATGCGGGCATCGCCTAAGCATGATCTGATACCTTTCCCAGGTCTCAGAATAGGTCTCTCCTGCTTGTTGGGTGAAGTTGTGGATCTTCCTGATCATGTCATTGGTCTTCTCGGGCGGGAAAAACCATTCAAAGAAAACCTCCACCATGTGGTCCTAAGATTCCACATATTCATCATCCAGGTTATTTAACCACTCTCGCGTGATTCCCGCTAGAGAACTCGGGAAAAGCTTCAAGTAGAGCACATTTTGTGGAAATCTGTCGATTTTTATCATATCACAATTCTCCACAAATTGACTTATATGCGGGACGGGATCTTCATTTTTGAGCCCATGAAAAGCATTCAACTTCACCAAATTTATTAATGCAGGGTCGATTTTGTATGTTGGAATGTTAATTTCCTGCTTCTTTATTGGCCCTTTCGATGCAGACGAGGAAGAAGCCTTTATCTTCTCCCATATTGTATGTTGCTCTTCCATTTCTTCTTGTTCGGGTTCAGAAATTATATCCTCCAGATGGTCTTGATGAAAGTCGTCCTCGTCTTCCGGTTCTGGCAGCGGAACCTCTGGTGCGTGACGCGTGTAGTCGGTACTACGCGTCTGCACCATGCACAGTACCTATAAATAGAAAAATCAATTTCAGTACAGTGGTTGACGATTGCAAATATTTAGAAAATAGATTATGAATTTTTGGAATGATAAAAAAAAATAAAAATGTGGCCTAGTGTGGCCGCTTGCAGCACTCGAAGTACCGAGAATTTGCCGTATCCCCGGCAACGACGCCAAAAACTTGACACAAATTTACCGTGCGCAGAAACGCAAGTGAACGCGTCGAAGTAATATAGGCCTTTGTGAGGCCCGAGTCGAACTCAGGGATACGTGAAATCATCGGAGACTCCTACTAACTACTCGTGATCAGCTAATCCGATTAAATAATTGAGAGTTGTTGTTAAAATTAAAAGAAAATAAAAATAAAAAAAACAAGCAATCGATTAAATGTTGGTTTAATTAATTCAAAAGGAGATCTTTAGGATTGCGGTTTCACCGCGGGTTTTCATTGTATTAAATTCTATAGAGTTACTCAATTTTATCTCTCTATCCGGGTAGTGGCCTGAAATCAGAATTGCCCACTGTCGTGGTACAATTCACTACCTATGTCTAGGTCGGTCCCACCGTCGTAGTAACCTATACCATAAACTAGGTGCATTAAAAATGACCTCTCGACATCCACCATTAATCTTACACCACCTTGTGTAAGGGATTTGTCAATTAATGTAAATTTCGTCTCTTTTCAACCATTAATTCTTCTTTCAAAGCAATTAAGGGCATTAGATTATTATTATGGTGATCAAGCATAACAATATATTGGAGAAAACAAAATTATACCACGGATTTAAGAGATAAGATATGAATTACTATTATAAAATCGTCATACAATGAATTCCCGGGCTACTCCCGGTCCTAAAGTCAAAGGGGATTAGCCCCGCATGTTCATCTCATAGTACAACATGGAGAAGAAAAAGGGAAACATGAAGAAAAACTTGATTGAGTGGTTAAACCCCTGAACGGAGAAGATCCAATCGATCCTTGGCGTGGAACATGCGTTCTCCCGCCTTTCGGTGGTGGAAATCATCTTCTTCGGCATCCGGATCGGCTGGGGCGTGCTCTCGTGCTCCGTTCTTCTCTCCTTGCTCTCTGGGATGTGTACAATGGCTAATGACGTGATGATTCCCTCTTGGGTGTCGTCATTAGGTATATTTCCCGAATTAGGTCGCCGATTAATCACAGCCGTTCGATTAAGATTAATCTGAAACAAACTCATATCTGACGGTGTCGATACCATCGACGTGGGTCGATGGTATCGACCTAGCGTGATACCGGCAGTTCTTCTTTTCTTTCATCTTTGCGCTTGATGTCATCTCGATACCATCGACGTGGGTCGATGGTATCGACGAACCTGTAGTGACGGTTTTGTCTTTTTGTGTCACTGTAGCTCAACCAGTCGATAGTATCGACATTTTGGTCGATAGTATCGACTAAATTCTCGCCAGCAACCTGATGGTATCTCGATACCATCGACATCCCTGTCGATAGTATCGACTTTCTTCTGGTCCTTGCGGTTGGCAACCTGTGGTCCGGGCGATAGTATCGACCACCGTCGATGGTATCGACGGTAGCAGATACTTTGTTTTCCTAAAATTAACACATGAAACCACATAAGTCCACACAAAACGTATTCTTTTAATAATTAATACTCAAAATGCTGAAATAGGGGAAATTTGACATAAAGAAGTAGCATAGACCAAAGTGAATGAATTATGCAACATTAACCATGAAAATGACTAATAAATGCATAAAACACATATCAAAAAAGTCTATAAGTGTGACTCAAAATCATTGCATCAGTATCCTATGGTGTTTGAATAATGAGAGACTATTGACTAACTAACTTTATTTATCAGATAAATGACAAACACAACAACTTGTTATAGGAGTGGTACAATAATGGAAACAAATCTACACGTAGCAAGGGACTTCCCTTATAGTGCTAACCTATGGAAGGCACTTGATACTAGTAGCTTCTTTAGGAAAATTAATGTAAACATGTGGATCACACATAACTTGAAAAGATCCAATACAAAGGAAAACTAGAATAGTACACTTGAAGATATTTACTGTGAAAAGCAAGGAATGAGGCTATTTTTGAAAGCACAATGAATCAATACAATAAGACCCTTATAATAATCAAAGTTCTTAATATGGAAATTGAGAAAGCAATTAATAGAGAATCCATAGTAAATTTTTATCTGAATATATGACTTCTCACTCAAGGCTTGATACAAATCGAGTTTGATCAACCCATAACAATTAATGCAACTGCTAGCACCAATTAAGGAAAGTTAAGTATGAGTCACCATATGGGACCATAAATGCAGATGGATATAAGATGTATGTCTAAACTTTAAACGATTTGACCCTATAAAGGATGAGCTCAGGGAAATTCTTTATGGAATCCAAAACATTAATGATTAGGAAGGAAATAGGTAAATCATTCAAAACAAACTCAAAATGTGTGATGGGATATTTAAGAGAGACATTGGACTATCCTACAAAGTATAAAAATCTAGTGGAAGCTGCCAAGGTCTATCTAAAGACAACACACGATACACAACTTATCTTCAAAAAAAGAGATCAAATACCTTAACTGGTAGGTTGGTGAAGGAGAAATCGATAGATTGTCATCCAGAAGTGACCTTTATTTCCTTTTCTGCTTGGTTAAGTGAGATATATCTCAAATAAGCAGATGGGAAACATGTTGGAATCTCTAGAGAGGAAAATTGTTACACCCACATCTAAAATCACCATTAATCGTGATATTAGGGCATAAGCTGAGAATTAGACATAACTTAAAGAACACAATTAACCTTTTTTGATTTCAAACTCTTTGTTTTCTCACATTAAATCACATAAACTAAGTATGCAAGGGGATTTAAAACTTTATTACTCTAATCTGATTTCAATAATAATGATACATATCTAAACATTCATTTTGTTTCTCACACTGCCATGTACATACGACATAATAATCAAATACTTTCTCAATTGTTAAGGAAACAAAGTTAGACATCACCATTTACAACTCTCTCACTTCAATACAAGGACTTAGAGTGATAGGGACTGACTGCACTTAATTAATCAAATACTCAACTTTTGAAGCAGATCTACTCTGGCATTGAAATTCTTCATATCCACATGGTTTCCCGAAAAATTGTGAGTAGAGAGGTGAGCCTACTCGCTCAATGAATGAGTAGTTCAAATAAATAGTTTAAAACACTTTAATAGTCAAAACATATATTATTGAGAAATTGCATTTAATCTAGAGAAGTAATGAGGTATATAGGAATTATCATTAGCAGACATATGTTGCAGGACACTCTAGGTATCTACAAAGAGTAAATCAATATTTGAACATGCTTGACTAATCACAAAGGGAACTAATAATTCAGAAACATATAAAGTATATAGGAATAACTACACACACAATTAATCTTTGATTCATCTTATTATGGCCTGAACCTACATGAAGTGTACCATGGCATGTGAAAGCATCTCAACAAGCTACAATCTCACTGTACAAGGCTTACAAGCATGCTCAGAATCCTAAGCCTATGGTCTCATTTGCCTCATTTGCAATAGCCAGTTGCCACATTTGGCTCTCAGTAGCTAATGAGAGTGGCCAGATATCTGGAATGCTGCTCTAAACCTAGGTACTCAGGTAGAAAGTCAAAGCACTCTAGATTGTTGTGCATTAGTGGACTTGCCAAAGATGTCCACTAATTAACACAACTTGTAACAGAGGTACCATCGACATTCATGGTTGGTGTTGGGTACCACACACCTGTAAGGATTCTATCCTCTCTAGCCTAGACCCTTTCCCCCTACTGGTGTGCTCCAGCTTACTTTGATCTGGAAAAAATACCTCCAATCACAAAGCAAGTTTCCTCCTCACATCGCAAGCCTCATCCTTTGAGGATTCTATAGTGTTCAGGGCATCTGAAGTCTAATTCACTTTTTGAATTCATGATTTAATCATCAAATCAGTCATTCTTATTTTAACCTTGTGAATAATTCTTTTTATTAATTATTAGCAGTCTATATTGTATACTAAACAACACCTATTATCATATTGAAGAACATTGAATTAAAAATACTTGATGTAGTGAATAGCCTATCCTTAGGGATTCATTTGTCTCTTTCACATATCACATGACTCACATAAGGATTAAATTCATCATAAACTTTCACGAATAAAAGATTGCTTTCAATAGTTTACATACAACCAAATACATATATGGAACCCTAAATTAACTGAACTAGGGTTTCCACATGCATCAATAATAACCTTAAATAAATAAATCTATAAAATTAAAATGAATCACTTTTTTTGGATTTCATGATGTCTATTCACAAACTTACAACATTACACTCATATACAATTTCACCCTCTTCCTTCAAGTTTTAAGAAATCTCTAATAATATGAAATGAATTCCAAGATAATATCTATCATATCTATAATAAAAATTTAGATAAAATAATCATTTGTAAATAAAGAGATTCAAATAGGCAAAGATCTTCATTCAGATATATGATAATTTCAAACATAACTAAAAATTTTAGATTTTAGTATATTCATGTAAATTGTGCAATAACTTTAGAAATTTATTTTAGATGATTTTTATCCATATTTGGTATATTTTATCATCTAAAATTCATCACAAATGGATAACAATCCATTTCTAGATCATCTTTTATATGCTTAAATTGAATGGCAGATTAAGGGGTTGTAGTCACATACAAAGGAATTTGAGATTATGGTGGATTTAATATAATTCCATGCACATACTTGTATAAATGAAGTACCCACTCACCTAAGCAGTAAAAAAACTTCAAAATTTATCTCATGAATTGAAGTTCTAGAATCCATATCAAACTCCTAGAAATCCATCACTTCTTCCTTTCAACTCAAAAACCCTAGAAATGGAGAATTATGGAGAAAGAGTGAGAAATGATGGACATTTGATATCAATTTGAATCAAATCAGATGAGGGATGGAATATTGACACGTGAGAGAATAATCACAAAGAAAAATATCTACAAATGACAAACTTTCTTGATTTCATCAATTCTAGGAAGAGAAAATCATACATCCCCGTCTTAACCACTTGCTCCATCAAAACCCTGACTCTCCCTTCGTCTCTAGGATTTAATTTCTCTGGAATGAATCAAGAAATATGGGAGCTCATAGTGTGTTAGAGTACTCATATAAAGCAATTCAGTTGCTTGGGTCAATTGCAAATTGACCCTACTTACAGTTTCTTCTATTTTAACATAATTTTCTATCATAAAAATGTTAAGGAAAATTGTTTACTACATAGGTCAAACCTCCCCAAAAACTATGAACATATAGAATGTTGTTTCTAATTAAGTTTCAGATCTCTAGTAAAAATTGAGATCATTCTGAGCTACCAATAAGAAACTAAAAATCAAATAGTGCACATCTATCCTATAGTCTAAAGAAAAGGCAATTAAGAGCAAAATGCCCTAGAGACCCCCAGAACGCTTGTGCAAGGTACCATGGATGTGACAAGATGGACACAACATGGCCTTGCTGACTACCATAGTTGTGGTGCCAAGAATCCATCAAATTTGAGTATACAAAGGGTCAACACTTCTATTTCTTCAAAATAGTCATGTGGGCTGGAATGCTCGTCCCTCCAACAACCCTACATGGCCATGGGAGTGCCCACCATGGCCATTTGACCCAATTCGCCAACTCAATTTATTGTCACTTTGTTCAACTCATCCAATACACTCCAGAATAGCCATTCTTCCCTCCTGCACATGACCATGTTTCCCAACACGACCGTGGTGAGCAAAACCCTAATTCTAGCTTACTAGGGTCTATACTTCTTGAACCCTAATTATTGAAAAAGAAAGCATGCTTGAAGTTCCGATGGGGTTTGACACATCATAATTGAGATACCATCCTTAATTAAAAGTAAGCAATGATCAATCAAATTAAGCATGTAATCATCCAAGTAAACCCTTGTTTAGCAATGAAGCTCGGACATAGTCATAACAAAAATCGAATAAAAGTTTTTCCCTAAGAATCGTTGAGCAGAATCCATTTAATTTAAAAAAAAAATGGATGACAGTTTACATGTTTATACCTTATCATATAAGAATTCCAATGAACCAACTTGTAATTTGCAGTAGAGATCTACACCTCCATTCTACATATCTCGAAATGTTTTGTAGAAAACATTCAAAACTCATTTCTAGTGGCTCTAGCACTCTGGAAGTTGCCTCAGGATGAGTGCAGAAAACTATTTTCTGTGGCTAATTATAGAAATTCACTGATAATTATCCGGGGTAGACTTTCACATTTTGTAGAAAATTTGGACAGATCCCAAGGTCACTATGTTGGTTACATTGACCCCAGATCTAACCTCAAAGTCATCTCTGGTGGATTACACTATTCTATAGTGGATGTGTGTGGTGGATCATGTTGTTTTATCCTAGATATTCTTTGTCGATATATGTGTGCTATCTTTGGTCGGTCACACCATTAGTCGTGGAGAATTTCTCCTCAATTTGTCACTCTCATGGGTCGTGTAGTTTTGTCATCCATGCCTAAGGCAGATTGAACCATTATGTTGTTTCCACAATTTTTATGCATGAAGGGTCAGTTATGTCATCTATGCCTAAGGCAGATTGCACTATTCTGTGTCTCCTTGATTCATGTGCTGAAAGTTATGATCTTAATAAAAAATGAATTCACTATGAGAACTCATTTCCATGGTATCCATGCGGGTGGTCGAAGATGGCATGGAGTTTCTAGTTTCTTGCTCTCTCTCTTTCTCTCTTTAAATTTATCTTAGGGTTTCTCAAACCTTAGAGGAAACAATGACATGATCTGAGTGCATGCCATGAAGGCCTACTCTAATATCTTATATTTAGAGGAGTGGAGAGTTAGGATTTCCTATATGTTGTGTTTCAAGACTATGAAATGAGGGAATCCACTATTTGCTAGGTTCCACACAATGAAACATTCTACAAATCCTAGTGCCACACAGACTTCCTCTTTATTGAGGGGAAAGTCCTCGACATATGGAAACATACTTCTTAAGTTTGTATACATACTTTGTTTAGGTCCTCAAAACTTACTTTGAAGTCCCTAGTTTTTTCTTAACAATACAATAAAGTTCAATTTTCTTTTCTTCAGGCTATCTCTATGTGTGTGTCTCTACAAGAATGATACTACATTGGCAATGGATTCACTAGTAAATGTTAAGATCAATAAGCAATGGGCAACATCTATCTACCCATCATTGCTACCCAAGTAGTAGGATTAGCAGACAAGACTATACAAGTAATGACTAGTGTTACCATGTTGTATAATGCCTTTGTCAAAAATACCTAGATTGACATAGAGGTATGGACAACCATCCTCATTACGTTCAATATACATTCAATTATTTCCATGTGCACTAGCAAGATACATGTGAGCTAAGTGTCATATACTGACCCACTTCAGCATGGACATGTGTTTCTCTGTCTCACTTATCAACATTCCATGGATATCGATCCAATTATATGGGAGGGACAATTTCCTTCTAAATCAATTAGAATGTGTAGCATGATTCTCAACACACCCAATTACTACCTTTATGGCAACACTCATTATAATCAGGGGTGGTAGTGTCAAAGAATGATAATTGTCATATCATCATTGTAGTGGCTTTAGGCCAGACACCCACAACACCACTATCACTTTTGAGAGATAATTTTGACTACTATTTAACAGTTCATGAATCACTCTCAAGTTAATTATGTCCAGTACACTTGTTCTCAAAAAATAACATATGTCTATGACTTGGTAATCAATACTTATGACCCATGAGACATAATCATCAAACACCACACGTACTAATCTCATGTTTATTACTATTGTCTAGTCCATAATTCTATTTTACTAGAGACAATTTAAGAATATTGTTCTTATCATACATTAGGATCTTAGTTCAAGCCATGAACTTGAATTTCGATGTCTTTGAACCAATCATTCTAAGGACATTTGTTATGTACATTAATAATACACTGATTACATATGCAATAATAATTTAGAATCACCTTTATTAATTAAATCAAAATTAAAAAATATCCATGCATCTATTATCTAATGATCAGCTCCAGGACATACAAACCAATAGTCTTCCACTTTCACTATAGACAATCACTAACATATTAATACCAAGTGATCTAACATGACCATCATGTTTCTACTATGACAACACCTTTGTCAAGGGATCTTAAGTATTTCTCTCTGTCGGTACCCTTCTAATATTCACATCCCCTCACTCAATAATCTCTTGTATGATATGGAAGAACCAAAGAATATTCTTGGCACATTGATGCATTTTGGGTTCCTTGAATTGCATGATAGCCCCATTGTTCTACATTTGTTCTATTGTGTTAGCACTTCTATAAAAAAACTCCAAGTTCTCTGATAAACTTATTTAGAAATACAACTTCTTTTGAATCATGTAATGCAACAATATATTCATCTTTTAGTGTATAGTCTGATATTGTTGCTTGCTTGGAACTCTTCCAATTTATTGTAAAAACACACATAATTAGATTGTCATTGATAATCAGCTTTATCACTTTTGAAGTTTGGATCAGTGTCACCCCTTACAACTAAGTCTTCCTCACCTCCATATATCTAGAATGAATCCTTAGTTCTACTTAAATAATTAGGAATGTTTTGTCATAGTAGTGTAGTGAGATTCACTTAGGTCTGCCTAATATCTGATCATCATCCTTAAGGCATATGATATGTATGCATGTTTACATAACATTTCATACTTGATAGATCCAATTGCAGAGGCATATAGAATCTTACTCATGTGGCCCCTTTTATCCAACTATTTGGGACAGCTGGTCTTAGAAATACTTACACCATGAGACATGTGTTAGTTCCCTTTCTTAGACTTTTTCATATTGAACCATTTTAGCACTTTATATGTGTATATACTTTGACCTAAGCCAATTATCCTTCTTGATTTATCTCTGTAGATCTTGATAACTAGAATATAGGTGGATTCTCCTAAGTCTTTCATGGGGAAACCTTCTCCCAGCCATGTCTTCACCTTCTTTAAAGATGTAATATAATTTCCCATGATTAATATATCATCTACATACAATATGAGGAATACTGCAAAGATCCTACCAACCTTCTTGTAAACACAAGCTTCATCTTCATTCTTGATGATTCCAAAGTCTTCGATTGATTCATCAAAATGAATATTCAAGCTTATGGATGTTTGCTTCAATCCATATATTGACCTTTTTGCATCTTACATACCTTTCTAGCATCCTTTGGAGATTATAAACCCTTATGGTGTGTCATATTCGTCCTCAAGAAGATTCTAGTTAATGGATGTGTTTTTGACATCCATCTGCTAGATCTCATAGTCATGGTATCTTGAAATGGTAGGAATGACCCTAATGGGATGGATCATGAAGACTGGTGAGAAAGTTTTCATTTTAGTCAACACCTTAAGCTTGATTAAAACCTTTAGCCTCCATTCACCCTTAGTAGTTATGGACATTTCCGTGCATGCCAGTCTTCTTCTTGAATACGCATCTGCACCTAATGGGTTTTACCCCTTCATATGGTAGGACCAGTTCTACACCTTGTTGATATACATGGAGTCCATTTCAAATCTCATCACCTCAAGTCATTTACTAAATTTTGGTCCCTACATAGCTTTCTTATATGTGGTTTTCTCATCAAAAGTCACAAGAAATCCAAATCCCTCTCACTCATGGAGAGTCCTATTGGATCTATAAGGTTCCTTTGTTTGGTAGGAGACAATTGTGCCACAATAACTTATGGTTCCTTCTCATGTTCCTCTTTAGGTTCATTATCTTATCATTTTGAGTATCTTGAACTTCTTAGAATTCATTTTTTCTCACAATATTATTTTTATATATGAACTTGTAATGACCTCACTTTTTAGAATTCATCAATTAATAAAGGACCTTAAAGTTGAGAGGCATTCCCTAAAAATTTCAAGATCCAGATTTTAACCAATAACAAATAATAGAAAATGGTTTCCATTAATTCACACATATTTTTTACAAGATACTCCTTTAAGGATGTACATGAATTTCTAACATGAACTGATACATATTGATAATAAGTATCTAACTAATCCTCATTTACTTATCTTTTATGTCTTCTGTGGATGTCATCTAATTAAGCATGTATTTATATCTTCATATTTTTCATTTACCTAAAATGGTGTGGAATAAAATGTGGGTCAGTATATTGCTATAATTTGTGTGTGGGGTGCATGCAAACATGTGCAAGTAATATAACAACATATAATCCACTAAATACTTACAAATAAGTTTTCTAATCTTTATGCGATACTCCTAGTTGCATTATCATTGAGCAGAAAGTAATTAAACAATCAATAATTTATTTCAAGAATCCTCGAGATATTCTTGGAAAACACTGGCAATCGATAATGTGAGTAGTCATAATTGTAAACACGTACCTTGTGTAGAACCATGCACATATCATGTAGTATATACTTCAAGTATGTTCAATCAATCCAATCAATAAATCCAAGAAATCAACATTTTATCCGCATATATGTATATCCTAAAATGTCACCAAACATATTCAATATACTAATCATGGTTTAGTCTAGGTTTTAGGTTTTCCTTGGTATTGAGTTATCAATAGGGTTATGCTTTGAAACCCTAATTCCCATGTAATTCATCCAATGACTCAAGATTTCATGTATGTGATTATTGGTCTAGAAACCGTAGTTGTCCATCATTATTTATCATCATCATATTAGGGTCTGATTATTCTCAATAATACAAGATTATAACATGCACTAAAATATTTTGTG
Organism: Alisma plantago-aquatica; assembly: GCA_963693085.1. NCBI lineage: Eukaryota > Viridiplantae > Streptophyta > Magnoliopsida > Alismatales > Alismataceae > Alisma > Alisma plantago-aquatica. The sequence continues at coordinate 334,328,086 of OY856413.1, forward strand.
TATTCAGTACTTTTATTACCAATTCTAGGGTTTTCATGTATTAATTAACCTAATTACATCTCTTTAGAACATGAAGCATAATTAGGCATTGATAGTGTGATATTTGGATTCAACATTTTTTTATTATTTGATACATAAGTTGCCAATATATGGAAAACCTAGCAATTTTTGTGATTAATACACAATATGAAATTATACCATAAATTTGTGGCCACATGGAGCCTCCTTATTGGCCCCCACTTCCATCCAAAGGCAGTGCAAGTGGTTAGGTCCCCGACACCCTTTGGATCTTCTATCCCTGAACCAACAACCAAACCAAGTTGAGCTACAATTTAGCTAGTTGTAGACCGGATTATCACCCACCCCTCATCCCTGGACCATTCCCCTTCCATAGTCACCAGAGTGAGCTGCTCTTTTCCTGTAGGGAAATAGAGAACCACTGAGATTCTAATCCCAACTGCTCCCAGCAACATTCTCCAACCACACCTCAGCCTCCTTTATCTTCATGCTTACTAGGGGACTCCAATCCATCGAGATTGAAGGCAGAGTCTATTTGAGATCTAGATCCACCTCCTATGTAGCAGGCCGCCAAAGGAGCATCCAGAGAAGGGGGGTGGTGGCACTGAGAGCAGTTAAATGGCTAGATTTTGAGTGTCTGGTCTTAATAAGGAATTCGAGGTGGTCTCCTTTGTTGCACTTGCCTAGGGAAATCCATAGCACCCCTTATATAGGCACTAGGGAGGGGAGGTTCTACCAGTTTTAATGGTATTCCAACACCAACTGGGATTTGGGGAAGTCTCAGTCCCTCACAAAAACTTGGAAATATTGGTATAGAAAGGTTCAAATTTGTCTCCCAAACTCAGAGGTAGAGGTTTCAGGTGTGGACACAGTTTGGAGAGAGAGTAAGAAGTCAAATATGATTTAGAGCATTATAGCATGTTTCTTATTTGGGGTTGGAGGTAGAAGACAAGGTAAAATCCATTAGATATGAATCCAAGGGATCCCTGGATACCTCTTATTAAATGGTGCTCCCCTAAGTTAGATCTAGGCATCGATTGCAGAAATCATCATATGAATTGAGTATCAATCAAATCTCTCCTACAGAGGAAATTTTATACAAATCTTAGAAACTTTGCATCTCTCTCAACTTTACATCAATTGTTTCCAAATTTTGATATGTTCCTTATAATCTGCTAATCTCTCATTGGGCAAACATTTAAAGTATTCTTCTTGATACTCTTTTCTCTCTCTTCAAATATGGGCACAACATTTACTTATTACAATTAGGTCCCTGATGCGATGATTTTGAGTCGCATTTATAGACTTGTTTGATATGTGTTTTATGCATTTATTAGTCATTTTCGTGGTTAATGTTGCATAATTCATCTACCTTGGTCTATGCTACTTCTCTATGTCAAATTTCCCTTATTTCAGCATTTTGAGTATAAATTATCAAAAGAATGTGTTTTGTGTAGACTTATGTGGTCTCGTGTTGTAATTTCAGGAAAAACAAGTATTTGCTATTGTCGATACCATAGACAGTGGTTGATACCATCGACTAGACCACGGGTTGCCAGCCGCAAGGACCAGAAGAAAGTCGATACTAGCGATAGGGATGTCGATGGTATCGAGATACCATCAGGTTGCTGGCGAGAAGTGAGTCGATACTATGGACCCATATGCCGATACTATCGACTAGTAGAGCTACAACGACACAAAAAGACAAAACCGTCACTACAGGTTTGTCGATACCATCGACCCTCGTCGATGGTATCGAGATGGCATCAGGCGCAAAGACAAAAGAAAAGAAGAACTGCCGATATCGCGCTAGGTCGATACCATCGACCCGCGTCGATGGTATCGACACCGTCAGATATGAGTTTGCTTTAGATTGATCTTAATCTGACGGCTTTGATTAATTGGAGACCTAACTCGGGAACTATACCTAATGGCGGTGCCCAAGAGGGAATCATCACGTCATTAGCCGCTGCACACGTCCCGAGAAGGTGTGGAGAGATGAACGGAGCCCAGAAGCACGCCCCAGTCGATTCGGACACCGAAGAAGACGATTTCCACCACCGAAAGGCGGGAGAACGCGTATTCTACGCCAAGGATCGCTTGGATCTTCTCCGTTCAGGGGTTTCACCACTCAATCACGTTTTTCTCCATGTTTCCCTTTTTCTACTCCACGTTTTGCTCTGAGATGAACATGCGGGGCTAATCCCCTTTGTCTTTAGGACTGGGAGTAGCCCATGAATTCATTGTATGATAATTTTATCATAGTTATTCATATCTTATCTCCTAAATCCGTGGTATAATTTCGTTTTCTCAATTATATTGTTATGCTTGATCACCATAATAATAATCTAATGCCCTTAATTACTTTGAAAGAAGAATTAATGGTTGAAAAGAGATGGAATTTACATTAATTGACAAATCCCTTGAACAAGGTGATGTAAGGTTAATGGTGGATACCGAGAGATCGTTTCTAATGCACCTAGTTTAGGGTATATGTTACCATGACGGTGGAACCGACCTAGACGTAGGTAGTGAATTGTACCACGACAGTGGGCAATTCTGATTTCAGGCCACTAACCAGATAGAGAGATAAAATTGAGTGACTACATAGAATTTAATACAATGAAAACCGGCGGTGAAACCGCAATCCTAAAGATCTCATTTTGAATTGATTAAACCAAACATTTAATCGATTGCTTTGTTTTGTTTTATTTTTATTTTCTTTTAATTTTAGTAACAACTCTCAACTATTTAATCGGTCTAGCTGATCGTGAGTAGTTAGTAGGAGTCTCTGACAATTCACATATCCCTGAGTTCGACTCAGGCCTCACAAAGGCCTATATTACATTGACGCGTACACTTGCGTTTCTACGCACGTAAAAAGCGTGTCAAGTTTTTGGCGCCGTTGCCGGGGATACGTGAATTGTCTTCTGGTCCTTGTGGCTGGAAACCTGTGGTCTGGTCGATGGTATCGACCACTGTCAATGGTATCGACAGTAGTAGATACTTGTTTTTCCTGAAATTACCACACAAAACCACATAAGCCGAAACAAAATATATTCTTTTGATAATTTATACTCAAAATGTTGAAATAAGGGAAATTTGACATAGAGAAGTAACATAGACCAAAGTAGATGAATTATGCAACATTAACCACGAAAATGACTAATAAATGCATAAAACACATATCAAACAAGTCTATAAATGCGACTCAAAATCATCGCATCAAACTCAAAAACTTGACACGCTTTTTACATGCGTAGAAGCGCAAGTGTATGCGCCAATGTAATATAGGCCTTTGTGAGGCCCGAGTCGAACTCGGGGATACGTGAGTTGTCAGAGACTTCTACTAACTACTCGCGATCATCTAGACCGATTAAATAGTTGAGAGTTGTTGTTAAAATTAAAAGAAAATAAAAATAAAGCAATCGATTAAATGTTTGGTTTAATCAATTCAAAATGCGATTTTTAGGATTGCGGTTTCACCGCGGGTTTTCATTGTATTAAATTCTATGTAGTCACTCAATTTTATCTCTCTATCCAGGTAGTGGCCTAAAATCAGAATTTCCCACTGTCGTGGTACGATTCACTACCTACGTCTAGGTCGGTTCCACCGTCGTAGTAACCTATACCCTAAACTAGGTGCATTAAAAATGATCTCTCAGTATCCACCATTAACCTTGCACCACCTTGTTCAAGGGATTTGTCAATTAATATAAATTCCGTCTCTTTTCAACCATTAATTCTTCTTTCAAAGTAATTAAGGGCATTAGATTATTATTATGGTGATCAAGCATAACAATATAATTGAGAAAACGAAATTATACCACAGATTTAAGAGATGAGATATGAATTACTATGATAAAATTGTCATATAATGAATTCTCGGGATACTCCTGGTCCTAAAGACAAAGGAGATTAGCCCCGCATGTTCATCTCATAGCAAAACGTGGAGTAGAAAAAGGGAAACATGGAGAAAAATGTGATTGAGTGGTGAAACCCCTGAACGGAGAAGATCCAAGCGATCCTTGGCGTAGAATACGCGTTCTCCCTCCTTTCGGTGGTGGAAATCGTCTTCTTTGTCATCTGAATCGGCTGAGGCATGCTTCTGTGCTCTGTTCTTCTCTCCACACCTTCTCGCGACATGTGCAGCGGCTAATGACATGATGATTCCCTCTTGGGCGCCGTCATTAGGTATAATTCCCGAGTTAGGTCGCTAATTAATCACAGCCGTCAGATTAAGATCAATCTAAAGCAAACTCATATCTGACGGTGTCGATACCATCGACGCGGGTTGATGGTATCGACCTAGCGCGATATCGGCAGTTCTTCTTTTCTTTTGTCTTTGCACCTGATGCCATCTCGATACCATCAACGAGGGTTGATGGTATCGACAAACCTGTAGTGATGGTTTTGTCTTTTTGTGTCGCTGTAGCTCCACTAGTCGATAGTATCGACATATGGGTCGATAGTATCGACTCACTTCTCGCCAACAACCTGATGGTATCTCAATACCATCGACATCCCTGTCACTAGTATCGACTTTCTTCTGGTCCTTGCAGCTGGCAACCTGTGGTCTGGTCGATGGTATCGACCACTATCGATGGTATCGACAGTAGCAGATACTTGTTTTTCCTGAAATTACAACACGAGACCACATAAGTCTACACAAAATGCATTCTTTTGATAATTTATACTCAAAATGCTAAAATAAGGGAAATCTGACATAGAGAAGTAGCATAGACCAAAGTAGATGAATTATGCTACATTAACCACGAAAATGACTAATAAATGCATAAAACACATATCAAACAAGTCTATAAATGCGACTCAAAATCATCGCATTAGTCCCTCATCCTTGTCGAATTTCTATAGGCCACTAGGAACCACCTTTCTCTATGAAACTTCGAGGAAAACTCATTAATAACTGTCCCAACTTATATCTAGTTTTGGGGTTTATTGGAATCTCTTTTATAGTCTAAACTTTCTTAACTAGTATATCATTAAATAAATTACCCATACCAAATGGAAAGTCCTTTATCTCACAAATTTGAAATTCTCTTCTTTTTGTTATTATCTCCAAATATGCCAAAAGTCAGACTGAGATAACTTATTTTATGCCTAAAATTTTGTTTTTCCATTCATGGATAGATAATCACTCCTTTAATTATCTAACACATCATATATCTTATTTTCTTTTCAGAACTAGCATATTATTCCATATTTTAGTTATTTAACAAATCATAAACCCATTATCCTCTATTTATGCATGTAATATCTTATTTATAAAACTTGTGCCACAACGACATATTTGCAAAGCAAATAGTCTCATGGGCCTCAATAGGGAAATGGGTTGCACCCATTCCAAAAACTGGATAGCTTTATATTCTATCAATCATAATTCAGGAATTCACTTATCATGTCAAGCCTTAGATTTATATATTTCAAATTTACCAAAGTTTTAAGATATTACATTCACCCCTCATTAAAAGAAATTTTGTATCCAAAATCCAAACCTAGTAATGTTAAGGTGAATTATAACTCAACTTAGTTTTCAACCTTAGGGTAGCAACCCTTCTTGGATTATCTTTAACAAAATTTTTTGATATGCAAATTCCTCACATTATTACTAAGATTGGTACCTAAATTTAATTTGAGGTATATCCACATCCTTAATAAATACATGATATTATCACTTAGTGATTACATTTTCTTTTTTGACTTCAACTTTAACTTGGTTACTACCTTCTCAGCTAGGTTTCCAACCAATTGTTTATCTATGTTAACATAAGGATGAGGTAGCACGTCAAACCCTAGGTTATGTCATTAAACTCAGCTTAGGGTATTCATTCTCATATGTCAATTTTAAGCATAACATGCTTCTACCCAGTCGCTCCCACTCATAATAAGATGAAATAAGTGTTTGTCTGTAGTCCAAAAACAATTTTTTGGTTGAATTGTCCTAAAAAATAACTCCAATCCAAAAATTTCTTTTTACCTACTATATTTTTATATTTCATGAAGTCAAGTGTCTTTCTCACTCTTAAGTTTGTGAACAACTTTCTTTAAGATTTCATTATTACATGACTTCTTGTATCATCTATTCTTACAATTCATGTCTCATTAGCCTTAGTATTGTCTTTAAGGTCTCTAGGGTTATATGTACCTTTTAAATGATCTCCTCTTGGCCTTGTGGACCTTATGCACTTAGGGAGTGCCTCTCACACTTACCCCTTGGGCCTCATGAGATCATAAAGGTGGACAATCTCCTGACCCATGGGCCTTGAGAAAACATGGATGGATATCTCCCGAACCAATGGTCTTATCCACTTAGGGAATGATCACCTCCTAATCTCATAGCTATAATGTACATTTAATCCTCCTACTTCACCTTAGGGCTGTCTTGGGGATTTTCCTTGTCAAGGGTTTATTGAGATATCACAACTTAAAAAATTTTGATCACATTATTTTCATATGTAATTAGTTAATCATGACTCCCTTCATATATTTGAGTACACATTATTGACTTATGTACTAGTATTGGGCTCAAGACACCTTGCATTATTTGGGGCTTGGATCCATGTCATCCTTCCCTAACTAGGGCTTGACTTCTTTGTGACCATCCCTATCTGGGGCTTGGTCATAGTCATCTACATAGTAACCTTGGGCCACCTTTCCTATTTGGGGCTTGGTGCCATGTTGATCTTCCCATTCTGGGGCTTGACCTACTTGTGACTTTTCCCTAATTGTGGCTTAGTCATATTAATCTATACTCCAGACTCATACCACCTTCCCTATCTAGGGTTTGGTGGTCTACCGGCCTTCCCAATCTAGGGCTTGACATCTTTGTGACCTTCCCTATCTATGGCTTGGTCATCATATCCCTCAGAGATGGCACACTTTGGTTCAAAGAATTATACTCAATATATGCCCTTTCATGTTTCATATACTTAATATTCCAGGCTTTATGTGACATTGAAGGTTACCTCAATCATTTAGCCCATTGGTCAATTCACCCTTCTAGGGAAGGTCCTAACTTAGGGTGTCTTCTTGACTCATAGGAGGAGGTTAGGCTCTCTAAACAAAACTTGACTCCATGTATTTAGGGTTTTGCTTCCCCCATTGGTCCTTTTCCAATTCTTAGGTTGATCCACCCCAGATTGGGACACCAACACTAAAAGTTAAATTGAGGGTTTCATATTTTCATCCTTATGTACCATTGATTACTTATGTTTCTTCAACCCTTCACATCAATCATGAATTCCTTGCTCCACACATGTGCATGCATCGGAGACTAGTCACATAAACTCATTTGAATTTTTCTTACTCTTTTTCCCTAATTAGAGTTTGTATGGGTAGGATTACTACATCACCAACACAACTCCCATTTCTATGATTTAGGTTTAGGGTTCAAGTTAGGGACTACGCATGCACCTTTGGGTTTGATGATTCCCTTTACCCAATAAGGTTTTTCCTAAACCAACCCTAGATCCATCTAGGGTTTACCCTATAAGGAAAAACCCGCAAAACGTTTTTAACACATTATCATTGGTTTCACATTACATGTACATTATTTAATAGAGGATGCTTTAATCCTATTACTTCTTAAAAACCCTAACTTGAGATGAGGAGATAAGTATCATTTAGGGTTTATTAAGCAAGTGGATGAAAACTTGATGAAATTTGAGATGAGAAGATTTAGACGAAATATTACTTTAGGCAAACCCTAGGTTCTGGCTGAGCTGGTAACACATTGGCTAAGGGAATCCTTGTATACCTACATAGTGGTGTGGAGGAAAATATTTCCAGCCTTCAAAACCATGAACCTTTCTAGACACCATTATCGTCAGTTCATGCCTTAATAATAATCCTTATATTTCTACATATTACTTGAAATATCAACTATATAAATATTATTTGAAAAATCTGGGGTTCTGATACCAAACGTATCAACCTCACTTTTCAAAGTCCCCAAATTAAGAAAGGGACTTAAAGTTGAGATCCATTACCAAAATTTCTTAAGATCTATATTTTAACAAATAACAACTATTAGCAATAATTTCCATTGATTCACAAACATTATCAACAAGATGCTCCATTAAGGAGTTACGTGAATTTATAACATGAACTAATACATATTGAGAAGAAGTATATAATCAATCCTCCTTCACTTATTTTTTCTATCTTTGGTAGATTTCATCTGATTCATCATGTCTTGATATTTTCATATTTTTCATTTACCTAAAACAACGTGAAATAAAATCTGGATAAGTAATTGCTATATTATATACATGGAGTGCATGCAAAATTGTGCAAGTATTATAACAACATATAATCAACCAAATACATGAAAAATAAGAACTGACATTTTCTTCACAAATTTAAATCTTTATGTGATACTCATAGTGGTATTATGATTGAGCACAAAGTAAATAAACATCCAATGATTTATTTCAACAATCCTTGAGAAATATTGAAAAAACAATGACAGTTGATAACATGAGTAGTCATAATCCTAACCACATACCTTATGTAGAACCATGTAGATATCATGCACTATATACTTCAAGTATGTTCAAGAAATCCAATAAATAGATCCAAGATTTCAACAATTAATCTGCATGTATGTATATCCTGAAATGTCACTGTATATATTTAAAATAACAATCATGGTTTAGTATAGGGTTTAGGTTTTCATAGGTATTGAGTTATCTTTAGGGTTATGCTTTGAAGTTCTAATTCCCATGTTCATCTATCTCTAATTCCCATGGTCATCGATCTAATGACTTAAGAACACTAATTATTCATGTATGTGATTATTGGTCTAAAACCCTAGTTATTAATCATTATTTTTCATCATCATATTAGGGTCTCATTATTATCAACAATATCAGATTATAACATGCACAAAAAGTATGTAATGTATTCAATACTTTAATTACCTATTTTAGTATTTCCATGTATTAATTAACCTAATTACATTTATTTGGAACATGAATCATAATTAAGCAATGAATGTATCATATTTGGATTCTACATGTTATTCTGATTAATTTGATGTATAATTTTCCTATACTTGGAAAACCCTAGCAACTTTTATGATTAAAGAAAAGTATGCAATTATACCTTAACATATGGCCACATGGAACCTCTTTATTGTCCCACAACCTCCAACCAAGGCTGTGCCAAGTGGGTGGGTCTCTCATGACCATTGAGTCCTCTGGCCCTAAACTGGAAGCAATGTTTGGTTGAGTCATGGTTCAATTGGTTTTAGACCGAATCATCACTTGCCCCTCATCCATGAACCCTTCCCATTTCGTAGATGCCCGTGTGTGGTAGTCTAGTCCCAATGTGAAATAGAGTGTCATTGGGGTTCCTGTTCCAGGTTTTCCCAAAAACATTCTCCTGCCACACCTCAACCTCCTCTAGATTCATGGCTACTAGGGGATTATAACACCCCATGTTTCATATAACATGAGCGGAAGCATTTTACTCAATGTGGGTGTTACAATATGCTAATCATGCAATTAAAGTAAATGAAACACTTCATATTAATTTGGAACTAATTCATAGATAGTTCTTGGTGAAAAGTACATCATAATTATCCATGAGATCTAATCGAACTTGAAATATGACTAAACATAAAGTAAATGTTGTCTAAATCTCTGGATCTTCTGGGTAAGTCGAACCCCACCAAGTAATGCTTGAAGATCTTCTAGTCTTGATTTCCTTTTTTGTCCTTCACTTGCTCCAAGTCTTGTAGACATCTAGTCCCTAGTAATGCAAAACAAACATCATAGTAGTAAGGTATTTGGCACTTTATATGATATAAAAGCAAATATAACTTGACATGATAACATTGGCATGAAATAACTTGACATAAACTTGAACATGGATTTTATTAAGCATTCATGATTCATTAATGACTTGAGGAATTGAACAATAAGTATATTCATCCCTATATAATGCCCACTTAGGAGCACATGATTGCTAGGGAATCCCTTGATGCTAGGAAAGCCCTTGATGACCTCTTGAGTTCCATGATTCAGGAGCTATGAAGACTAATTCAATTCCATTTAACTTGATCATTAACATGACATTAACATTAACATTAACATTAACATGATGCTTAAACTTTAGGATGATGGGATTTCTCCCTCATAAACCATAATAGGGTTTACCCTTCTTGAGCATGATTCTTAGTTCATAATCAATTATCATAGTAAGGGTTTTACCTTAGACTATAAGTAATCAATCAATCATATGATAAGTATACATGATGTATTCTTTGGGAAAGCATTTCATAATTCATGAAGCATACTAAAGTCCATAATCATAAATAACATGCATTAAAGAAAATTACTTGTCACAAACATGCATGGCCCGCTTACCTAGAGTACTTCACCTTAAGTTCAAGTCCCCTCACTTGATTGAGTCTCTAATCACCTATAATTTGATTAAAATTATAATGGGTACGTAAGTCCATAATAATTAAACCCTAATCTTGATCGTTGAGTTATTTAATTGAATGAAGTGTAAAACATCATTTGTGAACATGACAGATCGATAGAAAATCAAAAGAGTTTTCCAAAGAATATTTTTGTGCATTTTTCTGAGGTCATATGCAAAAGTTATGATTTTTGCAATATGGACAAATCAGAGTTCAGGAAAACCATATGTGTGACATTGATTTAAATTAGAAAATTGAAGGATGTAAATAACTGGAAACAAGACTAGAAAACTAAGAACCATGTGACACATAAATCAAATTTGTGAGGGAAATTTAGTTACTTCGGTATAAAATGAATCTTGTGGTTGATATATCAAAAGCATGTATAAAAACCCTAATTTGCTCATTGATGTTAAATTATTGTATTAAAATGGTAGGGGCATGAAGGTCATTTTATGACCGAGTTTCCTCCTTTCAGCCACGGTATTGGGAACCTCTCCAAGAGTTGAGAACCTACGATCAAGGCATGATGGCCAGAAGAGTACTCAAGGAAACACCACGCTCAACTGCCCCTCCATAACCTTCAGACCCTGGGAATCCCTGAATCATGTTAGGAGGTAATTGGGAGAAAGAACATGACCTCTACCTCGAGCAACGGCAAGTTGGAGATGATCATTATATAAAAACACAAAAAAACAAGCTAAAAAGTATCACAGAAGTCCTCGAAAATACTCAAGGAGTCGAGGAAGAGCACTTGGAGGCATTTTTGTGGTGGGAGAGACACTGGAGGACGCTAGTGATGAACACCAATGATGACTAGGAATTGAATCCATAAGGAGTGGAGGAGGGATGTCTGAGACCTAGCGCTAATTTTGGAACCTTAAGTAGTTATGGGTTTCACTATGATGGAAACTACAACATCAGGGTGAAGAGGGGTCTGAGTGCCACATTAGGAGTTTCATCCATAGAGAGGTAGGATGTATGAGTTATGTATCACTAAATTCGGATACGTCTCATAGAGATGATGAAGAAAGAATCGAGAGGTGAGGGGGGAAAATGACAGAGAGAGGAGCCAGGGAAGGAAAGCAAGAGAAACAATTTTTGTTCATAAGAAACTTGGTGGTAGAGGACAAAAAAAGGAATGTTGTATCGTGGGCTAATTAAACACATACTTTTGGATGGTGTGCATATGAGGTAAATGTATGAATGTAATGTGTGACAATGTTTAATAGGACTTTAGGACAAATAAGATATTGACTGCAAGTTCAATTAAATGACATTGATAAATATATGTAACTCTTCCATAATCATTTTGAAGGGTCAAATGTGGTTAAAACTTGACCACATGTCGATTAAGGGATCCAAATTCTTGTTATGTCCTTAGATTTCTGTTGTTCCCATGTTTTACACATAATTTCTTGTAGGGAAATATGGGCATAGAGTATGGAAGCAGAAACAATTTTTTTTAACTATCGGTACTCCCATGATAGCAAGATCGAGTTAACTACTATGAAAGAGGAAGGATGGTTTTGATGAGTTATAGCTCGTCATGGAGCAAGTCCAATGACAACAACACATTGCAGTGCAACTCTCTTCTAGTTTCTCTTAGATCGTGGTTGTGTAGCTCCTGGTCTTCACCATAAATAGTGGACTTTTTTTTCAGAAATGCTTTTTCGAAATGAAATATAGAATTTCTATAAATCTAGAATTTTGATAATAAATATAAAATAAACCCGTGTTTTCCAAAAAGAAGGATTTGGCTCAGGATTGCCCATCTCGAATTCCAGGGTTTCTCTGAATTTGGAAGTTTTCACTTAGTAGGTTTCCATACCAAGGCTCAATACAATCAAGTCTGTAGCGTCTACCAATTTCGCCATATCCCCCATTTTTATTTGTTATTTGAGACCGGGATTTCATTCTGTTGTGATCCCACCCACCTGTTCTTTATATTTATCTGAAATCTGAAAACCTCAGCTTCTACAGCGGCACCTGTGAACTCACCTTTGACTACAGGCTGACGATGTCCTCCTAGAAGCATCCAAAGGACTCTTTCCTCTAGAGTAGTCCACACAAACCAACTAGAAATCTTATCATTCAACTAGAACAAATAGGAACGAGTTGTCTCTCCCATTGGCATACTAGTCACCAACTTGCTCTCCTACAACAATGACCCTCAGTTGTTCTCTCCCTTTCTATCCCTCCTTAGTCAGGTAGGACTTGCTTGGGCTCTCTTGGTTACCACAACTAGAGAGGACAAAAACTATTAGAGTAACTAATTCTCAATTTTTTATTTTGTTTTTGTACTCTAGGAAGCCCCCAGTACCCCTCTATTTATTGGTGGGGTTAGGGCCAGGGTTCCCAGTCTGTTCGGGATCACTACGAAGGGACCGAAAGATCTTGAATTTTTGCAACCTGCAAACCACGAAATGGTCTTATCCCAGATGGTCTTATGGCACTATGAGATGATCATTTTTAGTTTTCCTAATCACTCTTATGGCACTATGAGATGATCATTTTTAGTTTTCCTAATCACTTACAAAATTGGCAATTTGTATCCATTAATGCTAAACATTAATTCCTTGCCCCACAATAATTGTGCAATCAAAATGATGGAATTGTCTCAAGAATTTGAGAAAGTATCTAGAACCTTCTTCCAGCCTAACTGAGTGATCTTGCACATGCCAAAAAGTCATCTTGCTCACCTAGACGGTCGTCTAGTGAGCCGATCCAAACTAGTCAGTTCAACATAATGAATCAGTCGGTTCACACCTCCGTTTGGGAAGATCTTAGCCAATTCAATTTCTAATCAGCCTGATGAGCCAAATAGCCATCTCAATGTTTGAGCTAATCATCTAGTGCACCAAATGGTTGTCTCACCCTATGAGACAATTGGTTTGGGTGCAGTCAGCTGATCTATTGCGTGAATTGAGTGCCTAAACACTTTCGTAATCAATCCAATCATCATTCAATATTAAACTCCTCTTCTAGGTGAGTTCCTTTGAGTGTGACCCTATATGTCCCATATCAAGTTGGTAGCGAATGTCCATAACTAACTTATGACATCACTAGCAGAAAGTGGTGCCTAGTCGCACATCAGTGTTTCCCAAGTGAATGAAAGTTGGAGAACAACTTCAACCTACAATTTGTGTAAGGTGTTTGTGATTGTATAATTCCTTTGTCATTGATATCCATAATGAAGTTGAGGCCTGGCTCATTGTCCTCTCAACATTCAATCTATGTTCCTTGGACCAAGAGAAGACTGTATGAGATAATGTGACCTCAATATCATGTATGGATTCACATATGCATGCACAAGCTTTTCTTAGTCTCTCTTATCAAGTGGCTAGTATATCAATCTCCAGTAGGACGGACAAATCCCATTTCTATCACTCAATCCATCCTCATGTGTCAAAGCTACCCAATCATAACCTTTATGGCAACCTGTATTTTAGGATTATGTTTGATGATGTCAAAGTATACCCAACGACATGTGATGAGTGCAGTGATTTTTAGGTCTAAGAATCACAATCACCACTTTCACTATGAGAGATGACTATGACTACCAATGAAGGTTTCCATGTGTCACTCTCCTGGTGGGTATGTCTGATACATTGTTCTCTAACATGTATTTATGTGCTTGGTTTGATATTGCCATATCATACTAATGAGATTCAGTCATCAACCAACCCACACTCCATTATTATGTATTAATGGTATCTATCTCCCTTCCACAATAACAACTGACTGAGGACATAATAAGAAAGTACATACTCTTAACATTTGTATGATCTCATTCTCCAAGTCACATACTTGAAGACATATGTCACTGAGCATTGTCATTCTTTAGACATTCATAATGGTTCCTCATTATCTCATTACTGAATGAAACAAAATGAACTAGAAGCTTGCCTTCATGAGTATTAATTAAATCCTTTATGATATATGTCGTGTCAATCATCACATGATTGGATCTATGGGCATACCTTACGAAGCGACTCCCACTTGCACTTAGAGACAGTCACCCATGAATCTCATTCTTAGTGATCTAAACATGTCCACCATATTTCTATTGTGCATGTGCTAATCTAACGGGTTGGCAACATTTTTCTGTTAGTCTATATATTGCATGTTTCTTATCTCTTTGTTGTGAGATGAAACTTCTATAATTTGGTATCGGATATTCCTTGCCTAACAAGTAGCTCCATTGTTGTCACAATACTTCTACTGAGTCATTAATGGTTGGACATCTATAACTTCATCATATCAACTTTTCAACCATATAGTATCACTTTGTGTTCATAACACAAGCATACTCAACTTCTATTGTAGAATAGAATTCATGGATATTAGTTGGGAACTCTCCCAACGAACAACATTTCTCCTTTTTTAATAAAACATATTTTAATTTGTGATCTCTTTTTTCTTTATGGAAGCTTTCATCGATGTAACCCTATACATGCAAATCTTCCTTTATTGCTATCTTTAATTACTAGCAATATTCTAGCATATTTTTCAAGTACTAATGGATACTTTTAATGGCATTCCAATAACTCTTATTGGAATTTGATATCATCTTGTCATGTCCAATACATACAAGATTATATGGGATAAGTATATTTATAGCATTAATGATAGATCCATTGTAACAACATATGGCTTATTATCATGACATTTCCATTCTTCACAAGAATTGGAATATATGGTTCATGAGAGACTAATTTGGATTCTCTCTCAGAATATTCATATCTGCTCCAACTAAATCTTTTGTGTAAGGAGCCTAACACATGTTTTGGGATAACCCTATTTCTTTTGCTTAAGTATGTTGCTTAGATCCGTGCTCTAAACATCTGAGAAGTAATTAGGGCATGTTGGAAGCTTGAGTTCCTTGTTTGAGCTTGTTTGGTTGATGCTTATGATTTGTGGAGAAGTTTAAGTGCAACTTGCAATTTACCTAGAGTAGGGGTTTATGTGCAAATTTTCCACCTCTAGAGTGTTCCTTCTATCACTTAGCATCATCTAGAGGAAAGAGCGAGATGGGCATCTTTTTTGAGCCTTGGATGAGTGGTGACATCCTTGGTGATGTTTTTTGGGCACAAGTTTGAGGTATGCCTTACATATAGGAGTGTTGTGTCGGGCTTGAGAGCCTTGGAGAAGCCTTGTATCGATTTTTGGATGTCTTAAGGGACATCTTATTAGTTTTTTGGTGTCTCAAGATGCACCATATCAGTTTTTGGTACCTAGGGTTTACCCCTATTGGTTTGTGAAGAGGGTAGATGTGTGTATTGGCCTTGACCATCTTAGGTGACCTAGTGGGCGAGACATAGATCTTCTCAACTTGTTGCATGGTGTTTGATATGGCTCTTCTTCTTAGAAAAGTGTCACCTAGTGTTCCAAGGTGGTCAAACCTTCCCCTTGCTCTCTATTTATTCCCTCTTGAATATATACATCTTTCCCTCCAATCAAGAGAATCATTTTGGTTATCCTTGCATTCTCCCTTTAGTGGATGACCTTGAGCTAGATAAACTTCTCCCTTGGAGCTCGGAGGATGAGTCCCATGCTTGTGGTTCTCTCTTCATCCTATACCTTGGTAATCCATGATCCTTAGCTTCTCGTTCTCTCTTTCATTCTTCTTCTAGTCCATGGACCTTGGTTACTTTCTTTTCCCTCTCATGATATCTTGACCTTGGTTCCATCTTCTCTCTTGGAGGTGTTGTGGTGATCAAGATTGGAAGATCTTCTTCTACCTTGATCCCGTGAATCTTAGAGATTTTTGGTGATCCTCGAGGTGGGTTATATAACTTTAATCCCTCTTTGTTATTATCACCCTTTACTTGCTATCTTGTCATTTGTCCTTGGTTTGTTATCTCTTGCATGCTAGTAGTTCTTCTTGGTAGTTTTTATGTGACAAAGTGAAATTTAGCATTATGAAATAATTTCAATTTCACCCTCCTTATGCTCACTCATGGTGTCAAATCATTTTTCTTGGCTTCATAATCATTTTTGACACTCAAATTCGAAATATGATGATCAAGGTGAATTTTATACACTTTGTTACATCACATATTTTATTAATTCATCACTTTGTCCAATGAAGAAAATTTGTCCATCAAAACTTACACTTTTTTTCTAAAACATTTTCTAAAGGTTCTCCACTTTTTTGTGAATTTTAAATCCAAATTTGAGAACAATTGGACATTCCTACGATTTTCTATGGGTTATTGAAGTTAATGTGTTGAAAACCATTATTTTTGTCTATTATTTGACCTTTTTCCATGTCAACAATCCACGACAAGGATTCGAGGGCAATCCCAGCCCTTAGATATGCCTATCTTGGATATATGACCGATCCAGCAACCACAAACCCATCTTCTACATCCCACAATCAGTAGGGAGGAGTAAATGGGGACCGAGGAATGAATATCCAGCTCGCGACCATAGTTCAAATTTGTAACCGAGTCGTTTTACTCCCCTCAAAATTTCGTGCTCAACGAGCCTTGGTTTGACCCCATTAATGCTTTGATTGCCATCAAAATCTTGCCCCTCGCCATTCCTTCTCACTTCGGAGAGATTGGTTTGCAATCTAAGGTTTTCTTGGTACAAACCCTAGCCCATCACTATAAAAGGACCCCCCTGAGGTCCGCAATAGTCACATCTTTCTCTCAGACTCGCCAATGCTCCCCCTTCTTGGCATTGAGTGCCTTATTTTCCTCCTCGACCTCCCTACTATTGTGTGGAACCACCGCAAAGCCTTGGTTGGGTGTTTCCTCCTCACTGCGTCGGACCACCACCTAAGGTGCTCTTCCAGTTTGTCAGAATGAGACCTGGTTGGGCGGCACCTTGGTAGACTCCCTCATCCATGTCTGCTCCAGTTAGCTTCCAAGCCAATTAGTTGTTCACTGCATCTGCTTCTCGTGCTCAGGTACTAAACGAAGGGGAAATACCCCCAAACCATCCGGTCCAAATGTACCCAACAAATCGCAATTGAACTAGTTGTTAGAGACTGAATTGGCCAATCAAAGGCATGAACTAGACTCCCGAACAGTGAGATGCCTAGCTCACATGGTTCGATCTAGGCCATTCACTGCACATCCAATCCCCCCTATTTTCGCAAATAAGTTATTTATATCTCTGTCTACTCGAAATTGCAATTAATAGTCAGATCTTGTTTTAATCATTATAATTGCATCCTAGCTCCAAATCATTCGTATAAATAGTAAATGTTGATAAAAAATCCAATGAACCTATTAAAAGTACTTTTGCAACTTGATTCCAAATAGTACTCACTCATATACCTAAATTTTGATCTCTTTCTTAGTTAATTGGTCTAAATGACTCTATTTATGGATACTCTTGACTAAATATTGAAAACCCTAATTTTTTTGACTCTAATGTTCATATTGAGACCCTAAGAGAATACTTGACCTATTAGCGATCTAGATCCATATTAGGATAAAATCTTAATAATGTGAATGATCTAAATCTTGTGGCATATGTTGATCTATTGACCTAAATGTTGATCTCTAATTTACTCATAATACTAATCAAAGCTTGATCTAATCTTGAACACCAATGATGATAAGTATCATGATGATAATCTCGGAACTTAATTATGACTTGAATACTAATCATGAAAAGTAGGGTTATCACATATGATCCTATAAAACCTAGGTGAGTCATTCACACTCGAAATACTTGACATTAGAAATAATGTTTGATATATTGAAATATGGGTTGAATATAAGTGAATGACCCAACGCTAAGGTTGACATAGGAAAAGTGTAACCCTAATCTCAAAATATTGAAACATGATATCCAAATATCATGATCCTGACCCTTGATCCAAACTTTGTTATTTAGGATCTGACTCGAAGGGTCTACCTATTACTTGTTGATCATACTCAAAATCCTCACTAAAAGGTATGCTATTATATAACTCCTCCTTACTTGTATTGAAGATACTTTTATGTATCTCTTGACTGTATACTTGGCTACTTACTTGGATGAGCTATTGTTCCCTATGATTAGTCTTTCATTTTTCTATACTATATTTTGGAAAACATGGAAACATAAATTGCATGCCCATTATGACTGCCACTATATTCATTGGCCTCCTACCTCATATGGAGAGAAGGAGCCCAGTGACTTCCCCCATTGCATTGGGGTGATTAGGTCACACAAAAATATATAAGTATGCTTCTCGAATTACAACACAATGGGAACTCATAATAAAAATCGGATCATTTGAAAATCTTCTCGAATAACTTTTGGTTCTTACAAATTGCTTGTTATACTTTTGAAATATAAGTCCTGCCAAGTACACTTATTTTCTTATAAAGTATTTTACTTTATTTTGATAGCATACCGTGCAATTGCATGATTATGTCTCAATTTTCTTGATTTTAGGCAATACAAAAGGAATACTGAATAAGATCGCTTCCACACTCTACATACTCTGTCGATAAAGATATATTGGAAAAATCTCCATATTGGGTTAGTTTCTTTTTTTTATATCTCCAGTTTTTGAGTTATTATTTCTTATTTTATATTCTAGTCAGTTAGATCCTATTAGGCCACTCATGTATGGGCACTTCAATCCTTATTTTACTGTCTCTTCAATCCTTATTTTACTGTCTAGGCAGTGGGATTTGGATTGAGGTAAAAATGGTTCTGTGAATGTTAGTATCAGAGCTTACACACTCCCATATATTTTAAGTTAATAATTTCTCAAGTCTCATACACCCAAGAAACCTAAATTCCATAATGGTGAAAATTGAGGTGTCTAGGCTCAGGGTCCTGGCATAATTTCTCCTATCCGTCTTCATGGTGGCTGAGATCCCCCACTCTACCTGGCCTCAATTGATCCAAAATTGTACCCAAAGGTTCTCTTGTGAAACCCTAGAGAGTCTTATGGCATATCATCTCTTCTTTAAGGACTATCCTAAGCCACCCATGTAGATGAATATTAGGTAGTTGTCTCATCTCCTCATGTGATCCTTTCTTATGACCTTTACCACATGATGTCTCTATTATGGGTAGCTTATGCATGGGGAAAAATGAACATTATTAAATTTTGAAAGTTGATACCATAAACTAACCTTAATGTGAAAACTCAATTTTGATCAATGAATCTTGAAATCAAATAATCATACTTGACCTTTCATATCATGCAAACTAGATTTAACCAAAACTAGACTACTTGCTCCCTATGTTGCGGTAAATGATAAAATTATGATATGGTGAAATAACAATGACTTATATCTTATACCTCATTGTTGATGAGGTCTCTATTTGAGTAATATTCATGTTTCCATATTGCCGACTAAATCTTAACATAGTTAAGCAAACTGGTACCATATTTGATACATATCATGTCTATGCCATAAAGTGACTAAGTTTAAGACTCACAAAACCATGATGTAAGACTATGATGCAAAAAGTAGTTTTCCTATTGACCATTGATGCCTTCTGAAATCTCAATTTTGACATGATGACGATGGGCCTATATTTTGTGCTATTGTTCTCTAATTACTCAAATTCCAAATTGAAATCCTCTATTTCCAAATTATACCACTACCTTGATCATGAATGGAAAGGAATGCAAATATTACCTTGACTTTGTAAAATCTTGACATTATTGCCCTATTATGATCTTGAATTCTGATCTCATGACCTTATGGAATATGATTTGATCATTAATACTCTCCCTATTTGAATAAACTCAATGGACAATGACTAATTTTGGTAATGTGCTAGATTAGGGTGGTAGTTGACTCATGTCTCCCCTAACCTAGGTCACATCCCTATGTTGACTAAGCTCCAAATTTTCGTATTGTTGATTATTTAGAATTTGGAAAGGTATCTCCTTTCACCCAATTTGGATCAGTTGACCTAAGACTAATAGGTTAAAACCATGGTTGATTCTTAATCTTGAATATTGATTTTATAATGACCTTGATACATGACAATGTTGACTATAGCTTGTGGTTGACTTCCTAGGACCTAGATATAGATCATTCATCAAACTTGGATACAATGATGATGAAATCTTGATATGTTGCTCGAAATTGAATATAGATGAGTGATATCCACTAAGGTCTAAATAGGAATCTATACCCCAGCTTCAAAATTATGGACTTGTGACTTTTGATGTCCAAAAATCTTGACTCTTGGTACTGATATATAATATTGTGACTCATGATTATCAAATCTCAATAATGATATAGATCCTATGTTCACATTATTTGGATCTACAGATCATACTATATATATGACTAATGACTTCAAAATCCCAAATCTTGAAAATTTTGAAATGATGACTATTTTGACCCTCTCTATTTATGACTTAGGGTTTAGCTCTCATTAGGACTAGGGTGGGACCTCCCATTGATATTAAGCTCGAAAATCATGATATTGAAATTATGATGTTGTCTTGAAATGTTGAAATATGAAATCTCAAATCATGGATGTATAACCTGTTGACACAAGGTAAATTAGGTCAATGTTGACTCACGTCTAAATTGACTAAACCCGTGTTTTGATGATGACTAACCATTCCACATATTGGTGTCTAATGCTTCTACTTGAGTGATTTCAGATTAGGTATAGACACACTCCAATTGCCCTAACTTGCGCATCTCAAATTGGAGAAAAGACAAGTCAAAGTCATACAAGTGCATGTTTTTGTAATATGATGTATATCCATTAGAATCATGTTGTAAATCACTTGTAATGATTGTATGACTTGTAATTAAGCTTAGAAAAATATCAGGAGCACTTAGGTCGAATATTAGAGCAATTTAGATGCATATTTGAAAATCAATTACAGGCACTTGGTCGGTCGAGTTTCCCCAGCCTAGAACTCGACCGATCAACCTTGGTCGATTTTCTGAAGATTGCATCGGTCGAGTTGTGCACTCACAGAACTCGACCGATTGGGTAGTAGGCCATTTCCAGTTGAAATGGTCGGTCGAGTTTCCTCAGAACAAACTCAACTGATCCTTTGAACATCGGTTTGCCTCCTACTTGAGCGGTCGAGTTACACCCATTAGAACTCGACCGATTGCACTGTATGGAAAAGTGCAGAAAAGTGTTTCTAGCCGTTGTGGAGTTGCAAAAAGTGAAAATATATCCATTGCAAGCCACAAAACGGCTAGTTTTCATTCACAAGTGTTCACAAAGGCTAAGAGGCATCCCCAGCTATAAATAGGACCCCTTGGGCTTCATTCCAAGGTTGAGAATTCATTGCAAACTCTTTGTGAGGTTCCTATTCTATAGTTGAGTGCTTCCTACAGCCCCCCCTCTCTCTCTAAGCTTAATCACTTGCTACATCCATTAGAGTGAGTAGGAAATCTGTAAGAGAGCTAGTCCTATATGTATATCTTGTGAGGCTCTCACTTCCACCACATCCACTTCTCTAATTTGCTATCTTGAAGATGAAGGTTCTCTCTCTTGTCCAAGAGAGGTGAAGAAGAACAAGGGAAGGAGTCCCTCGGTGAAGATCAAGGCAGAAGACTTGGAGCTAGAGTGGGTAAGCCCTTGGAGAAGGCAAAAGACTCAAGCTCAAGTAGGTAAGACCTTGGTGGAAGCTTCTCCGAGTGAAGGTGAAGTCAAAGGCGGAAGATTCAAGAAGAGTGGGTAATTCCTGCAAGGCCGAAGACTTGTGCAAGAGTGGGTAAGTCCTTGGAGAAGGTCGAAGACTCTTGCAAAGTTGGTAAGTCCTTGGTAAGGTTGAAGACTCTTTGTATTGGATAGGTAATTCCTTTGTTTTTCATGTATTGTAAGTCTTATAAGTGAATATAAGAATGCAATTGTTGGAAGTCCTAGAGGTTGACCTCTCTAGGCAAGTGGACTGACACACTTCTAGTTTGAAGTGTGGAACCACTCTAAATAGCTTGTCTAATTGGTGCATGTTCAATCTCTCTTATCCTTTCTATGCAAGATTTAGTTGCACTCAAATTTCCTATTTAACAACCTTATCTTGTCATATATTTTGAAGGTTTAATGAGTTTTGTTTAAGTGCTTTCAGCTCTATTCACCCCCCCTCTAGAGCATCTAATCACCCATCTAGGATCCAACAAGTGGTATCAGAGTGGGTCTTCTCCAAGCATACTTCAACAAGTAGGAGAAGATGGGTGACTACCTAGGAGGGAGACTCTCGACCAGCCTTCCAATCTTTGATGGGAGCAACTTCCTCTATTGGAGAAGAAGACTTGAATTCTACATCCAAGGATCAAGTCTCGAGATGTGGCAAATGGTGAACAACCCATACATTCTACCAAAGACAAATATTGAAGAATGGGATGAAGCCACCTTGATGAAAGCAACTTTGAATGCTAGAGCCATGCACATCCTATATGCCTCCATGACCCCCACCGAGTTCAACCGAATTTCTTCTTGTGAGACGGCCTATGAGGTATGGAGAAAGCTTTGCATCACTTATGAAGGGACAGATCAAGTGAAGGAAAGCAAAGTCTACATGCTCAAAGGGATGCTTGGGAACTTCAAGATGGGAAAGGAGGAGAGCATAGCCAACATGTACTCAAGGCTCAACACCATCTTGAATGGTCTTGCTGTTCTAGGACATCCTATGTCTAGTGGAGAGATCAACTCAAAGATCCTTAGAACTCTCCCCAAGAGGTGGGAATCCAAGGTGACTTCTATTGAAGAAGCAAGGTCTCTTAGGGGTATTCCTATTGAAGAGCTCATTGGAAATCTATAAGAACATGAAGCCACACTTGACAAGAGGGAGGAATTAGAAAGACAAGAGAAGAAAGAGCTAAAGAGAATGAAGTAGGCTGAAATAAAGGCTCAAATTGAAGCTATCATGGAACAAGTCTCTCCATCCTCTCAAGCTAAAGAAGATGCCATGTACTCCAAGGGTAGACTTTACAAAGGCAAGTCCTCCTCCATCCGGTGCTTCACATGTGGAAAGAAGGGTCACTACAAGGAAGATTGCCCACAAGGCAAAAAGACCCATCTTCACAAGAAGGAGAAATGGCACTCAAGCTCAAGTGGCTCCTCCAACTCAAGCTCAAGTGAACATTCATGTGAATGATCAAGCTCAAGCTCTAGTGATGAAGGAGAATGCCATTTTGCCCTTATAGCGTCAACAAGTGAAGACTCAAGTGAGGTAAATCTAGACTCTTTATATAAAGAATATTTAATTGCTATTATTCATGATATTTGTGCCTCTTATAAGTCTTCTAAAAAGAAAAAGAAAAAGCTTGCTAGAATTGCTGATAATTTGCATATAGAACTAGATGATCTTGAATATTCTAATTCTTGCTTGCTTAATGATAAAAATGATTGTATTAGCCAAGTAGACTCTCTTAAACTTGAAAATGCTAGTTTGCTTGATAAGATAAAATTTCTAGAAGCTCAACCTCTCATGCCTAGTTCTAATGAAGAGCATACTTTAATTGTTGATTCTCTCATGCATGACATTGATGTTCTTAAATCTGAAAACAAGGACAAAGATTTTGTTTTGCATGAATTAGAAATAGAAAATGCCTCCTTGATAAAATCAATGGGCATGAATCTTGTTCTAGTTCTACAAATAGAGAGAATGATGTTGCCGCTCTTCATATTGATAGAGATTCTTATTCAACTAAATCTCTTTGCTTAGAAAATGATCTTTTGCATGCTAGAGATAATATTAATCAATTGTCTTCGACTATTGCTTCTCTTAAGCATGATAATGATAGTTTGAGATCTTCTTTGTAAAGATTCTTAGTTGGTAAAAAGAGTCTTAATGACATCCTACACCATACTACTAAACAAATTGGTAGACATGGTTTAGGATATGATAATAGTCAAGGGAACAACAAAGATAAAGGACATCCAATATTCCATGGAGAATCCTCTAGTTCCAAGACTATGGGCACATGCAACTATTCCAATGAATTTGGTCATTATTCTAATTGTTGTCCTTTTAGGAAAGCACCCAAGAGCAATAGAACTTGGGTTGCTAAACTAATCCCTCCGGACCCAAAAGCATGATTGGGGACCATTTCATCTTTCTTCTTGTAGGTACATGCAAATGGATTGACTTGAGCTATTGAATTGCAAATTGACATCTCAATCCACATGAAAGAAGAAAGGTGAGATGTGTAGAGGGTGACAACAAGTGGAAAAGGAATGGTAAGCACAAAGGTAATGTTTTTCTTGCTTATAACCATTTCTAACTTGTTTTAGTCAAGTTAGTGTGCACTATACATATGATTTTTGAGTCAAAAGTGGCATTTTGTGATTCTCTTCACACTCTTGCTCAAAAACTATTTCTAATACTTCTATAGTGCATTACTAACTTGCTTAGACATGTTTGGATATGGTTTGTATTTTAAGCATGCCTTTAAATATGTTTTTATGATATGTATGTGCTTCTTGACAGCTGATCTGTCGGTCGAGTTTGCCCTATTGAAACTCGACCGATAGACACCAATGGGTGTTGCCAACAGTTGTCATCGGTCGAGTTGTCAATGCACAGAACTCGATCGATAACACTGTGCACAGAATATACAGTTGGCTTATTGAATGAGAATTTCCCTCTCAACTAGATTTTCTTAACCAATAGCCTTATTCTTTAGCACTCCATTGGTATCTTTATATATGCATATTGCCATGTTCTAAATTTCCTATCTTGCTTACAAATCTATCTTTCAAATTGCTCTAAATTGGCATATCTATATCTTGCAATTACTTGTTTTGAGTTGTTTTGCATGTTTTGATGATGATCTCTTTGGATCTCTTGGTTGTGTCTAAAATCGCTTCCGTTGTACTCTAACTTGCTACATCTATCTAGGTGTATATCTTGTTGTGATACAACCTTGAGGTTCTTAGTGGTAATCATCTTATGGTAAGGATGCATATCTAGTGAGTTATATCTTTTCATGCTTCTAAAATTGCATATCTCTTTGTTTGGATATATCTCTTCATCTAATCATAGCTTGCTTTATCTTGTATATCTTTTGGTATCTTCTGCTATGATCTAGATCCTACTAGTAGTCCTAACTTGTGATATCATCTACTAGTAGTTCATATACATGTAGTTCTAACCCTATTTATAATTGGAATATTTGCTCATCTATATGCTATGCTTGTATCTTGTCTCATACATGCTCAAGATTGTTCCTTGAATTTCATATCTACTATCTTGAGTTGCTTGCATAACATTGTGATGCAGGGTACATAGATCTACATGACATGTGGAAATTGGAGTATTTTTTGGATTTTATACAGCTTTTTCTCCAGTTCCAGTTTTTGGTGCAAGACTAGTATTTTTCATGCAGAAACGACCTTCTAAGCAAGGCTCATCGCATCGCCATGAGCTATGATAGTTTTCGATCAAATTCCGTCATCTTGAGGGTCACTATTGCAACTTATTGTTTTTTTGCAGCACTTTATCTTGCATTTTTGGGTTGTTCAAGTATATGCTTTAACTTGCTTTTCTTTCTATGCTTGGACAAGACCCTATCTGTGCTCTTCTACTCTCCTTTTATAACTTTTGTTATCTCCTTTCTCTTAACATAATTTGTTTCTTATTTCTTCTTAACCCCACTTTTTGAAATGACAAAGGGGGAGAAAGGTATGTTTTTTAAAAAAAGAGGAAGAAGGCATGTCTTACATGAAGAAGAGAAGTATGTCCATGTAAGGGGGAGAAGGTAAATGGGAGAAGACATATATGTGTAGAACATATATGAGTAGAAGACATCGTATTTTATAAATGTTATGAAAGCTAACCATGCAGGAGAAATAGCATCAATTGAGGGGGAGTATGAGAACTCCATGCACATCAATTGAGGGGGAACATATGAACTCAATTCTATTGAAACCCCTAGGTTTCTACAAAGGTATGACTTTACTTAAAAAGCTTTTAATACATTTATGGAATAGTTTTTCATCTTCAAAAAGGGGGAGATTGTTGACTCAAGGTAAATTAGGTCAATGTTGACACATGTCTAAATTGACTAAACTCGTGTTTTGATGATGACTAACCATTCCACATATTGGTTTCTAATGCTTCTACTTGAGTGATTTTAGATTAGGTATAGACACACTCCAATTCCCTAACTTGCGCATCTCAAATTGGAGAAAAGACAAGTCAAAGTCATACAAGTGCACATTTTTGTAATATGATGTATATCCATTAGAATCATGTTGTAAATCACTTGTAATGATTCTATGACTTGTAATTAAGCTTAGAAAAATATCAGGAGCACTTAGATCGAATATTAGAGCACTTTAGATGCATCTTTGAAAATCAATTACAGACACTTGGTCGGTCGAGTTTCCCCAGCCTAAAACTCGACCGATCAACCTTGGTCGATTTTCTGAAGATTGCATCGGTCGAGTTGTGCACTCACAGAACTTGACCAGTTGGGTAGTAGGCCATTTCCAGTTGAAATGGTCGGTCGAGTTTCCTCAGAACAAACTCGACTGATCCTTTGAACATCGGTTTGCCTCCTACTTGATCGGTCGAGTTACACCCATTAGAACTCGACCGATTGCACTGTACGGAAAAGTAAAGAAAAGTGTTTCTATCCGTTGTGGAGTTGCAACAAGTGAAAATATATCTGTTGCAAGCCACAAAACGGCTAGTTTTCGTTCACAAGTGTTCCCAAAGGCTAAGAGGCATCCCCAGCTATAAATAGGACCCCTTGGGCTTCATTCCAAGGTTGAGCATTCATTGCAAACTCTTTGTGAGGTTCCTAATCTATAGTTGAGTGCTTCCTACATCCCCCCTCTCTCTCTAAGCTTAATCATTTGCTACATCCATTAGAGTGAGTAGGAAATCTATAAGAGAGCTAGTCCTATATGTATATCTTGTGAGGCTCTCGCTTCCACCACCTCCACTTCTCTAATTTGCTATCTTGAAGATGAAGGTTCTCTCTCTTGTCCAGGAGAGGTGAAGAAGAACAAGGGAAGGAGTCCCTTGGTGAAGATCAAGGCATAAGACTTGGAGCTAGAGTGGGTAAGCCCTTGGAGAAGGAAAAAGATACAAGCTCAAGTAGGTAAGACCTTGGTGGAAGCTTCTCCGAGTGAAGGTGAAGTCAAAGGTGGAAGATCCAAGAAGAGTGGGTAATTCCTGCAAGGAAGAAGACTTTTGCAAGAGTGGGTAAGTCCTTGGAGAAGGCCGAAGACTCTTGCAAAGTGGGTAAGTCCTTGGTAAGGTTGAAGACTCTTTGTATTGGATAGGTAAGTCCTTTGTTGGTCATGTATTGTAAGTCTTATAAGTGAATATAAGAATGCAATTGTTGGAAGTCCTAGAGGTTGACCTGTCTAGGAAAGTGGACTGACACACTTCTAGTTTGAAGTGTGGAACCACTGTAAATAGCTTGTCTAATTGGTGCATGTTCAATCTCTCTTATCCTTATTATGCATGATTTAGTTGCACTCAAATTGCCTATTTAGCAAACTTATCTTGTCATATATTTTGAAGGTTTAATGAGTTTTGTTTAAGTGCTTTCAGCTCTATTCACCCCACCTTTAGAGCATCTAATCACCCATCTAGGATCCAACATAACCCCACCTGGGCCAATGTAGAGTCTAGGACCCTGAGATATTGAGATTTAAAGTCACCTTGCACACTTGAACTCCATTTGTTTGACCTAAATTTTGATCTCTCCAAATTTGTGATCAATATGATGTTTTCCATATTTGTGACTCATATGATGACTTTGAATGGTTATGTATTGACCTTAATACTTTATTGCTTGATAATAAATGATATTGATACCAATTTGGTTATGATATGGAACATGGAAATTCAATTATGATTATTGGATTACTTGAAATTTGAGGACATGATTTTTATTTTATACTTGAGGATACCCTAGTATTTGAGGAAATGACTTAGGTAGAATAATCCCAATTTTTTAGGATGTTTTTGAATTTTGGGGACAAAATTCCTTTTTAAGGGGGGAAGGATGTGACAAAGTGAAATTTAGCACTAATATGAAGTAATTTCAATTTCAACCTTCTTATGCTCACTCATGGTGCCAAATCATTTTTCTTGGCTTTACAATCATTTTTGATACTCAAATTCAAAATATGATGATGAAGATGAATTTTATACACTTTGTGACATCAAAATTTGATTAATTCATTACTTTGTCCAATGAAGAAAATTTGACCATCAAACCTCATCCTTTTGTTCTCAAACATTTTCTAAAGGTTCTCCACTTTTCTGGGAAGTTGTGATCCAAAATTGAGAACAATTGGACATTCCTACTATTTTCTATGGATTATTGAAGTTAATGTGTTGAAAACCATTATTTTTGTCCTTAATTTGACCTTTTTCCATGTCAGCAATCCCAGGCAAGGATTCGGGGCCAATCCCAACCCTTGGATATGCCTCTTTTGGATCCAGGTCTGATCTAGCAGCCACAGACCCATCTTCTACCTCCCGCAATCAGTGGGGATGAGTAAATGGGGACCGAGGAATGAATCTCCCGCTCGCGATCATAGTTCAAATTTATAACCAATCTGTTTTACTCCCCTCATGATTTCACACTCAACGAGCCATAGTTTGACCCCATTAATTCTTTGATTGCCATCAAAAGCTTGCCCCCTTGCCATTCCTTTTCACTTTGGCGAGCTTGGTTTGCAACCCAAGGATGTCTTGGTACAAACACTAGACCAACACTATAAAAGGACCCCCCCCTTTGAGGTCCGCAATAGCCAGACCTTTCTCTCAGACTCACCAATGCTCTCCCTCTTCGCCTTGAGTGCCTAATTTTCCTCCTCGACCTCCCTGCTGTTGTACAGAACCACCGCAAATCCCAGGTTGGGTGTTTCCTCATCGCAGCGTCGGACCACCACCTAAGGCGCTCTTCGAGTTCACGAGAATGAGACCTATTTGGGCGGCACATTGGCTGACTCCCTCATCAACTCCTACTCCAGTTAGCTTCCAATCCAACAAGTTGTCTGTTGCATCCACTTCTCGTGCACGGGTATCGAACAAAGGGGAAAGAGCCCCAAACCAGTCGGTCCAAAAGAACCCAACAAATCGCAACTGAACCAGTTGTTAGAGATTGAACTGGCCAATCAAAGGCCTAAACCAGACTCCCGAACAGTGAGCCACCTAGATCACATGGTTCAATCTGGGCCATTCATTGCACATCCAACACCCCCCCATTTTTGCAAATAAGGTATTTATATCCCTGTCTACTCGAAATTACAATTAATAGTCAGATCTTATTTTAATCATAATAATTGCATCATAGCTCCAAAAAATTCGTATAAATAGTCAATCTTAATCAAAGAAATCCAATGAACCTATTAAAAATACTTTTGGCACTTGATTCCAAACTATTCTCACTGATATACCTAAAGTTTTATCTCTTTCTTAGTTAATTGGGCTAAATAACTCTATTTGTGGATAATCTTGACTAAATATTGAAAACCCTAATTTTTTTACTTGAATGTTCATATTGAGACCCTAATATCATACTTAACCTATTAGCGATCTAGATCCATATTAGTTGACTTGATTCAACCTTGAATATGATGATGAAATCTTAATAATATGATTGATCTAAATCTTGTGGCACATCTTGATCTATTGACCTAAAAGTTGATCTCTGATTTACTCATAATACTAATCAGAGCTTGATCTAATCTTAAACACCAATTATGCTAAGTATCATGATGATAATCTTGTAACACCCCTGACCTGGGTTATGACCTAACCCTGGAAGTTTTGCCTAAATATGTAATTAATATACTTGTGAACACTCCCTGGCATGTAATTAAGTTCCTCAGGAACATTTACTTTCAATTTTGCTCCTTTTTGTATAAAGTTGTAGCATTGTGTTGTATGCAGGGACCTATGTGCAAATTACCCAGTTTAAGGGTTGAACTTGCAAAATTCACAAGATAAGATGTTCCTTTGATGTTGAGACATCATGAGAATGGTTATGGTAAAGTTTGAGGGATTTCCCAAGCTTGAGCACCAAGGTGCAGCTGTGGAAGCAATTCCCATGCTTAAAAACCCTAATTTGGGGTAAAGTGCAATTTACCCAAATTGAGGGGTCCAAGTTGTAATTCTTAATATCTAGAACATCTTTTATGACTCTTGTCATCATTTAGAGTAGAAATGATGAAAAGGATACATCATTTAATAATCAGATGAGAAAAATGATCTTTGTGATAGAAATCACCTAAAATGGGTATGAAACCCTTTCATGTATGTACCCTAGTTGAAGGTTGGATTCCTTTACCCCTAGATCTTGAGATTTCATGAGATTTGCATAAGGATAGATAGGTTTGGTCGTGCCTTTGAGCAAGGAGGGACCTAGATGTGATTTCCAATCTTGTGAGGTCCTTAGGGTGTAAAAGAGGCTAAAGTATGTAAGCCCTTTTCCCTTGCAATTAAGTGAACGAACTTTCTTTCCTTCACTTCTCTTCCTTTCTTGCTCAAACGACCAAGGATAGCTCTGGAGCTCGGGGGGGGACGACCAACCTGTTCTAGGTAAGAGAACCCCACCTTCTAGCTCGAATTCATGGAGGAATTCACTTTCTAAGGTTGGTTTTATGGTTAGCTTACTTAGTCTTCTTGTTCTAGCCGACCAAAGCAACGTTTCCTTGGAGAATTCACCTCTGACCGAGTTGTGGAAGCTCAAGGACGCCATTAAAGCTTGGAGCTTGAAGGCTTGGAGCTCTAAGATCAACCTTTAGGCGGGTTTTATAACTCTAAACTCATGCTTTATATGTATGCTTAATTCTTGCAATTTACTTGGTAAAATCTTCTTCTACCTCCCTTCTTCCTTGCACGTTTGCAAGCAAAACAGTGGGGAAACCGACCTTGCTAGAGGTTGAAGATGAGGGGCGTGATTCCCTATGTTACTTTTTCAAACGACCTTGGACCCTTTTGGTCCAAACGGTTGCAAACCGTTTGGGTTCAAACGGTTTCAAACCGTTTGCTCTCAAACGGTCTTGCAAGACCGTTTGGATTGAAACGGTCTCAAGACCGTTTGAAAGAGTTGACCAAGGGAAGACCGTTTGAGGGTCTGTTCCTAACATATTGAATTTCATCTCTGCAAAGAATCAAAGTCTAATTCTTAACCGATTGAGAGTTGAAGGCACTTCAACATGAAACCCTAATCGGGTGAAAAAGTGCTGATTTAACATATAGATCTTGTTGAGTTTTGGGTTGAAGGACCCAAACGGTCTCAAGACCATTTGGGGATTCCTCCAAACGGTCCTAAGACCGTTTGGGCACAACTCAAGACCGTTTGAAGGTCTAGGGTTGAGTTAATCTAATGGTTTGAGGGTCCAATTGTAGGAAATTGATGAATTGATGAAAATTGCTGATTTTGACCTAATTGGACTTCAACCTTAGTCAAAACGACTTGGATTTTGGTCAAACTTTGGGAAAACGGTCTCGAGACCGTTTGGATGATGTCCAAACGACCTCAAGACCGTTTGGGCCAAGTTTGAGCCCAATTGGAGGTCAATTGATAGGTTCAACCTTGAATTGATTCACATTGTTGAACATTGATGACCAATCGATTTGAAACCCTAATTGAGGAGGATTGAACCCTAATTGGCTTGCAATTGAGGGTCAATTGGATGTCTAAGTGGTTAAGGCTAACCCTAATTGACTCAATTTATAAGTGGTTAGCATAGCTTTAACCAATTGAGGGCTTCAACACACATATCCATGAACATTGGTGACCTTTGAACCACTTTGGAGGTCCAAACGGTTTGGGCCCATTTGGACCAAACGGTCTCAAGACCGTTTGGATCCAAACGGTATCAAGACCGTTTGAGACCAAAAGGTCTCAAGACCATTTGGGGCCAAACGGTCTCAAGACCGTTTGGGCTCAAACGACCTCAAGATCGTTTGGTCCAATCGATCTCAAGCAATTCTGATCAAACGGTCTCAAATCGATTGAAGCTCCAAACGGTTTGGAAGTCAACCCTTCCAAACGGTCTTCACCTCCAAACGGTCTCAAGACCGTTTGGGTGGTTGAAACCGTTTGGAGGTTGGTGATGGTTTGTACTTAACCATTTGATGATGTAATTAGTTCAATGATGATCCAATCTAAACCCTAATGGTAACCTAGGTCATTAAGGGACTATGTGATTAGTGAGTTAACCCATGATGGTAATTATGTGGCAAATTACCAAAATACCCTTGAGGGGTCTAAAGGGGTAAAACCTTGTTCTAATCAAACCCTAATCACATGATGTTGATGTTTTGGATCATGTTAGTCAATGGAGACTTATCTCAACCTGATCTAGAGTGGTGTTGTCACCATCTACTAGTGAGAGGAGAGAGAAAGTATTTCTAGAGAGAGAAAGTATCCTAGAGAGAGAAAGTACCCTTTTTAGGAGGAAACTCTAGTGAGATACTTCAATTACACATGAATGTGCATGATTAGGGAATGACCCACATGGAAACCCTAAATATGATATCTAATGGATCTTAATCTTAATTAAGAGTCTTAATGATGATGTTTCTCTTACATGATGATGTAATGAGTACCATTCACCATGGTGTGAATAGTAAACCCTAATTTTAGGGTGATGACTTGAAAGATGAATAGTAAACCCTAAATTGTTGAATTGTTTACTATTATCTGTTGAACTAACCATGCAGGTTATTATGAGATAATGGTCATACCCAGGTATGAAATACCATGTTATATTCATTAAAAGCATGTCTTAAGCTTTATGAATAGTGAATCATCTTGATGCACTGCTAAGTGACATCTTTTGTGATTTATGGGCTGTAAGAGCCATAAACATCATCAAGGTCATGCTTGACAGATGACTTGTGATGAGATAATTGAGAACTGGTAATTGAAATGAGTTAGGCCTGCTACATTTTAGTATTCTCATATATAGCTGTGATGCTAATGTTTTTGTATGATGATATGAATACTGAATGTACCTAACTAATCAAGTGAAATGTAGAGCCCTGATCATAGATCCATCATTGTCAGAGTCTAAATGATGGTGAAACAGGTTTTCCTCAGGGAACTCCTGGATCACATACTTTTGAGTATGTGGGGTACATGGATGTGTAGAACCTTACATCCTAGCGTAGGTATTTGATGTAGATTCTTGTAGTCCATCATACCTTCACTATAAAAGAAAAGGTGAGAGGATGATGTAGATTCTAATAGTCCATCAGACCCCACCATAAAGTCCTAAAGGTGAGATGTATATCTACACTCCCTTAAAGACACAAATACCGTATCGGTGAAAGATAAACAAGAAATCTTCCGATAGCGAAGAGAGTACAGAATGCCACTGTAACTCTAAAAATAGCGAAGGACCAGAGTACCCTGGTGAGATATTACAAAGAAATCCCGCCAGATGTCAAACAATCAATCCTCTAACTGACTGAGGAAGATGAGGTCATAAGAATCCGGCTCTTTTAATGACCTAGTATGATACCGAGGCGACTTAATAGTGATCGGTTGGAGTATGAGTGGTATACCTCATCTTCACAGGGCATAACAATAATGTTTGAAAAACATAATCAACAGCGTAGTATATCTGTTAGAGTTATCTACGAGTTATTTGATTGATGTTACCTTCAATAGTATAGATGTTCTCATATTTTAATATTGATTGAACTCTTGCTTATCATCAGAACTGCTAGTGAATATCTTGAAGGCTCTTATTGCTTTAGTTATTCCTTACTTTGCTTATAAAGCCTAGTGGAGAGTTATAACTCTCGCTGGGGCAATTATGTATAATTGTTTCACCCCGTAGACTTCTACTTTTTAGGTGGTCGTCGAAGACGGAGGAACAAGAACTCTGGTGACCAATCCCAGCAACAGCAGCATCAGGAGCAGTAACTATCTCAGGTGGAGATCTAGCCTGCTTCATGGTGTAGATAGAGTCAAGTCCTATATGTCCTCTGTACTCTCAGGTCCTGGAGTGTTTTGGAGTATGAACTCTTGAGAATTTTTGTATCATGTTGTATATAATTACTCAAGAAGTAATTGTCAGTGATGTAAACAGTTAAATCCTTTTTCTATGGAAAAGGTTTGTGGTTTCAGGCTCTTGTCTCGAAAAGTTTTAATTTCCCGTGATTTTTGTCTTCCGCTGTTTACCGATTGCTTCCGCACATGTTTAAATCGGGATTAATTCGTGGTTTGGAGATCGGAGCCCAAAAATCTAGGAACTTGATTATGAGTTGAATACCGATCATGAAAACTAGGGTTAACACATATGATCCTATAAAACCAAGGTAAGTCATTCACACTCGAAATACTTGACATTGGAAATAATGTTGGGTATATTGAAATATGGGTTGAATATAAGTGAGTGACCCAGCCCTAAGGTTGACATAGGAAAAGTGTAACCCTAATCTCAAAATATTGAAACATGATCTCCAAATATCATGATCCTGACCCTTGATCCAAACATTGTGATTTAGGATATGACACGAAGGGTCTACCTATTACTTGTTGATCATACTCAAAATCCTCAGTGAAAGGTATGCTATTATATAACTCCTCCTTGATTGTATTGAAGATAATTTTATGTATCTCTTGACTGTATACTTGGCTACTTACTTGGATGAGCTACTGTTCCCTATGATTAGTCTTCCATTTTTCTATACTATATTTTGAAAAACATGAAAACATAAAT
The DNA here is from genome assembly GCA_963693085.1 of Alisma plantago-aquatica. NCBI lineage: Eukaryota > Viridiplantae > Streptophyta > Magnoliopsida > Alismatales > Alismataceae > Alisma > Alisma plantago-aquatica. The sequence goes on from OY856413.1 coordinate 334,363,166, forward strand.
TGCATGCCCATTATGACTGCTCGTATATTGATAATGATGATGATGTTGATAATGGTGATAATGCTGATAATGTTGATATTGGGTGCAAGTGACCCCCCTCATTGAGAGGTGGGACTTATACATTGGCCTCCTACCTCATATGAAGAGAAGGATCCCAGTGACTTCCCCCATCGCGTTGGGGTGATAAGGGCACACAAAAATATATAAGCATGCTTCTCGAATTACAACATAATGGGAACTCGTAATAAAAATTGAATCATTTAAAAAACTTGTCGAATAACTTTTGGTTCTTGCAAATTGCTTGTTATACTATCAAAATATAAGTCTTTCCAAGTACACTTATATTCTTATAAATTGTTTTACTTCATTTTCAAAGTGTACCATGCAATTGCATGATTGGGTCTCAATTTTCTTGATTTTAGGCAATACAAATGGAATACTGAATAAGATCGCTTCCGCACTCTACATACTCTGATGACAAGGATATATTAGAAAAATCTCCCTATTGGGTTAGTTTGTTTTTGAGTTATTATTTCTTATTATATATGCTAGTGTCTAAGATCCTATCGGGCCACTCAGGGATGGGCACTTCAATCCTTTTTCTACTATCTAGGCAGTGGCATTGGGATTGGGGTAAAAATGGTTCTGTGACATTTGCATTCTACTTTGGATGGAGAATCTTGCGTAGATGATGCTCATGTGTAGCACTTCTTTTACCTTGCTTTTAATGTCGTTCTAAGGTTGAAGATGAGTGGGCCGATATGCATGTTTAGGTTGATATGCAGTGGGTGGTCATCATGATCTGTGACACCACTGACCATCACAACTATGATTGGTCATCACGAGCATGGCAAGGCCTAGGATGACACCTTTTATGGGATGGTCATCACATTTTTGGGGAGGCTTTGGTAAACATGCCTTGGAAACATTTAAGTCATCATGCCTTATGCTTGATTAAATCGATATGAAAACAAACTTTATAGGTTTCTTGGAGAAGTGTTGCTCAATACCTGTTGATGTCTGTCACACCATGTGATGGTGTTGTCAGATAGGTTGGGTTGGCCGACACCTCTCCTTAGGTGTTGTTGCCTGACACACCTGATGGTCATCACAACTTGGTGTTGTGGCCATGGGAGTGTTTCTTTGATGACCATTTTCGGTTAGGGCTTTAGCCGTCACCACATAATAGGGGGTTGATGCCCGATATCTCCTGACATCTTTCACAGTTGAAGCATTATTGAACCCTAGACAACCGTCACCCTTGATTTGCCCGATACACCATCCCTAGATGCCTAAAACAATACACATCTTTATTAGGTAGCCCGATGCCATGTTTCCTCACCTAACACATCCTAAACTGATACCCTACCTTAGTATGGTTGCCCGACACACCTAGGGTTAACCCAATACTCTAGGCTGAAACCCTAATGAATACCTTGTGATGGTATGATGTCATACCCTATGGAGAAGTTGTACAAAGATGTTGATAGTTATGTTTCTATACCTCATAACTTGTTTTATAATTCTAATTAGAATTATGTTTCTTTATTTCATAACAAACCTCATAACAATGGTGAAAGTAATGAACTAAGGATGGATGTTGATCCAATCTGATTAACCCTACTTGAGTATAGAGAAACCATAACCATGATAGACATAATGAAATATGTATCCCATGAGTCTTATCAGATGATGGTGTTGATGATGTATTCTAATAAGTTTCTAACCATGCAGGAAATACCAAATGATATGCATACCCAGGTATGAGCTATGGTGATTATAGTTTATTCGAATAAGCCTTGTAAGGCACATGTGGTATAGTAACACAAAAAGAGGAGGAAAAGATTTCTTATGACTTAATGATGGTTTATTTCCTTATATGAGATGTTAGTTTCCTCAAAGGATGAGATGAGGGGTTTCTACCCCAAGTATGTGGTCCTTGTGATGGACATATGATGAAAGACAGACATAAAGTGATGATGTGGTCCTTATATGTTTCAGTGTGTTCTGATGATGTGTCATGCCTTATTTATGAAGATCTTGTTTTAAGTTTATATGTTGTATCTTGATTGATGCAGGAAAGATGCTTAAATTGGTCTAATTAATCAAGTGGAATCGAATAGTGTAGTTTGCTCTATGCCATAGATCCATTCCATGTCAGCACTTGTAGAATGGTGAAATGAGTTTGACTTGGAGTGCATATTGTTGAATATGTGAGGTGCAAGTTGAGGCATCTCCTTGTATCATGAATGTATATATATATATATATATATATATATATATATATATATATATATATATATATATATATATATATTCTTACATATGGGATTAGTTGCGGTCATACCAAAATAAGAGTACAACTCCAGTTGTAGCTCAATTTGAGAATCATGAATGTCTACGGTCATATCCTAATAAAGAGTACAGTTGTGGTCGTATCTCACTAGCGTCGTGACATGTATCAAGGTGGGCCAGATATGCACAACTAAACTATATTTCACTGATAGCAGTCGACTTATGATGTCACTTCATGTTATCCTACTGACAGAGAGGGTGAGGTTGTGGATTCTGTCTCTTCCATTTGACCTTGTATGGCATTGATTTCAACTTATCTAGTGGTCGGTAGGATTTGGGTGGTACAATTCAAATCCTCAGGGCATAATAAAATGCATTATCAGCTGTGTAGTATACTTTTATAGGTTCAAAATATAGAAACATTGGATGAGGCCTTGCTTGATTTTTTTATACTTGCAGTTGATCGGAATTATACATGTTCTTCATATTGCTTTTAAATTATTAAGATGTTTCATAATTCAACAATAATTTCTCTCCCTATTAATAAGCATTACCTGCTTCACATAGATGTAACTTTGCTACTGTTTTATTTATCTTATATGTGATAATAATAGAGTTTGTGGGAGTTGTATCTCCCATTGAGATTTGGAATGCCACATGTGGGTTTCCCACACCCTTTTTTGGTGGACGAGCATGAAGAGGTAGAGACTGTGCATCAGAGGTTGAGGAGCAGTAGGAGGACCAGTAGCTGACGTGGTTGGAAGTTTTGTTGGATGTCTTTTACTAATAAGAGTCCTAGAGTCATCCATGTACACTCGAATCTTTGGGAACATTTTGTAGATGTTTCATGAACATGCTTTCTTTATGTAGTTGGTTTGTATACATGTTATGTATAGATGAGGTGGAATCATGTATACATGTTCTGGAACGTGTTCTTTGATAATCGGTTTATAGCATGCCTTGTATATGCTTTGAGGTATCAAAGGACTTATATGTAAAGGTTCTCGTTGTTCTACATTTTTATGAAATGTTTTTAACTTTTAATGTTTTTGGATAATCTACTTGTTAATCTCTCTTTTGTAGTTTTGTTTTGAGTAATCTCGCTTTGTGTGACAGTGGGTGTCACATTTGGTGGTATCAGAGCTTTAGGTTTGCTGAGTTTACTAGGACCTAGGACTGGGCTTTGTGTCTATTCTAGTGTCATCCAGTTTGTCTTATAGTCACTTCTACTTATGCAGAAGAATAAGATAAAAGCTTAAAGATGTCTAGAGAACACACTGCGGAGAGCAACGTTGCAGCACCTGGTGGTGGTACAAGGAACCAGACACGAGAAGATCGGGTTCCTGATGTCCTTGAGTTTGACCCAGCCATGGTTTAAAACCCTGCCTTTCAATCTCTTTTGGGAAGTTTATGGCTACTATGACTCATATGGCATACAGGATGCATGCACCTCAGCCTAGGGCACCCATTCCCCATATTGAATCTTCGAGCACTGGGAAGACTTATAAGCATCTTTTCCATGTTGGAGTTGTTGAGTATGCGGGGATAGCTGACTCGACGGATGTGGATCTGTGGCGGAATGAGCTTGAGAAGGTCTTTAAGATCCTAAGTATCCCTAAATAGGATAAGGTGAGGCATGCGGTGTACCTTCTAAAAGAGGGTGCTGGCCATTGGTGGGCCATAGAGGAGGAGAAGAGACCTGGTGTTGTGATTGGTTGGGAGGAGTTCTGACGTGAGTTTGTTAGTCGATCGATACTTCCTTGGGACGTATCTTGATGAGAAGATCAGCCAATTTTATAGGATTCGATAGGGATCAATGATTATCAACGAGTATGAGGAAAAGTTTATGGAGTTGTTCAGGTTCTGTCCTCACATGGATGTGATAGATGATGAGTGGATTCCTCATTTGGAGAAGGGATTGAGTGATGAGTTGTCTACCCGACAGCTTCTTTGGAGAACCGAGAGAGGTTTGCCATGTTTGTGGATTTTGTTTAGTGGATAGAGTGATCTGTGAAGGAGAAGTGAGAGAGGAATGCCAAGAAATGGTCTGCACCATTCCAAGGATAGTCATCAGGTGACTTTAAGAAGTCGAGGTTTTCTACACCACCAGTATTGTAGAGGTTTAGTGCTTTGACACAGTGGTCACCAATTAAGGGCAGAGGTCGTAGTTTTCCGCCCACATGAGCCCATAGTACAACATGAGTATCAGTGATAGGGCCATCTAGGCCGCAACATGAGATTCATACTTGCCATAAGTGTGGATAGGTAGGCCATCTGAAGTGGGGGTGTCTGATGTGAGATGATGAAGTGACCCAACAACCGAGGTAGAGTCAACAAGGCTCATAGAGACAACACAACAACATTATAGGAGGATGATAATGTGTCCAAGAGTCACAAGATAGATCATCGACTCAAGGAAGCAGAGGATGGGGGCGACAATAGGCAATAACTAGATTCTACGCTATGAGGCAGCTGAAGGTGGTGGTCAACCCACAAGTGGTGGCAGGTCAGATGGAGTTATTTCATTCTTATTTGTCTTCTTCTTGATTTATATCTATTTTGATTAATCCGGGTGTGACACACTCTTTTATTGCACGTGAAGTGATTAGTAGTTGTCCTTTTCATGTCAGTCGTAAGAAGAATAGTTTGTTGCTAGAAACCCCGTTGGTCGGTTTTGTAGTATTGCAGGATGTGTGTCCTTTATGTGTTCTCTCCTTTTTGGGACACAACATTTAAGTGGATCTCATACCACTTAACATGCATGGATTTTATGTGATCCTTGAAATGGATACCCTGAAGAAGTATAGAGTGGTCTTGGACTGTAGTTCCAAGCAAGCAACGTTTGTGAATGGTAGTGAGACATGGATCTTTCTTGGAGATAGAAAAATTCTTTGGATGTGTCTTGTATCATCTAAGGTAGTGAAGAAGCTTCTAAGATAGGGTTGCAAGGAAATTTTGGCACACGTGCTAGATATAGAAGTGAGGAGTCCTAGTATTCAAGAGGTGTTGATTGTTAGGGAGTTTGAGGAAGTGTTTGATACAGAGTTTCCAGGTGTACTCCCACCCCGAGAGATTGTTCTTGTGATCATTCTGGTCCCCAGAATGCAACCTATAGCTCAGAAACTATACATGATGGCTCTGACAAAGATGGCAAAGTTGAAGAGACAGTTACAAGAACTGCTTAACAAAGGTTTCATCAGGCCGAGTACATCACCCTGGGGTACTGTAGTGTAGTTTGCAAAGAAGAAGGATGGGTCTATGAGGTTGTGCATAGATTACATACAGTTGAACAAGGTCACAATAAAGAATAAGTATCCTTTTCTGAGGATAGATGATCTGTTTGACTAGTTGTGTGGTGTGGTAGTATTCTCAAAAATAGACCTGCGGTCAGGCTATCACCAGTTAAGGATCAAGGAGAATGACGTACCTAAGTCAACTTTTAGGATGAGATATAGGCACTATGAGTTTGTGGTTTTGATGTTAGGGCTAACCAATGCACCAACAACGTTCATGGATTTGATGAATTGGGTGTTTCAACCATTCCTAGATCAATTTGTGGTGGTCTTCATAGATGATATCTTGATATATAGTCAGGATAGTCAACAACATGAACAAAATCTTTGTTAGTCATTGATCGTGATGAGACAACATCAACTTTATGCTAAGTTTATCAAGTGTGAGTTCTGGTTGAAGGAGGTAGCTTTCGTAGGATGTCATATTGGTCGAAGGAGTACGTGTGGATCCTAAGAAGGTAGAGTATGTGACAGAATGGGAGAAACCTAAGACATTGATAGAAGTGGATAGTTTTCTAGGTATGGAAGGCTATTATTGGAGATTCACCAATGACTTCAATGCTATCGCCTTACCCTTAACTAAGTTTATGAGGAAGGATATGCCGCTCATTTGGGATGACATATGTCAATTTGATTTTCAAATGTTGAAGGAGAAAGTGACAAAAGGAGTTGATTAAAGACTATGACTGCACCGTTGATTCTCATTTGAGAAAGGCAAACGTCATGGCAGAAGCTTTCAATAGGAAGTCTTCATCCTCATCCATGGGTAAAGTCCATTTGAGTTCTTTGATGTGCTACAAGAAAGACATATTGGTCTCCTTGTATCAAATGAATATCATGTTGGAGGTTTCCTTGTTAGCTGGTTTGTTGGCACATCTACAGGTGAAGCCTTCACTGAGACAATAGATTATAGAGGCACGACAAAAGTATGTTGTAATACAACAGATTAAATTAGAGTTCGGTAGTGAAAATTGTGATGGCATTCATAATTCAGATCATGGGACAGTTTGTTACCATGATAGAATAGTGGTTCCTGATGTTGATAACCCGAGGAAGATGGTGTTGGAGGAGGCTCATTCATCCATGTATGCTATGCACCCAGGTAGTACCAAGATGTACCACAATCTAGAGGATATGTATTGGTGGCTAGGATTGAAGAAAGATGTAGTTGAGTTTGTTGCAAGATGTGTAGTATGTCAATAGGTCAAAGCTGACCATCAGAAGCCTACAGGAATGTTACAACCATTTCCTATACCACAGTGGAAATGGGATCATGTGACTGTGGACCTTGTGGTTGGTCTGCCTAGGATAGCCAATGGTTATGATTCCATTGTTGGTATGTATGCCCTAAGAGCCAATCATGGGATGAATGGTGGGATACAATAAGATTGATTTGATAAACATCAGAGGCAAGCCTCCAATTCTTTCTGGTTCAATCATATGAGATAATGATAGAACATATTGAATGTTTAGAGAATGACAGTACTCAATGACGTATGCTTTCAAGTTAAGGACATCAACGATGAGATCATACATATGCTAAGAGTTTGTACATTATTAATATGTCCCTAGTCGGATGTCATTGTGGAAGGTAGATAGACAACAATGACACACAAGGCTAGATTGTGCTATTGGTTGATGATAGAATCTCATTAGTCATGATATGGAGATATCAAACCAAACACATAGGTACTTGTTATAGAACAAGTGTACCGGACAGACCCACCGTCAGTTTGACACATGGAACCATGACATGGTAGTCACAGTCAGTTCTCACAGTGATAGTGGTGAGTGTGATTCTTTGACCTGAAATCACTACACTCAACACATGTCGTTGGGTACACTTTGACATCATCAAACACAGTCCTGAAACATGGGTTGTTATAACGGTGATGATTGGGTGGCTTTGACACATGGGGCTTTTGAGGGGTGAGTGATAGATATGGGATTTGTTTCTCCTGAGGGAGTTTGATATCCATGGCCACTTGATGAGTAGGATTGAGATAGGTGTGCGCACGCATGTGTGAATTAGTATCTGATATTGATGTTATCGATATCTCCTTTAGTCTACTCTGAGATCAAGAATGTGAATGAACATTGACAGGATGATTGTTCCATGCCTCGAGTTCATTCGGGATATCAGTGACAAAGTAATTATACATTCTCTGTAACACTATTCACAGATTGTAGGATTGAAAGTTGTTCTCCAACTTTCTATTTCACTTGGGTAGCACTGATGTGTGACTAGGTATCGCTCTTTGCTTGTGAAGTAATAAGTGTTATGGACTTTCACTGCCAACATGAAATGGGCCTGTAGGGTCACACACATAGGATTTAACCTGGAAGAGGAGTTTATCCACAAATAATGTTTAGATTGATTACGAAAGGAGTTTAGTAGTTCAACTGAACACTCAATTAATTGATAGCTCAAAATCATAGTGTTCAAGGTGTTGGACCGATCGATTAGAGTATCAGATTGATTGCAACTGCAATTGACTAGTTTGCATAGTCTGCTGCCCCAACCGATCGACTCATGGGATGAACCGATCGGCTCAGGTTGGTGAACCGATCAGCTCAACTGGTGAGACGATCGACTCATGTATCAATGAGATGATCGGCTCAATTGTTGAACTGGTCAATTCATGTGACCAACCAAGATCGTTTGGAAAGTCAAAAGACTCTTTTTGCAAAATGTATTTGTTTCACTTGTACAAATTTGATTTGGATAAGGACTAATATTTGATTAGTCAGAAACGAACATGGAAAGTCAATTTGAGTTGGATCAGGACCACAAACCGATCGGCTCAGGCATGAACCGATCGGCTCAGATCACCATACGATCGGCTCAGGGCCCGAAACGATCATTTCAGGGTGTGAACCGATCGGTTCAACTGCCGCAGTATGTCAGTTTTGTGGAGATCTCGAACCCTTCTACTCCTGCTTTAATCCTACATTTCCCGGGGTAGAGAACCCTATCCCATGACCCTCCTATATATATAGGGTAGTCGGGGCTTCTCAGGAATAACTCAGAATACTAGTTGCTCTTCAAAGTTGTTGTTCTCTCTAGTTGTGGTCACCAAGAGATCCCAAGAAAGTGCTACCCAATAAGGGAGGCAAGGGAAAGACAACTGCAGAAAGGCGACTACTGGCAGGAGAGCGTGTCGGTGACTAGTATGCCGACAGGAGGGTGCGACTCCTTCTAGTTCCTTGTGCGACAAGTCAATCAGAGTTCCAGGTGGTCTGTGTGGACTACTACAGAGGCGGGAGACTTCTGCCGCTCGGAGGCCGCTGTCAATCCCGACAGTCCCAATAAGACCAAGAGCTACACAGACACCGTCCAAGATCGGAGGGGAAGACTGTGCAAGCCACGAGGTAATGTCGTCGAGCAAGCCTCAGGACAAGGTATGTCTCTACAAACCATCCTTCCTACTGTATAGACATTGACGCGATTCCTTTATTCTAGGTTTGGGAGAAGAAAATTTTTGTTTTTGCTGCCTTCTCTGTCTCCCCTAAAACCCAACAGTGGTATCAGAGCCACGTCAACTGCTCTATACTTTAGGATTATCGATATGATCAATTTTGGTTTGTCACCTTTATTTATTGCATACGATGCAAATAAAATTCTCTTTATGCATGTCCAATCCTAAATCCACAAATCCCAATATACATATATGATATGTAATATGAATGCACTCGATAAGAATCGCCCTTAAACATGTTTTGTGGTGGATTTATAGTGTGGTTATGGCAAATAAACCTTATATATGTGTGCTTGGTTGAATGTGGTTGCTTGCATTTGGGTCTGTGCACCAATTCCCTACCTCCTTATTTCTGATGTAACTCGAGATAACTCGAGATTTCTTTCCTACCATTGCTCCCCCCCAATGTACTTGGGGTTTCCCAATTTAAATGTAAATAGGATAGATCTTTTTATATTTCCTGTTATGTCAAAGAACAGAGGACAATCTCACGACGAATGAGACGATCGATTCAAGGCATGAATTGATCAGTTGGCGATTCATACGATCAGCTCGAGGAGCGAGATGAGCGAATGGCGACCAGAGGAGATGCACGATGACCAGGCAAACTGATCAGTTGGAGGATCCAACCGATCGGCTGGTGGCACCCAGACGACCGGCCAGGGCGAGTAGGTCATTCATGTGATGAGTTGATCAACTCGAATAGATATAGCACTTCATCATGGACAGGTTCCATGTTATGTAGACCAAGATGACCATGATTCCTCTTGGCTCGAGGAATCACATTAGGATGGCCATAATCATTGCTTTTATCATTTCACATGTTTTCTGTGGGATATAGCATGTATATGATATGTACTATATATTGTGGTGATTGGATATGTATATGTACCTATAAAAACCAAATCCCTCATCTAAACATTAAGTATTTTATGCCTTCTATTGGCGGCACACATGAAAAACTTGATCGACCAAGAGTAGGTTACGCCAAAGCGTGGTGCGCCGTCTATCTCGTGGAAGTGTGAAGGGTAAACATGTAGGTTCTTCCAAAGCAGGGTGCATGTTTACTGTGTCATCTTTTGGGTTAGACTTAACTGGTGATTCTTAGAGAGTCTAAGCCCAGAGGCACAAAATGTTCATGGCAAGCTGTTGTGTATGTTCGTTCATCAAGAGTTGCATATGATGAAATTGGCATGATGGCCTACCTAAATAGTCAAGATTATGGGCGATCAGCCAAAGTTGACTCATGACTTGATGAAATATGGATCTTGACCCACTAGGAGATTGTATGCTACAATCTTCCAAATTGATGGTGAGGGCTATCAATTTAAACAAAATAGTGGGAACGATAATTAATTAAAGTCCTAATTATATCGTCAACCTTTCAAATCAATAAAATAAGTCAAAATTGAGTTTTGGACTAAATTGCATATATTTCCTATTGTAGTACAAATGACAAAAAACAATAATCACTTTTCGTTGTGATCGGTCCTTGAAAAGGACAAGCTGAATGGGACTAACTTCCATGACTGGTTTAGGACATTGAGAATGGTTCTCACTCAAGGGCGAATGCTCTATGTCCTGGATACTCCATCTCTAGAGGAACCTGCTCCTACCACACCAAAGGCAGAAAGGGATGCTTATAACAAGATTTCTAAAGATGTCATTGATGCAAAGTGCTTGATGTTGTGCTCCATGAATCACGAGTTGCAGAGACAACATGAGAACATGGGTGTCATTGAGATGATTCAACATCTCAAGAACATGTATGAAGATCAAGCATGGTAAGAGAGATATGGTGTCTCCAGGGTGTTGTTCAAGTGTGTCATGACAGAAGGAGATCCAGTTGGTCCTCACACGCTCAAAATGATTGGGTATGTGGAGAACCTAACAAGACTGGGATTTCCTCTGAGCCAAGAGTTGGCAACTAACGTGATACTGCAATCGTTGCCAGAACCCTACAGTCAGTTTGTGATGAACTACAACATGAACAACTTTGATAAGTCGTTGACAGATTTGTTGGGCATGTTGAGAACAGCCGAGGCACAGATGAAGAAGGACAAACCTAAGTCTGTGATGATGATCAGCAATAAGAAAGGCAAGTCCAAGCGCAAGGGCAAGGGCAAGGGCAAGGCTAAGAAAGGTTCTAATGCTATCCAGCAACCCAAGTCGTCTTCAACTCTCAAGGCCAAGGGAGGCATGACCAAGAGAGGCAATTGCCACCATTGTCAAAATCCAGGACATTGGAAAAGGAATTGTCCACTCTATCTATAAGAACTAAAGAAGAAGGAGGCGACAGACGTCTCCACCTAAAGGAGTCATGAAATAAACTTATAACACTTTTTAGGTATATGATACCAAGATATAAAGTGTAAATCACCCAATACATGGGGCAAGGGTTTCCGCCATAGATAGGAGTACTTTAGTTTATTTTCAGCCTTGAATGCATGTAATAGAGTTATGAACTGCTATTTCATATTTTCCAAAGGATAGAAACACCTTAATTTTTGCATATTGTATGACAATAATGGAAATTAATAAAGTTGATGTTTCCTTATGGCAATATCTTATTTATCTTGTGGTACTTGGTATGCATAAGATAAAGTGATACCTAAAAGTTATTGATAAATCAAACAATCAAATTAGCATAAATCATGAGAAATTCATTTCTAGTTTCCATATGATGGATAAGTCTAGACTCTTTTGGTTAGAGAACCAGTAAGAGACATGAATCTCTTAGACATGATTAATCAATCTTCACTAAGGTAGTGAGAGAATGATTATCCTATTAGTTATAATACATGTGATGTATTTACATACCTATTAGAGTTAATGCTAATACTTCAAACAACATTTAGAGAATTACCAATATGAATATCTTGAAGTGTTCAAGAATATCATAGATGAAGTACAAATTTGGTAAAGTGTTAATTCTTGATGATATCAATGAATAAAATGTTTGAGATCCTTATGAGTGATTATGATAGTGTATCATAGTGAACTCATGATTAAGGCATGGTGATGTCTAAACAAGGAGTCATACTCTAAGGAGTTAGAGGATGATTATCAAATAACTTATTTCTTCATAAATAAAAAATACCCCACCCTAATAAAGGACATTAAGAATCACAAGGAGTTTTGAGTTCTTATATCCTTGACAGATACACCTCGATTATCTATGTGATGAGTTGGTCATGTGATGAATCAACTATCTAGATGAATATGAGGAATCGGATTTTGAGTTATGGTTTGTGACCATTACATCCTAAATGACTTCCATGTGAACCATAAGGTATGACCTTGATGGTAGAACCCATTGGGATGAAATCCATAAGTGTGAATGAGTCTTAAGCATTAAGACACATGGATAACATTTTGAGAAGGATGATACTTGTTTATTGTAACTTAATGACTAAGAGATTTGGCATACAGTTACTAAAACCATATTCCTATGAGGAATAAAAACAAGGATGTGTATGTGACACACCCTATAGGGTTTACGAATCCATAATTGCAAATGAATTCTATAAGTTGCAATGGACTAATCAATGTGATTGATTAAGTACAAGAAAGTCAGAGCTGGATCTTTAGTTTGATAATATGGTCAAAAGGTTTGACTGATATGTCAAAGATAAAGAGAGATATGTGATTTAGTGGGAGCGTATTCACATTCCACATGTTGATGTGAAATGGGAATGTTCTAGAATGGAAATCCAAAGTGGAAATTATCTCTAGGGAAGATAGAGACGTTTCCTATGTGATAGGAATAGAGATCTATAGAGATAGTTCATGAAAACCTCTTGACCTGAAAAGAGAGAACATATATTGGCAATCTACACTGAAGGGTTCAGTGTGCATAGATTCAGTGGGAGAAAACTTGTCCATGTTACATGGAGTTGGTATCCCAAGGTCAAGTGTCCAATTCTTATGAAGAATGAGAACACTAAGAATAGATATGGATCTATCATGTATGTAATCATCCCATTATCTTGCATGTATGGACATAGAAAAATAAATTGCATTCATCATATTGTATGTAGGACATGACAATATGATGTGCTCATCTTGATAACTCATATGTGGGACATGATGAGTGGATGTTTGTCTAGTTCCAGTAAGGGTTACTGGCATACCATAAGTACTTGAGAAGTACTAGTTCTATGGAAATAAGGAAGGGTTCACTATAAAGAGCTACACTGATGTGAACTTCTGAAAAGGACAGAAAATTAATCATAATATATATATATATGAGATATATATAAAAGTGAATGTTTATTAATGGAAATGTTCCAAGAAAGTCGTTTAAAAGGAAAAAGTTGAGTATCTGTGTGTTAGGGACATTAGTGGATACTATATGGATCTGGAAGTTCATGAGATGAACTTATAGATATTCCGATCTTTGATGACAAGTAAGGAATGCTTAGTCATGCAATGTGGCTAAAGGTTAGATAAGGAATACTAGATTGCATATTATGGCAACTCCATCTCATACGTGTGACGTACAGTGAAGAAATGAGAGACATGCAGTTAATACCGACTTTGGCAAGGTGTTGCCATAACTCACTATTAGAGCACAGTAACATGTGAGACATGTTTGAAGATCACTAAGAATATGATTCAAGGGAGATTGCCTCACAGTGCAAGTGGGAGTCTGTTGGTATGTATGCCCTCAGAGTTAATCATGGGATTATTGGTGGGATACATTAAGATTGATTTGATAAACATCAAAGGCAAGCTTCCAATTCTTTCTGGTTCAGTAATATGAGATAATGATAGAACAGATTGAATGTCTAGAGAATGACAGTACTCAATGATGTATGCTTTCAACTTTGGAAGGTAGATAGACAACAATGACACACAAGACTAGATTGTGGTGTTGGTTGATGATAGAATCTCATTAGTCATGATATGGAGATATCAAACCAAACACATAGGTACGTGTTAGAGAACAAGTGTACCAGACAGACCCACCATGAGTTTGACACATGGAACCATGACATGGTAGTCATAGTCAGTTCTCACATTGATGGTGGTGAGTGTGATTCTTTGACTTGAAATCACTACACTCAACACATGTTGTTGGGTACACTTTGACATCATCAAACGCAATCCTAAAACATGGGTTGTTATAAAGGTGATGATTGGGTGGCTTTGACACATGGGGCTTTTGAGGGGTGAATGATAGATATGGGATTTGTTCCTCCTGAGGGAATTTGATATCCATGGCCACTTGATGAGTAGGATTGAGATAGGCATGTGCACGCATGTGTGAATTGGTATGAGATATTGATGTCATACATATCTCCTTCAGTCTACTCTGAGATCAAGAAAGTGAATGAATGTTGACCGGATGATTGTTCCATGCCTCGAGTTCATTTGGGATATCAGTGAAAAAGGAATTATACATTCATTATAACACCATTCACAGATTGTAGGATTGAAAGTTGTTCTCCTACTTTCTATTTCACTTGGGTAGCACTGATGTGCGACTAGGCACCGCTCTTTGCTTGTGAAGTCATAAGTGTTATGGACTTTCACTGCCAACGTGAAATGGGCCTGCAGGGTCACACACATAGGATTTAACCTAGAAGAGGATTTTATCTACAAACGATGTTTAGATTGATTACGAAAGGTGTTACAACCCCAATTTTTGGGTTCAATAGGTGAGAAATGTAATTTCTCATATGAAAGATAATTGAACAAATAATGATATAATTTGTTTTGAATAAATGTATTTCGTTTACAATAGCCTTGATGATTGTGTTGTGGCCTTTATTGGCTATTGGGCCCAATAATAAGGAAATGAAAAAGGAAATTCAATTATTAAATAAGTAAATGAGAAAATGGAGAAAAGAATGAGGTAGAAACCTCTAGAAGGCAAAAGAATGTAATCCAAGCATGGATTTCGTGCCTCTTGGGTTCCTTGGGTTCCAAAGAGTCCAAAGTTGCAAAGAAAAGATTAATTAAGTATTTCTTTATTAAGAAAGAAATTGAAAATAATGGTAAAATGTGGAAAACAAGTGGAAAGAGGTGTAATTAAGTTATCCTTGATGGGTTTTTGTATCCAAAGGATTCCTGATGTTAAAATAAATGCCAATGAGGAAAATAAAAGCGAAAAGAAGAAAAATCCAAATAATGAAGAAAGATACAAGATAATGGAAAATATTTGGAAATCTATAGAAACTGGCAATGATGGCCACTTTTGTTTAGATTTCGTTTACATGTGTATACTAATGGAGAGAGTAGTCAAAATAAAGGGAAATAGAAAATAAAAGAATAGAGAAATAAACGAATAATCTAGAATTCACTACTCAATATGTTGCCACCCTTACACGGTTTGGTATACATAAAAGATGATTAATTAATTAGATATACCGAGTGATGTGTGGGTTACATGTGCCTATAACAAAGGAGTAAGAGGGGAATATCTCTTTCCTTAATTGGTATTAGGATAAAGGATCGTCTTTTACTGCCTAAGGAAAGATGGGAATGTGGATATATATGTTGGAAAAGTAACGATGCTTTTCCTTGTTGGATCATGATACACTGCGATAAAAGAGGAAAACTAGTTGGCTGGGAGAAATCCACATATGTATATATATAGGATGACCCCCACTGGTGCGAGACTCACATCTCTCGTCTCCCTCCATCTTCTTCCTCTGTCGTTTCCTCCATAACCCTAAGGTTACCCAAGGATCCTTGTTTCTAGCACGAAGAACACACCAAGGTTGATATTCTTGTCGGGCACTTGCCTGCAGATTGCTTTGTGGCGACCTCTCTCCGTCTGGGTGCGACGCTCGACAACAACGTGTAGTTGATGAGGGCGCACTGGGATGAGCTGGGGTTGACGCATCATGCCTCTCAATAGTACATGACTCTCTTCTCTTACCCTAATGACTTGTGTGAGTTTGTTCGTGCCTCGGAGCGCTGATGGATGGACCACAGAAGCATCCTCCCCACTCGCAACACTTCCGTGGGAGCTAGACGCTCTACGACACCAGTAGGAGGCTAAGGTAGGTCGAGGAGCGACCCTGGGCAGGGCCTCTGGGCAGCTGGAGGGAACGTTGCCATGGCGTCTGGTGGCTGGATGTGCGAGCAGCAAAGCTTGTCGAGGTATGCATGGTGAACGGTTGTCAGGCGGCGCTGCGATGCCGCATCAAGGAGCGCAGGCTCGCGTTCGCAAGGTTGGAGATGAACCAGGGTGCATTGGACCGTTTTACCCTTTGCGTGCTAAAGAGTTAGCCACTCAAGTGGGGGGCAAAACCATCTTTCAATTATAATCTCGTCGAGTGCTTTGCATGGTAAAGGAGGCGACGTGGAATCATCTAATTGGTCAAGTAAGTGGATTAACACAAAAATCATCTCTTTTTATCTGTAACTCTGATGGTAGAAAATAATATATGCTTTTTGCTCAGAAAAGTGAGGAATCCAATAAAAATATACTTAGAAGATAATTCCTCTTTCTATTCGAAAACTAGTGTAAGTAATCAACTTTAATGAATTAAAGATTAAGAAACCCTATTTTGAGATGATTAATGTGTTTAGTAGGGTTTAATAGATAAATAGAGTTGATGTTAACATGTTAAATGTAAAAAGGTACATTATGTTAAAAAAGGATGAACATTGCACATAATTAGTTAATTTAGAGTTTCATGTGCATAAAAATGCTTTAATGGGCTTTGAAACCCTAATATTGGTAAATGTGACTATTAATGGTTTTAATTATTCAAAATCGTGAATAAAGCTAAGATATAATGACTCTAAGCTATTTCAAGCATTAAAGTTCCTAATTTGTCGATAAAAACCCGAAATGTAGTAATTAGGGTTTTCTCATGAATAAAAGGTAGTATTAACGGCAAATCGAGTTCATATGTGAATTAGACCATAATGAACTTTGAATTGATGATGAATGAGAATAATGATCTTGTCATGGATTAAAAGGATAAAAATAGTAAATTTAATGTAAAAGAGGCTTAATGGAATTAATTGATGGTTAATGGTGCCTTTAATCTGAAAATAGGGTTATATGTTGTTAAGGTAACCTTAATATTAAAGAATATATGAGATAATAAGGGTTTATGAGTAATGGTATAAAATTAGGGTTTAAAATAGTAAAAGATGAAGGGAAACCCTAATTGCAAACAAAACCCTAAAATGGATAAGGAAACGATAGGAAGCAATTTCAAGTTGAATAGAAACAATCTTGATAAAGTGTGTAGTGAATAGAGTACATGTGTTTTTTAGGATTCTTTTTTTTTGGTCGATCAAAACTCATGTTGCTTTTTTTCATTTTTTTTTTAAAGTACAAAACTTGTTAGCTCTCAAATAAGAGCCAACTAAAGGAGGGAAACCTATCTATACATCATCAGGGATAGAAAAAGGAATAAAAGAAGTGAAACCCAAAGGACCCCTACTCATACATACAAAGAACTATATGAGCATCATTCTCATCAAAAGATAAGGAACAATTAAGCATAACCCACAAAGGGAAAGATAGAAACTCATCAAAAAATCCCAGGGACAACCACGATCAAGATCATCCACTCTAAAGGAAAGGCAAGAGAAAACACAGCAAATCTTGAACCTTGAGCGAGTTCTGCCACTCCACACAGGATAAATTCGACCACTCAAGAAACAAAGAAGCTAAGCATCCTACAAACACCCAAACTAAAGCTTGGAAGAGTTCTGCCACTCCTCAAAGGATAAACTCAAACATCCAAGGTCAAAAAGGATAAACACTGTCATAAAGATTTGATCATAGAAAAAAGGCATAGCAGGCTAAGGAAGATAGATCCACAACAAACATGAGCGAGATCTGCCACTCCATCCAGGATAATCTCGACCACTCAAGATACAAAGAAACAACCAACCTTGGGAGAGTTCTGCCACTCCTCAACAGATAAACTCATCCACCCAAGATCAAACGAGAAGCAGCTCTCACGCCAGAAAAAACCTCAGAAGACTAAGCAGAGATCGCTTCATATGCACTGTCAACAAAAACAACCATCACTTCTCAAAGAGAGGGAAGCAACAAAAAACGATCTTCTGACAGCAGCCCATGAGAAAAGAAAAGCTCCAATAGAAAATCCAGCAGTAGATCACAGCAACCTTGGGAGAGTTCTGCCACTCCTCAACGGATAAACTCATCCACCCAAGATCAAAGGAGAAGCAACTCTGCCACAGAGCAGCACAAAGCAGAAAATAAAACTTTATGTCAAATGGCTCAGCCATCAGAAGAACAATCAAGCATCTTGCGAGCACCAGGAAACGAGCTTCAAACGAGAACATTTGAACCTAGCTGTAATTACAGAGGCTCTTCAGAAACCAGAACGGCCAAACGAGATCCACCAGAAGGAATAAGGCAGAAGGAGCATCTTCAGACCACCCAGGAACAACAACCAAGAGATACCAACAACAGTAAGCTCCTAGAACAGCAGATGACCAACTTAACTGATGGCAGGGAAAAAACTCAGCAGGTCCTCATTAATAACTTTAGCAACAAGATCAGGAGGTCTGGTTTTATCTTCATGCACACGAATATTTCTTTCAACCCAACAGTGATAAAAGATAAGGCTCATCAGGAATCTCAGCTAAGGATTCAACATACTTTCAGCATCATTCCAGGACTTAGGCATAGAAGTGTTAAACAAGTCCCAAGTCTTTTTGGTAAAACTACAGCAGAAGAGGATATGATTGGTATCCTCATAGTCATTAGAGCACAACAAACAAATAGAAGCAAGGCAAAGGCCTCTCCTTCTAGAGTAATCTGAGGTAGGCAGCTTGTTATGTCTAGACTTCCAAAGGTGAAGCATAGCTCTTTTATGAGTCTTAATATTCCAAATCCAACCAAAATCAGGAGTGTTTTCCAGCTTATCTCTAATAACATCCCAAACACCATGAAGGTTGACCTTCTTTAAATTAGCAAAGGAAATAGAATCTTTGTGCCCATGATGAATGGTAATAGAGTTAACCACATTTAGAATGTCAACTTGGCCCCTATTACAGGGTTTAGGAATAACCCAATTTCCCTAATTCATAATGTATTTCAGATTGGCATTTAAAGGGATACCAGACCTGACAATACACTCTCTGCCAACATAGTGACTAAGAAAATTGGATTTGCACCAGGGGTCTTGCCATATGGAGATGAGGCCACCATCGCCAACTTCAAACATGATATATTTCAGAATATAATCTCTAACTCGGATAAGGTTATTCACCATCCAAGAATGGTTGGAAGATTCATTAACAATCTAATAAGAGACTTTTTTCAAATACTTTTCATTTATCCATTTAACCCAAACAGTGTCTTTCTTACATGCAATATTTCGAGCATTGATAATAAGGCAAGCATTAGAGACATCCTTGAGTTTCTTAAACCGAAGACCACCATCTTTCTTCGGTTCAGTAATCTTATCCCATTTGATGAGATGAAGATTCCTTCTGGCATCCGTTTCACCACAAAGAAAATCCCTGCATATTTTGTCAATATGATCCAGAATAGAGCTTGGAATTGGAAAAGAGAAAATCTAGTACAAGTGCATATTGGAAAGAGTGGATTTGATGAGTTCCAGCCTAGCAGCCATAGAAAGAAGATTAGACTTCCAAGAATCAAGCCTGGTCTTGAACTTGTCCACCAAGGAGCCACACAACCTTTAGACTTCCAAGAATCAAGCCTGGTCTTGAACTTATCCACCAAGGAGCCACACAACCTTTTAGAAAGTTTACCAAAAAACAGAGGAAGACCAAGATATCTCAAGGGAAAGCAACCTTCCTTAATACCCATAATCTCAATAATAGGCTTCCTATCAACATTCTTACTAAAAAAGATAGAGCTCTTCACATTATTGATATGAAGACCAGAAAGCCCAGCAAAAGTACCAAGAATGTTTCTAATAGCTTTAGCATCATCAACACTAGCTTTGGAAAAAACCATCAAATCATCAACAAAGACGAGATGAGAGATACTCAAATCTTTAGAAGAAGAAATGGGATTAACACTACCATCATGCACAACCTTTTTGAAGAGCTCAGAAATACCCTGCATACCAATAACAAAAAGATATGGGGCAATGGGGTCCCCTTGCCTAACCCCATTCGTAGGTTTAATATTGTTGGATGGTTCGCCATTGATGAGAACCTGATAAGAAGCAGTAGAGAAAATCTCTCTAATCCAGTTAATCCAAATAGAAGGGAAACCCATACGATATATAACAGAAAAAAGAAAAGTCCAATTGAGAGAATTGTAAGCTTTAGAAATATCATCTTGGATGCACATCCTGTTAGGAGAGTTCGACTTTTTAAAATCACTAAGAATTTCATTAGTGAGCAAGGTAGCATCTTCAATGCTTCTTCCTTTGACAAAAGCGCATTGAGAGATATCAATGATAGAAGGAAGAACCTTTTGAAGTCTATTCGCAAGGATTTTAGAAATGATTTTAAAGAAAACATTGCACAAAGCAATGGGCCTCCAATTCTTGATAGTGGAGTCATCCCCTTTGGGTATGAGGGTCAAGAAGGTCATGTTGGCTTCCTTAAGCAGCTTACAATTATCAAAGAATTCAAAGACAGCTTCACAAACATCATTGCCAATAATGTCCCACACATCCTTGTAGAAAAGACCATTGAAACCATCTGGTCTAGGGGCCTTATCTGTCTTAATATCCTTAATAACGTCTTCAATTTCTCTTCTGGACACTCTAGAAATGAGCTGATTTCTTTGTTTAATAGAGAGAGTATTATCGGTCCATTCCCTTTACCAAACATTCATAGGAGAATTATTATTAAAAAGACTAGTGTAGAAACCAGTGATAGCAGCCTTGATATCATCATAGTCATAAGAAATAGAACCATCAATACTTAGCTTCTTAATGGAATTATAGTTCCTTCTAACCTTCATGGAGGAGTAAAAATAAGAGGTGTTAGAGTCACCCTGTTTGAGCCACTGGACTCTAGATTTCTTCCTATAGAAAGATTCCTGAACACCAGTTTGTTTATTAGCTTCAATCCTGAGATCCTTAGCAATCTTCCTCAAATTCTCATTAAGAGGATTACCATCATCTTCTTCTTGGGCCTTGATGGCAAGGTGTTTGGCTATCTTAGCATTATCATTGATATCACCAAACACATTTTTGTTCCAGTAGATAAGTCTTTCCTTAAGAAAGCCAAGCTTCTGATATTATCTGAACATAGCATACCCAGGGAAATCAGTCAACCAGGCCTCTTTGACAATAGAATGAAACTCATTGTGACTAGTCCAAGAGTTAATGAATCTAAAAGGAGCTTTAACCTTTCTAGGATTTCCAATTCTAACAAAAAGCCTCCGGTGATCACTGATGATATTAGAAATAACTTCACCAGAGTAATCATGGTTTTCATAAATGAAATCAGCATTATGAAGCACTCTATCAATCTTAAACATGACAAATCTATCTCCTTCTTGCCTATTGTCCCAAGTAAAAAAAATGGCCTTGGAGGCTCATCTCAAAATTATTAGAATTCAAGGCACAATCATTAAAATCATCCATGGATTTCCTTGTAGGTAGAGTTTTACTGATCCTTTCTTCAACTCTGCGAACACAATTAAAGTCCCCCATAATGAGCCAAGAAGCATCAACAAAAGAACTGAAGTCATTAATAGAAGACCATAATCTTACTATGTCATTATCGGGATTATGACCATAGACAACAGAGAGAAAAAAATACGATTGATCAAGGCTGACTTTCATATGGAAAACTTGGTCATTCTCAGCAATACTAGTAATATCACCATCAAGATCCTTCCATAAGACAACAATTCTACCAAGGACATGAGAAGAATGATTCGAGATCCATCTATAACCAGAAAAAAAAATTATTAACAAAGGAACTAATCTTGTGAGGTCTAATCTTGGTTTCAAGCAGGATGACAACATTGTTATTTGCCTCCTGACCTCTTCCTGGACGTCCTGGATCTTATTATTTATACCACGTACATTCCAGGAAGCGATAGAAAGGGGAGGAATCATTTGACTCCATGGGTTGTTGTGTTGTCAGCCTCAACATCATTTGAGTTAATGTGGATCTCTTCAACTTGGGATAGAATAGGAGAGAACTTGGGACCTGCAGAGTTATATTGAATACTCAAGCATTGACTAGATTGAAATTCAGAAGGGAAAATGTCTCTTCTCCTATCACTTGGATCTATTAGCACCTTGCCAATGACAGAGTTATCAGGAGAAGCGTTATTAAGATTTTGTAAAACAATCAGTGTAGATGGAATAGAACCTCCATCACTAGCAGAAGAATAGTAAACCAAATCAAGTCCAGAGTTAACAACATTAGAGAGGAGGGTATCTTCAATAACAAGGCCTTGAGGTTGACCTGCCAACCTATTCCGTTCTATTTCAGACTCATCAAAGATTTCTTCAATGAAGAATTCAACATCACTCACTAGATCAGATGTAGGAATGGCTTCAAATTGAGGGGCAACCTTCTTTCTTTTAACTTCCCAGACCTTTTTAGAGCTGGCTACAGATTTGACACTCTTTTTCTTTCCAGTGTTGATAAGACGACAATCTTCGTGTCCTAGAAAACGATAGACACGGAACTTATGTGGAATCCATTCGTAGCCCAGAAAGAAAGTGTACTCAACCCCTTTGTCACTCCTTAGAGTCAGATTCTTCAAGCAAACAACATCTTTGCCCATGAGAACCTAAATCCTAGCAACATCCAGCCATTTCAGGTTGCAGGTAGACTCATCCATCTTGATAGGGTGACCCAAAATAGACCCTATCCTATTGAAAGTTCTCGAGTCCCATAACTCCATGGGGAGATTAAGAATGTCAACCCAAACTAGAACCTCAGAAAGGATACGTCTAGAGTGATGATCACTAGGACTCCAATTCTTAAGAATAACAGGTCTGCTAAGGACATACCAGTCACCGGAGAGAACATCTTTTAGATCTTCAAGATTGTCAAAACGAACCAGAAAAAACCCTTCGCCTCTATCAAAGACTTCGAATCGCTCACTAGTACCCCAGGCGTTATAGAAGTGGTTTGCAAGAAGGTGAATATCCGGACAGAAGTCTAAGACATATCCAAGGAGACACTTACTCCATATGATAGCATTCTCCTCCTATTCATTGCTAGGGTAGATGATTTTGCCATCGACAGTAGAAGTATCCACCCAATGCAGGTCCAATGTCCCCCCAAAAGAAAATGGCTTCAAGGTTTCCCACCGTAGCAGAGAATTGACTGTGGATAAACTTGGAAAATGGTTAGCATCAAGTGAGATAGGAACATTAGTAGAGAGCACACTCTTGTCAATCTCAGTCTGCTTGACTAGATCTGGAGGAGATGACTGACTAGATGTCGGCGCCTTCCCAGTCGCCTTCTCGCCCATGGCAGCGGCAGCTAGGAGAAGCATCGCGTCAGCTCCTTCAAGAATTCATGTTTTTCAGGATTATTGATTGTGTGGTTGAACTACTTGCTTGGATTGCCTTCTTGGTTGGAATTGATATTAGCTTGAATCTACTGAACAAGTATGTGGTTACGCTTATGAATAATCACTTTAGTTTCACGGAGATTTCTGAACATGTTTTTCAGTTTCTTGAAAATAACTGTTGGATGCCTTTTATTTCATGCAACTATAAAGTGACTATGATTATCACCATGTATATTTATATATAACTGGCTTAAATTTGAATCCACCTCTGTGGCTTGTAAAGGCTAAAAAGGGGTAACCTAGAGTAAGGTCTAGGTTATCGTGGGTTAGAAACTAGGCTACCAAGTGTAGTGACATGAGACCCTTTACCATGCCATGAGTTAAGGGGTGGGCTACTTACGGGTAGTTCCATGTGACTCAACCCTAGAAACTGGTTCACTTATAGGTGAGACCATGATGGGTTTAATGGGGATCTACTATAAGGAAAGTAGCATCCAGGTCCACTGCAGGGACAGTGCAGAGGATAGGGAATGCATGGATCTCACAGTTATATTTAAAATGTAAAATTGTTTGTTAAATGGTAATTGGATGCAATACATTGTTATGAATAATTGCATGATTATTGGTTCCCCCACATACCAGATTTATGCTGACCGACGTTTTGTTTGTCGGCATTTTAGGTACAAAGCCAAAAGGACAAACAGTAAATTGCCATATTGTGAATACATGAATTAAAATACAAGGAGGATTTGTTAGAGTAGTTCGTATGTGGACAGAAGTTTAGAGATCCAAGTTTTTAAAAGGTATGCAAAAGTTTATTTTCTTACAGTTTTCCAGTTTCGTCTGTTAAAATTTAATAATTGTTCTTGGTTAATTGTCGAACCTTTGATCCAGAAATTATGTGTGCGGCTTTAACCTCTGGGTCTCCCTTAATTGGGGATTATCGGAAGGTGGGGTTGTAACAAAAGGAGTTTAGTAGTTTAACTAAACACTCAATTAATTGATAGCTCAAAATCATAGTGTTCAAGGTGTTGGACCGATTGATTAGAGTATCGGATTGATTGAAACTGCAATAGACTGATTTGCATAGTCTGATGTCCCAAACGATTGGCTCATGGGATGAACCGATCGGCTCAGGTTGGTGAACTGATCGGCTCAACTGCTGAGACGATCGACTCATGTATCAATGAGATGATCGACTCAATTGTTGAATCGTTCGATTCATGTGACCAATCAAGATCGTTTGGAAAGTCAGAAGACTCTTTTTGCAAAACGTATTTGTTTCACTTGTACAAATTTGATTTGGACAAGGACAAATATTTGATTAGTTAGAAACGAACATGGAAAGTCAATTTGAGTTGGATCAGGACCATGAACTGATTGGCTCAGAGCACCAAACGATTGGCTCAGGTCCCAAACGATCTGCTCAGGGCCTGAAATGATCATTTTAGGGTGTGAACCGATCGATTCAACTGTCACAGTATGTTGGTTTTGTGTAAATCTCGAAGCCTTCTATTCCTGCTTTAATCCTACATTACCCAGGGTAGAGAACCATGTCCCATGACCCTCCTATATATATAGGGATAGTGGGGGCTTCTCAGGAATAACTCAGAACACCAGTTGCTCTGCAAAGTTGTCGTTCTCTCTGGTTGTGGTAACTGACAGAGCCCGACCAAGTGTTACCCGATAAGGGAGGCACAATAAGGGAAAGACAACTGCAGAAAGGCGACTGGTGGTAGGAGAGTTTGTCGGTGACTAGTACACCGACAGGGGGGTGTGACTCGTTTCGGTGCCTTGTGCGACGGCGATCAGAGTTCTAGGTGGTCTGTGTGGACTACTACAGAGGCGGGAGACTTCTGTCACTCAGAGGATAGTTGTCAATCCTGAAAGTCCCAGTGAGACCAGGAGATGCACAGACATCATCCAAGACTAGAGGTGAAGACCACACAAGCCACGAGGTAACGTCGTTGAGCAAGCCTCGGGACAAGGTATGTCTCTACAAACCATCCTTCCTATTGTATAGACGTTGACATGATTCCTTTCTTCTGGGTTTGGGAGAAGAATTTTTTTTCCCGCTGCCTTCTCTGTCTTTCCTAAAACCCAACATTCATTTGGGTGATCGTTGATAGGCTGACCAAGTCAGCACATTTCCTTCCCATGATGATGATGTTCACAGTAGAGAAGCTTTCCCAGATCTATGTGGATGAGATAGTGTGTTTGTATGGTGTTCCAACAACTATCGTGTCAGATAGAGGCCCTCAGTTAACAAGTTGCTTTTGGGAATGACTACACACAGATTTGGGTACGTAGTTGAAGTTCAACACTAATTTTCACCCACATATTGATGATCAATCAGAAAGGACCATTCAAACCTTAGAGGATCTTTTGAGGGCTTGTGTCCTTCAATTTTTACAAAGTTGGGATGTACACCTCAGTTTGATAGAGTTTTCCTACAACAACATCTATTAGAGTAGCATCAACATTGCACCATATGAGGTGTTGTATGGGAGACGTTGTGAGTCTCCATTGTGTTGGTATGAGACATGTAAGTATCAGATTCTTGGTCATGAGCTTGTGCAGCAGACGACAGAGAAGATCAAAGTGATACATCAACAGTTGAAAGCAGCACAAGACTGACATAAGTCATATGTGGTAGTTGTAGACCCTTGGAGTTCCAACTGGGAGACAAGATATATCTTAAGGTCTCTACTTGGAAGGGTGTTCTGAGGTTTAGAAAGAAAGGAAAGTTGGCTCCCACGTATATGGGACCTTACCCAGTGATGGCACTTGTTGGGAAGGTGGCTTACCGGTTGGAGTTGCCACCTGAGTTGCACAGATTGCATCCAATGTTTCATGTCATTATGTTGAGGAAGTGTCATCTAGATAGAAAGTTAGTGTTACAGCCTATGGAGGTGGAGCTTGATGAGTATATGACCTATGTGGAAGGCTCGGTGGTGATCCTTGACCGAAGAGTGAAGAAGCTGAAGTGGATGGACCTTGTGCTTACGAAGGTTCTTTGGTATCACTGTGGTGTTGAAGAAGCCACGTGGGAGCTCAAGGAAGAGATGAGAAGGAAGTACCCCTCCCTTTTCTCTTAGGATTTTTGGGGCAAAATCCCTGTTAGGGGTTTATGGCTTGTAAGGACCCTGACCCACGTTTTGGAATAACCCTGTTTATTTTGGTTAAGTGTGTTTCTTAGATCCTTGCTCTAAACATCTGAGAAGTAATTAGGGCATGTTGGAAGCTTGAGTTCGTTGTTTGAGTTTGTTTGGTTGATGATTGTGTTTTGTGGAGAAGTTTTGTGCAAATTAGAATTTACCCAGAGTAGGAGTTGATGTGTAAATTTGCCACCTCAAGAGTGTTCTTTCTCTCTCTTAGCATCATCTAGAGGAGAGAGAGAGATGGGCATCTTGTTTGAGCCTTGGATGAGTGGTGACATCCTTGGTTATGCATCTGGGCACAATTTTTAGGTGTGTCTTACATATACGAGTGTTCTCTCGGGCTTGAGAGCATTGAAGAGGCCTTGTATCAGTTTGTGGATGTCTTAAGGGATATCCTATCAGTTTTGTGGTGTCTCCAGATGCACCATATCAGTTTGTGGTACCTAAGGTTTACCCCTATTGGTTTGTGAAGAGGATAGATGTGTGTATTGTCCTTGACCATCATAGGTGACTTAGTAAGTGAGACATAGATCTTATCACCTTGTTGCATGATCTTACTTGTGGCCCTTCTTCGTGGACAAGTGTCACCTAAGGTTCCAAGGTGGTGACACCTTCCCCTTTCTCTCTCTTTCATCCCTCTTGTATATATGCATCTTTCCCTCCATGCAAGAGAATCATTTTGGTTATCCTTGCATTCTCCCTTTTCTGGATGACCTTGAGCTAGATGAGCTTCTCCCTTGGAGCTTGGAGAATGAGTCCCCTGCTTGTAGTTCTCTCTTCATCCTCTAACTTGGTAAGCCATGATCCTTAGCTTCTCTTTCTCTCTTTTGTTCTTCTTCTCGGCCATGGACCTTGGTTACTTTCTTTTCCTTCTCATGCTCTTTTAACCTTGGTTCCATCTCTCTTGGTGATGTTTTGGTGACCAATCTTGGAAGATCTTCTTCTACCTTGATTTCGTGAAGCTTGGATCTTGGTTGTCATCCTTGAGGCGGGTTATATAACTCTAAACCCTCTTTTTTGTTATCACCCTTTACTTGATATTGTGTCCTTTATCCTTGGATCCTTATCTCTTGCATGCTAGTAGTTCTTCTTGGTAGTTTTGCGTTATGCTTTGGAAGAAGAATCGTTCTTAGATGTTGCTCATGCATTGCACTTCTTTTGCCTTGCTTGTAATGCTTCTATAAGGTTGAAGATGAGTGGGTCTATATGCATGTTTAGGCTGATATGCTATGGGTGTCCGTCACAATCTGTGACACCATTGACCGTAACAACTGTGACTGGTCGTCATGGCCATGGAAAGGCCTAGGTTTACACCTTTTGTTGGATGGTCATCACGTCCTTGGGGGGCATGGATGGACATGCCTTAGTAACGTTTAGGTCATCATGCCTTATGCATAAGTAAATTGATATGAGAACAAACATAATGTTTTGCTTGGAGAAGCGTTTCCCGATACCCGCTAATGTCTGTCACACCATGTGATGGTGTTGCCCGATAGGTTGGGTTGGCTGACACCCCTCCTTAGGTGTTGTTGTCTGACACACCTATTGGTCGTCACGACTTGGTGTTGTGGCCATGGAAGCATTTCTTTGATGAGCGTTGCCCATTAGGGATATAGTCGTCACAACTTAATAGGGGGTTGATGCCCTATATCCCCTAATAGTCATCACGGTTGAAGTGTTGTTGAAACCCTAGACAACCGTCACCCTTGAGTTTCCCAATACACCATCCCTAGATGCCTAAACTGATACACATCTTAAGTAGTTAGCCTGATGCCATGTTTGCTCACCTAACACATCCTAAACTAATACCCTACCTTAGTATGCCCGACACACCTAGGTTAAACCAATACTCTATATTGAAACCCTAATCGATAGCTTGTGATGGTGTTTATGATAAAACATGTTGATGCTAGGGTCACATGGTATGATGTGATACCCTACAGATAAGTTGTACGAATGATGTTGAGAGTTATGTTTCTATACCTCACAACATGTTTTATAATTATAATGAGAATTATGTTTCCTTATTTCATAACACACCTCATAATGATGATGAAAGTAATGAACTAAGGATGGTTGTTGATCCAACCTTATTAACCCTAGTTGAGTACATAGAAACCCTAACCCTGATAGACATAATGAAATATGTATGGCATGAGTCCTATGAGATGACAATGTTGATGATGTATTGTTATAAGTTTCTAACCATGCAGGTAATACCAGATGATATGCACAACTAGGTATGAGCTATGGTGATTATAGTTTATTCGAATAAACCTTGTAAGGAATGTGTGGTATAGTAAAAAAAGGGAGGAAAAGTGGTAATGACTTGATGATGGTTTATTTCCTTATACGAGATGTTATTTTCCTGAAATGATGAGATGAGGGGTTTCTACCCCAAGTATGTGGTCCTTGTGATGGACATATGATGAAGGACAGACATAAAGTGATGATGTTGTCCTTATATGTTTTAGTATGTTTTGGTGATGTGTCCTGCCTTGTTTATGCATATCTTGTTTTAATTTTATACATTGTAACTTGATTGGTGTTGAATGATGCTTAAAAATTTCTAATTAATCAAGTGGAATATAATAGTATAGTTTTCCCTATTCCATAGATCCATTTAGTGTCAGCACTTGTTGAATGGTGAAACGAGTTTAACTCAGAGTGCATATTATCGAATGTGTGGGGTGCAAGTTGAGGTATCTCCTTGTATCCTGAATGTATATATATATATGTATATATATATATATATATATATATATATATATATATATATATATATATACATATATATATATATATATGGGACTGGCTGGAGTCATACCCCAATAAGAGTACAACTATGGTTGTAGCTCAATTTGAGATATAAGAATGGCTGCAGTCATATCCTAATAAAGGGTATGACTACAGTCGTAACTCACTAGTGTTGTGACGTGTACCAAGGTAGGATAGATATGTAGAACTAGAGTATATGTCACTGATAGCAATCGACTTATGATGTCACTTCATGTTCTCGTACTAACTGAGGGGGTGAGGTCATGGATTCTAGATCTTCCATTCAACATTGTATGGAACCAATTTCATTTTATCAAGTGGTTGGTAGGATTTGGGTGGTACGACTCAAATCCTTGGGGCATAATAAAATGCATAATCAGCCGTGTTGTATACTTGTGTAGGATCAAAATATGGAAACATTGGATGAGGCCTTGCTTGATTTTTTTATACATGTAGTTGATAGGAATTATGCATGTTCTTCATATTCCTTTTAAATTATTAAGATATTTCATAATTCAATAGTATTTTCTCTCCCTATTAATAATCATTACCTGCTTCACATAGTTGTAACTTTGTTGTTGCTTTATGTATCTTATATGTGATAATAACAAAGTTGGTGGGTGTTATATCTCCAGCTAAGATTTGGAATCTCACCTTGTGGGTTTCCCACACCCTTTTTAGGTGGACAAGCACGAAGAGGTAATGATCATGCATCGGAGGTTGAGGAGCAGTAGGAGGGCCAGTAGCTGACGAGGTTGGAAGTGTTGTTGGATATCTTTTGCTGATAAAAGTCCTAGAGTCATCCTTGTACACTTGGGTCTTTCAGAACGTTTTGTAGATGTTTTGTGAACACACTTTCTTTATGTGGTTGGTTTGGATACATGTCATGTACAAATGTGGTGGAATTATGTATACATGTTCTAGAATAGGTTCTTCCATAATAGGTTTATAGCATGCCTTGTATATGATTTGAGGCATGAAAGGACTTATATGTAAATGTTCTCGTTGTCCGGTAGTTTTATGAAATGGTTTTAATTGTTAGTGTTTTCAGATAATATGCTTGTTAATCTCTGTTCCGCAGTTTTCTTTTGAGTAATCTCACTTTGTGTGACAATGGATGTCACATTTTGTAATCACATATTTCAACTTTTATCTTTATTCAATTCAAACTCTTTTACTATCTTGTCCATTCAAAAGATCCCTCCCTTGATATGCTTATTTCAATCCCTAATTGAACTTTTTAGTTTATAGACTTTATTTGCGTTCTTGAAGTTATAAAACATATTAGGTTGTGTCACGCATACATCCACTAATGTATTCATTTTAAGGAATCCACTTTCTATCTTCATATGCAAAATCTCATATTCTATTTTAACTGCAACATCAAGCATGACAACTGGTAAAGAAATTTCTATTATGTTCAACAATTTGAACTGATTTGAAAAACTATCCAACCAATTTGTCCTTTTATGTTAGCCATGTAGGTCCTTTAAAATTAAGACTCCAAATTCACCTTCTGGGTCTTACCGCTTCAGGTTGTACTATGAAGGTCATACCTTGCTAGCTTACATGGATTCCATAATGGCCTTAAGACACTTCTCAGATTTGTCTTTTAATAGCTTCTAGTTGATTAGTTGTCTCATCACATTATGACCAACTTATTTGAATTGTTGATTTCACAATCCTCCCATTTAAGATGTATTCTACTAGAACTATTTTGTTCTATGTCACATAACAAACTTGAGATTCCACAAAAATTTGTGATTCTCTTAGTTCTCATTGTACATCATTGTTTGTCCTCAAACATTTCAAATTCTAATTTTACTCCCACTAATTCTATAGGAGCTCAGTTTTCCTATCAACAAACATTTTGTTATTGGATCGGGATCAAAAATTACATTCAACAATAATGGTTTGTGGATAAACCTTTACAAGATACTACTTTCTTAATGTAGGTTTCAATCCTATAGACATATTGGGACATTCCCAAATCATATCATATGTGATGTCTTATAAACCATTCAGATGGTAAATCATTTAGTGATAGCTTAATATATATGAGGATATAAGAAGATTAGCTAGTTGATAATTATATCACGACTCATAATGGTATAGTTCCTTCATTCAGACACATCATCATGCTCATATGGATTTGAATGTGATACATAATCCCAGATCTTTCTTTGAAGGTTCTCAAGGTATTAGTGTAAAAGTACCTCTATGTTTGATCTCATCAAAGTTTCTTGATAATTTTATCAAAGTCATATTTCATTTAAAATCTTCTTGAACACTTAAAGACATTTTATGTTTCTATTTTACTGAGTACATATCATCATATTACTAGTAAATGAAACAAAGTATGAGTAATTATCTATAGGATTCATCGCATAAGATCTTCATGCATCATATGTTTGAGGGCTGACGGAAGGCTTATCCTCCCACTACTTTCAACGAAGCAAGTAATGTCATATTGTGCATAAATAAGGCTTTGCATGTCTCCTTAGGTTCTATAACCAAGGGAATCTAGATTAACATCAATATGTATTCTAGACATGTATTCCTCACATATACGAGCAAGGTGACTAATGTGAACGATAATCTTGGGTTGTAAATTATAATCATTTGGTATTAATGTTATAGATTTTGTCCATGATTCTATCAAAGCAAAGATCATCAGATTTTTGGGCATTACCATGTAAGATCATATCTTTTTGAAATAGAAACATTAATATCTCACTTTATTGATTCATCATTCATGTCATACAAGACTCTTAAAGTAAATGTTTCTATTTTCTTGGCATAATGAAATAGCAGTTCAACTAACTATATTACATACCCATTGGGCTAAGATAAATTTAACTATAGACTAAAGCTTCCACAAAACTTTCACCACCTTTGTCCATCTTTGTCGTCTCATGAGGGCTTTTATTTCTTTTCAAATCATGCACATCAAGTATGTCAGATCTCTATTTGGTATCATGTACCAAAATAAGAAGTAATCAAATTTATCTTATAATGCTTATACCTGAAGTGGAGGCCTCCGCACCATCCTTCTTCTTCTTTAGTTCCTCTAACCAGATTGGTCACTTTCTTTTCAATGTTTGGGGTGGTAAAAATGGTGACATTTTCCTCTTTTCTTCACTCCTCGATTTGCTATGAGATTTGATCTTTCTTCATCTGTCCCACAGCTTCTCTCAACATGCCCAACAACTCTATCAATGATTTGTCAAAGTCGTTCATGTTGTAGTTCATGACAAACAAGGCGTATATTTTTGTTAGGGATTGTAGAATCACATCAGTAGCCAACTCTTAACCCAAGGGGAATCCCAGTCTATCTAGGTTCTCCACAAACCCAATAAGATTGTGTAACACCCCTCCCTAGGGTTTCTTACGTAACCAGCAGAAGCACACCCTAATCCCCAACATTATCCATAATGTGGGGTACTTGGCCTATCAGGGAGGGATTGTCACATGCATGATCTCATATCAAGAAATAAACAACACTTAGCATTCATAGAAAACATAGATTCATGCATGAGTTCTTGGAAAGAAAACTACATCATGTTTCTAAAGGTCTATTAATCATAAACTAGACAATCATGAAAAGATAGGATCTCCATAGATGGACGTCCCACCAGGCAACAACTCCTTAGGTCTTTGGGTCCTTAGTATTCTCAATATGATTCCTTCTCCTTAGCTCCAACTCCTACGGACATCTCGTCCCATACCATGTTGTCTTAGCATGTAGGTCGTACACATCACCTTCAGTATGGATGCAAAAAAGTTGATAAAAAGGAGCATATATAATTAAGTCAAAGTGTAGATCTGAAGGTGGGTACACAAAATCAATTTACAAATAGCAAACCCAAATATTATCATTGTGGACAAGTGGCATAGGCTAGTACACTCACATCTTGAAAGGTATTCAGACAAACTAATATTATTCTTTGTGTTAGGATTGTCTATTTACCAACATGTAGATATTTTTATGGCTATTCATATAACTACAAAAGTGAAGAAGAGAGAACATGAAATCATTTACCTTGAGTTGAAAATCCTCATCTTAATCACAAACTATAGATGGAATGTAATAGTGGTTGGAGGAAACCAGTGGTCGATGAATCATGATTTAGGTGTGTGGTGAAATTTAGTGGAGCGTGGAATCCCTTGAGGTTCAAGTCTTTGGAAAAAGTGTTGCCTGGTCAAATTATATTAAAAATTGTAGAATTCAAAGTAATATACCTGGGAATGGTGCCAATTCAGACATCATATGAAGTATGTCACCAATAAATAGCCTAGCTATAAAGAATTTTGGAGTTATGTCCAACAAGGGTAGATGCATAAAAGTTTTCATTGAGCGTGGTGTTTCCTTGAGTACTTTTCTGGCCTTCATGCCTTGATCATAGGTTCTTAGCTCCAGGAGAGGCACCTGACACCATGGTTGAAAGGAGGAAACTCTAGCATTAAATGACCTTCATGCCCCTACCACTTTAGTACAATAATTTAACATCAATGGGCAAGTTGGGGTTTTTATACATGCTTTTGATCTATCAACCGCAAGATTCATTTTATACCTAAGTGACTAAATTACCCACTCATATTATTTATGTGTCACATGCATCTTAGTTTTCTGGTCTTTCCGCCAGTTATTTACATCGTTCGATTTTCTTATTTAAATCAATGTCACACATAAGGTTTTCCTGAACTCTGATTGGTCCATATTGCAAAAATCATAGCTTTTGCATATGACCTCAGAATAATGTACAAAAATATTCATTGGAAAGATCTTTTGATTGTCTATCGACTAGCCTATTTTCAAATTATGTTTCACACATTCAATCACTTCAGTGATTCAAAGATGATGATTAGGATTTAATGATTATGGACTTATGTACCCATTATGATTCTAATAAAGTTGCAGGTGATTAGAGACTCAATCAAGTGAGGGGACTTGACCTTAAGATGACCTACTCTAGGTAAGGTGGCCATGCATGTTTGGCACAAGTAATTTGGTTTAATGCATGTTATTTATTATTATGCACTTTAGTATGCTTCGTGAATTATGAAATGCATTCCCAAAGAATAAATCATGTATACTTATAAAAGTATGATTGATTGATTACTTATACTCTATGGTAAAAGCCTTATTATGATTATTGATTATGAATTAACAATCATCCTCAAGAGGGGGAAATTCTATTATGTTTTATGAGGGAAAAATCTCATTATGGTTCAAGGGGAGAAATACCATCATGTTAATGTTAATGGCATGTTAATGATCAACTTAAATGGATTTGAATTAGTTTTTATATTCTCCTGAATCATGGACCTCAGGGGGTCATCAAGGGCTTTCCTATAATCAAGGGATTTCCTAGCAATCATGTTCTCCTAAGTGGGCGTTATAAAGGGATGCATATACTTACTGTTCAATTCCTCATGTCATTAATGAATCAAGAATGCTTAAGAAAATACATGTTCAAGTTTATGTCAAGTAATTTCATGTTAATGTTATCATGTTAAGTAATTTATACTTTTATGTCATATAAAGTGCCAAATATTGCTTACTAATGTGATGTTTGTTTTCCATGGTTGGGGATGAGATGTTTGTAGGACTTGGACAAAGTGAAGGACAAAAGGGAAATCAAGACTAGGATTTCTTCAAGCTTTGCCTGGTGAGGTGCCATGACAATCTAGAGATTTACAACATTTAATTTATGGTTAGTCATGTTACTAATCATATAGATCTCATGCATAATTATGATGTAGTTTTCTTTTGCCAAGAACTATGTATGAATCAGTTTCAAATGAATATAAAGTGTTTCATTTACTTTAATTGGATGATTAGCATATTGTGACACCCACATTGAGTAAAATGCTTCCTCTCATGTGATATGAAATGAGGGGTGTTACATTATGGTATCAGAGCAATTGTGATAAATGGCCACTAGGAAAACATGATTCTCATAGTCACCCTAGAATGAAGGTATGGGATTAGGGTTTAGGATAGATTCCCAAATGAAAGATACCATGACCTAGAAAGATTAGAGTTTTTCACACTAGAAGAGATAGAGATGACAAAGGTATATGTTTACCCAGGTTAGATGTCAATTATCAACCTAAGCCTAGCTAGTGAGGTAGCCTCTCCATTCTCAATGGTTACGGCCAGCCATTTAATAATTGAGGAGGAATGTCATGAGCATGAGAACTTTTTATGCATATCTCCTTTGTTACTAGTTCATGTGGTATGTGACATGTGTATTAGTAGGTTAGTTAGATGTAGCATGATGAGATCTCACATCTCTGAGTATGTACATGATCACCACATATCTAGGAATAAAGGAGTTACCTAAAGGACCTATGATTAGATAGTCATATACACCTACTAATTGGTGGTCATGATAAGGTTGAGTTAGATCCCCAAATATGGTTGTGAGTTAGGTTGTTAAACCCTATGTATAGGTTGAGAGGAAGACCAAAGTAACAATTAACCCAAATTCATAGGA
This sequence comes from Alisma plantago-aquatica, assembly GCA_963693085.1. Lineage (NCBI taxonomy): Eukaryota > Viridiplantae > Streptophyta > Magnoliopsida > Alismatales > Alismataceae > Alisma > Alisma plantago-aquatica. The sequence continues at coordinate 334,399,100 of OY856413.1, forward strand.
ACATTTTATGAAATTTAGATGTCATATATGTATCATTCAATGCAAAATATTGAACATAATCAAAGCTCAAATAGTAATTTCTGTGTAATTTAAAAGGTTAGAGAAACCCTAAGGTGGGTAGTACCATAGAAAATTTCAAGGTGGGTAGAATTGTAACATCCCAATTTTTCAAGAATAATCTATGCCTTATGATGTGGTTTTTATTAAATAAAAATAAGTTGAGGGTCTTAAAGAAAAAAGATTTGGAACCAAATCTACTGGAGGTTCATCTAGTAAGAAGAACAAACTGTGACTTTGAATACTTTTCCCCTTTCATATGTGCATTATGAATTTCAATTCATTCAAAAATGATATACCATTAGTTTCATTTTTCCATTTACTCTCTCTCTTATCATTCATGATGCTTAAAGGACATTGAAGAGCAAGACAAGAGATTTGAAGTTAAAATATGATATAATTATTAGACAATAGGTTATTACCTCATTTTTTACTCAAGGAAAAGCAATTAAGGGAAAAATGCACCACATTACACATTTTAATGCATTAAAACCAAATGAAATGACATTTATAGAAATATTGGTAAGGTATGCCCATAGAGACAATCATGTGATAATTGACATGGCATATATCATAAAGGATTTGATTAATACTCATAAAGGCAAGCTTCCAAATCATTCTATTTCATTCAGTCATGAGATAATGAGGAAATAATATGAGTGTTTAAAGAATGACAATACTTAATGACATATGTCTTCAAGTACGTTACTTGGAGAATGAGCTCATACAAATGTTAAGAGTATGTACATTCTTGTTATGTCCCTAGTTGGTTGTTATTGTGGAAGATAGATAGACACTTGTAACACATAAGACTGGAGTGTGGCTTGGTTGATGACTGAATCTCATTAGTCATGATATGGAAATATCAAACCGAGCACACATATACATGTTAGGGAACAATGAATCAGACATACCCACCTTGAGAGTGACACATGGAAAACTTCATTGGTATTCATAGTCATCTCTTATAATGAATGTGGTGTTTGTGATTCCTAGACCTGAAATCACTGCACTCATCACATGTCGTTGGGTATACTTTGACATCATCAATGTAATCCTAAAATATCAGTTTCCAAGAAGGTGATGATTGGGTAGCTTTGACACATGGGGATAGACTGGGAGTGATATAGATGAGATTTGTCCCTCGTACTGGAGATTGATATCCTAGCCACTTGATAAGTGAGACTGATAAATGCATGCCCATGCACAAGTGAGTCAATATATCAAATTGAGGTCGCATTATTTTAGATAGTCTGCTCTTGGTTTAAGGAACATGGATTGGACATTGAGAGGATGATGATCCATGACTCAAGTTCATCCCATATATCACTGATAAAGGAATTATACAATTAACATAACACCTTATATAGATTGTTGGTTGAAGTTGTTCTCCAACTTTCATTCACTTGGGTAGCATAGATGTG